>CM060250.1:28228225-29688225 GCA_030684275.1 Acipenser oxyrinchus oxyrinchus
GTAGGGAAGACTGTTACTGACAGGGGGCTATAATGCCTGAAGCTGCACCCTGGAGGTAACAATAGTCTTCCTGAGAGTCTGCAGTACATATTTAATATATGAGTCAGTCAAAATAATGAGAGGTAAGGTTGGATAGTAAATATGACTTTTAATAGCAACCAGAATTATCCCGGGTTTAAAAGGCATGTCGTATGCAGACAGGCTAAAAGAACTGAATCTATTTAGTCTTGAACAAAGAAGACTACACTGCGATCTGATTCAAACATTCAAAATCCTACAAGGTACAGACAATGTCGACCCAGGGGACTTCTTTGACCTGAAAAAAGAAACAAGGACCAGGGGTCACAAATGGAGATTAGATAAAGGGGCATTCAGAGCAGAAAATAGGAGGCACTTTTTTACACAGAGAATTGTGAGGGTCTGGGCAGCAGTGTGGAGTAGTGGTTAGGGCTCTGGACTCTTGACCGGAGGGTCGTGGGTTCAATCCCCAGTAGGAGACACTGCTGTTGTACCCTTGAGCAAGGTACTTTACCTAAATTGCTCCAGTAAAAACCCAACTGTATAAATGGGTAATTGTATGTAAAAATAATGTGATATCTTATAACAATTGTAAGTCGCCTGGATAAGGGTGTCTGCTAAGAAATAAATAATAATAATAATAATCTGGAACCAACTCCCCAGTAATGTTGTTGAAGCTGACACCCTGGGATCCTTCAAGAAGCTGCTTGATGAGATTCTGGGATCAATAAGCTACTAACAACCAAACAAGCAAGATGGGCTGAATGGCCTCCTCTTGTTTGTAAACTATCTTATGTTCTTCTTAATACTGTAAATCCATAAATATTTGCAAGCGTTTTTCGTGTATCAAAAAAAAAAAAACATTTTTATATAATGAAGTAATATACTACTACCAGTGCAACAGGTCACCAACATTTCTGGAGCAAATTAGGTTTATGGCTTTACAGTATTTTGCTTAAATATAGCTGATACAGCATAAGTAAGACAGCAATAATCAATATATATAAATATATATAATAAATAACAGAAAATGTTTTTAAGTTCATACTGCAAGTTTTTTTCTTTCTTTTGTAATATGTTTTTTAATTCATTTTCTGCTAGGTCACAGAATCGCCATTCAGCAGTTTCTTCATTCAGCCATTTTATGTTGTTTTTTTAGGAGTGGAGGTGGAGGGCGTTCCTTTGAAAAGGGGTGGGATTGACAGGGATGTGAACCAATCACATGACAGACGGAGACTATTGCCGGTGGTGTAAGGATGTGAGGGCAATAGTTAAATCTATTTTGCTCTTCTGATGAGGTTTGAACCAATCACAGGACAGAATTTCCAAGCACTGTGTATATATCTATCTATCTATCTATCTATCTATATATATATATATATATATATATATATATATATATATATATATATATATATATATATATATTATAGTGGCGTGGTTGAGTTGGGTGCTCGATGTTAAACCTCTAACTTTACACTTTAACTTTGGCAGGGTTTGTCAGAATTGCTCACAAATTTGTGAACTTGTGAGTTGTGAACTTCTGCACCAAACCAAGTAAGGTACACTTGGTCTGTGCTGAGGTAGGGCCTTTTGAAGGTTTGGTGAAAGAATATGAAATAGTTCCTGAGTTATTAATAATAAAAACATAACAGGCTAGCATCCGGGACTTTTTAAAATCATCTCAGCAAGAAATCCCACCCCTGAAGGAGTGTGCTTGTTACACCTGCCTGTCACATAGACATGCGCTCCCGTTTGAACTACAGCTCCCAGAATGCATACCAAATGGCTTGATACGTGTTGTTTTGTTAAAACAATGTGACAATACTTTCACAAACGCAGCATACATTCCAATTTTACTAGTCAGTAAAAACGAAAATAAAAAAAAAACGTGTTAGTGAGTAAGTTAGTTTATCAAACAGAGCTTGTCCTGTGTCGTATTTGTTTTTTCATTGAGAAATACACATGCATGTTTGTAGTGTCTCACTACTTTGAAATAGTAGTGAGAAATTTGAAATAATTTGCAGCAAAATGAAATGATACCTGCGATTCAATCGATGCAAACGCTGTGTCTCAGAACTACGATATATATATATTTTTACCGTGTAAAATCATCATAATTGTAATGTTAAACCCCATGTTAGTGGGGCAAGGGGCATTTGTGTGTGTGTATCGTGTTTTGGTAATTTACGATATAAGTAGAAGACAAAAGCCTTATTACTAGACCCCATCTCCCACTTTCTAAAGTTCCTATTTACTATATTATTACACAGTACTGCGGGATCCAAAGTGAAATGAATTGAGAGTGCTGACAAGTGGCAAACAGGGACACAAATGTTGGATATTTCAGTCAGCTCAATAAAATATTGCATAGAATATCTGTAACTCGCAGTATAACTTTGAGAAAACTCGTCATATCGACATCGATTGTGCCCTGACAATCTCTGCCAGCCAATGGAGTCGTTGATACCGCCCACTGGCTGTGATTGACAGACGTAGTTTTGGCACAGTGAAATGTAAAAGAAATATCTAGCGTCACATCGAAATGTAAATAGCAAAGCAGAAAAGGAAATGTCGACCCCTAAATGTAAATGGACAGAGTGAAATGTAAAAAGCAAGTGGCAAAACACATTTCAACTGCAGTTTAACAGTAGCCTCTAATAGAATCACTTAATACAAGTTCTAACAAGTGAACAATGAGCAATATGTTAAATCCTTGCTCTCAACTGTAAAAACAATTATTTACATTTATTTTCATGTTCATGATTCTCTTTTTTCTACTGTTAGTGAAGATTGTTTTATGGACAAAACATAAGAAGCATTTTGAGACCTTGTGAAATGAACCTTATGTCTTGTTCATTAAAACCTGTATAAACTGACATAAAGGGCTACTGCATTATGCTAAGTCACTTATGTTGTCTATTGTGAACCCACCTTAATTTCTTACCTTACAATTATGCATGATAGATTTCAAAAACTATGTAGATACAAACAATCAACATTGTTTTACTATTTTGCTAGAATTACTGAGTTTGCACTCTTTGCAATAACATGTAATAAAATGTGGCAAAATGCAGCAGTCATGTATGGAACACCTCCACAGAAGTGGTGTAGTTTATCTCTTCAAAAGCAAGGAAATTCATTGCAAAAACTACATTAATGCAGCAATTAGAGTTGAATTCATCGCCACAAAGCAAGGAAATGTGGCGTTAGGGTTTTAACCCTAACTCGCCATTCCTATCCCCACACAAGCAGCCAAAGGAACCAGACAACACAAGCAACCACAGACTGCCGCCATCAGGTAAGACATAGAACAAGCAACTCTTTCCAGACGACACAAGAGACATCCATCATCATGGTCCACCGGTGCTGAAGCAATAGATATACATGTACACTTCAACACATACACAACCACTTCAGGCTGCAGAACCGTATCACCTTTACAAAAATAGAACTATATTTACAGCCCACGTCTTTATGAAGAGATGGCTGTCAAGTGCTCTTTGGGGTCATCAACCGTAGGCCTGACCGGAGAAACCAGAGGTAATCCAGGATGCTCTCCACTGGGCAGGACAGGGGGTCTAGCTCCATGCTCTGACACCAAATAGAAAATCTCTTCAAGTTGAAGGCGTAGCACTGGTGGGTTGACTGCTTCTTTCCCCTTTAATTCTGTTCGGAAGGTCTTTAGGCTGGCTCCTCCTACCCACCCGGTGGTATCCTCCTCGGCACAGGTCTGTGACATCAGATCTTACACGCTGGAAGCAAGAATCAGTGTGCCATATACTGGGGAGGTTGGAGGGTTGTTTGATGTGCATCATATACCACTCCTAGAATTACGGTTACATGTGAGTAACCCTCATTTCTAGGGACGTGGATAAGGTACACTAGCCACACTTATGGCAGACTCCTAGCAGATCTCTGGGAGGAGGTGTAAAGGCTTACACCCCATATTTAGAAAAAAGAGACTGCAGACCCAAGGCTACATATTTCTGGATAGGAATGTCTCTGAAGCAGCCATTGAGGCAACAGTATATTATTATGTGTTTATTTAGCAGATGCCTTTATCCAAGGCGATTTACAGATTTGAACCGGGGATTGTCTGATTTCAAGCCCCTTTACTGGGTACTGACTGGGTTGTGGAACAAATGGAGCTGCTTTTTGAAGCTATGAACCAGCAGCAGTCCCTTTTGACGGAGCTGCTGTGAGCCCCCCCCCCCCGTTGTCTCAGTCCCCAGGGTTCAGGCACCATCGCCTGATCCACAACCAGAGCAGGAGGACTCCATGTCCCTTACTGCATCTGAGGGCATGGACCCCCAAGAACTAATCTTCCCGTCCGAGGATGCGGAATCAGCTGTCTTGGCTCCCACGGTAAGCCCCTCCCTGTCAGAGGAGCTCACCTCCCTTACTAGACGTGCTACCATGGCCCCGCAGGTGCCTTGGGCCATGGAAGATAAGCTTAAATGCTCTATACTTGGTAGGGTGCCCGTTGATGTGCGTCAGTGCCTGACCCCCCCCTGGTTCTTCCAGATTTTTTGCCCGAGGTGCAATCATCTTGGGAGCACCCAGCAACTGCCCCAGCTGTCTCCAGGTCACTGGACAGTTTGTATAGGGTGCACGAATGAAATAAGCTAGGCCTTGCCCAGTTTCCTCCTGTTGAGACTTCCATCGCCTCTGTGGTGCAGATGCCTAATCTAGCATTGCTGCAAAATGACGTTTCATGTCCTAATAAACAGTGCTGCATCACTGAAATGATGCTGAAAAAGGCCTACGCGGCCTCAGCATTTTACACACGTCTTTGCAGCTACAGTAGCATACTGGTGACGTATCAATCCATGCTGCTACAATCACTGTCCTCAGACCATAGGCCCTTGCCCCTTAAGTTGGAAGAGCTGAGCCTGGTCAGCAATCACCTGCTGCAGTTGTCTAAGTAAAATGGTCAGGTGTTGGGCAGGAGCATGGCTGTATTGGTGGCAGCAAGAAGGCAGCTCTGGCTTGCTCAGGCTCGAGTACCTGAAAGGACACGGCGTCGTTACTGGATGCACCTTAAACACCAGGAATATATACGTTTGGGCCGGCAGTGTATGACATGATAACACACCTCCCCATGCAGAAGCCCCCAGCCCGTAAGCCAGCAAAGCATTGGCAAGACAGGTGTCCTCAGCCCCAAAAGCAGATTCAAGCTCCTACAGCCCCTTCTAGAGCTAATGCGTAGAACCATTTCACGGTGTGCAACGCGGAGGCCAGCGCAATTATCCGCTCCCTGCTCACAAGCAGCAGCCGCAGGCGCGAGCCCCTATGAGCCAACAGCCCTAGGGATTTACTGCCACAGGTCCAGGACCCATTCTATCGGGCCTACCTGGATTATTGCGATCATGCACCACGGACACCTGGGTGATTACCACCATCAGGGCCGGTTACTCTCTGCAGTTTCAATTCGGTCCCTCCTCCTTTTCAGGGCATGGTCGCAACAATGGTCAAGAACCCTCAAGACACTGTATTAGTGTCTCAGGAGATGGCAGGCAATTTCAATTGTTCACCCTCTTAGCAAGGGTTTTACTCCAGGTACTTCCTGGTGCTGAAACGGGATGGCGGCCTCAGACCGATCCTCGACCTCAGACAGCTCAATTGTTAAGTATCACAGTGAACCAGTTGAAAAGGCGGTTAACTCCCTCTCAAAGGGCTGTCTATCTTAGCTTAAGCCTCAATTCCAGAAACATGATTACCAATCTGTCAGACGACAGAATCCAGAGACTAACTGTCTGCTTGGAGCTGTTTCAGCTCAACGCAGTGGTGAGGATACTGACCTTCCAGAGGCTTCTGAGCCTGATGGCAGCAGCATCCCAGATCCTCCCCTTAGGGCTCTTACGCATGCGCCCTCTCCATGCCTGGTTCAACCACAGGGTCCGGCACCCTGTCTTAGAACGCCACCGCTTACTCGGTGTCTCGTCACTGTATGGAGGCTCTCTTGTGGTGGAAACAACCAGCTCATCTGTGCTTGGGCACAGCTCTGAGCTGTGTCAAGAGGAGAGAGGTGGAGACTACAGATGCTTCCAACCTAGGTTGGGGCGCTGTCTGGAACAGCTTGGGAGTATAGGGAGTGTGGGAACACCCATAAGAGGGTTTTGGAGCTGAAAGCAGTTCATCTGGCTGCAGCAATTTTTTCCAAATACAAGGGAGACGTGCTGATACGTACAGACAACACCACAGTGGTGGCTTACATCAGCCACCAGGGGGGTCTCCAGTCTCTCGGTCTCAATCGTGTTGCCCGGGAGCTTTTGTTATGGGCTCACAACGACTTGGTATCAATAAAATCAGTTCACCTGCCAGGGGTGAGGAACCGGGCGGCGGACCTCCTCTCCATCTTGTTCAATGTACTGATACCACTTGTGTGTTAATCTAATGTGTAAATCTCTAGTTATTGTCATTTGTTTAACTTTTTTTAAATATTAATTTCCGGTAAGTAACATGAAAAACGTCCTGTATTTTGCACAGATGATAGCCTAAGTTGGCAGTAGCAGCGTTAAACATAACTGCAATTGTTTGTATATCCTATCTCGATTTTCCAGAACTCCTTAATTCTTTGCATCTCTGTCTGTTGTCTCAGAGAGCACATTTTTTGCAGCTGTTCAGTCGGCGCAGGTACTTCACTGACCCGCTGCTCAGGTCGCCTAGACAACCGTCAAGAAGGTTTTTTATTGATCACGTGATCGCATTATGACGCACTTTCCGGTCTCATACCCGACGACCATCTTTGACTCACAACAACAAGACAAGGGGATAAGCTGGCTGACAGGGGTGTCAAAGAAACCCTGGTGATGTTGGGCTGGGCTGGCTAAAATTAAAGGTAATTAAGTACCCACTATTAATTTAAAGGTTACCTTTTTTGATGGTTTGTATTGTGTCAATTGGAAATGTCATTGTAGAGGGTTGTTTGTTTGTAGTCGGCCAGCCCCACAGCTTTATATGCAGCTAAGTATCGGTACTACTAGACAATATTTGTGTCTTTGTATGTATCATCTAGTCAAGACACCAGACATGGGTATAAAACACTACAGTATGTTATATTTATTGGTATCCTAATGTTTGCCGTGGCGAATGAAAATTACCTGTGTTTTTTTTGTTTGTTTTTTAGTAACAGGATACATTAATTTTTTGTTTTTGTTTGTTTGTTTGTCTTTAATTAGATACCATGGATAGTTGGATAGAATAATAATAAACGGTACGTGGGTTGACTGAAGACAAGTTTTGCACGACATGCAGTCATATCAAGCTTATTTGTTATCATTGTTGAGTGATCTGCATTAACAGCTTTATTTTATTATTTATTTAATTTATTTATTTATTCATTTGTACCATCACGTAAGCCAAGAGCACAATCACACGGGTGTCTCTTATTTACCATTGTTGTCCCTTAACCACAGACACGGTGAACATCACAGAGTGATTATGTGTGTGGTTGTGTAGGTTGCACAGCTCCTGGCAGTTTCACATAAAAAGATACAAAGTATGTTACTGTATTTGTTCAGCCGTTAATATGTTATCACTGCAACACTAAGAAAGGATATATAATTATGGTCCACTCTATGTACAACATTACACAAACTGCAACTGTAGGACTATATGCAGGATAGAAATGGTTACTGGGCAGATCAGATTCCCATAGAGAAAGCACATTCTTGAAATAGTATGCATCTACTCTGCTGTCAGATAAGTTCAGGCACATGCTGCATTCCAGCTCTTGTTAGCTTTTTTCATCTCATGATGCTGTTTCATTTAGACCGCCACTGCAGTGAAGTCCTTGCTTTCTGGCAGTCCTTTGACATTTACTTCATCATGTGAGATTGAAATACAGTGCTTGTACAATATTGAATGTTTGACATATTTTTTATATTTCATTTTATTGCTTTGCTTGTTTATGACATACTAGATGTATTATTAAGGTTATTATGAGAACATGAGCCAGATTGCTGCTCCTCACAGGGGATATATGGTACATAAATGTGATAATCTGGCTTGGTGTGTGTGTGTGTATACTAGTGGTGGAAATTTCAAATAATAAGATATTAGAGTATGCCAAGAATAAAAGTTTTGAATACTCAACCTCTAAATACTCAAGTGACGAGTCCTTAGAAAGTATAAGCAGCAACCACACATAGGGATGCATCAACAGTAACAGCAAAGAAACATCCAAGGCATCTAATGTATTTGAAATAAAAAATTATTTGAACAAAGTAAGAAATAAGAATACTCAGCAGACAGGTCTTAACTATAAAACACAGAACTTTATAAAAAGGGCCTTCAAAACTTTCAACTGCATTTTTAACACCCTTTGACAACTCGTATAAAACACACAACACTACTGCTTACTAACAAAGCACAACAAAATGTTTGCTTAGTAACATCTGTTATAAAATATAACATAAAAATGAGATATACTGTACCCGTACTTCCTGATTCCATAATATAATAATCATTTAAATTGTTTTTTTTTAGAATACCCGATTTACTCAATTATTCAGACTCACCGCTAGTGTATGCACACGCACACCCGTTTTTTATGAAAGCAATGTCCCATTTTCATATCGCCTTTCAAAAGTTAAATAAAGGGAATTATTGTCTGAAATGATATGTGTTATTTATTTTTGTTAAAATTGGGGTGCCATGTCAAAGGTAAATAAATTATGACATTCTATATCTTGCAGACATTTTCCAGTGGCACTTGCTACTGTACAACAGCCACAGCTTGTGTTTGCCAGAGCCTGGAAGAAAACCACAAAAACCGTGATAAACATTCATCACACAAGACTTGTGCAACATCTCGGCATTCACAGTGCGACTTTAGCAAGACATTCCAGCATTTAAACTGCTTCAGGGAGTCCAGATCCATCTCGCATCTAAAACTGGAAAGTGGGGAACAGGTCCAAATTTAGTTTTGGTGGGCCTTATCCACCTTTGCATGAAAAGATTGTCGTCATTATTATGAAACATGGACCAAAGTGTAGTTGACAGTCCAGTAACCTTAGTCATCAAGGCTCCAAACCAAAAATACGATGATCAGACTATAACGTGTTTTTGAACTGACAGTCGAAAATTGAAAACACACCTTTCAGATGTGTATCCAAGCAAGCCGGTAAGTAGGTGCTCTAAATGCAGTGCTGAATATTAAATTGTCATGGCATTCACTGCAATACACAGTAGCCATCATCTGCTTTTTTAAGGGAGAGGGTGAAATCATCACACAAGATCATAAGAACGATGCTTTATTTCTTTGCCATTTAATTAGAAAAATAAACAGATTTTCTTTCCATACAGTTTTTTCAGTTCATTGTTTTAATTGATTTCAATTTACTTTAAATATCAGCCAATGGCATTCATGTTGGTCCATCTTGCTAGCAAGCAGAATGTTCAAAATCTTCGGGGCACAGACTCCAAACCTACCAGAACCAAGTAATTATACATTTATGATTTCAAGATATAGGCTAGGCTTAATATTTCTATTTCACTTTAAATCTGGTTAGAGATTCAATTAGCTGTGTTAAAAATAGCTACTGTAATGAAGGGGTTTGCGGCAGCAGCTGATGCTGACGCCGACATAAGAATGTTGGGTCTTCAGGTCTCAATCAAATCTTTCAGCCATTTTACACGTTACTTTTATTGTTTTGGGGATCTTTTGGTTGTTTATTCATGGCAAATGTTCTGGTCACATGGTTTGTTTGCAGCTAGACCACTGGACTGAGTTTTAATTGCAACAAAGGAAGTGATTATGTGGAAGAGCAACAAATTTCATCTACAGCACTATATTGGAAATAACTCTATAATAACTCTATACATATTCTATAAAACAAAAGATCAGATTTTACATAGATTGCCACTCCCCCACCTTTGATGCTATGTGAGCTCAAAAGAGCTTATCATTTTGAACTTGCAATTCACAGTTAGGGATAGATTTCTTCAACCAAGTTTCAGTCGCTACTGCAATATCAGGATTATAATGCTGCTCGCTGAGGCCATTGTGGGGGCATTTTTTTTTTTGTTAGCTTGTGATCACGAGAGAATTTATTCCAAGATCTCAAGAAAGCGGAATTCATAAGTTCCACAGTACAAGTCATTTTGTTGAGATCACAAGATTAATTAAATTGTTTAAGGAAAACGGAGAAATTATGTAGTTTTCTCGAGATACTAGGATAAATGATCTTGTGATCACAAGATAACGGAATGGTAATATCGAGATCCTGAGTTAAATTTGATCTCAATGTAAGGATTATTTTATTTTTATTTATTTATTTATTTTTGATGGCCTCCATGAGCAGCTGTGTGATTAAAATGGTTCAGCCACGATTAAAACAAATCAGATTTAACATGGACAAATCCTAGGCCACTATGCTTACTAAAGTCAGATGGTAAAATAAACAACCAGGATCAGATGGACCTGGGTTTATTCCACATTCTCGCTTTGCAATAAAATAAAACGTATGTTTAACGTAACACTAAAAAAACTGAAATTTAAAGACGCTCTCTTGCAGAAAGGATGGACCACATAGTAACCAGGTATCCCTTGGAAAAATATTATGTTTGAATTTGAATAGAATTTGACTTGTATAGCCATTGTTTTGCTGTATTCATCCCTTTGCAATTAATACTTGTTCATTATAATGCAGCTCTGTAACATTTGGTTACTGGATTAAAAATGGGGTTAGTTAATTCCCAGACGCCTCTGAGCTTACTCTCTAGCACCTGTTTTTAGCTGTGAAACTGGAAAGCTGAAACAAAGACTTTATTTGTACTTACTGTAGAAGTCAAGGTTGCTTTCAAGATCGATTCATCATGGCAAAATACTTTTTAAAATGTTATTGTATTGCTAGTAAACAAAATAGCTGTACGTCAGTTATATTTAATTAGTTTCATTGTCTATAAGAGAGTTTTTAACTTGTAATATTTTAAGATATTGCAAAACAAATGAATGGGGGGGTGGGGCTTTGGAGAGCATGAGCGCTTATTAACCTTTTGCCAATAAAACTGGGCGCTAATATGAATAAGGACGGACAGTTGAGACTGGGTACTGTATCAAGCATAAACGGTATACTGTATTTCATGGATACCACTAAGTTAAACACATTCAAAATTTGAAAAATGAGACATTTCATAGTTGTATTTCAGAGTTCAAGAATTGTCTGAAAACTATCATTTATTTGAAAATGATGAAAATGTTATTTTTACAATTTTAATCTTTTAAGAATTATGACAAACCTTTGACAATCACTCTGAATAATATTTTTTTTTAAAGGCATGAATATACAGTAATATGTGTGTGTGTATATATATATATATATATATATATATATATATATATATATATATATATATATATATATATATATATATATATATATATATATATATATATATATATATATATATATATATATATATATATATATATATATATATATATATATATATATATATATATATATATATATATATATATATATATATATCCCTGATTCTTAAAATTTGTGTTGGTGTTGGACATTTATTTATTTGTTTTGCTTATCTTAGGCATCAAAGGATCAAAGACTTGTCTATTCTGGCAGACTTCTTCTGGACCATTTTCAGTTGAGAGATGTCTTCAGAAAGGTAAGGCATTATTTTTATTATTTGTGTTCTCATTGAAGAGACTCACCTCTGTCTCGTTGGATGTCTGACTGTACTGCAGGTGTGCCTGTCCCTACCAGACTTCAGTGCTGAAGTTGCAGTGTCTTGGTCTTGGTGATCACATTATTAATTAACTGTATCATCTGAAATAATACGTTGGATTTTTCATTGGCTGGAGAAAGTGCACCAAAATGTTTCTTTAAACTGACGATTTAGTTTCAGATTTTTAAAAAAATATATAGTTTTACTCTGCTCTGTAGTGATATTCTTTGTCTACTTTTTTTAAAACCTATTTTTTTTTTACTATTAATATAGCAAGATGAGTATCACATGGTTCACTTGGTGTGTGCCTTATAACCCCGCCTGTATCACCAGAGCAAAGTGACAGTAACATGAGCACCACGGCACCAGCATCTCTCGCCCCACAGTAAGTAATCTCTTGCTGTTTATAATTGCTGTATTAAACGCTTTAATAGTTGCGATCCTAGTAAAGAGATCATTATCTTTTTGTTGTCTTTTACATAAATTACTTCTTGTTTAAAGGTGTATGTATGTTAAATGGACAGTAATACTAACAAAACTACATTTAGGTAAACAAATGTTTCAACAGAATTGTATTGTTTAATGGTATTTTATTAAATGAACATGTTTTCCTTAATTGTTACACAACTTTCTGCATTCTGATCCTACATATGTTAAAGGAACCAGAAGAGGGCACCAATAACACTTAACAAAGACTTACATTCCTTATGCTTTGTATTGATCATTAAAACTGATTTTTATTCAAACCTGTCTTGGTATGGTTGTATTTTTTGATTAATTGCCCCTATCTATATATTACCAGTTTATTATGATGCAGGGTTGGCTAATTTGTATGGAAGTTTTATCTTTTTTAATTATTTTAAAATGGAGTAAAATTCTTTCCTACTTGTTTTACATGCGTATCCTTCCACAGTCTTTTAAAGTATCCATTGATTTTCCTTACTTTTCCTGCTCTTCAGAAGCCAGGGAAGGTGGTAGCACCTAGGGGATTAAACATCTCCCCAGCATTGCTCACCAATCATCCTTTAGGTAAATAGGTTGACCATTTTTTAGGTATCATCAGACTTTTTTTTCTGAGGAGTCTGACCCTATTAGAAATTAAAGATGCCGTGTGATTTTTAAATGATGAATATTTCATTGCTAATGCAGAACTTGGAATCGGGAGCTTCTACTCCTACTTCATCTCGAAGCCAAGAAACTTTTACGGCCTCCACAAGTACAAGTACAAGTACAGAGGGACTGAGGCATCGAAACAGTCAGCAGCAGCAAACCAGTCCTGAGCTGAGCTATGCGTCTCCAGACTTTATGCAAGAGTACGTCATTTAAGGTTTCAAGTAGTTCTGGGACTTACGTTTCTTGCTATGCAAAATTTGCAGAGAAGGGCTTAATTGACGAAAAGTTTAAAGGTGTTACCTATAAGTTTAATTAAGGTGGCAGTAATCTGTTTGGCACTTGTGTGCTTCCTACATAACCTCATTAGACTTACTGAAAGTGTCATTCTGTTGTAGAATAAGATGTCAGCATAGAATAGAAGTTGGTGGTAACTAGAATACCAAACATATAATTGTAAGTATTATAGTTTGTTTATAATCATGTCTGCCTGTTCTGAATTTATTAAATTTCTTTCTCCTTCAGACATCTGGGTAACCCAGATCCCATGCAGCATGGCATTCCCACTGGGTTTCCCATGTACCCTATATACAACCCAATGCAAATGTTGTGGTGGCAGCAAATGTACGCACGGCATTACTACATGCAGTTGTAAGTGGTTTTAAGAGACATTTAGCATTTATCTGCTTATTGGGGTTTATATATATATATATATATATATATATATATATATATATATATAGATAGTTATATATACACTACCGCTCAAAAGTTTGGGGTCACTTAGAAATTTCCTTGTTTTCCATGAAAACATACATGAAATTAGTATGAATAGGAAATATAGAAAAATGAATAGGAAATATAGTCATTGACAAGGTTAGAAATAATGATTTTAATTGAAATAATAATTGTGTCCTTCAAACTTTGCTTTCCAAAGAATCCTCCATTTGCAGCAATTACAGCCTTGCAGACCTTTGGCATTCTAGTTGTCAATTTGTTGAGGTAATCTGAAAAGATTTCACCCCATGCTTCCTGAAGCACCTCCCACAAGTTGGATTGGCTTGATGGGCACTTCTTACGTACCATACGGTCAAGCTGCACTCACAACAGCTCAATAGGGTTGAGATCCGTGACTGTGCTGGCCACTCCATTATAGACAGAATACCAGCGGACTGCTTCTTCCCTAAATAGTTCTTGCATAGTTTGGAGCTGTGCTTTGGGTCATTACCTGTTGTAGGAGGAAATTGGCTCCAATCAAGCCGGCCCACAGGGTATGGCATGGCGTTGCAAAATGGAGTGATAGCCTTCCTTCTTCAAGATCCCTTTTACCCTGTACAAATCTCCCACTTTACCACCATCAAAGCACCCCAGACCATCACATTGCCTCCATCATGCTTGACAGATGGCGCCAAGCACTCCTCCAGCATCTTTTCATTTGGTCTATGCCTCACTTAATGTTCTTCTTTGTGATCCGAACACCTCAAACTTAGATTCGCCTGTCCATAACACTTTTTTCCAATCTTCCTCTGTCCAGTGTCTGTGTTCTTTTGCCCATCTTAATCTTTTCTTTTTATTGGCCAGTCTGAGATATGGCTTTTTCTTTGCAACTCTGCCTAGAAGGCCAGCATCCCGAGTCGCCTCTTCAGTGTTGACGCTTGAGACTAGTGTTTCATGGGTACTATTTAATGAAGCTGCCAATTGAGGACCTGTGAGGCGCCTGTTTCTCAAACTAGACACTCTAATGTATTTGTCCTCTTGCTCAGTTGTGCACCGGGCCTCCCACTCCTCTTTCTATTCTGGTTAGAGCCAGTTTGCACTGTTCTGTGAAGGAGTAGTACACAGCGTTGTAATGAGATCTTCAGTTTCTTGGCAATTTCTGCATGGAATAGCCTTCATTTCTCAGAACAAGAATAGACTGACGAAGTTTCAGAAGAAAGTTCTTGCCAAGTTTCTGGCCATTTTGAGCCTGTAATCGAACCCACAATTGCTGATGCTCCAGATACTCAACTAGTCTAAAGAAGGCCAGTTTTATTGCTTCTTTAATCAGCACAACAGTTTTCAGCTGTGCTAACATAATTGCAAAAGGGTTTTCTAATGATCAATTAGCCTTTTAAAATGATAAACTTGGATTAGCAAACACAACGTGCCATTGAAACACAGGACTGATGGTTGCTGATAATGGGCCTCTGTACGCCTATGTAGATATTCCATTACAAATCAGCCGCTTCCAGCTACAATAGTCATTTACAACATTAACAATGTCTACACTGTATTTCTGATCAATTTGATGTTATTTTAATGGACAAAAATTTGCTTTTCTTTTCAAAACAAGGACATTTCTAAGTGACCCCAAACTTTTGAACGGTAGTGTGTGTGTGTGTGTATATATATATATATATATATATACAGTACTGTGCAAAAGTTTTAGGCAGGTGTGAAAAATGCTGTAAAGTAAGAATGCTTTCAAAAATAGACATGTTAATAGATTATATTTATCAATTAACTAAATGCAAAGTGAGTGAACAGAAGAAAAATCGAAATCAAATCCATATTTGGTGTGACCACCCTTGCCTTCAAAACAGCATCAATTCTTCTAGGTACACTTGCACAAAGTCAGGGATTTTGTAGGCATATAGTCAGGTGTATGATTAAACAATTATACCAAACAGGTGCTAATGATCATCAATTCAATATGTAGGTTGAAACACAATCATTAACTGAAACAGAAACAGCTGTGTAGGAGGAATAAAACTGGGTGAGGAACAGCCAAACTCAGCTAACAAGGTGAGGTTGCTGAAGACAGTTTTCTGTCAAAAGTCATACACCATGGCAAGACTGAGCACAGCAACAAGACACAAGGTAGTTATACTGCATCAGCAAGGTCTCTCCCAGGCAGAAATTTCAAGGCAGACAGGGGTTTCCAGATGTGCTGTCCAAGCTCTTTGAAGAAGCACAAAGAAACGGGCAACATTGAGGACCGTGAGACGCAGTGGTCGGCCAAGGAAACTTACTGCAGCAGATGAAAGACACATCATGCTTACTTCCCTTCAAGAATCGGAAGATGTCCAGCAGTACCATCAGCTCAGAACTGGCAGAAAACAGCAGAACCCTGGTACACCCATCTACTGTCCGGAGAAGTCTGGTCAGAAGTGGCCTTCATGGAAGACTTGTGCCAAAAAGCCATACCTCCGACGTGGAAACAAGGCCAAGCGACTCAACTATGCACGAAAACACAGGAACTGGGGTGCAGAAAAATGGCAGCAGGTGCTCTGGACTGATGAGTCAAAATTTGAAATATTTGGCTGTAGCAGAAGGCAGTTTGTTTGCCGAAGGGCTGGAGAGCGCACATGAATGAGTGTCTGCAGGCAACAGTGAAGCATGGTGGAGGTTTCTTGCAAGTTTGGGGCTGCATTTCTGCAAATGGAGTTGGGGATTTGGTCAGAATTAATGGTCTCCTCAATGCTGAGAAGTACAGGCAGATACTTATCCATCATGCAATACCATCAGGGAGGCATCTGATTGGCCCCAAATTTATTCTGCAGCATGACAACGACCCCAAACATACAGCGAAAGTCATTAAGAACTATCTTCAGCGTAAAGAAGAACAAGGAGTCCTGGAAGTGATGGTATGGCCCCACAGAGCCCTGATCTCAACATCATCGAGTCTGTCTGGGATTACATGAAGAGAGAAGCAACTGAGGCTGCTTAAATCCACAGAAGAACTGTGGTTAGTTCTCCAAGATGTTTGGGCCAACCTACCTGCCAAGTTCCTTCAAAAACTGTGTGCAAGTGTACCTAGAAGAATTGATGCTTGATGCTGTTTTGAAGGCAAAGGGTGGTCACAACAAATATGGATTTGATTTAGATTTTTCTTCTGTTCACTCACTTTGCATTTAGTTAATTGATAAATATAATCTATTAACATGTCTATTTTTGAAAGCATTCTTACTTTACAGCATTTTTTCACACCTGCCTAAAACTTTTGCACAGTACTGTATATATATATATATATATATATATATATATAAATTACAGTAACTTAAATAAGAAAGTTAAAGAACATCAGGAATGCAGTTA
The DNA here is from genome assembly GCA_030684275.1 of Acipenser oxyrinchus oxyrinchus. Classification (NCBI taxonomy): domain Eukaryota; kingdom Metazoa; phylum Chordata; class Actinopteri; order Acipenseriformes; family Acipenseridae; genus Acipenser; species Acipenser oxyrinchus. The sequence continues at coordinate 28,245,128 of CM060250.1, forward strand.
ATATATTTCATCCACAATTTGTACTACAGAAATCAAATTAATTTAAAATAGTGACCTATCAACTAATCTTCAGTATTCGAAATTGATTTCCTTTGAATATTTTGTCTTTAACACAAAGTATGTGCTATAACTAGGGCTTTTGATTTTTGGTTTTTACCGTTAAACACCAGACTCCAGTCCGGATCTTGGACTCGAGTTGCATTTTTCATGACTCAGACTCAAGTCATGGCCGCAAAAGACTCGGATTCGACTTTGTGTGACTCAGACTCGAACACTTTTATTGCACAGATATTAACGATGAGTACTTTTCTTATTTTCTATTACACAAGTAATATTACAGTTACTATGAAACTGTGCATAATAAAAAAACCTACCCAACAAAACATTATCCTATCACTGGTTAGCCCTGTTGTCTGCAGCTAATCATAGTAAGAATAAGAGACTGGAAGCAAGTTAGTTTGTAGCTTAAACACCCCCCACACACAAATCCAATGGCAACCAACGCAGACCAATTTTTTTTTTCTCTCATTTGCATTACGTTTTATAAGGAATAAATGTCAGCATGGTAAACAAGTAAGTAGTTATTTGGCTTTTAACAAGCCTTTCTCTTTACTACTTTAAACCATGTTCTAAGTTTAAGCACTGTAGAAATACATTTCTAAAACTGCATTCTTGAAAAATATGGAGTTTTATTTTGCTGAGCTCCTGGAATCTCAGGAATATAATTGTGACAGAAAAAAAAATGCCCAAGAATTTTTGAAAGTAACTTTGAAAACAAAATTTCATACAGTATATAACATTTTGAAAATAGCTCAAAATAAACACTGAAAAATGTAATTAATAAAAAAGCCCTGGCTATAACCCATTTACCAAAGCCTCCTGAATCTACTACACTATGTTTTTTATAGATTGAATGATGCTTTGAATTAGAGAGAATATTCTAGTTTTAAAAACAACCTGTGTACAGTATCTTGACACATTAGACATGAACAATTCGAAAGGTTAATGAGCTGAGAAAAAAATGATAATGTTATTTGTCTTCCAGCCGAGCAGCAGCAGCAGCATCGTCCCAGGGATCAGATTCTGTTTTCCCATCTATCACTACTTCCTCCCAGTCCACCGATCCTCCACCTCAGAACGAGCCCCCAGTGGTGCCCAACGCAGCTGTGCCGGAGAACAGGCCTGTAAACCAGAACATCCAGATGAACGCTCAGGGCGGCCCAGTGATCAACGATGACGACTTGAACCGGGACTGGTTAGACTGGATGTACACCTTCTCCCGAGCCGCCATTCTGCTGAGCATCGTATACTTCTACTCCTCATTCAGCCGCTTTGTTATGGTGATAGGGGCCATGCTGGTAGTTTACTTGTAAGTAAAACATTGTGATTTAAGTGCGCTCGATATACTTTAATATAGACCAGCATATTACTTAGTCCAATGTATTAACTACTACTGACATGCATAGTATTATCAACCCACTGTGTTTACTGAACCAATTACAGAACGGCAGACCGAGACAACTACAACAACAACAATTCATATTTCTATAGTGCTTTTCATCGCAAGGATCCCAAAGTGCTTCACACACATACACACACAAAAGATGAACAATTAAACCATTAAATTGTAATTTTTTTTTTTGTTAAAAAACATGGCATCCAAACAGAAAAATTCTTGACGTTTTAAATAAAATAAATAATAATAATAATAATAATAATAATAATAATAATAATAATAATAATAATTGTACAGACAAATTATCAGAATCATGTTCCGAAAGATGTAGCCCAAGGCATACCAACAATGTACACAACTAAAATATGACCGTGTTTTCAAAAAACAGCATTGCTGGCATTACAAAATACAGACTAGTAGAAAACGAGCGGCATTATTACAAAAATACATATAATTTTCATAAAATTACAAATTAAACACAGTGTTCAGCACACTTTTATCTCTCCCATCTGTAGACTTAATTTGCAACAACGCAGAATGGTTTATGCTATACTTGCTGTAAAACTGCTTGCATGTGTTTCTCATGTACCCTGGACAGATAGAGTTGCCATATGGCTCTTCAACTAGTTTTTTTCAATTTAAGGGGGCCAGATTGGAAAAAGTTAGGAGTAGGCGGGCCAGAGTATTTTACTCTGCACACTTAAGCAATAATAAATATTACATAACGTAATGTTCATATATTGAACAAGACACACATTTTACCATATGAATAGTACTTTAATAATAGAACCGTGTGAGAATTTAACAGAGTATCATTACAAACATTTTAAAATGTATGTGACATACATGTTCTTACTACAGTAGCTAGAGTAGAGAGAGCCATGTTATAGCAACACGAGTAAAAAAATCTCTCTGAGTACGTAGTATTATTAAGGAGTTAATGATAGATTAGAAATAATAAGATAATAAATAAAGTAAATAAATTAATACATAAATTCAATTATGTTTTTTTTAATCGTTGGCGGGGGTTGACTGTCGTTTTTTGTATATACAACTCCAAAATGATTCCACATAATAGAACTCTCACAAAACAGCTAGTTGCTTTTTTAAACAACTCGAGGCACACAGCACACAGGCAGCACCACAACAGAGACGGACAGTCCATCAGCGTAACACCCACAAAACCACCTGGTTTCTCGTTCTACAATGATCCAGGTAAACATACAAAAATGTTTTATATAGGTGTCATCGCTGGGCTGCTTTTTTCATGTGGGACTAAGTTTGGCATTTATTAAATGGGAATCAGAGTTATAGTGCACTTTAAATACATTGTTTGTGTATTGTAAAGGGTAGGGTCTGGCATTTAAATATCTACGTGTTTTTAAATAAAATGTGAAACAGTATGTTTAACTTGTTTACAGTATTGTTAAGTGGCTTAAGTTACTTAAGCCACAGTGGCTAACTAAATGGAAGTCTTGAGGGAACCTAGTAAGCTAGAAAAGCTTTTAGTAAAAAATAAATTTTCAGTCTTGACTTGAACAGTAAGAATTTAGGAGCTTTACAAGAAAAGGCCCTTCCTCCCATATTATTTGTATTCACCCTAGGCATGACCAGCAGCACCGCATCCTGTGATCTAAGAGTACAGTTAGAGGAGTATACGGGCCAATAAATTCTGTAATTACCTGGGTGCTAATCCATTCAGGGCCTTTAGTTAAAAGCTTAAAATCAATTCTAAACTGCACAAGGAGCCAATGCAGAGAGGCTTAAACAGGGGTAATATGTTAACTTTTTCAATTTACAAGTCATAGCATTAACCCTTTGCGGTCCTATGTTGGACCAGGTCCGACATTACAATTTTCCCTTTCCGTGTCCAACATCATCAAAAAGACGTAAAGTACAGGTCCCTAGTCGTTTATTCTCCGGAAAAAGCCTAGAAAACCATTCAGTGGCCGAGTGAGACCGATAGGAGCCGAGAGAAGCCGAAAAAAAGGGGCGGATCTGAGCAATACACATAGCCCTGGCACCACAGAGATAACACGGCCATAAACAAACAAGATAGCTGCTTCGCATCCAGCTCAAAGAATATCACAGACATTTGCAGAGCTTTTGAGATATTATAGTAATAAAATAATGACTTGGATCAGTATTATTGAGGAGTTTGGTGATAAAATGCGTGATCAGGAGATGATTTATCAGTTTGCACGACTATGAAGAGGTATGTGAAAATACAGCGAACAAGGGGTGGGGCGGGCTGGAGTTGTAGTACTGAGTGTCCTGTTGATATGCAGTGCCTTTTAAACCTGTTTTACTGTGAAAAAATACTTTTAAACAGCGATGTAAAATAAACCGCGCGTGTGAAAATAAATTGGACCTGACGTGCTGAATAAATGTACCGCTAAGGGTTAACCCTTTGCGGTCCATTGTCGGACTGGGTCCGACATTGCAATTATTCCCACCAGGTCCTTTGTCGGACCCTGTCCGACATCATTTTAAAACGCGAAAAACGAAAAAGTCGGTTTTCAACGGAAAAAGCCGAGAAAACCATTCAATGGCGAGTGGGAACGAAAGGAGCGAGACAAGCCGATAAAAAAAAGGCGATCTCATGAATAGTCATACTACCCCATTGGCATCAGATGGGGCGGTCGATGGAAACAAGCTGGGAGTACAGTATCAGCGCACAGAGACTATCACGGACATTTGCAGAGCTTTTTGAGATGTTATAGCAATAAAATAATGACTTGGATTGCATTATTGAGGAGTTTGGTGATAAAACGAGTCATCAGGAGACGATTGATCGGTATGTACGACTATTAGTATTATTTTTTTTATTTGGTAGCATATGTGAAAGCGATAGCAAACGAAAGGGTGGGCGGGGCTGGAGATCCCTAGTGAGTGCTTTGTTGATATGCAGGGCCATTTAAACCCATTTAAATGGAAAAAATACTTTTAAACAGCTGCGTCTAAAATTAACTAGCATGTAAAATTAATTAGACCTGGCGAGCCTGACGCAGAATTAATAAATGGACCGCAAAGGGTTAAACCGTAGCAAGTTTTTTTTTTTTTTTTTTTTTTTTAAGTTTAGTAGTGGCCAATTGATTTTACCCCGTTTCTCACAATTTGAAATATCCAATTGTATTTTAGGCTCAGCTCACTGCTACCACCCCGGCACTGACTCGGAGTGGCGAAGACGAACACATGCTGTCCTCCGAAGTGTGTGCCGTCAGCCCGACCGCTTCTTTTCACTCTGCAGGCCTGCCATGCAGCCAACCCAGAGCTACAGCGTCGGAGGACAGTGCAGCTCTGGGCAGCTTACAGGCAAGCCTACTGGGGTCGCTGGTTTGGGGTGAACTCGGGACACCCTGGCCGACCCAAGCCCCTCCCCCCGGGCGGCGCATGGCCAATTGTGCGCCGCCCCCTAGGAACTCCCGTCCACGGTTGGCAGTGGAATAGCCTGGACTCGAACTGACGACGTCCAGGCTATAGGGCGCATCCTGCACTCCACGCGGAGCTCATGAATAGTCATACTTGCCCCTGGCATCACATAGGGGTGGTCATAAGGAAACAAGCTGGCTGTTACTGAATCAGGGCACAGAGAATATCACGGACATTTGCAGAGCTTTTTTGAGATGTTATAGTAATAAAATAATGACTTGGATCGCATTATTGAGGAGTTTGGTGATAAAACGAGTGATCAGGAGATGATTGATCGGTATGTACGACTATTATTATTATTATTATTATTATTATTTATTTCTTGGCATATGTGAAAGCGATAGCGAACAAAAGGGTGGGGCGGGGCTGGAGATGCCTAGTGAGTGCTTTGTTGATATGTAGGGCCTTTTAAACCCGTTTGACTGTGGAAAAAAATACTTTTAAACAGCGCGTCTAAAATTAACTCCGCGTGTGAAAATAAATTGGACCTGACACGCCTGACGCGCACTTAATAAATGGACTGCAAAGGGTTAAAAGAGTTTTAACTGGCGCTACAGTATCTAAGATACTAATCAAGGAGGTGTAGACTGATAGACTGAGTATATGGTGATGAACGCAATGCCTCCGAAAACTTTACAGCAGTTGAAGAATGAACTTCCTGTGTTAATTGTTTGCTCCACACTCTTTGTAGTTAAAGGCAGAGTAACCTTGAAAAGAATGGCAAGATGATCAGAAATAGTGAGATCAATACAGTTTTAATAACTAAGCCACAAGAAATTACTAAATGTAAAGTATGGCCACAATTATGTGTAGGACCTTTAACGTGCTGGACATAATCTAGGGAATCCAATAGCCTCACAAATTCAGAAGAGTTAGAATCAGATTCAGTGGTGCTGACCCCTATTCTCAAATGATAACTGAATACACCCTGTACTGTTTAAATCAACAGGCACCAGGCTGGCTGGTTTCCATTTAGACCAGATGTGCAGGACCAGCCAGAGGAAGTCAACCAGGAGGAACAGGAGGCCGAAAACAATCAGGATGTGCAGGTAATGGTAATTTTATTTATATATACAGTGGTTTGCAGAAGTATTCACCCCTACCAATAATGTCACATTTTGTTGAATTACAAATAATGTATGCACAGTTTTTCAAACAAACTTTTTTTATTCAAAGCTGTAGTGGTTAAATTGAACACTGTTATATGAGGAGGAGGTTAAATGTTAGCAAAACATGCAAAGAAAATGTACAAAATGAAATTTACTGGTTGCTTAAGTATTCAGCCCCTTAAGTCAGTACTTGGTAGAAGCACCTTTTGCAGCAATTACTGCTATGAGTCTTTTTGGATAGGTCTCTACTAGCTTTACATAGCAGGATTATGAAATTTTTGCCCATTCTTCACGAGAAAATTGCTTCAGTTCTGATAAGTTTGTTTTGGACCGTCGATGGACTGCAATCTTCAAGTCTTGCCATAAATTTTCGATTGGATTCAAGTCAGGACTTTAACTGGGCCACTGTGGCAATGTGCTCCGCCCCTGTGTGCATTTCTGTGTGGTATGTTGCGTGTGGTGTGTTAATGTTGGTGTATAGAGATGGCTGCACGGGATATAAATGGGTGTGTGCAGCACGAGTTATTTAAAATGTATAATTGTATTTAGGCACGGGATTGCACATCATTTCACGTGCATTTAAAGTATTTAATATGTGAGCACGAGGTTGCACATAATTAATTCACGTGCTGGGATTCAAGTGAATAATTAGTAATTGAGTCCCAGCACAACAGTATATATAGATGCACGTTTCACTCACTCAGGGTTGTGTGTTCGGTGAGTGGAGAACGGGTGTAGAGAGGAGGAAAGTTAAAGAAAAGTAAATAACAATTGCTATTGCGTGCTGGTAGGACCAGCACGATACTTGTTTGTTTATAGACTCACTGTGTTTGTTTGTGTGTCTGTTCGTGCTGTTCTGTCTGTTTACTGTTTCATCGTTTTGTTCGTCTATTTATTTTGGCGTAAAATGCTGTGTCCTGTCTTCTGTTTGTTTAAACCTTTTATTTATAATAAACCGCGCAACAGCGCTTTCATCATTTCACCTCATCTGTTCTCTGTGTATTCATTTCCTGGTTCTGACGTCACCACTCAGCCAACCTTGTGACATATGGTGTCCTGCGTGGGATAACAGCGCCTCCAAGCGTCAGACCAGGAGAGGTGTTTCTGTGTAAAAAAAAAAAAAAGGGAAATGGAAGGCTGGAGAGGCGGCTGCGGAACCTGGAGGACCTCCTCGGGGGCCTCGAGGACCAAGGCTGGTGCCTTGCCTGTGGGGTCTATGGACACACAGTGAAGATCTGCCCCTTCCAAGAGGAGGAGGAGGAGGAACCAGCCCAGGTAGGGAGGAGGAGTAAGAAGAGAAGGGGAAAGGAAAGCTGCAGCAGCAACAACAGCAACCGCAGCAACAGCAGGTGTGGAGAGAGGTCCCGGAGGATCCACAGCCCAGGAGGGAGGAGACAGAGCCTTTCCCATCCTCTGAGGAGATGCTGGACTGGGTGTCGGACCCAGAGTGGAACTGGGAGGACCTCCCAAAGGTTGTTGACCTGCTGTGGGCCAGAGATGGGAACACTAGGAACAACACTACTACCCAATGCCCTTTGTGAACCCTGCAGCGTGGTAATCAACTACTTGGCTGCCGATATGGGAGTAGGAGGAACCACACCTACCTGCACCCTCACTGGGCTGAGGAAAATGCCTGCTGTCCCCATCTCAACCAGCAGAGGAAGAATGCCTGCTGGTTTCCCCATCACAGCCAGCAGAGGAAGAATGCCTGCTGGTTTCCCTTCGAGGCAGAGCAGCACCAGTCCCCTGCAATAGGGGAGAGCAGCACCAGTCCCCTGCGATAGGGGAGAGCTGCACCAGTCCCCTGCGATAGGGGAGGCTGCACCAGTCCCCTGCGATGGGGGAGAGCAGCACCAGTCCCCTGCGATGGGGAGAGCAGCACCAGTCACCTGCAATAGGGGAGAGCAGCACCAGTCCCCTGCAATAGGGGGAGACCTGCGCTGCTCCCACCTTGGTCACCAGGAGACTACGCTGCTCCCACCTTCGTCGCCAGGAGACTCACGCTGCTCCCACCTTCTTAGCCAGGAGACTACACGCTGCTCCCACCTTCGTCGCCAGGAGACTACACTCTGCTACCTCCGTCACCCGGCAGGAGCAGAGCAGCAGGAGCTGCCTCTACCTCCCGCCACCTCCACCGCCAGGAGTAGAGCAGCGGAGCTGCCTCTGCCTCCGCCACCTCCACCGCCAGGAGCAGAGCAGCAGGAGCTGCCTCTACCTCCGCAACTTCCACCAGCAGAGGGTGAATGCCTGCTGGGTCCACTTCCACCAGCAGAGGGTCAATGCCTGCTGGGTCCCACTTCCACCAGCAGAGGGTCAATGCCTGCTGGGTCCCACTTCCACCAGCAGAGGGTAAATGCCTGCTGGTATCACTTCCCGACCAACATCTTCACCCCAAAGGAGAGGAGCAGGAGGTACCTCTGCCTCTTATCACCACCAGGGGAAGAGGTGCAGGAGCTGCCTCTCCCTTCACAAGAAGTACCAGGACTTGATGCTGGCATTCCTCAGCAACCACTGCATAGTCTGCTGAGGGAGCACAGCAGGAAAACAGCCCGGCCATGCGGCTACGAAGAGGGCCAGCACCGCGCAGCCACTGCCACAGTGGCCAACCACAGCACCACGACTGGTCCTGACTCGGCACCGCCCAAGGATGCCTGCCTCGCTTCGCCCAAGGATGCCTGCCTCGCCGCCCAAGGATGCCTGCCTCGCTTAGCCCAAGGATGCCAGCCTCGCCGCCCAAGGATGCTTGCCTTGCATCGCCTGGGGCAGCCTGTTGCCTTGCATCGCCTGGGGCTGCCTGTTGCTCCGCATCGCCTGGGGCTGCCTGTTGCTCCGCATCGCCTGGGGCTGCCTGTTGCTCCGCATCGCCTGGGACTGCCTGTTGCTCCGCATCGCCTGGGGCTGCCTGTTGCTCTGCATCGCCTGGGGCTGCCTGTTGCTCCACATCGCAGCAGGAAGTACTGTGGCCAGAACCCCACCAAGGGGAGCTGCCGCCACGAAGAAGGGGAGGAGGTCGGAGACCACCAACCCCAGCAGCAGTTTAAGCTGCCGGAGATCGTGGGGAGGTCAGGAGACCTGCTCCCACTGCAGCACGTCGCTGCTGGAAGTACTGTGGCGGAGCCCCACCAAGGGGAGCTGTCGGCTTTGAAGAAGGGGAGGAGGTCCGACGACCACCAACCCCAGCAGCAGTTTAAGCTGCGGAGATCGTGGGGAGGTCAGGAGACCTTCTCCCACTGCAGCACGGCGCTGCAGGAGATACTGTGGCGGAGCCCCAAAAGAGGGAGCAGCCTGCTGAGAAGAAGGGGAGGTCAGGAGACCACCCCCAAGCAGCCTTTCGCTGCCAGGACTACCCGGCTGGAGGAGCCAGACTGGGGACCATTATGTCTCTGCTGACAGCATTTCCGCTGTCAGCTGGGAAGCTGCAAGAATTGCCACCAGCAGCAGAAGAGTGGCAGGAGTGTGCCACCCTGCTGTCAGCATTGCTGCTGACAGTCTTACGACCTGTGGGCCCCTTGAAGCCTCGGTCCTGGCCCAAGGCGTTGTGCTGGACTTTTGGGCTTTAAGGGGAGGTGGCCGTTGAAGCCATGTGTGCGCACAAGGGGGGTATATGTGGCAATGTGCTCCGCCCCTGTGTGCATTTCTGTGTGGTATGTTGCATGTGGTGTGTTAATGTTGGTGTATAGAGATGGCTGCACGGGATATAAATGGGTGTGTGCAGCACGAGTTATTTAAAATGTATAATTGTATTTAGGCACGGGATTGCACATCACTTCCGCATTACATTTAAAGTATTTAATATGTGAGCACGAGGTTGCACATAATTAATTCACGTGCTGGGATTCAAGTGAATAATTAGCAATTGAATCCCAGCACAACAGTATATATAGATGCACATTTCACTCACTCGGGGTTGTGTGTTGGTGAGTGGAGAGCGGGTGTAGAGAGGAGGAAAGTTAAAGAAAAGTAAATAACAATTGCTATTGCGTGCTGGTAGGACCAGCACGAGACTTGTTTGTTTATAGACTCACCATGTTTGTTTGTGTGTCTGTTCGTGCATTGTCTGTTTACTGTTTCATCGTTTTGTTCGTCTATTTATTTTGGCGTAAAATGCCGTGTCCTGTCTTCTGTTTGTTTAAACCTTTTATTTATAATAAACCGCAACAGCGCTTTCATCATTCACCTCATCTGTTCTCTGTGTATTCATTTTCTGGTTCTGACGTCACCACTCAGCCAACCTTGTGACAGCCACTCAAGAACATTAATTCTCTTCTTGTTCAGCCACTCCAGTGTGGCTTTGGCTTTGTGCTGCGGGTCATTGTCCTGCTGAAATGTGAAGTTCCTCCCCAGTTTCAGAGTCTTGGCTGACTCAAATAGGTTTTCCTCAAGGATTCGCCTGTACTTTGCACCATCCGTTCTCTCCTCTATCCTGACAAGCTTCCCAGTCCCTGCTGAAGAGAAGCATCCCCATAACATGATGCTGCCACCACCATGCTTGACAGTTGGGATGGTGTTGACTGGGTGATGTGCAGTGTTGGGCTTGCGCCAGACGTAATGCTAGGAATTACGTAAAAGTTCAATTTTTGTCTCGTCTGACCACAAAACCTTTTTCCACATGTCTGCATTACACACAAAAGACAACATTTCTCCGCCCAGGAGAGCAACCACCAAGAAAAGGTGTTAAAACCAATCCTCGCCCAGGACAACTGGAAGCTGCTAGAGACTGGAAAATGCTGGCAGATGTTGGTCAGCGGCTTATTTTTCCACCTGAAATTGCCACCACAAACCTTCGACCAGATATTGTCCTGTGGTCTGGATCAGCACGCCTTGTTCACCTGGTAGAGTTAACAGTGCCATGGGAGGATGCTGTAGATGAGGCGTATGAGAGGAAGAAACTGCGGTATGCTCAACTAGCCACTGAAGCGGAACAGCGAGGATGGAGAGTCTGGGTTTACCCAGTGGAAGTGGGATGTCGAGGATTTGTGGCACACTGTACAACCCGGTTTCTCAGAGATGTCGGATTCAATGGCCAAGAGTTGCGTCGCACAGTGAAGAACTTATCTGAAGCAGCAGAGAGGAGCAGCAACTGGCTGTGGTTGAGACGGAAAGATTCTGGCTGGGGATCTCAAGCACAATAGAAAGAAAGAAAGGCTGATGTACAGGTAAGTAAGCTGGGCTGAGTTGAGTGGGGGCGGAGGGGTGATGCTGGGACGCCAGAATCACCGTCGAGCCCTCTTGAGGTGTCGTGGGCTGGTCGGCGAAACACCGAGGATGGAAGGTGCCCACTTGAAGACCCCAGAGATGTACCCTACTTAGCTCAATCCAGGCGGTTGTCATGCTGATGCGCTGGGGAGACCGCACTATGGTTGATCCCGGAGCCAGCATCGTAGCCGTTGTGTGTGCTGATGCGCTAGGGAGGCAAAATAAGCTGATCCCTGGAGCCAGCATTACACTTCAGCCATCAACACCAGACAGAAGGATATCTACATCATCATATGGAAGGAAGCGCAAATGGATGGAGACACATATGGATCACATTAGTTTACTGTGAAGCTACGTCTTAGTTGGTGCTTATCTTGGCGAGAGCCAAGTTCAAATCAGCATGAAGTTTTAACATCTTCTCTCATGTAATGGAAATCATGAAGATCTGGATACGTCCAGTGACTGCTGTGAATAGTGCAGCTGGCAACAAGGGAAAGACCTTGTGACAGCCTGGAGAGACAGCTGACTGGAGGAAAGAGACCCCATTGGGGCTGGCAAGGGTTAGCTACCCTTGTCGGCAGTATCCAACTCTGTGTTTACAGGATGCTGGAGACACCCGCCCAAGGCTTCAAAGAAATTAAAGAGGAAAATACCCCTAGAGTCTGCGAGGCGGGCGGAAGATGACTCAACGTTGGACAACACGGTTAAGGACTTAGGAGCGGAAGCGGATATGAGTATGGAGAGTACTTCACAAAAGACTAGTTCAAGATCTGCAGTTAGCAAAGACATGGAACTCCAGGTTTGTGTCTGCGGCTGGAGCAAGGCGACAACGGTCAGGGGTTTGAAGATTCATCAAGGGAGAATGAAATGCTTGAGGGAGAAGGGACAAGGGCCTCGCATTGATCAGTACTTCTTACGAAGTCAGTCAAGTCAGTCGAATGAAATCCAGCGACAGGAAGCAAACCACAGTTCGCAGGATATCAGCACCCCTGTCATAGATGTGAGGAGGACTTGCATGGACACAGTTAGTGATGAACCTAATGATCCTTGTGAACCCGGTCAGACAAACCAGCGTAAGAGAGAAAAGAACCTCAACGGGCACAAGCCTGGAGTTAAATGGCCAAGAGCTTGTGAGAAAACTGCATGGGACACAGTAAACACAGATCTCTGCTTTGCATTGGAAAGGTTAAGTGGAACAGTTGAAAAGAAACTGGATAAATTTGGGGACATCATCTACGATATGGAAGCGAGAGGTTTGGAGTTGAAAAAAGGAAGGAAAAAGTACAAACTATTCCTGGAAAGTCTAGGCGGCAGCAGGAGATTGAGCAGCTTAGTTAGAGAAAGGAGACAGCTGAGGAAGCAATGGAGAAGAGCAGAAGAAAGTCAGAAGGAGGGACTCAATCTCTTACAAAGGGTCATAAAAGATAAGCTTGCAACATTGCGCAGAGCTGGCGCCTACGGAAGCGCTACAAAAAGAAGGAGCGTGCGAGAACTAACTTTTATAAAGACCCATTCAAATTTGTAAAGAAGTTATTCACCAGTGAGAAGAATGGCGCACTAAAAGCATCTAAGTTTGAGCTGGAGAGATATTTGGAGGAAAGCATACAGATTCAAAAGGCAGGAGCCTATGTCAATTCCTTCAGACATCCCACCTATCAATCCACCAGAATACCAAATGGAGGACTGTGCACCTAAGTGGAAAGAAGTAGAGCAAGCTGTGAAAAAGCAAGGGCTTCATCATCTCCAGGGCCTAATGGAGTTCCGTACAGAGTGTACAAGAGTGCTTCAGGAGTTCTACTGAATCCTGTGGAAACTGATGAAAGTAGCATGGGAAAAACAGGTTGTACCAAGAGCATGGCGCCGAGCAGGTGGAGTCTTTATACCTAAAGAAAAAGATTCTAGCAGCATCAGTCAGTTTAGCCCTATTTCCCTATTAAGCGTAGAAGGCAAGATTTTCTTCAGCATTATTGCTCAGAGATTGTCAACTTACCTATTAAAGAACTGCTTCATTGACACTTCAATACAAAAGCGGGCATTCCAGGTTTCCCAGGATGCTTAGAACACATCAATGTAATCTGGCAACAAATTCAATCAGCTAAAAAGGAGAGGAAGGAGCTCCATGTGACATTCCTGGATTTGGCTAATGCATATGGTTCAGTGCCACATGAACTTCTTTGGGCAGCATTTGATTTTTCAGTGTACCAATGACAATAACAAATCTAGTGAAAGCCTACTTTGGAGATTTGCAATTTAGTTTTTCAACTTCAGAATTCAGCACTACATGGCAATGCCTAGAAGTTGGAATAATGGCAGGATGCACCATTTCTCCACTGGCTTTTACCATGGCAATGGAAGTAATCATTAGGGCATCAAAATGGGTAGTGGGAGGAGAGCTTGGCTTCTGGAATACGACTACCACCAATTCGAGCATACATGGATGACATGACAACCATGACTACAACAGTAGCCTGCACTAATCGGTTATTGGGCAAATTAACCAATAACATTGAATGGGCACGAATGCAATTCAAGCCCACTAAATCAAGGAGCATCTCTATAATTAAAGGTAAAGTAGTTGATAAAACGTTCTTCATTAATGGTGAGGCAATACCAACAGTGTCTGAGAAGCCAGTGAAGAGTCTTGGGAGATGGTGCGACGGGGATCTAAAGGACACAGTTCGTGTGGGAGAAGTTAGACAACAAGCTGTGGAAGGGTTGAAGAGCATAGACAGCAGCGCTTTACCAGGCAAACTAAAACTCTGGTGCTTTCAGTTTGGCCTACTGCCAAGGTTGCTGTGGCCACTGACTGTGTACGAGGTTTCTTTGACAACAGTAGAGAAGCTGGAAGCTTTAATCAGTTCACACATCAGGAAATGGTTGGGAGTTCCACGCTGCCTCAGCAGAGTGGGACTTTATGGTAAAGGAATACTGCAGCTACCTGTCTCCGCTCTAACCGAGGAGTTTAAGTGCGCCAAGGTCCGACTGGAAATGACATTAGTAGAGTCACGCGACAAATGCGTAAGGGAGGCAGCACCTGTGTTGAAAACTGGAAGAAAGTGGATGGCAAAGAAAGCTGTGGAGGATGCAAAGGCTGCCCTTCGAATTGGTGATATCATGGGGCAAGTTCAGCATGGAAGAGGGGTCTTGGTCTCAGTTCAGCTCCTCCTACATGGCACAAGGCAGCCCCAGCGCACGGAGGAAGCTTGTAGTCAACGAGGTGCAAAAGCAGGAGGAGAGGATGAGGTGTATAAAGGCCATTTCCCAGGGCAAGCAGGGAGAATGGATGAGATGGGAGAGTGTGGAACAACGCAAGATTGGCTGGCAAGACCTATGGTCAATGGAACAGAGCAGGATCAGTTTCCTTATAAGGTCAACATATGATGTTCTCCCATCACCACAGAACCTAAACCTCTGGGTAGGAGAGGATCCCTCATGTCCTTTGTGTTCATCACCTGCAACATTAAGGCACATTTTGACAGGATGTAAGGTGGCTCTTAGCCAAGGATGGTTTACTTGCGCCATGACCAGGTGCTGCGATGTTTGGCCTTAGCATTGGAAGACAAGCGTAACATGACCAATAAGTTGCCACCTGTTCCATCAAAACATTACACACAAAAGACAACATTTCTCCGCCCAGGAGAGCAACCACCAAGAAAAGGTGTTAAAACCAATCCTCGCCCAGGACAACTGGAAGCTGCTAGAGACTGGAAAATGCTGGCAGATGTTGGTCAGCGGCTTATTTTTCCACCTGAAATTGCCACCACAAACCTTCGACCAGATATTGTCCTGTGGTCTGGATCAGCACGCCTTGTTCACCTGGTAGAGTTAACAGTGCCATGGGAGGATGCTGTAGATGAGGCGTATGAGAGGAAGAAACTGCGGTATGCTCAACTAGCCACTGAAGCGGAACAGCGAGGATGGAGAGTCTGGGTTTACCCAGTGGAAGTGGGATGTCGAGGATTTGTGGCACACTCTACAACCCGGTTTCTCAGAGATGTCGGATTCAATGGCCAAGAGTTGCGTCGCACAGTGAAGAACTTATCTGAAGCAGCAGAGAGGAGCAGCAACTGGCTGTGGTTGAGACGGAAAGATTCTGGCTGGGGATCTCAAGCACAATAGAAAGAAAGAAAGGCTGATGTACAGGTAAGTAAGCTGGGCTGAGTTGAGTGGGGGACGGAGGGGTGATGCTGGGACGCCAGAATCACCGTCGAGCCCTCTTGAGGTGTCGTGGGCTAGTCGACGAAACACCGAGGATGGAAGGTGCCCACTTGAAGACCCCAGAGATGTACCCTACTTAGCTCAATCCAGGCGGTTGTCATGCTGATGCGCTGGGAGACCGCACTATGGTTGATCCCGGAGCCAGCATCGTAGCCGTTGTGTGTGCTGATGCGCTAGGGAGGCAAAATAAGCTGATCCCTGGAGCCAGCATTACACTTCAGCCATCAACACCAGACAGAAGGATATCTACATCATCATATGGAAGGAAGCGCAAATGGATGGAGACACATATGGATCACATTAGTTTACTGTGAAGCTACGTCTTAGTTGGTGCTTATCTTGGCGAGAGCCAAGTTCAAATCAGCATGAAGTTTTAACATCTTCTCTCATGTAATGGAAATCAGTATCATCTACATGCTTTTTTGCAAACTCCATACATGCTTTAAGATGAGGCTTTTTGAGTAATGGCTTCTTTCTTGCCACCCGTCCATACAGGCCAGCTTTGTGTAGGGACCGGCTTATTGTTGATGTGTGAACACACTGACTCCCATCTCAGACACAGAACTTTGCAGATCTCTCAAGGTCATTGTTGGCTTCAGGGTGACATCCTGAACCAGTGCTGAGAAGGATAATCGGCGCCTTTTGAAATTTTCTTGTACCCTTCTCCTGCTCTGTGCCTCTCTACCACTTTATCCCTGACTTGTTTCGAAAGTTCCTTGGTCTTCATGGTTGCTTTGTTGGATCACTATGTGAGTTGCAGCTTGAAAGTCTTTATGTACTGAGGGAAATTATCTACAAGTTAAACCACTTTGAGTACACAGGCTGAAACCATTTCACTAATTTTGTGACCTTTCAAACAAATCATTTGCACCTGAGCTGATTTAGGGCTGCAGTAACAAAGGGGTTGAATACTTATGCAACTGAGATTAATCTGTTTTTCTCTGTAAATCTTACTTATTTATATTCTATATGCATACTTTATCAATGTGGAGTAGTTTGTGTAGATTCTACATGTAAAGTCTAATTTGAAAGTGTAATAGGTAGATGCGCTCAAGTGACAACAACATGTGAAAACTTTGCAGGGGGGTGAATACTTCTGCAAACCACTGTATATAAAGAATAATAGATATATAGAATAGTAGATGGGCTTCAGTGAGTTACAGGAAAATAATTTCATCCAGGGTTTCTGTGATGTCATAAATTATGAGACCGAAGGTCGAGTAATTTTATAAACTGTCACAAACCCGAGATTTGTTTTCCTGTAACTCACTGAAGAGGCCCATCTATTATTTTTTATAATACATGGATACCCTTGTGATGCTAATATTAAAGAAGACGAGGTTAAACAGTACAGTTTTTTTTTTTTTTTTTTTTTATCGTGTTATTCAGTGCTGTACAGATGTTCTATGTCGTTATCCGTTTCGTTTCTCTGAGATATGAATGTACCAGCTTTACATCTTCTTTTTTTTTTTTTTTTTTTTTTTTTTAACGTATTCAGCGAGTGTTGCAGAATCTACGTTGCATGGATGGCTAAAAGACGAAGAAAAGCTAAGAGGTTTTATTGATTAGATTGACTCTGCTGTAGCGGGAAAAAAATGCACAATGCTAAAGACAATGAATTAGGCTGCTTTATTTGCTTAGTTTTTGCAGGAACGTCAACAGGGAGGCGGGGACATGAAAGCATATAGAGGGGTGCCCACATCAGCAAGGGCAGTGCTGAGTGAGACAAGCTACTGTGAAAGTGCAAGGCTGTTTGTTCTTTTTGGTGTGGCCCAGGCTAATATGCCAGGAATAATCGTCCCAATAAACCGTGGATTTCAGTACCTGCAAATTTGTGTGTGTCGCCTTCCTTCATTTCCACTGTATGCTACAACATTCGTTTATCTTGTGGGGATTGAAAATCATTTTGGGAACAAAAATGTCAAAATTCATTATAAGGCGAAAATCAAATAATGCAGTCTCCTAATTATGGTCCCCGACAATCGCATTATAACAGGGTAGCACTGTATTTGTACTATTCAAGGCTTATCTTGTTATCTTGCTTATCTTTAACCCAAAGTAATTTGAGACAACCCTTTTGCAAAAAATAATTTTGAAGATACCTAGCTGTACTGTTGACAACAACAAAAGGGTAAAATTGATCAAACTTTTTTGCATCTCTTCTTCATCTCAGGATCTGTTGTTCATGGACGATGAAGACAGTGGGGACGACACAGTGGAAGACCCCAACATGACTCCGCACCCTGGATTTTTGGCCTCGGCATTGTCCTTCATCATTACTTTTTTCACTTCCCTCATCCCTGAAGGGCCACCCCATGCTGCCAATTAGGGGCAGCAAGAAGGCCTGAAAGCAGCTTAACAGTTCAAAAGTTGCATAATGTTGCAGTCATGCTTCTGACAAAGTCTGTTCATGGATTCAGAAAAGCAAGGCACTTATGCTTTAGGTTTTTATCTCCCTATCTGTGAAACATCTCTTTCGATCATGACACATAAAATCTTTGTATGAGGGAAAAAAAAAGTTCACTGACTTCATTTTTGACTTTTGAAATTGCAGTTGCTACCAATGTTTTTACTTTCAGTATTAAAGGGAAAAAAAGTGATGGCTGTATATGTGAAAAAAGCAAGACCTCAATCATACTACATTTCTGTAAAATTCTGTTAATTTCCAAGTAACCTTTTTGTATATACATCCAACAATAATAAAAAATAAAAAAAATACTTTGCAATAGATCGATGAAGCATCTTTTGAATATTTCAAGCTCAAGTTTAATAACTGTGCATGTCTTCAAGCTTGTATATCGTGCAAAGTTAACTGACCTGTAGAATATTTGGGAATTTATTTGCCAAATCTTAAAAACTCCTATGAAGGGAAAAAATGTATAACAGTAAGCACATTTATATGTAGTAGCCCATATGCTTTAGTATGCGAGGCAAACTTGATGCAATAAAATGGAAAAAAACATGCCTTTTGCTTTTGGAGCTTTAGTCTATCTTCAAACTGTTTATGGGTATCTATTTATTAACATCCCCACGGCTTCCACTGTAACTTATCAGCACGACAGTTCATACGTTGGGGAAGCAGCAAAATGCAAGTGAAACTTGCCAGCAGATGGCAGTATCTCTACATTGAACACACTGGATCATAACAGCTAATGCTGGGGAAGGCATGTGGTAACTCTTGAGTGCTTTGAGGCTTGAATAAAACAGTTTTACATGATTGGAACAAAGACTATACTGGGAATGACCCGTGGTGCCTAATATATTTCATTAACAATTGCTATTAGGTCAAAGCCTACTGAATAGTAACAAAATGTATTTCCCTCTTTCTGCAGAGTTGGTAACGGGTGGTAAAATAGGTGAACCATCTTATACAGCAATGGTCCTTCAAAGCTGTGCATGAGACAGCAGCGACATTAACCCTTTACTGACCTCTATGTTCCCAAGCCTATTTTATGAATGTCAAATAATTGGACGTTCTAATTTTAATCTACTGCGCTGTGTGTTCTCAAGCTCCTTTTTTGCCGTTTGATAAATCTGCATTTTACTGTCATTTTATTTTACATTTTGGAATAAGAACTGTATTTGAAAATGTTGAGAGAAAATCAACCATGCTCTCAACCTTATGAGGAAAACACAATGTGTCAATGTCCAAAAAACTTTTATTCAAAGGTCAGAAATAGTATTCTAACACGTGGCTGTGCTTGACTTGACACTTATTTTAAATGTATGTATTTATTTATTTATTTTTAATAAATGTTTTAAAACTAACAAGTTATTTGGAACCCAAAAAATGATTGCATGCCTTGTGTAAAGACATTAATAAATCTGTCCCAAAGTGTTGACCTGGTGAATTCTGGACCTCATTGCACTGTAAATAGGGGTGCATCAATGATCATCATAATACCTCTTTTACATCATATTGTGAAAGAGCAATACATAGATGATGCCTGTAGTCTCCAAAACGTTCTAGAATGTTGGTTCATATGTATACTCTACATACCACCCCCTTTCTCATTTTGTAATTCCTTTTAATGGAGTAGGCCAGTCCCTTTAAAGATGACTTCACTACAGATCATTAAAAGTAGCCTGCAAATCACAATCATAACATGAAAATGAAATAAGTAATGATGTTCACTGCAGGTATTTAGGATCACCAGCCCAGCTCAAAGCAGCTCCAAGCCAGGTTAAGGCAAATGATAGTAACTCCATATTTCATCTTGTAAATATAATATAAAAATAGGGCAGCAGTGTGGATTAGTGGTTAGGGCTTTGGACTCTTGACCAGAGGGTTGTGGGTTCAATCCCAGGTGGAGGACACTGCTGCTGTACCCTTGAGCAAGGTACTTTACCTTGATTGCTCCAGTAAAAACCCAACTGTATAAATAGGTAAGTGTATGTAAAAAATAATGTGATATCTTGTAACAATTGTAAGTTGCCATGGATAAGGGCATCTGCTAAGAATTAAATAACTAAATAAATAATAATATGCAATTTTAGCATTACAAGATCCAGTCAAATTGCATGAAAGTCGCCTAAAGGCTTCTACATTCACAGTGTTTTAAAAGTCAAAGCACAGTATCTGCAGACATGTTTTGCCCTGTTTGGGGCTCATCAGTGCAGCGCAACTGTACTTTGACTTCTGAAAAGCTCAGGAGAGTAAGTAAAAACAAGCAGCTTCAAGTTAAGGGGAATGAAAGCAATAAATAGAGAACAATGGGTAATTGGTAAATATGCAAATTTAGGACAGTGTGCTTTGATTTTTAAAATGCTGTGAATGTAGAAGCCTTTAGTGACTTCCACGCAGTTTGATTGGCTCTTGTAATGCTGAAAAGTGTATGTTTCACGATTACCCATTGTTCTCTATTCATTGCTTAACTCAAAAGCTACTTGTTATTTATATGTATATACAGTGCCTTACAAAAGTATTCAGACCCCTGACCAATTTTCTCATATTACTGAATTACAAGTGGTACATTGAAATTTCATTCTGATATTTTATTTTAAAACACTGAAACTCAAAATCAATTATTGTAAGGTGACATTGGTTTTATGTTGGGAAATATTTTTAAGAAAAATAAAAAACTGAAATATCTTGCTTGCATAAGTATTCAACCTCCACACATTAATATTTGGTAGAGCCACCTGTCACTGCAATAACAGCTTTAAGTCTTTTGGGGTAAGTATGTACCAGCTTTGCACACAGTGTTGGAGTGATTTTGGCCAATTCTTCTTGGCAGATTTGCTCCAGGTTGTTCAGGTTGGTTGGACGACGCTTGTGGACCGCAATTTTCAAATAGTGCCACAGATTCTCAATGGGATTGAGATCAGGATTTTGACTGGGCCACTGTAGGACATTCACCTTTTTGTTCTTGAGCCACTCCAATGTTGCTTTGGCCTTGTGCTTGGGATCATTGTCCTGCTGAAAGGTGAATTTCCTCCCAAGCTTCATTTTTTTAGCGGACTGAAGCAAGTTCTCTTGCAGTATTTCCTTGTATTTTGCTCCATCCATTATTCCTTCAATTTTAACAAGATGCCCAGTCCCTACTGATGAGAAGCATCCCCACAGCATGATGCTGCCACCACCATACACTGTAGGGATGGTGTGTCTTGAGGCATGGGCAGTGTTAGGTTTGCGCCACACATAGCGCTTTGAGTTTTTGCCAAAAAACAGTGCCTGGGTGGTGTGATGCAGCTTCCTCTTCCTGATTGTTGATCCAACTGTGCTCACTGGGATATCCAAACACTTGGATATTATTTTGTACCCTTTTCCTAATCTATGCATTTGTATTACTGTATCTCTAACTTCTGTAGAATGCTCTTTGGTCTTCATTTTCCTTCAGATTCATAGCCTGACCAATGATCTTTTAACAGTGGGGTTTTTATCCAGAAAATGTGACAGCAACTTTAATGGTTCACAGGTGGAGGCCAATGGTAAGGTAATTGTGTCCTCGTTAGGGCAATTTCTTTCATCGGTGTAAACTGGGAGCTTCCACAGCACAGGGGTGGAATACTTATGCAAGCAAGATATTTCAGTTTTTTATTTTTCTTAAATATATTTCCGAATATAAAGCCAATGTCACCTTACAATAATTGATTTTGCGTTTCAGTGTTTTAAAATAAAATATCAAACAGAATGAAATTTCAATGTACCATTTGTAATTCAGTAATATGAGAGAATTGGTCAGGGGTCTGAATACTATATATAGTGGATGAGGAAAAAACGTTACAAGAAATAAATGTCTACAATTATTTATTTCAGCAATTTTTTTGTAAAAAAAATGAAATTAATAGCTAACTGAGCACCTTTAGCAATAATAACCTCTTGCAAACGATTAGGATATTTGTCAATGAGCTTTTGGCATGATTCTTTAGTGATTTTTTTTTTACCATTCTTCAATGTAAAATTGGGAAGCAGTGTGGAGTAGTGGTTAGGGCTCTGGACTCTTGACCGGAGGGGTCGTGGGTTCAATCCCAGGTGGGGGACACTCCTGCTGTACCCTTGAGTAAAGTACTTTACCTAGATTGCTCCAGTAAAAAAAAACCTGTATAAATGGGTCATTGTATGTAAAAATAATGTGATATCTTGTAACAATTGTAAGTAAGCCCTGGATAAGGGTCAGCTAGAAATAAATAATAATAATAATAAAATTGTTACAGTTCATTCAAATTCCGAGGACTTCTCTTGTGCACAGCCTTTTTTCAACTCATACCAAAGATTCTCAATCAGATTTAGATTGGGACTTTGACTAGGTCATTCCAGAACCTTGATTTTATTGTTTAACAATTCTAAAGTAGATTTTGATGTGTGCTTTGGATCGTTGTTGTGTTGGAACGTCCACAGCGCTTTAAACCAAGTTTTGTAGCGGAGGGTTGCAGATGATTGGCCAATATCTTTTGGTATGCTATGGAATCCATTTTACCATGTATTGAAACTAAATTACCTGTGTCATTAGAGGAAAAACAGCCCCATAGAAGGATATTACCACCTCCATGCTTGACAGTAGGTATGGTGCTCTTTTCTTTGTATGTCTTACATCTCTAAATGTAACGACTATCAGCATGACCAAAAACCTTCAATTTTGTTTCATCAATCCACAAAACGTTTGACCAAAACGCATATCCATCATTCAAATGCTGTTTTCCAAACTTTAAGCGATTGTCCTTGTGATGTTTTCCTAGGAGTGTCTTTTTCCTTGGCCTGCGACCATTGAGACCTTCACCATGCAATACTCGACCTATGGTTGAAATGGAAACCCAAGTTCCGCTTGCAGCCAATTCACTTTGAATATCCTTGGCAGTGAATCTCGGATTGTTATTAACCTTCCTCACAATTCTTCTACTTGTTCTTGGTGAAAGAACCTTCTTTCTTCCAGACCGAAGGAGCATTGAGATAGTACACCTACAATCCAGAATATCCTAGACTATTCTAGAATTAGGTTCTGTATTATCATATTTAAACTTCAAGCACCGTGTAGACAATACTAACATAGCATCAAAGGGTATGAATACTTCTGAATTAGAGTTTTGCAAAAAAAAATTGCTGAAATAAATAATTGCAGACATGTGTCACGTGTGTAGGTAACCGTTGATATGCTTGACAGAGAGACATGGGAGTTGAAACACCGCTCAGGCATGCAGGATTTATTAACACAAAAGAACAGAAAGTAAACAAACGGATCATGTGACGCTACCAACAATGGTAGCACACAGAGGACACATACAGCTGGCTGTACAAAAGACAAAATAAACACAGTACAAAAACTACAAATAAAAGGTGCCACACAGGGCGAGTGCTCACCTTATAAAAAGAGGCGCCCCGCTCCAGGAACCTGCTACACTATGTAAGCCTCGCAGGTTCCAAAAAACACACAAAACAAACCTGTTTCCCCATATTAACTACCAACACTAATTTCCCCACATGCAGGGCAATTGCCCTCCCACATACCCATACCATCTAAATAACTACTTACACATTTACAATAGATTCATAGCAATACAAATATATTTTTTTAAAAACTTTTAAAATATCAATCAAACAAAGAAACTGCAACTGAGCACGTGAATGCTTCTTCTCTTCCCTAAAACAGAGACTTAAGGACCCCATTAATGGAACATCCCCATGGCACCTTGCCAAGGTAGGAAGAAACTCCCTTTGTCCTTTAAAAAAATGAATGCTTACAAAACATACAAATGCAGTTACATTTCACTGAGAAGAGCCATTAAAATCCACAAACAGAAAACAAAGCCGGAGTCCATAATAACTCTTAAGAATTATACCTTTCTACTGTATTTTTTGTTTTCAAACCAAGATGGGTCAAACCCCATCATAGCCACAGTACAGAGATTTAGGTTGAGCTAGTATTTTTGTTATTGCTGTATATACATACACCCTTGACTACCAAAAATGTTTTTTTTAATGTTGGTAATGGATTTTGTTGGTGCTGCCTTTTTATTTATTTTTCACCCCTTTCAGACAACTTGCTTACTAAATATGATACATTATCCCCTAGCATAGTCAAAATATTTTTAATGAAGTAGAAATCCTACAAGCGGAGTGGTCCCGAAAATTGTATTAATTTACTACACATATCTGGGCCCACAAAAAGTGTGTTTCTGTAACGATGACTGATATGAATGAAACGACATTCATTACAAAATAGAGAACAGTTTGGGGTACTACTGAGCCTACGAAGGGACTTGCTCATTAAAATAATTTTCATATATTAGAGTTTATCTTATCTTACCTACATATCCTGCCGGGATAAACCACAGCTGGATTTTTTAGAGCATTTTACAACACCAGGAAGTTCCCTTTCATTTGCAAGAACTTAGATAAACACAGACAGTTGATGCAATTCAGGGTGGTTTCCAATCCCCTGTGCTGCAAGATTCTCTTAAAAATCCATCTGTGGCTTATCCAGGTGGGTTACTGGTTGATCAAATCGACCACTAAATAAGCAAGGGGTCTGAGTGGGATAAAACAGGCAACAAATGCACCAGCTTATGGCACTATAAAACAAGCCAGAACATGCGTAATGAGACACTTTTAAGATAAAATATATTATGAGTAAATCAGTTACAACTGGACATCAGACCATGACATCAACTCAAAGCACCTTGGCTTTCAAGAGCTTACTTGAGCAACAGCACCAGAATGATTCAAGAAAACAGGATACAAAAGATGTCAGTACAAAAACCTGTAAAAAAACGTCATTGAGGCAGCTTGCTCATTAATGGGTCTCTCTGTAGTACATCTGCAAGTACATCTTTTAGGGTCATCCTGTTCTTTACAACCTGTTCATGTACGGAACAGCTTTAGTAAGGCCATATGTGTGTTTGCTTGCTTGAAGTTACGGCTATGTCTCTCTCAACACAAACAATCGCAAACAGGACAGGGCTGGTTGTGTATTTATACTGTAGATTTATTCTAATCACATGAAAAGTTTAGATTATTATTTATTTATTTATTTTTCAGTCTGATGAGAGATAAGAAGCTGGAAAATGCAGGAGATGCAATGTACTTTGGAGTCCTAAGAAAACCTCTAATCAAATGAAGATGGATTTTGTTTAGTACATTGTACAGAAACAATTAATTATTCATGGCAGCAACATTATTAGGTTTTCATTTTGTTAAAGGGTCTCTAAGTAACTGGCAAAATTAGGTTATAAGGGCGGGCAAGGCTGGGAGACCTTATCAGAAGTCAGATTTCTATTGACATTTGAGAGGATAAAACATTTTGAAAATCATAATAAACTTCATAGGACCTTTTCTTAACAAAAGGTTGCGTTGAAATGCCCGTTCTAATTCAAACGTTACACCGGTTCAGATTTATGAATTTTAAAATTCAATATCAATGGCAAATCCTTGAGATAAAATGGCTGATATACTAGCATTCATCCCCTAACAACATGCCTTCAACTGATGCATTGAATTCAATTGAATATTCAAATAAATATTGAATATTCTTCACACATGGAGAAAATCCAATTTTGTCTTTATTGAGATCATCAATTCAACATATTACATATATACAATACTAATAACACATCTGACACAAAACAGGTCACTGTTATGGAACATGCTGCTAGGTGACACCAGGAATTCCAAATCAGTACAGTTTTGATGCCACAATAAAGGTTTCTCTCTTAGATCTGGTATTTGGCTGCAATTGTGTGTTCCTTACCCTGTTGACTGTTTAAGGTACCATTACAGCACTCTGGTATCTTTGATAAGATTAAGAAAGACTATACACTATTTTACCTGTCCTCCACGCACAATCAGGCAGCAGATGCATGACTAGCAATATGGATATAGCCAGTGCTAGGTGCTTTGACAACAAACTTGACCCACAGTAGCTGTTCAATAAAAGGAGCTAGCTGACCTAGCCAAGTGTCTATGACTAGCAACTAGAACTCATGAGCAGCACTTTGACGTACCAAAAATAAAAATAACTCACTATTTGAGTAACTTTTTTAGTTTTTAAAGATCACTCTGAATAACAAACCCTTTTATAATCAATTACGATTAAAGCAATCCTAAAAAGTGGGTTTAAAAATAGAAAAAATACATTAATTTCTGACAGTTATTTAAACTGCTAAGCTACTTAAAGAAAATACAGTTCTTTGCAGCAATTAAGTTCTCAGAAAGTCTGCTCAATTACTTTCACTTCAATGAGTTCCATAATTATAATACAATATAATCATAATTGAAAGGGACAGCAACTTGTTTTTACTAGGATTCATCTGACATTATCTAAACCAAAGTACCCTTTTTCAGTGCAATGATTACCATCTTCTACTTATTGATTTCCCTGTAATATGAACATGTACATACCCATACTGGTAATTGCAGCATCATTTTGGGAAAATTGAAAGGAAGAAACAAGTAGTACATCAATATTTAAACGTCCAAAACATGACAAAGCTGTATATGTGTGTGTGTGTGTGTGTGTATATACACACATTTTAGCTATAATGGAATCCTTAAGTATGCTGATTAAATAACAGTGATGTATGGGTATCGAGCCCTCCTAATAGTTAAATACAGTGGTCTGCATTTTATTGTTCAGGTCTTTTTAAACCACTATATACAAATAGTACTGTTAGTGAAATCCCATGAGCACTGATGTACAGCATGGCAGCTCAAACTTTATGCAATTCGGATAAATCTCAGTCTTGGTAGATCATACAAGAGTTCAATGAATACACAAAACAAACTGAAGTTGAGCAGGAACACCACTGCGTGGTGAAATGGATCCTTCCCCACATATCCAAAGCAGCACAGCAGTCAGAACATGTAAAGGCAAGTATGCATTTCAAGTATGCATTTCAAGTATGCATTTCAAGTTTGTAATTGGAGCCAGATATGTTACAAATATTAATAATCTTAAAAAGCCCAAATGAGACTATTCCTGAGTACCATTTACGATATGTCTGAAATAAAACAGAATTGTCTGTCACCTGCTCTTTAAGTTGTTGAAAGGTTCAGTGTAGTGTTGTAGTGGACTGGGTTCAGGTAGAGAGGTTAATGCTAGTGGAATCAGTTTTACAGATCCCATACATCAGACTGCAAGCCTCAGCTGTGCTTCTTCATATACTGTGGACCTAAGAGGTGAAAGTTTGGGACAGTTCAGGTTTCTCAATGTATTGCTCCCACTTTGATTGGCTTAATGTCCCGCACGTTTATGTAGCCTTAGAAACATGTTTCCGATACAACATTAGATTATGACTTATATCTACTACAGATAGTCAGAATTTGCACGTACTCTTTTTATTCATATACAGTATATGCTCTGAGCACACTCTTAAACTCAGGGGAGACATTTAAGGAGGACAGAGATGTTTTAAACTCCTGTAAGTGGTTTTGTTTGTGCACTGGGCATGCTATATGTCCAGACAACTTTTTAATATTCAAGAAAATCACACAGACTCATTTAATTTGAAGTTTTAACGAATCAGAGCAGTAGTAGTGCTCTTTTCGGTTTATTAAATGCTTTAAAAATGGGATTGTTTGGTTGCGCAGACCACCGTAAATCCCAAGTAATAAGCAATCTGGGCTTTCCAGTGCTTTTGCAGGTTTAACAGCATTAGTACTTCAATACAGTAATACAAATATGCATATCATATGCTTAGCCATCAGGCTATAAAATGCAAAAAGCTAAAGCGCCCACTGCTGAATCCTACAACATACAATATATCACTCTTTTAAGACTAAAACATAATTTCTATACCTTATAGCAATGCATCCAATATAAAATAGATATACATTCAAACATATGCTTCCTTCCATATATGGAAGTGTAGTGTAGGATATATGAAAAATAACAACTGTCTTCAAAAGCAGAGACTTCTAAATACGACCAAACAGCAATCCGTTTTTCAGAGACCCTCAGAGCATGGACCACGTCAGCTTGCAAGATCAAGTTCAATGGTGATGAATGGGGTCTTGCTCTGGGCTTATATAGGATTTTCCCTCCATTGAATACATCAGGAGTCCCAATAAAATCTGATCATCAATCTGCCTTGACAGATCTTATCTTTGAGTTAATCATATATTCTAGAAGGGTCCGGTCAGCTCTTTTTAAAACTAATTGGAGTTATAAAAAACATTCAAAATTAATAGGATATAACCCCTTTCCAAAATATTGGAACATGATCTCATAGTTATCATTTTTAACCCCTTTCTCTAGTTAGGTGAACCAAAGTTCATGGGATCCCTGTGTATATAATGTGTTTTATATATATATATATATATATATATATATATATATATATATATATATATATATATATATATATATATATATATATATATATATATATATATATACAAGGAGGCTGTGTGGTCCAGTGGTTAAAGAAATGGGCTTGTAACCAGGAGGCCCCCGGTTTAAATCCCACCTCAGCCACTGACTCATTGTGTGACCCTGAGCAAGTCACTTCACCTCCTTGTGCTCCGTGTTTCGGGTGAGATGTAGTTGTAAGTGACTCTGCAGCTGATGCGTAGTTCACACACCCTAGTCTCTGTAAGTCGCCTTGGATAAAGGCGTCTGCTAAATAAACAAATAATATATATATAAAACACATCAACTTTTTGTTTGATTATATTAACCTAGGGCTACAATATATTCCCTCTGAGTAGCATATCATGTCACCTTTGCAGATTAGTTTACTATCATATACAGGTGTTTGTTAACAGGGTTGTTAATAGGAACTGTAGGGAGTTTTGCCTGTGGCAATATATATATATATATATATATATATATATATATATATATATATATATATATATATATATATATATATATATATATATATATATATATATACACACTGAGTGTACAAAACATTAGGAACACCTTCCTAATATTGAGTTGCACTCCCTTTTGCCCTCAGAACAGCCTTAATTCGTCGGGGTATGGACTCTACAAGGTGTCGAAAGCGTTCCACAGGGATGATGGCCCATGTTGACTCCAATGCTTCCCACAGTTGTGTCAAGTTGGCTGGTAGTGGATCTCTACTCCGAATAGCTCGTTCCATCTCATCCCACAGATACTTAATTGGATTGAGATCTGGTGACTGGGCAGGCCACTGCAGTAAGCTAAATTCACTGTCATGTTCGTGGAACCATTCCTGGACAATCCCAGCCTTGTGGCATGGGGCATTATCCTGCTGAAAAAATCTATTAGCAGATGGATACACTGCTGCCATGAAGGAATGCACCTGACTGGCAATGATGTTCAGATATCCTGTGGCATTCAAATGTTGTTCCACTTTTATCAAAGGGTCCAATGTGTACCATGAAAACACACCTCACACCATCACACCACAACCACCAGCCTGCAATTTTGACACATATAGTTGATATGTCAAGCAGATCAACTCTTCTGTTATAATAAACCTTTAATATGTTCTTTTAACAATAATTATTTTACTTTTACTTATACGTATAACAGTTTAACTTTAATTGATTTTATAACATGTATTTCTAATTCAGATACTTCAATATAGCAATCACTTATAAATTGTAATTTTATTTTTCTTCATTGATATACACAGAAGGCAAGAGGTTAATTTTCAATTAGGCACCTGTTTAGCAGGAAATGCCACCTTGAATATTAAAACTTAGGACTGCTCATACATTTACTTAATGTTATTATATTAGGTTTCTTATTACTTTAGTTTTTTCTTACTATAATCAAACCTAGTTTGATTGTTTCTGACATATTAACTCTGTTCCATAGAGTTTACCATTCTGCTCTTGCTGGATCAGAATGTTTTAAGGCTCCGAGTCTAATTAAAAAAGATGCTTTTGCCCAATAAGGGAAGCTTGGCCTGACCTTTTGATACCAGGAGCTTTCTTTTTCAGACCTTTCACAGGCTTATTCAAAAGGATACAAAATACAGGATCCTACAACATTACTATTAGCAATGTATTTCATTCTATATGCAATTCATATCTAATAAGTCAGCTTGTTTACAGCAAGATTCGAATTCTCCTCCTGTCTCAGTTCGAAGGGGCTCTGCAAACACCACAACAGGCCTGTGCATCCAGCATTTTACATCATAGGTGTGGGCGACAAGGGTCTTTACTTGATACCTGCAAAAACTTAAATCTTGTTAGCTGGGCTCCCATCTCTACATTCTCACTCCCATTGTCAGTGGGCAAACCTCAAATAAATTAAGTTGTTTCTATCAAAGAGTCAGACATCTCTGCCACATATACGTTTCACTCAAAAAAGGTGCTTGCATCTTGTACAAGGGAAGACAGGTTTTAGGGTCACTCCGTGACAGTAGTATCTACAAAATCACTTTGATTTTCTGTTGAAATGTATATGTTTAAAGAAATCCTGTTCTGAAGGAAGTATATCAATGCTGATAACAAAGGTAGCAGGCACATTGAAATCAGAAAACTGAAAGTAAAATTTAATTGTATAAGGGAGTACAGCTTTAAGACAATGTATTGAAATGTTTTCAAGGTGTCTATGTTTGTCATCAAACACAAATTCCCCGGTAAAAACTACAATGTTTCTTACAGATTTTTACCATAGAATTTTTTACCGTGTGTTTATAATTATCGATAACTAAAAGAAATCTCCAAAACCTCTGAATGATAAATGCAAAAAAAAAAAAAGAAAGAATGCCATTTAAATTTGAAAACAGTTTCATATTCTGGTGAAACAAACTAAACATTGCTGCCAAGTGAAGATAAAGCCTTTCTCAGCAATACATTTCGCCGTGCTACTTATACAAATGAACAAAAGTGGTGCCAAGACCTCAGTGTTGAAACCTGTGCTGGTAAATTGAGTGACAGCCAGGACTTGGCAGGTACAGGCTCTCCTTAGGACCCACAGGGTGTAAACTTACACAGTTTAAAAGTGAATGGAACAGGGAGGAACTGAAACATAGGTCCCAAATGTAATCAAAGGGAATGCTGGTCCAGACTGTTTGCTGTGGATGAGCCAGGGGACGGGGACGGGGACGGGGACAGGGGACAGGGGACAGGTGGGACAGAGGGGACTGGGGACAGAGGGGGACGGGGACGGGGACGGGGACGATGATTAATCTGACCTAAATGATTAAATGATTAAAATTACTTTTTGAGTCAATATAAAAAGAAAACAACAACATTGGTTAATTTAAAATGACTTAATTTGCAATTTGGATTAAGAACCTATCAAATGGAGAGCACATACAATCTCAGACAAGACCGCCTCATGGCTGATAACTGCACAGACGCGGAGGACTGAGGCCAGGAACCAGCCAAGATTGACCTTAAATCGAATCTTACCTATAAGCTTTATTTAGCAGGTTGTACTATTACTGTTGTGGGTCTGCAGGTTTTAATGTCAATTTGTGGGTCACTTGGCTGGTCTGTGAAATTGATCAGAAACATACTGTAACCTGGTACAGGTAATTGCGTTTCTGCTGATCTAAAACATAGTGCTGTCTAAAACCAATCAGGGCTGTTTTTATAACAAACAAATCTAATTGGCACAATGTATTTTAAAAGATATATACAACAGAGATGAAAGGTTACAAAATCATGTGGTGCCTGCAAAGAAGAGAAGAGCTGGTCAGGTCATAAATAGAAGCGCTGGGGAAATAAAACACTGCTGATAGAAAATGGGATAAGAAAACAAACAATTGTCTCTAAAGCAGCATTATAGTATGTTTAACATGGGCTTGTGAGGCACTACAGCAATGGTTCTAGGTTCCCCTAGCTTCAATTAAACAAGAAGAAGACCTGGTTGGAACAAGGTTCTGGAATGGAATGGATTGAAAGATCCACAAATACCACTTCTGTAGAATATATATAGAATATATAGCATTTATTATGTTCATATAGTTGGTTTTTCTTTTAAAAAATATATCTCAATCCTAAAATATGTGCAAAACTTTTGGCCATAGCTGTATATTTAAGCAAGCGTATTTAAGCAAGCGAAGCTTGAATGGTTTATGTTGAAATCACCAAATGCACAGTATAACCCAACAGACATTACACAAGTACATTATGAAAAGTCACAGATGCTGTCTGTCAGCACTGAGTATTGAGGAATGGGAGTAGCATAGTCTGCATCTCAAAGTGAATGCCCAAAAAGCTGGTGATTACCACTATACAGACCAGCTTGCTGGGTTATCTACATTAATCAGTCTTCAGGCATTTAGCCCCAATATATTACATCTTAGTATTTGTTATAAACCTTAGTTTGTCTCAAAAACATAAATTATTTTGAAGACTGGGAATGGTGAGCAATAAATGAAATGTGATTGCTGCTCATGCCAGAATATATATATATATATTCTGGCAAAGACCCCAGAATTACTGTGAATAGATGAGGTGTTTAATGTTTAATGCAACAAATATGTAATGCTGAATTTTGCATATTTCTGGATTAGCTTTACAAGAGCCAATCAAATCACTTGAAGGCACACAGCGGGCGGAGCTCATTTGCATACAAACTCCAGATATAGCTGGCCCACTAAATATTTAACTAAATGTTAAATCTTGTTAAGAGATTTAAAATTCAGTTAAACATTTAGCTAAATGTTAAATCTTGTAACTTTTTTTTTCTTCACATGGCACCCCATAGTTGACAGTGTGTTTAGATTACCGATTTAGTTCGGATCCAGAGGCCAGGGCTAGGGCTATATTTATCTATTGTGCGTACGCACACATTTCATTCTAAACTCTGAGTGTGCACATTCTAACACAAAGTATGTAATTTATCAACATACAACTTTGCGTGGGAATGTTCGTAGGCTCACGCACACTCAGGGGCGACCTTTTCCTTGTGTTAGAAGAATGGTTGTATGAGATGACATTCTGCATAAAGTATTGATTATGTATTTGATCATAACTTTCTTCTATGTTAAAGTTTTATTTTCATATTTTGATACAGCTTAAAGCACATGTAACTAGCTAAGCAAGACATTTGCAGTCTCTCATATCTTGGCGTCTGGGCAGAGAGCCAAAGTTAGCAGGTGTCTAGTCAAGATGGGTGGAGGAGTGGAGACACAGTGAGAAAACAGAACACCACAAACAAAGGACTAGTTTGAAACAGTTTCTAACAGATTAGGTTAAAATGCTTAAATGTGATGCACTATAGAATGTGATAGATTTGGGCGAGTTTCCCCCCTTACCAGGAGGTGTGTTGAAGGTGTGTGATAGCAGGGTGGATCCATACTGATTGGAAGAGAGTATAAGAAATGGGGTGGAAATGCTAATATATTCATAGTATTTAATATAATGTTTTTGTTTGAATCGCCAGTCAATTCTTTGATTTGACTCCACGGACGTCTGTGTTATGACACAAACGTATACCTTAGGGCATGCTGTGACCTGCGCGTCTTTGCTTGCTTGTATCTAATGTTTATACGATTGTATTAACATTATTTTCTTTTATACATATAAAGTATTTTTGATAAAAAAATAATTTGTCAGATTTATTTCCCTACAAAATATAACCCTTATTCAGGATAAAGATACACACACCATCGCTGCATGATGAAAAACAATTGCATGCAGAGCTGATATTTGATGTGTGTGTGTGTGTGTGTGTGTGTGTGTATATATATAAATGAGCCTAATATTTTAATTATCTACACAGTGAGGTAAATATTATACTATCATCACATTGTGTGTTGCATACTAAAAAAAATGATTGTTCTTAATGGTTTCTGTCATGCATTGTTAATAGCAAAATAACATAATAAGTACAAACAGATAATAAAATGAAAACATTATCACTAGTTGGCAGAATAGGTAATTGTAAACCGCATGAAAATAGCTGACCTCGCCCTTTTGGAGGACATTGCGAACACCACTTTTCGTCTAGGGATCGTTATGATTTCTTTGCAAAAGCACTGAAACACTGTTCCCAAGGAAGTCCTATTGGAATTGTGCAAAATGTTGGGTCGGAGGCTACAGAGACCAACCGAGCGCACTCATACCATTCCCAGTCCTGTCTGCTCTTGGCTTCTTGGCCACTGGTACCTTTCAAAGACAGATCGGAAACATAATTGGCATTTCACAAACCTCTCTGTGCACTGATGCCAGTGGTTTTGTATTCCATCATTGCCCCCTGTCCTCAATACATTCAGTTTCCTTACATTGACAGCCAGCAGATTGAAATAGAAAAGGGACTTTCATTCAGTTGCTGGGTTTTCCAATACCATCAGTGCTGTAGACTGCACCCACATAGCAATTAAAGCACCGACATTGAATGAATTTAATTTCTTCAGCAGGAGACAGTACCACTCAATGAATGTGCAAATTATATGTGATGGCCGACTCCATCTATTAAATGTCGTGGGTAAGTGGCCAGACGGAACCCACGATTCCTTCATTCTTCAGAACAGCAGTGTGGGCAGTCGCCTAGAAAAGGGAGAAGTGACAGTCAGCTGGCTCATTGGTAAGTGATATATAACAATATGTAATACATTTACTTCCTGCATAGTACTTTGTCACTAGTTATAAGCAATTTTACCCACAGGGTATCGAGGATATCCACTGAAGCCATGGTTGATGATGCCACATGAATCCACAGACCCCTGAAGAAAGAAGATCTAGTTCAGCACACGCTCATACAAGGGTTGTTGTGGAGCGCTCAATTGGAATTCTAAAATTACGTTTTTGTTGTTTGCATGGCTCGGGAGGCACGCTACAGTATAAGCCAGAGAAGGTGTGCAAAATCATCCTTGCATGCAGCGTGCTGCATAATATTGCACAGCCACGAGCTGAACCCACCATGGACAATGAGGACACCATGCCTGAGACCAAGAGGGTATTACTGCAGCCTGGAGCTGCCGTCTCATAGCGGAAGTTGAAGTTGTCACATGGTATGTAGTATGCAGTGAGCGTATTTTGTGGCATTAATAACCAACAGAAATGCATTTGTTGTCACAATAATTCGAAAATATGTGTAATGTTAACATTCTATTAAGGCCCATCTGATGGGGTATTTAACGGGGTAATGATATTTCATTGAATTGCTTTTAATGTTGTTTTTATCTAAATACCTTTTGTATCATATTATTTGTTTTTGTTTACTTTCTCTGGCGGATGCAATTGCTCCCTTACCAGAAAGTACTATAGTTACTTATGACAGATGCCAAACCCTTAAGTAGGGAAATAGATTCAACCTGATTGCTGTTATTATTGTTAACGATGACACTATATAAATTGGAGAATAGTGCAACTCTATAGGGAATTATCACATAATTTCTTCACATGGATAATTTGTTAGGGGCTTTTTAACCATGTTGTTTGAGTAGATAAGCTGTAAGTATGATACAGTAATTCTAATAAGCACATGTACTGCCCTGACTCATGAGTAAATCCTTTGGAAAATAGTAACTTTGCAATCACATTTGTCCATGCATAATGTTTGTGCTAGTCTATAAACCTGTTAAATTAAATAAATGCTGTTTGTTTTAAAAATATATATTTTTGGTTGTACCATTAATTAATTTAAAGTATACAAACAACAACAAACAAGTATCATGTAGGGTGCGTACTTATCTTACTCAAGGTGAAATCCTTCACATAACAAATGGGTCAGGAACCGCTATGTTGTGTCAAACGCTGTCTAAGCGAATAATCATTTTTCTCGTAGACTGCAAGATAAGTATATGTTTTTTAAGATGAGTCCCCACAATATGAACATGACACTGTATTGTTTGTTTGTAATACCACTCTGCCTCTTCCTCCTTTGTGGTTTGAGGAGGGGAAAACTCGTCATCCCTTCAGTGGTTGTTATGATGTCACCGAGCATGTATTGTAATTTTAGATGGTATGCGCGCGCATTCAGACCTACGCCAGCTCAGGGCACAACCGCAGTGTAAACGCTGCGTGAAAAATGATAAGAATCTCCGCAATCATTTGGACCTGAGTCGGCTTAGGTCCAAGGTGGCAGTGTAAAAGCAGCATTTGAGACAGAACAGGATTTTGAACTTGCCCCTGAACGGAAAGAAATGAACATGTAAATTAGCTACACCTTTGCTAAGATGAATAACCCTGATGCTGAATTACTGTGTGCAGCAAACAAGTAATACTGATCAGCTTTTCACTGCCTCTGACCTAGCTACTAACAGCTGAGCAACGTTACTGATTTGATTCATATTGTAGTTATCTTGGTTAACGCAGGCAGGTGCATCACACAGGGCGAGGCAATCCACACACAGGCGGACGGCGGGCATAAACCCGGGACCTCTCGCACTAAAGCATAGCGCTGATACCGCTGAACAAAAGAGCCGGCTCCCTTGCAAGGAGAGTATATAATAGGGTTTATGTCTTCGTGTGTGATTACGTCACCTACCAATCCTGCTGTTGCCTTCCCCCGTGCACACCACAATATTAATATAAATGAACAGAAAATAAATAGGTTGTTTTTTACTTTAAATAATACTACAAATAAAAATAAGTAAGTATTTTATTCATTGTTATTATTATAATTATAAAATTGTTGGCTTTATTCATTTGAGAAAATGGGGCAGTAGCTAATTAACACGTTAATTTCTTTGTTTAGGGGCAAATTCAAAATCCTGTTCTGTCTTAGTGTCCCGAGATTGTGGGGCCAGGTGGTCACCCTAATCATATGACACACTTGCACAAATTGAATTTTAAGCCGGAGTCACTAGTACATGGAATTCAAAGACCACACAGTCATTCTGAATACAGAGAAAGCTTCCATGCGACCCAGCGTTGCAGTACCAAGTGTTACAAATTATCACGTGATTACATGCGCTTCGGTAGCAAACAATGACCTCACACTGAAATAAAATTACCCCCACCACATACCATGTGAGAACTTCAACTTCCACTATGAGACCGCAGCTACAGGCTGCAGTAATACGCTTTTCCCTGAGACTGAGACCAGTATAGAAATTCCCAAGACCAATGCCACGCAAAGAACCTGGTTTTAAAATGTGTGCTAAAATGGATTTAGGTAACACTTTAACACATTACAGAATAGGCATGTTAGTATTGTTAGTGATGAACTAGCACATAAATCATGGATAAACACTATAAAACTGTGCTAGGGTCTTATTGTGCTTATTCCCAAAAAGCCTTATTAAAAGTTAATTTACTATTAATAGAGGAATTGCACCTCCCTATTCTGAAGTGAAGAGTATTGTTACACCTAGCAAAGCCTTCTGCCGTGGTTATCCATGATTTTGTTAAGTGCTATTTAATCACCAACACTGACATAAGTCTGAAATTAGAAATAAACATGTACCCAATTTGCTTAAAGAAAACACTTGGTGACCATTTATTACTTTGTTGTTGTTGTTGTTGTTGTAACAGCTGTGAAAAACAATTAACAAGCTCCCTTATGTTTTTTATTAATTACTTCCAAAACAAATGTCATGTCACTTAATTTTGTGACAACGTTATCAATTGATGTCATCCTGTTTTTTCTGCACAGCCTCTGACAGAACTGTGGGAGGGTGGGTGGAGGACGTGGCTGGCATCTCCGGTGGACAGGCAACAGTTTCTGCTGTGACAGGAGTGAATGACATGTTCCTTGCCATCTCTTGCTCTGTGTGCACAAATAAATACATATTGCATTTAGAATTTCAACTCCCGATTGTTTCTATTGTGTTTCAATTGTTTTAGCCACTTGATTTGGAGTAAACTTAAAAAGCTCAATTAGCAAGACATTCCATATACATTCTGATATATAGAGTCCATAAAGAACAGTACTCAATGTGTTTTATATTCAAGATAAAAGGCTTACCATTTTTAAGGGAGTGCTCATTGAGGGCAAAGACGCATCTGCTTCACTTGCCACCTGCAGAAGGTCAGTGTCTCCTCCTTCCTCCAAGAACCCCGTCAGCGCTGTTTCTCCAATGATGCCACCGATCCTCCGATTAAGTGGGGAGAGTTCCGTGTACAATTGTACACTTCCTGTAGCTAACATTGTTCTGTATTCAACTATATGATTTTTTGCTTTTAAGTCAAACCATTTTATTTTAGATTGATAAATACAAATTCAATTGTGTGTGCGAACATTCTAAACTCTGTGCGTACGAACTTCAGTAACGTTTTTACGCATGATTGGTTAATATGGCCCCAGGTTCATTACAGCCAAAGGTTTGTTATTATGAAAGTCGTTAGCGACTAGATTCTACGCTGACTCAAACCTGGCAGACCAGTTAGTAGATAATCGAACAGACCAACGGTATTGTCCCGCCCTTCAAGTGTGATTGACGCTAATGTGAAATACCAGAGTGAAAAGATTGTGCCATAATGAAAAACGAAATAAATAAATGGATAAATAAATAAATAAAGGTGTCAATGTAATGTATTTCGCTTTTTATTTATGTATTTATTTTTTTACTTTATTTATGTATGTACTTAATTCGTTTATGTATTTATTTTGTTTTTTTGTATTTATTGATGTGTTTAATTTGTTTATTCATTAACCTTTTGATTGCTGTGCAAATAGAGTGGGAACTGTATTACATCGGTCTATTCAAATCTTTGTTAAAGCATTTTACAAACAATTACAACATAACTGTTAATAAAATATCCAAAAGAAATGTTCAAAAACAGCCCTGTCAAATCCCAATCACTTGCACTTATTTGTTTTTAAAAAGTTACATTGTAACTTCATGATAAGCATGATTTATATGTGAGTTTGATAAATCTATAAGGGTTTTACTTTCTGATTTAAGTATTTTCTTAAGTAGATTTAAGTTAAATAATCCTCACAGAGGAGTCAACACAGTTACCACGTGAGTCTGTATTTTAAACCTGCCTCCATCAAACCCATTTGAAAATGACGTCTGCCGGGATTTCAACTTCAATCCCGGCAAAAAGGGACACCATGTGGGAAAAGAGGCAGTTTTTTTTTAATAGACCGCACTTATTTTTTTGAAGGTTGCACTATGTTACAACCTTTATGTATAACTATACAATATTTAAGATGAGAGCTCTATAATCAAGGGACTGAAAAGGTAAAAACAAACAAACAAAAAAACCCACTTAAGATCAACCTCTCCCCTAGGTCATTGAAGACAATACACACGGGTTTTCAACAGAACACACATATATATTTACTTTTTTGTGATATACTTTTGTTGCTTACAAATAACATTTATTCGTTTAATGCTTCAAATATTACATAACAATGCGTTTATCAATTTAGAGCAGAAATAAATATATTGCACTTTAAAAAATAATCACCTAATTCTAAATATATTGTACAGAATACATGATACTTATCTATAGCAAGCCAAATTATTTAGAGATATCTTAAAATGCAATTTAATGTATCTTAAAATATTTAGAGATATCTGTAAAACATTTAAGATATATCAAATTGAATTACAGATATCTTTAAAACAGTTTGAGTTATCAGCATTATGCAGTTTTTAAGTTATAAATATCAATTAGAGAAATCTAAACATGACACAAAGACATCTCAAATTGATTTACAGATATCTCTAAATGACTTCCTGTCCATTAAAGATATCTCTAAATTATTTTAAGATATCTCGAAATAACTTCCTGCTCATTTAAAGATATCTCTAAATAGACAGGCAGTCTGTTCAAAACATACAGCATTTTCACAGGAAGTCATTTGGAGATATCTGTAATTACTTCCTGTTTATTTACATATATCTCTAAATCATGAGTTTGCCTACCATTCTAGTAAAATCCACATTAATTACATATATCTACATATTATTTAAAGATACCTATAAATCAATTTGAGATATCTTTTTTCATGTTTTGATATCTCTAATTGATTTTCAGATATCTTAAAATGAATTTGACATATCATATTTATCCATCTATTTTAAGATATCTGGAAAACATTTCAAGATATCGATCTCTATATCTGTTTTTGATATCTTAAAATGATTTTGAGATATCTTCAGATATTTAGCGATATCTCTAAATGATCATTTGGCTTGCCATACTCATCGTACTGTATATCTAAACACAGATTTGGTGAAACAGTAATTTTGCAGAACATCAGTGGCACTGTATATTCCAGTTGATAGGTATAACATTCACCTGGCTGAAAGAATGCTGAGGAGCATCAGAGCGTGTCCCTCATTCCTGTGTTTTAAAAGCAGAAGCCTTTAGAAAAATATATTTCCTTGAAATTAAACCATTGTAATGCAGCACAATAAAAGTTGGAAACTAAAGAAAAAAATGTGTGCAGAACATCCCTTATGAAAAGCAGTTTGCCGAGTACAATCGGTGTGATGGCATGCATTGTCAATATACTTGTAGTATACTTCATGTTTCTTGAGAGGGGGGTAAATAATGTAAATATTTTTCACATTTCTTAACATTCATAACGTACCCAGAAAGCGCAATTTTACTGTACAACTACCAATTGTTTTACTCTTATGACCAGATATATATTACCAAAGAGTCTGATACAGTGAAGAGGAGTCCTTACTGCCTTGATTGTCAGTTCAAGAGATCCACAGTTCTGAGCATCGCTAATGAAACGTCAGCCTGGCACTCAAACATTTAGACTGAAGTATAATTTTAATATATGACAAAAAGTGTGTCTTTTAGACTAGGAAGCATCGGTAGAATGCCAAAACTACCAAATTTGTAGGTGGGGAAGTGTTCAAATACTTGTGATCATACTGTATTTGTAAAGGATTAGTATCCTGCTACACATCTAGGACAAGATTATGAAAATTCACTAAAGAAACCTCACTGCACTCTATGCCTAGTTTTATTGTTATATAAAACCTCTGATGCAAGGCCATTGTTGTCTAGCTCCCAAATATGTACACCTAACCTTACATAAAATGTATTGATTTCCTGGGTAAAACATGCCTTCACTATCGCAACAGTAGTTTGTGTATTTGGGTCTGTTAATCCCAGTAGATAAAATGGACACGCACTGACTTCATTCGATTTACAACAAAGTCCGGTGTGTGTTATTTTTTGTTTTTGTCTTTTTTGTTGTCTGAGGAAATGTCCAGAGCAAAGTGTTGATGTTCTCAACATTTTCAGTTATTGCTGGAGCTCCACCAATACAGGATTAGCAGGACTCCAGTCTTTGAACCTGCCCATCTGAAATTGTACTTAAAACAGTGACTGGCTTCATATGGACTAAAAACCGCATTATGTGTGTTCGCTTCAGAGAAGTGCATACTGCTAACCTGACCTGAGCTTAAAAAAATGTTAACAAGGAAATATGACGGCCTGGCACCAGTGACTGCCATCTTTGTGAGAGTTCCACGACATGCAAAAGAAGATAGAATAACAAAACAAAACAAAAAACTCAACTTAAAATACTTACAGAAGCAGAAATGTAAATGAGTTACATGTGAACATACATTTCTACTTCGGTCATTAGGCTTGAACATGCTTCGCATTATACCAGGCTGATAGCTGATAATAATGCATGTGCTCTGTAGTGCATTTGATTTTAACAAAATTGCCCATATACAAATCTCCTGCAGCAAATGCA
Source organism: Acipenser oxyrinchus oxyrinchus (assembly GCA_030684275.1). Lineage (NCBI taxonomy): Eukaryota > Metazoa > Chordata > Actinopteri > Acipenseriformes > Acipenseridae > Acipenser > Acipenser oxyrinchus. The sequence continues at coordinate 28,286,494 of CM060250.1, forward strand.
TTTTTATTTTTTGTATTCTATATTGTTATCTAACTTCTTTTTTGTCCTTTTTTTGTTTCCAGTGACCTTCCCGTTGTTTTTAAATCCTTCAGTTCAGTTTACAGGTAGGCTCTGTACAATAACACTTAATGTCTGTCTGTGGAGAGCTGTTAAGTGACTTAATTGTCTCTGGTAGTGCATGTCCAAAGCTTAGCTCCATTCCTGATGAAGGAGGTCATTCTCCCACTCCAAATGAAATGCGCACTTAGACAATCTATAGTTTTTTCTAACAGTACACACTGACGAGCCTGACAACAACAACAAAAAAATATGACCTGATGAACAGCAAAGAGTTTTCCAGGGTGACGAGACACAACTTTTACAGTGGGTTGTGGGAAGAGTTTCTTCTGTTCTCCTCACGCGAGAACACCATGCTTCTTCTACGCACATCACTGGTAAGGGTATTTTACATTGATACAATCCCTTGACAGAAAATCCACTTATTCTTTTTCATGAGGTGTGTCCCAATTCCTCTGGGTCAAATTGTATTGTTTGTTTTATTACCTTTTAATTGATCATTTAAACAGTGAACAAGAGTCGGTGTCCCCTCGAGGCAGTCATACGAAAGGTGTCATCACTGTGGAGGTGTGGCGCAGTCCCTGGATCGCAGCGTAAGGCCCTTGTTGAAAGTAGTGATGGTACCTGGGCATGTGGAAAGAGGGGAAGGTGGGTCCACTTCCCTGCATGGAGCTGGCCAGAGCCGACGGGGTAAGGGGCATGCCCAGGCGGCTGTAGGGGGGCAGCGAGCCCTGGATGGGATGAGGGAGTGTGTTGCTGATGGACGCCGTGCCGGTGCCAATGGCCGACAGGGACTGAGGGTGCTGGAACCCAGAGAAACCAGTAGCTGTCGTCACCCAGGAGCTCAGGGACAGGTTATCTGATGCAGTGAAAGCCGAACCTGAGACGGGGAGAAAAGGAGCATTTATTATATTCTGAACTGAACAAGGCCAGTAAATACAGTAATATACTTTGAGTCATTTTTCAGACATAAGTGCTAAGGTGAAACTATCAGAAAGAAGTCTTTCTCCTTTGGACATTTTATTAAAACATTTGTCAATTTGAATCGAATCAGTGTTATTACATCATATATTAATTAATATCAATCACAGTTTTTGACTGGGTGTTATCTTGTAGGAATTAAAACTGCCAACGTATCCATTATAAACCTTTATCTGTGGCATACAGGTTTACACAATAGTTGTATATTGTGAACGGAATGTATGCAGTTGCTTTGCTGTGTTTGTAATATTTCTTACCTCTGCTGTGCATTGTGTGGCTCTCATCTCCTAAACCATCATCCTCCCCCGCGTAAGTCCGGATTGGCGACCGCGCATAAGAGTGCTTGTGGATCAAACTCTCAACACTTTCCCTACAACAGAAACAAAAACCAAACACAAATATATCTCTTTGAACCACTGACATCGAGCCAGGCTCGTAATAACTTACTAGCAGTATATTTAATGATATACAGCTGGACCAGGCCACTTGAATAGAATGATCACCTGCCTGAACAGACCACTTTGATGAATCCTGGTGTAAATAGTTTCTCCATGTCAAATCACCTGTCTCGAATGGTTATTTTACCAATGCATAGCCCACCAATATAGCACATTTTATTCATATATGTGTATTTGTGTACTGTATATGTTTGATATTTGTCCAACATTCATGCTCTTGCTTTGCAGTTTCTCATACTTTGTTGCATACGCATACATTAGAGTCACCTCTGGTCTTTGTAATACACAGGCACACAGACACACACACATACACAGAGTGTGCTTCAGTTCTCTAAATGCATTACCCATGGATTAGGCTTTGAAACAGTGCTCTTATAAATCCTGGGGAGCAATGTTTTACATTATAAAAGCTATACATTCACATCACTCCGGTTATTAGGTTAGGAAAGTGCAATTTCTGTCAGCATGTAACATAAGTATGTGTGTTTTTATCCTAGATCTTTTCAAAAAGCAGCCTCATGTGCAGCTGATACAGGCTGTTTTCAATCAGTTACAGTAATCAATTGAATTACATCTTGTTTTAGTGCAGTAACTGACTCCAGACTAATACCATTTCTTCAGGTCTCTAAAGATCGATTGATCAGATTTAATTCCTTTCCTACCGGGGGGGGGGGGGGGTTGAAAGGGTCTTTTAACCATGATCAGACTATTAATTCACAAACTACCACCCATTAATAAGTGGCAGGTTGGTTCGGTCTTCTTGATCCCTTCAGTCATTTAAATGATTATTGCATAAGACCAGGCTTTAGGCTCGTATAAAGTATGGGCTAAAGCAGGGGTGTCAAACTCCAGTCCTCGAGGCTCTTTTGGTTTTCATGTTCTGTTCAATTGGACATATTTAATATTTGTCAATGTCTTTTACAGTTGCACTTGATTTAAGATACGCTACCTATGAAACATTTTAAGGCCTGCAGAGAAGTGTTAAATGTGTCCAATTAATCAAATCATAAGACCAATTAAGTAATTGAGAGCTTGGGTGGAACGAAAACCAGAAGACACTGCGGCCCTCCAGAAAGTGAGTTTGACAAGTTTGGCTAAAGACTTCCATCTAAGAGGTGCATCAACAAGCAGCATTGCTGGGATTTTCTTAAAGTGGAGTCATGTTAGAACATGGGAGCATAAATCTGGTCCTATGAATTTGAAGTGCTCTAGGTTTTTATGTCTCATTAAATGATTAACACTGATTACATGATTAAGACCTGGCAGGAGGTTAGATCATTTCAGTTCAGTAATTTAGGATAAAGTAGGAGGCAAACACTAAAACAATTACAAAATGGAATTGAAGAAATCACCGAAAACAAATGACGTTTACACAATGGGCTTCGGCTAAAAATAAGGTTTTCAAAGATTTTTTTAACTGTGAAATATATAGCAGGTTGTAAGCACTATAGAGTTCAAAGTGTTTTTTTTTCTCTGGAAAGAAATCTATAGGTATTAAATCACATTTAAATGATTGTATTGTCAGTGATAGCAATAGAAAACACTGCAAGTAATGTACAAAGGGGAGGCTTTTATCGTTTTATTTTTTGATGTATTTAAATTTCAACAATTTACTAGCCAGAACAAAAGACGCAATAAAGACAATAAATAAAGCTGCATGCTTGCTATATAATTTTGGGTAAACAAAAGATTATATTTGTTCACTGTGTCATGGCTGTGAAAAGCAACTTTAATAAACAAGGTCAGTTGCCTTGGATATTGGTTTTCTTTCTAAATAACACTGTATAGTGTCAATGAGGACTGAATCAGCTGTCAGGACAGAAGTGCTAATGATCAACAAGGTTATGTTCAAAGTAGGACCCCCACATCTGTTATGGTAATAAGGGCCTTTACAGTCACTTTATCTTATCTGGAGAAAGAAAACATGACATTCCCAGTACCTCTCTATGTCAGTGAGTCTGGAGGAGTCCCTGAATCCTTTTGCAAAGGGGTTGCTGTCAATTTTCAGCTTGGTTATCTGCAACGCAGGGCAAAAACAGGTGGAGCAACAACTTTAAAAAAAAAAACACTTAGTGAGAATAAACACATTGTCTAAACCAGAAAGCCCTTCTGACTGTACCCAACAAGTGGACAGTAGCATTATAAAATACAGTGGTGAATTCAACTATAAAAAAATCAAATTAAAAACTATAAAAAATAAAATACCAGTTTCTTCTGTGACAGAATTACTTTTAGTTGCACCTAATTTGTATGGCATATATTTTTGTTTAAACTACTAGCTATTGCTGTAGGTCTGCAATAGAAACACATGCGCACAACCTTAAACAAAGCCTTTTTATTTACCATGAAAGAGGAATTATTAATGACACAATGCTGACTCGATCTTAATGCCCACATTTCTACCCCCCTTGTCAGTCGAGATTCAAAATGTCCATCAAATGTCCTTTGAGCTTTAATGTTACACAGCAAATCATAATTTCTATAAAAATTGATTTAAGAAACAGACTTACAAGCTGGTTTTGGTAGGCTGTGACTGCTGTGAACACGGTCTCAGTAAAGATAAAGGTCCTGAATTCTTCGGATTTCAGGTTGAGTAGGGATGCTGTGTGATCTTTCTTTTTAATGATGTGAACCCGGGGCTGATATTTGTGCATTGAGTTTAAAATAATCTGCAGAGAAAGAGAGAGAAAGAGAGACAATAAAGAAAAATATTGTTACAATGCAATGCAGCACAATAAAATAAGCATAAGGTTCTACGTCAATCTACAAGCACAGTAAATACAATTAAATTAAGTCAATCTACAACCAAACTAAGCAACTGTTAGGGAACCAATTAAAGGATGGCAGCAGAAAAACACAAACCACCTAACTCTTTCCAGAGAAAACATATCAAACCTGAACCCACTGGTCTAGCAGTTGTGTCTTGACTTGTTTGATCATTTTAATAAAATCAACAATGCAACCAGGAATCAGCTGTCTCTGAGAGCTTTCTTGTGACAGCTGAGATTAAGAGTGGATCCAGATTTCTTTAGTAAGAGCCATTCCTCCACTGATAAGTGATGTCAGTCAAAGGGCATAAAAAGCGTCTATTTGTGTCTACAGATGTGTTTATTTCAAGTGAATTAAAGTATAAAAAGGGTCGGTATGTATTTATATAATGTATTTTCTTTACATTTTTTTGTTTTGTTTTTAAACAAACAATAACACAACACAAATAACATGCTACTGAAAATGTGTTCTACAATCAACATGTCTAACTTGTTGTTTTTTTTAAAAAAAAAAAATTAATCTCTGCGGTGTTATAATGCATTTTAACCTGGGTTGTGAAAGGTTTCACAAAAAGGTGTTACTTTATATGAATCTTAATAAAATAGGGCCATGCTCACAAAGCACTACAACTGCTAAATTTGCACTTTTGCTTTTTTTATTGTAAAAATAAACTAAACTAAACTAGCTAGAAACAACTAAGATGCATGCAAGAGCTCTCGTAAATATGTTTTAACTTACCGGGGGCGCTAAACTAATTTCCTATACACCGCTCAAACAGAATAATATTGCGTTAATATTATTTCTCTATATTTAAGAAGCGCATTTATGTTTAGAACCAGTACAGAAATGAGTATAGACATATAGAATGTTCTTAATGTTGCTCTTTGTAAAACTGATTTATTTAAACATTTTCGAATTAAAACGTGGAAACGTTTCTTAAGCAATGAAAAAGAAAATACAAACACAAACACGTTGGTATAACTCACATGCCCATGCTGGTCCAGCTCGTTGTTCGTCAGTTTGACTTTTTCAAAAGATACCATCTGTTTCAGTAGCTGCTCGCCGCTAAATGGGGAATCTGGGTGCACATATATCCTACAATAATAAACAAAATAAAAAAAATATATATAAATATTCAGTGTTTTAAGGCCGTGAGACGTAAAGCCGAGGTCCTATTGTAAGTGACTACGAAGCAGCAGTTTGACGCGTACTTAACCCCCTGGTCTTTTTGTAAGTCGTTTAGGATCAAACATCTGCTAAATTATTATTATTATTATTATTATTATTATTATTATTATTATTATTATTATTATTATTATAATAATAATAATAATAATAATAGCCAATCAATACTTTGGATTGACGAAAACAACCAATGCTGACAGCTCGATAGGCTCACACAGACACACACATCTTTCAACAACAAAGCGAGACCCGGACGGTTCAGTAATATTGCACCATTCGTATATAAATACAGGAGAGAAAGGGTTTGGCTGAAGGAAGAAACTTGGTGAGTTAGGAGGCATTTTAGGGTGGTATTTAATGAGAGATTGTACTGGTAATTCAGACTCCATCGTTCACGGACTGTTCAGTAATTGGTCGAAAGTATTGTGGTTTCATTTGTTCTGTTGTTGCTGCCAGCAGCATAATAACTACTAGAAAGTGTATTTTTGAGAAGTGAAGTCGTGTTTACAGCACCGAGGTGGTACAGCAGTCTAGATGCATTCTGACTGTGATACTGGAACTAACAGATACAGTACAAGTAATTGTCTTTCTATCCAATGAATTGTCAGAAAGTAAAAAATAAATAAATAAATAAACTTCACATACATAAGTCCTTCACTTTTAGTGCGTTGTTCCAGAATGCACTCATTGCGTTGCATGCACGGGAGTACATTCAAATATTGCAGGGAATTAATTACGGTATGCTGAGAAGGTCAAGACAGAGGGCGATTAGCTCATGTTAAAAAAAAAAATGAATACAAAAAATGAACGCGTTCATCGCAGTTAACTGCGATTAACTGACAGACAAAACAGAACATTAACGGAAAATAAACAACCAATCACACACGCTGACCACGCAGCTCCGTGGCCACGCCCCCTGCGTGTGCTGCAGTTATGAATGAGAGCGCTCAGCTGTCAATCACGTGCACAGCAACGCAACACAGACGCTCACTGTTAAAATATCGGGCGAGTTGTTTTATTCGCCGTTTGCCACCCGGTGACACTCTGTGGTCATCGAACTGTTGTTAAAGTCAACAGGTGACTCTCAACGAACTGTTGTTAAACTTACCTATGAGCCACCAGGCTCACCAGGCTAGAAAGCTGGTGAGATTCACCAAAACAACATGGACGTCTCCATGGAGACTGTCAATGTGGAGTGTGGGGAGACCAAATTTAACATTTTAGTCGACTCTGAGGGCAAATCATTTAGGAAATGGTAAATAATATAAGTCCTACCGAATCCCATTCATTTAAGAACTTTGCCCTTCCATTTAAGTAGTCAAATTCAAAAGCAAAGGCATTTGAATTTAAGTTGATGGAGTTTGTAAAGATGACTTTTTATTATCTAACCTTGGCATTTAATGTCATAGCAATTAAGTCATACAAAAGAGTACTGCTTAGCATAATAAAATGTTTGTATGAATTTACTATTACATTTAATTCAGCATGTTACTATATGCACAAAAAAACAAAGTTTTTAATAGAAGTTCGTAAACATCCACTTTTTATATAACCCCACACTTAAAGAATATAGAGATGCCCAAATAATGGAAACAGCGTTGGTGAGTATTATAGAGAAACAAATAGAAAAGGACTGGAGAGAATGTAAAGCCCGATGGAGTAAATTATGGGATAGATTTGTGAAGAGGAAGAAAACCCTGAAGTAAAGAGTGGAGGAAGCTCGTGGCCACCGTTTGCTGGGAATTGCTAGTTGCTAGGTGCAGTGTGACGGCAAGTCTTTCTGCAGGAGTCACTGGCATCGCATCGTATTTTTGTATCGAAGCACCTGTCAATCTAAAAATGTCTTTCTTTCTGACAACAGCAAGCCTGTTACAGCCTTGCCTGCTGCCGCAACACAGTTTTCTCTGACTTGAAGTCGCCATATTGATGTCACCAAACTGTTTGAATCCAGTCGCCAGTGCATGTACTTCCGCCTCACCAGTTTATTTGCAGCGGTGAATAAAACAAAGCGCACTTTAGTTTAACGCAGGATTTGCAGATCACAGGAAAGTAGAAGTGAGTAAACTCGGTATCCCTTAAATGAGAAGTGGGTAAACGCTATATTGCCCAAATTAAAAGTGGGTAAACAGCGTTTACCTGCATATACCCTCGACTACACCACTGGTTGCAGGTATTAGCTATTAAAGCGGGTCGGGTCGGGTCGCGGGTAAGAAGACTGTGTTGCAGCGGGTTGGGGGTTCGGTCGGGTCCTGTAGTAGCGGGTGCGGGTCGGAACGGGTCGTAAAAATCGGACCCGCGCAGGACTTTAACACATGTAAGGGAGCACGAGGGCATAAAAGACAAGCAAACACAACACACTTGTGCAATGATTTATGTTTGAACAACTAAAGTAAATTTGAATGTTCAACTAACTTAAAGTGGATGAGTGTCATGAATCAAATTTGAATTTGTAAGTTAATGTAACTTGATTTAATTTATGTAGAATGGTTTTGGGGTTTGCAGTGTGAATTATCTCATTAGCACTTTTCTATGCTTCAGAAAACATACTGGTATAGGCTATAGCTACAAGACTGCATTTAACGACCCTATGACACCAATATCTTGTACGTTATTTAAAAAGTCACACACACACACCTTGCAGGCAGAGGGGGGTCCGCTTTCCCTGCCACGAGCCAGGACGACCTGTGGTAGGCGTATCGATACCTCTTGTTGTCGATGGGAACAATATCCATCAGAACGATGTACTTGGCATCCGGGTCCACTCCAGAGAAAGACACCCGTATGGTGGGGAACATTCTCCTGTGTATTGATGAAACATGGCCGGTGACATTTATTTGTAACATCATTACAGTAAGTAAATAAGTAAATTGACCTTTACATAAAAAACTCACTGAAATAGTTAATACTGCACTGTTTTGGATACCTAACTAAAGCACTAAATTGATGCAAATCCCTGGCATTAGCGCTGGGCAAGTCTTGCATTAGTTTGTGTATGGCGCTAGGCCTATCAAGAAACCATCAAAATGGCACGGTACTCTTCGGGGAACCGACTGCGCAAACGATTGCTTTTAATTCAACACAATTAGCCTACACGTATTTCTTCTTAAATAATATGGTATCAGACCTGGTGTTACGAACAGAGCGATACTTGTAAATAAAGCCTTAATCAAGACCGATATTTGTTTGCTTTAATAGCGCAGATGTTGATCTTATTTGTGGGCTTATGTTTAGAGATAAGGTAAACGATATGAAAATGTAATACAGAACAAATAGTATATTTTACATTGTCATGTATATTTTACATTACCCCGGCCCCTATAGAACAGGGGCCGGGGTGTATCTGAAACCGGTGTCTTTTTAACTTGTAACACATTGGCACGTGCTATTATATTGCAAGGATGACGTAGCTTAACATTCCGTTTTAAACTGGGCTAATTCATTAGTTAAACTGAATAGATAGATCTAATTGTCTTTCTGATTTTAGACAATTTTACATATTGGAAGTTTCTGAAAGATAATAATAATAATAATAATAATAATAATAATAATAATAATAATAATAATAATAATAATGCAAAATAAAAAGACTCATATGCCTTCCGTCATTTTATTTGATTGTTGTTTGATTTCGAGGATTTCACCACGTATTATTCTTAAACTCTTTCCGCTTTGAATGTATTTGTATAAGCTATAGATTATAAGATGCTTGAAATATATCTATTAAAGCTTTTTTTGTATTGTATTAATGTGGACTTGGTCAGGTTTGACTCACTTGTCTGTGTTTTAAATCAAAATATGTAGGCCTAACTCAGCTAACCTGTAAACGTACATCCAGGTGATACGCATTTATCGATCATGGTGTTTATTGTTAAAGGCCTAAAGGAATTAAAAAAAAACACATTAAACTAAAATACCTCGTTCAGACTGTATTTCGAGTAGTTTTACAAGAGACAGTTGTTTGGTAAAAGCTTCATAAATCTATAACAATAAATGATATATCTGCTATGGCCTTCATAACATTGTTTAAACTGCATGCACATTACAATTCCCAGCAATGATATGATTTATTTAGCCTGGCCTCTTTGTTTTGTATACATTCTAGAGGGTTAACTTTCACTTTTTTTTTTTTTTAGTATGTCATTCATTGTGATATTATTTATAGAAGGTTCTGTTCACCTTCCGGATTTGGTGATGATCATCTCAGTGCCAAGCTCGTGAAATTTGTCCCACAGCTCCTTGGTTTCGAGGCTGCACAAGATCTTGGCCATCTCCTCGCTGGGCACGCTCGGGGTGGTGGGGATGAGGGGCTCCGTGCACACTGCAGACGGGTTTCCGCTAAAGTCACCGTGCTGGTCCAAAGTCGACAGGTCGTTCAGAGGCTGCCCGCAGGAGGACTTTTCTACAAATTGTTCTGAATAAGAACGTAAAATAAAAAATAAAATAATAAGTACAGAGCTTTTAAAAATTATATATATATATATATATATATATATATATATATATATATATATATATATATATATATATATTTGCACATTGACCAATAATAAGAATAAGAATTATTATTATTATTATTATTATTATTATTATTATTATTATTATTATTATTATTATTATTTGTTTTATTTATTTCGTCTTAGTTGCTTACAACTTAAACTAAATAAAAATATCCAATAGGGTGTACCGTTTTCAATTTGTCCACTTATGCGCTGTTAAGTTTCAGCAGACTCGTTGGATTTATTAATTACGTTTGCCACAATTTTTGTTAGAAAACTATACATTGTTATTTAATGTACTACTAAAATGCATAATGAAGCAAAAATGTGTTACCAATGTGTTTCCATGTTACCAACATCAGTGTTCATATTTAAAAGTATTATTCGTTTACCTCCTTAACAACTAAAATTAAAATTACGAACAATTTAGAAATTGACACTTTTAAAATTCCTTTTATTATGAGAAACCTCCAAAAATACTATTATAGGCCTAAAAAAATGTTCAAAACCATATAGAGTATTGTCAGTTAAATTCAACATCTTGACCATAGAGAAATTGGAATCGTGTTTATCCATCCATTATCTGTTACCCCTTAATCCTATAGAGGGTCGCGGTGAGCCGGAGCCTAAACCGGCAGACACAGGGCGCAAGGCAGGACTACACCCTGGATGGGACGCCAGTCCATCGCAGGGCAACTAAGGGGCAATTTAGAGAGGTCAATCCACCTAGCCAGCATGTCTTTGGACTGTGGGAGGAAACCGGAGTACCCGGAGAAAACCCACGCGAACACGGGGACAACATGCAAACTCCACACAGGAATCGTGTTTATTATTATTATTATTATTATTATTATTATTATTATTATTATTATTATTATTATAAGCACTGAAGCATGAAATCAAGCTATTTAATGTTTTTTTTTAAGTACTGAAATAGTTAAAACTCATGACCTTAAATATATTTTATCTAGATGTACAAGTAAACGATACAATAGACTTTTATAGCACATAGAAAAACACATCATAATATTTTGTATAGCTTGGGCTACTGTAGATATTGTTGCAGAAAAGCTGATTTGTCATGCACTTAATAATATGTTATATGGCGAGAAGCAACACTGTTAATTATTAAAACAGCGTTTATTTTATTTTTTTTAAATAAAGACTGAACGCAAATTCATTGTCATTCCTGTTTTCTGTAGGAAATAAAACATGAAGTCGTTTTTTGTGGTGCAGAATAACCACAGTTATTGCCAGTACAAGTTAACTCTTGTATTGTGCTGTAAGTAAAAGTCGTTATTTCAGAATAGCTGAGTTGTGCTGAGCCGGTTGTACTTACCCAGCGGTTTAATGGTGTTCTCCTCGGTTTCCTTACCCTTCGTTGTCCCACTTGACATGAGTGCGGCAATAGAAAACGCATTAGCCCTGGAGGAAAGCTGTGGCTTCGGGGAGGAAGTGTACTCCATGGTGAACAAATGATGAACAAATGTCAAAAGCAAAAAATGTATGATTTTTGTATGCCTGTATTATTCGCGAAAAAAAAGCTTTGCAGTTCGTTTGTTCGTGCAATTCTTCAACAAACTCGAACTCACAAAGAGAAAGTGAGTGAAATATTTAGCAAATACTCAAGTGATGCGATGATTGGAACTGGAGTAACATTTCTGGTTGTGGTGGTGGTAGTAATTTTTTCTGAGTCGCTCGCTGTGATGCTGGTCTTAAACCCTCAACGCAGTCTCTGTATTGGGTAACCAGACTCTGTTGCGCTCTCGCTAATTTCAGTACCTCAGCGATGCATATCAGCCACCAGCCAATCCGCGCTATCAATTTTACGTCACTACCTTCCACAGAGCCTGACAGACCCAGTCGCAGCCCTCAGCTCAGCCTGTTCCTGGAGTCAAGAACAATCTGAAGGAGATATCTAACCCTAATCAAACTAGCTCAAATCATCCGTGTCACACTAGAAAACCTGCATTTGATCATTGAAAAGATTAATATGATAAAAATATGGATTTCTCAAGTTAATTGCATATTGATTGGCGAAGAAAGACTAATGTTATCAGTTACCGAATGCGTATTTTTTTCTATTTTTTTAACGTGTAATGATCGTTTCCTAAAACGGAAGGAACCTTAAGTAAGCCCTACTTGTCATATTGCCGACTAAAATACTATTACTGGGAGTTTATCTATCTATCTAGCTATCTAGCTTTCTATACCTACAGATTCTTGTCATGAGTAAATAAAATATCACATCTTATTTGCATGTGACGTCTTTGTAAATTAAAATGGACACTGATACAGGCCTAGTGTTTACGCATGTTTTGATAAAATCTACATGTTCTTTCAGCCTGGTTTCAGCACCTGTGCAATGACAACTTAATTCGTCCCAACACCACTCCCGAGCTTCCTCCCTCTCACTGGATTTGGCTGCATAATGAGACTTGGTGGATACATCTATATGTTCTGTTATTTGGTGCTATCTTGGGCAGACCTCTGGGGTGAGAATGTTTCATGACACACCATCGCACCCCAACCCTTTTTCCTTTGGGTAAAATAGAAAAAAAAAGGCGACGTGTTCTATGAACTGCACGCATGTGAATGTCGAAGAACTCGAAGCAGTATTTATTGGCTATCAAAGTGCGAAATCTGTACTACTCGTAATACACTAATAATAGCCTACATTATTATTATTATTATTATTATTATTATTATTATTATTATTATTATTATTATTATTATTAACAATAAATACATAAGGACTACGCACTAAGGTAATTCCAAAAGTCTTTTTTTATTTCACGAGACCAAAAACACTAGATTCGCAAATGCTCGAGAAAAAAAAAAACAGGACAAAAATAGAAATACATTAGCGGGTTAAATTGATGTTGGATTAATCGCATTTATTAGAAATTATGTTAGGCTACTGGTAATTAATGAATAAAACGTGCTTCTGTTACGTTAAGTACAGGCGTATAAAGTAAATACATAAAACAACACACCGATCACTTTCATTACACAGCACACATCTGTTTAAAATATTCATGTATTTACTGAAGGTTGGACTTTTGTGGGTAGACGATTAAAAAAAAAAAAAACATATCAATGGGACGTTGAGGTCGAGGGGTCGATTTGATGAAGGTATACCAAGATGGGTTTTAGTAGAGAATTTCACAGAACGGAATTACAGCTGCATTGCATTACACCTATTCCCCAGCGCTGTGTAAATGCTGATAAAATAGAGTTGTGACTTAGCTCGGCGACGTATTGAATAATCAAAAGAACAAAAACGACGTACATTATTAAACTTTGTTTAATTATGTTACCCGATTTACAAATCACAAGGACTCAATTAAACCTATATAAATTAATCAGAGATCTGCTTGATATGCAGACAATACTGACAGCAGCACTTATAAAGTATGGAAAAAAATGACTAATTGATTAGTAATTTAAACAATAATTTATTATGGGCAAAAATAGAGATTTAGAAATGTTAGACGACATGATTGGCATTCTTTCTAAATGAATATAATTTGGCAGTTATAGTGTCTGTCTGTAGCTTAACACATTTTTCTCTCTTGGTAGGCCTATCACATCAACCTGTAGTGTCAGCAGGGCACGTTTTAGTTAAGTGCACGTTTGACTTTTTCAACACCCACAACTGGTTATTGAAATTCAGTAAGCCAACAACATTAAATACTATCAATAGGATATACGCAAGTTATGACATCAACCGCGGAAAGTAACATTAGTATCCATATATATATATATATATATATATATATATATATATATATATATATATATATATATATATATATATATATATATATATTAACAAGAAGAGACAGGAAAGGAAAGGAATGGATAAGTATGCAATGTTATTATTATAAGAGGGAAAAAACTGAAATGGCAAGAGATATAAAGCAACCAAGAAGACCTGCAGGAAGATGGCAAGATGAAATTAGGAAACGCTGGAGCAACGTGGATGAGGGAAGCAGCAGACAGGCTTTTGTGGAAGAATATATATATATATATATTAGCATTTTTTGGACAGGATCTAAAACAAACAAACATGGAGACCCACTGTTTTGATTATTTATAAATTATTACACTTTCATGAAAAATGTATTCATATTTAAATAAGCAGCGACTAAATAATCTAGTAAGAACACGACCTCCAGGAGATTCTCCATATTACAATATGAAATATAACAAAATATAGGCTCTTGGATTATAATAAAATAAAGGCGCTTGGGCTATTGATTTCAAACTACTTGTAAAATTCAAGGAATTTATATTTTAACTCTTAGCGGTTCAAACAGAGCACTAAACCTTACCTTTTTTCAAAGAGAGCACTAAACCTAACCTTTTTTAAAAACCCTTCATTGCCTGTTTTCTAGAAATTAAAAATGAACTACGCATCCATGCGCGATATTAGAGGGACTACATTTGAAAGGCCGAAACAAGGAAGACCTATATGGTGAAAAAATCATCAACAACAAATTTCGACTCATTCACTGCCCTCCACCCCCAGCTCCAGATTTCCAATTTAACCACTGTAAATAAGAATCAGTAAAGGTAAAATACCACCGTTAACTGTTATATATTGCTATGAGAAAAATAAAAACGTAGGCCATATAAATCCAAAATAGAACTGAAACTAACGACTTCACGACAAATGGCCAGAATGGGTGGACATTTCAAAGCATCACGCAGCTTGAATGGTCCAGTGATGTTTTTGTTGTTTCTATGAAATCATCTGTACGTTTTTTTTAAATTCTTTATCCCCAAGAGAATATTTATTTTCTCTTTTTTTTTCTTTCTCTTTCGTGCTCAGATAAGGAAATGAGTCTCGTCTAGACGCCTCGAGGAAATGTGAGCACTTTTCTGTTTGTGTAATTAATTACCCTCGAGTCCAACGCTCCATTTCTCACATTTGCTACCTAGACAGACACTCGCAAGACTGGAAAATACCAAGAACCCTTCAAATCGTGCATTCTCATGCTTTTTTTTGAGGTGAATTAAAAGGGGAATACTTGACAGAACTACTTGACAGAACTACGCTGTATAATTATAAGCCAGTATTTTGGCTATATGTTTAAAACAAGTGCTGTACAAATATGACCTTTTTTTGCGGGAAAAGGAAGTGCTTTACCGTTTTATTAGGATATAAATACTCATGTACATCTACACATATTTACATTTAATTGATTGTGTTTATTTAACAAGGTGACCCGGACCCATATATATGGGTGCTCAACTGGGGCTATACTGATTTACTATGGAATAATAATAATAATAATAATAATAATAATAATAATAATAATAATAATAATAATAATAATAGCTTCCAACCCCCCCACCACACACACACACACAGACACACTTTTCAAACCAAAGTTCCCGACAATCCCTCAGTTTAGTTTAGAAAGATAACGACACCAAATCTGGTTCATCACTAAAACAACTGAAACACATAATTCGTTGATATTTTTTTACATTTCAGATTCAGTTATTTTAATACATATAATTTAAAGTTATTTTCAATAAATACATAAATCTGATACTAACATGGTGTGCATATATAACTATCCCTCTATCTCATGAGTACAAACAGATAATAAAAGCATTAACAGAACCCATATAACAAACCTATAGCAAAACGTGCCGTTTGCTGCTCCCCACCCCTCTTTCTGTCTGTGTTTTGTTTCATTTCCACTATAGAATATATTGCTGCCTCAGCAGCACCTCTCATCCTCAATGTCACCTACACTGAAAGGTGGCTGCTTGGTGTAAACGAGAGCTGTGGACCTACAGCATTTTAAATCCATTAGGGTAGCTCTAGAATGCAAATCTAATGTGGGGGAATAATCAGGCACCGGGGTTGACAAATTCGATTACAGTCCAATTGCCAGCGGATAATGTGCTAAAAGCTTTCCCACTTAGTGTAACTCCTTACTGAAAATTATTCACACATTGGGGGTTACTGTATACTGCTGTTGGAGACACTTCTTAAAGATACAGCGTGTATTAAACAAATTGGAACAGTCGGTGCAGGCCCCGTCCACATCAGTGTACCTATACCGCAACGGAAATCACCGTTGTTCCTTATATTAATACAATTGTTACCAAGGATCACTGTTTATTCTTCAGAAACATTTTACAGCATTTTAACTCAAATATTATTATTATTATTATTATTATTATTATTATTATTATTATTATTATTATTATTATTATTATTATTATGTTTTTATTGTTGTTATTCTTAATGTTATTAGTTGCAGTAGTAGCGCTTGTAAAAGTATATCTCTATCGTAACTATAAATAAATAGTCTAATTTATTATATTGTATTTTGAATTAGTCATTTAGCAGACGCTTTTAAATTGCTTACATTGGCCCGGACCAAATCAAAACTTTGACAACCCGCTAATCGCACTTAACTAAACTGTGTTTAATAGCGTTTTTGTTTTGTTTGTAAGTATCTTATTTCTTCTGCCCATAAAAAGAAAACGCTATTAAATATAGTTTTGTTAAGTGCGATTAGCGGGTTGTCAAAGTTTTGATTTGGTCCGGGCCATTGTAAGAGTTAGATCGTTATATCTGCCATTTTTATAACTTCTCCGTTAACCTTCCCATTAAATGTAATAAAAACGAAGTTTATAAAAAAAGATAAGAGATAGATGGACGGATAAATAGACAGATAGATGTTATATTGGAAACATATGATTTATCTGCATGACTGTGTAAAGGACAAAGCACAAACAGACAGCACAACATGCCAGTCAAAATTATAAAAACGAAATGATTTTCCAAATCACTGTGAAGGAGAAAATACACTTTTTGTAAATACGATTTTTGTTTCTTTTAATTGTATTTCGTTCTTTATTGATTTTAAGCATAGGCCTATGTCTATAGTTATAATAGGGTTAACTAATTTCAGAAAGACTACTACAGAAACGTTAGATTAAGAATGCATTTGGATATGGGCTCTCAATGCAAAGACAAAGGCACATTTTAGAAGGTTTTTTTTTCAAACAATAAAAAAAAAGTTATAAATAATCGATGTGACGTCAAAACATGACCATTAAGCGACGTGACAATACAGCGCCTGTGTATGACTTTCCCACGTGTTTTATTTATTTCTTTTATTTAGGGGACGAGAGAATGGGATGACATTGGCATTGAGGAACTCGGTGTTCATTGATTTAGCCAATTTTGTAGTCTGCATACTGAAATGGAGAATGAACTGCCTGCCTTCTCTAAAATACATGCAAACTCTGTTTGAACTGCATTAAAAAGGGTGTCACAGATCAGCCACCACGCATCACGGAAACATTCAAAGGCACCACTAACCTTGTAATTCAATGCAGCCCACACACAGACACACACAAACACACACACGCACACACACGCGCGCGCACACACACACACACACACACACATATTTTATACGAAATAATAGTTTTATGGTTTCAGAGTTACATAGGGTAATGGTCCACTTCGATTCTGGTGCACCTTCTTTAAATAGCTAACCTGTAGTTTAATATACCGTTTTACTTTTACATATATTGTTACATCTTAATGCTGTTACTTGGTATTCGTGTAGTTCTTTTACGCTGTACCGAACATGATTCACATAGAATGCAATACCGTGAAGGTGGATAGACGAGTTTGCGTTCCTTTTTTCATTCTAATTATCTCTATTATCAAAAAGGTTTTGTGGATGGCGCCACCAGGGCTTACCCTGTTAGCACAAATACCAACTGTTCATCCAAGAGTGCCTATGTACTTGAATACACCTGCATAATGAAACTGTCACCTAGGCTACGTTACATTCACCTGCTTTCTGAAACAGAAACGATTTCTCAAGGGCAATTGTACAGGTTATTTAGCAACACTTATTTGTTGTGACTTGTAGGCTGCAATCAATACCAAAAATCGAATATATCGCCATTCAATATCAGTTTATTTAACTGTTACCATTAGTTTTGCCAATATAAAAAAAGAAGAATGAAGTATTTTACTCTTGTAGTTATATAATGTAATATGTAGTGCAATATAGGAGCAAATGGCGCTTTGAATATGTGGAATTCTAGATTTATCAATATAGATTGAATAGTCTACGTTTGAATTTTTTTTAATAATATATTTGTATTTGTTTTGCAATATGTGACAGCAATATATATATATATATATATATATATATATATATATATATATATATATATATATATATATATATATATATATATATATAGTTTCGTAAATATATTGTACAATACATTACAGTATAATCTTTCAATAACCTCCATTACACTTCTCAACATATTGCAATATGTATTTTTTTCCATAAGGGTAGAACACTAGACATACTGTAAAACGGGGTTATTTAACAAATATTGAGAATTTATAATGCTTCTGAAGAACAACAGAGAACGTCATCTTTTGTCCAGAGCTTCCCCGTCCCCCACCCCTCATCGAAATATGAAGAAAAAATGTTTGACCATGAAACAAGAAACTGGTGTTCTCAGCAAACGCGCTGAGGGAAATGACGCAGCTGTACAGTTTACTCCCCTGTGTATGTGCCTCTGAGTAAGTGAAAGAAGCTACTGGCTGATTGAATTGAATTGAATCTCTTGCTGATGCTCGGGTAATGAAATGGCTGTTGTATTTGTGACTGACGCCTGATCTCTTTTCCAAGACAGACTTTATCAAATTAGAACCAGTATACAGCACTCACTTGGGGCTCGTACATTAGGCGCAGGGCCATAGATGTTTTATTAAAATGCATCTCAAATTGACTGCTGTATATGCTAATGACACATAACACAAACCTAACCAGTTCAATTGTAATGTGCGATTGTGCAGCGATGCACTGTAGTTTATAACTATGTATGAACAAGAAAACAATGTTACATTTAAGCCTAATAAAATCAAATTGATATATATATATATATATATATATATATATATATATATATATATATATATATATATATATATATATATATATATATATATATATATAATTTTGAATTGGATTCACTGTCCATAGACTGGTTAGCAGAATGTAACCCGACTTTTCAATTTGAGAAAGACATGGAATACATTTCTCTACTGGACTACATAATTAGAATAAGATTATTAAGAACACTTGCTTGCACATCTTCATCAAAACGGCACACCTTAAAGCATGCTATGTCTTGCAAAAGTTTTTTTTTCTCTTTTATAACATAGAATATCCTACATGTGGAGATCACATTGGAAAGAAAACTGTATTTATTTATCCCCTTATAATAAATGTGCAGTGGTATGTAAACTTTTTAACAAACATCAACATTACTATTGTTTATTCAAGCCATCTTAGAAAGTATAAAATAGACATTGAAATGATATAACTCGTTACAAGAGTGAAACCGTAACCGTTCATTTATACAAACTGCAATACATACATGTATACGGTATTTCTAATTATTTGCCCAAACACAGTGACGTGGTGCAATATTGATCGCCCACCCTCTAGCTCTGGAAACCGGCTGAGTTCAGCTACAGTGGCCCTGAATATCCAAAGTGTTTTTCGACAGGTGGAATGGGTGCAATTTACATCAAGGTGGCACAGTAACTATTCCGTATGAGAAACATATATGCAATGACGCAAATTACAGTTTTTATGTCATTTCAGGAGCTCATCAATGGACAGGTGTGATTGAAAGGTAGTAAAGGCAGAGAAAAACAAAACACGTGTGTTTCAGCAGATATGGAGAAACGAGAGAATTTACATTTAATACAAGATAATAATAAAGCAACTACATCAGATCAGAGAGGAATAAAAAGCTACATTTAGAAAATAGCTCATTGTAATGTAATTGTGTAAATGTACGTTCTATATTAATTATATTATAGTTGTATGTACCCCGTTGTAGGCCTACTTTATGAAAATTAACAACACTTGAGTGTATATATAATAGGATAAACAAACGTTGGCAAAGAATGACAACAGATGTAAAAAAAAAATCAATCAAATATCATTGATATTCTGTATGAAGTTCGGCTTGCATATGAAATGGATCCCAATACTGTTATTTGGGTGTTATACGGAATCAAGGTCAGTGTGGGGTTAACAAGTATGGTGAAGCCTTGTAGGAAGTCCTTAGTTCATGACTAATTAGATACGATTCATGCTGGGTTGTTCTTTTTGATGCTGCTCCTTGTGCTAATTGCCATGTCCTTCCCCAGGAGCAAGGCTAAGTTCAAATGTACCACAGTCTTGTTCCTCTTTAGCTTTCCTGACCCTAGAGCTGATGGGAGCTGACAGGGGACAGATTGGGAGGCACTTATTCTACTGATTGAGGTATTAACATTTAGCAGGTCAAGCCATTCATTTTTTTTTATAAATCTGGCTCATTTGGGGTTTAGAAGTCATTTGGGGTTTAGAAGTCCCTGGAAAACTATCCCAAATCACCAGCACTGAGTTGTTTTTCAGTGATCCTACTGGTTCACAAAGGGGTCATAACAATTATGATTTTAAGGTTATTTCTTTGCACAGGAAAATACTAGGGCCCCGTTTTCCACTGTGGTTTATGATAAGGAAAGCCTTATTTAATTTAGAAAGGTAAAAAAAGATGCTATAATTAGTGATTACATAACTTCCCTTTACAAACTTTTTTTTTATATTGCATGTCACTAATTACAGGGAAAGTGGAAAATCCAGCTCATTATTATTGGGACACAGGGAGATTTAAAAAATGTACAGGGCTAACCAGACATAAACACATGCATTTGTATTCCAGTTAACACAGTACACAAGACAAAAAAATGTATACTGTATTTGAATAAAATACAACACACATTTGTTAAGGGTAATGGTCAGGCTAGAGGGCAATGTTTTGAATTTCACACATATAAGTTATCAGCCCGATGATATAGCAGTAGATCATTAAAAAAATGAATGTTCACATTCATATACTGTAGGTGTTGACCAAACATTTCCAAATGCTGTGTGTTTATTCAATCAAACAAAAACACCAAGCAAACAGGCACAACTGTAAAAGCAGTGGGGGTCAAGGTTGCCCCAATTGTTTCTTCTAACTTAGCTTGTGTTTTTGATACTAGTTAGAAGAAACAATTGAGGCAACCTTGGCTCCCCATCGGTTTTACAGTTGTGCCCATTTGCTTTGTGCTGGGCAAGGTTGCCCCAATGGTTTCTTGTGTTTTTGATATCTCCATCTTAATGGCTGGGCACTTTTGATAACTTGACATTGTTTCACATTCCCAATGTGTTTTTGTTTCAGATATCACTTCTTTTTTTTCATATAACACACACACATTACGGGAATAGCAACATTGTTCAACCTGTATTGAGGCAATGTATTGTCGTTTGGATAGGGTAAATGTAAATAGTAGCCGAGTCAGTTGAAAAGGTTAAGATGTGAATCTGTGTAGTGTAGCGGTTATGTAGTTGGAGTGAAAGTATGACTAGTTAGGGTTCAAATCCTGCCATATATATACACATAAAAAAATGTCACACAGTTGTAGCCAACTACACCACTTGGTGGAATGTGGGCACCAGGTCCCAAATTGTGTCTAGAATAACTGACTCTCAAATTCAGTATGTGACCAGTAGGGAGCAGACCAATGAAACAACCTACCCAGGAGAAGGACAAACATACAAGGGAAATTTGTATAACAAATTTAATTAAAAAAAAAGGTTCTCAATGCAATGGAGACAATATCCCTTACCGCGCCCCGTCAGCTCCGGTCTCTGTTTCGCCACGTTCCCATCTCTCCTGCTCAATCCTTCTATTCCATGTTGCTCTCTGTGGTTCGCTCCGCTTCGTCTGTCCTATCCGCCCTGCTCGCTCTCTTCTGGCAGTAGTCCACTGACTTTTATAGGACAGGACTCCGCTTACTAACCCTCTCCACTTATCTGTGGATTCAAACTAAGGCAGGGGTACGCTGTCTGACCAATGCCCAGTTTCTTCTTACTCTCTACTTGTAACCAGTACTGTCGCACGCGGATGACCTCAGCATCAATCACTTCCTCACTGCAAGCAACACTCGTGAAAGGTAAACAAAAAAAAAAATACAAATATAAATCAAATCATAAGTGTTTACACACGCGCATATATATATATATATATATATATATATATATATATATATATATATATATATATATATATTGTGACGACTCGAGTTCTCATCAGGATGGATGACACTGGAGACAAGGTGTGCAGGGCTAAAGGACAGTAATTTATTGTTTGAACAGATCTCAATACTGTCCCGAGTCCCTGTTTGGGCCAGGACCACGCCACCAAAATAACAAACTCCCCTGTCACTCACTAAATGGTAGTTCCCCGTTCCTTACCTCTCTGATTTGCCACACCACAGGTTAGGTAACCTCACTCACTCTGTTGCTCTGTCAGGCAATCTCGTTATCTGTCTCACACTATCTCGCCCACTCTCTCTCTTCCCCCGGTTTCGCTCATCCCGTCTTTATACCCCTGCTGTTCCCATGTCCTTGTCCTGTTCGGCCAATCGCAGCCCCCCATTGCATGCACACACACACACACACACACACACTCCATATCTAGGTGGTGTGGTCGCTACAATATATATATATTGTTCTAGGCAGTCAGTCTGAAACGTAACTGAAAAAAATAAATAAAATAACCTTAGTCAGGTTGACAGACATGTATGTTATACGAAGTTAATAATAATAATAATAATAATAATAATAATAATAATAATAATAATAATAATAATTTTGGTTTACTTTTGCCATTCTTACTTGACTTAAAAAACATCTTAAACGGTGCAAGCAAATTCCTACTTGGTTTGATTGAATGAGCACAAAAAGCTTAATATGAAATCTGAAAATGAATTTTAATAAAGAACGACACGTTCAATAAATAATACAACCATTCTAGCGTACTTCACTAAAGTGAAACCATGATTTTGTTATTTTGAAATACCACTGCTTCAGATTATTACTAGTGCTTAATAACAATAACAACATTTTATTTGGAGTAAGTTGGCCCTGCAGCAACTTCCTTATTATAACTCGCTTCTTTTTAAATGAATACAATTGAATTACTACATAATAAAAATAAACTAAACTAACAACTACCTAGCCTATATTATTTACTTCTTTTTTTTCTGTAGTCTCCAAACCAAAAATGCCCAGCATCTTGTTGCAGACTTTGGTCAAACCAATGTTCGTGTAGGGTGAGTTTTATTGTGTTTTTTTAAAATATATATTAATGTCGGAACTCTCTCTCGAAAGAAGAAGACATTTTTACCTTACTTTGGCGACTTATTTCTCTTACTCTATGACAGGTGTTGACTTTGTTTCTACATTTCACCTAAGAGTGTTGGGAACTACAAACTAAAAGTGAAATGGTGCTTTTGGCTGATTTACTTTTGCTGCGCCAATACCCTGAAAACAAGTGAACTATCCATGCTGAATAAGTAAAGTGCAACCACTTTCAATTATTTTTGAAGTCTGTTTCCTCAAAACCTATGGCAAGAGTTCAGCTTGTTTGATCGATTCTCAATGTGTTTTAACATAATTAGTCTCTTAAATTCCATTCACCTTGGAACAACTTTTGAAAGCGTAGTTGCTTTCACTACTGCTTGTATCATGACATAGGAGTCCAGATAGATAAAACTTTTTTTTCTTTCTTTCTTCCTTTCTTTCTCACATTAGTGCAGTAATCCTTATAATAGTTTCCCATAGTAAAAGCATAACAAAGTGTAATAAAGCATAGTGTAAAACATAGGTAAGCATTGTAAAATGAGCAAAACTAGGGTCAACTATGGCAAATGCTTGATATAACCACTGGGAAAGCAATAGTAAAACCGCAAAAAATACCATACAAAAATACAAGTGAGAATTCATGAAAAATAACTATTTTAAATAGTATAGTACTATAAAGCAACACAAGTCCTAAGTAACAGGAATTAAATGAATCAAAATGATACTGTGGACTTCACACACTGCCTGGATTCCAATAAGTGAACAGACAAAGAGAAAGGTGTGACCATTTTGTTGCCCTGAGAAAGGCGTGGAGACATTTTGATTGTAACATTAGGTTGAAACTTTTAGTTTAATCCAAAAATATGTCAACAATAACAGCTGTTAATTTAAAGAGGAGACTTTCTAGGTCTTGAAATCTAGTGTTTGTACAGTATATCACTGTTAATCTAATAAACAGTATCGATACTTCAAATCTATTTAAAAAAAGGGTGACATTTCTTTCTTTGTAAACAATTTGAATGCCTCTTACATAAAAAAAAAAAACTTATCTTACACACATGTTTGAGGTACTGCAAAGTTTTAGGTATGTGAGAATGATGTCATTATTTCATACCAACCCCCAAACAAAAAAAGTGAATTCAACAGAGACACTGCTGTTTGTTTCTTCTAACACACTAAATGGCTTTTATCACTACAAAATATGCTAAAACCTGGGAAGATGCTTTGCGACATTGCAAAAAGGGTTTGAACATTTATAAAGGTTCTTTCAGCTGTTCAAGCATCGAGTTTTGTCGCACTTCTGGCAGACCGGACTCCAGGGGATTTATAGCCCCTCTTCCTGAATGCTGTTAAACTACATTTATTCACTTTTAACTACTAAACTCCTCAATAATTCATGGATGGTGTCAAACTATCAGTTTGGAAGATTTACACTTGTTAAACTAAAAGAATGTCCAATGTTCTTGTAAAGACAGGACAGGCAGATAGGACGAACATTCTGTCCTTTACTGCTGCAACAAACCCTTCCTGCGCTAACCATATGTGTTCACCTTTTGTGAAGTTTGTGGCTTTTTCATATACAGTAGCTACACATTACAAACAAAAGTTCTAGTTTATTTTCTGCTGTACTGATAAGATGAGAATTCTAAAGGGTATTTTTTTAACAGTGTTATCACAAGTATTGATGGAAATTTGAAGACAGGGTTTACCAGTAACTGTTGGAGTATAGTGTATTTATCAAAAAGTAAAGATAAAACAGAAGTACTGTATTGTCCACACAGTAAACCTTAACATACAGCTTTCAACTCTGTTAAAATTAAATTAATTCTAATTTTAAAACCACATGAGAAAGATCAGTTACCAATATGTTTTTTATCAAATCATTTTTGAGGTAAACAAAATACAGTAACATGCAATTAGTGAATTATTTTATAACTGCCAGATGTAAGATTGTTTTCTAGCATTTGTGTTTTAAAGAATTTTCTGGAAAAAAAATGGGCTTAGGGAATTACATTGTCACTAAACTAATATGAATTTGTACTGAAGAAGCTTTGTCTCACATGCACCCTTGCACCACATTTAAACTAGAGTTTATTTATTTTTTAAAAACACTTCAAAGCATTTGAAGTTATAAGCATGGAAATACCAGAAGTCAGTTCAGTTCTCATGTTAAACAAAGGAAGCTGCATTTTAGGCTTTTCACACTTGCTTTGAACTGGCCGCAGTAGTCCCAGCTCCTCATACGACATTTGTTCAATCTGATGAGTCTGGAAAGGAAAAAGTGTGGAAACTGGTGAGCCGAGAGCCAGGGGTGCTAACAGCAGCCTAGCAAGCACAGGCCAAACTAGCTTAAGTGCAAAGAGCTCTATTAGTTTTTTCTGACCTTAACCTTCATTCATTTAGTCCCCTAGAGTTGTTTTTTAGGGCAGCAAGTGCAGACACCATCTGTTGTGTATCAGTAAGAGATACAGGTCTACATTCTCAAAGAGCTTCACTCGTCATTATCACAATTTTTCAGAAAGAAAAAGAACACAACCAATAAAAGTTCCAATCCTAAACGATTTATTTCTAGTTTAAACTATGGAAAAGTGTACAAAATGATAGCTCAGGTAGCCCTTCAGGAGGCACATTTTTTTGATATGGGACGACAAAAGACAACACAGCATGAGAACCGCCAGGTAAGGTCAAATTGAGGGAAAAAGAATGGCTGTAGAGGACTGCCAAAGTTAAATGACTATACTGGCTCTTTAAGCGTTGATCACAATATTATATTGTACACATTGTTTTAAGTTGGAGACTTTGAACTTGTTAATACCAGTTTACCTGTTAATACTTCAGTACCAGATTAACATCATTCTGTAATTCTTTCTCTGTGTATAAAAGCAGATTTACTTCAATTTTAGACATATCTCTAATGGTTTTCATCAAACAACATATCAGAGGATCGTTGACTGCAGTAGATTTACAAGACTCCACCCTAATAACTAGAATAAACATTTTGAGATGTAGGCTTCTCTGGAATTTATGCATGGATGATATGATAAGTGTTTGTAAATGACGTATCACTATGGAATTCAGATGTATTCTTTGTATGGTGCATTCAATGTTGGATTGCACAAACTCACTTATCAACACACAGTTTGTTCTGATAATCTTTTTTTTTTATTCCACGGAGGAATGAATTTGCATCTTGTGAATTCACTGGCCACATTATTAGGAATCCTCACAGGTGTTGCAGTGGTAGTGACTTGATAAGATGCCTTTCAGTGTGTGTCCCATTCTTCATGGAGTACAGAAATATTATCATGTTAGGTATTGTTACCTTCTATAAAACTCAGCATTATGGGTAGAATTGTTAAGCAAACCGAGTGTTATTTGTCCTTCCAAAGAATTCAAAGGACCCAACTATAACTCTACAGCAGCCCTAACCTTAACCCTAACCCTGACTCTTCTTCTCGCTCTCCTGTGCAGCTTTTCTGCTGGTTCTGTGACACCGCCTGGTTTCAATAAGCGCTACTTTTAACACACGCTGAGGCAACTGGTAAAGTTAGCGCCCTTAAGTGAATATGGTTTGCATATCAAATCCCTCCCTCGCTGTATTTTGTGATGCAATTTGCATACATTTCCAGATATTAACATTATTCATTATATTTAAATGACTGTACTTTTTCCACACGCTAGGTTTCCTGCCACTGGTTAGTGAATACAGCAGGTGTACAAAGCATGCAGTAAAGGGGCTTACTGCATGCAAAACACATTACCGCTGTTTAGTGAATGAGGCCGATTGGCTTGTGTGTCTAGCCTGTTCAGCACACAATTATCATTAACATGTGATTCATGCATGATTGCTCACATTGTTGTGTCTGTTTTATACAACTGATTCTGTTATATTTATTTTTTATATTAGACAACTTATCAACAAATTCACAAATCTGTTTCGCATGCAGCAAAAAACAACATTTGCTAAAAGATAACTATCACATTTAAGACTTGCTTTAAAGAATATTACTGTACTTGTAATTGTGTTTTTACTCCTTCAGATTTATCAAATTCTTAAAGTGCATTTTAAGCTTAAAATCATATTTTCTTTCATGCTATAATACTGATTTAATTATTTGTATATTATGTAAAAACTAATAGAGGAGCAAAACATAAACTCAAAAATATAAAAATGTCCCTAGACATTCCCTATAATATATGCCTGTGACAGGGTGACTGAGTGGTCTGACGTCAGGCAGAAGCAGGAAGGGAAAAATTACTGACACCGAGGAGTACTGCAGGTAAAAAAGAAAGAATCGGCTGGCTGCCGTTTTTATTAATAACAAAAATAAATAAAATATTTAAACAAAAACACTTGCGCTCACAGAGCAAAATAAAAGGGTTACAAAAACAAATCTCGCACACCAACTAATTAAATAAAACAGGTCAGGCTGAGCTATAGCCTTCACTGATCCTGTATCTTTTTAAATAAAGTTTCTCTCTCTCTGCTCGCTCTCTCCTCTCTCACACCCACCCCGAGTGCCGAGAGCTGCAGGCTTTTATAACAGGTGACCATCTCCTGATTAGCAACAAATTAAATCACCTAATTAATTCGGGAGATGGCCACCTTCTGCACGAGTTTAAAATACCATGTGGATGGGGCTTCCCATCCACGTTACTAAACAGTATAAAATAAACAAACGGGTACGCCATCACTAAACAAAACAATAACAAACATACAGCGTTCACCGTCCTGTATACAATAATAACTTACAATAAAACAAATAAACAATACAAAATAACACAGGGGCGGAGGGGGACCCCGCTCTAAAATAAAATAAACAAAACAATGTACAGGGCTGCTTGCCCTGTTACATATCCCCCACCCCCTTGTGCAATGCACACATGGCCCCAACGGCCACCTCCTCCCTCAGTCTCAGAGTCCCAGAAGAGGGGAAGCACAGTGTCCATGGGGGTGGCCACGGTGGGAGGTCCGGCACCCCAATTCTTCGTGGCTGGCAGCTCCCTCTTCGGGGCTCCTGCCACATTATCCTGCCGTGAAAGTGCGGCTGGGGGAGCTGGTCTCCTGACCTCCCCCCCCTTCTTCATGGCCTGCATTTCCCCTCCATGGGGCTCCGACCACACGATCTCCGGCAGCGAAACTGCTGCGAGGGGAGCTGGTCTCCTGACCTCCCCCCCTTCTTCATGGCGGCATTTCCCCTCCATGGGGCTCCGACCACACGATCTCCGGCAGCGAAACTGCTGCGAGGAGAGCTGGTCTCCTGACCTCCCCCACCTTCTTTGTGGCCGGCAGCTCCCTCTTCCGGGGCTCCCGCCACGCAATATCCTGCCGCGAAAGTGCGGCTTAGGGAGCTGGTCGCCTGACCTCCCCCTTTCTTCATGTCCGGCAGCTCCCCTTCCTGGAGCTCCGGCCACAGTGTGCGACCCCAGGCGAAGCAGGATCCCTGGTGACCCCAGGCGGCGGCAGCAGCGGACCCTCGGAGGCGGCGGCAGCAGCAGCGGACCCTCGGGAGGCGGCGGCAGCAGCAGCGGACCCTGGGAGGCGGCGGCAGCAGCAGCGGACCCTCGGGAGGCGAACTTCGGGAGGGAGCCCCTGGCCATAGAGGCGGCAGCGGGAGCTCCACTTCTCCCTCGTACCCTGTACCCTGTGTGGAGCAAAAGACAGCCCCAGGTGATGCGGAGCAACAGGCCGCCGCAGGCGATCCAGGCGTGGCATCCCTGAGTGGAGCGGGCGTGGCATCCCTGGGCGGTGCGAGGCTGGCATCCTTGGGCGGTCTTGAGGCTGGCATCCCGGGCGATGCACAACAGGGCGGCAGCGGTCCCTCAGGAGGCGATGGCGGCAGCGGACCCTCAGGAGACGACGGCGGCAGCGGAGCCAGGACCAGCGGTGGGGCTAGGTTTGGCCCTCTTCTCAGCCGCGGTGACCCAGCCGTTTTCCCCCTTGCCCTTTTTAGCAGCCTGTGGAAGGGCAGCTGCGGACCGCCAGCCTTCTGTCCCGGTCCGTCCTGTCGTGAAGGGAGAGGCAGCTCCTGCTCCTCTCCCTCGGGTGGTGATGGTGGAGGCAGAGGCAGCTCCTGCTCCTCTCCCTCAGGTGGTGGAGGCAGAGGCAGCTCCTGCTGCTCTGCTCCTGGCGAAGGCGGCAGGGGCTCCTCCCCTTCTGGCTGCGAAGGTGGCCGGGGCTCCTCCCCTTCTGGCTGCGAAGGTGGCAGGGGCTCCTCCCCTTCTGGCTGCGAAGGCGGCAGGGGCTCCTCCCCTTCTGGCTGCGAAGGTGGCGGGGCTCCTCCCCTTCTGGCTGCGAGGTGGCAGGGCTCCTCCCTTCTGGCTGCGAAGGCGGCAGGGGCTCCTCCCCTTCTGGCTGCGGGCGGCGGGGCTCCTCCCTTCTGGCTGCGAAGGAGGCAGGGCTCCTCCCTTCTGGCTGCAGCCGTGAAACCAGTAGGCATGCTCCCTCCGCTGGTGGCGGCGATGGAGACGGAACCAGCAGGCATGCTCCCTCTGCTGGTGGCGGCGACGGAGGCGGAACTAGCAGGCATGCTCCCTCTGCTGGTGGCGGCGATGGAGGCGGAACCAGCAGGCATGCTCCCTCTGCTGGTGGTGGTGGGAGCGACACGTCGTCCTCCCATGGAGGTGGAGGTGGCACCAGCAGGAACTCACCCTCTGCTGGCGGAGGTCGGAGCGACACACAGTCCTCCCACGGTGATGGAGGTGGAACCAGCAGGAACTCTCCCTCTGCTGGCGGAGGTGGGAGCGACACACAGTCCTCCCAGGGCGGTGGAGGTGGAACCAGCAGGAACTCTCCCTCTGCTGGCGGAGGTGGGAGCGACACACAGTCCTCCCAAGGCGGTGGAGGTGGAACCAGCAGGAACTCTCCCTCTGCTGGCGGAGGTGGGAGCGACACCCAGTCCTCCCAGGGCGGTGGAGGTGGAACCAGCAGGAACTCTCCCTCTGCTGGCGGAGGTGGGAGTGACACACAGTCCTCCCAAGGCGGTGGAAGCGGAACCAGCAGGAACTCACCCTCTGCTGGTGGCGGCGGAACCAGCAGGCATGCTCCCTCTGCTGGCAGGTACCTGGGCTGTGGATGTTCGGCCTTCCCCCTTTTGGGCTGTGGACGCACTGGCTCCTCCCTCTTGGGCTGTGGATGTTCGGCCTCCCCCCTCTTGGGCTGTGGACGCACCGGCTCCTCCCTCTTGGGTTGTGGACGCTCGGTCTCCTCCCTTTTGGGCTGTGGACACACCGACTCCTCCCTCTTGGGCTGTGGATGATCAGTCTCCTCCCTCTTGGGCTGTGGACGCACCGACTCCCTCTCCAGGTTCGTGTCCCCTCTCTGCTTCCTTCTCACCTTTTCTCCCTTGGCCTGTGGAGGTGATGGGGTCTGCTGCTCCAGCAGCCAAAACCACCCTGATGCACAGGACACCCTCCCCATGGTGTAGGCTTCCCAGAAGCAGGGGTCTTCATAGGGGCAGTCCCCCTGGTCATGCCCAAACTCCCTGCAGGTGACACACAGGGGGGCCCCTTCAGCTCTCCACTGCTCCTCTTCCGTGTCCCAGTAAGGGGGTCCCAGTTGGGTGGGGTCCCGTGACCACCATCTCCTCTCACCTCTCTCCTGCTGCTGCTTCTGGCAGCCCTTCCTCCTTCCTCTTCTTCCTCCCATCTTCCTTCCTCACACAATAAAAAAAACGAAAAAACTGCAGTACACTCTTCTGCCTGCGTCTAGGAGGCGATGGTGATCCCACGCTGGACACCACGTGTGACAGGGTGCCTGAGTGGTCTGACGTCACGGCAGAAGCAGGAACAAAATACTGACACCGAGGAGTACTGCATGTAAAAGAAAGAATCGGCTGGCTGCCGTTTTTATTAATAACAAAAATAAATAAAATATTCAAACAAAAACACTTGCGCTCACAGAGCAAAATATAAGGGTTAACAAAAACAAATCTCGCACACCAACTAATTAAATAAAACACAGGTCAGGCTGAGCTATAGCCTTCACTGATCCTGTATCTTTTTAAATAAAGTCTCTCTCTCTCTCTCTCTCTCTCTCTCTCTCTCTCTCTCTCTCTCTCTCTCTCTCTCTCTCTCTCTCACACACACCCCGAGTGCTGAGAGCTGCAGGCTTTTATAACAGGTGACCATCTCCTGATTAGCAACAAATTAAATCACCTAATTAATTCGGGAGATGGGCACCTTCTGCACGGGCTTCCCATCCACGTTACTAAGCAGTATAAAAGTAAACAAAGGGCTACGCCGTCACTAAACAAAACAATAACAAACATACGGCGCTCGCCGTCCTGTATACAATAATACATTTCAATAAAACAAATAAACAATACAAAATAACACAGGGGCGGAGGGGGACCCCGCTCTAAAATAAAATAAACAAAACAATGTACAGGGCTGCTTGCCCTGTTACAATGCCTTTAAGGTATCTCTATGTCAACTTTTCAGAGGATTTTAATTGTTGTAGTAAATTCATTACAAACTTGCAAGACTCAATCTAAGAGAAACTTAGTCAAATCGTTAAGCCATTCAGCTAGACCTTCACTGATAAAAAAAACAGACAAAATGATAATTATTCTACAGTAATCTGTTAATTAAAAATAGATGCGTAAAAGCAATACACAGGAATTGGATAGATAAATAAAGGAAATAGATAGTTAAATAAATAAATAAACAATAGTGGAAAGGTTTAGTCGTTTAAACAATTGTCCAAGCATAAAAAAAAACCTTGTGATTTAAAAACAAAAAAAATGTATATATGATTTAAGAGAATACATTTCAGTCCGCACATCCTGAATTTGCAATCTATATGTATTTCATAAAGTTTAACAGTTAACAAAATAATTTTTAGGTTCTAGCAACCTCTAAAAGATTTGGTTTGTGAATCCAAATAACCCCCCAAAATAATGGATTAAAACTGATACACTGATTAACAAAAAAAGTTAATTCTGATTTTATCAGTTTGACTGAGGACAAGATCTTTTTTGTATAAGCTGTACAAACAGACTGACTAGCTTACCTTAATCTGTCAGAATGTGTTTGTATTCAGTAAAATAGAAACACCTTGTCAGTATTGTACTTTTTAAGCTTGTACCAGACCGCAGTGTGAGTGCTGTCACCCATTATACCCACTTGGGCTGTGAAGAGCCCTGGTATCACCATGCAGAAAAAACTGATAACATCTTCTCAACAGGCTGCAAGCTGAAACTTTTTAAAGTCAAGCCAATAAATGTAAAAGGGTATTAGAGATGAGACCTGCTCAAGTAGGACCGAGGCAAGATTGCTCAGTCTCCTTAAGCAGAGATAAGCAGCATAATTCATCTGTCGGTAACAAACTATGAGTCCAGTCCTCTGCAATGGACTGGCAAACAATGGTAAAAACACATTCAAACTGGTTTGTGCTTTAAACCTTTCATATTACTACTCATCATTTCAACCTGTGTATTCTAGCACATTAAACAAGCAATAGAACCATTATTGTCCGGTTGTTGACAACCACTGCTTAAATAATCAATAATCAATGACTAATGAAATCAAACATCCACGTGTGCATAATAGTTTCTTTAGTTTAGGAAGTTTGTATGATTTAAAGGAGGCAGCATTAAGTTGTAGACCTTATTGATTTAATGAGGAAAAAAAAAAAGATTCTTAACAGTACACAAGAAAATGGGGGCCACTGATAATGTTGCCAGTGCTAATAACAGGTTAGAAAAATGAGGATAGAAAGCTGTGGGTTGTCACTGCTTTAACATCCTTTTAACAATATTGTAAAATTAAGTTACACAAGTGAATAGACCTTTCAAAGAAGTACAGGTGAAAGTAAGAAAACAGTTTATTGTTAGAGGAAACTATGTGTTTGGTTATGGGGTACCACATAGTTATTCAACTAATGAGAAAGATTTTTACGCCATCAAGAGCAATGTATGGAAAAGAGCACCAGTAATTTAAAGAGAAAAAAAAATCTTATTCAACAATACATCTTTCAAAACTTGTTGCATAACAAAAACTACACAATATTCCAGGTGCTTTAATTAAATATTTAGTATTTTCACTTGTTTCAAAACAGTAGCATTAAGGTTAGAAATCCACTATCCAGGGATTTGGAAGGAGATGTGTGTGTGTGTGTGTGTGTGCGCGTCTTGGCGTCGCGTGTGCGTACGCTT
This sequence comes from Acipenser oxyrinchus oxyrinchus, assembly GCA_030684275.1. Taxonomy (NCBI): domain Eukaryota; kingdom Metazoa; phylum Chordata; class Actinopteri; order Acipenseriformes; family Acipenseridae; genus Acipenser; species Acipenser oxyrinchus. The sequence goes on from CM060250.1 coordinate 28,319,859, forward strand.
GCGTGTGCGTATGCTTGCTGGGTCAGAAAAGTCTCCACAAGGAAGGAAAGACTGATAAAACCTACCTTATGAGGACACAGGCCATGTCCTTGTAGTGTTTAAACAGATATTAAACAGTCATTATTGTTTTTTAAAACAAACCAAAAGTGCCCAAATATTTTGTTTGTTGTTGACTTTCACCCTGTGTGGAGTTTTGTTTGACTGGAGTTAGGAATGGTAAATAAAAATATAGTGAGAGTCAATGCAAAAACCTCATAAACACTATAAACAAACATGAGACATGATGAGGGCTGAGCAGCTAGACTTTCGTGAATCTGATTAAAAGTAGGTAAAGCGGGTAAAAAACAGAAGAGGGCTTTCTCATGCCTCCAGCCGAACAGGAAATCTCTGTGAAATTAGTTAACATAATGACAGCCATCAGGAGCTTTCATCCAGCGCCACGGGAAGCCAGCGGGGGAGCTCTTGCACTCATTTATTATTTAGTCACTTTCACAGGTAATAACACTGCACTTGTCAGCATTCCCACTTCTATTCAAGAGGGCGACACATCTGGGGTTACTGGGCTATATACAGATTTAACAAGTACACACAGACATGAAATATGTTATTAACAGTTTTATTGGAATTAAAACAGAGGATAAAAATGAATAAGGGGGTATGTGTGAAAAAAGAACTAGAGCTAATGAAAGTAAAAAGTCATTTACAGAGGGAAAAGGACTGAATTTTAGTATTTCAACTCAATTATAGTACTTTTAGGAGTATTATTACTTGTTACCGGTTGTGACAGGACGGCTGAATGGTGACGTCCCCAGACCAGGAAGGTGACAGAGACATAGACAGGTACTATGAGTGAAAGCACTGGTGCGCATTTTAATTCAAAAATAAAATAATTAAACAAAAACAACGCCCACAGAGTAAAAATAAAAGGTTTAAACAAAACAAATCTCGCAACACAAAACTAATCCCTCCACCCAAAACGAGTACAGTGCTGGTCTTTCCAGCATGGGTAGCATTTGTTTACTTTTCTTTTTACTTTAATTTTAATTCTCCTGTGTCTCTCTCCAGTTCTCTCCTCTGAACACCTACCCCGACCAAAGCTGCAGGTTTTTATACATGTGACCATCTCCAGATTAGCAATAAATTAATCATTCCGGAGATGGTCACGTTCTACATGAGTTTTTAATTTGCGTCACTTTGTCAATAATCAGTAACTGCCGACAGCGCATTCTCACGAAATGTCTGGCAGAGATGAGCTGCTAACACCGCTTCTACTAGATCACATTTAAACCAAAGAATAATACCTTCACTCGTTCTTAAATACACCAAACAATACATTTAAATACATATTCCCAAACTAATCCCTTTCTTTTTAAATCAACCCACACCAACAGATTAATCACAAGCAGGGCTGCCTCCTCTTTACACGCAGGGCTTTTTTCCTCTGCCACACAGATGTAAACAGAATATAACCCAGGATGTGTTACAAGGGATAGCAGAGGCTGTGTGCTATTTCTCTGAAACTGCTTATTGTTCTACAGAAATAAAAATACATATTTCATATCTTAAATTCTATGTCACCCATATTTAACCCAGGCTAGATCAGCCAAAGACTTTTTATAGATGTAAGATGTAACAGGTATTAGGTATCAAGTTTATTTTTGTATTGCAGGCACTACACAGCTGTGTACTAAATGACATTGTCTCTTACTTCGTTAAAGACACTGATTGATCTAAGGTTAAACATGTCTATCGCAGGCGACTAGAACAGAAGAGCAGCACCTTCGAACAGACCATATGAAAAGGTACCCTATATCTACATGTAAAGCCATTGTGGCTTTATAGAGTCATGTTTGTTATTGTTATTTAGTACAGTTAGGGGTAGATTTACTAAAGTGTTGTGCCTGTCACAAACCAGTTGCAAATGAGTCAGAAGTCTTGGGTGAACTGTACTAGACAGGCGCAATGCTATTAGTGACTTTTTAGGGAATGCTTTGCGGCTGCAGTTTCTGTTTGCAGTTCAAGCGTAGATGAATATGTAATTATGGCCATTCCTGCATAAATTCGTAAATAGGGCGTTGAGATAGTGCAAATCAGGGTTTTCAAATGTTATGAGATATACGAAAGCTGCAGACAATGGTGACATTTACAATTGCATCAATTTCTTAAGAACTTTTGAGTCAAAAGTCAAAAATAACCCTGCCTCCAAATGTAAACCAATCAAGTGGAGAAATGTCATTGAAAAAAAAAACGCCTCCTTTCCATAGTAAACCAATCAGATTTGCGATGTGTTATTCTGCCTGCGGGGCACATCTGCCCCCAGAACAAAACTCATCGCAAATAACTGAACTGAGCCATCTTAGTAAAGCTACCCCTCAATGTTTTAAAATGCAGCAAACTTTACACTGGTCCACTTTACCGCTCAGTAAATATATACCTAAAATATACAGTACTTAGAAACATGATTCATTCAGAATAAGAAATCTATATTGAATGTTTAAAGACACCTAAAATGTCCAAAACCTTATGCCTTCATTAGCAAAACGATTGGTAATTAGTTGCAATGGGAGAACATTACCAAATAAAAAAGTCAATTAAAAATCAATGTACTTCTAAGGAAGTATGTCAAAGGGCAACCCTCAGTCAGCCGTGAGATCTAATATAAAACCAGGACGCTCTGGAAGAACCTGCTGAATTGCAGTAGCCCCCCCCCCGGATAACACAGGCTTTTGAAACAATTAAGGTAAGAAATAGTCAAAGAGAACAGGTTTTCTCCCAATTGAGGTCACAACAGCTGTTTGATGCAGAAAGCTGAATTAAACTTCATCGGGGGGCTAAGTCTTAAGCACAACTAAGCACACATACCCCTGCCACACTGCCACACCCTAGCACAGAGCTTCCCAACCCTGGTCCTGGAGAACCCATGTGTCATCTGGTTTTCATTCCAACTGAGCTCTCAATTACTTAACTAAACCCTTAATTGAACTAATCATTTGCTTAATTAGACCTTTTTACTTGTTTTCAGCTCTTAAACAGTTGCAGATTTCAAATTAACTGAAACATTTAACTTGAACGCTGCAACTTTTTAGGAGCTAAGAACAATTAAAAAGGTATAATTAAGCAAATTATTAGTTCAATTAAATGTCTAAGGGTTTAAGTTGGAATGAAAACCAGAAGCCACATAGGGTCCCCAGGACCAGGGATGGGAAGCCCTGCCCTAGCAGCTGACAGTAAACGAATTACCCCCCCAGAAATCTTGAAACAGAATGAAAACAGCAACAGAAGATCTTACATATGATTCATTTGTGTCCCTTTAGTACCATAATCTCTCATTCATTTACACAGGTCTCTCATCTTTCAAAACGCACCGAGCACATTTTAATATAAGCCTTTTTGAATCCCTCCTATGAACACATGTTACTTTCATTGACCTGGCTTCCATTGTGTGAGATCAAATCTCACAGACCTTTGCTACCTTTGTTCACAGTGTGTTTTCTGAATGTAGGAGCAGATACATGATAGATGATAAAGGGGCCTGTCAGTATTGCTAAGCTCTTTTTTCTGGTATCACAGCTTTTATCTTGTCAAGAGTCTGTAGAGTGGGAGAAGGGTGGAGTCCTTTGCTGTAGGTAGAGGAGAGAAAAGTTGTGGCTGACAGGCCCTGTCTCAAAGTTAATTCAAGCTGCTCCCCTTGACCATTTCCAGTTTCTCTTTGTTTCTCCCAGTTTCTCCCTGCTCTTGGTAACTGCTGCTGCTGCTGGACAGGGGCAATCTGAGTCTTCACTGAGGCGCTGCTCATAGCCAACAATGAGATTATGTTGTCAAGGGAGTGGCTGACATGAAAACACACATTACAGAACCATCACAAAGAACAACACAATGCAGATAAAAAAGCAGGCAAGCAGGGGAAAGCACTGGAGAACACTAATAGGCTCTTACCACAGAACAACACTGAGTACAGGGCTTCCCTTTAAAGTGCAGTGCATCTATTATTTTAAACAAGTAAGACTGTGAGAACCTGATGCAGGCATTAGACAGAATATTTGTTTACTTGACTTAGGAGCTGATTTGATCAACCGATACCCTACCACAATAAACCACAGCTGGATTATTTTACACCATTTTTTGGCACTGGGGAATCTTCCATTACTTCTCATACTTATACAGGCATCCCGCACACCACGCTGTGGGTACATAGAGTATTACTGTTGTTGTTCCAGCATTTGAACCAGTCACCTTCACTTTCCTAACCCAGGGGGTCTCTTACCTACTGAGCGCCCTTCACAAGGGGGAGGTTGAAAAGAGTGCTGCTGCCCGATACACCGAAGGTTTTCTTACAGCTCGTACCAGGAGGACCCGAGCGAATAAAAAAATATATATATATAATTACTCTGCTTTCTAATGCACTGTTCATTATTGGTGTTTTTTTCATTTTACGCCAGAGGAAATGTACATACATACCAATGCTCCTTGTCACATGGAGGCTTGGTGGTCCAGTGGTTAAAAAAAGGGACTTGTTACCAGGATGTTCCCGCTTCAATCCCACCTCAGCCACTGAATATCTGTGTGTGACCCTAAGCAAGTCATTTAACCTCCATGTGCTTGGTCCTTCGAATGAGATGCAAAACCGAGGTCCTATTGTAAGTGACTCTGCAGCAGCAGTTGTGATGCATAGATCACTCCCTAGCTTTGGATGAAAGCATATGCTAAATGACTAATGTGAAGAGAGTGAATGAATCCGAGTCAACAATCTCCCTCTCGACCTGTGAGGGCACGGTATAACAGGAACAGTGTGCCCCGGACTGGATGGTTTGACAGTTCATTCCAGGGTTAGTCGGAAGTCGGCCATCCAAAAAGGGGGCGAAGCCACAATATTAAAAGTCAGTGCCTTACTGCGGTAGGCGATGTGTCAGTCATGGATTGGAGGAGACGTGATTGCACTTGCTACCAAAGGGGGCGTGACTGAAGATATATCGGGGGATGTGGCCGAGCGATCTGTTCCTTTGTTATGGTTACGGATGGATTCCAAAAACTGTAAACTAACCGTGAGTGTTTTTGTGAGTGTTTTGTTTTGTATTAATAGTGTTTGCTTTGTAATTAATAGACGGCTAACAACTGGGAGCTGTCGCTGTCAAGCCAGCATCCAACACAAATTATAAATACTGCACAAGTCACAATCACTGTATTCACCACCAGCACGGGAGCATCGCGAGAAAGGACACAGAGCTGTCTCTGTATTATTATTATTTCGGGACTGAAACCTTGTATTATTTAGCTGTGCAAATACACATTGCTGTGTAGTTGCCAGCGTTATTATTTAACAGTGCCAAACCATGCAACTAAATAAAGAACTGTTTGGACCGTGAACTCTGTTGTTTAAGCACTGCATCACCTAAACACCTGTGCACTGCAAGCCACTTTGCCACACAAATTAATAATATAATAATAATAATGTCCTTTTCTCAAGCACAATTTAAATGAATCGCTGTTACCCCACAATGAAGTATCTTCTCAACAGTAGAAAGATTTATGGTTTGAGTGTTGACAAAATGTAGGTGGTTTCCAGACAGTTGCAGTCTGAAGAAGATATCAGTGGAATAAGATAATGAGACACGTGAAAGTGGGCTCAATTAACTCCTATTTGGGTGAGATGAGCAAAAAAAAAAAAAAAAAAGTATTTTGCAATTTTCCCCTGGTAACAGAATCAGATCAAAACCAGATTCCATCGCAGAATTTCTTAATGAATAGCATCTCAAGAATGTGATCTAATCCGTAAGAACTGGACAGGAGAGATCATGGCCCTAGATTACTATAGCAAGTCATTCTATATACTGTTTCTTATTCATTTAAAACGATTCACCAACAAAATCATTCACTACTGTATAAATCCCCATTAAGAAACCAAACACAGTACAGTTTTCGGTTCCACCACTTAGCATTTGGGATGCATCTAGGAACAAGAACTTATAATAAAAAATACTAGCATTTAAACGTATTACAGAGATTGAGATTGAAAGCCACACAAGAACCAGTTTTGGTAACAATGTTTAGTTAATTGTAACACAATACTATAACCTCCAAACCTGTGTTCCAACACTTGTTAGTGAGTAGCTAAGTTGAGAAACGTAATAAAATAATTATCTTGGGTTCCGCGAGAATTCTCACACTCAAATTTAGTAACAACAAATAGCCGATCAGATGGAGCAAGATCATGGTTTCTTTTGTGTTTGTATCAAATTCACTATATATGCACAACAAGATATCCCACACAGCATGACATGGAGGTGGGGGGGATTACTTCACTTCCAAGAAAATTAAACTGACTACATCATCTGTCTTATGGAAGTTATATGCTACCTCAGCATGGAGCAGTCTGCTTGTTCACATACAGGCGTTTCTTATCAGTTGTCAATGAGGTCCTGTCCAAGGCTGGAGACAGGCAGTTTCCTCCTGCACCACTGCACTAGTCTGCCATGGAGCCAGTCAGGATGATAAGGTGTGGGGACGGTTTACTAGGAGCCTGGCCTATCAGATACCCTGAGTGGCTTTGGGCCATGGCTTTCCCACTGTGGCCAGCTCTAGATATCCCAGTTACAGGCCAGGGGATAAGGAACAGGCAGTGAGAAAATAACACAGCTCATTACAGCTTTATTTTAGGAGTCCTTTGGGAGCTCTGCTTCAGACGTAATGTATTGCACTAGCAGACGGTTATTTATAAACAAAAATCTACTGGAATAGATCCACAAATTATAAATATACCTGAACTTGTGGCAATAGTACAAAATACAATATCACGTTTCTGTTTAAATCTGCAACGTCCTACAATCAGGGTTTAATTTAACACTAAAATCTGATTCCTGTCTGAATGTTTACTACATTCATCCTTTCTTTACTTTTAGGTATTTTATTTTTAAATTCTGATAACATTTTACAATAAACATGTATAAAGCTAGTTCAACATGGCATTTTAGGGTACAATTCATTTGAGATATGGAAGCAAATATTTTTATATTTTTAAATCAAATGGGCACCACACCTTTAAAATGTGCCACTATACCTACTATGGTAAATGCGTAGGATAAATTAAAAAAGAGAGCATAATTCTATTTGGTATTGTACGTTAGTAAGAAGCTGCTTGCATGAGAGACTCAGAGACTAGGTATGCTGTAATTGAGAAGAAATCCATCATAAAAGAACAAAATTAACCGAAAGCAAGCTTCTGAACACCTCTCTTCCTGTGTGTGGGCCCGTCCGTCCGCATGCAGTTTTTGTCAAATGTCCCAAACAAACGGCGACCTCGCGGGGGCCCCAATTCTGGGACTAGTAGGTAACTTTCTTTTTTTCAACACCTTGTGTGTCATCATTTCTCGCAAAAAAAAAACTAAAATAAATCAAAGCACATCATCACTTCACATTCAATAAACTAGAATTCTGCAAACAGAGAAATAAAGAAATAAATACTTGTACTGCTTTTTGTGACAAGGAACTGAAAGCATGTTACTTGTGCTAATAAATCAAAGGTAGACCCAAGCTAAAAGAAAAAGCTCAGGTCTTAATTTCAGTCCAAGATATGGATGTCCTTTGGAAGTGAATCCCTGTTAGAAATCCATGCAGACCCAGTACAGTCCAAAAACAGTGTACTTTACTATACTATAGTATGTCCTACAGTACACTATAGGAAACTATAGTGCTTTTCGGCAGCTCTATACTCTCATTGATGAACCTGGTGAACTTGTGGATTTTGCCCAACTTTTGGCATAGTGACTGAAAGACCTCTAACCAACAGCAGCAGTAGACCTAAAACACTGGGCACTGCAGTGGCCACCATGAGCAGGGTTGGCATAGCAGATTGTTTCCAGACAATACAGTACAGAGGAAACAATATCTGACCAAGAGCAGGAAATGCTTTAAACAAGACAGCGTGGCCCTTTTTCAAAGCATTTACTCCAGCCTTTAATTAACTGTTTAATTAACTGTTAAACACCTGCTAATTAAAACAAATGCATACATTAACAACAAGTCTCTTATTCTGCAACACTTACATGGAATTTTCTCTTTTAATAAAATAGGAGTTACTATAAGACTAGAGAGATCTCTTTGAAAATCTTGCCCATTACATCTAAATACCCTCACTTGACATTGAAATCAGTTAATCAATCAATAAATTAAAACATTTAAATAGAAGCTAAGGACATAGATTGGAATAATAAAACAAATAAACAAAACAAGAAAAAAAAAAACAAGAAAAAAATATGTCTTCTACCCAACCAGCTAGCAACATGGAAAAAATTACCCACAAGCAAGTGGAATCATTAAACGCAACAATAAACCACCATTATACTGTGCAGAAGGAAAGAACTGGGTAATGTGTGCAGGCATGGGAAAATCAGTGCTCTTGTGGCAAATCAGCCAGTTGACTTAGACAGGATGACTATGATGAAGTCACAATGCAAGACAGGACAGAACTGAGTCTACAGCCTGCTATCTGCCACTGATTGTGAGGGACTGCCTGCCAGGAAAAGGTCATGAGCCCTGCTCCTGATAGCTCATCTACAAACAGTAGCCACTTCTGAAGGGGCCGAACAAGCACTGCAGAGACGGGGGCTGGTGTCAAAATTCCAATGGAGTGATGTATTTTATCCACCGCTAGACAAGAACATACTGAGATTGTGTGCACACAAGGGTCATGCATGGCAGGATTCAATGACCTGCAAGGTGACCAAATGAACACATATTGGAGCCATGTGGGATTAGGGGTTGGGGACTAATAGATAAAAAGGATATTTTAATGTACAGCTATGGGTACACATTTTGCATCACCTATATATATATATATATACAGTACTGTGCAAAAGTTTTAGGCAGGTGTGAAAAAATGCTGTAAAGTAAGAATGCTTTCAAAAATAGACATGTTAATGGATTATATTTATCAATTAACAAAATGCAAAATGAGTGAACAGAAGAAAAATCTAAATCAAATCCATATTTGGTGTGACAACCCTTTGCCTTCAAAACAGCATCAATTCTTCTAGGTACACTTGCACAAAGTCAGGATTTTGTAGGCATATAGTCAGGTGTATGATTAAACAATTATACCAAACAGGTGCTAATGATCATCAATTCAATATGTAGGTTGAAACACAATCATTAACTGAAACAGAAACAGCTGTGTAGGAGGAATAAAACTGGGTGAGGAACAGCCAAACTCAGCTAACAAGGTGAGGTTGCTGAAGACAGTTTACTGTCAAAAGTCATACACCATGGCAAGACTGAGCACAGCAACAAGACACAAGGTAGTTCTACTGCATCAGCAAGGTCTCTCCCAGGCAGAAATTTCAAGGCAGACAGGGGTTTCCAGATGTGTTGTCCAAGCTCTTTTGAAGAAGCACAAAGAAACGGGCAACGTTGAGGGCCGTAGACGCAGTGGTCGGCCAAGGAAACTTACTGCAGCAGATGAAAGACACATCATGCTTACTTCCTTTCGCAATTGGAAGATGTCCAGCAGTGCCATCAGCTCAGAATTGGCAGAAAACAGTGGGACCCTGGTACACCCATCTACTGTCCGGAGAAGTCTGGTCAGAAGTGGCCTTCATGGAAGACTTGCGGCCAAAAAGCCATACCTCCGACGTGGAAACAAGGCCAAGCAACTCAACTATGCACGAAAACACAGGAACTGGGGTGCAGAAAAATGGCAGCAGGTGCTCTGGACTGATGAGTCAAAATTTGAAATATTTGGCTGAAGCAGAAGGCAGTTTATTCGCCGAAGGGCTGGAGAGCGTACGAATGAGTGTCTGCAGGCAACAGTGAAGCACGGTGGAGGTTCCTTGCAAGTTTGGGGCTGCATTTCTGCAAATGGAGTTGGGGATTTGGTCAGAATTAATGGTCTCCTCAATGCTGAGAAGTACAGGCAGATACTTATCCATCATGCAATACCATCAGGGAGGCATCTGATTGGCCCCAAATTTATTCTGCAGCATGACAACGACCCCAAACATACAGCGAAAGTCATTAAGAACTATCTTCAGCGTAAAGAAGAACAAGGAGTCCTGGAAGTGATGGTATGGCCCCACAGAGCCCTGATCTCAACATCATCGAAGTCTGTCTGGGATTACATGAAGAGAGAGAAGCGACTAAGGCTGCCTAAATCCACAGAAGAACTGTGGTTAGTTCTCCAAGATGTTTGGGCCAACCTACCTGCCGAGTTCCTTCAAAAACTGTGTGCAAGTGTACCTAGAAGAATTGATGCTTGATGCTGTTTTGAAGGCAAAGTGTGGTCACACCAAATATGGATTTGATTTAGATTTTTCTTCTGTTCACTCACTTTGCATTTAGTTAATTGATAAATATAATCTATTAACATGTCTATTTTTGAAAGCATTCTTACTTTAAAGCATTTTTTCACATCTGCCTAAAAATTTTGCACAGTACTGTATATATATATATATATGAACATAATTTAGATATTTTATTTAACATCATGTAGTCAAAGAAACTACAAAATTATATTGCAAAAGACTACCGGAAGCCATAATAGTAGTACAGTATTTCATGTTAGATTTAGAAATGTCACATTTTTTAATTTTTGTCAGGTTTTCGTTAAGTATATAGAAAACTAGAAAGCGGTTTGATAATTCAATATGTTAATGTAACATTATTCAGCAGGTTTCATTTGACTTTAAGCAAAAGTAGTTGATTCTATAGGGTGATGCAAAACTTTTGACCAGAGCTGTAGGTGAGGTTCACAGCTAGTTCTCTGAATAAGAATTAGATCTCCAGTAGTTTCAAATTACAGACTCACCTCATTTGTTTTCAGTCGCAGGGATCGGTTCAGTTTGGCGAGAGTGCCCGAGTATAGATGTTAAGGTTCGTTGATTGCTATTCTATCCTGTGTCTTATAGAGAGGGGGAAAGCAGATTTGTTTAAGTTAGGCTACAAAATTTTAGGAGAAGTCCGTTAACTAAAAGATAGATCATTGAGCAATGCTGGAAGGAGGATGTTGCATAGGGCATCAATTGTGGCCAGTGGCTGGTGACTAGGAAATTAACAAGGTGTTAAGTGAAATAGTGATGGATCGGATTGATTAATCAGCTAAAGAGTTGACTGTACAGTAATTTGTTTTACAATTTAATTGTGCAGATTTTTTTTTTGTATATAAAATAAAATCAAGCAATAGAAGATCTGCATTTCTCCACGCCAGTCCAATCATAAGTGAGCGGAGGCGGGACATAAACAGTTGAAGGTTTTTAGTAGGTTTAACTAATGGGATAGTCAAAATCTGCCCCTTGTTATACAGGTGTCCAATCATGAGTGAGCAGAGGCGGGACATAATTGGGAGTTTAAGCAATGGGAAAGTCAAAGATCTGCCCTGGTTTTACAGCCGTCCAATCATTAGTGAGCAGAGACGGGACATAAATATGCTAGGGTAACGATGAATTTCATGTGATATTGCTTATTATAGAGCGTTATTGAGAATTATATTGAGAACTTCGAAGTAATATTTGGAATTGCTATTTAGAAATTTAAAAAAAAAGTCATAAATCAACTGAGACATTGTAGTCGATTTGGTTACGAATCAATTTTCAAGAAGAACTTTCTCAGAAAATGAGGTATACACCACAAATACCTGAACTGACACAGGAAGGGAAGGGATATGCTCGCCACTTTGAAAATTCAAATTATTGAAGGTATCCGTGAGGGCTCCAGAGTGGCGCATCCAGTAAAAGCACTCGCTAGAGTGCAGGATGCGCTCTATAGCCTGGACGTCGCCTGTTTGAGTCCAGGCTATTCCACAGCCGACCGTGGACGGAGCTCCCAGGGGCGGCACTCAATTGGCCGAGCGTCGTTCGGGGGGAGGAACGGTGGGTTAGGTCGGTCAGGGTGTCCTCGGCTCACCGCGCACCAGCGACCCCTGTAGTCTAGACGGGCGCCTGCGGGCTTGCCTGTAAGCTGCCCAGAGCTGCGTTGTCCTCCGACGCTGTAGCTCTGAGGCGGCTGCACGGTGAGTCTGCAGAGTGTAAAGAAGCGGCGGCTGACGGCACACGCTTCGGAGGATAACGTGTGTTCATCTTCGCCCCTCCCGAATCAGCGTAGGGGTGGTAGTGGTGAGCTGAGCCTAAAAATAATTGGGCATTTCAAATTGGGGAGAAAATAATAAAAACTAATTGGCAACGACTAAATTTAAAAAAAAAAAAGGTATCCGTGGCTTACTGAAAGCTTGAACTTTATTTTGTTCAGTACAGAAAGGCGATATGGAACATCACTGGCTACAGCAATCTAGGATGTCTAACGAAGTCAGCACAAAAACATGAGCGCTCCCAAAGTTACTTTCGAACCACTGTAACACTCAAAACTTTTGGACAAACCCGGATAGATGCGCAACTGGATGAGCAGAAGCGTAGAGATACAAAATCAATCAATCTTTATTTTATATAGCGCCTTTCATAGTGGACCACCATCACAAAGCGCTTTACAAGATGCAGTAACAACAAGAAAATCCATAATACTTTAAATATAGAGAAATGCATAATTCATGATATGCAGTAAAAAAAAAAAAGCCAATGCATAATACATGAAATACAGTGGAAAGTGCATAATACATGAGAGTAACATAATACATGAAATAGTAGCAGCAACACAGCAGCTAATAGCAGATATCAGGCTTAAAGAGCATGGAAAGCAAGAGAGAACATCACAAGAAGCAAGTAAGAAAAAATCACGAGGTTGTTAAATGCTTGATTGAGTCTGTTGTTTACCTTGGCAAGCAAGAACTGTATCAGAGGCCACGATGAAGGCACCAATTCCTCAAATAGAGGCAATTATGTGGAATTACTTTCTCTGATTTCTGACTACGACAGCATGTTAAGCAATCACTTGTCAATAGTCACAGTATTCTCGGGTACCTGAATCTGTAAGATTCTGAATGACTTAATCTCTTCTGTGCCTCAAGTTCAGCTAGATGCAGAAGTACAGGAAGCCAAGTATGCAGCTATAATGGTAGATTAAACAACCAATGTTGGAAACGCAGCTCAGCTGTCTTGTGTTTTCAGCTATGTGACTGACAATGGCCCGAAAGAACGGTTGTTCTGTGAAAATGTGTTACATTTACTAAAATCAAAATAATAATAATAACAAATGCTTTTCAAAAGACCAAATTCCTATTGGGCTTATTTTTTTATTTTTTTTAGATTCTATTGATTTTTTGTATTACTGTGCTATAATATTGTTACCTTTATTAAAAATGTGCACAGATTAATCTACTGATTAATCAACTAATGCACAAAAAAAGAAAAAACTACAGTACTGTAAATTATATTGTATAAAATAAAGTACTTTCTTCAGCTGACGGTAAACACACTTGGAGAATGGCTTGGGATATATAAAATAGTGTATAGCAACACCATTAAAAATGTATTTTTATACTAAAAATGCATGTTATTTGATGTGGTGTTGACCTCAGTGTATGTCTTGGACAAGGGGTGGTTGTTTGTGTATAAAACATTCATGAATAGGGTTAAATGAATCTGCTTTTTAAAAGAGTAGGTTATGTAAAATATAATGATAATTGAACACCGATCAACAAAGAAAATAGAAATAAAACCATTGTCGACTGTCTGTGACTGCTACCGAACCTAAAATGTATGCAAACTTCCTTTGTAATTTCATTTCAAAGCAATAGGAAGCTACAGCATTATAAACACAAGTTCTGCAAAACGTTTTGGAAAAACGTATATACATACTGCAATCTTTTGTGCTTTAACTGTATAATTCCATCTATTGTCTTTATCACTGAAACTGCCATTTCGTTGGATCATCAAGCAATCACAATATACAGTACACATCATAATGCTCTTCCCCGGGCTGATGAATGTAGTACAGTGTGTGCCGGTTTACTTTTTCATTGTTGGGGGGGGGAGGGGGATCACAACACCAGTAAATTATAAGACAACTATTTTAACAATGGGCCCCCTAGAGTAAGACTCGCCCCCCTCACTGGCATGAAAAGCTAGCACCGCCCCTTCTTCAGTGTTAATAAAAAGTCCCTCCATATAACAAAGAAACATACATTACCAAAATACTGTATATAATAAGTATATGTCTGAAACATATTCTAAACATAAATTAAGAATGAAATATATAATGTTTAAAGGATATATTCCTAAATATACCGGTACAGTAAATATACAGTAACGTGACAACACTATTAAGCTTTTTTTAATTCTTTTTATTCTTGGTTGATTCAGTTATCAGGTACAGAACAGCACATATAAGGCAACAGTAAAACAGGTGATTCTTTTATGTACAGCATCACTTCATGTTATCCCAAAATGTCCTTATCGTTGACCTTTAAATAGCTACACTTTATAACGTAGTGATTTGTCTTAAAGGGTTGTGTTTGTTTTGTGATTTTGCTTACCAGGGATGAATTTGAAAGAATGAGGGAAATATCTTTTGGACGAATTGTGTAAAATTAGGCAAAAATGCAGCAGTGGAACAATTACATAATAACATAATATGTTATTTATATAACACTACATTTTCTGTAAATTTCAGATCCCAATAACTTTACCACTATAATCAGACACACTTTATTTCATATATACTGCTCGTTTTTTACATGGGCTGTTTCTATCGGTTCACAGTTGTCTATAGCTATTAGTACCCCTTTGCCTGTTCCTTTATCAGCTGCCCTGGCCTACAGAGTACATTGAACAGAGGGTCCTGCACCTTCCCCAAGAACTGTTTCTTCACAGAGTGATAGTGCAGCTAATTAGCTTGGGGATCCCTGGAGAGCTTGATACAGGCTGCTAGCTGAGAGTGAGCGGGACAGGCTGCTGATAGCGAGGGAGGCCCAAGCCGCCAAGACCAGAGACCAGACCTAGGAGTGGAGTCTGGGAGGAAAGGAGTTCAGGAGCAGCAGCAGCAGCAGCACTGAGACTGGGAGCTGGAAAGAGGAGTGCTCCATAGATAAGGGAGGGCAGAGGGGAATGTTTTGCTGACAGAAAAGAAATACAACTTCAGACTGGTTCCCAACGCTGCTGCTTGCTTTAATGTCTTTGGCCCAGGGAACTGTGCTTTTCCAAGCAACCTGATGCCTCGCCCCCTGCCCTGCTGTTTGTGCACAGCTTCTCTCTTAGTATTTAGTTTGGTTGTTGTCTGGAATACATTTTGAACATATTTCCAGTAGACTCTCCGTAATCCAAACCAGTTGAGATCAGACCCTGTTCAGATTAGTGATTTGTTCAGAGTACTGATTGCAATCTGTGACATACTCAAAATATACTGAATAGTCTGGCCTTTGTTTTATCTTGACACTTGCATTTCATCAAAATCATTAACAATTTTTTCAATAAAAATACAAAGATGTTTTACTGTACATGCAAAATATTGATACTGAAGTTTGGTTTAAATTCAGCTTGCATTTCATTGTGATTGATGGTTCAGACTAGGTTGGGGTTCAGGAGTTTAGGGAGGGTCTACTTTACATTATATGTTATTTATATATCATGTTAACTTTGTAAAGTATATCTCATGTAATTTAAATGGTGTAAATGATCTGTGCAAATCAGAACTTAGGCCTACATGGACTTTTAAATTATATTTATTTATGCTGACATCTCCTCTGGAATAAATGATCAAATAAATAAGTAAATGATGGTCTAGCAAATATGTTTGTTCAAACAATGTACTTCCAGGTAAACATTTAATGAGGAGTAATATTTCCACAAAGCTTTTACCAAATTTATAGCAGTCGAAAACAAACTGCTTCTAGCATGAAACTAGAAACTACCTTCCTGAATCGATCTTATTTATATGATGCTTTATATAACTTTTAGCTTTCTTTTTAGAAAACAAATGTTGTGTACTTAGCATGGTGGTAAATGCTTTATATCATCCTGAAGGTTTTTTTTTTTTATGTGGTATTTCTGACATACTGGTATTTATTAAAAATAATAAAAAATAACTCAATTAATTTTAAATTGCCCTTACTCATTGCCAAACTTATTCGCCAGCTTTTGAACAGCAGGGTCTAAATTGAAATAGTCTGTTTTCCACTGGCTCCCGAGGGGGAGTTGGTTAAATAGAAACAGGCCAGGTTTTTGTTTTCTGTCAATGTAAGAACAATTGTACAAATTGGGCTAATTCGATTTCTCCTTTCTTCAATTGGAAATAAATTAGCAGACCCTGTTCCACTTTAAGAAATTACAGCTGGGTTTCAGTAGTATTTTGTAGAAATCCTCTGTTATTGATGTAAAAGTTGTTTGCGATTGTAATTGGCGGCTGGGGAGAAAGATTAAATAAATCATGTTACGCTTAGTACGCAGTTACAGGGATTTCGTATTGGATTTGAATTACCTGGTTAACTCTGGAACGGACATTGATTTGGAGTATACTTGGATCCTGAATGGAATGAGATTAGGCTTTTTGGGTGTTTCTATTTATATTTAATGACTGCACCATAAAACCACAGTGGAATAATTAGGACTTGAGATCTGGAATTCAGTAGTGGGCAGTAAGAAGTATGCCACAAAGTTTGTGTTTGTTTTAGTGGATTTTACCCTCTTCTTACCCTCTTCCATGTGCCTGATAAAGAAATCTACAGCAGTCTAGAACAGTTTCATGCTTATAAAACTAAATGTAATCTGAATTTGTATCAGATTAGCTAGGACTGTATTGTACACAAAATTCAGTTTGCACATTTTTTGAATTATGCTATAGTTCATTACAGTACATGAGTCCTCAAATTAACCTTACGCAATATTTAAGCCTTGAGGTCCTCACAAATCTTAATACTGCCACTGTGTATAATAGGGCTCTCTCTCTCTCTGTGGAAGGCTCACATGTACTGTGAGATGTTGATTGTCATAACCTTAGTGTGCTAAGGGACCTGATTATTCAAATGCTGTTGTTATGTATATCATCTGCCTCTGTACAATTTCATTAGACCCTGTGTTTACAAGCTGGGGTCATCACTACCAATACTCTTTTATTAAAATTACATTTGCATATTATGGATTCTAATTATAACGTTTCCTATTTCAATAGCTCTTGAAAGCACATTTTAAAGACATCGTCTGAAATTGTGTTTTTTATTAGGGCGGTTTACTTTTCGGATGTGGGGTTAAAGATGATTCTATAGCATGCACTGTAGAGCACTGAGAGATGGTGGTCACGTGGGTGTCACCGTAAATCAAGCTGAATTTATTCAGCAAATGTTATCAATCTTGTTATCAAGACAGACTCCCTCTGTTGATTTTTTTTTCTTTACGGTCTGTATTCAAACGGCTGTTGGGGGTGGAGCTACTTTGCCCTTTTCATTTTTTGAATTCATCTTAATTTGCAGGTAATTTAGTCGTGGAGATGCCTCTTAAAGGAGATTGATGACTCTACATCCTTGATTATCCCCCTTTTTTACGTCGTTTTGTCAGACTGTCACCGCACGCTATCAGTCTGCCGATAAGTATAGTGCTTTCTCCAGAGGTGATAGCCCGGGGGTGATTCTGTAGCCATGTGAACTGCACAGAAACAGATCTGGGTGGTTGTTTTACAAGGATTCTCTCTCTGCAGCCATTCTTGATAAAGGCTTTTAGAATGATTATGTAGACAGTGAAGATTTTTCAATTGCTGGAGATAACTTTTCACAGCAGACAGAGAACATCTGGCCTCAACACATACTTTTTATTTTTTATCCAATATAGGATAAAATAGGCCAGGGGTGTGAAATAAAACTGAAACTGTAATGGCTTGGCATCTCAGCCCATTGAACTGAATGGAGAGGCAAAGTCTGGATGCAAACGCTTAAGCGCACTGTTTAAAGATGAATGTCTCACGTTCAATTAAAGAGCAAGCTCTGCAGTCGAGAGGAAAGTATTATCAGCTGTTATGAGGAGATCCATTACAAAACAAGTTGCAGAATTGTTTAAAAAAGTTTTCAACTTTATCTAAATTCAAGTCTCAACTCAAATAAAGCCTCATTTACTCTAGACAAGCCTCAATCCTAACTGTAACATAATCTTTATTAACAGTTACTACATGTAATTACAAACTATTACTGGTAATTGTTGGTCAGTAAATAACAAGCGTGATCAAATTATAAAATTGCTCTAGATTGGATTGTGGACTGCAGAAAGAACTGGTAGCAGGTCCAGATGGAAATTGGAATAAAATGAGATTGAGACTGGTTTGACGGTGCAAATGTAAACAGGGCATATAACACACTCGTGAGTCCTTATATTAAACTGTGGGGTAAAATGAAACTTTGTAAACATTCACAGTTTTATTTTCTCAGATATGTTGCCGATTGTATTTTGGTATTTAAAATAAAAGGAGCCCGACAGTAGCAGAAAACACTGAGAAAATGATACAAGTAAGGAGATGTTCACTAAGGGTCCTTCATCATATGTAATGATATGTTATCATCTGTTGAATGATCCCCTCATTTTCCAAATGCAGTGTTTTTAACTATATGATAAAAACAAATGTCAGAGAGATAGCTTAATAATACTATCTTGCTGTCAGATTTGAAAGTGACACGGTATACATTTACATCTGCACCTCTGCTTTCAATACCTTTGCAAATATCAATCTAAAACCTTGCCATTTTATCAAGTTGTTTTACTTTGTGAAACAAAGACTAACTGTTACAGCTCACCAACCCAAAGGTATGCAGTATACGATGCAAATATTTAGGCGTTCGGTCATGTCCTACTGCAATGTTTTAAAAGCATGTTGGGTTAATCCTTTTCCAATTCTGTGTAATTTATCTGTCCGCAGTGGGGAGAGTGTTGAGAGGGAAAGGTTTTCATTGTCCTCCAGTGCCTTGTGGCTCTTCAACACCCACTGCTCCTGCCTCATGTCAAAGGAAAGCAAATAGGTTTATTAAATGGCTGTCAGGCTGAATGAGGCTGCACAGAGAACAAACACAGAGGAGAATTGGATTAGAGGCAGAGTCGATGTTACACTAAACAATTTTACAGATCTATGTATTACGCTTGGCAAGGCAAGCCTGTGCCAGTGCTGGCCCTCTGTGCCTGCTTGGCATGGTGTCAAGTTTTAGATTTAGATTTAGGGTTAAGGTTAGGGATAGATTTAGGGTTAGGGTTAGTTCCATTTAGTACAGCATACAGAATAGCTAAGTCGTACACATACTTTCAATATTAACACAGGGGACTGATGTCTGCTTTTATCTAAAGACAGCAGACAGCACATGTTAGGGTAATGTGATCTTCCCCAAATTACTCCCACCAGCAGGGGGTAAAACAGCAATACCAAGTTCTGCGGTGGTTTAGAGACTGGGGGTTAATTTGAGACCACCAAACTAATTTCTCTCGTGACAAAGCCAGCCCTTGAGTGGTGAAAGGCTAGTGCATAACCCTACTGCTTGATACTCGGATTGATATTACAACTTTAAATCTGCAGTTCTTCTACAGCAAGGTGACATACTGTATAGTACAGATCATTCCTCACCTCCGAACTCTGGACTCACAGTTTTCAAGACATAAAGGAAGCCAGGGGTATGGGAAACGCATACAGTACATCATCCTGAACAAAACTAAATGGGCAGCAGTGTGGAGTAGTGGTTAGGGTTCTGGACTCTTGACCGGAGGGTCGTGGGTTCAATCCCAGGTGGGGGACACTGCTGCTGTAACCTTGAGCAAGGTACTTTACCTAGATTGCTCCACTAAAAACCCAACTGTATAAATGGATAATTGTATGTAATAATGAGTAAAAAATAATGTAATTGTATGTAAAAATAATGTGATATCTTGTAACAATTCGCCCTGGATAAGGACATCTGCTAAGAAATAAATAATAATAATAATAAATAAAAATATGATAAAACATACTAATATTGGATTGCATTGGTGTACTGTATATTTTCATGCTTCGACTATCCAGATGTAAAAAGACGATGAATTTAGACAGGCATATGGAAAACGTCATATAATCATGATTGCGTGGCCAATTAAAACGACTCAGTGGCTGGTATCGGTGCAGCTTTACATGTGTGCTGGAAGTGGTGCGGGGAAGTGGCCCAAGGGGAAGCCCACAGTTTAAAAAGTGTTACGTTTTACAGCTTGCAAATGAGATGTAATTTGTGCTGTTCACTGACCACACCAACCCTGCTGATTGTTAATGGCACCACTTTGTTTGATGACATTGTTGCTGCCAACTTCCATGGTTCTGTGATTGTTTTTACAATGTGGCCCTGATTGAGTTTTAAATACTGGTAGATTTTATTTTCCACCACTGTGGCCCCAGTTGCATTCCCAGCCACTTTGGAATCTAACACAGACAAGCTCCACTAGACTAGATAATTCAGTGCTATCTTGGAATATTGTGTCTTGTATGGATTTGATAGAAATCTACAGTATATGGACATTGGGATACAGTACATTGCCAGGCTAATTGTATGCAAAGTCATGATTATTCAACAACAGTCAATTATTAGTCTGGCAGATTGCCTAATCAGGCTGTCTGCAGCATAAAATGATAAATGAAACTTTGAATCTCAAGGGTTCTTGTTTTTTTACTGGCTGTGCCTGTTTTGAGTTGTGACAGAAAGACAGCTTTTGTCTTCAAATGACAGATGAACAGATAAAAAAGAATTGCCACCAGGAAGCCACTCATTATGAACTTTGAGACATGATTCAGGACCAATTTATCTAAATCTACTAATTCTTCACTTTTCTGGTAGGAAAATCCACATACTGTAACACTGCTGGGAAAGAAAGTACCTTCCATAATCTGATTAGGAAGACAATCTCACCCTTACTGCTAACCTTGCACTTACAATAACCCATTAATATAACCACAACATTACAAAAAACCAACATGCTGGAAAATCCATATAAAACAAAACAACTTATTTTTATGTTCTGAATCATTTGTTTCAAAGTTCCAGGTCAGTCACAGCACCCAGCATTGAAAATTGAGTTATAAAAATGTCTTCTCTCAAATCTAGTTTTACACAGTTATCAGGGGTTTTTAATCAATTAAAGGTTACTCAATTTATCTCACAAGCTTGCTTTAATCGTTTCAAATTCTGCTTAAACCGATTATTCAAATCTTTCACCGTTAAACTATATTAAAGCAAGCTCTAAATACAAAAAAATCTGCACTTGGTTTAACAATTATGAATATATGTACTGAAATAGGAGCAGCAGGAGAGAGCCCTGCACACTATTTAAGGGGGCAGGGCAAAGCCCTGCTAATATAAAGTGTATTTGTTTTGTATTATTATTATTATTATTATTATTATTATTATTATTATTATTATTATTATTATTATTATTATTTATATAAATGTCAAAAAGCCGTGTTTTGTTTATTGTTTGGCAGCGTGACCATCTCCGGACTGATTCATTGAGTGTTAATCCGGAGATGGTCACATGTATAAAAGCCTGCTGCTCTCCACGTTCGTGGTGGGAGTGTTTTGGAGAAAGAACAAGAACAAAAACAAGAACAAGAACAAGAACAACAACAACAACAACAACAACGAGAACGAGAGAGAAAGCAGAGGTAACGAAAAATAAACAAAAAAAGAATACGATAAGGATCAAGGAAGGCTACTACCAAGCCTGACCTACATGTTGTTTTGGTGTTCGTGATTTTTGTTTAGTTTAAATATTTATTTTCGCTCTATAAGCAGTTGTTTTGTGTTCAAATATTTTATTTATTTTTGTTTAAAATAAAAATAGTGCAGCAGTGCGTGTTTTGCACCCAAATACCTGCCTGCCTGTGTGTATCACTTCCTGCTTCTGACCTGACGGCACCATTACAGCCATCCCTGTCACACGTGGTGTTTGGCGTGGGATCACCAGCGCCTCCTGGACTCAGACAAGAATAGGTACTGCGGTGCTTTATTTCATTTATTTATTTTTTAAATTATTGTTAGAGAGAAGAAAATGGGAAGGAAGTCGTGTCAGCAAAGGCAGCCCCAAGAAGAGAGAGGGCAACCAGGGCTGGAGGTCTGCATAACCTGCTTGAGGCGGGAGGAGTGATGTTTTGAAGTTGGCGAGGTTGGGCACATTTCGCCCGACTACTACCACCCCCCACCTCAGGAAGAGGAGGTGGAACCAGAGCCACAACCACAGGAGGAGATCAGCTAGGAAGACCTCCTCCTCAGCACAGTGGAGGCATCCTGCTGGTGCCCATCTGCAGGGAGCGTGGGCATTTTCCACTCAACTGCCCCCTCCCAGAAGAGGAGTGGTACAGCAGCTGCCGGGAGGTCTACCAGGAGCAGGCGAGTGAAGACACGGACCTGGAGTGGGAGGAGCCCGAGCATCCTACGCCCAGAAGGGAGGAGCTGGTGCGTCCACAGCCCAAGAGGGGGGAGCCAGTGCATCCACAGACCAAGGGGGGGAGTCGGGACGTCCACAGCCCAAGGGGAAGCCCACAGGTCCAGAGCCCAAGTCTCCAGCAGCAGAGGAAGAGTACCTGCTGCTCCCTCCTCCGCCACCAGGGGGAGAATTTTAGGATTGAGATCATTAAAAAAAAAAAAAAAAATCTTTTATTTAACATCATTTAAGCAAAAATCTATTGGAAGCCATAACAGTTGTACAGTATTTCATGTTAGATTTTGAATTATTTTTGTCAGTTTCTTGTTCATTTGACTTTATGAAGCAACATTTGTTAATTATATAGGGTGATGCAAAACTTTTGGACATAGCTGTACATTAGCTCTACAATGCCTTATTATTTTTACTCCATTAAGCATCTATAAGATGTTAATAAAGTAATTAAAAATGACACCTCGTGGGATGGAGTTTGTTGACCACCCCAGTTACAGTAATATATTGTCTTAATATGTCATTGGTAATGTGATAATGTCCCTAGCACCTACAGTGCAATAAGGCTTTCTTGTTAAGATTTCAACAGCACTGTGGCTCTGGTTTGTGATGCTGTCCTTACTGTCTCTGAAGTGTGCCTGACACCTGGAACACAGTGTGTGGCATCTGCTGGCTGTGCTGCTGTTACTATTGTTGTGTAATCTGGTCCCTGATTGACACTGTCATTTCATCACCAGTGACGCACAATGGAAAACGGACAGATCTCCAGTCAAGATAGTGACCAATCAGTCCATCGCTGTGGTTCAGTGCTTTAGTGTGAATAATAAATGTTTCCTACTTTAAACTGAGGATGAATCCATTTGCAATTAAACTGGATGGAGGTTTTGTAAACTTAACAAGCAAGGAACCCTTATGGTTTGTTTAAAAAATATTTTAAGAAATCATAACCACTGCTGATTAAATCATTAAAATGGACCCAAGTGCAGTTATTAATGACTAGGGCCTAGTCCAATGTAAGAATACTATGATTTGTCCATAATAACTTTAAACTGAACATAAAATCTCATGCACTAGTTTAGCTAAGACAACATGTACGTCAGTGTTTTGTCAGTTTTGTTGAAATGTCTGCTTCCCTTAAGTTATTTCTGTATGTCATGTTTGGGTTTTGTATGTATTGAGAACTAATTGTCAACAGAAATTCACTTTTCTAAGAGCCTTCACACAAATTATTGAGTGCATTAAAATATCAGAGTATTCGTCTGTCTATATGTCAAAAAAAAACAAGCTACATTACCAAGTGGATCATAATCTGGGGGTATACAGCAGTAGCCTGTTTGTCTGTGTCTATCCTTTTGTATGTCACACTAAGGCCCTTTCCACACTATGCCTTTAAATCGTATTAGAAACTGGCATAAAAGTGCTAAATAAGGTTAGCGTCTACACTACGTAGTGTTTAATACCAGACACTGTAGTACCAAACTACATTTTTGTGTATCCTCCAATATGCCAAAATGCTTTGTGATATGTTTGGCGAAATACTGGCGAAAAGGCTTCTGAAGGACTTGCTATCAGTGTAGGCCACTGATCTATAAACACTGGATAGCGCTTAACCGGCGCTGCATTGAAGCCATTCGTCTGCCATCTGACCACACCCGAGTTCTGCAGCCGCACACGTTGGTTAGATAGCGTTGTACAGTGTTTTTATTGATTTTTATTGATTTTTATTTTTTACTGCTTAGACATACCTGACAAGTCTCCTGTTTTGACCAGGACATTTTCAGAGTCTCCTGCATACAAGATTTCCTAGGTTTACCTTTTTATTTTAAAATAAAATGCATTTCATACGTTTGCTGTGTGTATACAGACTCTTTATACTTCTTAAATGAAGATGGCGAAAAGGTCATTACTGAGTTGGGAATGTTTTGTTGAAACCAATATAACTTATTTAGACAAGTTTTTTTTAAAAAAATTTTATTTTTATAAACACTACAACAGTACCGAAACTGAAGTTAATTTCACCGGGGAAACGTCAATTGAGATTAATGGAAATTATAAAGTAATTTATTTATCTTCTCTGAAATAACTGCTAATATATATATATATATATATATATATATATATATATATATATATATATATATATATATATATAATATATGGGTGTAAGTATGTAAGTTTATTTACCCTCTTAGTCAGAATTTCAAGTTTTGCAGTCTCTAAAAAGCTTAGAGGCAATGCTAGTAATGTGGTAAGTGTGCATTTATGTCATAGTTGTATAAACAGACCTAATACTATGAAACAAAAATGACTGAAAGAAAAAGTTTTCAATAACAATTAATTTATTAAGAGGATTTAGAAAATAAATATTCTAAAACAAAATTAGAAATCAAATATGACACTATTGCATTTAAAAGTAAACATTTCAAAAACTAAATGAAATAAATAACAAACATTACTTTAAAATATATCAAATACATACATATCTGAATCAACATTTCAAAAACTACATGAAATAACAAACATTACTTTAAAAGTAATATATCAAATACGTACATATCTTAATCAGCATTTCAAAAACTAAATAACTTGCCAAGTGTTTTTCTAACTAGCTTGCCAGTGGCAGTATCTGTGAACGACTTGGCCGAGTGATGCAGTCTGATCTTGGAGAAGCACCAAGATATACATTTAATCAAGGCAAAGACATGATTGTTATCAGGCTCCAAATCAAACATATGCTGGAATAAGCTGTCAAAGGTGGTGTGTGCAACCTGCGCCAAGACTGCATGCATTATAAAAGATGGAATTCCAGGTCCCTGAGGAAGACCTGAATCGGCTGAAATCAACAAACGTTGGAAACATCTTTCTGTGGCTTCACAAACCTTGACAACACTTTGCGAGGGCTTGACAAGCCCACCTTTGTCCTTGATGACAATGAGAGAGTGGCCTGGCTCATCAGCTTTACACTCAGATGCTGTCAGCGCTGCTTGGCACTCAGGACAGTGGATCCTCTTGTTCACCATGCGGACAACAAACCCAGCAATATAGCCAACAGCAGCTTTCTTGTAGAGAGATAGGGCAGGAACGGCGGGTACAGCATCTAAGTCATCCGATTCAGCAGCAGACAATTCATATGATATTTCTCAGATACTTTAAATATGTTCGGTTCCTCCAGTGTGTTGCATTTACATCCTTGTTGATGTACTGAGGACGGATAAACTATACACCTAATTCGTTGGTTAAGAAACTTTTTTTCTTTCAAAAATATGTGATTTTTGGTGTAATGTAATGTGTAAGGACTGCAAAAATGAAATGTGGGTTAAAAGTATGATCGGGGGTGAACAATTCATGGAATTTGTCAGCTCTTTTTCAAATAAAATGAGGGGAACCAGAATTAGGCTCGATATGAAGGTAAAAAGCAAAGATTGTTTTGTAATTTACAGCTTTTTCAGAGTATAATTATGAATCAGATCAATTTGTTTAATGGGATGTCACCTGATTAAAAATAAAGCCTGACAACTTCAAGCTTGTGTGTGTGTGTGTGTGTGTGTGTGTGTGTGCGTGTGTGTATGTGTGCGTGTGTGTATGTGTGTGCATGTGTGTGTGTGTGTGTGTGTGTGTTTGTGTTTGCATTTACTTTCCCCAAAATACTTGTTTTATTTCTTTTTAGTAATATGGACCTCTATTAATATGGGGCATAACACAGATGCAATAGTGGGATACTATCGTATTAATTTCCATTGTTCATAGTGCTGCTCGGAACTGTAACCAAACTATTTTAATAGTGTTTGTACGCATTAAGCCCGACTAAACATGAAACGGTACAGTGTGGACGCTTTGAGCTGGATTAATTAGAACAGTTTTGAGTACGGTTCTCAAGATCGGTTATGTAGTGTGGACAGGGCCTAAGTATTAGCATCTATCCAGAAAAGCACTCATTCAATTGTGACAAAACTTGGTCTTTAGCAAACTTTAGCACAAGTTATTGAGAGTATCAGAATCTGGGAGTACATGTATATGAAGGCATGTATCAATCTGTCTATATGGCAAACTTACATTTTTACATGTGGATACAGAGGATATAGGTTATTATTTTCTTTTTGTATGGTATAACTTTAATAATAATAATAATAATAATAATAATAATAATAATAATAATAATAATAACTTAGCAGGGTGTTATAATACTTTTTCTTTAAAGTGATATCTGTCCCCATTTAACCTCTGGGGTCAGGCAAGTGCGACTGGAAACCATTACTGTGAGAACATGCCATAGGACAACATATAGAGCCATAAACTAGACCATAATGCATCCGTAGACTGTTACTTAGGTAAACAACTGGCGGCTCTGTACTTTTCCAGAGATAAGGAATTAAAAATAATCTGTGCCGGCTCTGTAGTGGGGGAGGAAAATAGATGCCTCTCTCTACAGGAATTCAAACATGAAGGGCTTCTGCCACAAGTAAAGTGGCACTGATCGGAGGGCTAAACCTTCGGTGATCCCCTCCTTCACTGCTTTATGATAATTTAAAGGGTGTTGCTGTGGACAGATAAGATATTCAGCATTATCTCCTTTGAGGACTGACCGGTATGTTTTTAATGGGGTTTGTGTGTATTTGTTTTTAAAAACAAGGAAGGGCATACTGCCCTAATAAAACATGCTGTAAAAATCAAGTCCCCACACACACATATATTTTCTGAGATCAAAGTTTTTTCCTTTTTTTTTTTTTTTTTTTTTTTTACAATTCCACAGGTAAACTGTTGCATCCTGGTCTCTTTGCTGTAGGTCACATGGCAGCTAGACCATTGGAGTGAGTTTGGACTAGAACGCATAAGGTGGTTCGGTACTAGGAAGCAGCAGCAATCTTTCACCTACATATACAATTGTCTGAAATATCTGCAAATTCCTAATTTGAGGTATAAAATAGAACAAAGAACCAAACTATATTCACCAGAGTAAAGGTAGGGTGGGCAGTGATATTATTGATTGAGCTAATAACAAGGAAGAAAATGTTTTTCGAAACCTTGGTTAGTACTCCTTTAAGGGCTTAGTGGAAATGTTGTTCAGCTTCATATAACTGAAATCATCACAAATGGCTAAATATGTTCTTGGAATGAAAAAAAAAATAAGGACACCCACAGAAGTGCAAAAAGATAGTATATATAGCCGGTGAATGTTTTCCCTCAATACATTTGTACAACCGTATCCTCTGAAAAACAATAGATACTGGACAGGATGTGATAAACCTGTTGTGTCTGCCATACATTTGTGTGGATGCAGTAAAAAGCCAGACACAGTTTGTTTGGGTTGCTTTGCTTTTCTGAAATACTTCCACTGATGTTATTCTTTCTATTTTTAAACTATCCTGCTAGACATTTATAATGTGGGATCCAATGAAGCTCTGTGACCTATGTAAACTACCTAGTGTATCAGTGCCAATACAGATAAATACAGCAGTGTGGAGTAGTGGTTAGGGCTCTGGATTCATGACCGGGAGGTCGTGGGTTCAGTCCCCGGTGGGGGCACTGCTGCTGTACCCTTGAGCAAAGTACTTTACCTAGATTGCTCTAGTAAAAACCCAACTGTATAAATGGGTAATTGTATGTAATAATGTGTAAAAAATAATGTAATTGTATGTAAAATAATGTGATATCTTGTAACAATTGTAAATCGCCCTGGATAAGGGTGTCTGCTAAGAAATAAATAATAATAATAAATACACTTGTGATGCCTTTAATAGATGTCACAAATGGAAAATATGCTGGACTACGACGTTCGGAAGAAGCGAAATGAATGTGAATGGTGATGTCCCACAATTGTGTGTGGGAAGTTTATGTGTTTATGCTGGGAATTCATTGCGTTATACCGCTAACCTGATACGGATCTGTCTTGATTCTAAGGATTATATATTCAGCATCTCAATTTTCTCAACATGTGTTAACAATATTGATAAGAATCTTGATATATATTTTCTTTTTATATATTTGCGACCATGACAACAGATGCCAAAAGGAAAACAACTCTGTCAACTGCATCACTGTCCAAATCTGTCACCACTTCTGTGAATGCAGTGGTTCAGAAGTGTACAAAAGGCAATGCAAAATCTTTGCTTAAGAAGAGCTAAAAAGAAGCGTGTTGCACAATGCATCAATTGAGATGCCGACAACAGCCAAAGCCTCTTTGTTAGCATTGGCCTGTTCAAGACAAGCAAATTACACTTAGAGGTCGAAGTTAAAGGACAGAATGAAACATGTCGCTGACCCCAGTGCTGCCTCCATATGCTGCCGCCATCAGTCATATATGGTAAACCCCAAGCTAAGTCATAAAATATTGGACCTGCCATAAGATTTGAAATGGCCAACTGGCGCCAGATTTTTTTCAAGTCTACAAACATTTTACTTCATCCTAACTGAGTGCTGTGACTGGTTGCTGGGACAATCACCTTTTGCCAGCTTCTGCAAACATTCTATTGGTTTGGCCTTTAGTTGTGTGTAACTGTACCTGCACTTTGTAACGAAATATTTCACTGGCAAAAAACATGGCTACTCGCCAAAAAAGAATACATTTACCAGTGTTTCCACCCTTACTGGGGAAGACTGTGCACAAATACCAAGTTTTTATTTTGTTTTTATTTTTGTTATACCATGTAGCTGCAAGGTTTGATAAAATATAGTGACAATATAGTTTCACATTTAGTGATTGTTTCCAAAATTATGGTTTCAGAAGAGAGGAAAATGCAGATCAGACTTTTATTTAAGTATGTTATGTCGATAACAATATGATATTAAGGTGTATGCCTTTTGAAATTTCATGGGTTGGGGGCTGATGTATAGATATAATAATTTTAAAATGCTTAACAACCATTTCAGACAGTACGTCTAATTTAAGTTTCCAATTTGGAAGAAAAAAGTTTAGTCTTTCCCGTGTGTGATATTTTTATACTGTAATTGCTTCCAGTTCAGGTTATTTTGGTGTACACTTTAAATATATACACTACCGGTCAAAAGTTTTAGAACACCCCCATTTTTCCAGTTTTTATTGAAATTTAAGCAGTTCAAGTCCAGTGAATAACCTGAAATGGTACAAAGGTAAGCGGTAAACTGCCAGAGGTTAAAAAAAAAGTTTAGGTTACCAAAACTGAAAAATAATGTACATTTCAGAGTTATACAAAAGGCCTTTTCAGGGAACAAGTAATGGGTTAACAACTTACAGCTGTTCTGCAGCAATGGAAGTAAATTAAGCCTTGAAAGTTGATGCTAACAATTCCTACAGGTGTCCCAACTTTTGTTGATTACTTACAAACCCTCTATCTGTATAAAAGCAGTGTTGGAACAGACTGTGTTACTACACCTCTTAAGCATTATTTGGACAGTATTGTACTGCAGGAAGTAGTATATTGCTATCATAATGGCGAGAAAAAGGCAATTAACAAAGGAAGACAGACAGACCATTATAACCCTTAAAAGTGTAGGTCTTTCCTTTAGAGAAATTGCAAAGAAAGCCAAGGTGTCAGTGAATACAGTTTCCTACACCATCAAAAGGCACTTGGAAACTGGAGGAAACTCTGACAGGAAAAGGTCTGGCAGACCCAAAGCCACAACAGAATCAGAAGACAAGTTTCTGAGAGTCAACAGATGGCGTGATAGGCGGCTCACAGGACAACAGCTTCAAGCACAGCTTAACAGTAGTAGATTACTAGAGACATTTCTGTTTTACTTTGTTGTTTATTTATGTATATATGAATAATTGCTGTAACCAACTGTTCAAATAGATGTAGCTGTTACAACTTAGACGTTTATCCAGATGGTACTGTTCACTGATTGTATGCATGCAGATTAACTAAAAACTGTAGTATTATTACAAAACCCTCAGAGTCCTGAAAACAAAAATGCTTATGAGAGGCATTTCACCTTTATGATGTTATTATTATTTGTTTATTTAGCAGACACCTTTATCCAAGGCGACTTACAGAGACTAGGGTGTGTGAACTATGCATCAGCTGCAGAGTCACTTACAACTACGTCTCACCCGAAAGACGGAGCACAAGGAGGTTAAGTGACTTGCTCAGGGTCACGCAATGAGTCAGTGGCTAAGGTGGGATTTGAACCGGGGACCTCCTGGTTACCAGCCCTTTTCCTTAACCACTGGACCACACAGCCTCGTTTACTAAGTACATGGTATTACTAGAGTATATCCCAACCATAACAGAATAATAAGACGGACTAAGAATAATTAACTCAGAACTGCCCTATAGCTGCTGTTACCCTTGGATCAGATACAGGATACAGAAAAAGAATCTCGGATTCTCTGACATACTGTACTGTGCAGCACATGGGCCGTGATAGAAATGGATTGTCTGCAGCTTTGAAGTAAAGGGCTGAAGATGTCAATCTCATTACAGATGAAAATGCAGCTGCTATTGATCTTATGCTTGCATTGATTGCCTCTCCTCGGGTTGCAATAGAGACCTGGCCCATTGTTTACTAAATACAGTATTCTGTTCACTACATCAATTACCCTGACCCACGCTGCTCTATAACCCACTCTGCTTGTCACGCGGCTGCCCATTTACGGTAACAGCTGTCATACTAATGAATTCATGTTGACATTCTACTTAAACCATTATCCGAAAGGGAACCCTTCTGGTTTTCTCTGTCTCAAACGGCAGGGGCACTTGATTTGCAATTACAAACCTCCAGCTTACTTACGACAGTGGCTTTTAAGAAACACCTGAAAAACACAAAGGGTGTGGACAGCAAGCCAGTCTTTTAAACATTACTAGTAGAATAGGCAGTGCTGTGAGATGCACTGCTTTCACATTCTGATTCCTGCAGGTGAGGTTACAATCTCTTCAGAGGCTCATTTACTAAAGACACTATCCCATTGAGTGGAGGATTGGTGGTTTTAATCATATAGGTGATGTTGATCTCAGGATAGATATTGTTCTTCAGTCCACCAGGGCCGGTGTGCAGGTTGCAGTTGTTGGATGATATTCAAACTGTTTTAATCATTGTTTTACAAATTGTGAGAAAGTTTCCTTTGAAAGTATGTGGTTAGGGTTAGATTGTTTGTGGAGTGGCACTCTGTCACGCTATTTGGTAGTACCTTTTCAGGTCATTTGCATTTCCATATAGTTCTCTTTTAAGGAGAGAAATACAGAAGGGCATGTTTAAATGTTCCTGGTTTTCACAGTCAACCATTGCTCACTTAAAAAATATGTAACAACTAATGAACGTACTGTATGGATTTTGAAAGAGAGTAGCAACAAGACTCATACCCAGCCTAGTAACAGACATATAAAATTAAGTCTAATTATGAGAGTTGGAGGATTGGAGGTTATACTTGGATCGTGTTAGCCAATAGAAATACAGTAAAACTTGACAGAGGGTGATTTAAGGTTATAGAAGTGCATGGGATAAATACAGAATCCCCAGCCCATTTTGAGGCTACAGAAAACTTGCCTCAAAATGGGTGGGGTTATGTCATGTTAGCCAATAGCAATATAGTACAACTTGGAAAGGATGACATAAGGTAGAGTCCTGCATTGGGTCAGGTACCCACGGGCCCGCGGGTTCGGGGTTGGAATGTGAACTTTTTCGCGGTTTGCAGTTCGAGTGCGGGTCCAAAAAAAAAAGAAATCGGGTCTGAATTTGAATCACCAAAAACGTTTTCTGTCCTTTCAGCATACTCCTCTGTAACGTATTTGAAGGTGAATGTACCAGTGTTCCTGCACTAAAGCAGGAGGCGATTTGGGAGGAGTCAGCTGACTAAGCAGTGTTTTTCTCTTATGTTTGATATGTCGCAAGATCTTTTTATCACGTCTGCTTGGTGATATTAAAAATGTCTGTGGAGGAGGTGAAAAAAAAGATGGGTTTATATCATGTAGTGGATAATAGTTCGAGAGGTAAATCAGAAGTGTGTAATTATTTTTAAATCAAAGCAAATGAAAATAATAAACATGTGACTGGATTCGTTGCTTGTAATGTTTATGTAAACGACAGACACAAAAATGGTACATCTCTGTGAAAGCAAATGTGTAGCTCCCTTTCAACTGGTGGCACGAAAGGAAGAGACAGGTATTTTATAGTAAAGTAAGTAGAGATAGTTAATATGTTACAATGTTAAAATATATCCAGACCACTAGAGAAAGTTACCACGCTGTATAGGCTATTGTGTAAACGCAATCTGTGGAGAATGGTAAAGATATCTGTGTGTGAATGTGAGAGCGTGAGAGTCAGTCGACTCAGGCAGTAGGTAAAGGACAAACACTTGCGGGTTCAGGTCGGGTTACAGGTCTTATTAAAGCAGGTACGAAGACTGTGCTGCAGCGGGTTGCGGGTTCGGGTCAGGTCCTGTAGTAGCGTGTCCGGGTCGGAAGCGGGTCGTAAAAATCAGACCCGCGCAGGAAGGTTCGAAAATGTATGAAACAGACACTAAATGGAAGCCACCCACGATACGCAGATAACACAGTATGGTTATTGCGTATTATTTTAAAACTACTTTTAAAAATACTTTTTTTTTTACTTTTACAAAATTACACGTAAGCTTAGTCTTCATAGCCTCTTATGACGAGCGGTCATTGCTTGATGCGTACATCACATAATACGTTTTTTTGTAGACAAATCAACTCCTTTGAAAGTATAATGAAATTTCATATCACATCACATTCTTTCCAATGATTAAGAGGATAAGAGAATTAATACTTATATGGCTGGTTTCACAGACCCTGATTAGTACCTGGACTACCCGATGTTAATTTAAGTAAGATAAACCAAGATTAGTGCTAATCTGGGTCTGTGAAACCAGCCAACAGAAATGTAAACAAAGCAGTTTCACTGACACTAAATAAGTATAAAGAGAATGAAGAGTTTGACATTTTATTACTTATAATTTCACCAAACAATACTGATTTTAAAGCGACTATCCTAAACAGAAATAATATATGTATGCTTTCTTTCCTCATAAATATAAAAAATGATTTGATTACCTCTTTCCTTATGAGCAAGTATTGAGGTTACTTAATGAATCTGGTTTTAATTTGCTTGCATTTTAAAGATTCAAATGTTGACATTGTTAAATACTATGTCACAATCTCTGTGACTTGTGCTACAGTACAATGTGACATGTAAAAGCAGGCACTTTGTATAAAACTGTTGTGTTACATTTTTGTTTAACAAAATTAACAGGAAACAATACCACATATAACTTTTTGTTTTTGTTTTGATACCTTATACAAGCAATACAATTTTTTTGTTTATCATAAATGTGTTTTTCATTTTTTCTTCTTTGCTATTTACGTCTGTTTCTTGAGAGGTACACTGTATATGCGGCAGGGCTTTGGTCCTCGCCAGCTAGCTCCCTACTCCCTCTTCGATTAGCTTTTAACTTGGCCTGTCAGGACTCCAGCATCTCAAATTCAGTTAGCCCCTGTCTGGGCCTGTGCCAAGGGCCAGCCTTCACTGCTAATGGCAGCCAGCTGAAGGGACACTGAGAGGGCTTGAATCAAATTTACAGGGCAGTAATCAGATTAGTCGAGCAGGAAGGCTTTTACATATATATTTCTTTTTTGTCTTTTCTTCCCCGGGTCTCTCATGCGCAGGGTGAGTGATGGCCAGAGGATGAGCTGTCAGCATCGTCAGGGGCTCCAGGACAGAAAGGGCTGCCTACTCGTCAGCAAAGTGGGCCGCTGAGTGAATTGCGTTAGGGTGACAATGTTTTGTTTGCGGAGTGGCACTTTGTCTATGTGATGTAAAATTAGGAGTGGGTCCAGCAACTGGGAAGGCAAAGAGCTAAATGTCACTTAGCTCATTCCCAAGAGGCATTTTTTTCTTTTCTTTTCTTTTCTTTCTTGTTCAACGCTGTACAAACAAACATATTCTGTTTGGCAGCATATCAGAAATGTATAGTATGTCACGCTCAAATCCTTAACAATACGTGTTCGTCTTTGAAAAAGTTGATTTACTCAACTGCTCTTCCACTGCTCTCCAGTTTGATTTAAAAGCTGAGATCAGGACAATAATATAACCCAGATAATGTTGAATTATTTTTTCTGTCCTAGACCATGAATGATGTTGGATCCTTTATACGGTTATTTATTTTTCTAAATAACCCTAATATAGTTTTCACAGGCCATTTTTTAACATTTCACTGTGTCTTTTTATTATGGTAAATGCAGTGCTTTTTGAGCCAACGGTAACCAAAACTTGTGACCCCCCTTTATAAAACGTCTATTTCACTTCCTAAGTTATAATACTTATAATGTAACACTCAACCTCAGCTGCAGCAGGTGTCTTTTTGGTTCACAGCAAGCTTGTAGCTGGCAGGTTTCTGGAGAGGGCATCTATATCAAGATGGGATTATCATTTGAGAGTGTAAACAAAAAGAATCAGCCTTCTGATGATGTATGAGGTACAAATGCAGTAACCAGACACCAATTAATCAAATGCTAGTATTAAATTAAGCTCCATTTTAGCGCATATGTGCATT
This sequence comes from Acipenser oxyrinchus oxyrinchus, assembly GCA_030684275.1. NCBI lineage: Eukaryota > Metazoa > Chordata > Actinopteri > Acipenseriformes > Acipenseridae > Acipenser > Acipenser oxyrinchus. The sequence goes on from CM060250.1 coordinate 28,354,629, forward strand.
AAACTCCTAAAACAGCATAGCTCAACTAATTGTGGGACACTGAGTTTTCAATAGTTTTTTTTTTTTGCACGGAATACTTTTTTTTTTTTATCACCAGTCTTTCACTTTTCAGTACATACACCATGAGAAACAAAGTTTTTTTTTTATTTTTTTATTTTTTATCAAGTTAGCTAGTTGCATCCATGTCCTGAGGGTGAAAGGCCAGGCTACAATTAAATGAATAGCATGTTGGATAATATCCATGTGGTGTTTTCTAATCAGTAATTGTCAGCAGCCAAGACTTCCCCTCCTTCCCTGGATCTGCAGTTGGGCTTTCTTCCTATTTCTCAAATCCTGTAAACAACAACCCCAATTTGCATGTGCCCCCTATACACTGTAGCCCATATTTATATCCCAGTGACTCAGTTGCCAGGAAACTGAAAGAAAACAGAGCCCAGATAAGTTTTAATCCACCTTTTTTTTGTTGATAGTGGGGTGTGAGTGAAAGAAGCCAGCAACTATCCTATTAGGTTACTGTGGAGCTAGGTCCAGTTGTTGTGGGGGGGAGCATGTTAATGATATCTGTGAATTGTCTGTACTGGTGATTTGGTTTAAACCCTTTTTACACCACTTTGACCTCTATTCCCAAGCTTCTCCCATGATTTGATGCATAGCAGTTCAGGTAACACCGCAGGAGAAGACTTATTTGCTGTGACCTTCCCTTCTCCCCGAGCTCGATTTAGAACACTAGCAGGCTGCAGGAATAACTTTGCTATCTTTTCAGCACTGTGGCGGGACTAGCTATACGTGTAGTTATACTGCCAAACATGGCACTTCTTTTTAGGGTGCTTTTGTAACTTTCTCCTCGGTACCATTACACAACTCAGTTTCCAGCGTTCATGGAAAAACTTGCTGTTTGTAATATCCCCTGGCCTGATTTGTTGGTTTCTGTGTAGAGCTGGGGGATTTGTAGGGTACAGCTTCTTATTCTCAGAATACCCCTCCAATTTATATAATGTATATATTAAGTGATCTAAATAGATCTGATTACCAGACCCTAAAATACTGTAGATAAACTATGATCTCTCTATACTTGTAGAAGATTTAAATAAGTATTCAATAAAAACAACAAATGATCATTGACATTAATCTAAGCATTTTGGTAGCACTTAAGGCTACAGGTTGTAATGATCCTTTTTAAGGATTTGTATGCCTTTATGGTGCGTCATTAGCTCTGATACTACGTGGTGATGTCACTCCCTAATGTGCATTTGCACAGCTAGCTAGTGAGAGCGTGGAGAGAAGCACAGAGAGTTTAGAGCAATATGGATGTGCCTTGGGGATAATCCAGAGTGGGTTTATTGGTAAAGCGCCTGACCCTGTAATATGTATGTTATGGGAAAGGAGTCATGGGACCTGGCTATGTTTGGTCTGAATCCTACAACTGCCTAATAAATGTGCTGTTTGTACCCAAATCCATTGACTCGGACTCTCTTTATTTACCTCCGGCCTGCGATCCTCACCGATACCAGCCTACCCAACGTTACAGGGCACAAATAACTATATTGCATTGTAATAGCTTGATAGTTACATTTTTTTCCAATTATCATGTTATTACTAGCATTCCGCATTTTCAGGTTTTATCTTAACAATTTTTTTATTTTACAAATATTAAAATAGGGAGGAAATTGGTAAAAGAAAATTAGGGGTGGGGTGGAATCGCAGTAATACACACTTTACATGTGAAATATAATGCATAGCAGTTCTGGTTTTTGATTAAGTTTAATGTCCCTGACACATTTTGCCATATAGGAAGTAGAATCTGCAAGTCAAGGCCACATTTTCCCAAGTTAGCTGGTAGTTTGCGAACGCTTGGGCAATCACTGTGCTGACGGAAATAGTATCTGCAGAAGGTTTGAAAGTGACATCAGCACAAAACAAGGCAGGTTTATTCACCTTGAAATCATAAAAAGAAAAGAAAATTGACAACCGGACGGCCCAAGACATCAGGAGACTCATCAAAAATCACACAACACAATATTTCCATCAATGTGTTCCATAAGTTTATCAACTAAAGCATCATCTTCTGTCAAATATTTACGAGTAAGATTGTCGGTGTAATAAACAGTGGCTGTCCAGTTTAATGCATCGCTTACTTTCAGTATCTTCTTTTATTCTAGCGTCAGCGCGAACATGTACCTCAAAGCAGCAGTATTTGCGACGCAATACATGCTCACCCTCATCTGGGCCCACTTCTGCTATTTGGCTTTTTGTTTATTTCGAAACATTTTTTTTTTCTTTTAATATTCATAAACTGATTTACATTTTCTCCCTGTTCCTCATCCACTCAATATATAATATTTTCTTGTTAGTATTTGTTACTTGGCTCTCCTCGACAAGTTAGAAATTTTGAGTGATCGATGGGCTTGAAGTTAAATCTAGCTCTGTAGTTAGGAATCTTGGTGTGGTCTTTGACCCTAGCCTTACCTTCGAGTCGCAATGTTACCAAGGTATCCTTTTTTCACCTTCGTAACATTGCTTGTCTGCGCCCTATGTTGTCTGTGCCTGATGCAGAAAGGCTAGTTCATGCCTTTGTTTCTTCCCGGCTCGATTATTGCAACGCGTTGCTTGAGGTGTCTCCAAGGCTGCTATCAGCAGACTACAATATATTCAGAACTCTGCTGCTCGCATTTTAACTGGCACTAAACTGGGTGCCCTTATTACACCGGTTCTTGCTTCTTTGCACTGGTTGCCAGTTTGAGAGCAAGATTGATTTTAAAATACTGTTGTTAACCTATAAGACTCTGAACAGCTTAGCTCCATGTTACATTGCTGAATTGCTTACACGTTACACACCCGTACGTAATCTATGTTCTTCATCCTCGAGTTTATTGGCAATACCCAAAACTAAGCTTCGCTCCATGGGCAATAGGGCTTTTTGCTTTGGAATGACCTTCCTCAATCTATCAGGCATGCTAAGACCTTTGATACTTTTAAAAAACAATTAGACACACTTTTACATTCAGGCCAAACCGCTGCATTGAAAGAATCCATTCACAACATAGGAGGCTTGTTGCTAGGGAGCCGACGTCACTGCCCTGTGACTTGCTAGTGCATTGCTTAAAAAACTGCTTCAGCAAGTAGATATTTAATTTGCTTTGTGTTATTGTGCAAGGTGTGTGTATATGATAACAGTACGATATTAATGCTTTGTTTTTAATTGTTCTGCATATTTTAGTTTGTGATGTGCAGTACAAAATAAAATGAACAGTAATTCTCAGTGAAATTGTCTATGTATTGTGCAGCTAAAGCATGCGCAGTTAGACTGTAAAATTGGGGAGCCAACTTCAGGACCGCGATATATCCAAATCCATGAGTATAGCCAGGGCGATATAACAAGGGGTGGGTGTACACTGAGGTAAGAAATTGATTTTAAGGCCTTGGTTATCATTTTTGTTTAACTCAGAGTCCATTATCTAATTGGCCCTTTAATACAGCCTATTCAAAACGTAGTAATGAGAGCTTTTGTTTTCAAGGAGCTGTAATACAGTCCTAATTAGCCTTGTAAGCTTTTCAGCCCCTGCAAATAACAGCTTCTATGAGTAAAATCTGAAGACAAATATTCCAGTGATATATGAAACCATAATCGGTAAAGTACAGTACAACCTTTGAAGGGCTTTAAGTGACTATCCAGAGTGAAATGCCTTGGAATTAAAAACACAGCCAGGGGTTTTGCTGTGTAGGTCTGCCTTGTTTCTCTCAACCAGCCAAGCAAGCCAGCTAAGTACCTGTAATTGTGAGGTAATAAATACAAATAGATGTATTCCAGATAAATACTTGACTAGTACCAGAAGGTGAAACCACCAGAATCCAGTCCAAGATTATGTCTGTTGACAGGGAACATAGCTCTACTCCTGCTTTACTGCTTGTTTGTGTCTATAAAATCAAAAAAATTTGACATTTTAGGGCTGTGAGCGATCCTTACACCATCTAATACAAAGTGCTTACCAACTACTTATGGAAAAGATTTGTGCTTTACGATCACATTTACATCAGCAGGTTCCAAAACTGATAAAGCTCTTATCTTGTCATCAAATATTTAACAAACAAATGTCCAAATTTGTATGGTAGTGTTGTAGTTTCTATGCTTTTTTTATGTACTATACAGGTATTGTTATTATTTATTTTTTAACAGACACCCTTATCCATGGCAATTGTTACAATATATCACATTACTTTTACATACAATTACCCATGTATACAGTTGGGTTTTTACTGGAGCAATCTAGGTAAAGTACCTTGGTCAAGGGTACAGCAGCAGTGTCACCCACCTGGTATTGAACCCCCAACCCTCCGGTCAAGAGTCCAGAGCCCTAACCACTACTCCACACTGCCTGTTTGCTTACTGTATGCTTTTTTTCACTATGCCAACACGATGCTTAATACACTTTGCTAACCATCGTATACCAGAATTCACTTTTATAAGGCTGATTTTAGCGGTACTAGCTTCACCCCTATTCGAAGAAAGTGCAAAGGCAACTTTTCAGTGAAGAATTTTATACTGTTGACAATATACTGGGAAGAAATTAGTCAGAAAAATACCTCTAACAAAGGTTCTTCTTTCTGTCTTAACTGTTAACTTGCCTTAGAAAATGTCCATTTAAATCAGGGCCCTCTATGTTTACACTTCACTAAAACTCCACCCAGTGACAGGGGCCCAACTGGGAGCTTACAGGCTTGAGACTGTTCAGGCCAAATGGAATTAAATGGGTCCTATCTCCAACCAGTATCCACAGTTTTTCAGTTGAGGATAACAAATAAGCCCATTAGTGGAAGAATTTGCTGCCCAGGTCAGAGCAGCAGCTATATTTAAGAAAATCCTCTCATCAGCTACCCGGCTAAAGCCCTTCTGTGATGAAATTTTTTACTTATGGAGAGCCTCTAAATCAATTGGAGAGTGGAGAGCTGTGTTTCCTCCACTCAGCAGATTCATGTCATTCTCTCGCTCATCATTTCAGCAACTTGGAGGCTATAAATCGTGAGGCCTGCAGATCGAGAGGAATGGGGATCAGATGGGAAGCGATACAAGCCCTTGTGAGGTTTTTGGGTCAGGGTAAATGTGGTGTATCCCAGTGCTTCACAGACATCCAATACCTGGTTTATTATATTAGGCAGGTATTCAGGAAAAGCTGCACCTCATCATTTGTCATGCAAACATGATCCCTTGGATTCATTCTGTAATATATGAAAGCTGCTTATCTCAATTGTGAGTCAGTTTCATACAGTAGATCTTACAGACTTTGATAGTAGACACTCGGTTGGCAGTATTGTATTACAGTACCAGGGATCAGTATATAGTGTGTGAATCCCTGCCCTGGGCTCCATCCACAGGGTTGTCTTCATGCCCAGGCTCCCAGCTTTTCAGCATTTTTGTACTGCAGGATTCCTGTGAGCATACTTTTCTGTTTGTTAAAGTGAGTATCTGGAGCCAGTTTTGCATACCAGGGATTTTCACAGGATTAAAGGTTTACACTTTGTTTATATTTGAATTGATTATTAAGTAGTTAATGGAAACAAAATGGTTTCTATGTGTCAGGCTGCCTGTCTAATCATCTGGCTGTTGTTACCAACAGTCACCTGTCATGGTCATGTAGCACCATAGTCGACTGCATTAACATCATTTCATATATTTTGTGTTGGAAAAAAAAAGTTTGGTCAATCCAAACAGATCTAAAACAAAGCCTTTTTTTCTTTGTGATTGAAGGCAAAGTTTAACTGCATGTCATTTGAGAAACCATAGAACTTTTCTTTTATTAATGGTGTATCCAAAGTACACCCCCTCCTTTAACAACGTGTGCCGTAGTAGGGGAACAGAAAACCAGCATTGTTGCAGGAGGTAGCATGATCTGGATACACTACGATGTTTATAAGAGAAACATTTTGCTGACTACACCCCTCCCTTCGCCCCATGATGAAGGGAAATTCTCTTTCTCCTGGGGAACATGCCCAAGTTGACCCATTATGTGTAAACACAAATATTAAAACAATCAGGTAAGGTAATGCGATTCTTGTAAACACTGCTGGGTGATTTGTAACACTCTAATGCTCCAGGGAGTGGGAACTGCAGACAAGGGAGGAGGCTGATAATCTAACCTAAACATCGGGGTGAAAGCACACTACAAAAGGGGAATATATGGTCAGACGTATCAGCCAGGGTAAACGTGACAACAGGACAAAAGAACACAGTGGAGAACAAGCCCTGGTATCAGTGTTCCAAAACACGCAAACACAAAAATATGCAAAGAAAAATACAACTATAAACAGCAAGGTAATTAACAGTTTCATCTGTTTAACTGAATAAAGGGAAGGTAATGTTCCACTTTCAATAAATAAAGTGGAGCAGCTACCATTAGTAATGTAGTTCTAACCTGCGTCAGAACAAAGCTAATTGATAACAAGTCATCTGTGATTAACCAAACTGATACAGTACATGTATTCTATTGCTGATGTTTGTTAGGGCAACCTGATAGCTGTCAGTAGAGGCAGCCTAGAGGCCATAATGTTAATTAGTCTTTCTTTTTTCTACACAGTCATCTACAGGGCAGCGGTACAGTTTTCAATGCCAAATTGTATTGACATTTTTTTTTTTGCCTTGTTGTGGAACTTCAGATGAGAGGGAGAAAAAGAAAAAAAAACATCAGCTCAGGTACCGGTGGTCTGGCATAGTTAGGTTTCTCCATGCAAAATATTCTTCTGAAAAGAAAGCTTTTTTAAGTCAATTCTTTTTTAAGTAATTGTGCATGTGTATGTATTTGGAATGGATTAATGAACATATATAATAAGATTATGCCACTATCATTTAATGGTTAGTGACATTTTCAGATCAGCTGGCAAAAACAGAAATTCTGTAAGCACCATTTTATTTGTGTGACATTTATTTTTGTCAATTCCTCAAGGTTATTTAAACACTAACCCTATTTGCAACGTGTGCTAAAATCTATGGTGCATAATTTGAGTACAAAATCTGCAAAAAAGGGCTGTGGATCTGAATGGGTTTATCGTATGAAGTTATCATGTTTATCATTTTCTCACTACAAAGTCACCACTATCTTCAGCTCCTCAAGCGAGTTTAACAGGTTGACAGATCATTTTCAAATGTCAAAGCTAAACTATTATTAAGATGACAGTAAAACGCTTACGCTGCTTAAATCCTGCAATAAAACGCAGCCCATCAAAACAGTTAGGCTTTTAAGGGTTTAATAATGTCACTGGCTTAGGCCTCCTTCTTATCCTTTGTCTCTATGGTTCTGAGCAGGCCCTGGAGGCAGAAGGAGACAAATTTGCTATGTTCTAGTCCAGGGACTTTTTTGCCTGTCTAAAAATCAGAAATCAAATGCTTAGCTTGAACAGATTCTGGCAATTCTGTTGACATGCTCTAGTGTGGACGCGGTAAAGCTGTGTGACCTGACTTAACAGTTAATACCGACTAAATATTACTTAGAAATGGCTGACTTGTTATTAAAGACAAGATAGTAGCGGATCACTCGTAAGTACTTTTGGATTACTTGCCCTTTGCCGTTTAAAAAGGGTGGCCCCTTAGATTGAAACTCAGATTTGTGTAATAATTACACCTGGGGATTTAAAAGAAGAGGCCATGAGAGAAACCCATTCTGATCTATGCTGTACATGTAGTGCAACACGCGGCACTAGACACTCGGAACTTAAATTAATTAGTAGCCAACTACACTACCTAGTGACTAAATAGGACCCTAGTAACGACAGACAACAGGAATGCAGTTTCACAATAAAATGTTCTTGTAAAATCATTAAAATATGGCAATGAATTACTATAAACTGACAATACCAAAAATTACCAAATAAAAAACAAAAAAACACCCACTACTTTGGTAGGGTGCAAAAGTATAAAAAAATAAATAAATAATAATACGTTTGTCAGGCCACCAGGTCACAACAGCCGCCACTGGATCCTCATCAACTGCTCCAGGACAGGTGCAACTAGTGTCCCCCCCACACCGGTGCCAGGCTCCTCCCTTGACGTGGCAGGCATCCCCCCCCCGGAGACAGAAAAAAAAACAACAGCACTGAGTGACCCACACACGCACACACTTATACAGTGTACTAGCCACTGTACATAACACCCCAACAACAATTAAGTATGCTTGTTTATAGTCAACGTCAACTATACCAATACTAGATCATGTATTTAAGAAAACACACTCTGCAGCCACAGTTAAAAAAAATTAAAATGCAGCGCCTCAAATATCACTCACTCTATGGTGGGCATTTATATAAATATAAAGTGTGAGACAATGAAACCCACCACCAAGATAGATATTTTCTTTAGAAGTAATAACTGAACATCGCCTAATATGCCTGCAATTACAAAGGCAAAACCTTTATATCCTAGTAACAAGCATTAAGTGGTGCAGAAAAAAAACACAAGTTGCAGACAAATACCAATCATTGGGATTATATTTTTTCAATAATGGGGTAAACACCACACAGCCTGCCTTTTTTCCAGCTGGTGGGTCAATTAAAAATAAAATGTAGGTATTACTCCCAGCAGAGAGAAAATAAAGGTGCACTAGGGTCCCTAAACACCAAGTGGGTCAAAAACCCTATTTGGCAATGTACCATCTAGTCAATAATTTAAAGACAGCCAACTACTTCCCTGCTAAAACTGAACCCTTTTGTCCATGGTTTCTCTCTGAATTCCAATCTCTGCTCTCCGCGGCTCTGCTTTCTGGGTCTCTGTTCTCCATGTCTCTGCTGGCTGTCTGCTTGTCCTGCTGTCCTGCCCTCTTCACTCTCTCTGCTGTCTCTCTTGTTCTATCTGCTCTGCTCCTTTATATCCATCAAACTCTTCCCTTTATTGTCCAGAGCCAATCAGTTGACAAAACATATTAGCGTTTATTGTAAAAACTACATTTCCCAGCATCCTTGCGGCGAAATGCATAAACCTTCCATTGGAAGTGACGTCACTTATTCTCAACCCCCTCCCAGCCTGGATGCCGTTCCATACCAAAACACAGGGTAAGACCAAGTTTAAAATAATAAAAACGTGCAATTTGTCCTAAATAAAGCAAAATCGAAACTTAAATACCAAACCAAATAAAACAATGTATAAAACGTGCTCAAAATGACTCAAATAACTTGTGCAAGTCTTACTCTGTGTACCTCCGGCAGCTGTGGGATAATTAACAACATTCAATCATGTCATGAAAGTCTATTTCTTATACCAACTTATTAGTAGTCATTGTTTACTAGTATACAATACCCTATATGCTGGTCTGTTAAACTGTATAATTTGTCATTGTTGTTCACAATAATATGGTTCCTAAACTTTCGTTTCATTATGTGTAAAGCTAGTACATTAATCCTGTGAGGAGCTTTAAAACACCTCTATATAAAGTGTTAAGAAAGCCTTAAAGAGAACAGATTGTAAACATTAGGTCACCCTGTGACATACACAGCATATACCACAGTGAACATTGCTACATTTTTTAAATGCTCCGGCGATTTCGAGATCCTGAAAGGTAAGTGATTGTCGGCACAGGAGAAAGATGCCATTCCAAAGACTAAGAGTGGCACAGTGAGCTTTCCCCACATTCGGGTTGCTACTGTGTCTCGGGCCTCACCTGGAGGGACCACACACTGAAACCATGGGTATATTTGATGGAGATGCTCAAACCAAAACCAAACAATCCTCTGTTACACTCTCACTCTTAGGAATTACATAAAAAGATACTGACATATTATCTTTTTGGGTCAAGGACTGCCATGAATAGCAGGTCTAGATGAAAACTACAATGATAGATTGAATCATTAGGCTTATTTACCCACTTACTACAAAGAACAGAACAGTAACAATTTTTACAATCTGTCAATATATACAATAACGTGGGCCACTCACAATTACCTTTTTCGACCACATGTGGACATTAGGCCATATATTAGTCTTTTTTTCAGACAGCATATCGTATTCCTTCAAATTTAAGACACCCTCGAATTTAAGACGCAGCCCAAATTTCCCAACCTCCATTTGAGGAAAAAATAAAACATCAAAGATACAATCTCAATTACGCATATAAGAAAACAGTTTTAGTCATCAATACATTACAATGGCTGTTGGTATGTCATGGATGATTCGAGATCGGACAGTAAAGTTTTTGTTCGTCTTTTCTCGGGCTGTACTCAGGCAGTCGCGTCTTTTGTTGCCGATTTTAACAAATAACACAATTGTAAATAGCATTTCCATGATTTTAAGAATGATGATGGACTTACCATATAAGAAAATACCATTTTTGATTCAAAGAGCCTGTTCTTGGCATAGCCTTCCCTAATTTTGACCTGATGTCTCAATCATATATTTTAGAGGAAGTGATAACTCTCGTTCTTGTCAGACCTATAAAAAACAAATGACCAATCTCAAATTTTGATATATCCAGAAATGGTGAGCAGGAAATAAAAATCAGAGAGTCTTGTATTAAAAAAAAATGACATTGCTACTGTTACAAAGGTACTTTCCACCCACCTCATTTGATTCAACTGTGTTTTATATACACAGCTGAGCATCAACAATTTCCTCAAAGCCTCCACTAGTGTTTTCTACTATTATAACAACCTTGACTTGCATAAGGAAGTAAAAAGTTTGAGTGAAATAGCTTGCATCACTCGGTTTTCAAGGTGTGGTATCCGAAGCATAATCATCAAGTACAAAGAAACATCATCTTTAATTGACAAACCCAAGACTGGAAGATCCAAAAAGCTGTCTGAGCAATACTTGAAGATAATATCCTTAAGGAATAGAAAGAAGACAAGCATTGAATTGACAAGAGAACTGGCAGAAGGCACAGGTGTCGATGTCCATCAAATCAACAGTATGAAGGTCACTCTTGAAATCAGGACTTAAAGGATGTGTTGCAGTAAGAATACCTCTGTTAAGAATGGGGACTAAAAGCATAAAATATGCACAAGAACACAGAAATTGGACTATAGAACAATGGTCAAAGGTGCTTTGGACTGTTGATGAAAAGAATGGTAAAAGTTCAAAAATACTGTGGTAAACTTGTCTAAAGGTACAATTTTTAGATTTTTTTTAATTTAAAACCAAACACTTGCAGAAACTTGAATGCAACCCTTCTGGTCAACTTTGTAAGATCACATACAGGAACTCTGTTGACACTGAAAACCTGTGTCGGGTGTGTTCCTTCAAAGAGAAGTGCAGCGTGGAAAAGAGTGTAAGAGACGTTTGCCAGTCTTATTGTTTTCAAATGCTATGAAAAACATACCATTAAAAATCTAAAAAGCATTTTACATAACACATGGATTTTCATAAAGGAAAATGCGAGTCCTACAAAGTGATAACTGGAATTATTTTGTTAACTCTCTGTACTTTAAACATTTCCTATTTTTCATATGTCGACCAAATGCATCTAAGATAACAGGCGTAAAAAGAAAATATGGAACAGGCATGTTTGTAGAAAGCTATGGGCAAAAGTTTTGCATCACCCTATTAACAAATGTTGCTTCATAAAGTCGAATGAAACCTGCTGAATAATAATATACCGCTTTGTAGTTTTCCATATACTTAACAAAAAACTGACATGAATTGAAAAATGTGACATTTTGAAATCTAAAATAATATACAGTACTACAGTACTATAATGGCTTCCGGTAGACTTTTGCGATATCATTTTGTAGTTTCTTTGATTACATGACGTTAAATAAAATATCTAAATTATGTTCATATATATATATATATATATATATATATATATATATATATATATATATATATATATATATATATATATATATATATATATATATATATATATATATATATATATATATATATATATATATATATATATATATAGTGAAATGATTGCACCCGTCACAGGTTCGTGCCCCTTTAAAAACTACGACCCAGCCCACAGAAATGGATTTTCAAGCACGGTTGCGCTAATATTTTAATAAACACAAAAATAAATACAGCAAAACAAAACAAACACCTAACTCCGATTTGGAGCACTTACTACACAGGTAATTTCCCTGACTAACTTGCAGGACGGCTAAGCCGTTTACCTGGCATACAAACAAAAACCCCACAGGTTTACACAGCACTTACTTCTCGGACTGCTCGGAAGCAGAGCACCTTCCTTCTGCCTCCTTCCACCCAGCAGCCCAGAGCAGACTAACTACTCCTCTTAAATACCCTGCACCTGGTCCCAATTGTAAGACAGCGGGATGTGTGAGACAGCAGGGAGGGGGTTAAAACCTCCCTGAAGAGAAAATGCACCTTTTGTTTTGTTTAATTGTTTTACTTTATTGTGTAATTGATTTGTTAATTGTTTTATTATGAATCATTCCCTGCACCTGGTGCTTTATTATTAAATTGGGACCAGGTGCAGGGTATTTAAGAGGAGCAGTTTGTCTGCTCTGGGCTGCTGGGTGGAAGGAGGCAGAAGGAAGGTGCTCTGCTTCCGAGCAGTCCTAGTAAGTGCTGTGTAAACCTGTGGGGTTTTTGTTTGTATGCCAGGTAAACGGCTTAGCCGTCCTGCAAGTTAGTCAGGGAAATTACCTGTGTAGTAAGTGCTCCAAATCGGAGTTAGGTGTTTGTTTTGTTTTGCTGTATTTATTTTTGTGTTTATTAAAATATTAGCGCAACCGCGCTTGAAAATCCATTTCTGTGGGCTGGGTCGTAGTTTTTAAAGGGGCACGAACCCGTGAGTGGTGCAATCATTTCACATATGGTGGCAGAAAGTGTGGACGCCCCTATGACCCAGAAGATGGATTTTAAAGAGTTGATCGCAATGATCAATAAGAACACCGCTGCTCAAAAAGAGCAGACAAAGAAGTGGAGACAGGAGTTAGGGCTACCGGATCCGGAGCCCACAGAGCTAGACCTGCTGCTCCAGAAGTGGGAGCAGGCTAGCGCAGCTCCATGATCTCTGGAGCCCAGAGGGGAAGAGCTGCCACTGCCAGAGCCCAGAGGGGAGGAGCCGCGCTGCGGAGCCCAGAGGGGAGGAGCCGCTGCCGGAGCCCAGAGGGGAGGAGCCGCCGCTGCCGGAGCCCAGAGGGGAGGAGCCGCCGCCGGAGCCCAGAGGGAGGAGCCGCCGCTTCGGAGCCCAGAGGGGAGGCGAAAAGCACCTGCCGGTCTTCCTGGACCTCCCTGTGCTGGACCTAGAGCCCAGGAGTCTGCAACACTGGCCACAGCTCTGCCCCTGGTTCCCTGCTCTGCTCTCCCCGAGCACCCAGACATCGCTGGGCTGCTGCCAGACGTCGCTGTCGCTCCCCCTGTTTGCTGCTGCTGACCTCTGTCCACTGCTGCATCCTCCAGTGCCCCGGCCGCCCCTGTCGAACCGTTGGGTCCCCTCGTCGCCGGTCTTGCGGTCCTTACCTGGCTGGGCGGGACGTGGACCGATCCACCCTCAAGTCCGCCCGTGGAAGAGGCGAAAAAGGACATTTATGGACTCGAGGGTGGGTGGTTGTGTTTTAGGGGAGGAGGTGGCCGTCAGTGGCCTGTGTCTTGAAAGACAAGGGGGGGATGTGTAAGGCAGCGGGTTGAGTGAGACAGCAGGGAGGGGGTTAAAACCTCCCTGAAGAGTAAAATGGAAATGCACCTTTTGTTTTGCTTAATTGTTTTATTGTTTAGTTTAATTGTTTGATTATTAATTATCCCCTGCACCTGGTAGCCATTGTTAAATTAGTACCAGGTGCAGGGTATTTAAGGGAGGCAGCTAGTTTGCTCAGGGCTGCTGAGTAGAAGGAGACAGAAAGAGGTACTCTGCTTCCCAGCAGTCGTGAGGTAAAGTGTGGTGTATTAAACCTGTGTGTTTTGTTTTCTGTTTGGTGGGGAAACAGCTTAGCTGTCCCACTCGTAGTCAGGGTGTTCCTGTTTGTTTAGTTAGTGCTCGTAAAGAGCTAGGTGTTTGTTTTGCATTTTGTTTATTTTGGTGTTTATTAAAAATAGCGCACCAGCGCTTAAAAATCTATTTCTTGTGTGCTGGGTCAATTTTTAAAGGGGCAACGAACCCGAGTGGGTGAGTTCATTCACTATATATATATATATATATATATATATATATATATATATATATATATATATATATATATATATATATATATATATATATATATATATATATATTTTTAATTGTGTTTCAATCCTAAAATTCTAGGTGATGCAGCTTTTGACCATAGCTGTACTTGGAGAACCAGAGAAACACTAAAAATGATACATCATGTTACATCTCTCAAAGAGCAAAATAAGACACTGAAGAAACAAGGTTGCTGCTTGTAAAATCTGTGGGACAATTCTGTACATTACCAATGCAAATGATTTCAACCTGTACATGACCCAGAAATGAAGACTCCAACTTAATGCAAATGTAGTTAGTGAAATCAACCTCTCATACATATCAGTCTGGTACCCTTAGGAACGTTAACAAAAACTCTTACAATATTTTAACATAGTAAAAGCATAGCAAAGTCGAATAAAGCATATTCAAAAACATGGCAAACAAGGATAAACTATGGTAAACGCATAGCATAACTATGGAAAAAGCATGGTAAAGCTGCAACAATACTGCGGTAAACTTTTATAAGGGAAACATCAACCCTGCCTGAAAAAGAAAAGGAAAGGATTGCCAACATGCAAAAACATGACATGGTGATGCTGCTGTGAAGAAATATCACAATACAATTATAGCATTTCATTTATCCCACCACTCTGCAGGTAATAGAATAAGAGAGTCTTCAACATAAGGAAGCTTTTTATTGTTAAATCGAGATTGCTCTGGCTTCTTTTCTTCCCACCGCACTCCGGCTCCCCTGGTTAAGCCTGTCTAAATGGGGTTACTATCAATCCTGTATTAGCCACCTCTTACATGATCATATAATGCTGCTAATGTTTTCTGCAGGCATCAAGGAACCCATTCGCTGCCTAAGCCTTTAAAACTTTCAATGAAAATAAAGGAAGAGCTCATAGGAATGCAAGCAGAGTGCTGGCCTTTAGAACTCAGTGGCTCCACGTCTTATCGGCCTGTCTTGAAGTTTACAACAAAGGGCCGCCAAGAACGTGTGTTTTTATTGGGCAGCTGATAGAAGATAGAGGTTAAGCAGGGTAGCTGACTAATAAGACTAATAAGGGGTGTGTGGGGGGGGTACAAAACTACTACTGAAAGGATAATACTAATGGGAATGTAGACCAAGCTTCCTGTTGATTTCAGAAGAGACATGATGATGTCATTAGCAAAGCCCTCCCCATTCCCATAATCTTGGCTAAGTGCCTCTGTTTTCTCTGCAGACAAGAACTTTTTTTTTTTTTTTTTGTCATTCATCCTCCCCAGCACATTGTTACCGATTGGGGTGTTAGACAGTCAAGAGTCTGGCGGTTCTCAACCCCAGTGTTTGTGGAGCCACCACAAAGATTTGGCTGTGGTGTTCTCCTTTACAGTTCCAGAGCACCCCCTCCTTTCTCTGCCCCCTCCCCCCTATGTCGGCCTGGTCTGTGTTGCACTAATTTGATTATCTCTGGCTCTGGGAACTTGGAGGCAATCTAAGTGGCACTGGCTGAAATGTTATATAATCCCTGCTATTTGCCATGTATGAAAAGCAAAGCTTTGATTACCATGGGAACAGCGGTGGAAAAATACAAGCATTGTAACTAAACTGTTAACTCATTTTCTGGCTTTTGATGACAATTGTAGAAGAGGCAACTATAGTATCTGGACCCTAAATACCACAATGTCCAAGCTACAGTATTATAAGTAGTACATAATATACCTGCAGCACCATTTTTAAAACAGGATAATGTGCAGTAAATTTACCAGTACAGTATGAACCTGAGCAGCACTTTTTTGGCTGCAGTTATGCAGGTATTCAGACTAAAAACCAGATGACTGTCAGTGGAGTGTTCAAAAGAGAGATGCACAAACACATTACAACTTTAGACCCCTTTTGCAATACACACAAAATAAAAACATGACTGATCATTTTTGGGCATACAACAAGATCCAAGTTTTCTAAAAGGCAAAACCATTTGCAAATGTAAATTATTTTATATGTCATTTACTTTTTTTCCAAGCACAGTGTACAATTCATGCAATAAATGCCATAACAACAATTAAAACGCTTGAATGGGCCCTGTTCACAAAGCTTTAACTAATGAGTTATTTAAATACTTTTTATAACTAAAATACATTTTAATATTCATGAACCTGTAATAGTTTTGTAACCTGAATGGTTGTTTTTCTGCATCAAAGTTACAAAACTACTATTTGCATACTTTTCTCAATAAGAAAAACTCATATTTATACTCATGAATATGTATATATTTAAACTGAAACAGTTTGTATGTATGTGTTTTGCTGTGTTATAAGGTTGAAACCTCAACTGATTTTTTGTATTATTATTGTAAATGTAGATACATTTTCAACTAAATGCTGCTACTGTACTTCATGTGACATGCTCAATGTCAATTGACAGCTCAAATGGTTTTTAGCAAACATATTTTTTGAATCACTCCCCAGCTACAGTGGACAGACTCTCTGAGAAGAGCTTTTCCCCAGGGATCAGCCTAAAAGTATTGTTTAGAAATCTAATATATGGTTTATTTACTCGATTTGTGCTGAGCTGCACTGTTCCTTCAGCCTAGCTTTACCAGTCTGTTACTCTATTAATGCTCCATTACTGAAATTAGTACCGTAATTGGGAAGAGGGGGTAGTCGTATTTCTTAAAGGCACAGAAAAGGAAAGTAAAATAAATCAGAGATTGTTTTAATGTTATGGGAGATTTGCCGTTATAATTATCCGTTGTCATAGGCATGGTAATAGCCGTCATCGTCTTGTTCTCCTTTGTGGAGCAGGTGGAGAATATCTGGATTCCAAATTTTTAGGATTTGTTCGAAATCAATCGTTACAAGTTTACATGGTCAGAAAACTTTCCCAAAGAGCATCATAATTTGCTCTGTTCCAGTTTAGAAAGGGTTAAAAGTAAGGCAATATGATAAGGTTGAGATATGGAGCAACATTTTTGTATGGGCCAATGGCAGGACCTTTTATTTTACAACACATTGCATTATATTTGCACATAACATGCAATGTGGACTGTTGTAAACTGTGCTTAATTCATGTCTTTATGACATTTTGCTTTTGTTGGACGGGATTACCCATAGCAGTTATGCTAGTAACATATTAAAGCACTTGTAGACATTTATTGTTTTAGACATTGAGGTGAACCAATGTCATGGAACACAGTTGTACAGTATATATATACAGTATATAAAAGAAATTGCTGCTTTGTCCACACCTGGCACCTGGTAAATAAATACATATAATTGATAATGTCAGTAATATAAAAAAAATAAATGTAGATTTTAATTTAATTTACATGATACGGTGCTCCCCTTTATGTAATGCTGTAGTCAGAAAATAATTAAGAAGAGACTGGTGTTCCCCCTTTTAACAGCATGGAATGGCATAATGAGGCAAAGGGGAGCTGTGGCATATGGCTCATTGATGTATGTGTACTGAGTACAGTATTTGATTTGATTTGATTTGCAGGTTATTGAGGAGGGAATCCAGGTAGAAGCCAAGTTAGTTTTAGCATCCTCAATTTTAAGAAATGTGATTACTGTAAAATGAAAAGCTCTTATTGAAAGTTGTTTGAAACCAAACAGAGCTGAGTGCTCTAGGCATTGAATTAGGTTTCTTTTAGCATTTCCAAATTTGTCAATATTGCCCTCATTGTAAATACTCAATGGATGGTGTGACGGTAGCGTCATACCCCAAGTTGTTACCGGCAGGAAAGAGACCCAGAGACAGAAAGCTGCAGTTTAAGAGCTGGTGCGCATGTTTATTAACAAAACAAACACAAAAACAGGAACAGGAACAAAAGAAAATGCTCGAACAAAAGAATCAATCGCCTGTAGGGCATTAGCCTTCACTACAGATACAAAACAATCCAAAAATCAAAGTACAAATACTCACCCCCAAACTCCACTCCATCAAATGATTTCTGGCTCCTTTTATGTTGGCCACTTCACAATTAGCACCAATTACCTCATTGGGGAATGGCCACACCTGTGATTGCTGACAGATTTAACCCCATCCCTGGCAACCTTACGTTCCCACACACACACTATTTACAGCAGCAGCAGGGCTTCTGCCCTGCCACAGTGCAAAGAGACTGAAGATAAATGAACTTGTATGTTTTAGTATTATTATAGAACATGATGGACCAGAAGATAATCAGAAATATCTTATTTGATACTTTCCTCCATCTCTTCTGCACAGCCTAACTGTCTAATTGTCACGGTGGCCCCAGGAAAGGATAGGCTGCATTTTCTACATGAATTTGGGTTTTAGTCATAAAAAAACTTTGAAATATATGAATGTATGCACTTGTTCCCAATGTCTTGGGTCCTTTCATCCTCATAGACCCAGCCCTCTATGTGGATAAAATAAATACCTGCATGTCCAAAGCAATAATGTACTATATTATAATTCAGCAATCGTAATTTTTCCTGGTTTACTATGTACAGTGCCACCCCTGGTAAAGGCATTGCACATGTTTGGGCGTCAAGTGGATAAGTGCTCCAGACAGCAGGAATCAGATCGCTGACACTTCCCAGCACCTGCAGATGGGACGCGAATAATTGGCACATCTAAAAAGCCATTAGATGCTTGTATTTTTAAACTATATCTGTCAACTGCTCAGGCTAGGAATTTAATCAGCAAATTTGTTTAAAACCCAACTTTGAAGCCTTGACTCGTCCCCACATCCCACTGAATTTCAGATCATCTGCAGCTTCTGTTTGCTAACAACGTTCATTTTGTCAACTGTGAAGCTGTTAATGGGTCAGATACAGTCAGGCCAGGATAGTGTTTAGTTACTAAGGACCCTTCAGTAAAGGTCTTCTTTTTTTAAAGTACATTCAAGCTACATTTTCAATTATAAATCACATATGGGAAATCAACCAATCACTGTTAAGGATTTGTCAAGATTCGAGTACATCATATCTTGTGTGGAGATGACTAGTGCACAATGCAAGTAAAAAATAAATAAATAAATAAAAACCAACAACACTACTAGTTGTTGTGATTTCAGTTAACCCGTTGTGTGTAGGTTGTCTCTTATTTTAAGAAACATCACTTTGCAGTCCTCCACCCCAAAAAGAAACTCCCTACACACAATATATTTATTCACTTTTAATAGAACATTAGTTTAAAACATGCTTTTTATCTCAAACACTACAGTTTTCTTTTCACAATGATTGCATGTCAGATGAATATAATATTGGGCTAGACTTCAAATATTCCCAGAAACCCAGAAATAAGCATTGCAGACATTTAATTTAGGGAATTGCAAGCAGAATTATTAGTTTTTTTAAAAGTAGATTCTTATTCCTTTTAATATAATTAGGTGTTGTTTCCTTTCAGAAATAAATTGTGCTAAGCACAACTTGAGCAAAAAGCATTGAGAATCTTGCATTTATTACATGCTGTGATACAGTATTATTGTACCTATTGAGAAAATGCTGAGAAACCCAACACAAAGCTGAGAAGCAGGAAATCCTTTTCAATAAGGTAACTGATAACAACAAAAGTGGTTCTAGAAGCTAACATTACTCAGACCTTCCTTTGAAAGAGTGTTGCGGATAAATCAGCTCCACCCATCAACAGCTGACAATCAGAGATGTTAAACTGCAGATAGGATACAAGTCCTGGGAGTGTGCTGGTCATGCTCTCTGAAGAACACATTGCAGAATAAAAGCTTATTCAGCTAACAAAATAATTCCAGTAAATCTTATTGGATATGTGTTACCATAACTTTGTACATTTCACATATTCTTATATGAAAGAAATACAGGTTATGTTAAACGTGCATTTGATTTTTAATGGTATTTTTTTCATAGGCTTTCTAAACAATAAAATTGGCGAACATATCATGACACTTTTTCCATGCTGTTCTTCCCATTGAAGGAACGCATCCAGCACACACAAGTTGCTTCTGGTAGTTTCAATTCCCTGTAGGAAAAACGATTCTGATTGTGTTTTATTTTATTTATTCTTTTTTATTCTTCCTGAGTTCATTTTTTTAAAATATATATTTCTAAAAGAAAACAACATTAAAAAATGAAACATTACATTTTTTTTCTATAAAAGAGCTCAAACTCCTACAAATTTGAGCACCATTTGAGTACCAATCACTGCTTTTCCTATGATTGATGTGTTTTCAATGGTGGCTTAATTCTTTAGAAAGTTGACCAGAAGTACAGCCTTGAGGAATCTGCAGTGTTCGATAACTATTATTTTCCAACAGCTTTAGATAAATTATCATTAAAAAATAAAATCTAACTTTACCATTTACCATTTCATTATTTTACATACAAAATTGCCCCAAGTTATTTGTTCTCTATGCAGAAGCATCTGCCAAACAAGGGCCTACTTTAGCCTCTATCAAAGTCTGTCCAGAAAAACATTGAAAAAGACTTTAATTTCAGAAATTTAAATAAACCAAACCTGTTAAGTTAACTGTAAAATCGCCCCAGACCAGTTTGGCTGAATCCAATCGGCCAAACGTTGAATCTGTCCAGCTCATTGTGGCCGATGGTCTGAATAATAATAACAAGAATAGGTTACAATAACCTTTATTATGTTTTGTGTCCCCAGGATGATATGATAGTGACTCAGATTGGCTAATGATGAAGAAGAAAAATGT
This sequence comes from Acipenser oxyrinchus oxyrinchus, assembly GCA_030684275.1. Taxonomy (NCBI): domain Eukaryota; kingdom Metazoa; phylum Chordata; class Actinopteri; order Acipenseriformes; family Acipenseridae; genus Acipenser; species Acipenser oxyrinchus. The sequence continues at coordinate 28,375,360 of CM060250.1, forward strand.
CTTGACAGATGTGTCTGTTATTGCTATTTAACTTGCTGCTGCTTGTGGTATTGAGGAAGCCATTTAATGTTTCCTGCCAGACACATTTCCTGGTTCAAAAAGGTCCAGAGACTTTCCTGAATAAGACAAGCAGTAACACAATTCAAATAAAATATAACACCATATCTTCCTGCTGCCGGCCGAGCACCTAAAAATAGGGGTTCTGAGACAACAATTTACTATCTAAATATGTGAGTCCCCTGGGGTTCTCCCCTGTGATTTACAGCCTGTTTTGTCTAGAAACACTGCACATCCAGGCACTGTACGGTCAAGGCCTGTGTGTAGCCCATAAGAAGGCACAGGTAGGTGCCTCTAGAACGAAACCCCTCAGCTCCAGTCAATCGCACAGGGTTGAGTGTCTTCTAGCCATGCTGACATTTATATTTTATGTTCCCAATTCTCCAAGATAGCTTACAGACAATACAGGTATGAGGAAAATAATAATGATATCTCAATATTGGAGCAACAGGACAGAAAAACACTCATAAACAAAATGTAAACAAAAACATAAATAAATAAAATGCCCCTAGTGCTATTTACCCTATTCAATTGTAATATTTGGTGATTCACTATTACAAGCATTTTCTACTTTCAGATTCCAGTATATACAGTGGTAGTACAACCCCCGCAAACCTGCCACAACGTGCAGTCCCTGAACAAATACTGCACATTAACCACGGATAACTATTGATAAGCACCTAAAAGGATTAGCAGAACACAGGGTCACCATATTTAGTTATACAGTAAATAATGCGAGTCGTGGCTTGCTGATTTAAGGTGTTAACTTGCATACAGTTCAATAGTGCACCTTCACATTTACAATTAGAGAAAGCCTGTGAAAGTAACAAAAAAAAAAAGTGAGCTATATGCAATGGCCAAAAGGCACGTTATTGCTTTTCATGGCAAATTGCGTCTTTCTGTAATATTGCGAGATCTGCAATGCAGAGAGATTTTCTAGCTTTACTTGTTCTGTTGTTTAAAAAGTGATGTGTATGCAGCACATGTGCATATACTTTTTTATACAGCGGTGAGACAGAAATGCTATGAGTGTGTTTCTTTTCACTTCAAGGGTGACAAACAACTCTGAAGAATGGCACAATTGTACTGTGGTTTTGATACCTTTCCATAATAAAAACAAACCAATTTCAGATACGTTATGATCAAATGAGGCTACCCAGTACTACTAGCAAACGTTTGTATCAAATTACCAGTATAGTTTGAACCTTTAAATGAAAGCCTTCATATCACCCTCATTTAGTAAACAAAGGTGGTCTTGATTTCATTGTAGATTTTATTAACTCATGATCTACTTAAACTCTCAGCGATTAGGACTAAAAGCAAGGGTGGAGAAACTGGTGGAAAAACACAAAACCAGAGGGAGTTGAAAACTTCAGCCTATTTCCATTGGGCTCATTTTAGAGCGATTGCTTTAAAAATTCTTTAAGACTGAATTTTCCAGGGCATTTAAGCGTGTCCGACAAACACAGACTCAGTCAGTAGTCTGTCTCCAGTTGCCCTAAAACATCCAGGAAAAGCACCAGAAAAAAGAAAGAAAGAAAATGGTCGCCTTGATATTTGCCTTTCAAATTAATTCCTAAGCATGAATAACAGCATTTTGGAATATAGGGAGCAGGCTGCTAAAAGCTGTCTTGGACAAATGGAAATCAAATTTCCATACACTCTTTCTTTCTTCTTGAATAATTTGTTACCTGTGCTTTTAAGAACACAACGATTGTTGTATGTTTTGGTCTTGATTTGTGGGTCTTTGTGACGGGGTGCCCTCCCCTTGTGCATATTTATGTATTATTGTGTATTATATTGTATTTGTGTGCGGGCAGATGAAAGCCGTCCGTCATATTATATTTATTATTTGAGACCGGCAAAAAGCCGGTCTCTTAAAGTGTAATTGGCGTGGATGGGGTTAAATACACTCCAAAAAAGAAAAGGCAGCCCAGGGCTGGCCAGATTTAGGCCGCTGTTTCGATGTGGCCCAGGGTCTGCAATCCGGGACCAGGGCTGGCCTTTACATATGTATGAGCATAAAAGCAGCTTTAGGGCCGGCCTTTCGTATCACATGATCACTGTGGTTATGTAGCTCAGTAGACTCTCCCATACTCCCACGCACACCAAAGGTAAATAGAAAGCTGCATGCTCTGTTAGCCAAGACGGCAGTGGATCAATATTGAATGGCAATTATTTCTATATCATACAACTTTAATTATAAAGATATTACATTTTAAAAAATCTAGCGGGTTAACGTTCAGGTTGTTTCTTTCACATAATTTACAAGCTACAGTGGATTCATAATTATGCTTAATTTGTCACAATTACATTCTCTTCCTGTTATTTAGTAACTAAGCGATAAATATAAAAGCTGCAGGCTTGTGGATCTCAATAATGATCAATAATGGTGCTGGTGACTTGGCATATTAGGCCACCATTGTTTATTTTGCACGGAATGATATACATAGCTACAGAAGTGTGCGTCTTTACATTACAATGCCGATCATTTCTTTTAGCTGCTTGCTTTGACACACACAGAAAATACTGTTCTCATCCACAAATATAAGATTGTTGATGCACCATGTGAGGGTGAGACCCTCGCTGTAATATTTAAATGCCTGTTATTGTGATTATTATTGTTAATGTTATTCTACTGGTGCTAGAGCAGTGGGTTATTATCTATCATGTTAAGCAAAGTGTGTGATATGTGACGGCGTATTGCTGTATTTAGATTCGGGCGATTCCCTTAATGAAATTGTCATTTACATGTGGGACAAGGTTTTTTTTATAGCCATATGTTCAGTAATCTTCCAAGAGAAGGGGTAATGCTAATGTTCAGTCTTTACTGGTAATGGTTAGGGACTAGAGAATAATAGTAACAATGATAATAATAACGAGTAAACGATAGAATAGTTTAACGATCGTGTTTGTAAACAAATATGGTATTCATGCAAGTTAAACAAATATGTATAAATGAGAAGAAACATGTGCAATGTATTTAACATTATTTAATGTCGTGTCTTTCCTTAGGAGGGAGCAGTAGTACTATTAGGTGGTCAGTCGTGAGTTTGTCTTGTGAATGTCAGTCATTGTGTACAACCTGATAGTCATTTGCAATCTGAGTGAAGTATCCATTAAGAAAATAAATATTTATACCTGTCAGCACTAGCAAGTTGCTGTTTCCCATGTTCTAAATACCTCCGTGTTCTTAAGAGAATAATGTGATTGTGTGTGGGGGTAAGCTCGGACCATCATCCCGTTACACACCATAACATTAAGTCAAAATAGTCAATATGTTTTTGTTGATAAATACCATAAAATTGCTACTGTGCTGCATTGAAAAAAATAATAAATTAGAAACATCTGCTATAAAAGGATTAGTGTATATCCTGGTAGCTCTTCCATTCTCAGTGCAGGCTATTGTTTCATAAAAAAGCAGTTTGCCACATTTTAGGCCTGTTTTTCAGTCACATATGTGGGCGCGCAAAGGCGTCTTAAAAAACGCAAATGTGAACGGGTTGCAGACTTACATATGGGATGGCGATGTGAAAAGGGTTTCAGAGACCTGCAATCCACTGTCTACAGCAGCTTTACTCCAGGCAGCAGGAAAGCTCTAGGATCTCAAAGGCCTGCAACTAGATTACCTGACAGTCCCAGGACATCAAAGTAACAACTGATTTTTAAAACATGTAGTTAATGCTTTGTGCTTCAGAATGAATTTATTAGTCAGAAGTGTTTTTCCATTCACACTTGAACAGAAAAAAAATCCTGTCTTGAAAACCAAATCGACACACTTAGAAGCATACATATAAATGAGTTTATTGATAATAAGAACATAAGTAAAGTTTGGAAAGGGGAAAAGGCCATTCGGCCCATCAAGGCTCATCCCTTGTTAGTACACCATTCTCTCCTGTTGGGGGAAGCTAATTTAAAAGCACATACTCTCGTCTTTTTATAAATGTTCCCAGTGTTTTTGATCCTACTATATCACCTGATAGGCTATTCCAAGCATAAATCTGTGTACAAAGGTCCTTCCTATCTTCTGTTCTAAATTAACATTAATTACCTCATGTTCTTTTCTATGTGTTAAATTTGAAGTAGTGTCTTGGGTTAACTGTATCAATACCATTTATGATTTTAAAAACTTCAATCAAACTCCCTCTTTCCCTTCTTTTTTCTAGGCTGAAAAGATTTAATTATTTCAACCAGTCCTCATAGTTCATGTCAAGTCCTGGGATCCGTCAATGTAATAATACATGGTTTGTTGCAGACTCAATAGGGGAGTCTACTAGTGATAATGTGTTTAACTTTACAACTAATCTGAGTTACTGGAAGAGGCTGGCCTTGTTCACCTAGGGGGAGAGGAACAAAGTGAACAAGTGCAAGCGAACTGGGTGACTGTGAGGAACAATAAGAAGAGATGGGCAAATCAAAAGGGTATTGAGTTTGTCAAATAGATTTCATGGTTTGAGTAATGCCGATAGTGAATTAGAAGAAAGTAATTGAGAGTTGCTTTTAGTAGATGACTCCATTGTACACATTGTAGACAGGGATTTTTGTCACATAGACCCTCTAAACAGGACCGTTACCTGTCTCCCTTGGGCTAAAGACAATGGTATCTGAGAATAACTGGGAAACCATAAACTTGTAAGTACCTATTAAAATGTTGGTATAAATTATAGTAGAGATAAAAATATATGGCAGAAGGGATGAAACTTTTAGCAGAATAAGAGTCACAAACAAATTGTTAGCTGGCTGGTGTGTGCAACAAGGTCTTGACTAAAACAATTGGGACCGTTTTATTTGTGAAAACCTGAATTCAGAGGGATTGACTTGGATTGAACATTGTACAGATTACAACTGTAAACAAGAAAGTGCTGACAAGTACTCTTCATTTGAATCTTTATCTTTAATGTTTAATAGTCAACTACCTGTTCTTATTGTAATTATTTACCAGTCACCTTTTTATATCATAATTTGCTGATTTCCTGTCTATATTATCTGCAAAACACAACTAGGATTCTTTTACTTGGAGTTTTTAATATTCATGTTGAATACGATCCAAAGATTATGGAATTTTTAGGCTTTTTCTTTTGATTATGTAACAGGTGGGGTAATTGGACCCAGCAGGAGCTAATTTGCTTTAACAAAACCAATGCAGCACAGGCAATAAGCAGACATTTGTGCGATGCGGTGTGGTGCGGAAGGGTGAGTTCGGGTGTTGATTTGTTGTATCCTGGACTCCCTAAAGTAACTTGTATTTTAATTGACTGCATAATCCTTTAATGTGATGGTTGTTTTAATGCAGGCTGCGCTGAACGAGGACGTCGGCCAGCAACTGTTTTCTTACAGTGTCCTACCTTCTACGTAGTGTTTTTATACTTTGTGATTAAAGGTTTAGTATTTAGTCTTTAACAGAGAACTACCTTGTGTGCTTTTGTCACGGTGCACAGGTTTGTTTCAGCATATGGTTTATTTTTGTTGTGTTGGAGTCCTTTTGTTTTTAGCTGGCCTTTTTAATACAATAACAATGTGTTATAGGTGTGATGTAATCTCTGCGTTCGCTATCATTATATCGATCTTCTGCATTAAGCAAGCCAGGCTGTTGTTATTTGGAGAGGGTTTGTCCACCTGGACCGTTCTATTCCACTAGGATCATCCTGGACAAGCACCTGCGCTTGTTTTTAAAGTGATTTATGTATGTTAAGTTTGCACTTTTTGATTTAGTTGGGGTTTTATAGATTGATTTTATTGGTATTGTTTGGTTTTATTTAAGCACGAATTAATCATTTCACTGTGTTATTTGCTTAGGCTGGGCTGACCTGGTATACTGGACGGGCGGGTTCAAGGTGTTTTATGTGCCCTGGGTGTTCCCTTCCTCAGACTTGTTTGTGTTCTCTTTAGGTGCAGCTGTGTTAAAAAGGACTCCAAACAACTGTTTTATTCTTTCTTTGTCCACTGCCTGCCGCCATCAAAGCATCATTTTAGCTTATTTACATGTTATTCCTTGTAATAATTCCTGCTCAGAATAAGCATTAAATGGCTTTTTTTTTTAATTATTCAATTGAACTTGTGCAGGGGGAAAATTCAGTTATATCATGGAGGTCCCAGTACTCTTAACATTATCTGAATGGCGTAGTTCTAAATTATCGGGGAGTGCACCTACACCCACCACATTTATTTTCAGCATGTTACAGGACCTACTCTCAATTGTGGTCACACCTTAGATTAGCTGTTCATAATTTAACAGTAGATCATACTATTTCTGATCAGTTTTGCATTCTTTTTTTGAGCGTGTGTCCGGTTGGCCAAAGAGTGATGTTCCCAGACAGCTGACAGAGAGACACACAGGCAGGTATTCGGGTGAAAGCACTGCAGCACGTTTTTATTCAAACAAAAATAAAATAAATATTTGAACAAAAACACTGCTCACAGAGCGAAATATACGGTTTAAACAAAAACAGGTCACAAACACATATAACAAACAACACCAAGTTCAGACTGGGCAGTAGCCTTCACTGATCCTACCATGTAGTCTGTTTTACTTTTACCCCTCGCTCTGTGACCATCTCCGAATTAACACTAAATTATTAAATTCGGAGATAGCTACATTCTACACGAGTTTTAGTCTGCAATAATCACTGACTGCCGACCATGCATTTGCATTAGCTGTCTGGCAGAGACGAGCTGCTAACACCGCCTCTGTCAGACCACATTCAAACCAATAATAACAAACCAAACTCTTGTTTTAAATAAACACAACACACTTATTTACATGCAGGGATTTGCCCTGCCCCCTCTAATTATCACAGGGCTTTTCTTCTGCCCTGCCAGAAGGCTATATTGCCTTTACCCAGTAAGATTGTGGCGCATACAATTAAAACTCTTTAACCGTGACAAGGTTTTCTGTATTAGCACTCATCACTACCCATTCTGTCTGCCCCAAATAAAAATCTAAAAGTCTCTTTTTAAGCAGTCTGCACCATACGTAAGTAAACCATGACCAATGCCAAATGAAAAGGGAATGTTGTAAATTGGATCTCCAGCTGGAAGGCTACTAAACTGCACATTCACTATGATATTTAGAAATAACACCAGCTAAAGTACAATGAAGCTCTGTGGACAGCCAGACATTTCTATTTTTCAAATCTTATTGCTGTTAATAAAAAAGAACTTGAGTGCTTTTTTCAGCAGTTGATAGATAGGAAATCTGCTGCATTTCCTTATACTGAAGCCACTCAAATTAAGTGTAAAGAATGTCAAAACTATTTTCAAAACAAAACTATTAATAGTGGGGATCAAATTTGAATGTGCCCGCACTAGATTGGTTGGCTCTGTTATGGAATCAGTTTAACTGATTACAATAAAGGATATGTGAATATGTTAGTGATGCAGATGCAATATAAAATCTGTTCTTTAGATCCAATTCCAACTAGATTCCTTAAGAATGTATTTAGTTATTTGTGTAATGATGTTCTCACTATAATAAATATTTCTCTGTCAACTGGAATAGTTCCAGCTGCCTTCAAAATTGCTTTGGTTAAGTCTTTACTCCAAAAATCTAAGATTGTACTGTTTTGAGTAATTTCTAATTTGCCATTCTTAGCTATGGTTTTTGAGACAGTAGTAGCTAAACAACTCAACCGATTTCTTGATGGTAGTAATGTCTGAAAAGGTTGTTGGGGTTTCGATCTGCTCATAGTACAGAGACTGCGTGTGGACTCTATGTACTTTAGTTCTTTTAGACCTTAGGGCTGCATTTGACACTGTGGATCGTGCCATTGTAATTGATTCTTAAAAGCTGGGTTGGCTTGTCTGGAACAGTTCTAAATTGGTTTTAGTTGAATCTAACTAAAAAACAGGACTTTGTTTCTTTAGGGGAGTCTGTATCAGGATTATCCAATATTACTTATGGTGTTCCCCAGGGCACCATTCTTGGTCCCACAGGGTGAGATCATTCATAAACACACTGTAACATGTTCATTGCTATGATGACCGCACACGACTTCATATTTCCAGAGCTTGCAAATTCTTTAAAAATAGAATAGGTAACTTTACCTCTAATATAAAATCTGATATGAAAAATGTGGGAGTTATATTTGATTCTGATTTGAAGCTCAGAGTCGAAATTACAAAAGTGTCTTTTTATGATATGAGAAACATTGCTAGACTTAGGTATTTTCTTTCTTTGTCTGATGCTGAGAAGTTAAGTCATGCTTTTGTTTCATTCAGATACTATTTCAATGCTTTATTTCTTGGGCTTCCGGGTCATGCTTTATCACATCTGCAGCTTGTTCTGATTGCTGCTGCAAAGGTTCTCAGCAGAGCAAAGAAAAGGACATATAACTCCTGTGTTGGCTTCATTGCACTGGCTTCCAGTGCATTTTAGAATTGATTTTAAAATCCTGCTATTGACACATAAAAACACCGAAATGGCTTGGCACTAGATTATCACAGAGATTCTGTCCCCATATAAACCCCCACATAAATGCCCCCAGATTGTGGAAGTCATTGCCTTTTTGTTTTAGAGATCGTATGTCGGTCAAAAAAAGACTTACTATTATAGTTTTGCTTTTTTACCTGACCTACAAACATGTTTTTTTTCTATTGTAGACATTGTGTTTTTCTATCGTTCTTATTAATCTGTTGTTTTCTTAAATTATAATGTATTTAGTTTTTTTATTGTTGTGAAATTATTGATATAATGATTTACTGTTTTGTAATTTTTACTTCTTGATACTGCCTAGTTTTGTTCGATTTTAACCAACATGTGACGTGCTTTGAGATACTGTGGTATGACAGGTGCTGCATAAATAAATACAATTGAAATAACACATTTTTGAACAATTAACTCCTGTCCCACAAGCACATTCAGCACTCTTAGTTTCTGAAACTGTAGGCCGATGTTCAATCCTTGGTTGTACCTTCCCAACAATTCCATTGAGTGGCACTCGACAGATATCACCTGCTCATAGTTCATTCAAAGTTATTCAAAGTGCTAAAATTCATACCTGTCTTATCTGTATTAACATTATATATATATATATATATATATATATATATATATATATATATATATATATATATATATATATATATATATATAGTAACAGACTGGGTAATTCCATGCTTTTGGGAGGATGTTACAAGACAGACATGATTTGGAGTATGTCTGCTCTTTTCCGTGCAAAACCAAAGTGCTAAATTGAGTTACTTCCAGACTGAACCCTTTTGGTGAATCCTGTCTCAAGCGGAGATATTTCCATTTATGGGGATTTACATTTTGAGGACGTCTGCCTTTTTTTTCTGCCAAGTTTTGTCTTGCTGCAGAGCAGCGAGTGAAGATTACAAGATTACAATTGATTGGAATGAGGTTTTGGAGAACTTTTGTATCGGCCTTCCATTTTGGAATCTTTCGTGGGACTTTAATAGGAAACGGCTCGGGATCAAAAGGGAGCATGAGTAAAACTAAGGGGTTAAACTTTGCTGGCTATGGAATGTATGCTGATGATTAAGTGCTTTGTTCATTAAAGCAGGCTTTGCTTTATCTCTTGCATAATGGTTATGATTAGGGGTCTACCTAAATCGCGATTTCGCGGAAATCATGAAATTGAGGGGTCACTACGAAATTCACCTGTTTTAGGGGCCAATGCATACCGGACAAGTCCGAAGAGAGAAAAGAAAAACTTGTGTAAATGAACTGCTGCACAACGGAAGCGACGCAAACTACGTATTTTCCATCTGTAGATATGCTTTTTTATTCTTTCACCGTCTTGTGTGCATTGCACTTAGGAAAAACAAAAACAAAAAAACACCTCCTTAGACAGATAACATTTACAAAAAAAATACTCCAAAGCGGTTAACGTTCTTGTTTACTGTTCAAATGACAACAATGTTTTGATCAGCCTATCAGTGCGTCTGTACTGGCTTTTCTGTGACCTGTACTGTACAGTAGGGGGTGTGTGGCAAAGTGCCCCCCCTGTGTGTATTTTGTGTTACGTGTTGTGTGTAAATGTTGGTGTATAGTCATTGGTACACGGGATATAAGCGGGTCTGTGTTTCACATGTATTTAAAAATGTAGGTTTGTATTTAGGCACGAGGATGGCACAAATCACTTTCACGTGCTGGTTAAAATGTAATGTGTGGTCACGGGAGTACACTTAATTAATTCACGTGCAGTTGTACCGAGATTCCAATTGAATGATTGACTAGCAATCGAGTCTCGGTACAACTGCATAAAAGCTGCATGTTTTCACTCACTCGGGGTTGTGTGTTCGGTGAGTGGAGAACGGGTGTGGAGAAGGAGGTAAAATATAAATATAATAATAATAAGAAGAAGAAGATTAGTTTACTCACCGTGTTTGTTCGTCACCGTTTGTTAAGTGTGAGTTCGTTTTGTTTATGTCTGTTTATTTTGGCGAAAGTGCCGTGTCCTGTTTTTTGTGTTCTGTTATTTTGTTTATTAAATGCTGAGCGCGATCACGCGCTCAGCTTCACCAAAACCCCAAGTCTCTGTCTGCTGTGTGTTTCTATCGCTGGTTCTGTGTTCCTGCTTCTGCCGTGACGTCACCGCTCAGCCGTCTTTGTCACACGTGGTGTCAGAACCGGGAAAACAGCGCCTCCAGGACTCAGGCCAGAGCGGGAACCGCAGTTTTTTTTTTGAAAAAGAGGAGGAAGAAGGATGGGAAGAAAGAGGAGGATGAGAAGGCAGCAGTCCCAACATCAGCCGGAGGAACAGCAGCCCGGGTGTTACTGCTGCGCTAAGCCTGGGCATTCCAGCACCAACTGCCCCTGGTACCCCCTCGGACAGCTACCCCAGCTATGCCCCATCTGCGGAGGTAAGCACTACGTGGCCCGCTGCCCTGTCCAGGAGAGGGAGGAGCAGGGGTCGCTTCAGTCTCCACCACCAGCAGGGGAGGTAGACTGCTGCTCCCACTGCCCCAACAACAGCGGCAACAACAGCAACCACAGCAGCTGAACAAGAGGTGGTGGTCCCGGGTGCCAACTAAGTTTGGACCCCGGACTGGGCAGCTGAACAGGAGCAGTGGAGGAAGGAGGGGCTCCCATGTGCGGCGCCTGTCTCGAGTTTGGGCACGTCAGGGAGGACTGCCCTTACGGGGATCCCCAGTTTGAAGAGGCGTGGAACCAGGGTCGAGTGGGGGATGCTGCAGAGTGGTTCTGGGCAGTGGACCAGACCCGGCCATCTCCAGCACCCAAGAGGGAGGAGCCCGAACGTCCCTACGCCTGAGTGGGAGGAGCCCGAACGTCCCTACGCCTGAGTGGGAGGAGCCCGAACGTCCCTACGCCTGAGTGGGAGGAGCCCGAGCGTCCCTACGCCTGAGTGGGAGGAGCCCGAACGTCCCACGCCTGAATGGGAGGAGTCGGTGCGTCCCACAGCCCAAGAGGGAGGAGTCGGTCGTCCACAGCCCAAGAGGGAGGAGTCGGTGCGTCCACAGCCCAAGAGGGAGGAGTCGGTGCATCCACGGCCAAAAAGGGAAGGTAGGCGTCCACAGCCCCAGTCTCCACCAGCAGAGGGTGAATTCCTGCTGGGTCCACCTCCATTGCCATGGGAGGACTGCTTGCAGCTCCCACCTCCACCAGCAGAGGGTGAATTCCTGCTGGTCCCGCCTTCGCCACCTCCATCGGCAGGAGCAGAGCAGCAGGAGCTGTCTCTGCCTCCGCCACCTCCACCGCCAGGAGCAGAGCAGCAGGAGCTGCCTCTGCCTCCTCCACCAGCAGAGGGTGCATGCCTGCTGGGTCCCTGTCCACCAGCAGAGGGTGAATGCCTGCTGGGTCCCTGTCCACCAGCAGAGGGTGAATGCCTGCTGGGTCCCTGTCCACCAGCAGATGGTGAACGCCTGCTGGTCTCCCCTTCCGAGGCAGAGCCGCACCAGTCCCCTGCAAGAGAGGGAGGGCCGCACCAGTCCCCTGAAACAAGGGTAGACTACACGCTGCTCCCACCTCCGCCGCCAGGAGACTACACGCCGCTCCCACCTCCACTGGCAGGAGCAGAGCAGCAGGAGCTGCCTCTGCCTCCGCCACTTCCATCGGCAGAGCAGCAGGAGCTGCCTCTGCCTCCGCCACCTTCACCGGCAGGAGACTACACGCCTCCGCCACCTCCATCGGCAGGAGCAGAGCAGCAGGAGCTGCCTCTGCCTCCGCCACCTCCATCGGCAGGAGCAGAGCAGCAGGAGCTGCCTCTGCCTCCGCCACCTCCATCGGCAGGAGCAGAGCAGCAGGAGCTGCCTCTGCCTCCGCCAACCCCACCAGCAGAGGATGAATGCCTGCTGGTATCACTTCCCCACCAGCAGAGGATGAATGCCTGCTGGTATCACTTCCCCACCAGCAGAGGAGGAATGCCTGCTGGTATTACTTCCCCACCAGCAGAGGAGGAATGCCTGCTGGTAACACTTCCCCACCAGCAGAGGATGAATGCCTGCTGGTATCACTTCCCCACCAGCAGAGGAGGAATGCCTGCTGGTATCACTTTCCCCACCAGCAGAGGAGGAATGCCTGCTGGTAACACTTCCCAACCAGCAGAGGATGAATGCCTGCTGGTAACACTTCCCCAACCAGCAGAGGATGAATGCCTGCTGGTATCACTTCCCCACCGTCACGAGGAGAGGAGCAGGAGCTGCCTCTCCCTTCACCAGAAAAACCAGGACTAGATGCTGGCGGTCCTCAGCAGCCCTTGCATAGGCTGCTGAGGAAAGCATGGGAAGAACCGCCCGGCCGCAGTGGCGAGAAGAGGGCCAAAACCCGCACCCCAGCTTGTCCTGACTCCCTGCCTTGCTACGCCCAAGGATGCCTGCCTTGCTACGCCAAGGATGCCTGCCTCGCCGCCCAAGGATGCCTGCCTCGCCGCCCAAGGATGCCTGCCTCGCCGCCCAAGGATGCCTGCCTCGCTTCGCCCAAGGTTGCCTGCCTCGCTTGCCAAGGATGCTTGCCTTGCATCGCCTGGGGTTGCCAGCCGCTCCGCATCGCCTGGGTTGCCAGCCGCTCCGCATCGCCTGGGGTTGCCAGCCGCTCCGCATCGCCTGGGGTTGCCAGCCGCTCCGCATCACCTGGGGTTGCCAGCCGCTCCGCGCTCGCCTGGGGTTGCCAGCCGCTCCGCATCGCCTGGGGCTGCCTGTCGCTCCGCATCGCCTGGGGCTGCCTTTTGCTCCACACAGGGTACAGGGTACGAGGGAGAAGTGGAGCTCCCGCTGCCGCCTCTATGGCCAGGGGCTCCCCTCCCGAGTTCGCTTCCCGAGGGTCCGCTGCTGCTGCCGTCGCCTCCCGAGGGTCCGCTGCTGCTGCCGTCGCCTCCCGAGGGTCCGCTGCTGCTGCCGTCGCCTCCCGAGGGTCCGCTGCTGCTGCCGTCGCCTCCCGAGGGTCCGCTGCTGCTGCCGTCGCCTCCCGAGGGTCCGCTGCTGCTGCCGTCGCCTGGGGTCGCCAGGGATCCTGCTTCGCCTGGGGTCGCCAGGGATCCTGCTTCGCCTGGGGTCGCCAGGGATCCTGCTTCGCCTGGGATCGCCAGGGATCCTGCTTCGCCTGGGGTCGCCAGGGATCCTGCTTCGCCTGGGGTCGCTACACTGTGGTCGGAGCCCCACGGAGGGAGCTGCCAGCCATGAAGAAGGGGGAGGTCAGGAGACCAGCTCCCCAGCCGCACTCGCGGCGGAGATCGTGTGGTCGGAGCCCCACGGAGGGGAACTGCCGGCCATGAAGAGGAGGGAGGTCAGGAGACCAGCTTCCCCGCAGCAGTTTCGCTGCCGGAGATTGGGTGGCCGGAGCCCCACGGAGAGGAACTGCCGGCCATGAAGAAGGGGGAGGTCAGGAGACCAGCTCCCCTAGCTGCACTTTCAGCGGCAGGAGATAGTGTGGCTGAAGCCCGGAAGAGGGAGCTGCCAGCCACGAAGAATTGGGGTGCCAGACATTCCACCATGGCCACCCCAGAAACAACTTGCTTCCCCTCTTCCGGGACTTTGGGACTGAGGGGGAGGTGGCCATTGAGGCCATGTGTGCTTTGCACAAGGGGGTATATGTGGCAAAGTGCCCCTGTGTGTATTTTGTGTTACGTGTTGTGTGTAAATGTTGGTGTATAGTCATTGGTACACGGGATATAAGCGGGTCTGTGTTTCACATGTATTTAAAAATGTAGGTTTGTATTTAGGCACGAGGATGGCACAAATCACTTTCACGTGCTGGTTAAAATGTAATGTGTGGTCACGGGAGTACACTTAATTAATTCACGTGCAGTTGTACCGAGATTCCAATTGAATGATTGACTAGCAATCGAGTCTCGGTACAACTGCATAAAAGCTACATGTTTTCACTCACTCGGGGTTGTGTGTTGGTGAGTGGAGAACGGTGTGGAGAAGGAGGTAAAATATAAATATAATAATAATAAGAAGAAGAAGATTAGTTTACTCACCGTGTTTGTTCGTCACCGTTTGTTAAGTGTGAGTTCGTTTTGTTTATGTCTGTTTATTTTGGCGAAAGTGCCGTGTCCTGTGTTTTTGTTACAACCGTTTATTTTTCTGTTCTGTTTATTCATTAAATGCTGAGCGAAAGCATTCGCTCAGCTCCACCAAACTCCACCTCTCTGTGTTGTTTTTGTTCCTGCTTCTGACGTGACGTCACCGCTCAGTCGTCTTTGTGACAGGGTGGGACAAAGTCAGTGCTGCATTGTTTTGATTTAGGTTGCTAAAATCTAGTTTTCAGCATTGGAGTTAAAATACCAGAAATGGATGACAAATCAAAAAAAGCAGTATATTTCGGCTGATGATCGTGTCAAGATATTTCCCAAAGTAACTGTACATGTAGATGGAGGTAATTGTTTTGCACATCTTGTAATGTGTCTTTGGAGAAAATACGATCGATCGCTATTTAGCTTCAGAATCGCACAATAAACAAAAGGTTACTACAGAGGCTGCTGGACAGAACGTAAAATAACAGCTTTCAGAAAACAAACTGGAAAGTATTCCTCTCGGTTGTAGCCAAGTTACATTACAGGTACGATCTAGCACAGCCACCTCGCTTCAAACAACCAGCGGCTTACTTTTTAAACGCAGTTAGAATTTTAGACCTGAATAGGCACGTTTTTCTTTGTTTTGATTCAGTACTGATAAAATAAATTACTGGATGGGCCAAATAACATGACAACTAGCGTGCTGCATATATTGCCTTTATTAAAGTATACCAGATGCCCTTGGGTAACTGAATGTTGGGACTGTTTCTAATCGATTTCCACATCTGTATAACTTGGCAAAGCTTTGCCTTACACTTCCAACCAATTCAGTGGATGTGGAACGTGCAGTCTCAATGTATGGGCAAGTCCACACCAGCCGAATACTTATCGTCAGGAAAGTCCATGTACAGGCTAGTTTCACTTCACTGTTACTCTCCGTTCCAAACACTAAAATTGTGTTCCCACTCCTGCACAAACAAAACCACAACAAAGGACAGACAAACAGACAGACACAAACCCCCAGGATGGCCATCCAGTTTGCAAGAGATGTGGGCTATTTATAGTCAGGTGTGTAAAACTATCAATAATTCAATTAGTCAGTACCCAATAAGGCATGACAAGTTAACTGAATGGAGAAGCTACTAGAAAGTGATAAATCAATTACAAAGTGCTAGTTAATAATATGTCAAATGTGCACTAATCATATCAAAGTGTAAAATTAGAAAAATAAAACATGTGACAAGTACATGAAAGTTAACAGGGGCATTATTCATTTCGTCCTTGTGAGGAAAACCTGATTTCAGTTAACAGTGATGATTCGCTTGAACAAGATACTGTTTTTGGTACAGAGTTTCCTATAATGAGAGGTCAAAGAAGTGGCCTTTCCAGTCCTTTGGAGAAGAAAATGTAGAACTTAACACAGCTGTGGTAGAGACACCTGTGTTTGGGGAATCTGAGTGTGAAATCACTTAGTTTGGAAAAAGGTTATAATTTACTTGTCTGATATGTTTGAACAAATTGTTGCATTAGAAGCCAATGAACAAACTAATTGTAGTAAGCTGTTGGAGATAAATGCTTCAATTGGCGAATTGGAACTGTTTAAATCCCAAATGCAAGAATGGGGAAAAAAATAATGAACAAGGATGGTTGGAGTTGGAAAGAAAAATTGCAATTTTTTTTCCCTAATATGAAAGTAAATGGGATGGAAAGTATGTAAGGTACTAATCTAGGGGTGAAGCAGGGTGTGGATTTAAAGTCCACTGCTGTGATTCATATTTTATCTGTTGATTTGAAATTTCCTTTCTTTGGTGGTGAAACTGATAATTCTGATCCTGTGCATTTCATTGAAATTTGTGAGGGTTATCTTGCTTTTTAGAGCGATGTTTGACCGTGAAATAAGTTATTCTAGCTATTTGGTACTGAATACTGTTTAAATAACAGCTTACCACTCACAATCTCTGTTTTTATTGTGCTGGCGGTCACAAGTTCTGATTGAAGCTCGGCCATTGGAGTGAGTTTGGACTTCAACACATGAATTGAATAGGTACCAGGAAGCAGCGTCAAACTTTAAGGGTTGTATTTCAAATATTAGCATATCACAAATTAAAGTTTAAAAAAGCAATCCGAGCCAAAAGGTAGCATTATCTGAAATCAAAACAATTTCGATAGTGCCTTCACAGGAGTAACAAGCTTCCCTTCATGTCTGCCAGCTTGAGAGCCCTGTCCCTGAAACTACTTCAGTCTGGGTTGAGTGAATGACTTGTGTTGAACAAGGTGGTTCTTCTAGCACAGCAGACAGCACACTTGTTTTTTGAGTATTCGGTCTTCAGTTAATTCCAAATACCTGCACTGCACTTCCTTATAGTAGTATAACTTGAGAGTGCAGTCTGTGGTTAGTCAGAAAAAAAACGGTTTTAATTGGAGCAATTAGTGATAAGGATTTTGTATTGCTTACAATTGGCTAATAGGAAAGGGGCTTAACCAGCTAAACATATTGCATTGTCTTCTGACCTGAGAACACAAATAACCACTTCTGAACGGGTCTTTATCTGAATGGAAAACATCATACAGATATACCTTTGCCAGTACATGAGGTACCCAGCCTAGTAGAGACTGATAGAGATGGTTTTAAACCTTTTGAAAGTTCCCATGCAAATCAATAATTTATTCATAACAGGATGCTGTAAGGTCACAGCTCTTATTTAATCCTGACAAGATTTACGTTCTTATTTACATTTAGTTATGCTGGTCCTGACATCTATTCAACACAAATCTCGGTCAAAAAATGTACTGTATAATGAATTACAGTATATTCATTTATTGTGGTGAAAAGGGTATTCAATTAATGTATCAATATTAGAACAAGGGGTGTGCGAACCATACAAAGTTTTGTTTTGCAAACTAATTCCACTTTAGTAATCCCTAAAATGTATGACTTTATGCATGAATCCAACACAGCGCTCCTGTACAGTGCACCACTAGTGCCCAGCTACTTAAGAAAATATTATCATATACAGCAGTGTACCCTGTTCACACTTGCAATGCCAACCAACCAAAGATCTGTCTAGTGAAAAAAATATGCAATAAATTCAAACACTCATTCGTAATTCAATTATAGATTAATTTAGTTGGATAAACTGAAAAGATGCCATTGTCCAATTCTTAGGATCCAGTTTGCCTGTGGTATAACTGAGGAAATGAACACTGCACTTTGTAGTCTCAGTAATTTCAATAGTTGAAGCGAAGCAGTCTCGCAGTCACTGCAGTGATCTTACAATGAGACAGGCACTGTAAAAACACGCAGGTGTGAAATTGACCCTTCTAGTGGCAGAATATTGTTCCCTCATTGAAAGGTAAGTGACTGGATACCTGCTAAGCCCCAAACACTTAAAGCTTACTCTACAAGAATGCTCCCATCTTCTCAAAGTGGTCTAATCTTGTTTGTCATCGTTTACCAGGATTAGCAATGAAGCCATTCTGCATTCTTTTGTCTCTTTCTGAGCAGGTCACAGACACCCAATATGACTGTGCTGAAGATGCATGGGGGATTATCATTTAGAAATATCTCAAATATATTTAGAGATCTCTCTAAATATTTAAAAATATCTCTAAATCATTTCCAGATACCTCAAAATATTTGAAGATATCTTCAAATATTTAAAGATATCTCTAAATCATTTTAAGATATCTAATATACATTTAGAGATGTCTGAAAATAATTTACAGATATCTCTAAATGGAGCTTTAAATGAAATATCTAAAATGCATTTTAAATTATTTAAAGATATCTAAAAATGACTTCCTGTTAATTTAGAGATATATCTAAATCATTTTAAGATATCTAAAAATAACTTGCTGATTAGAGATGTCTGTAAATCATTTACAGACATCTTGAAATAACTTCCTGTTCATTTAGCGATATCTCAAAATAACTTCCTGTTAATTTGGAGATATCTTTAAATGTACAAGAAGTCAATTAAAAACATAGAGCATTTTCACAGTAAGTCATTTAGAGATATCCTGAAATTACTTCCTGTTCATTTTGAGATATCTCTAAATGAACAAAGATGTTTTGAATGGACTTCCTGTACATTTAGAGATCTCCAAATGAACAGGACGTTGTTTAGATATACCGTCGAATGATTTAGAGCGATCTTTAAAACCCTCATTTTAAGATATCTCTAAATGACAGTTTGGTGTACCATGCTAGCAAAATCCACATGGTTTCCATATTATTTAAAGATATCTGTAAAATTAATTTGAGATATCTTTATTTCATTTTTAGCTCTCTAATTGATTTACAGATATCTTAAAGTTAATTTTAGATATCTTAAAAACTGCACAATTAAAGATCTCTAATTCAATTTGAGATATCTTGAAATGATTTAGAGATACAGCAGTCCATCGCGTATCTGACTGCGATGGGACCAGAATAAGGGCAGATATGTAAAAAGGCGGGTAAATTAATCCTGTTCTAAATACCATTATACACAGCTGTAACAATTACTATATTCACACAATTATTGTTTTGAGATTAAGCTTTTATTAGGGAGCGCCCCTAAATCCCTTGTTTAGAAAGATACAGGGTATTAATGCTTGTGATAGGGTAGTCGTCTGCCGTGTGGGTGCGTGCATTCTCTGTTGAGGGACAGGCAGGAGATCAACACACTGAACAGCTCACGTGACACTACCAGCAGTGGCAGCGCAAGGAGCACATGCAATACAGTGTACGAAAACTTTGGTAGGATCTACAATCTCTGAACTAATCTTTTAGTAAACTAACTTTGTGAAGAAACTGATCATAAACGGTTAGGGCGGATACACGACGGGCGGATAAGCGACGGATTACTGTATCTTTAAATATTTCAAGATATCTTAAAATGCAATTGGAGATATCTCTAGATGATCATTTGGCTTGCCATAGGGGGATGGGTTTGTATTGTATTACTTTATGCAAATTGAAAGGTATTACTTACTGTATAAATTCTATTAATTATCAATTTGCAGGCCTTAAAGCTAAACAAAGCAGGGTTTTTTTGGTGATACATTTTAATGAAATCAGCTGAATATCTATACGAAATACACTAGCTTTCGAGAGCTCTCTTTTACAAGTGAGAAGTGGAAAGTGAAGTGAAGAGAATTATTCTAACAAGTCAATTCATTAACCTGAAGTTTCATTTATTATGGAATGGGCTTTTTGTCTGATTTCAGAATGTGGGTTTAGGTTAGATGCAAAAGGGGTTAATGAATCACCCTGAGGGTAGAACACCAGAAAGGTTAACACGGGGTTGGTATTTAGATCCTCTACTGTTCAGATAATTACCGTCATTGTAGTTCAATATGAAGGCTGTCCAAAACTGTCAGTGCAGGTTCCTGCCTGACGATGTTAAAATAATAAAAAGGAGATGGGTTACAATTCTTTCATGTAGTTCTAATTAAATAACTCAATTCCTATAAAAGCAATTCTAAGGTTATTATCTTCTTAGTCATATTTTTACTGAGTGGCACTTAAGGCAGAAAGTAATCTCATATCTTACTCTCTCTTAGTCATCAGTTTTGCTTCTTGCCATGTTATACGAATGTCAGTCTGGTCTTCTGCCACTCTTGATTTTTGGGATGTACTGAAGGGTAAAATTTTGACCTTTGGTTTAGAGGACTTTCAAACTCCTTAAAGCTGAATCAAAGCTCACATCACCCTTTTCATCCTGTCATGCAGGCCTATTGTATATGGTACCTGTCTCAGTTAAGTATTACATTATTAATAAATGTTGTCTGAATGAACTATTAAAAAAAAGTAATTTATTGTATATTCAGGACTTTTGGAGGGGGGTGGAGGACATACTAAAAGGAAGGACCTGGAAGGACAGTGGTTTAAAGAAGAAGCACCATGGTTTAAACCAGGGGACTCCAACCCTGGTCCTGGAGAGCCCCAGTCCTGCAGGTTTGGTAGGTGTCTTTACATCATCAGTGGTTAAAGATCTGGAACACCTGTTAATTTTGACTAATTAAGCCAATAATTGGTGTAATTAAGTAATTAACTCTGTTGAAACAAAAACCAGCAGACCCAGTAGCTCTCCAGGAATCAATGTTTTAAATCAATGTTTCTCAAATGTGGCCACCAGGAAATTGGTAGACCGTGAAAAAGTACATATCGCCTTTACTGCGGAATACGCACATTTCTGAAATTAAAGTGAAGGTTCACCGCGCCTGGTGGCATTTTCTATCTAATAACACCTTTTTTTTAATATGACATACTGTTAATTTTTTTTTTTTTAATCTATTATAATTTAATCAAAGTCGTTAACTTTATCTTACTACCCTGTTTACAAAGGGTGGTACGGTAAAGTTACATTTCTAAAAGCCGGGATCTGTATATTATTTGTGGTAGAAATATAAAAATGTAATTAAATGCATTATTTTGTATATGTGACTAATCATGCATTTATCATGCAATTTATTTTTATGTGCAATTATATTTGTTAAAATGTGTAATCATTTTATTGAAATTGAACAGGAATTTGTATGACTTCCTTCTCAGTACAGTTGAGTGGAAATTAGTGTTCACTACGCTAATCACAATAACAGTTAGTACAGCTCTTATAAAAGTTTACCAAAGAAAATGCATTGCAAACTTAAAGCAATGAGTACGTAATGCATATTACAAACATAGTAAATGCACGATTACTATTGGAAAATTGCAAAAATCACTTGCTTACAGTATAATAGGAAAGACATTTTTTAAGCCAAACGTAAGCGTTTGTCAAGGAGTGATTTCAACGACACACAAATATAGATTCTTAGTAAAAAATTATTATTTTTAAATTCTATATTTTTTGATAAAACCACATTTAATTAAATATTCAAATACAGCCATTAAAGAATGAAAAAAATAAAAACATTTGAACGGTGAGATCGATCTCCTGAAGATAAAAATTATTTAAACATGAATTTACTTTACACCTAGATAGATAAGATAGCAAATGTCACATTTTTTAAAAAATAGCTTTGTTTTTGTTTCTGACAAACAACTAATGGCGTTTCGGTCCTGTCAATCTTCATTGAATTTCCAACAAATCCTCCCTTTAAATTCATGCGCAGTATAGGTGATATCTACTTTTTTCACAGTCTACCAATTTCCAGTGACTTAACGTCAGTATAATCACTGCATGTTGATTGGCTGAGCTTTCATTTTGATTAGATTTAATTTTGGCATGTCAAATCTCCACCTGTTTCGCTTTGTGTCAGTGCACATTGGTTGAGCAACGAGAGAAGACTTTAGTAGTGTGAAGTGAAAATAGCGGGATAGATCAGTATTGTAATGACCTGGACAATTGCATAGTTGCAGGACTTGTTGTCTCTCCCGTTTGTCTTGTCTATCTTTTATGTTACGTGCATTGTAAGGGGAACGGGTCACGCCGTTAGTTAGCAGCGGGAAGAGGGGGACTGCAGACCGTGGGTTGATTGGTTGAGCGGACAGGCGGAAATGAGAAGAGAATACATAAGGGGTGCATGAGTGACAGGGGGAGAGAGAGAGAGAGAGAGAGTGACAGCAAGAAGTGACTTGAGCGAAAGCGAGAAAGATAACAAGGGTTTGTTGTTTTGGTGGCATGAATTCCGGCCCCTGACAGGAATTCTCTGTTTATTAACAATAAACTTTCAAGATCGAGAATTCCACACCATCTCCCTGAGTCCTGCTTCATAAACCTGACAAAAACGCGTCTCTGTCTGCTATAAATGACATGTCTGCGTCTGCTATAAATAACATGATAGAAATTAGAAATATGAATCACAATGTGTTTTGCCTGACAGCGATATATCACCTTACCAACATCTGTGTGACAGTTTCTAAAATAGCAAGTGGGAGTAAAATATATTCCATCTCTTTTTTGTTCTGTAAGATTGCATGTTGGTGTACAGGGATTCATCCCATTCCTGATATAGAAAAAAAGCTGATTTATTAAGAGTGAAATCTTTAAATATACTTAAATAATATTTACACATGAAACTCCCATGTTTGAACCATCACTGCAATACTATTTAAAGATGATCTCCCTTATAAACATATATAAAAATAAAACCGGGAGCACAGCTTTAAAAGCTGATAACCATATTGTGGTTTCCCTTAACACTGATAGTTTTGATAACCCCCTGCAATGACGACGTCCAAGACTATTGTTACCTCCAGGGTGGCTTCGGGCATTATAGCCCCCTGCCGGTAACAATAGTCTTCCCTTGGGTCAATAATTTTCTACTATAGCCCTCCTCTCCAGTCCATATTTACTATATATATTTACTATATATATATACACACACAACGCTCCACATATGCTGCATAATGGGCGTTTTACGCATTAAAAAAATCTGGATTACATGTGATATTAAAATTTAATGCGTAAGGAATACACATAGCAATTTTGCTGCACAGCTTGAGTTCTCGTGTTATCAAGCTTCTTGTACTTCGTTGGTTCCCAGCGTCTCAATGTTCAATTGTGAATATACTGAATGCGGTAGCTGGAGAATGAATCATAGAAATGACGGGATAGCTTGTAGCCTGTCTGGAAATTTCCAGAAACACATGACCAATAAATCCGGGTTTTCAATAAAATACATTTTAAAAAGTATGATTCAATCCACTCACTTGCAATGCGTGTTTGTGACTAGTGAATAAGCGACTGGATTCTTCATCTTCAGGATTTCTTGGCACTGTCTTCATCTCCCTCAACCTACCCAACCAATTTACCTATCTGTCAACCACATTTTTGTAAAGGTAAATCTATATAAATAAGTACAATATTCTGTGTTTGGAGAGAGTCGGGATGCTTTTTATTACTATAGCAAGGCGACCTACAAGAATACAATATTATTGTTTCTTTAGAAATGTATAGTATGTGCATGCAGGCCTTTTATTAAGTACTTTTGTACAGCAGTTCAAAGTAACATTACCAACACTACATTTTTCTCACATAGTGTCTAAATTGGAGAGTAAATTACTCACTGTACACATACACACATATACATTGTATTACAGTAAATAGAAGATTTCAGACTCCAGTTCCCCAGATAAAAACTTGCATAAAAGCCCATAGAAAGTAACTGAACTTAAGTATACGCTTTTTATTTTATACTCAGTGTGGCAGTTCAGACCTTTCCAGAAAAGGCTGTCACACGGCCTATCCCTCAGCAGCTTGTATGTGTGCAGACGAATAATGTTTGGGTGTCAGACTAAATAAACCAAAGACTGCTGCTTATTTGTATAGTGCAAACTGCGGCGGAAATCCAAAGAGTTACAAAGAACCCTCACAGCCACCCAGCAAGCAGGTAAGCACTGAAATGGCCAATTCCCACACGAAAGAATCTGCTAGTAAAATATACAGTGGACACACAAGCATTGAGTGTCTGAGTATTGATCTTTAAACATGGGATTATACAGTCTGGCTCTATAGGCTTATGGCTTTTATTTCCCTCACAAAATAGATAGACTGACTATGGCTCTAACTGGATCAATGCAAATCTGTTTATATTGAACTGGTTCAATTTTAAATGAATTCCATTAGCCGTAAGTAAAAGTTCTTGTATAACGTGATTAAGTTGAGCTTCCTCCCTAAGCAGTTAAATTAGATACGATTGCCACAGTAAAAATACCTAAGACGTACGTGTGTGTGTGTGTGTGTGTGTGTGTGTGTGTGTTTGTCGGGGGGTTTGATATACCAAACATACCAGTATCTAATCTATGAGAATCTAGGTTACGGCACCAATGTAACAGAGCAAAGGTTGGGCGCGAACCAAAGTAGGATCTTAACTACTGCACAAAATCGTTAGCGAGAACAATTAGAGATTCTAACCTCAAACATGTGAATTATCATTCAGTTGTATTAAATTGAGACCACCAAACTACAGTGGTCAAACAACAGGTCTTTGGGGTTTCAAATTCTTGGGATGTAACCTATACAATTACATTAGTTGTAAGACTGATCTACCTTGACTTTATACAATATACCTACAAGGCCACCAAATGTACTGCTGTTTAAATGCAGCCTTGTCCACATGGATTACTATACACACCTTGTGTGCCTAGCGACAGGGACTGAAACAACTAAGAACAAATGACTGGATGTTTTGCAGGATGTTTGAATGAAAACAGTTACTGAAATTGAAGGAGCAATGAGGAAGAATTCAATAAGACTGCAGGTTATATGTAATGTTTAAAAGCATGCACTGCTAAAGCATCTCCCTTACAACTACTTTCTTCAAAAATTAGGGGTGTCCTGGAAAACCTTGAAAGCCCACAAATCATTTTATTTAGATAACCTATCCTTCCTTCTGATTACAAAGCGAAAACTGACATTTTCTTACGCTTTTCCATCTTATTTCATTTTACAGAAATGTGTTTTTGAAGGTACCTGACACGTTATTTAGCAAAATGTGCTAAATCTGAAATTGTGCGGTAGCAAGTTTTTTCCAAGACAGCTCCTCAAATGTGGCAGACTTACTAAATAAATACAGGAAGGCGTTTGCTATTGTTACATATTTTACTATGTCAGAACTTTGCCCAGACAATGCCTCAGTGCCCAAGTGTGGTAGTTTCCATTTTGACAAAGCCTTTATGAATTAAGTAATTGTTTACGTTCTTGATAGAGGAACGTAATGACACAAAAAAGCCAGTTGTTTATTCAAAGCTGCCAAGAGACACAAACAGCGAGTGAATGTCACCCCTGCCTTGACCAAGCCAAATAAATAGGGACTTTCCCTACAAAGCCAGGGAAGATTTCCCAGCAGCTCATCTGGGAGTGAGAAAATGTTGTTATCAAAAATCTGTCCACAATTCCATCGGCCTTTCTGTTATGTCTGGTGTTATGGTCCTTTATTATTTTCTTACATCGTTTCAGTTCAGTCAGCTCAGAAGGGGTCTTTCTGCATGTGTTCCCACAGCTAAGAAAAACAAACACAGCCCAGTAGAAATGTCAACTCCTTACCTGAATAAAGCACTTGGCTAAAACTTAATTGGTGTCATGATCAGGTAGAAAGATATTTTACTAATGTAGGGAACTTATGTTTACAATCTGAGGTATTTTTCCGTAGATGTTTTATTTATTTATTTTTCTGTATATAATTTGTCTGATTTCCATGTTGTGGATATATGTATCATGTAGCATCTGTTTTTTATGATACATTTTTTTTCTTCTGATCAAGTATAGTACCACTACTAAGAATAACAACAACATTTCAGCAAAATGTTATTACATAGTAACATTTATGCTCACATCTGACGGAAACTATACTAACACTAATGCAGCCATTGACAGCAGATGTGTGGATGCTTTAAAACTCCTTAATAAAAAATAAAAATCACTTTTCAGAAAACTTGAACTCATGTACAAAGAATCAATTATTTTTTAAATTTTAGAGTGACCAATTATTTGTATTATTCCGCCCCCAGTTATGTTTTTTCTCCCTGTTTTTTCTCCACTCTGAATGTGCTCAGTGTCTGGCCAGTTACGGCAAGCCAAATTATCATTTAGAGATATCTCAAATTGCATTTTAAGATATCTTGAAATATTTTGAGATATCTGTAAAACATTTCTAGATATCTCAAACTGAATTCCAGATATCTTTAATTGTGCAGTTTTTAAGATATTTAAAATTAATTTAGATATCTGTAAATCAATTTGAGATATCTAAAAATGAAATAAAGATATCTCAAATTGATTTACAGATATCTTTAAATACTATGGGAACCATATGGATTGTGCTAGCATGGCATGCCAAACTGTCATTTAGAGATATCTAAAAATTAGGGTTTTAAAGATATCTCTAAATCATTTAAAAATATCTCTAAATAACTTCTTGTTCATTTAAAGATATCTTTAAATCATTTGCAGATATTTTCAAATAACTTCCTGTTAATTTAGAGAGATCTCTAAATCATTTAGAGATATCTCTAAATAACTTCCTGTTCATTTGAATATATCTTTAAATAGACAGGAAGTCAATTGAAAACATTTTCACAGGAAGTCATTTCCAGATATCTCGAAATAGCTTCCTGTTCATTTGAAGATATCTTAAAATGTTTTAGAGATATCTCTAAATAAACAGGAAGTTATTTCGAGATATCTCTAAATGATTTAGAGATATCTCTAAATGAACAGGAAGTTATTTGAAGATATCTTAAAATGATTTAGAGATATCTTTAAATGATTTAGAGATATCTTTAAATGAACATGACGTTATTTAGAGATCTCTAAATGGTTTAGAGATATCTGAAAAGTATTTCAAGATATCTCAAAAACATTTAGAGATATCTTTAAATGATTTAAAGATATCTAAAAATGCATTTAAAGCTCAATTTAAAGAAGTCTGTAAATCATTTTGCGATATCTCTAAATGTATTTTAGATATCTTAAAATGATTTATAGATATCTTTAAATATTTGAATATATCTTCAAATATTTAGAGATATCTTCAAATATTTAGAGATATCTATGAATAAATTTGAGATATCTCTAAATGATAATTTGGCTTGCCAAATGACTCCCTGCTGGTTTCCCATCCCCTACCCCGTCAGAGCCAATGTGACGCCTCCTTCGGAGTCCCCAGCAAAGTTCGGCCTCTTTGCACAGCCCGAACGTGAACTGGCGCCGTCCAAGCTGTATGACTCATCCTGCGCTCCCCGCGGCAGCGCTTTAACTGGATGAGCCACACGGGGACCCCTGTCTTTCTTTTTTAACTTAATTGTTGTGCTTGTAAAATGTTGGTCGTGAAATGGAATAAGGAATTTTTTTAATCGATCAATTTGTGCAATTACAAATTTTTTGTTGTTTGAGAAAATAAAATGCCCTCATGTAAAGTCCTTCTTAATGTGAAAATACAGGTGCAATTGAATTATTGTTTGCTTTGCAGATTCCTATTTCTGCGCAGATAAATGTGTAATAAAACCTAAATTAAAATAGTGTATAGGAATTTAAGTTTTATACATTATTAATATATACTTTTAAAATGTCTTAAATATTTGAAGTGTGCCTTTACTATGGCACTGATACTAATATACTGGTGTATATAATATATACAAATAAATGAAAATGCTTTTTTGCTTGTACACAAAAGGTTTAAATGATTACAAAATCATTTATTTCAGGATGTTTCGGTCAAAAGCCCTTCAGCTGTGTAGAAAGAAAGTGAACAGTGCAGTAAACTAGTTATTTTAATTTTAAATGACAAGTTTACTGCATTGCATTTTCTTTTTATTACAGTATACAGTCAGATGATATCATGTACAAACTTGAAACTTTGAATTGGTTCCAATCAAACTAAAGATACAGTTTACAGGACTGAAAGCTAACATTTCATTTTGCTTGTGTCTGGATGCGCTTTAATGCATGCTTTGTTTTCAAATGACTTTCCCCACCTCATTCATATTTACTGGGATCTAATTTAATAATCAAACCAGAGACAGCCTACTCTAAGTCTTGTAACTCCGACTCCTAAATAAAATTGAAGTGATGTTAATGTGGAGCTCAGTATATCACTACAAGCAGTATTAAAGGAGGGTGAGCCAAGCTTTTAAAATAGATTTTATTACCTCTTATAATAATTATAAGAGTTTACTTATTTTAAAACATTAAAATGCTTCCAGACCAAGACAAATCTGTCCACAGGACACTAAATCAATGAGAAGCATCTAATTATCTCGAGATAGCATAAATGCTGTTTCAACTGTTTCATAGGATATGCCAGTAGATGACATATAAAAAAATATATACTTTATGATTTGAAATTTGAGTAAAAGAAAAAACTCAGGATTTGAAAATCTGCTTCGAGTCAATCACTAGACAGAGAAAGGGTGTTCAAAACAATTCCCATTGAGGTTGGGAACGCTCCACAGCTAAACCATCAGTGCCACTAGCATCTGTTTTTACTGTACCTGTATCTGAAACTGTGATGATAAACTACCTGGGACATCAGCATCAGCTGTTGACGTTGACACAACTAGACACAACTAGATACATTTTTGTAATGCTTGTGCTGCTACTATGTGATTCTACTATCTGTGTTGTGCAGCCTACTATTTTATTTTGTTTTAATATTTAAATAATATAACAGTAAATGTTTTTTTTTATTCCATTTTGTTCCATTCTTCTATACATATCAATTAAAATAATTCAGTTTTGAAAGATATACTTTAACATCAGCTTTTGGACAAGATATAGTTAATTATAATCTATTAACAATTCAGATGCAAAATAGCTATGCAAGAATGAATAAAGAATGCACTGCATTTTAGGGGTCTAATAACTTGAAATCTACATGATAATTTTAGCAAAAATCTAATTAAACACACACACACACACAGTACATATTGGCTTTATATGAATTACATTAAATACATGAATACTTTAATATTGAATGGTCACTGTCAATATTTATGTAAAGATTTTCATTTTCAAGAAATAATGCACTTTTCTTTGCAAAACAGATTTCCCAAAATTGCATTTGGGGTATGCTTCTGATGGAATTAATCAAAGCTTTATTTTTTTCTGCCTGTGAAACTTGGTGAGTGGATTTTTAGTAAATGTTCTTACTTTTATCAATGTCAGCCTATTTTAATATATTGCAATATCCCTCCCACTGCACTTCAAATTGCAAGATCTAAAGTAAGTACACTGTAAGTCAACTATTAAGAAGTAAACGATGAAAGTGTTAACTTTAACTTAAACACATTTTGTTATTTATATACATTGACATGTTTGTTTTGCATCTAAAGTGTATTGCCAAACCTATTCTAATAAAAAATAATTTAAAGCCTGTTGCAGAACATTGATATATATTTTTTATGAAATATTTTACAGTGTAACATGATGATGAAAATATCTGTTAAAGAGGTGTATATTTAAATAAACAAAGAACACACCACCACTATTTTCCACTATTCTTAGTAACATTATATGTTGCGTTATGGTGGTCCATAAAGCAACACTGATCCTCCATGGGGAATTTTTTTTTTTTTTTTTTAAATGTAAATCTTGGAAATAGTTATGGGTAGCATTAAATGACATTTTACATTTTATTGCACTGTTTCGGAACGTCACATCTCAAGGCTTTTTTTCTACAAGGATGTCTTCAATCTCCTCAGTGAAAATAGTGTCTCCACTTGGCTTTAAAGCTTCTCATTCCTGTGTCCCATCACTTACGTTTGCCCAGACTAACAGTTTCAAGTTGTGCAGCAGCACCCCCAAGAGGTTTAGTGTGGTACAGTATGTATAACACAATAAAAGACAATGAGAAAGATCAGCAAGCATTCAATCTGTAGATACACAGGATCAGCACCTGGCCATTTTGTTAGCTTTAAAAGACAGTTTCCGTACAACTGAGATAGTATGTCAATAACTTACCTCCTGCGCCAAAGGATGTCTTCAGTGGCATCATGGAATAGAATCTCATCATACATAACATACCCTGGATCATACCCTATACAATTGGAAGAGTGTGTCAATATATGAATTAGCACTGTGGTACCACTATTCTACCAATGACGATGCAATTGTACCTTTATCTTCTGTTGCATTTTAGTGCAGAACCACTGATTTGCCATTGTAGTGTCAGCTCATTTCCATTGAAGATCATTTGGCAAGGGCTGGTTCAAAGAAACCATAACCATGACAGCCTGTGAACAGGCTGGCACATGTGGTGACGTCAGGCCAGGAAGTAGACAAACAACAGTGCTGGCATTGAAGCGCTGGTGCGTGGATTTATTAAATAAACAAAGTAAATATTTAGACAAAACAAATACTCAAAACAAAAGGCACAATGGCCAAAACAAACAGACAAACAATACAGTGGACAAACCCAAACAAGTATCGTGCGGGTCCTCCCACACAAGTAGCAATTGTTATATTTTACATTTCTTTCTCCTCGTTCTCTCGCCCATTCTCCACTGAGAACACCCAACCCTGTGTGCGTGAAACACTGGCTCTTTTACGCAGCTGTTCCGAGACTCGATTGCTAATCAATCATTCAACTGTATCTCGGCACAGTCAGCACGTGAACTACTTTGTGACACACCCGTGCCCACATACAAATATACATTTTAAATCCTCCATGTTACATAATCCACATTGTATCCCGTGCACCACTACATGCATACAAACAATAACACCCCACATAAAACATAAAATACGCACTGGGACGGGTCACCCAGCCCCATTCACTTTAAAATTCTCAACCAATACAAATATTATCTGGTTAATCCTACTGTTACAAATATGATTGTGGGAAAAAAAGCAAGCTGGTTCTCAGACACAGCCCTGTGAAGCAAAACCAATGCCCCGTCCGGTGCACATCCGAAATTATAGATAGCTATGGTAAAAAAAAAATTAAAAAAAAATATGGCAAAACATGGTTAATTGCATTGTATATGAAATGTATTTACATTTTTTAAATGTATTTGTTTACGACTGTAAGTCGCCCTGGATAAGGGCGTCTGCTAAGAAATAAATAATAATAATAATATAAATAAGGAAAAGCCGGGCTGGCATTACATTAAAAAAGTAGCCCTATCAAAAACTGCTACAAAATATTTGTTAAACTAAGATTCTGGAATATCTTAGTTTGATAGGAATGAAAACATCTATTTTTTTTTTTTTTACTATGGCTGGGATGATTGCATTTTACGGCACCACCCTCATTTTTTTTTTTTCCCCCAGATATAGTGGTTTATTATCATGTATACTTATTATAGATATATTGTAATGTATTGTAGCGATCTCGGTTAACGCAGACAGGCACATCACACAGGGCGAGGCAATCCACACACAGGCGGAGGGCGGGCGTGAACCCGGGACCTCGGCACTAAAGCATAGCGCCGATACCGCTTTGTGTGAGATTACGTCACCTACCAGCCCCGCTCCTGCCTTCCCCCGTGCACGCTACACTCGCCTCGTCCTGTGTGATGCGCCTGCGATGTGTTAACAGTGATGGCTACAGTACAATTACATTATAATACTGCTTAATAATTAATACATCTTAATAAATCACTTTTTAAAGGCCACTACGACAGCAGTGCCACAATTACAATGGAATCTCAGCCATTATAGATTTTGTTTTTAACTTAATATAAATCACATGCGATAAACAACATACTAAAAGCTTGATGTTCTCATGATGGTATGAGTACTCTTGCTTGTGTTTATGGTTATGCTCTGAGAAGCTATTGATATCTTGTTGAGAAGTTGCTGGTTTGCATCAGCAGCTGAGCAGCGGCAGGTTGTCAGATATGTAAATCCTCTGGTTGAAGCCAGGGAGTGCAGAGGGAGGGGCAGCTGAGCAGCAAACACCTTGAGGTGGGTTCACATTGGGGAAAATCCAGTTTATTTTCCCTCCCTACTTATCCCTCCAACAAGTACAGTGATACCTTAAGGTTCAAAAAGACCTTAGTGAGTAATTTAAAAATATGTCAAAACAAAATAAATATAAGAGAGTTGGGGTCGGATCTAAATAATACCGCCACTGTTTTAAAAATAAAGCAAGGGCCCAAGGTTTTGAGAATCAAACATCCAACTGTGCATGTTAGTCTCTTCAGTGGCGTAGCCAGGATTTAGTTTTGGGGGGCAGGGGTGATTTTTTCAGATAGGTAATAATTAGGGCTTCAGTTAATCGCAGTTAATTTCTGCGATTAACGCGTTCACTTTTGGGGAGATTAATCCGGACACCCGACTTGCTCAAAGTACCCCATGGTAACGATCTCTCCCCCTCGTCCCAGGACACCAGCAAACTCCCTGCTGTTCAGTAGCCACGTCAAAGTGCGTAAGGTCTTCCAGCTAAAGCTACAGTAGCATTAGCTGCGCAGTACCAAGCTGAGTTCCAACACAACATTTTTGCTGTATTAATTCTACACTAATAACATTAATAAAATAATCTGAACAGTGCAAATACTGTAACCTAGCCAAAACAATAGAAAATACATTGCAATATTACGATAGCATCAGTAATAAAAACAAAAAATAAAACTTAAATGAGATGAAGTAATTGTATCAATTAAATATGCGATTAAAACCAAGATTAACCAAGTTTAATTTTTTTAATCTCAAAATTAATCGCGATTAATTTTTTAATCGCTTGACAGCCTACTAATAATTTATAAAAAATGTTTCTCTAAGTAAAAAATTAACTACACTCCAAACTTGTAATGTACTCGAAATCGCCCTGTTAAGACCTGTGATGTTTCACCTCACAATCACATTCACAATGTGATTTTAGGGGTTCAAACCCCTAAAACCACCCCCTAGCTACACCAACTGAGTCTCTAGGATATTTCAGTCTTAAAATATGAATGTTTATATCTATTTAAATGACGACTATTAGTATTTAGATCCACCATTATTTAGAATAATCCCTTAATCACTCTCAAGTTGTTTATTTTTAATTGTGTAACATTGCAAGGAATTTTTAGTCATTGGAGTGGAGTAAACGTTTTTAAAAGGTGTCCCAATACTTGTTGAAGGAATATCTTATCTGGTTTAAACATATACTTTAACAAGCCTGTTTTTTAATAGGAATGCAAATACATATATAAAATGTATCTGACAGAAAAATAAGACGTTTTCAGTTAAATCTCAGTTAAAATGTATTCTGTTTTTTTTTTTTGTTTTTTTTTAAACCCATAGAACAAATATTAGAGCCAAGTTGCACATTAAAATTCTGGCTGTGTGGTTGCTTGAAGATTTCTAACTGCCCATCATTCCATTATGATTGTAAACACCGTAAAACAAAAAACAAACAAACAATAAAAATGGCAAGTTTTTAAAATAGGACCCATTCGAGTGTTTACTTGGATGGGTCCAAGTTGTTTGAACCCTCCACCCATTTATATATCCAATATCAGGCAGTATATTTAAATTTACCTCTGTCACTGATGCAAAAATAACACAGGGAAATGCCAATAAAACCCGCTACTTTCTTTGTAATTATTAAAAGGTCCCTTTAAATGGTTGTGCAAGTTGTTGAGCTATTGATGTAAAGACCATAACAATTGTATTGTCTTTTGATTGTGTGGCAGGGTGGCAGGGTGAAAGCCTGTGTGTGTGGTGAATATTAGGTGGCAGGAAGGAAGTTAAATTCCTCCCCTGTTAAAACACGCGATAATGTGACTGGAGCCGTAAATTGAATAAAAATGATGACAGCCACTGGTTTATAAAAAGGGTGATCGTGGGTGTTAGTTTAGAATTTAGTGGTGAGATTTAATATCCGTGTTGGTGAAGGTTTGTGTGCTGTGCTGTGCTGTTACTATATGAAGAATTGTCGTTGGAGTTTAGGGGAGTTGTGAACCCGTGTATATAGGAAATGGCGGCTCAGCCTGAAGCCACAGAATTTAAAAATATATATATTATTTTTGTTAACCTGTTAGTTTTGGCCCTTGTGCTTGTTTGTTTTGTTTATTATTTTATTATTGAAGTGCGCAAAAGCGCTTTAAACCTTGCAGCTTCTGTCTCTGGGCCTCCTTCCCACCAGTTACCAGCCCTGGCTGTGACGCTACCCAACCACAGATTGTTTTAAGGTAATCAGTTTATTATAAATGAGAAATGATCGTAATACTGTATGGTAGCAGGGTGATCAACAAAGTTTACACAACATTTCAGATTTGATCAATTAATCAGGTTAAACAGGTTATCCATCTGAGATAACCATGTCATTGCCAGCGCTGAGGGAGGTTGCCAGCAGCTGAAAAAAAATGATTATGACCAATAAAAAAAAATAAAAATAAAGATTCCACTGCCAATTTTGGTAAATAAATAAAACCACGGTTGCGGGTCAACATTTTGATTGATGTAGCAGTCTTTCTTTATTATGACCTTCTTGCTCAAGAGGTCTGTCCCTCCACTAATACACTTGTCTTACTTGCACATGATGAAACAAACAAACAAACATTTAGGAGAAAACCACTTTAAAAGAAATAAAGAAAGAGGTCAGAACAATTTTGGTGAAGATTGGGAACTGAATTACCTCAAACTAAGCCAGCCCATGTAGATGAACCAGGACTAGACACTGACAAGCCATTACAAGGAGGTGAGGGGGGTTCACAGCTACTCCAGTCCCAAATCCTCAGCACAAACAGAGTACAGCATCAGATTACTGATGTTTGAAAGAATTTAACACGAGGTTCATCAGGGAATATTGGCTGTGAAAACATCAACAAACAAGACAGAGAATAAGAAAGAGAACATTGTGATTTGCTTTCAATTTCCATGACAAATATTAAAATAATCTAGCACAATTTAAATATGTGTCTATGTAATAAGTATCCATTGCATTGGAGTTAAAGGATAACAGAAACATCCTAAAGGAGAAGTGGTTATAACCATTATATCTGGGTTTATTGTTTTCTTTTGATAACTTTTTTAGTTTTTAGGATAGGAAACGACTCAGACATGGATTAAATAAAAAATATGGTGGCACCATAGCCATTATAAAGTATAGCTATGGTGCCGTCATAAATCTTACAGTTGAACTGTCTTGTCAATTTCTTAATTATTTTTATTTTTTTAAATCATAGCTTTTTATTGAAATTTCACAAATTGACTGATATTTCATTTAATGGAGTAAGAAAAATATTGTGGATGCTCATCTTTTGTGGACCAATGAGAAAGCTCTTTTCTTCATGCAACAGAGGAAATTCTAAAGAACAAACTAAAAAGACAAAAAAAAGCTCCATGTTCTTATTAAATGTGTACTTTAAAATTGACATGTTCACTAACACACGCAGAGAGGTTGACAGGAGGCTTGCTGTATTGCATAAGGAACTTTCACCAGTAAAGCAACTCAAAAACTCTTTTTTGCAAAGAGAAGCACTAAAATGAATTTGCTGTTTTAAATTCTTGAGCCGTGCCGTACAATGTGCCTGCCTGGGACACCAAACTAAATAAAGACGTTTACTGACAGGCTAATGAACAAATGGGCTCTCTTGATTTAACCTTGATGAATGGTTCATCCAGGTGTTTTCAATAACAGCAATAAGCACTGCAACCCACAGTCCCTCTGAATCAAGTATAATACATTATTAGGCCATTAGAGGCTGGGTATAGAGGCCCATTTATGCTTAGCCCTATCAATAATGTTGTGTCCAAGTCTGCATTTAGACTGAGGGAATTAGTCATACCGATATTCTATTTAATAAAAATCACAAGAAGACGCATAAAGAATCTCATTACATTTTAACAGGGTTACAGTAGCCCAGGAGGACCACAAGTTTAATTTTCATAAGAGCATCCATTCTTCAATTATGTCAAACAGAAAATGTAAATGGCAAATGCAATGCTAACAATATTTCTCAAAGCACGTTGGCAGGTAGAGACCATTATGGTGAGTGAATGAGGGAGAGAGAGAGCATACATACATAGACCTAAGGACTGGAGAATTGCACAGCTGAAAGCTGGCGGTTGCTATAACGTTAGTTTAAAATTGCATGCACACAAGTCGGCCCCAGCTGTCACCTCTGTTTACCTCTTTAAAAACAGCATGTATGCAAAAACTTGTATGAATAGCTTTAGGTAGTGCATTAGACCTGTCATTCTCCTGCTTTTTCTCATCAGAACCCCCTTTAAAAAGACACTCTGGTCTGGCTTAACCCCCTTATCAGAATAAACATTTACTTTTAAATTATCAAAAATATCTACATTTGTATTGGATAAACAGTAAAAATATACAGAAAATAAGGAAAAACGCACAGGGGTATATTCAATTCAATAAACAGTGGCAGGTATGAATGCCTGCATCCTTTAAATCTGTAGTTGCTACATACAAATATACTACAAAGACTCACATGCACTGTTAGGTGATTTATTTCCATAATCTTGGTACAAAAATGTGAATTCTCAGCTCAATGTCTAATTTTAAAACGCAACATCTAGTTTCTTTAAAAGCCCTGCTGCAAAGCACTGTAACCATTAGATATATGTTTCCTTGTGATTAGTTTTAGGACCCCCTTTGTAAACCATTTAAAGGGAATTACAGTTTGGGGAAAAAAGATTATGTGATCTGTCCATCCTTCTGTTCTGGGGTCTATTTCAATTGATCTGAACACTGGCGGATCTAAATACCGCCACTGCTAAAATAGGACCAAATCTGTTATTTTACTGGTTTCAATGACAAAAACACATCAAAGAGACTCACAAACATGGTTTTACAAAGTCCCCTTCACTTCAAGATTTAAACAATTGCTATATTTCAATCTGCCACCTTTAACATGGAGGTCATTTTCACGGAACACAAGGCCAGTTGTCTGTTTAAGAGTAGAACCAGTAAGTTGGCTATGAACTAATTTTCAATTAAATTAAACGCAAGTGCAGATGCTGGGATGATTGTCTGTGTAAGACTGTGGCTGCAGATACCAACATTGTCCCAAGTTAAACATTTACAGCTGCTGCCTGCACAGTTTGACAACTTGGGGTTTCAACACTTGTGACAGAAATCAATCTTTGCTCTCGCAGACCCAAGGACTACTTCCCACAAAAAATTCCATAACGCCATTGGCATGTGGCTATCAGCACTCAGCCCCCAGACATCCTATAATAATAAACTGGTAATTGAAAGCTCTGCTCAGTCCACGCTGTTAGCAAGGACCTGGGCTGCTGAATGATTGCCCCAGCAGTCGGTATTACAAGGGTGCTGAAAGAAGTTATTAAGCTGGTTAGTCTGTACCTGCAGGGAGTGTTAATTCAAGCATTTCTCTTTACAAAAAACAAGGGTGCCAATGGTCAGTAAACTTGACAGTACATAAAGAGCACATTGGCAGGTTTAAGGTCTTTAAAAGTGTGGCTGTGTTGCCTAATGTTTGTCATACTTTGGTATGCAAGCATGCAAATACAGTACAATGTTTTGTTGTGCATCGCCTTTTTTGTCAGGGTATGCTGTAATGCGTACAAAGATTTTTTAAAGCTTCTATTAAAATGTTTGCAATTACTGTACATGTACAGTATTATTATAATAATAAAAAATATACTTAAAAAGGTCAGAGGGACTCGAATCGTACCGGTTTCATGGAATGACCCGTTGACAGATGACACGGAAATACTTGAAGTGTGTAAGTAGTTCAAAAGTAGTCATACACCAAGGGTTTTCCATTAATTCCCTGCCAGTTTGAAGCAATATGGTAATTAAAATAACTATAGTTTTATTACACAGTGTTTTTTATGGTTACAATTAGTACACTTTATAATACTTGTGCACTGTTGTATTGTATTTTATGACACTATTACTGTTATTTATATTTTACATGTGCGTTTTATGTTATATTAATTACCCAGAGGGAGACCCAAATAGCTGGGTGATATATGTGTGCTGTTATTTTGTTTTAATTGTTTTATCACAGGCACGGTTGCAAGGCTTTCAGCCTGAAACGATGGCCAGGTGCAGGTCATCAGGCACCATTGATTATTCCCACCATAAAAGAGGAAGTGAAAGTTCAAGAAGCCAAAGGGAAGCACTGGAAAGGACCAGGTGGTCATTTTGTTTGTGGAGAAGCAAGTATAGGATCCTGAACCAAGGAAACAGATGGGACCACTGGTTCAAGAAGGAGAGAACTGTAAATACGGCTGGGAAGAAGAAATGACTGCTACGCAGTGCTAAGTATTTACTACATTAAGGAAAGTTAGTAAAAGATAACGATTTAGAGAGTACGAGAGTAATGAGGGAATTATTTGTCATTAAACCCCAGGATTGAGGGTTTTTTGTATCATGTTCCGAATGAACGAAGGAGAGTTAACTTTGACCGCAGGAATCGGAAAACTCCGAGGCCATGGAAGGCCAGGTGATTATACAGCGGTATCGTGGATATATACTTTCACTTTTCAAGTATATGGTTTGGGACACTGGAGGACTTAATAGTCTGGTTCAGTAGGAACTGTAATACTTTCCTTGCTGCTGAAAATCTGTGCACTTTAGTTTAGTCTTGTACTGTGCTGTTTAGGGGGTTTATAACATTTTTAGGATATTCATTGATAGATGCTGTATAGTGGTGATATATTTGATCATTTTATTATAGTGCATGGTTTTACTGTTAACTGCATTGATCATTGTAATAAAGAGAAATACTCTTAATTGCTGCTCCATGTGGCTCCTACGCTCTTTGGTCAGGCTGGTGGTCAGTCCAAGAGCCAAACAACCTGTGGGGTGAAAAGAGGGGAAATTGTTGAAACCTGTAATACAATACATACCTGTGTAAAGTCAAGCACACCCCGTGACATATGTATGTATCATAATTTTATCTCTATTTATAATTATTCTGTTTTTGTCCTGTCTTTCTACTTAATTTAAAATGCCCAATTTCAATGAAGCCAATTAAATTTTCACCCATTTCACAGATGCAAAGTTACCAAGCTATTGAATCCTGAAAGCTAGGCCCAGCATGGGAATTTTTACTTTTATTTATTTATTTATTTATTTATTTATTTATTTATTTATTTATTTTTGTTAACAATATTCACAAATATAATATACAACAAGGTAACAACAATGTAGGTACTAGGAGCTGTGGTACCTTACAAATATATACTTATATTCATCTACAAATAAAAAATTTAATACACATGCTTATGTCTTGGCTACATATCTATACATGTAAATCCTCATATTCACATGTTTAGTTAAATGATTTCTTATCCATTTATTATTTATTTGGAGTTTGTGAAATCAGTACCATTTCTTTTTAAACAGGGGCTTTTAGGAGAAATATCATAATAATTTAAAATGTAGCAGTGAATATGGAATGGAGTGAACCACTTTTGTTGTATTGAGAAGGTGTAATGTTTTTATGTGTAGTAACTAGTTCTTTTCAGCAGCAAAAAGTGGGGAAATAGGACACCCCTGTCCAACACCATGAGAGATATCAAATCTGGGAGTCATTCCTTGAGGTAAAAAAATAGAGCCAATAATTTCAGAATAAAAAAAATTACATTTTTTGAATAAATTTAGAATCAAATCTGAATGATTGTAGAGCTTTAATTAAGAATGGATGTTCAATGGTATCGAACACTTTATACAAATCAAGGAAAGCTGTCATTCCACAAATTGATTATTGTCTAATATGTCCAAGACTAGCCTAATGTTATTAAAAATGTGTCTTCCTTTGATGAATCCTGATTGTGTTTCACTTATAATCTGATCTAGTCCCGATTTAAGTCTATTGGCATAAGCTGCTGTTAATGCTTTATAATCTGAATTTAATAATGTTATTGGCTGCCAATTATCTATTAATTTCAAGTCTTTCCCAGATTTTGGAATTAAGGTAATTCACCCCTGTTTCATGGTGCTAGACAAAGAGTGAGATTGAAGGCATTCTGTGAATTTAGAAAATAATACATCTTTAATATCTTCCCCCCCAAAAAATGATACAATTCTGCAGGAATTCCATCAGAGCCTGGAGATTTGCCTTTAGCCATTTTCTTCACAACTTTCTTTCTTGAAGTTATAAATCAGCTTCTCTTAACAATTTAAATCCATCATCGATTTTTTTTCATGTATAAGAGAAAATAAAATGGTTGGATTCTGTAGGAACAAACTGTGTTTCATAAATACTATACAACTACAAATGTTTTAGAGACTTCAGAAGGGTTGTTAATAAGGGCTTTGTTGACAAAAAGAGCGTTTAATTAGTTTTTTGTTTGATTATGTTTTTCCAATTTAAAAAAATAAGAATAATTATCTCTCTAAATTAACCAGTAGTCAATTTGTGATGTTGCTGAAGCATTTGGGTGAAACCAAGAAAACTGTTGCAAGTTAGGGTGTGTATAATGCCATATATCTGTTAAAGCGTTGTCATTGCAGAGCTCATTAATATAGGAGTTGTAATGATATGAAGTGAACTTAGAGGGGGATCTATCCATCCACTCATCAGGAGCAGCATTGAAATCACCATGTTGTGTTCTCAGACAGATAATTTGCCTTTAATCTGTTCAATAAGTCTGTTATGTCATTCAGTATTTTTTTATTCTCATTACGATTATTATAGTCATATATATTAATAAATATAAAAAACACATTGTTAAACTGATGTTTAAAACTACTGCAATCCAATGTCCGTCAATATCTAATTCGTGGTGCATAACATTTCCAGCACACTTCTCATTAAATAAGATTGCTACTCCTGCTGAGTGAGATGATCCATGGGCGAACAGAATTTTATTCCCCCATTGTATGCCCCAAATTTTAGCATCTACATCACAAGAACGAGTTTCTTGAATGAAAATACAATCCGATCTCTGTCCATAACAAAAAAGATAAAAGGCTTTCCTTTTAATTTTATCACGTAGGCCCCTGGCATTTATTTTTATTATTTATTTCTTAGCAGACGCTCTTATCCAGGACGACTTACAATTGTTACAAGATATCACATTATTTTTTACATACAATTACCCATTTATACAG
Organism: Acipenser oxyrinchus oxyrinchus; assembly: GCA_030684275.1. NCBI lineage: Eukaryota > Metazoa > Chordata > Actinopteri > Acipenseriformes > Acipenseridae > Acipenser > Acipenser oxyrinchus. The sequence continues at coordinate 28,416,261 of CM060250.1, forward strand.
TTGGGTTTTTACTGGAGCAATCTAGGTAAAGTACCTTGCTCAAGGGTACAGCACCAGTGTCCCCCACCTGGGATTGAACCCACGACCCTCCGGTCCAGAGTCCAGAGCCCTAACCACTACTCCACACTGCTGCCCTTTATACTAAGAAGTGATAAAGGAATATTAACATTAAACATGAAAAGATCTTTCCTTTTCTTTCTTTCTTTTCCTTTCATTTTCCCTTGTCTTTGGTTATCAAACCCCGGAATACCATTGATCTCCTGTAAACCCCATAGCTTGGACGTCGCTGGTTCGAGTCCAGGCTACTCCACTGCCGACCGTGGATGGGAGTTCCCAGGGATGTTCTACTATTTACAGTAGAACATCAAGAAAATCAGAATTCACAGAGCAGCATTAATATTTGGCAATGATTTTGTATCTGTGATGCAACAAACTAAAACACCTGTACATCAGAAGTTGAATTCAGCTTATAAAAAAAGATTGGAAAAAACAGGCAGAAGATAATTTTTATATTTGAATAACTTATACAACAGATACCACCGTGCTCAATTTCCAAATTTCTCTTTTAACTCATCGGTGCGTCGACCCAAAATTGAATATCAATTCAAAGCAATGTAACGAAGGTCTGCACTCCTAAGAAAAACAAATCAATTCCAAAATGTCATTTTCATTATTTATTCTTCATTTCACAGCTTCATTTTTTGAAGAACAAACAGATTCAAATTCTAATACACAAGGAAAGTCACAAACATGTTTTTAGCCAAAAAGCCTTCATCAGTGTGTAGATTTTTCTAGCATTTTGTCCCTTGGACAACATGTTTTTTTCAGAAATTGGCCACCCGTCTCCAGATCCTCTCGCGGCAAATCCGCATTGCAAATTGTATGATGATTTGCCGAGGTCTGCCTGTCACAGATAAATCTCAGACCCAGCCGGTGCAGTGAGTCCACCGCAGTATCCAACTTCCCTGCCAAGTCAGGATCGATCCTCTCTAAAATTTTAATGACTGCAGATCTCATATCTTTGCCCTCCTTCTTCTGCAAACCATTGTCTTAGTCCCCATCTTCTTTTATAGTGATCATGTTCAAGGCATATCTTCTTCAATTCCTCATTTTCTTTGGACAGAGACCTCACTTTCTTTTCCAAAGCATATTTTAGATTTTTGCTCTTTAATACTCTCTGCATTAAAGTCAACTTTGGCTATATTACTGTAGCTGCATTGATACGCATGTGAGACTCCAGCATGTCCATTTTCAGAGTGAGTGTTTGGATCACCTCCAGAATAACATAGTTTGAAACATCAAGGTAAGGATATGATTTTGTTTTTTTGGGAGCCATCATTTTGCACAGAGTAGAGGACTATCATTGGGCAGCCAACCAGTACGAGTCACTGAAACATAATGGGTTAAATTCTCATAGCTGTTTACTCCAGTTTGTCCTTAGAGGCCTGAATGAAGTATTTTGTGTCTTATTCTTTTAAAATGTTTGATTAGCGTTTTTCCCCATTCAGAAAAAAATTGCGCCAGTGACGATAATTATAAGACAGGAAATTACATCTTTCCGCACTAAGTTAAGCTAATCATGTCCTCATCGGCAACTCTCACGGCTGGAACAGGAGCCAGAGGCAAAGGCAGCTTGATCTCTGATTACATTTTTCCAGAGCTTTTCTGGTGGTTTAAAAAACATATACTGTGTGTGTGTATATATATATATATATATATATATATATATATATATATATATATATATATATATATATATATATATATATATATACAGTATATATGGTATAACTACAGTGTACAAAAATGAATACGCGAAAGGTTTAAATGATTTCAAAAAATAATTTATTTCAGCCCTCAGATGTGTTGGTTTATTAGCCATGCGACATTAAGGCCAGGCACCTGAAAGGGGTGGGTTTGCTTTGACGGTGGCATGATCATTTTCCACTGCTTGAGGTCAAAAGCTGAAAGATGAATGACTCTCCTCGAGACTGTTCATTGAATTGGTTTCCAGAGAATACTAATGGAGCCCAATGTTAGGACCGATACCTTTAAAATAAGTGATCATTGGCAGCCTCTGTTTCTTTAGATTAAGAGGCATGAAGAATACATATTATTATTATTATTATTATTATTATTATTATTATTATTATTATTATTATTAATTCCTTGTAACTAAAATGCCTCAATCATAAAAGTTGGAAAACAGGCTTTTAAAATTCAAAGACATATGCTAGTGAGGAAAATCTGGTTTTAACAATCTTGTGAAGCTGTGAAACCCTTTTTGTTAGAAAACTGAAATGTCTTTCTTTATTGTTTTTGAATTAATTTGTTTCACCATTGTCTATAATATATAATTTTACCTCTCTCCAGTATGAAACCAAAGACATGGTTTTGTCTACTTAATTACGTGGCTTAATAACAGTGTATTAATGTGTTTACTAACGATGTACAATCAATAACCAAAATGAACAAACAATGGAGCACATTTGTTAACATAATCAGTAAGCTTGTTTACAATTGTACAAATGACTCAGTTGCCACAGTAACGCTCATTTTTCTCAATGTTCAATGTACAGAAGAATGATATCGCTTAAATTAAAAACTTGGTGGAAACCAACACAATATCAAGAAACTTTGAAGCCTAAAGGTATATTCCCTAATTGTTTTTAGCACAATTTTTATCTGAAAAAAAAAACAAATTACAATTTGAAAAAAATACTTAAAACTACTTAAAAGGCGCTAAATTAAATGCCTTAGTTGTTTATTTCTGCGCTTTTGCTTTTTTGAAAAACTCTTGCCAATGACTATTTGGAGTAAAGAGCTCAAAGTGGTTTACTGCTGTATGTAATTAACCGCTATTTTTTCGTGAAATAAATCCATGTTACTTTTATAAAAAAAAGAAAGAAAGAAAAGACTTTTAAAGACCTGGTTAAGAATTTCAGCAAAATACTGTAGCAGGGCCTTGTTGCTCAACTTGAGCTAGGGGGTCCCAGGAATATACTGTACAGTAGGAAAGGTTGGAAAACGAACATTTTAAAGACAGGTGTGATATCATGTGAGTAAAGCACACTAGACCATATAAACAGAATACAAGCTCCCTTTCTTAACTTGGTTTAGTCTTCCAGGTTTAATGTGTGGCCATGTTTCTTTTGACAACATAGACACAAGAGAACGAAGACACCAGGAAAGTGAAAAAAAAAACATTTGTTTCTTTCCTCTTGGGAACAGTGCGTGACAGACTTGAAGGAACCAAGGAGCTTCTCGATTTATGGTCTTTGTTTTGGTATTGAAGCCACTTGCCACTCTGGGTTTCAAATTGTCATCTGTCCTCCTAAATCCCCCAATCTGAGTCCAAGTTCTCCTTTCCCCACACAGAGAAATCAGTCATTTATTTGGTGAGAAAACAAATTCTGTCAGTGTGGCCACAAGCTGAGCTAACACCAGAAACATTTCCTATTACCCAAGCTCCACATATGATGGGCATCTTTCCTGGTCATTGTATTTAGTTTCAGTCTAGCGGTATGAATCAGTCTGATGCAGAGAATGCCACCATCAGCTTGGCATGAAGGAAACTGTGTTGAAAGCTAGGTATGTGGGCCCAAAATGACTATTTCCAAATTAATCATTTGTCGTAAATATCTATTGTATTTTGCACTCGTAAAATGCAACATTACCTAGAAGTCCGGAGTACTTTCAATCAATACTGTACATACTATAATGCTAACTTATGGGCTATTGGTTAACTATAGCCTTAGATTTTAACTGGAATGTTACTTTGAATAATAACTTAATTTACAATCGTTCAACATGTAGACATGAGCTTTCCTTATTTTCCACCTGATTTTTTTTTTAACAACCATTTAGTCCTGCCTTAATACTATTAATATTATTATACCGAGAAGTTGCTACTCTTGATGTAATTAGCTACTGTGTTCACTTGTACTAGGCTGTTACAGTTTGTGTAGTTTTTTTGTAAATCTTCCTTTCTCTTGTGCTCTCCTTTTCCAAGTCGACAGACACGCTCCCGAAAAATTAAAAAATTGACAGTTTTTTTTTTTAAACTGCCTTAATGCAAATAAAGAAACGATAATATTGTATTCCTTATTGATCACCGTGCTATAGCAATATAAAGCATCCCGACTCCACACACACACAGAATATTATATTATATAAGTTGACAGATAGGAAAATTGGTAGGTTAGGTTCATGGGGACTAAGATGGAGGAATCCAGTGGCTTATTCACCATGCATTGCAAGTGAGTGGATTCCACCATATGTATGTTTTTAAAAACTTTTTTTTTGTTTTTAATTTTATTGGAAACCTGGACTTAATGGTCACGTGTTTCTGGCATTCCCAGGCAGGCTACAATTGGCTGCCTCTGCATTGCTATGACCCATTCTCCAGCTACTGCATGCAGTACATTCACAACTGACCACTGAGATATATAGATATATAGGTTCAACAATATATAGCCCAAGAGCCTATATTTTATTATAGGTTGTATTGTAACATGCGAACAGCAGCTTATGGGAGTCTTGCTCTTTCTGATATATTATTGAGTGTGTCTCCTCTCATGTAGACGGCCCTACACTCTTCACCTGGGATAACCAGGCATTTGTGTAGTCTTTCTGAAAGATTGCGGGGTAATCTAGGAATCCATCCTTTTTATATTTTTTATATAAGGGAGAAGAAAATTGTTTGGGGAGATGTGGTGGTGGTCTATTGTTTGTGCCCTGTTTAATTTATATAACAGTTGTTAAGATGATCTCACACAATGACAATTTAACTGTACTGTTTTCACTCATAATTGTATGCTCCTCCTTGTAGTTCATAGATCATACTCTTTCAGCTGGCCTTGGCCCCTTGTCCCATATAGCTAGAGGGGCTGTCCTTAGTGATTTTCTTCACTTTAACCACTGCTTACAGTAAATGCATACATTGCCTATAAAGAAGAATTTACACACATACTGTATTACTGTCCTACAGTTATACAAAATAAAATCATAATTGAAAGACTTCTTCGTTTTTAATATTTCAAATCTAAAGGTGTTGTGTTGTAAAAAAAACCCAAAAAAAACAGGTACCTGTTTCATAATGTATTGATTGGAAAGTTTCTATGAGAGGGTCCAGGGGGGAGGGGTCCTATTCCTGCTCTACAAAAAGTGAAAACAAAACGATGTGTTTCAAACCACTAAGGGACTTGTACTAATGAGAGATAAGAAATTAAAACAACAGCACACTTTTTGGGAGCATGAAAGCTATTTAAAGGTGCATGAGTGAGGGCAATATGCAAAAAGGATTCTAAAATAAAGAAGACACAACTTAAGACTATACCATAGCTGCAAGGCCGTGATTTATGTTGTGCCTTCGTGGCAAAGTGGTTTGCAGTGCGCAGGTGTAGGGGTGATGCAGTGCTCAGCAATAACAAACACAACACAGTTCACTGTGAAAAACAGCTCGTTATTTGTGCTGCAAATAATAGTGACTGGCTCTACACAACGGATTCAGTCCCTAAATAATAACACTAATAAAGACATACACTTTATACACACACACGATCACAAGTCCAATAGTGAGTGCTCCTAGTGCAAGTGGTGAATTATACAGCAGTTAGTGAAACAGTAGTGTAGTCCAGGGTTGGTGCTGGCTTTTAGCGACTGCTCCTGCATAGTTTAGCCATCTAACAATGACAAATAAAATTATTAATAGACAGACAAAAACAACATGAAAAACAGTCACAGTTAAATCACACTCCATATGTCCTTTACAGGTCTTTCCGTAACCATAACAAAGGAACAGCTTGCTTGGCCACATCCCCTGATATACCTTGTCACACTCCCTTCGGTAGCGAGTGCAATCACGTATACTCCAATCCATGACTGACACATTGCCTACCGCATTAAGGCAATGACTTCTTGTATTGTGGCTCCACCCCCTTTCTGGATGGCTGACTGACCCTGGAATACAGCACCCTCACAGGTTGGGAGGGAAATTGTTGACTAGGATTCATTCGCTCTCTGTCACATATCCCTCCGCTCAGAATGGAGCTGAAGGAACGCTCAGCTGAATCTACTTTCCCCATTACTCCCCCCCCCCTCCCGGGAAAAGTAATCCGCATTTTGGTGATCTTTCCCTGCACGGTGTGCATAAAATACATGAAGGGTTGCAGCGCCAGATACCACCGAGTTATCCAGGCGTTGCTATCCTTCATCGTGCTTAACCACTTGAGTGGGGCGTGGTCAGTGACGAGATTGAATGAATGTTCCAATAGGTAATAGTGTAAGGTCTGAGTGGCCCATTTAATGGCCAGACATTCCTTTTCAATGACGGAGTAGTTACACACCCAGGGGAGCATTTTTTTTTACTTATGTAGAGGATGGGGTGCACACTTTTTAGTGAGGTTCACTAAAGGGTTGACCACTGTGGCATATTTGGGGATAAATCTTTGGTAATAACCGGCCAATCCCAAGAGAGACCTCACCAGGGACTTGGTTTTTGGGACTGCCACGTCCATCAAAGCCTGGACTTTGGTGGCGACGGGTTTCACCTGCCCATGTCCCATAATAAATCCCAAATATTGAGTCTCTAATTTGGCAAATGCACGTTTACCGAAGTTGGCTGTCAGCCGAGCTAACCTCAGAGACTGCAGGACGTCCGTAAGCCTAGCCATATGCTCTCGCCAGGTGGAGCTGTGAATAACCACATTGTCAATATACGCTGCTGCATATTGGGCGTAAGACCTGGTCCATTAGTCTCTGAAATGCAATGGGCACACCATGTAACCCAAACGGCATGGTTATGAAATGAAACAGACCATCAGGGGTAGAAAATGCAGATATGAATTTAGTGTGGGGTATGTCGCCATGTCTCCATGGATACAGGAGATCGCCACCGGGCCTTGTGTCTGCCACGACACACTGTCCAAGAGAGCTGTCCGAATTAAGGTCTGCGCACATTCTGAGTCCACTAATGCGTGGGTACTCACTTTACCGACAACCACATCAATGATACAAGGCTCCTCCCGACCATTTCCCCGTCTCTTACCCGTTTCCGATTCCAAGTGCAACATGCCGCCATGTTGCACTATATTGCGGTGGAGCACAGTCGGACAATATGTCCTGTGTGATGGCACCTGGAACAGATAGGAGGGGCAGAAGGCACTGGGGTTACATATCTGTGCATTGAATCTACCCTAGCTCGGGGCCAGCCATCACCTCCATGGTAGGGAGGTTAGGCTGCCCATTGGGGTCGGGGGTCTGGGAGGTCTGGATCCCAGCGCGATGAGGGGTGGTGGTGGAGGTGGAACCAGTCCCATGCTGCTCAGTGGGCTGGTCTGGGAGGATATCAGGGAGTCCTCGAAGTCCTCCGCCAGTTTGACCACAGCTTCCAGGGTGGCCGGATTGTAGCACCGTATCCACGACTGGGTCTCAGCACCGACCACATGGCAGAACTGTTCCAATGCTATGGCTTTGCCCATTTGTACCCCCTTTTTTCCTGAGGTGGCAAAGCCAATGCACCATATGGTTGCACAATCACTGGGCAACCACCCTGGGGCGGGTCTCCGGTGTCTCTTGAAGCACACCCAATCTGTCATGACTTATGGTATTGTGACGCCGCCCCCTTTCTGGATGGATGACTGACCCTGGAATGAACTGCCAAATCATCCAGTCCGGGGCATCCTGTTCCTGTTATATAGCACCCTCACAGGTCGGGAGGGAGATTGTTGACTCTCACAGCCTTATAAAGAGAATGAAAGTGCTAGTGGAATGGCATTATGGGGCAAATGGGAGGCATACAACTGGTTCCACAGTATGAATGGCTGCCTGCACCAGCAAGCCCCTAAATGAAATGGCTAAGTTGTTTATTTGTGGTTTGGTAAAATAAAACTTGATAATGGCAATCTAGCCCATGCAGCGCTTGTTGCTTGAGCTGCTAAAAGTACATCTACGTATTATTATTATTATTTATTTCTTAGCAGACGCCCTTATCCAGGGCGACTTACAATTGTTACAAGATATCACATTATTTTTTACATACAATTACCCATTTATACAGTTGGGTTTTTACTGGAGCAATGTAGGCAAAGTACCTTGATCAAGGGTACAGCAGCAGTGTCCCCCACCTGGGATTGAACCAATGACCCTCCGGTCAAGAGACCAGAGCCCTAACCACTACTCCACACTGCTGCCCATACGTACCTGATAAAGCTATGAAATCCTATGAACAGGAATGGATTCACAATACACAGGCACAGTTTAACCATGACTGCAGGGTGTATCTAATATTATTAATCCTACTTTTTTGTTTTGATCTGTTACCTAATGATTAACATGTGCAGTTAGGTTTGATCAATTCCCACAAGCTACAGTCCAAACATGTGTAAATTTTTAGTTCATGATGTCCATATGGGCTTGCAGTTGATTTATTCAATATTTTCTATGGAGGTGGAACTATTAACATAACAAAAGCGGTCTCTGAATGCAAACAAGCAGTCTGTCGTTTCCACTGAGTAGTTTTGCAGGGAGGCAAGGAGTGGGATTCCAGCGTGTTTGTTTGTGTAGAAGTGAGAAACTGTCATGATGTCACCACGAGAGCACTAGCCTCTACTCATCCAAGTCAAACAGATGAGCTCACAAGCAATCATCCTGCCTTTCCAGTAACCCCACCAGTGTCTGCTTGTAAACCGTTCTCTTCCAGGTTTTTTCTGTTACAGTGAAACCAAGCAATGGCATATTTATTGTCCATTGTTGGAGGCAGATGTTCTCATTGTGTCTCTGTGAAACACACACTCTGGGTTTTCCCATTACAAAAAACAGCACTGGACGAAGGCTACTTTTGGAACTTCCTTCATCCCAATACAGTGTTTTCTGAAGGGTAGTGTATATAATACATACATGTGTTGAGAGATGTACAGAAGCCTTGTATAACCTTTTCGTATTCAGTGTGAACAAGTGAATTTCTTTTTTTTTTTAACGGCTCTAATTTTAGAATCTTTCTTTCAGTCAAATCTATTACACTGAGTAGCTAAAGAGAGTAATTCTCCTAAATTTAGCTGGTTAAATTCAGTTTAATTAAACTTTCTTTTCTGTCCATTGTACTTATTCTAAAAACGGAATACTCCATGAATCTTTACAGGGTGCTCTGATTATTTCACTTGTAAACAACACATTCGGCCATCCTTATTCCACTCATACAAATCAATGTTAAATTATGTCATTGTTATAAAGAGAGAAAGGATCATGTTGTAAATCTCCCTCTCGACCAGAAAGGGCGCTGTGTAAGGTTGGTAGTACGCTTCCCCATAGACGGGTCGACTCGACGGTGGGCGGAAACAGGAAGTCGGCCATCTTGGTGGGGGTACGTAGCTGTCAGTACACGAAACGACTCAAATGCGATCAGGCAAAGCAGCTATTGGTTACACCGGGGCACCGAGGTGATTGCAGGGAGGAGTTGGGTAGTACAAAGAGGATGCAGCTACGCAAGTACGCCACTTTATGCTGAGTGGATGACTAAGCAGCTGGAGCTTGCGTCTGTTGTTTTGTTTTGTTGGTAACACTTTATATTAAGGTGCTGCTTATTAATGTTTTATAAATATATAATATATGCTTACTAACTATGTATAATAGTGTTAATACAGCATTATAGATGGTTTATAACCATGCAGTAGCATTAGACAGAATTACATTTAAACACCCCAAAGTACAATAGGTGGCTAAAAACTGTCCCCTTCATAAAGATGTAATTCTGTCTATGGCTATTGCATGGTTAAACATCCCAAAGTAGAATAGGTGGCTAAAAAGTGTCCCCTTTATAAAACTGCAATTCTGTCTATGGCTAAGGCATGGTTATAAACTACCTATAATGCTTTGTTAACACTCTATAACATAGTTATTAAGAACCTATTATATATTTATACAATGTTTATAAAACATTAATAACCAGCACCTTAATATAAAGTGTTACCGTTTTGTCTTTGCAGAGGAGTAAAACAGAGACCAGAGCTGCAGCCAGGGAGCCAGCGCGTACCCGATTCACTGTCTCACTGCAGAGCACAGCGCAACGGCACACCACCAGCACTTCACAGACACTTGCACCAAGAGCACAGTTTTGTGCATGGAGGACTTGTGGTAAAACCCTGGTCTGGACATTGCATTTATTACACCCTTTGCACACCCTGTTCACACGTGGTGTTAGAGGTGGGATTTAAAATGGACACAGCCGCACTGAAGGCAATACTGGAGGAGCAGGAGCACCAACATCAGGAAGGGATGGCAGCGATGATGGAACGGATGCACGCAATGTTCTTGGTAGCCAATCCGAGGAGGGAACTGGCGAACCAGCAGTGCCCCTACCCAAGGTGAGGGTAGTGAAGATGTTGCTGGAGGATGATCCCAAGGCCTATTTAACAGCACTACACCCCCTCCCCTCACGGATCAGCACCCCCCAGATGCGGTTTGTCAACCAGTTACAAAAAACATAGGGTGAAGCTCCTCCCTGACCTGATGTTTGCAGTGAGAGAGGTGCCTCAGAGCTCGACTGGGTTCTCTTCCTTTGAGTTGCTGTATTGGAGACAACCCTGAGGTATCCTCGATCTTGTGAAAGAAGATTGGGAGGAGCAAACAAAAACTTCCAAAAACATAGTCAAGTATGTAATCATGTTAAGAGACTGCCTAGAATTGGTTGGTTGTTTGGCTCAAGGTGTAGCAGTACAACAAACAAGCACAGATTCTGACTTTTCGGCCATATGATAAAGTACTGTTGCTACTTCCCACTTCGGAGTCTAAGTTGTATGCTAAGTGACAAGGGCCATACAAGGTGATACAGGGAATTGGTAACGTGAACTATGAAATTATGCAACCCGATCACCGAAATAAGACTTATTAACTTGTTAAAACCCTGGAACGAAAGGGAGGCCCTATTTATAACTTGTAACAGTTTGGAAGAGGATTTTAGTCCCACTGTCAGTCCACCAGCTACAACTAACATTCTGATGGGCGTTACTTCCGAATCGGAAACACACGCTCTACCAGTTAGTGGAAAGGTTTAATTATGTTTTTTTCTGACTTGCCCGGCAGAACTAATGCTATTACACATGCTATTATTACTCCAGCAGGTAACAAGGTTCAAGAGAGACCATACCGGATCCCAGAGAGCCATAGGAGTCCCGTTCGCAAGGAGGTGGAGGATATGTTCGAGCTTGGAGTCATTGAACCTTCCCAGAGCGAGTGGTGCAGTCTTATCGTGATGGTGGGCAAGAAGGATGGCTCCACTCGGTTCTGTGTGGATTTTAGAAAGGTTAATGCCATCTCCAAGTTCAATGCATATCCAATGCCCCGAGTGGATGAGCTCCTCGACTGACTGGGTAAGGCGCAATTAATCTCGACCTTGGAACTGACATAGGGATATTGGCAGATTCCACTCGCTCAGAGCTCGAGAGAGAAAATTGCTTTCTCTACCCCAGATGGCTTGTTCCATTTCCAGACCATGCCCTTCGGGCTGCATGGAGCTCCTGCCACGCTTCAGAGACTGATGGACCAGGTCTTAGCTCCCCATCATCAGTATGCAGCCACGTACATTGATGATGTGGTGATATTTAGCTCCACCTGGAAGGAGCATATTATTAGACTTTCAGCCGTCCTACAGTCTCTAAGGGAGGCAGGGCTAACAACCAAGCTGGGCAAGTGTGCATTTGGCAAGCAAGAGACCCTATATCTTGGCCCTCATTTCCGCCTCTCCAGGAGGACAATGCAGCGCCTATTGTCTATACTCCAGTAAGAAAAAGATCATGGTTGGGGATATGACTTGGAGGTGTTGATGTTTAACTTTTGATTGGCAAGTGCAACATCTTTTAGAGTTGTGTCAGCTGCATTTGGTATTCACAGGTCGACTGTACACCGTGCAATCCACAGAGTTGCACATCATCTTAGAAAAATAATATCTGTAATAATTTGATTTCCAAGCCCTGAATACCTGGAGACCATTGGAAACGGGTTTGCTCAACTTGCACAGTGACCTGCATTTAAAATGGCAGTGGGCAGTATTGATGGCTGTCATATTCGCATAACAGCACCATCGCCAGATGTAGCACAATGTTACTTTAACAGAAAGTTGTTTCATTCTGTTCAATTCCAGGCTATATGCAACCACATAGGATCATTCATGGACATGTTTGTTGATTACCCTGAATCAGTCCATGATTCAAAAATTCTAAGAAACAGTCCTGTCTTTACAAAGCCTCTTTACCCACCACATGGCTATTTTATACTGGGCTACCCCTGCCTAAAGCAACCAATCTGTGTCATGGCACCATATAAGGAGCAGGTCCAAAATTGAGTTCAGGCCAGGTACAATCTTCGACATTCAAAGGCTCGTGCAATCATTGAACAGGCATTTGGTATGATGAAGACTCGCTGGAGCCCCTTGTTAATTATTGAATTAAGAATATTTTTCTAGTACTTAATTACTAGTAATAAAATATCCAAACATTATATATATATATATATATATATATATATATATATATATATATATATATATATATATATATATATATATATATTGTAACCGCCGGCACTCACGGTCGTTCGTTTGCCCTATTAAGTAGGACCCAGGACACAAGAAATGGAGTTTAAAGCGCGGTTGCGCTATTTTTAATACATCAACAAAAATAAACAAAACGAAACAAAACACCTAGCTCCGTTTTGAGCATTAACTATACACTTTATGCAGGTCCCTGACTAGCTCGCAGGACGGCTAAGCCGTTTACCTGTCATAAAAACAAAACACTCGTGTGACTGCTCGGAGACAGAGCACGTCATCTGCCTCCTTCTACTCAGCAGCCGTGAACAGACTGGCTGCTTCCATTATATACCCTACAGCTGGCACTTATTTACAATCGTTGCCCGGTGCGGGTGATAATTAAACAATAAACAATACTAAAACAATTAAACAAAATGTGCATACGCACATGTTTTTGGCAGGGAGGATATTAACCCCCTCCCTGCTGTGTTACACATCCTCCCCCTTAAGTGTGCAACACTGATCGGCCATTCCAAGGCCACCCCCTCTCCTAAAACACAACCACCCACCCTCGAGTCCACAAATGTCAATTTTAGCCCTCTTCCACGGGCGGGCTTGAGGTGGGTTGGTCCTCGGCGCTTCAAGAAGGGACCGTGAAAGCGGCGACACGGGACCCCACCAGGATGCCAGGGGCGACCAAAGCGGCGGCCGGGGAACAGGAGGATGCAGCAGTGGGCAGAGGTCTTCACCTGGGAACCCGGTGCAGCGATGTCCGATCACCCAGGGGAGCGAAGCAGCGAACAGGGGAGCACCAGCGGCGTCTGGCAGCAGCCAGCGACATCTGGGTGATCGGGGAGAGCGGAGCAGGGAACCAGGGGCAGAGCTGTGGCCAATGTTGCAGACTCCTGGGCTCCAGGTCTAGCGCAGGGAGGTCCAGGCAGACCAGCAGGGTGTCCAGGAGCAAGGGGCACGGGATCACCTGCAGCAGCGCCGGACCGGATCGCAGGGGTGGTGGTCGGGGTGGAGGTAGGCTCCTAACCTCCTCCCCCTTGTCTGTAGCCGGCGGCAGTACCTCTTGCTCCCTCGGCTGTCCTTCCTCTGGCTCCGGGAAGGACTCCTCCCGCTCAGGACACAGCACCACGTCCTCTGGTGCAGGAGACCACGGGGCTTCTTTCGCCGGGACTACAGACAGCGGTGCCTCCCTTGCCTGCTCCCATTTTTGGAGCAGCAGCTCCAGCTCTGTTGGCTCCCGCTCCCTTGCTTCCAACGGGGCCAACCCCAGCTCTCTCTCCCATCTCTCAGTCTGCTCTAACTGAGCAGCGGTGTTCAGTTGATCCTTGCGATCAACTCTTCAATCTTTCCATTTCTTTTTGGGTGTGGGGCCCACACGCTGCCACCATATGTAGCCCGGCCGGCACTCACGGTCGTTCGTTTGCCCTATTAAGTAGACCCAGGACACAAGAAATGGAGTTTAAAGCGGTTGCGCTATTTTTAATACATCAACAAAATAAACAAAACGAAACAAAACACCTAGCTCCGTTTTGAACATTAACTATACACTTTATGCAGGTCCCTGACTAGCTCGCAGGACGGCTAAGCCGTTTACCTGTCATAAAAACAAAACACTCGTGTGACTGCTCGGAGACAGAGCACGTCATCTGCCTCCTTCTACTCAGCAGCCGTGAACAGACTGGCTGCTTCCATTATATACCCTACAGCTGGCATTTATTTACAATCGTTGTCAGGTGCGGGTGATAATTAAACAATAAACAATACTAAAACAATTAAACAAAATGTGCATACGCACATGTTTTTGGTAGGGAGGATATTAACCCCCTCCCTGCTGTGTTACAATATATATATATATATATATATATATATATATATATATATATATATATATATATATATATATATATATATATATAATGTACAAATTAGTAGAATGTTGAAAAATTTTGGAAATGTAAATTTTTTACCATTGCTATACTTTTATACTTTTGTACCAAAGTAAAAATCAGTAACTAACAAACTAGCAATAAAGACTTGGACATTTCAATGCTTTTTTACTACCGGAATGGAAAAAAATCTGGTTCGAATCCCTGGATATTTACATACCTTTTCTTTTCTTTTTTTTTTACTGTTTTTTACTGTTTCCCCTGTAGAGCGATTGATTCAGAGTACTGATTTTATGCAAACGTCTAGTCTTGTCTAGTCTTTGTTTTATGTTTTTAATACTTATGTTTCATCAAAAATGTGTAAAAAAACACAGAAACTGCTGTAAATGCTGTAATTATGATATTACTGCGACCAGCATGCATTTCATTATGATAGCATGGTTCTGGTTATAGGTCAGTACAGACTAACAGGATGCACATTACCAAGAATCTACTGTAAATGAGTCTTTGTTGAAATTTCTCTGCATTTCAGCATATTTAAGGAGGCTGGGTGGTCCAGTGGTTAAAGAAAAGGGCTTGTAACCAGGAGATTCTTGGTTCAAATCCCCCCTCAGCCACTGACTCATTGTGTGATCTTGAGCAAGTCACTTAACCTCCTTGTGCTCTGTCTTTCGGGTGAGACGTACTTGTAAGTGACTATGCAGCTGATGCATAGTTCACACACCCTAGTCTCTGTAAGTCGCCTTGGATAAAGGCGTCTGCTAAATAAACAAATAATAATAATATTTATTTTTGAATGTTTTTTATTTGTGGTGGATCGCTTCCCTCCCTTCTAAGAAATCTATTCACAGTATTAAAAAAGAGCTGTGAAAAAACAGCATCTTCTTTATAAAGCAATTTTAAACTAAATATGTGGTAGGAAACAGGGTTAGGGTGTTCATCTTTAAATAACTATGTTAAAACTATAAGCATGTGTCCCCATCTAGTGGGCATCCTTAAAATGTGTTTTTAATCCATCTAAAGGAACTCTATTGAAAACAACTGTTTTGTTTGTACAATACGTCAAGTAATCATACTAATGAGGTGGTTAAAGCACGTAATTTACCATGACACACTGAACGATAAAAAAAAGTACTGTACTGTAAGCACCTAGCCTTTTCTTATTTAAAAGCATCACATTATGAATCTTTGAAGCCTGCAAATTGACATCTAAAACATTTTTTTTAGAAATGTATTTTGGATTTACATTATCTTGATACATTGTAAACCACTGTAACTGAATACTGTATGTGCAAATAAATGTGAAAAATCAATGTAAATCTGAATAGTAAATGTGAAAAAAGATAGGGTAGTATAATGCTGTTTACACAAACGGCTGGTTTCACAAACCCTGATTAGCACTACTATTGGAGTACCTTTTGCTGCTTTAGTGCTAATCTGGATCTATGAAACCATCTGTCCAGCGTTTTATTTATTAAACATAGATTTACAGTCTTAACATCAACTAAATCAATTCTGCGTAATTTATACTGGCAGAGATGTGGGGTCCTTTAGAAGCAGTTCAAGGCTTTAAACACAGCGAGCGTAAGGTTTGTGTGGCTCTTTCTTCCCCTAAGATATAGGTTGTTCTGGGGCAGGTTTGATGCATGATCACAGGGGAATACAAGGAAGGTGACATTATCACTGTCTGTGTGGAAATGGCAACCCAGCATGTTTAAGGAGCACTAAAATTAATCACAATAAACTAAAACTTCCCCATCTCAGTACCCACCTTGATACAGCTCCTGGCTCTTCCCTGTCAGCCCAGAAGACCTGGTCAGTTTTGTAGTTGCTGGTCTTTCCCTATATCACAGAAACCCCTGTAAGGAAAATTAAATAGGATTTCGGTTCCTTCAGCAATGAGGATCAAACCAGTTACCCTGTACTCCAGAAGTCAAGAATGTCCTATTACCTAAATAAATACTGGCTAGTTTATTTGATTTTTTTTTTCTTTTTTTTTTTTTTGAATTTGGTATACTTGGTACATATTTTAATATATTTAATATACCTTAATACCACCTCCCTAACATTAAAAAATAAATAAATAAAGATTTTCTGAGGACCTAATATCACAGTATTTTTATTGTATTTATGTCAAAAACTGTGGTCACTGTTTGTGTTATCTTGCCAGTCTATTGTAAATAAGGATTCAGACTCAATGGCTACACTCCTGGTTAAACATATAGCCTTAGCTCATAAATAAATGGAGCGACTATTGACACCCGACTGTCAATAGAAAAAACTGCTATTGACAAATAACTGTCCATAGAAAAATATGCTATTGCCACACTGTCTAGAAAAATATGATATTTACATCCTGTTTGGCATTATTAATAGTATGGTGAGTACTGTATTATTATTATTAGTATTATTATTATTGGAGAGTTCAAACCAGTTCAGAGTTAAGTTGTCCTGTAGCTCCACCTCTAATCTCAAATCTACTAGAATTGAAAACAGAATCTCCTTTAATGTGTTGTGAACTTGGCTATGCAGGTAAGGCACTGCCTGGGACCTTTATTTATTTATTTATTTATTTATTTATTTATTTATGTTGTCGAAAATCTGGTGTCTGCCGGTGCCATTTCATAAGCTTTGTGCCTGTAAAACTTTTGAAATAATTGTTTGCATTTCATTGCACAAACACGCTTGTCATTTGTTGAAATGCACTGTGCAGGAGCCTGAGTGGACTTTATTTTAAGAAGTTGTGCAGCAGCAGTACGAAAATGCCCTGGCTGCAGAAAAAAAAAACAAAAAAAAAAAATACAGGCCTGTTTAATATAATTTAGCTGAAATCTTGCTTTCATCAAATTTGCAACCTTTTATCTTTGCACAATTTAGGCATTTAAGGTATTGTAGCAATTCATTTTTAGCAGCAATCTTGTGTTGAGCTGTTGTGTGTTACGTGGCATAGTTTGTCTCACTTTTCTGTCAAATTTATCCAGGGGAAACATCAGGGGACTGCCTGCCAGACCATGTTTTAGTAACACCCTGATGTTCATTGCTTTCCAAGTTGTCTTCATAATCTATCATTGTTTGTCAGATGCCAGAAGGTATATGTGCATGTCTTTTTAAAATACAGTCATGTTAGTGCATGAAGTACAGTATTAGGATATATCCTGATATTGACAAGTAATTACGCAATGCATTGTATAAAATAAATACAATAGTTATCTCACTACTTAACTAACCATGATGCTTTGTTTACATAAACACTTTTACATAAAGAGTTTACATAAAGAGTCCAGAGCCCTAACCACTACTCCACACTGCTGCCCAGATATGACCAATTACTGGACTACCTTCATGAGGGTTCAGTTCCGCCAGTTAAGAGGCACCAGTGTGAAACCAGTTCCCTCCAGGTTGCATTGCAGCGGTTTTCTCTTTACATCAAACAGTCTCATGCAAAATGCTCTTCCGAAAGTCAGTGAGATGGTTGGCTGGTTACGGTACACTTAACTCACACACTCAAAAATAGAAAATTCTGCCAATTTTTTGCTTGTTAAGCATTAATAGGTCATTTTAAGACAAACAAAGTGAGGAAAATACAGAAATTATTAATTTATTTATGAAATATAGGTTAAAACATTACTGCGTATTACCTTTTAGTTCACGCCGGTGAGCGTCGGATGTAATAGCCACTAGAGGCCGCTAGAGGGTGGAAAATAAACAGTGTTGAAATAATAGTAACAGAGTTACTTTGATAGCGAAAGTTAGGTTTAGGGTTAGGTTTAGGAGGAGGGGTAGAGGTTAGGTTTAGGGTTAGGTTTAGGGGTAGGGGTAGAGGTTATGTTTAGGTTTAGGGGTTAGGTTTAGGGGTAGAGGTTAGGTTTAGGGGTAGTGGTTAGGTTTAGGGGTTAGCTGTAGGGGTTCAGTGTAAGTCACATATGATGTGGTGTGGACTGAAATTGCAGCTGTATTTTGTTTTACTATTGTAAATAACTTTAGAATTATTGTTATTTTCTGCATTTTTATTTTTTTAAATTAATATAATAAAGGTCAAGGATGAGAAATTTGGTAGAATTTTGTGTTTTTGAGTGTGTGCGTTGAGTGTTAAGTTCTTTTGCACTCTCTAGCGGCTACTACATCAACGCTCACCACCTGAACTGAAAGGTGATACACAGTAAGGTTATCACCTACCGGTATATTTTATAAATAAAATGAATCATTTCTGTATTGTTCTTAAAATGACCTATTAAAACTTAACAAGCAAAAATGGCAGAATTTTCTATTTTTAAGTGTATCGTACCTGGTTGGCTAGCCAATTTGCATTTCTCTTTGCGACTCCCATGTTGGCAAACTAGCAGTGTAAATCATGGATCTAATACACCTCTTTCCAGACTGGGTGTGCCCCATATGTCAGTGTTTTCCTTCACATTTTCCTTTTTTATTTTCAACCTTTGCAGCCCTATCTGTAATAGGTCTGCTATGGTCTCACTCTACATGAAGGGTTACTAAACTTCATCTTAAGCATGATTTGTTCTGAATACATGTATACTGTGTATGATCAGTGTATTGACTTGGTAATGTTATATTCAAAAGCCTAAATGTTTTCTTATTTGAAAAAAGAACTTTTTTTTTTTTTTTACTAAATTATTACAGTGTACTACTGTTCACAAAAATGTTATCAAATAAATTACAATCAGCAAGCTAATAAGTCTTAAAGAGTGATGCCCTTTCCAAAGTTTAAAACTGATAGTTAGGATTACTAGATGAACCTTTCATATTTTCAGATTTTATTTTGTTTTTTCTACACTATAAAAATAGACAATGGTGTTACCATATATGGTGTGTTCTGGTAATATTTACACTTTGGAGCTTAGATCTAACTGCCATGTTTGAGATACATAATGAGCACTCTGGATAAGAAAAAATGATTGGCATGGAGGACTGATGGGGACTTATTGTAATATGGTGCTCAGTTGAGAACCATGACTAAAATATTCAATCCACGATCATCAAAGGGGGACTTGACACGTAAAAATAGCAGGTGAATAACAAAAAACAAAAATTAGGTTTGAATATTACAAAATAAATAAATATCCAACTATGTCAAAACATAAATCATTTTATTTGGCATATAATGAGGATGACTTTCGAAGTGACGTGCCAGAGGTACACACATCTCCAAAAGCCACCAAAGGCTATTAGCCCTTTTCTACAAATAAAAGCTGCTATTTACGATCATTTTCTAGCTGCATTCTTGTCTTTTGAAACGTGTGTCAATAGCATTGACATATTGCCACATGCGTGCCTATAGAATTTCTGGCTGCTGTCATAATGGTGTCAGTAGCATCTTGCATAAATAAATAGTATTAATACTGCCCACTAGAACATAAGTAATTGTTACATCATAATGTATTTTTTTTTGTACAATAGGCTTTTTATTTATACAGTACCCCTTACACCTGGTTATGTTATTACACATAATTGTTACATTTAAATATTGACATCCCATGAACACAAAATACACTACAATGATTTATTTTTTTACAGAAACGGAGTGACAAAAGCTGCGTGGCTGGTGGTCCCCGTTAGACTAGAGTGAGCGTCTGGCAGCGGAAAGGAATATCCACTAGAAACTGTCCTGAGGGCATCAGATGATTCTAGGGCATTTGCCAAGCACTCCCACCTCTCCGAAATCAAGCCACCCTGACCCTAACCCTAACCCAACCCCAACCTTAAGCAACCCCAGCCCTAAAACCTAACCCTAACCCAACACCTAACCATTAAAATTCACCCGATGCCCTGAAAACAGTTTCTAGTGGATATTCCTTTGTGCTGCGAGCGATTGCGTATTTAAACGTAACAAACAGGTTTCCATGGTTTGCAGTAACTACTGTTGGGAGGCCTGTAGTTTCATTGCAAATCCAGCAGAAGGCAAAACAGTAGACAATTTGGGAACTAAAAGCCAACACCGAATCAGGCAGGAGCTGCCTTCCCGTACAGGAACTTTACAGGCACGACTCGTATTTTCACTGCTTCCCGGACTTGAGATATGGAGACATGGCGGTAAAAACGAGACTGCAAGCCTACCGAGAACACACCCAGCTGCAGGACAGCTTCGCTGACAAGGCTAGAAGTCCAACCGCAGCTCGCAACAGCAGCAGACTTTCATCAAAAAGAGGAGTCAGGGACAACAAACAAGCTTCCAGCATCAACAACTTGATACAAAATAGCAAAGTTGCTGCGAGCATCAAGAGCAAACTGGGCCTGAGTCCGTATGCTGTCATTAAAATAGGAATCACTCTGATTATAGGTATACATAACAGTAGATTGCAGTTGTGCTGTTTATGGCTATAACAAAACAGCGTACTGTTAGTCACTAATTTCTGTGTGTCACAGAAAACAACGTGTAGTAGAATGACATTTTCTTCAACGTTGTTGGAAAGTTCCACGTCGTTTGGATCTTAAAAGCCATAGCGAGAAAGTGGAAATTAATTAGGATTACGACCTCTTTGTATCGGCACTTTAATGTGTTATCTTTTCAGAGAATTGTTGTACGTGTGTCCACCAGTATATCATGTTAAAAAAAAATGTTATAATTTCGCGGCAATTAATATGACAAATTATAGCAGTACTTGTTTTTTGCATACTTTTGCTGAATAGTTATATTCTTGAAATAAAACTCATTATTTGTAGTCAGCGAAGTTGGATTTGTGTGTGGATACGTGGCCAAAAACACAGTAGTTTGAATTTTAATGTTTTCTAGATTTGCTTTACAGTGTTCCATTGTGAATTTGTGTGATTAATAATACCCATTCACTAATTCACTCTCCTCAAAATAAATCCAACTCTACCTAGCTTGCAGACACATTTGATAATGTAAGTGTATACAAGCTACACATTACTTTTGTAATTGTTAATTTTGTAATCTTAAACATTACATTTTCCTTTCAGCTGCTGTAGTTGGAATTTTACATTGGTGAGTAATAACGTTTACTTGTATACAGTAGTCGGCAGACAGAGTAATAGTTGTTAGCTTCAGGCTGAATTTCTTCCTGTCGTGTATATTATATATATATATATATATATATATATATATATATATATATATATATATATATATATATATATATATATATATATATATCGTGTTTTAATGTTTACCTATATCTGATGAACTGCTAA
This sequence comes from Acipenser oxyrinchus oxyrinchus, assembly GCA_030684275.1. Taxonomy (NCBI): domain Eukaryota; kingdom Metazoa; phylum Chordata; class Actinopteri; order Acipenseriformes; family Acipenseridae; genus Acipenser; species Acipenser oxyrinchus. Next base: position 28,437,849 of record CM060250.1, read on the forward strand.
CCCCAAGTGTGATGAAATTTATTAAGGATATTCGTCAGCATGAGTTATGAGGGTATTCGAATCTAAGGCAATATGGAAGTGCTTGTACATACCATATGTACCATAGGTCACATACTTTATCTCTTCATGTATGCTCTGGATGTAAGTTATGGCGGTCTACCTTTTTAGGGGGATAGACCGTGATGGATTGAGACCGTGATGGATTGTACTTCATTTAACCTATTTTCCAAACTTTTCTCTCTTTTTTTCAGGTACCATATTTCTAGTCTTTTTGAAAATGACAGACACTTTTCTCACCTTTCAACCCTGGAAAAGGAGATGGCTTTTCGTACAGAAATGGTAAGCAATTAAGTAGTGCCCCCCTTTTTTTCGCAAGGTTCTGCACAAATTTGAAAATTGCCATAATTGACAACTATTTTGATGTAACTTCTTTTTGAACTGCTTGCCTTAGAAAGATGGAACTTAGGCATTTGGTACAAAAAGGATTGAACAAACTGTATGTAGCTAAATAGAGGTAATTGTTACCTTTGGCGCTACAGAAACATGCTAGGAAGGAGCTGGCAATAGACAGGCTTTTCTCCTGGTCCCCCCCTTGTCATCTCATTGTACTGCCAGATGGTAAGGTGTTTGTGCCCCACATGTTTCTATATTATTGTGAGGCACTGTAGCTTTAAATTAATTTCACTGCACATTTATTACAGTATAGTAGGTAAGGTAATTGTGTCCTTGTTAGGGCAATTTCTTTCATCGGTGTAAACTGGGAGCTTCCACAGCACAGGGGTTGAATACTTATGCAAGCAAGATATTTCAGTTTTTTATTTTTCTTAAAAATATTTCCCAACATAAAACCAATGTCACCTTACAATAATTGATTTTGAGTTTCAGTGTTTTAAAATAAAATATCAAACAGAACAAACTTTCAGTGTACCATTTGTAATTCAGTAATATGAGAGAATTGGTCAGGGGTCTGAATACTTTTGCAAGGCACTGTGTATATATATATATATATATATATATATATATATATATATATATATATATATATATATATATACTCTTTTAATGTGGGGCATGGATGTTGCTGATGTATCTTAAACTATGCTACTTTATTTTTTTTCAGGGGCTTTACTATTCATATTTCAAGACAATTATTGAGGCTCCCTCATTTTTTAATGGATTATATATGGTGATGAATGACAGGTTAACAGAGCACCCTCTTGTTATTAACACACTGAAGAGGTTTAATCTGTACCCTGAGGTAAGTCATTTTTGCAGTAGCTTGTATCTCAGTAGTTGTTTGATATTCTAACTGTGTGGTGTCATGTGGATCATGGCTTAGGCTGTATTCTTTTCCTGGTTATCACAGATTTCATGATTTCTATGTGAAATGTACCCATTGCTGTGTAACATGTAGTTCACTGTGAAAATTCAATTTTTGAAAGAACAGTGTAAATATACATATTTTTATCACTTAAAAATAAATACAACACACATTTGCCTTATTGATGCACTACCTGTTACACTGCATTTAGGAACAGCCAGTATAGTTTGTTTTCGGTAAATGATAGATTACACTGCATAAAGACACCAGCTACATCAAAGGTCGGACATTTTTATGCTATAGATCTCTGTCTAGTAGAAGAAGGAGACATTTCACGTATCTGTTGTTATTTTTACATTTTACTTCAGTTTTTGTTTTGTTTGGTAATTCTTAAAGTCTTTTAAAACGTAGACATAAAAATCTAAATATTCTACAATTTAGCATTGAGGCTACTGTTTTTCAGTTAAGCATTTACATATTTAGGAACATTTGTTATATAATAACTAGAGAAAATGATCAATTTTGAATGTGACAGCGCTGTTTTTTCTGCTTTAATAAATATGTTTAGACCGGGGAAATATTTTTACCGTGAAAAAAAATACAGCCCTTGTCATTGCTATAGTATACAGCAAGTGGATCCAACCAAGTAGAAAGATTATAGCCTCACATGACTATTTAGACTTTCATCTAAATTCACAGTTGCTGCATAAATGCTAAGAGACTGATTATCCAAGCAACAAAACCAAGAACCAAGTAAAACCGGTGTATGTGTAGGTGTGGGGAATATTGGGTGGGAGGGGGTTAAAATCCTCCCTGCAAAAACACGTGGCAATGTGGCTGCAATAAATAATTAAATGATTAATCAGGCTCCAGCCACAGGTGTATTTAAAGGGTGAGCACAGGTGTTAGGGAGAATGTGTTGGTGTTGGTGAAGGTGCAGGTATGTGTTTTGTATTCCGTGCTGTTCCATCTGTTTGTTTACGTGTGTTTTGTTAAACCTGTTTATTTTGGCCACCATGCCTTTTGTTTTGTTTGTTATTTGTATTTGTTATAAAAGAGCGTGTTTAAACCCGACGCTTTCTTGTCTCTGAGTCTCCTTCCTGGTCGAAACAGCTTGCCAGTGATGCTACCCTATCACTTGTGGTGTGAGTTGCGGGATAGCACCCTTAGAGACTCAGAACAGGAACTGCAGGTTTAAAATATATATAAGAAATAAAAGAACATAAAGAAGGGGAGGAGTGGCCAGTCCCAGAGGCAAGCGAGGGAGGTGATGTCTGCCCAAGTGCCAGAGTAGGAGGGCAGCGGGGGACACCTACATCAGCGTTTGAGGCCTCAAGCTGGTGCCTCATCGGTGGGGAGTGGGGACACTTTATGCTCAACTGTCCCCTCCCAAAGGAGGAAGAGGAGGAACAGCTGCCGGCTCAAGTGCCCAAGGAAGGGAGGAGTGGCCTTCCCGGAGGTGAGCCAAGGATCCGGTACCATCTCCAGCGCCAAAAAAGGGAGAGCACCTGGGACATCCACCTCAGCACTCTCGAGGCCGGGGGTTTGTGTCTCATCTGCAGAGAGTTGGTGCACTTTGTGCTAAACTGCCCCCACCAAGAAGGGGCATACAGCCACTTCTGGGATACCCATACGGCTGCCAAGCGTTGCCACTGCCGGTGTGCCCTGCGCTGATGTCAGCATTGTCGCAAGAGTTCTGCAAAGACTGTAAAAACAGCTCAGTAAATTATTGAGCCTAGAGCCCTGCAGTACATAATTGGCTGGCCAGTAACTCTTAGCTTTCATTAATTAATTTGACTTCAAATTAAAAACAGTCTACAGTACAATATATGTGAGGTACTCTTTGCACTGTATTCTGTTGCGTGGAATCTTTTACATTTGCAGATAATGCTAGGCTTTTTTGGTTTTGTAAAATTATTGCACATATACATGATAGATCCAGTAAATACTTTTTTTTTTAAATTCTTGTTAGGGTGTGTTATTGGAGACTTTTCCAAGTGAAGTTGGCCAAAGAGAACAGTAGTTCTGCCTGCCTCTTGCCTATGTCCCTCGCAAACAGTTCAACCGAGTTGCTTTCTATTGACATTTATCTCACGTTTGTATTTAGTTGAAACACATGTGAAAGATTAAGAGGAAAGCCTCCTCTGCCAATGTTCTGTGTTCTCGCTTCCTACAGGTGGTCCTAGCCAGCTGGTACAGGATTTACACAGCAGTAATGGGATTCTTAGGTATTGCAACCAAAATGTGCTGGGCTGTCAACAGGGGAGACGGATTAAAACCGATTGAAAGCTGTGAAGGCAAGTAAACATACTGCAGTTTTTCTTCAGTTTTAGGTTAGGCTTTTGGGCTTCTAACCAATAACACATGTTTAAGTCCATTTGATAACCAGTATTTTCTTTTCTTTTATTAAATTGCATTATTACCGTCTTTTTTTTTTTTTAATGCATACTGCATTTGCTGGGCTCTTATTCTCCTCAGTCTTCTTTACCTGGGCAGTTATTTGAGAGTAGGTGCCAATATGACTAAGGACAGGGGTGCTGTATCATGTGATGTAGTTCACATAGTCTGATTGCATTTACAGTAGACCGTTAGTGAGTTTGAATTACAACATGAATTCATTAGATTCCAGGAAGCATGTATAATGTGGTGTTTGCGCTACCTGTATCTTCCAAACAGAAGTATAAAATAAAAGCAATAATATAAAAAGTAATATTTAATAAAAATGTTGATATCCCCAAATAGACCAATTTCCAAAAAAATAGCTTTTTGTGGTTATGTGCAAGTTAAATAATGTAGATTATTGAAACTTATTTTGGTTCTCTTTTCAATGCATCACATGGTCACTACAATGCATATCACAATGCATAAGGGACACTTAAATAAAGTTAACTGTGCAAACTGACAGTTAAAACCATTTTCTCATTCCTGATTAGCCCTATTCTGTCCAATATATAATCATTCTAACAAGCGTAATACTAAAAAGGGATGCTAAGTATGTCAAAATAGACAAACTGTAAAATTAGCTGATACCTTATATATAATACCTTGAGTGAAACATGGTGTGGTATTATGGTGGTATTATCCCCAGAAGGAAAGATGCTTTGCTTTAAGCATCTCTGCTATAAATTTGATGTAATTGTATTGACATTATAACTTTCCTTTTATTCATTAGGATTGGGAGACCCAGCTTACTTTTATGTCACATTTGTGTTCATACTAAATGGGCTGATGCTGAGTTTGTTTTTTATCTATGGGACATATTTAAGGTAAGAAAATGCTGGTGTTTTAATTTTTTTTTTTTGACATGGACGTCCAAATTGAATGGAAGGTGGGAGTACAGTATACATAGGGCTTTGTTTTATTAATTTAATTTTTCGGTGGTTATTTTGAGCTATTTTTTATGTAAATCGTTTTTTTCGGGCCTTTCGCTTTTTATATACTGTATGAAATTATTGTTTTCGGTTACTTTCCAAAATGCTTGGGTGTTTTTTTTCTGTCACAATAGTAGTAACTCGACATTACTTGCACGCTTAGTTGTACCTTCTTTTCTTTGCTGTCTTCCACCACGAAATCCTTATGGTCACAGGCACATTCTTCAGGGGTTTTTGTGTGTCTAGGCAATTTTTTACATTTTGCCGCAATTTGCTATTCTGTTTTAAATTCTCACTATCTAACTGTAATATAGCTTTAAATCCCACGAACATGCCTTCTGCTGTAATTGTAATCTCGTTTTAAATCTCACAAGTGGAGTCTCCAATAGAAATGTAGAATTTGTTGCCACTCAGTAGTTGGGTTGGGTTTAAAGTATTCAGAACGAATCAATGATAGATACAAGTCAGGAAGGAGGGACATTGCCCAACTGCACGGAAAGGTAGTTTGTTTTAGTTTTTTTAATGGAAAAGTGGTGAAGTCAACATGAATTGAGTAACCATTTCCAGTGTTTATTGGCTACACACAGATTTCATTTTCTTTGCGAGTGTTTTATCGTTTATCGGTTAAAAAATCAGAAGCCCTAAGTATACATTAACAAGGTGTTATTTAGTGAACTGGAGGTTACTTGTACAAAAGGTGTGAGTTGTTTCTGTTGTTTCTAGCTAACAAAGTAATTTCATAAATCTGTTGTGCACTTCTATTCTTTTTAAAGGTCTCACACGTGAAGCACATTATAGCAAACTTATTTTCATTAAATTACTGGGTTTAAGAAATCTTTGTTTGCAAGCCATATTTTCAGGTAGTCTTGCACTTCCTTGGTCATTTCACTAGGAAGAGTGACATTTTTCTTTGTAGGAAATTAGTGTTACCCGTCTCTTTTGTAATATCTTCTTCTCTGAAAATATTGAATACCAAGTAGAACTGCTAACCATTTTACAGGTATGAAAAAGTAGGTCAGAGAAGTTGTTTCCAAAATATTGCTCTGCCTGTCAGATATCCGAAGTAGGCCATATATGTATATATATATATATATATGCATGCAATAAGGCCCGACAGGGCGTCTGTATACGTCGAATATACAGACGCCTCGATGAGTTGTGCAGAAGTCTTTTTGTGTTTTCCTTCAGTGTTTACAAACCACTAGAGATACATTATTTGAAGTCGGGGTGAGGCAGTGCAGTGATTTAGAATATGTAACAAGGCTCCAACTGTCCATATCCATCCAATATACGGACAGCTGGAACCTTGCTCGAACAATCACATTGCTTGTTTCACGTTCCATTGCCCTGGATTGATATATATATATATATATATATATATATATATATATATATATATATATATATATATATATATATATATATATATATATATATATATATATATATATATATATATATATATATATATTTTAGCTCAAAGAGCCAGCTGCCCAACGTTTGATATGTTGCACATATCTTTCTCAAAGGAGCCTGTGTTTGAATCAAAACATTGGAGGTATTTATAGGTTTTTGACGGCATGACAACTACTTGTTATTGTTTACATTCAAATCTATGATTTATTCTTACATGATGTAATGCTGTTCTATATATTGTGACATCATTTTTACTTCTATCTTTGAATCTGTATTAATTCTAATTAACATTACTTTATATAAATTTATATTTTTATTATATCATGCAATGCTGGCTCTGAGGATCAGTCTAGATTTGGCCTCCCAACGCATCAGCATGCACAACTTTTGAACAAACTTTGTTTATTTATTTAAATGTTATATATCTATTGAAGTTAATTAGTTCATTCTTTTCTGTTGAGTCCGCTGGCATAATCGTGTTCAGTCTATTTATCCATTTACTTTCTTTTATTCTTCTATATGTCGCATTGTCTAATTTTAGCTGTTCTAATACTACAAACCTTACATCATTTATGTCATGTCCTTGACTGGTGAAGTGCTGTACTATTGGTTCACTCATTTTTTATTTCTAATTAATGAAAGGTGGTTCTGAATTCGTTTATATAAAGTAGTTCCAGTCTCTCCAACATATTTGATTTCATCACATTTTTCACAGGCTATTCCATAAACAACATTGCTATTTTTACAGTAGGTATTAGTTTTTAGTGGATATGTGGTGTTCTTATGTTTAATTATATTTTTACTTTTATCTATGTATTTACACACTTTACATCTACTGGTGCACATGTTCGTAGAACCTATTTTGTCAATTATTCTTTTATGTTTACTGTGAACTAAAAATATCACCTAAATTAGCTTCTCTTTTGAATGCTACAACTGGGGCCTTAAGAAATACTTTTTTAATTTTCTGAATTATGTAGAATCCATAAGTGTTTCCAAACTATCTTAGAAATATTGGGCAAAAGTTTAGAGTAAGTCATTATTAATGGGACTCTTTTGACCTTTTTATCTCTAGTTTTATAATCTAGTAGATCATCTCTTTTAGTTTATCCACTTTTCTTAACTCCGTCTCTATAATTCTTTCTTTGTATCCTCTTTTTTTAAGATTTGTTTTTAATACATTTCTTTGTTTTACATAGTCACTTTCTTTTGAGCATATTCTTCGTATTCTTATTCCTAGACCCTTTGGGATTGCCCTTTTAGTGTGTACCGGATGTGCAGAGGACATGTGTAAATACTGGTGCATGTCAGTAGATTTACAGAAGAGGTCAGTCTCAATTGAACCTTCTTCAAGTTTTACTATGGTATCTAAAAATTCTATTTCTTTCCTTGTCCATCGAAGGTCCACCTTAATATTACTGTGTATTTCATTTGCTATTTTATGAAACTGGAAGAGACTCTTCTCCATGTGTCCAAACCCCAAAAATATCATCTACAAACCGAATGTATTCTAAAGGTTCTCTTTCCGATTTTCTAAGTAATTGTTCTTCCCATTTTCCCATGTATGTACTGGCAAAATGCATTCCTAATTTAGATCCTATTGCTGTACCATCGTTTTGTTTGTAATTCTTATCAACAAATGTAAAATAACTGTTTTCTAAAACTACATTGATCATGTTCAGTACTTCTGCTGTTGGTATTGATTTATCTAGTCTATTATCTAGTGCTTTTTGACAAGCTTCTAAAGTTTCTTTCTGAGGGACACTTGGGTACAAGGATTTTACATCCATGCAAAATAAAATTGTATTCTCTGGAAGGTTGTGTTTTATTGATTCAAGTCTTTTTAAAAATTGTGTTGTATCCTTAACATAGCTTGGTAATTTCTCAACATGTGACCTAAGTTGTTTTTCTGCTATTTCAGCTATTATGTGTGTTGGATTATCAATTGTACTGACTATCATTCGCATCGGGTGATTTTCTTTGTGCATTTTAGGATTTCCTCTTGCTAGGCCTGTTCTTGCATTATGTGGCTGCATGTATTTTTTTAATTCTTTTGATATAATTCCTTTATTGTATAGTCTCTCCGTAATTTCCTTAACCTCTTTTGCCGATTTATTGATCTTATTGCTTTTAACTTCTTCATATGTGTCTGTATTATTTAATTCACATTCTACAGATTTCATATAGTCATCTGTGTTCATTATCACTATTCCTGAGCCTTTATCTGCTGGTCTTATCATTATATCATCATCATTTAACAACTCAGTCATAGCTTGTTCTTCAATATTGGTTAGATTAAGTTTACATCTTTTCTTTAGTCCTACTATTATTTCTTGTTTAACTACTTCAATATACATATCTAACCATTTGTCTCTTCCATCCGGAGGAGTCCATGTGCTTGTACTATTAACTTTAATCCCATGCTCATAATTACCCTCAGAATCTGAGATATTTTCATTGAAAAAATATTCCGCTAATCTCATGCGTCTCTCCCACTCCTTCAATTCAGTGGCCAGTTTATCTTTATCGATGTATCTTTTAGTCGGTATAAACTTAAGTCCTTTACTCAGTACTGCTTTTTGGGATGTGGTTAAGGTTTTACTTGATAAATTAAATACTATGTCTTCTGTCTTATCGTTTGTGTATTTGGTACCATGTCTATTTTTGGGTCTCCTATCTTTATGTTTTGAATTCTCTGTCTTAGTCATGTTTAATTCCCTATTTTGCATTTTATTATTAACCTGGTTTATTTTTATTGTTTTAGATTTATTTTGATTATCTTTCTTAATTATGCCACAGTATTCAGATTTTCTTCCGGTTTCATTGTCTTTAAATACAATAACTGAGAAATGGTTATTGTTGTATAAAAGATTAATTGGATCGTTCTTATTTTTAATGGCTTCTATTGTGCCTTCGTATTTAAAACAGTCCTTATTCTTTAAGTTTATGTATACATGTATGGGCCTATTTAGGAGATCTACAGCCGCCATAACTTCTGCCTCTGTAGCCCAAGAATCTATACTCCCGTCACTTAATTTCATTTTTTCAATATGGGTCACTGAGTCGATGTACATTTCATATTGTTTTATATTGCTTTCCATTAGTTCTATTATATTATGTCTAATTGTTCGATGGTCATTTTGTGAACCGTATAAAACTACACTTAAACATATGTATATATATATATATCATATATATATGTATATATATATGTATATATATATATATATATATGTATATGTATATGTATTGAATCTCAGCCCCACACTGGGATTGGGAGGTCATCACATTGCTTGGATGGAGGAGACAGAACTCAGGAGCAAGAACTATGTAAAATGTGTTGTCCAAATTAACATTAGTATGTATTTTCCTTGTCTTTCCAACCAGCGGAAGCAGACTTGGCGGCTTGGTCACAGTGTTGTGTTTCTTTTATAATCATGGTGAGGTAAGTCTTCACTAGTTTGTATGTTCACTAGTTTGTTCCAAGGGTGTTTGTGTTTGCTAACATTTCTGTGTAACTTTTTGTGAGGTGGCTTACCTTGAGTCAGAATCAGAGTGTATTGCAAAACATCTAAGTTTGTGGATGGGAGATTTTTCAGGTGGCCGCTTGTAGATGTTTACGGTGACTCCCTCATGGAAAATGCCGTTTGGCCCGAAGATTGAAAGCAGAGAGCCTCTGTTGCCGAGGTAGTTTCAATGTTGGAAAAGTGCGTTTCTCTTGGATTTACCTGATTTTCACTGGACATGGAGGGCTGTGAAGGGGTTTCTTTATCAAGTACACACTAGAGAATTGTGGAGATGTGTTGCTGTTTGACAGCTTGCGCTGGGGTAGCATTTTGTTGCTGGTATTATTGAGCACATATTTCCCATATGACACGGCCGCGTGGTATGGGAAATATCAACTGGATGAGTCCATTGAAACAACTGCTCACCAGTTAATATTTAAACAATACTACACAACAGGGTGTGTGTTATCATTAGATATCACTGCACCTTGGGTGCGTTGTGAGGCACAAAACGAAGTCGAGTGCTTTCAACCACCCAAGAATGATAACACCCAAGAATGATAACACACAGATCCTGGAGTGTATTATTGCTATTATTAAATGGGTCTATGAGTGTGTTATGGTTGGTAAATAAAGAAGATTTTTTTTTTTAATAATTTGTATTTGTGTAACTTTCCGCTGAGAGAAAGTAGCTCCACATTAAATAAAATTGTTAGCTTAATAAAACATTTGATTTTAAACCGTTTTGTATAATATTTTCTTTTTTGGGACTTTGATAATAGTTTCTTGTTTAGGCTTTGTAGATATTGAACTGGATGTTGCCATTCTTTGTTTCAACATGTATTTATGGGTTTTGTCCAGTAGACGGAGCTGCTGCTGCTGCTATTGTGACATTTTGTTTTTAAGTCAATGTCAATGTTCTTTTCAGTTAGCCAGTCACAGAAAACTTTGTCTGGCACTTGGTGTTTTCCTCGGTTGTATTCATTTCTAGGTTGTCTAAATCTGCTTCATTTACCTCAGTATGGCAAGATGTTGACATTTTCTTTTTCAATGTTTTCAGCTGCGGAACTTTTGTAGTTAATCTCAGGGATTGCTGTCATACTGACTGATTCGAGTTGTTTTGTTTACCCAAGCGTACAGTTACAGTTGGCGTATTGATTTTGTTTACTGTGATGAGGCCACTTCAGAGAAAGACGTTCTACACTGTTGTGTTATCACCAGATATCTAATGGCTAGGGAGAAGGTCTCAGCCAATCAGAATATAGTATTTAACTTTTACTGAACAGTTAAGAAAACCCTGACACAATAAAATACATTAGGCTATCCTTATTTGTATAATAAAAGTTATTATTGCATATTGAACCATGTCCTGTGTCCTAAATATTGATATACTTGGCATTCATTCTCTCGTATATCTTTTTTAACTTAGAGTACACGAGTCATGTGGACTCCTCCCCTGCGTGAGAGTTTCTCTTACCCGTTCCTTGTGCTTCAGATGCTGCTTTTAACATACATCCTCAGGTATGGTACCCGTAGGTGAAGTTCTATTACAAATACATGGGTTTTATGAGGGTTATCCTAACCATGTTTTCTTTATATTTAAACATTTAAATTATTATTATTATTTATTTTTTTAGGAGTTCAAGAGCAGGAAAAGCTGCCTTTGTTGCCCTCGGTGTTTCTAATGTCTTTTTCATGCTTCCTTGGCAGTTTGCCCAGTTTGTTTTACTTACTCAGGTAAGAGACATTGCAGAACATGTACTATGAATGTGACTGCTTTAAAACACAACAATGACTTGTAAGATATATATATATATATATATATATATATATATATATATATATATATATATATATATATATATATATATATATAAATATTGTAGAATAAATTACTATAATTTGTGTTCATTTTTCATATTTGGTATTTTAATGTGGTCTTTAAGCATTCAATTGTGTTTTTCTTGGCCTCTGCTTCAATTAATCGTCTTATTTGTATTTTCAGATTGCATCCTTATTTGCTGCTCATATTGTGGGTTATCTGGGCTATGTAAAGCTACGGTCACTCTTATATGTCCACATGGTAGTATTTATTTATTTATTTTTCATTATGTTGTGTGTGTCTGTGTGTGTAACGGGGAGGAAATGTATGATGCTCATTTTCCCTGGGTTTTATATTTATGTAGTCACTAGTGACTAATCCATTCTATAAACTTTAGTCACTGGAGAAATTCAGTTGTCATTTAATCAAGAACCTTTAATTCATCTCAAATTAACTTCATTAAAGATGGATTTTTTTTTTTTTTGTTAAATCTGCAGAACACTGTTAAGGAATAGAAAGAAAGAAAAAAACACAATATTGTATACATCAGTCCGGGCACAGTTCTAGAAGTAGGAGTTCTAATATGCATGCATAGAGAACCAATGTTATTTATACCCATGCTGTACAAGAGGTTTAAAAGAGCATTAATGATAATCAGTGGCAAATAAGTTGGCGAGTTACTCATCTTAATATAGTACTACTATGTAGTACGATAGTAATGTATTTTAATGTGTGCTGTTGTATCTGTTAAGTAAAGAAAAAGAAATGTTGACATTGTTTTGACCATATTGTGATTACATGTTTGGGTAGATTACATGTTTGGAAATGGGTAGACTTGGTTTGTTACTTGGCAGTTAAGTTTAGTTTAAAATGGCAATTGGGACTTCATGCTGTATGCTGGTGGTAGTCGTGAGGTACTGGTAGTAATTAACATGGTTTATTGGTTGCTGGAACATAATTAGATGCCCAAAGTCTGAATTCAGTCTATTCTTCTTTGAAAGATAAAAGGCAGCCTGCGTAGCTGATAGCATGGCACCCTTTTCTTTCCTGAATGTATTGCTGATGGCACATGCTCTGTATATGGCCGCATTGCTCGTGCTTCTGTAGCAGCAACGTGATCTTTTGTACGGCTGTGTTGCGTCAAGTTAACCTTCATGAAATCTCGGCTGCCTTTCACAAAGGCATTATTTTTATTTGCTGCAATGCAATAACTGCAGTTCATTAGCAAATTCCTATCTTAATGTTTCTCTTTCAGATGTCCCTGTTGGTTTGCTTTGTCTTGATGTTTGGAAATGGCATGTTGTTAACATCCTTTTATGCATCGTCGCTGGTAACAATTTGGGTAAGTTAGGGAATTTCCTATTATTTTTTTTTTATAAATACAGTGCCTTGATTGACTTACGGTCACTGCACAGCATGTCAGTTTCTAAATCCAAATTTTACATGCTGTAAAAATAACAGCAATGGAACAGATCTGGTGTGGAATGAGAGAAGCAACACAATACTGTATATTTTGTACAATCAATTATGTCACTTTATTTGACTCCTGGCAACATGGTGCATTGACAACAGCTTTATCCTTGGAGATCAATGTGAAATCGTCAGTTTTATCACAATTTGCTGACCAACAATCAATAAAAACATATGTTTGGCCTCCTACTATAGTTCATCCATGATAGTTGGGGAGGTAACAGCAAGGAAATGGTTGGTGATAATGCACTCTTATCCAAATGCCTGGGGGGGTGGAGGGTGGGTTACTGTGTGTAAAAGAGAGGAGGATAAATTGGATAAATTCTGCAAAGGTGGAGGATGGAGAGAAAAGTACATAAGAGATGATCTGCACTCAATCATTTAGTAGCTTGTTGCCTAACGATGGAGAGTAATAATAAAAATGATTGTTATCGTCGCATACTGTATAGAAAAACAACTCGAGATACAACAGTTATATTATTAATTGACCCATATACTTGAACAACAAAGAATGATCCATGTTTAACATGTAGCTGAAACCACCTCTCAATCAATGTGTTTAGAATTTTAAATATATATATATTACCTATTTCTTTTTTTCTTTTTGTTTTTTCAGGGAATCATTGCAATTAGAACACAAATTTCACAGTTCTGCAAAACAGCAGTTTTGACATGTGTAAGTGATGGCACGTACCTTTTTATATACTTAAAATACTTAATTTATTACATACTTTTGTAATCCTTTCATGTATTCTAATTATTTGTATCTTTATTCGCAGGTTGCTCAAGGTGTTGGTTGGTTTACATCTACAATTTTGTTAAAATTCTTGAGTTCTGTCATTCTCGGAGTTAGCGATGATGTAAGTTGAATAGCACATGAAAGATTTATTATTATTATTATTATTATTATTATTATTATTATTATTATTATTATTATTCCTGAACTGTACCCTCACTTGGGTCTCAGTGAAGAATATCAGATTTGTTTTAATCTTTACTTCCTTTTTTTTTTTTTTTAAACCCAGGCCCACATAAGCAATTTAATAAAATCGAAGTTTACAAGTTATAAAGATTTTGATACGCTGATGTACACCTGTGCTGCCGAATTTGACTTCATGGAAAAAGAGGTAAATATTTTTAGAGAAATGTATTCTAATCTATAATTTCCAATATAGGTTTTACAGTAAAACATTCTTCTGTTTGATTTCAGACTCCTGTGAAATATTTAAAAACGCTGCTTGTGCCTATGATTCTCTGTGTGTCTGTGATAATTATAGAAAAGGTGAGTCTGTCTGTTTTACTTTTGAAAAGCAGAAATAAAGGGGCTCCCGAGTGGAGCATCCGGTAAAGGTGCTCCGCGTGGAGTGCAGGATGCGCTCTATAGCCTGGACGTCGCGAGTTCGAGTCCAGGATATTCCATAGCCGACCGTGGACGGGAGCTCCCAGGGAGCGGCGCACAATAGGCCGAGCGTCGCCCGGGAGGAGGGAGGGTTAGGTCGGCCAGAGTGTCCTCAGCTCACCGCGCACCAGTGACCCCTGTAGTCTGGCCGGGCGCCTGCGGGCTTGCCTGTAAGCTGCCAGAGAGCTGCGTTGTCCTCCGACGCTGTAGCTCTTGGGTGGCTGCATGGTGAATCCGCAGTGTGAAAAAAAAAGCGGTCGGCTGACAGCACACGCTTCGGAGGACAGTGTGTGTTCGTCTTCGCCATCCCGAGTCAGCGCAGGGGTGGAAGCGGTGAGATGAGCTTCAAATAATATTGGCCATTCCAGATTGGGAGAAAATAATTTAAAAAAGCTATTGGCAACGACTAAATTTATTTAAATAAACAAACAAATAAATAAATAAATAAATAAATAAATAAATGAAGCAGAAATAAATGATTTTTACTCTGTAGATTTCAAGTTGTGGGGATCAGAAAATAGGTTTGTTGTTGATATGTTACAAATTCATGAAACACAATTATTTTGCAGTGCATCTGTGTTGTAGCAGTTAATAGTAAAAACCTTGATTTTCTGTGCATGATAAGCATATTGGGGACTGCTTTGTATTTCAGAAGCATAGCCACTCCCTAAACAGTTAAACAACACTAAACCGAAGACATTTGCCATTTAAAAGCTATTTGTTTGTTTTTTTCTTCTTCAGACTGTGACAGAGGTTTGGGGGGTGTTAAGAATGAGTGACAGTAAAGCAGATGGCAGTGAGCACACCCTTTCCAAAAAGTAAGCTCTTGTGTATTGAAACAATTAATTTTGTTTACTGCCAGATCTAGAGAAGTTTATTTGATGCGATTTTGACGATGTTGTGAGTTGCTGTAATAGAAAAAGGATCACTTAAGTTCTGTGTTTTTAGAAGATTATCGGATTCAAACAGTAAAAGTTTCAAATAAGGTCTTCTGAGCATATGAAGATTGAGATCACATGGCACTCATTGGAATAAACATTGAAACTAACAGAGCACCCTAACAAAGGATGTGAGTCTCCAAAGTGTTACAGAACACACTGCAGTGTTTACAAGAAGCGCATTACTTTACTTTTGCTCTAGCCTATGCTGTCCATATCGCAGCAATGTATTTTCAAATTCAAATTCAAACCTTTACTTAACCAGGTAAAGACATTGAGAGCAAGTTCTCATTTAAAATGCCGACCTGGCTAAGAGGCAACAAATACAACAAACAACAATACATCGACAGTTAGAGACATTACAGCAATACGAAATAAAATTTTAAAAAACTAAAATAAAATCAGTGTCTGCTCTGACAAGCACATGATTCAAGGAAAAGACCTTCAAGTCTAGAAAAGAAAGCACCCTCTGAGATAAAACCAGGGAGTTTAAGCCTTGATTGTAACTCATTCCAATCATGAGCAGCTGCATATTGGAATGAGTTATGCCCAACAGCAGTAAAAACACGAGAGACAATTAAACTAATCAAATTGCTGAATCGAAGGTTGTAATAGGAGACCGATATAGTCAACAATTCACTTAAATAGAGGGGTGATTTCCCGATTTAGGGTTTTATAAATGAGCCTGTATCAATGACATAGCCGACGTGTTTGAAGTGAGGGCCAGCCAACCAAAGTGTAGAGATCACAGTGATGAGAGCTTTTCACTGATTTGTTTTGATATTTTTTATTCGCACGTCAGTACATTCAGGATTATGTTTAAAAAATACAGCTCTGCGATATGGACAGCGCTGGGTACAGTGTGTTGTGCTTATTGTAAACACTGCAAGGTGTAAAACTTGGATTCACTTGAAATGTTTAGTGTTCAGTACTGTAACAACCATTCCTAAAAGGCAATAAGGAACTACAAAACAATGTATATGCAAACTCTGACATCCGAAAAGCCTCTTGGTATCCTGTCTTGTTGAGTGCTGTGCTCTTCTGCCCTGTTGTCCTAGAAAATGTACAGGTAAAGGGCTTGAATTATATTATTTTAGGCTATTTCCTGATTTATCCAAAAAATGTTTACAGAAGGGGTCAAGTTACAGAAAGTTCACCCATATGAATGTGTCTTGTTCAGCTGAACAGTTCATGTTGAGAAATGCTCTGTTGAGATTAAAAAACAAAAAACATATGTGTGTGTGTGCATTGTTTATTTTGTTAATAGATTGTAATGATTCCTTCCATTCAGGACAGCATATTTTGCAAACGGAGAGGTAAGGATTAACTTTTTTTGGGACAATTTTGGCATATCTATTTTACTAAATAAAATAACCCAGACACACAGCCTTTTGATCCAGTTAAAATAACTGTCAGTGACTAGTAGCAGGCCACTATTCACGTATTAAATGATATCTCAGAAATGAGATGGTTTTGCTTTGACTACAGCATTTTTGTAACAATTTTATTGAGGATCCTAAGCATTACCATTTTGATTAATAGCAGTCTTGTGTTTTCTTTTTCCAGATGGTTTATCATGTTTTGCAGTTAACAGCATTTACAGTGCTTGCAGTCCTAATCATGAGATTAAAGCTTTTTCTTACTCCTCATATGTGCATTATGGCATCATTGATATGTTCAAGGCAGGTAAGAAAATATGTATTCTTATTTTATTGACACCCCCAGTTCAAATTCATGAGAAATACTACTAAGCATAAACAATATATATATATATATATATATATATATATATATATATATATATATATATACACAAATCGAAATACATGCAAATAAAATAATACAAATTTTAAAAAAACTCTGCTGCTCATGATCTTTGCTGTTTTAAACGTGTAGTATCAGTGAAGCACAGTGTTTCTGCATTTTTTAGAAGTATAAACGCTCTGGTAAACATACATAGTCATCATACTTTCAAGTTTTTTGATTATTACTGCGGCTGCATTTTATTAACAGTAATAGCGGCTGGTTGAATATGTGTTCGGTGTTTGATACATTTCTTACAATAGAAAAACGAAGGAAAACACAAAAGTCAGAAAGTGCAAAGCGACAAAGTTATACAGTTATGAAGTCCCTTTGGATCATTTTTAGTCAGAAATTCTAGTTTTATCTTGAGGTTAATGTTTTTGATACTATAAACATTTTAAAAGGCACATAATTATGCTGAGGTGGGAAGTAAATAGTAATGTGATAAACATTTACAGTGCAGACTATTTTGTATTATTTATAATGACTTTTCCCAATAGAAAGCACCTTTCCAAAGATTCCTAAATACTACCTTTTAATTTTTTGCACCCAAAGACATGTAATTAAGTTTTAAGAATGAAGCCTACTGTTTGGTTTTCTGTCTCAGCAATTCATCAGTTGTGTATTAAATAAACGGGAGAAAAAAGAAATGTATTGGCCAGATTATTCTGCCTTTTTTTGCAACTGTGGTACCATTCAGTGAGTGAAAATTGTAAAGGGTACTTTAGCTGAAACCTCCTGACAGAAGGGGTACAGTTTCAAAAAAAGGTTGAAAACCCCTGGTCTACTTGATGCATTTTGTAATACAGAATTATCACAAAATGCAAGAGACAAAGCTTGTACTTGCATAAAGTTCAGTTAATGGCTGCTTTTACAACAGAAAAAAAATAGCCATTCCTTTGTCTCACTGCCAAACTTTTTTAACAGATTATACAATATAGATAACATTACTATCATGGAAAAACTACCAATTTCGTGTTTTGTTTTGTTTTTTTTAAAAGAAAAAGAAAAAGCAATTTTAAGCAGTATTTCTAGAGATAAATGGTATAGTGCACATTTCATACCACTGAACAACATCTTGCAGCTCACTGTTGCTTGCCTCACTGTCTATAGACAGGAAATTTGTTTACCTGTTTTATCCTCAACTGGGGGTAATTCAGTTTCCAAATCTCTGTTTTGTTTGGTTTATTTATATCCATGGTTATTTTTACCAAGTCAGACCAATCCATGCCATAACACAACCCAATAGCCAATGCTTGCTCTCTTTTGAGCTATCTTCGCAAATAGTGCCAAAATGTTGTTAAAAATAGAAATAAAACTATAATATGCAGAATGGGCAAGCTATTTTCTTGATCCCACAAATGCAGCGGTACCCTAAATGTTATCCATGTTCTAGAAATTAAACAAACCATTCAGACAGTTGGGTCAGATTGATGAAACCTGATCCATTTTACTAATCAGTTTCAATATGGTAGTTTTATATGAAACAAAAAAGAAAAGTTATTTTTGTGTTAAATAAATGAATCGTCAAAACTAAAATAATCATAATCATATCTGACTTTTAGCTTGTTAATTGTTTTGTTCCAGCTGTTTGGGTGGATAAAATGGAAATACAATCACCATAGGATGGTGTTGGTGATTATAGTGGTCATGTCTGTTCAAGGGTTTGCTAACCTGAGAAATCAGTGGAGCATCGTAGGAGAGTTCAGTAACATCCCACAGGAGGAGCTTTTAGAGTGGATCAAAGCCAACACCAAACCAGGTGAGTGCTTAGAATGGAATGTCCATCAACCAGGCACTGCTACACATGGCTGTAATACTGTGTTGGCTCTTACAACTTGGACCTCAGGTAGCTTAGAGTCGATCAGATTAGACTTGAGCCCAGACCTCAGACGGCTTTGGCTCAGTATGCGCACGCATAGCCCCAGAACTGTACTGCGTCTTATTGACCACCCTTGTATGAAGACATTTACTCTCCTCAAAACAGACATGGAAATGTTTAAATCAACAACAAGCCTGTCATTTGTGTCACTTGTGTGTTTCTACATCAAGGTGGTCGTTCCGTGCTAATTTAAGATTTAATTTTGCAATCAGAAATGGAGCGAAGCATTGAAAAACTTGCATACCGGACATTTAAAGAAATATTGTACACATTTACACGTCTGACAACTCTTATATGTAAACAATAACTCCCGTTTATTTCTTTAAGATTTAATTTTGCAATCAGAAATGGAGCGAAGCATTGAAAAACTTGCATACCGGACATTTAAAGAAATATTGTACACATTTACACGTCTGACAACTCTTATATGTAAACAATAACTCCCGTTTATTTTCTTACCCATGAAAAAGACTCGTTCATTTCAATAGCTAAAAAGAAACATCCGCTGCTTTCAATTGTGTACATTCTCCCCCTGAAGATTATTTACCATATACTAACAACAGATCGTGGGACTAGGGATGGGTCAGTGTAGTCGATTACACAAAAATAAAAAAATATGTATTTGAATAGCATATTACATATTTGAGTACACGAAAAAAAGCCTTGTATATTAGCTACTGGTAGAAGCAAACGCGTCTTTTTTTTTTAAATGCTGACGCTTGACAAGTGTTAAGTCATTCTTAAACCCTAAGTCAGACGTTGTTATGCCTGTTGCACCAACCAACAATTTAGCCTGGCTTAACTACATCCAACGTTAATATTCTACATCTGGCGTTCATGTGAATGAGATTTGCATATTAAACGTAAGGACCTTAATTAATTATGCAATGCTTGTAACAACAAAATTCTACAGTAAACGTATTCTGTTTGAAATTGTTGCCAGTTTTGTTGCCTTGTTTTCAGCTAATGTTAACAGATCCCCGCTTGAGTTTTCTTGTAATGACTGCACACAGCAGCTGCTGCTGGGCAGTCATGAAACAACTTGATGAAGCATGGCACCGGCAAACTTTAAATTTGTAAACCGAAATAAAATAATGTAGGGAAGCCAAACTTTGGTAACATTGAAATTTAGAAATCTAATTTAACTTTATGATGAATAGAAAGACATACTAAATGCTAAGCAGAACAACACAGTGAATAAGAAAAAGCAAGATACTTCTAAAGGAGTTATTTTTAATGCTGGGCTGCAGTTCAATGTAAAACATCTACTGTACTGTTGACTTTCTGTGAATGGATAGTAATGTCAACATTTGCACTGGCCATTAAAAGTACAACCAGGTATGTTTATTGTTTTGAATTATTTACAGGTTATTGAATAAACAAAATAACTTGACTTAGATTCATCTGAGGTCAGTACTGGCTAGTTGTAATTGGTAGTAATGTTACTTTTACATTAAACTATTGTAATGTTGTAATCTATTTTCTATTGTTTTGGCCAGGTTATAATACTTGCACTATTAAGATTTTTATGAATGATTTTATTTGTTAGAATTAAACAGATGTACAATATTTAGGTTGCTATATAATGTGTTATTTTATTCTGAATACAGTAAAAAATAATTATTTGCTACTCTGTTTTGTACTGCGCAGCATTAAGCTACGGTAGCTTTAATTGGAAGAGATACGCGCTGTGACATTGCTGCTCAACTGTGTCTTGGTACAAGTTTCATTGAGTTCTATATTTTAATTCAGTAAACAAAAGGAAGAATCTGTGCCTCAGGAAATAAAAGT
Organism: Acipenser oxyrinchus oxyrinchus; assembly: GCA_030684275.1. Classification (NCBI taxonomy): domain Eukaryota; kingdom Metazoa; phylum Chordata; class Actinopteri; order Acipenseriformes; family Acipenseridae; genus Acipenser; species Acipenser oxyrinchus. The sequence goes on from CM060250.1 coordinate 28,458,568, forward strand.
ATTGAACGAAGAAGTCACATGTTGGACATTGTTTGTACACTTTATAAACCTGGCCGGCTCCTCTGAAGAGTAAATTAAACTTTACCGGCTTACACTATTACATACCTGCCAAGTCTCCTGATTTCGTCGGGAGACTCCCAATTACAGAGGCGTGATGTCCCGTCTACCGGTGAGACTCCAGAAACTCCCGATTTTAATTTAGATTACCAGTTGTAATGCATTATTATTATGCATTATTACCTTAAACTTTCTCTAATTTAGCAGACACTTTTATCCAAAGCTACTAGGGGTTGAACTAGGCATCAACAACTGCTGCAGAGTCACTTACAGTAGGACCTTGGTTTTCGTGTCATCCGAAGGACGGAGCACAAGGAGTTTGTGATTTGCTCAGGGTCACACACAGTCAGTGGCTGAGTGGGGATCAGAACCGGGGACCTCCTGGTATCAAAGCCCTTTTCTTTAGCCACTGGACCAGCAAGCCTCTGTCTCAGTAGATAAGCTTGTTTTGTTATTTTGTTATTTTGACTCTGCTGATAACTGTTGCTCTTGTCTGTGGCTTGTTTGGCGCTTACATGGGGGCGTTGCCCACAAGTGTTCATGCCAAACGTGAGCCGTCTCAGGGACCGCTGCTTTAAAGTCGTCAAATCTGATAGAAAGAGTGTCGTTTACAGAAAGAAAATACTTCATTACCATACCAGAAAAATATAGTTTGCCTAACCAGTTTTATAGCTGTTTGTCTATATACAGTAATCCATGGTGTTTGTCAAGTTTTGAGTTATTACTTTGATCACTGATGATCTATATATGAAACTTTAGAAGAAAAGAACCACTGGATAACAGAAAAGATAAGGACATAATACGTACAGAAGAAATATTAAATATGATCAAGATAGTTTCAGAAAACAGTTATTTTACATTTGGAATGTTACAAACAGAATGATGGCACAGCAATAGGCTCACAATTAGCCTGCATTTTGCAAGCACGTATATGGGCAAATGTTATTGAGTAAACTAGAAAAGAAACCTTTAGAATACGTAAGATAAGTGGATGGCATATCTGGAATATGGACACATGGAGAAGAATCTCTTTATCAGTTTCATAAAGTAGCAAATCAAAAGGTGGACAAAATCTGAAATTAAATTCTTAGATACCTAGGTTAAACTTGATCAAGGAGCTATTAAAACAGATCTTTACTAGAAACTTACTAATATGCATCAGTACCTACATGTGTCATGTGCACATCCTATCTACACTAAAAGAGCAATTTCTAAATGACTGGATATAAGGATAAAAAGAATCTGTTCTGGTAAGTGGTGAAAAAGAAGAGAGAAAGAACAGATTATTGAGAGAGAATTAAAGAGTTGACAAGCTCAATAGAAATGAACTACTTGAGCATAATAAGAGAAAAGAATAGTACCATTTAATATTTACATATTCTAAATTATTACCAAACATTTCAAATTGTTTGGAAGCATTTACGTATAAATAAAAAATATTTCCAAAAGTGCCGGTAGTGACTTTTAGGGATTCAAATATAATGCAATTTTGGTCCACAGTAAACATAAACGGATCACAGACACGTTTAAAGGACATTGAAACCTGCAAGAACACATGTAAAGTATGCCAATATATTTATAAAGATAAAAATGAAATTGCAAATAGAGAAAACAGATATGCAGTTATAAGAAAGAAACACATCATGCAAAGCTAGCTACCTTTTGGTGTATTTATCCACACATGTAACAAAATAAAGTATGTAGGAGATAATGATAATAATCAAATTATTTATAGATTGGGACTCCGCGATAAATCGATAATATTTTAATGAAATCGAATATTCCATGAAATTAAAAACGTGTCTTGTACATATTAACTTACTGTCAAGAACATAATCTGTGTTGTTGCTTCTAAATAGATGCGCCTGTGAACAAATACAGGATGATGATGATGCAGAGATCAAGAGTAACCTGCTTTGTTAATGTATTTTACACATATTATTTTGTTTTAAATCAGTCCTAACTATAGCCGTCTGTTTTGAGCGAAACTAATAATATTTAATATTACTACGTTGTCAAGTGCCGCTCTTTCAGAAAAAGTTTTTTTTTTTTTTTTTTTTTTTACCTTTTCATTTTGAAGCAATGCACTATCCGCAACCTTTTTCGTTTTTGATTCGTCTGAGTCTAAATGCCGCTGGATCGTAGCTCGACGTATGTGATTTGCCACTAGTAGAATGCAAAATTATTGTACACGATCCGCTGCAGTAATTATTGTAGATTTTTTTTTAATTCATTTTGGAAACTCGCAAAATGTTCACTCGCTTAATATCAGTTGAGATCCCCTAGGATACTAAACCCGCCTCAGATGCCCATATCTACCAATCAGTGAGGAGAGCCCAGAGTGGTTATTGGCTGCTGTTAAGTGTCAATCAATAAATCTTAAAACATCGGGATTTGTTTGAATGCGTTTTTTATACTATGCTCTATAAAAATAGGACTTATTGTTCTTTTAAACTGTTACTGTGAAGGAAGTTTTTTTTTAAAACATTTTAACTCGAATGATCGATAATCGTCGTTAGACTGTGCACGATAATCGATGTCAACGTCAGGGTTCGATTTACAACACTAGTAGGAGAGACAGGTACAAAATTATATAAAAGAATACAGAACAACCTATCATACATAAGAAGTAAAAAGTAAATGAACAAATAGTTGAGCACTTTACAAAAAAATGAACATACCATGAAATACCTACAAATGTGTAGTTTTGGGAGAAATAATACTAGATAATGTACAATACATAAGAATAAAGGAAAATAAATGGATACTTAGATTCAATACAATGATACCTGAAGGTTTAAATAGAAAGGAATAGTAGATGGTTACATCATTAACTATGCAGTAAATGTCATCACTAATAGATTTAAATAGAAATAAGTGAGTGAAGGGAACCATGGCACCAAAAGCCTATAAGTACATCCACTGTTTGTTTTGAAACACACTTTCCCTTTGCAGATGATGTTTTTGCTGGTGCCATGCCAACAATGGCAAGTGTTAAATTGTCAGCAGAGAGACCTGTTGTGAACCATCCACATTATGAAGATGCTAGGCTGAGGTTAGTTTTTGGGTCCTCGTTCAAAATATGGACTGATCCTTCCATCCTGTCTGTCTGTCTAAATGGTAAACTTTATCATAGACTTGTATAGACTTTTCTGATTTTGTTTGGTTATTATTTGAAAAACTGTATTGCTGTAGTCTGACACGAGATGTATTTACTGATGTCAAAGTAGATGTGTAACTCTGGTTGCGTTTTGATTTTCTTTATTTCTTCAGAGCAACAACAAAACTGGTGTATTCCATGTACAGCCGCAAAACAGCAGAGGAAGTCAAATGGAATTTAATGAAACTTCAAGTGGATTATTTTGTCTTCGAAGAGTCTTGGTGCACAAGACGGAGCAGGTAACCTAGAGCTCCCCTGCAAATACATTCCTGTTTACTTGTTGTGGGTTTTGTTTTTTAATGATCTTCAATTGTTATAGATCTTTAGGGAACTACTTGTCCAGTTGTGATGACATTCACAGGGAACAGGGATATCTGAATCGGGAGTATAATGGAGGCCTGTCTGTATGGGCATACACTGGGTGAAGATCATAAGGGTCTATTTTTTCATGCTACTCATAGTTCTGTTTTAGTACTTCTGAACCACTTATGAGAACTAAACAGTTAAGAATTTCTCAAAATTCCATGTGTAAATAGATGTGTATAGATGCCATCCTGTGCATAAGGTGGTGATCAAGTTTAAAAAAAAACAGCAATGTATTTTTTTGTTAATTAACAGTTCATGAATACAGTTTGTTGTTTTTGTGGTTTGAAATACGTTAATATGTTGTGTGTGAAGTGTCTGTTATCCCTCACTGGAGATGAATTACCTTGCGAAGGGGAAATAGTGTAGGTTGCAGTACATCTGTCTGGAGAACCGCTTATTCAATTGTCATGAAACTTGGTATTAAGATTGATTGAGAATACTGTTGATATATGTCATGGTCATCATCTTTCATTATACTGATAGCTTTCGTTTTGAATTCACAGCCGTGGTGGCGGATGTACAGTGCCTATAGACAGTCTACACCCCCTTTCAAAATGTTCACCTTTTGTTGCCTTATAGCCTGGAATTAAAATGCATTAAAATAGTTGTTTTTTCATTGATCTGCCTACCTCACAACTTCCAAGTGAAAAAAAATATTCTAGAAATTTGTAGAAAATTAATTAAAAATAAAAACTGAAATAGCTTGGTTGGATAAGTGTCCACCCCCCTTGTAATAGCAATCCTAAATTAGCTCAAGTGTAATCGCCTTCAAAATCACACACCAAGTTAAGTGGCCTCCACCTGTGTTAAATTGTAGTGAGTCACGTGATTTCAGGATAAATTCAGCAGTTCCTGTAGGTTTCCTCTGCTGGGTAGTGCATTTCAAAGCAAAGACTCAATAATGAGCACCAAGGAGCTTTCAAAAGAACTCCGGGACAAAGTTGTTGAAAGGCACAGATCAGGGAATGGGTATAAAAAAATATCAAAGGCCTTGAATATCCCTTGGAGCACGGTCAAGACGATTATTAAGAAGTGGAAGGTGTATGGCACCACCAAGACCCTGCCTAGATCAAGCTGTCCCTCCAAACTGGATGACCGAGCAAGAAGGAGACTGATCAGAGAGGCTACCAAGAGGTCAATGGCAACTTTGCAAGAGCTACAGACTTTAATGGCCAAGACTGGTCAAAGTGTGCATGTGACAACAATATCCCAAGCACTCCACAAATCTGGCCAGTATTTTACTCAAGAAAGCCCACCTTGAATTCTGTTTGAAGTATGCAAAAAAACACTCAGGATTCTGTAGCCATGTGGCAAAAAGTTTTGTGGTCTGACAAAACTAAAATGGAACTTTTTGGCCTAAATTCAAAGCGTTATGTTTGGCACAAACCCAACACAGCGCATCACCCAAAGAACACTATCCCTACTGTGAAGCATGGTGGTGGCAGCATCATGTTATGGGGATGTTACTCATCAGCAGGGACTGGGGCACTTGTCAGGATAGAAGGGAAAATGAATGGAGCAAAGTACAGAAACGTCCTTGAGGAAAACCTGCTGCCCTCTGCAAGAAAGCTGATACTAGGATGGAAGTTTACCTTTCAGCATGACAACGACCCAAAGCACACAGCCAAAGCTACACTGGAGTGGCTAAGGAACAAAAAGGTAAATGTCCTTGAGTGGCCCAGTCAGAGCCCCGACCTAAATCCAATCGAAATGTTGTGGCATTACTTGAAGATTGCTGTCCATCAACGCTCCCCAAGGAACTTGACAGAGCTTTAACAGTTTTGTTAAGAAGAATGGTCAAATATTGCCAAATCTAGGTGTGCAAAGTTGGTAGAGACCTATTCCAACAGACTTATTGCTACCAAAGGTGCTTCCACCAAGGGGGGTGGAGACTTATCCAATTATGATCTTTCAGTTTTGTATTTTTAAAATATAATCTTTTTCTCAATAAAAACGTTTTTCCCCTTAACAGTGTGGAGTATGGTGTGTAGAAAAGTGGAAAAAAAATCCCCATTTAAATGCATGAAACTCTGAGGCACTGACACAACAAAATGTGAAAAAGTTCAAGAGGGTGTAGACTTTATATAGGCACCGTATATTCCTGACATACTTGTTATAACATAAATTATTTGGGACAGTTTGAACCACCCAAACTGCACATGGTGATATCTGTTGTAACAAAAAGAGACACTCTGTGCACACTGTATTAACTTTATTACAGTTGTTGCTGGGATGTTTATCACTGACATACTTGCTCAATGATGTATACATTAAGTAGCATTATATGTATGTAAAAAATAAATAAATAAATAAACAGAAAATGGCTTGTAAAACTTGATGCAGCCTTTCTGAAGATGTGTTCTTTTACTTTGCAGGCCTGGTTGTAGCTTACCAGAGATATGGGATGTTGAGGACCCTTACCATGCTGGCAAGACCCCCATATGTACATTGTTAGCTGTTAATCCCCATCCTCATTTTGTGAAAGTGTTTGAAAACAATGTTTACAGTGTCTTAAAGCTTACCAAAGATAGGTAAACAAGTGTTCTTTGTGACAGCTAATAAGATCTTCCGATTATAAACACCTTCACTGTTGTAGCCTAGTGTGTGTTATTTTACAGGCAGACACCTCTGTAGTAATCATTTGGAACCAGGTTGGTACCCAGTATTCAACCTGTGCTTTTTAAAAAAAAAAAAATCTGAACTGTGTAGGTATTTTTAGTATGTTGTATTAGGCAAGTTAATCAGGGAATTACAGTTCAGTTCAATTAAAAAGATTAACTGACTTTACATTATTATTCTTATGTATTTTTTTAAGATCTGGTCAGTCTGATCACCATGCTGCAAAACTGAGAAACTAGAAAACAAATTTATACACAGGAATGTCTTACTCCCTTAATGCCTATTTAAATTTGTTTTCAGACTAATCTTTGCATATTTTAATTACTTGTTTGTGTTTGCTTTTTAACAGCGTTTAAACTTACCATAGAATTGACTTAAGTACCACTTCGATGTGCTGACAGAGAAAGCACAGTGTAAATTATTGAATGTTTTTTTTTTTTGTTTTTTTTTTTAGTGTTTTGGTGTCATTTCTATTTCCAAATACTCTAGCCAGTTGAGAGACCACCTTTGAAATGTTGGGGGCCCCCGAGTGGCACATCCAGTAAAGGCGCTTCACGTGGAGTGCAGGATGCGCCCTATAGTCCGGACGTCGCGAGTTCGAGTCCAGGCTATTCCTTTGCCGACCGAGGATGGGAGCTTCCAGGGGGGCGGCGCCAATTGGCCGGCGCCGCCGGGAGGGTTAGGTCAGCCAGGGTGTCCTCAGCTCACCGCGCACCAGCAACCCCTGTAGTCTAGCCGGGCGCCTGCGGGCTTGCCTGTAAGCTGCCCGAGAGCTGCGTTGTCCTCCAACGCTGTAGCTCTTGGTGGCTGCATGGTGAGTCCGCAGTGTGAAAAAAAGCGGTTGGCTAATGGCACACGCTTTGGAGGACAGCGTGTGATCGTCTTCGCCCTCCCGAGTCAGCGCAGGGGTGGTAGCGGTGAGCTGAGCCTAAAAATAATTTGCCATTCCAAATTGAGGAGAAAATAATAGAAAATAATAAAAAATAATTGGCAATGACTAAATTAAAAAAAAAAAAACTTTGAAATGTCAAACATAAGTCAACTGTTTATGATGTTTTGGGAATTTCTCTGTTTTCCACGCCTTCCTTTTTAAAATCCAGATGTATTTATGATGACCCAGATTTAAACATAAACTAGAAAATTGATGCTTTGGTATTTTGCTGAGTAAAAATAAGGGGATGTGGCTTCCTTCAGTTCCTGTCTCAGATCTCTAACCTTTTTTGTTTGTTTAGTTATTATTTTCTGGTTTTGTTTTTTGTTTACACCTCAAGTTGTTACCATATGTGCAGGAGGAAACCATGCAGTTAATGATGCACTGTAATAAAGTGCAGGGTGCCAAAATGTTTAATCTCTTCGTTTAGGGCAAAGTGAGCACTAACAACTAAAATTGTATGCATAGACTATTACCATTTGTGTTGTTTATACTTAAACCCATGTGAAAAAGGGTTATGCAAATACAGGGTCTTGAAAATCAAAATAGTCTACTTTTCTATATTCTTAAAAAAAAAAAAAAAGTTCTGCATATTGATGTCTTTTTAAGTTTTGTTACACAATTTATTGATTATTGGATAGATATGGTGAATGGTAGAAGCAAAACTAATGTCTGTATATTCATGAATGGGAGGCAATAAACTAATCGGTACATCTCCTTTGTGACACAAAGTGTTTTACTCCCAAGAAATTGCTTCTGTTAAATTCATGTTTCAGTCTTTAAAATATGTTCATAGTGACCACTGCTGCAGTTTATTTAGACCTAGAAGTCCTTGCTCATTTATTAGATTTTTCTCATGTCACTTGTTAATTGTGGTATGTCAGTCCTTTTTTTTCATCTGTGTTGAACATACTAAAGCTGGTGGTTTGGGATTTTTTGCTGACACCATCTTTCTTTTTATCCCAGATAATTTTCCCAGAGGAGCTCTGATTTTTTGACAGGACCTTCGGGACCTTCTGTAAAATGTCAAAATCAGGCGTCCTGTGTCTTTTTACTCCCCTGCGAATCGACCATGTCATTTTTATGTTAGAATTGATACAACATTTCCGGGGTATTTGCCTCAAAGCAACACCAGACTTTACAGTAAACCATAATATAATATTAAAATTGGTACGATCTACAGTTCAGTAAAAAGTAACAATTGGGCATAACCAAACTGAGGATCAAGAAAAATACAAAACATAATTGGAGACTTAAAAAATTGATGCTTTGAACAGTGCATTTGAGGGTACGTATGGAAATACCGATCACTCAAGGGACGAGATGGTTATTCTAGCCTTTGGAAAAGAAGGTAAAATGAAATTTAGTTATTTACACCCGGTTCACTGTTTACAAATCATACACAAAAGCACCTTCTCGGGCCACAACATCGCATTTCATTTTGAATTTACTGACATTTTTTCAATGAAAACTAATCCATGTTTGGGAGGTTACTAGACATCCTTCGCTTTTAACCAACTCTGAGGACACCTGGTTTTCAGTCCCGTGCGAATAATGTTTTACAAAAGCCACCTGAGTTTTTCCAATGTAACAAATCCTCTTGTCTGCTAGCAATAAACTTGCAGATCGTCCATTAATATTGGGAATAAATGTGTCCTTTTTAAGCTTGTATATTACTTGTTTATTTAGCAGAGTATAGATACAGTACCTCTGTCCTCCTGCTACAAACACATTGCATCCCTCTAATTCTGAATGCATTATGAAGTTATTATCTCAGTCTCTTTTTGAGGTGTAAAACGTGTACCAGTATGTTTTTATTTTTATTTTACAAAAGGTAATTGTTTTTTTATTGTAAAAGGGATTTTCTTTCTATGTTTTATGTACTTGAATTGTTTTTAAATTAAAGTAGCTTCTCTGGGTACCCGTGTCTGTATTGTAGACTTGTATTATGTTTGGTTATGTTTTTCTTTCTTGTATTTGAAACATCAGGAGGTTTCTGCATTGTTGTAAAGAATATGAAAAATTGGACTGGGTTTGTGTACAAACAGAAAATAAGCTACTTTTTAATAATAAAGCATACAGTACTTTAAATACAAAATAGTCTGTCTTTGATACCAGACCACATCCAGGTTGTGAAATGGAGCACATCCTAGTGTACAGTACCATTTTTATATGGTATACAGTTCAGTCTGTCATATACTATTTCATAAAAAAATTTGCGACATTAAGTTGCTCATTTCAAGTACAGTATATGCCACTATAATCCACTGGCACTAATTCACATAGTACTTCCATGTACTAAGCAGGCTGCTGCAATACTGTAGCTAAGAGAAAAAAAACACATGACTTTATTAAACATAATTGCACTGTTGTGTGTAGCGAAAACTGTGTTTAGGGATACCACAAATCCTCTTTGACAAGTAACAATGTAGATGATGTTGCTTGTATGATTACAGTGTTGTCATACAGTAATTACAACTACAACCACCAGTCTAGTGCCATACAAATGCCGTGCCTATTGAACTACAATATCAGTTGCTGTAGTTTTGAAGAATTCCAGATTTCCATTTCACCCACAGTTTCTGGGTTACGGTATAGCGATTATTGCTTTCCTACGGCCATATTTACAAAGCATTTAAAACTGTACAAAGTTTTAAAAAATCAGTTTGTTAGAACATGTGAAGTCATGCATGGGCTTTTAGCCTCCTTCTAAACCTACCCAAAGTTGTGCTCAATCCACATTCAGTAATAATTATACTGATACTACACCAAGTCCTTTACAGGAGGCTGTGTGGTCCAGTGGTTAAAGAAAAGGGCTTGTAACCAGGAGGTCCCCGGTTCAAATCCCACCTCAGCCACTGACTCATTGTGTGACCCTGAGCAAGTCACTTAACCTCCTTGTGCTCCGTCTTTCGGGTGAGACGTAATTGTAAGTGACTCTGCAGCTGATGCATAGTTCACACGCCCTAGACTCTGTAAGTCGCCTTGGATAAAGGTGTCTGCTAAATAAACAAATAATAATAATACAAAATCCCTTCTTAATCCATTGGCTGTGTGTCATTTATATAAAGTAGGTGGTAACACTTTTAAAAATTTGTGTGAAAACAAGCTAAAAAACATTAAAGCTATTAATCTTTACAAACACGTTTACTTTCATTTTGTTAGCTGTGTTCAAGGCCAGCACACTATAAAAGTTATTTGACCCACTCTTAATTTCCCCAATTTTAACATACTGTATATTGTTAAGACCCTGTGAACACTGAAAACTGATCTGAATGTAAATATATAAATAAAAAATATGACAGGATGGCAAAGGGTTAGAGACCCAGAGACAGTAGCTGCGGGTTTAAGCACTGGGGGGCGCATTTATTAACCAAAATAAATCAAAATACCGCTCACAGAGCAAAATGAAAAGGTTAAACAAAGTCCTGAACACAAAATCATACATACACGGTGAGTTGTACTGTAAACATAGGAGCATATCTCTCTACTATCTGTGGGTAAGATTGTAGGTTTTAAAATAACATCAAGTCCGCTTCTAGGATGAATAAGGCCATTGTTGTGTTTTTAAATCAAGACGCACTAGTAAACAGGATTGTTGAAGTATTAATGGTGCTTTCGTAACTGCAATTCCCCTATCAACCCCACTAAAAAGGGTTATATGATGAAATGTTCCCTCTTTTATACCCAATGCTATGACAGAGCGTGAGCTAGTGAGGTACGGTAAAATAATGTCCCCCCTCAGAATGATTCCGCTGACCTGCAAAAATCCTGAAATTAAACATTAAACTTTCACAGACAGGTGTTTGTGTTGACGCACAACTCAGAGCAGGATTTAAGTGCAGCCTGGAGTTGATTTGTTGTGGAGGGCAAGAAGTGTATTATTTTTGCAACTTCAGACACAATGAAATGTTTTCACTGTGGCGAAGAGGGTCACATGAAACACGCCTGCCCTAAACTGCAGAGGGCAGCGCCGATGAAGGACAGGGCTGGTCAGGCTGGGGGTGAGCGGGGAGGGTAGCAGCAGTGGTGGTTCTCAAGTGGTGGCTGCGGCTGTTCCCCGCTTGGGAAAAGGGATTAGCAGTAGTGCTGGACAAACATCCAGTGACACCATAGCCCTACCCTCAGCAGTGTCCTCCCAGCCTCAGGAGAATGTAGCGGGAGCTAGAGAGCAGGACTTGACAGAGGAATGGGAGATGTCTGCAGGAGAAGACGAGGAGGAGGAGGAAGGAGAGCTCTCTGACGTCTCGCTGCTTTCCGACATCCCGGCCAGACAGCCCAGAAATAAAAAGTTGTACCTACTAGAGCTGTTCAACAGATTCATGGATGAAACTAAGGGTAAAAGGGGAGTTGAGTTTTCAACTTTCTTCCCAGATTTGAAACGTTTTTTAAAAATGACAATTCATTTCAAAAAGTTTGTGAGCACTGCTAGAAAAATGGTGGCGAACCAAAAAGCTTTTAAATGGACCAATTCACTTTTATAGCTTTTATCCTTGTTTTGTGTTATTTATTATTGTCGTTTTTATTATTCATCCTCCATGGAGAAGTTAAGGTCTTTTAATGTAAGTGGCTGCCGTGATGTTAATAAGAGAGCCCAGTTATTTGATTTTATTAAGTCAAAAAAGGCTAATTTTATTTTACTGCAGCAGTAATGAAGCACACTGGCTGAGTGGAAGAGAAAGGTGATTTTAACACTAGAACCACTGAGATTTCGGAATACATACAACCGCCGCACTCGCAAAATGTGCGGCTCCATTTTAAAACGGCTTCGATATGAAAATGAAAATCAAACAATCGGACACAACTTAATATTTTTATTTATGAACATTATATATAACATTTTCAATGCTCTTGAGACTGAGCTCTCCCTCAAAATCCTGTCTCGTTGCCGATGCAGCAGAAGAATCTGTAACCCCCCCTCGCCATTGCTTTCAGACCCGGAGGAGTCCTTATTGTCAGCGCTGGCTCTGCGGCACACTGTAGTCTGTTTCAATTATTAGCGGGTGTAGATATGTCATGAAAGGAGCTGAAGTTTTTGAATTTAAAACCAAAAAACACTGATGTTGCCTTTTTACAGGAAACACAGTGATTTGAATAATGGACTGAGGAATGGAAGGGGGATGTTGTTTTAAGTCACAGGTCTTCCTTGAGTGCAGGACTAGCAGTTTTAGTTTCAGAAGGTTTTAAACCCCATTCTCTTTTAGTTAAAGGTGGCAGCAGAACTTTAAATCACAACAATTCTAATACTGTAAAGAAAAATGCTGTCGAAAAAAAGGACCTGCGACCACACGAGAAATCTGTATTTTACAGTCAAGCTATTCGTTACCATGGAACTGCTCTCAAACAGCTGACAGAAGCAAACATCTTTGCAGACTTCGTGATGCTTTCATCCAACAAGGATATTCTCCAAAACAGATTGACAGAGAAATGGAACAAGCCACCAGGATACCAACAGAAAAACTTGGAATACAAAGTGAAACCTGTGTCTAATAGAGCACCCTTAGCTGTTCTGTACAATCCATCCCTAGACCCCTCTGCAAAATCATCAAAGAATTACACCCAATTTTAGCTGAAGATTTCACCCTCTCCAATATTTTCTTGGAAAAACCTCCTATCCTACAGACAACCACCTACCCTGTCCCAGCTTATCATCTTGACCAGCCTATACCAACTGACCTAAACCATGCAATACCAACAGATACAAAACATGTCCTTATATCTCTACGCAGAATGCCATCCTCACAGCACAAGGTAAACAACTGGAGATACAATGGTCATTTACTTGAAAATCCAAAAATATAATTTATTTGATTAAATATAACAAATGCTCCAATGGGACCAACATAAGAGAGACCAAACGTCTTCAGAAAATCAGACCAGGATCAATCTACACAGACACACCATCAGCAACAAAATTACCAGCACTCCTATTGGCAACCATTTCAACATGCTGAACCATTCTCTGCATGATCTGACAGTTCTTGTTTTAAAGTGGCTCCCGAGTGGCGCATCCTGTAAAGGCACTCCGCTTGGAGTGCAGGACGCGCCCTATAGACTGGAGATCGCAGGTTCGAATCCAGGTTATGTCATTGCCAACCGTGACCGGGAGGAGGGTATGGAGGGCTTATGTCGGCAGGGCAATCCACAGTTCACTGCGCACCAGCGCCTGCGGGTCTGCAGTGGAGCCATTCAGATCTGTGTTGTTCTCCGGCATTGTAGGTCTGATGGCTTTGCTGTGGATCCGCAGTGCGAAAAAAGACAACTTGGCAGGGATTAATAACACAATTGGCAATTCTAAATTGGGGAGAAAAATGGGGTAAAAATCATTGGCAACTAATTAAAAAAAATGTAGAGCTTGATCTAAGGAAACAAATAATCCTAATTCAGTTGTTGAATTTAGGTTTAACCATTTTAATACTTGCTATATAAAAAAAGAATAACTACAGTACTCTAAGAACATTAGTGTATGTTTTTTGGTTTGCAGCACGATCACAAAATACATTTCTTCTATTTATATGAAGCAGTAATTCCTACAGCACAGACTCTTGCCCTGCCCCCCTTTTTGCTGCTTCTTCGGTGATTCCTCTGGGCACCTCCTGTTTGCTTTTCCTGGGGGAAAAACAAACCAAAAAAACATCAGTCTTAGTGGTCGGAAAATAAAGGCTTAGCCCTTTTTTTTTGGCACAGGGCTGGCTTGAAAAACTGAAATCTCTGAATGTCAAAATTGATGGCTAACAATATGCCCTTCATAGTAAATCATTATTTGATTCTTGATCACAACTGAGATTTGTGTTATGTCCTCCATGCATAACACAGACGTTGTTTTGTTTTTTTTGTCAGCTTATCCTGTTTTAACTGAATGAAAAAAGCTGCAGACAAACATGAGATGATTATTTTCTATGAAAGGCATATTGTCATCTTTCGTTTGACATAAATATTTAGGATGCGTTCGTAACTCTCTGATGGTCTCTCTGTATACATGCATTATATGATTTAATTGACTAAATCTGACAGTGCTTCAGAGATTAAGCATGGCTATAGCAAACAAGTAATTTCATATGGGAGATATTATAACAGCCATAGGGGTACTGCAGTCACACTTTTTGGTTGAAATGTAACCAGACACTAACATGGAGTAGTAAATAATGTTTTTATATAGCAAATACGAATTATATTAATGATTAGCACATGTTATTCATTTTTCATGAGAAAACCCCTGAACCCTGGTAGATTAATTCTGTATCAAGAATAGATTTGTTACTTTATCGGCCAGTGCTCCAGTGGTTTACAAACGCATCTGACACACTCACTTTCATGCAAAGCGAACACTTTTCTAATATTTAATTTAATCTTTTAAAAAATGTAATTCCTCATGTGTTTCTGAAGTGCAGCAAATAAAACTGTGTAGAGATTCATTCTTGCAAGACCTGCATAGCAAATGGAAGTGCACTACAGATGATAATTATGGAATCATACCTATAATCCCTTTAAGGAAGCAGCCAACGCAGTAAAGTAAATGAAGCAGCTGTCAATTATCTTTAGCTTTATGTGCATGTCAATGTATGTTGTAACAAAACTTGGTTATACTTCCAATTCAAGATTGTGGGGTCTATTCCGTTGATCTAAACAATAGCGGATCTAAATACCGCATCCAATTCAATGATTACATTTTTTTTTTTTTTTTTTCTTATTTCACAAACAGAAATACATTAAAGAGACTAATATGCTCAGTTAGACATGTGGTTTTTATAACCTTGTATTAATAATTTAAACAGTTAATTAAGTGCAAATTCTCTCCCATAATCTGTTGTCATTCAGCTTTACACAAGGCGACTTACCTGCAGGGTGTGCAGCATTTAACACTGAAGATGAAGTAAATGAAAGGATTGATGGCACTGTTGAGTACAGTTAGGTGCTGAATAATGATGGATGCAAAGAACCTCTCATCTGTGTGGGGGATTGCCTTGAAATTGTCCAGCATGTCAAACACAAAGTATGGACTCCAGCACATCACAAAGGCTGAAAGGCATTAATACAGTACAGCTCAGTGGTATACCAGGGTCTGGTATTCTTAAATTGCTTGAACTCATTTAAAGAAGCTAGTCTTAAAATAGTCTTGTGAAGAGGGCCTATTATTAACAAGTGTTTTTATGAGTAAAAGTCTTTGTTAATTTTGCTTAAAATATGAACTCCTTGTCATTGACAGGTAACAGCTTAGAATTATATTATTCTGAGTCAGCACCCCCTGCAGAATTATCAGTGTAACTCATAGATTTCAACTAGGCCATGACTTAATATAATATATTCAATGTCCACCAGGTGGCGCCTGATCCATACGAACACAATAGCCAGGTTCTGGACTCTTAAAAGATGTTTTCATTATGTTTTTGTTATTCAATTAGGTATGTATTTCACATCCGTAAAAGAGATGAAGGGTGACAAAGCTATATTTCCACTAGCAGTTACTAGTAGCTATTTCTATTTTAAATGTGTTTTTTTTACAGAAAAAACATGAATCAGTGTTGTTTGCTGCTAAATCAGAAGTAGTCATTTCAAGTAGACGGTTAACTTATCTTACCAAAAATAACCACAACGCTGTACTTGACTGCATTTATTTTAGCCTTTGGTATCAGACTCCTCTGAGCATTCTTTCCAACTTTTGATTTATCTGTGAAAATAAGTGAAAAAATAAAGCATTTTCTAGAACAAGAAGACCAGTTGTTTGAGGATCATTAAAATTCCTTACTGGGGTTTAACATTTCATACTGTAAATACATTTACAGTATGTGACGGGTAGAACTACTGAATTGAGATAAACATAAAACAGATAGTCTTAATGTCTTGCTTAGCAATGTTTTAAAAACAAAATACAATGTAATGTAATGTAATGGAAGCAGTGAAAACAAATGACAGACTAATTTGAAATTGCTATTAAATTTGGATGCTGTTCCTTTAAAAAAATATTTAATATGTTTTTATATATGTTGATGTAATTCTAACAAAAAAAAGTATTATTACTTCTATTGTTATACATTTCTTATCCAAAGTTAATGATGTTCAAGAAATCTTTGGTCTTAAGCATTTATTTACAAGTGGAGGCTGTGTGGTCCAGTGGTTAAAGAAAAGTTTTGGCTTGTGACCAGGATTCAAATCCTGTGATCCCCGGTTCAAATCCCAGCTCACTCACTGTGTGACCTTGAGCAAGTCACTTAACCTCCTTGTGCTCTGTCTTTCAGGTGAGATGATGTTGTTGTAAGTGACTCTGTAGCTGATGCATAGTTCACACACTGTCTCTGTAAGTTGCCTTGGATAAAGGTGTCTGCTAAATAAATAATAAAAATAAAGGTCAACTTATATGGGGATGATTATTATTATTTATTTCTTAGCAGACGCCCTTATCCAGGGCGACTTACAATTGTTACAAGATATCACATTATTTTTACATACAATTACCCATTTGTACAATTGGGTTTTTACTGGAGCAATCTAGGTAAAGTACCTTGCTCAAGGGTACAACAGCAGTGTCCCCCACCTGGGATTGAACCCACAACCCTCCGGTCAAGAGTCCAGAGCCCTAACCACTACTCCCCTGTAATTAAGTAATGCATGAAAGCAAAGGTTGTGAAATGTCTGTTTCAGATTAAAAGAAATAGTGTGCAAATCACAGCAGAACAACTGAAGTAAGACTAATTTGTTATCAAAATCCAACTTCAACGTCTAGGGAGGTGGTCCTTGGGTTAGCTTAGGTTGTTCATACTTTTTTTTTATTTTTTTATTACTGTTTCCTCACCTTTTTAAATATCTGAGTGCTTCTTATTGCACTGTCTCAATTGATAATACTGTGTTAATGTACTCTTACTATGTGTTCAGTTGTTCTTGAGTTCCAGCTGCCTACCATAAACATATGTCACGAAAAAGCGATCAAATACATTCAAGTTACAAAAAGGAATCAGTCATATAAAGTGATGATATAAAGGGGTCAGGTTTCTTGAACTAGTAAGCATACACTAAAAATGGGGGGCCAAGTGAGTCTCAAATTGTGTATTGTGTCATTTTTAAATCCCATCTTTATTGAGATCTCTTTTTTTTAAAACACTTTCTGTAAATATCACATCTGTTTGTGTACATGCTAAATATTTTGGTTAGACAAGCTGTGAAATGTGATAAATCTATTGAAAGAGTTTTCCCAGCAGTTTCAATGTGAAGCGGTAATTGGGTCAGGAGAAGTCAATGAAGGCTGAGACACTCACCACCCTGGTCTGCAAACATCACTGATTGCCTTTTGCTCTTATTCCAGATGGTCCATATAACAATGGAGTAAAAGACACTACAAAAGAATAAAGAAGTGAAAGAATTCGGAGTCTAGTGGACTTTTGTCTCAGGTGTTTTCCAATAAGAAAGCAATACAGTCTCCACCGCCTAATCGGGATAATGATAAGCGGGATTGCTGCTGAAATGGGATCAACTCTGGAAGACGGTTCTTCCCAATGCGATTTATGTCGTTTAATTGGGGTACAGGTATTTTCAAATGATAAACGGAGATTGCTTTTCAGAGCAAGACAGGTTCGCGTAGCACAGTGCAGTGAGTACGTGATTACGCTGTGACTTGTGTAAATTGCGTAAACCAGATTGAGCTCTTGAAGGAGCAGGAGCCTCCTGTGGTTTCTCAAGCTGCTGTTGCAAAATAAAGTTCCATGTCAACATTGCAGGTGCAATTAATTTTGTTTAGGAATAAAACATTTTTTAAAAAATGACTCGCATTTGATCATAATGTGATGTGATTTCATTCTTATTCTTTTCATTAAGAATCAAAAAAGTCAGACTAAGGTCGTCTTATTAGAGATATTTTTCCTTCTCCTGAGGCGTCCCGATAAAGTGGCGGCGACTGTATCTTGATCTGTAAAACTACTACCTGATGATGATGAGAGGGATGAAGAAGACCAGGCAGGCCACAATGATCATATAAGGAACCCAGTAATACTCCTCAGGCCACTCTCCCAGACACTGGATCTCTCCGTTTGACATCTGTTTGTTCCCAAATATGATGAGAGAAGGGGTTGAGAAGAGGAAGGAGAGGGCCCAAGAAACCGCAATGAGGATCTTGGCTTGCTTTTCTGTTGAAAGAGCAAGCACACACAGCAAAGTAAAACGCAAACCTTTACACTCTTATGAACTGATAAATGAAAAACACAGAACAAAACTGGAGGTCAAATCAACACACATTTGGGCTAAATACAGGATTTTTATAATATTTCATTTCTGATTTGTTTATTATACCATTATATGTGTCCTTAATCTGCATTTATTACAGTTTCAGTGTTCTTGGTTATTTGGCATGTACAGTCACTAGCATATTTTACCTTTGGGGAAGTGTATAAAAAGGTCTGACAAAGATGGAATTTGTCTAATGAGGCCATTTAAAAAAAAAAAAAAAAAAAACACACACTTGGGCATTGTGGCGGGGTGCCCGGGCCCTGTGCATATTTTGTATTTTGTTATTATTATTTTGTATGTATGTAGTGGTGCACGGGATAGAGTGTGGATTATGTAGCACAGGGGATTTAAAATGTATATTTATGCACAGGGATTGCACAATCACTTCACGTGCAGATTAAAGTAGATATTTGTATGTGGGCACGGGTGTGTCACAAAGTAGTTCACGTGCTGACTGTGCCGAGATTCAGTTGAATGATTGATTAGCAATCGAGTCTTGGCACAGCTGCGTAAAAGAGCCAGTGTTTCACGCACACAGGGTTGGTGTGTTCAGAGGCTGAGCAAGAGTCAGGAGGTAGAGAGAAAGTGAAACTAAAAGAGAAAACAATTGCTAGGCGTGCACACGATACTTGTTTTGTTCCTTGTCTGTTTGTTTTGGCCACCATACCGTTTTGTTTTGTGAAGTGTTTTGTCTTGTTTAAAACTTTTATATACTTATTATTAAACAGCGTTCCAATAACCATTCTTTGTCATTCAGTTCCTGGTCTAAAACTAAATGTTTCAATAGGGAAGAATTCATTTATTTATTATTTGTAATACATATGTTCTACAAAGAACCGTGCTTCCCTATTATAAGAAATCAGTTTTACAAAACTGAACTAACTTTTCCAAAAATATTTATTTTTTACAAAGCCTCAATGAAGATGAAATATTTTGTACTAATCCATATGTTTCTAGTTCATGACCTTACTATGATCACTTTTAGTACAACACTAAACTACTTCTGGTATAGCACTACTTTTCAGTCATTGTGTTATATATACTTTAAACAGAACTACTAAATGATACTTTGTAAAATTCAATAGCAAAGTTTTGTGTCTTGTTGTCTTGTCGTATTTTGTGTAAGTTTCTTTTAGTATTCTAAATGTACCACTATTTAGAGTTTTTCTTTCTCTTTAAATAATTTTGATTTTGGTTTTAAAATCTGCCTTCAACATACATTAGAATAGATTACTTTCTTTTGTCTATTTAATTAGAAAACATCATTTCAATATGGATGCACCTGACACAATTGTATTTTTGGGTTGAAATGCTAATCCGGATTCCAGAGGCTTAGTGCTTTCATAGGTCACAATAAACTTGGATTTGATCCCAGAATCTGCCTCTCATTTTTATTGCCACAGTTTCTGAGAAACACAAACACACACACATGCACACAGGTACACTACATACATTACTGTGTAGATGTAAATAGATTACCTCCTTGTAGGAATTTTAGAGGATGTACCAGGGCATGATATCTGTCAATACTTAGGGAAACCAACACATACGTTGATGCATACAGCAAAACCACCTGTAAATGAGTTTTTTGTTCATCAATGTTAAATTTGCACAGTAATTCTCCTTTTTCCATACCTGCACTATACATTATAGTTTTCCATGGTTTTGTCATTTGTTTTAAATATGCTTTACCATACCTCCTGGTGCTTTACAAAGTTTACATATGCTTTACCATGTGTTCACTAGGTCTTTTTGAACAAAATCTTGCAACCAACATTTTTTCATTCATCTAAAACAAATCTTGCTCAATTAATTAGGTTTAGAGATTTTATTTCAACTCTATAGATGGTCGCTCAAGCCTGGTGCTGTCGGTAGCTCACAGCAATAAAACAGGAGACCACTAACACGAATTCCAAGCTATGCTAATTTAATACATTTTGGTCCAGTCCAGTAGTCCATAGAAAACGCTAATCTGAACAGTTTTGAGCCCAACTCCCATTTAGATCAGGGAATTCTACTGTACAAAATGAAATGAGATTTCTTGGCAGTGTATCAAGATTCAAACCACTGGGTTTCGCTAATGAATAGCCCTGTATGTAATCATTAGGATATTTGCCCAAAAATATACAGTTATTTAAAAAAATAAGTGCTTTCATTATATTTTAGCTTGGAGAAAAAAATATTTTAATAGCACAATATTAATTTTTAATTAAATTAACATATGATCAATAATGAAAATTAAAAATAGATCCCAATTTGTTAAAAAAAAAAAATCTGCATTTAAGAGTACAAAACTACAAAATCGTCAAAATATGTGAATAATCACACACTGCATTATTGAAAGAAAAACATATATAGGATGATTAAATGACACTAATTCAAGCCCATGTTATTAACTCCTTCAAAAAATAAACAGTATCAATTCTCTTAGAGCATATCAATATATTCATGTATTTCAGCAGTAAATGCAAAACGAAACATTGCAAATGCCATTGATGCCCACTTTGGAGCATATAATTTTATCAAATACAACAGTACAGCATGATAAACTCTGAAACATGTGCAATCTAATTCTTCTAATCTAATCTTGACCTTGAGTTGAGTTTCAGGATGTACAAATCATATTTTGAAGTTGAGTTAAGTTAATCTGCACTGGATTTGAATTGCAATACTGGGGTAAAAGTGATCTCCGTTTAAGAACAGCCTTACCTGAAAGTACTTTAAAATTTTACATACGAAATCAGGAGCCAAGAAGTTCCCAGTGAAGCGCCAGATGATATCACTCAGTATATTAATGAGGCCCACCAGGATATCTGTATGTATCAGAAATGGAAATGCTTCATCAGAGGTGACGACCAACTGTCTGATTGCAATTAGCTAAGTCAATGCAACATTATCAAGGGATACCATCTCATGCACATGGAGCAGTAGGGTCCTCGTGCATTACTGTTATCAAAGACTCAGTAGGGTTTTGATGAGCTTACTGCAGTAGGAGTTCACTACTGATACGGTTCCATTCAAGGGCTGATCACAATCAGATTGTTTACTGCTTTCTCTAAGGTGAACTAATACAACTATTTTATAATGTTATTATTTTTTTTTTACCTATATTAACTTTTTTTAAAAACCCAACTGGAACACTGTCTCACTATTTCACCCCACTTTCCGATCAGGAGGACTGAATTCTAGAGTACAGCCGTCAACCTCAGATCCCACTGTCAAGCAAATTTTCACCTGCCAAATCGCCAATGGATGTTACCATACTACTGAATAGGAATAGGGCCCATCTCCCCCTGGACTCGTGGGGCGTCTGACCAGAAGGATGATGAGGTTAATGCAATGTTACCTGTTGGCCCCCAAACAAGACAAGCAGCCCAGGATTCAAGCCAGATGGAATAACTGACCTTGCACTGCAGACCGTGGCTTGCTTTACTGGATGAGCCTTTACTGGGGACATTAAGAGAATATTCACTCTTGTTCTCTTGTCAATGTAACACTATATAAATTTGCATTTCTTTATATTTCTGGAAATTTGTATTTGAAAATGTCTATTTTAAAAATGTTTGAACCGGTTTCTCCCTGGGTCCTGGTGGCTCAGTTTAAGGTGTTATACCTCAAAGAAGATCTACAATAATGTAATAATGTTGTATTATTCAAAGGCTAAGAACATTTCTTTTTTAAAGCCCTGCTTCTTGCACCTTTGAAATGTCTACTGTGGTCTGGGTATAATAACATTTGTAGGTTAGTTTGTATAACATTCCCTTTTATACAAGCACTGTTGTTGCCCTTTTTTTCAGTGAGTTAGTCAGCTTGCTGGACCTTTCCGAACTTATTATATCTCATCTCATCTGTTTATAGCTATTGATAAACCAATTATTCTCGTGTCAGTTTTTGTTACTAAATTACCTTTCCTGTTGTTTTCGTGTCACTGCTCTAAATCTGTGGTTCTGTTTCTAGGAAACCACTGGAAAAGAGACGTGGCTCTCAGCTCTCTTTGTTGATCTAGTAGACCTTTTGAATAAATACATTTACTACAGGACAATAATACAACACTTCTGTTTTTAATAACTCCCTGGTCATTGGTAAGGCTCTTCTTGTCAAAAAGGTTAAAATACATTATGGTGAACATTCTCAACTTTAAAGTATTTCAGCACATATTGAAAGCGATCTGTTGCAGGACTTGCTCCTTAACTTTGTATATCTTTTCATAAGGTAATTACTCGCCTGCTATGGCTAGCTGAGTGACAAAGAAAGTCATCCTAGATTTTTTTTCCCGGTTCCTCCACATGGAAATCAGGACAAGGCTGTTCCCGGTGATGGTGACAAGGAAAATGACCCAAAGAGTGACCAGTTGTTCTGTCTATCAGAAAACAAACATTTTATTGATCATTTATTTATGATTTGGAACAACTATAGAAGCACAGAAAAGCAAACGGTTTTGGTATTTCTATTTTAAGAACAACTTCTGAGCTGAATGGGATTTATAATTAAAACATTTTAGAAACCTGATAATTGCACAAGATTCAGTGCCTTCGCTTTTGACAAAAAATATTTCTGAACTTTATAAATTCAGTGCCAAATCCTTAGGCTAAAATACTTTCTTATTGTTTACAAGACTGATTTTTAATCTAAACTGTTGTCATTGAATTTCCCTAGTTTATTTTAGTCTTTCTAAATTTCCAAGCTTTTAGTAGTTTAGCCAGCCCGCTAAATACATTCTTCATACAAACTGTGAGAACAGTAATTAAAGTGTGGGAAACATATTCACCTTCTGCATTTTTTTTTCAAAGCAATGAACTACCAAACTTTTTTGTTCTTCAGAGATGTTTAGTTAAACCTTCTGTGAACAGATACAAACAATGTTTTTACAGTGACCGACTGCAATACTACACAAGCAACAAAGGCACAATGAAAATATTGAAGAGAAAATGTTACCTTTAAAGAGGTGTAGAAAGACATGTCTATCATTGTTAAATTCTCCATAGACCAGTCAGTTTCATTTCCAGCAGTGGCAGGGCTTGACATTGTTTTACTACCAATATAATGAAATTTCCGTTCAAATAAGTCTACAGCATCGGCTGATAACTCCTTCTCAGTCTGAGTTAGAAGTGTAACTGCATCAACACTTCAATTTTACAGCAGGGATGAGGAAGGTCTAGTTGGTTACCAGTGGTTACAAGACACTGAAATACATAGCATTCAATGAGTCACTGCATAAATGAAATGATGTTCAGCCCTCATGTTTTAAAATAAAAAATGACAAGTTATTTTGAAACTTTTAATTCATGTGAACAACACTCCACAAGGAACACAGAATATTATGAATAGATCTAGACAACACAGAAAACAACATGAGAATTAGAAGTGCTTGCAAAATGTATTTTCTAGAATAATGAAAGGAAAAAATAAATACAGTGCTCTCTCTTTTTTTCACCCTTTAACCAATTGAAATATTGAAGAAGAAAAAAAAGAATTACTGAAGGGCCCTTATACAGTATATAGCACTTGTACAATTCACATAATATCATATGTACAATGAATTTGTCTCGACCAACGAGTTGACCAACAAGCCAGCAAGTGCCAACTTAGTGTCAAAAGCATTAACAAAGTGTTAAAACAACACTGAAATAGGATTCAGCAATAAGATAGCATTACAATAATAAAATAAGGTGCTGAAATAAAAATTGTTTGTTTGTGGTTACACTAGTCTGAACATGTCTGAGATGCAGACCAATACCAGATCAATACAATAAATGTGTGTTACTATGGAAGCTGCTGAAACCTTGGACCTGGCTTCGTTTCATGCTTTTCTTACCTTTGATATTTTGCTGACCCCTTTAGTACTGGTAACTTGTTTCTCCCTTTTTAACGGTAGTTGCTTCAAAAGGTGCTTAGTAAACAGAAATTATAATTATACAGTATTCCATTGCTGTTGCAATGACATTGAAGTAAACTGCAATGGATAATACAATCGCTTCTTTTCTTTGAAGCTGAACAGGGCGAGCAGCCCTGTACAGGGTTTGTTTATTTTTAGAATGGGGTTTCCCCCTCCGCCCCTGTGTTATTTTGTAGATTATTATTATTATTATTTATTATTATTATTATTATTATTATTATTATTATTATTATTATTATTATTATTATTATTATTATCGTATTGTGTATTTATATGATGGCGAAGCGCCGCGTATTTTGTTATTGTTTTGTTAATGACGGCGTAGCCGAATGTTTTGGTTTAGTAGCGTGGATGGGTAGCCACAGCATTTAATAAACTCGTGCAGAAGGTGGCCATCTCCCGAATTAATTAAGTGATTAATTTTGTTGCTAATCGGGAGATGGTCACCCGAATATATCAAAGCCTGCAGTTCTCAGGGTTGGTGTACGAGAGGAGCGTAGAGAGCGAAAACTAAAACTTAAAAGAATAGACATAGGAACAGTGAAGGCAATCTGCCCAGCCTGACCTGTGTTGTTTCATTTATTTTGTGCTCGTGATCTGTTTTTGTTTAACTATTTATTTTGCTCTGTGAGCACAGTTTCTTTTTGTTAAAATATTTGATTTATTTTTGCATTTAAATAAAACAGCGGCCAACCGCCTCTTGCCTTTCAAACTGCAGTGCCTGGTGTCAGTATTTTTACCTTCCTGCATCTGTCGTGACGTCACCGCCCAGTCATCCTGTCACAGAAGCATATCCAGCAGCTGAAAAAATACAGCGGTGTCAACACCTTCTATTAATTAAATTAAAAGAGGGCCTCTCCAGTTATGTTAACCTTTATGTGTGGTTTGGGGGCGGTACTAGGCCCGTGTGCCCTATCATCTTCTTCCACTAATTAAATCTATTCTATTTAAACCTCAGTCACTTTCATTTAGTTGTCTTGTGTTTTTTTGTTTAGGTGTAAACCAAAACGGTCTCCAAGACCCATTGATTTCTCTTAAACCAGTAAAGAGCAATTAAAATGGAATACTTACATCAACTCTCTTCGGACTCTGACGACTCCCAGTATTTTGTGTCTGTAGCAGAACATTCTGCAGTTTCAAATCCGGGTCAAATCACCCCTCCACCCCTTTTTGTCTCTGTTCAGTGGCTCTGTGAGATCCGAACAGCTGCCTCTCAACCAAGATTCTCAGGGTACACCAGCTACCCAAGGAGCTAATAATCGTCGTTCTAAATGACTCCAGGCTCAGGATGCACCTCCAGAGCAATTATACTGGAAGGTCTGGACTTTAAATAAACTTATAAAGTCCCTTCTAAAAAACGGAAACGAAATCCCAGCAGGTAGCGATCGAGAATCTCTATTAATTCTCTACTGCAACTCCATCTCCGCAGAACCGCAGTCTTTCCTCCTAAAAAAGCTCCCCAGCTACGCTCAGCCGTTCAGACAGAAGGCAGTCTGCATCAGAACAATTCATCCTGACAGCCAGCACTTCAAAACAGCAGGAACCTGCTTCAGCCAGATCAATCCAACAAGAGCACTCCTTGATTTTTCAAGAGATTAAAACTTTTATGCACCCATTTGCCAATACATTATCCACGGTCAATACCAAACTGAGTGATTTAGATAAAAGGATGTCTAATATTGAATAAGAGAAGCAAACTTCAGCTCTTTCAGTTTTCTCCTCTGTTCCTGCAGTAGCACCAGCCGCAGCTACAGCTACTTCCGGTTCAGCTGTAACATTGGTACCTTCAGAAGATCCTCCCGTCTTCAACCTTGCCACTGCTTCAGCTTTTGGTTCCTCCTCCCCAACCACAGCTAGACGTCATTCAATATCGCCGCAAATTCAGCGCAATATAATTGACGGCAAAGACATTAATCTCGTTTCATTACTAATGGCGACATCAGAATTCCTAGATCACAGAGTAGTGGATTGCGGAGATCTGCCAGTAATATTAAAATCCAGAGATCCAAGATTACTCAAAAATCTAACATTGGGTGAATTCGTCCTTGCTTTCTCCATATTTCGACATGTACTATGCTCTGTATATCCTAACCGCAGAGCTGAACTAGACTCCTACAAATACTACATAGTGGAATTGTCTGTCAGATATGGAGGGACTATGTTCTTCGAGTATCATAAAGCATTCTCGGCAAAAGCAGCAGCAACATTGGCATCTGATAATCATATAATCAATTGGGCTCAACCTGATCCAGATTTGTTTAACAGGATTTTCAGCGGTCTCAGAGCTAACACATGTGGGGTCTGCACTTCAATAGGTCATTCAACGTCCCTCTGCCCTAAGGCTGCTATAGCATCAACTTCTAAAGCAGCACCTGGTACCACCTCTAATTATTCAAATAGATCTTCCTTTCCCAAGCCAATACATTCCTCAGCACTTCCTGATCAATCCACAAGACAAGACAAATACAGGCGCAAAATTAGATTTGCAGGGTGAAGACAAATTTGCAATAACTTCAACACCGGTTTCTGTTCAAACAGGCAATGTAATTTCATTCACATGTGCAGCAACTCAATCTTCCCTTTAAATCGCAAGTGACTTTCTCCGATGCTTGTGGTCACCACTCCCATAAACAATCCGGCATTATGTAATAAATTAAAAAAATCATCCTGACATCAGTTTCACCAATTACTTAATTGACAGATTAAAAAACGGGTTTTCAGCCGGTCTCACTCAAATTCCTTCATCCTCATTTCAAAGTAAAAATCTTCATTCTGCTAATCAAGATCCAGAGTCAGTTCAATTTCTCATCGAAAAAGAAAGAAAGGATTTATAGTCAGCCCTTTTTTAGCTCCTCCGTTTCCAGTTTATAGAATTATTACACGAGAGTAGCTGTTATTTACTTTGTGCTAATATTCATCTTGGCTTTTGCCAAGATAAAATAAGAGCAGTGGTGGGGACAAACCAAGACATAGCTTTTCCTTCACCAGGTAATGTGGATTTCCTCTTGGATGAAGTGTAATGCTGGCTCCAGGGATCAGCCTATTTGCAGCCTCCCTGACACATCAGCACACACGCCGATGATGCTGCCTCCCTAGCTCCTCAGCATGGTGACCATCTGGAATGGGCTGGGTGGGGCACTTCACAGGGATCATCAGGTGGGCAACTCCCCTACGGTGTTTGGCCGACCAGCCCATATCACCTCAGGAAGATTCAACAGTGATGCTGGTATCCCTGCACCACTCCCATTCATCCCCACTCCCATTCATCCCCACCCAACCCAGCCCAGCCCAGCCCAGTTTACCTACCTTAGCCATCCAATCTTTTTCAGTGATGTTAATTTCCTCCATCACCTCTCTTTTGAGGTCCCCAATCGGCCTCTTTCCTCCTCAACCAGAGCCAGCTGACATAGGATAGAGCCAGTGCTTCAGTTTTAGTACCCCTATTCTTTGAATCATATGGAATCAAATGGATTTAATTAGGAGTTTTTGCCACTGATCAACACAAAAAAAGTCCATAGTGTCAAAGTGAAAAATAAAATCTACAAATTGTTCTAAATTAATTCCAAATACAAAACAGAAAACAATTGATTGCATAAGTAAATGTCCTGGAGTGGCCCAGTCAAAGCCCGGACCTCAATCCAATTGAGAATATGTGGAAAGAGTTGAAAAGTGCTGTTCACCAAAGGTCCCCATCCAACTTGACGGAGCTTGAGCAATTTTGCAAAGAAGAATGGGCAAAAATTGCAGTGTCCAGATGTGCAAAGCTGGTAGAGACTTATCCAAATAGACTCATGGCTGTAATTGCTGCCAAATATTGACTCAAGGGGGTGAATACTTATGCAATCAATTATTTTCTGTTGTGTAATTTTAATTAATTTAGAACAATTTGTAGATTTTATTTTTCAATTTGACATTATGGACTTTTTTGTGTTGCTCAGTGGCAAAAACTCCTAATTAAATCAATTTTGATTCCATGTTGTAACACAATAAAATGTGGAAAAGTCCAAGGGGGGTGAATACTTTTGAGAGCCACTGCATGTATGTATGTATGTATGTATGTATGTATGTATGTATGTATGTATGTATGTATGTATGTATGTATGTATTTTAAATTGTTCTGTGATTCTACATGAAGGGTACAAGTATGTTTTTTTAAGTTTGTATTTTATTGAAATTGTGGAACGTTAAAACAAATTATAAACCTCATGGATCATCTCAGACAATCACGTTCCCATAGGCAAATTCCCTCTAGAAGCTAACGGGACCTGCCTTTAAATGACGACATACATTCAAGCAGCCGAAGTGATCCAGTCCAAGATATAACCTGAAAACACATTTGAAAATGTCTACATAATCAAAAGCATTTGTTGGATTTGTAATAGTCCTTCATTAAGTGCCGTCATCCTGGACTTGAGACACCTTACTGTCACTGTGGTTAACCCTTAAGTAAAATGCAATGCAACTGGGATTAGCTTGGACCCGTTTCATCCATAAATTTAGAAATCTGTAAGTGTAAAGTGTTTCTAACCTATAGCTATGGCCAAAAGTTTTGCATCGCCTAGAATTTTCGTTCCTTTTTACATAGTTATTCTGTGTTTTATTTAAAAATGGCCAATGCCTACAGCAAATAAAGTTCTGACTGTTAAAGGTGTAAAGGATGGCTGTGAAGAAACCGAGCCTTCCCTTCTTGCTTTCACTGTTCAATATGCGCTTACAAGCTTGTAGGTACAGTATATTTTCTGCATCAAAAACTATTGATTTCAAGTCTGGTTTATATATAAGTGTTATTTTATTAAAAGTGTACAGAGATAAGTTCAAACAGGATTGAGTTTCTGTAGTTTCTTTTGACTTAATAGGATATACCATGAATCACGATCACTTTTAGTAACTAGGAAATTTAGCGATTGTATTTTAGTAGGAATTTCTAGTAATATAGTAATCTGCAATTTGTATTAATCATTGTTATTTTTCGTTTTTATTAATGGTTGCGAAATATTATTATGGTATGTTCTAGTTTATTTAGTAACTGTTTTAGTAATCACAGTAATTTAAAGTATTTTTTTGTAATTTTTGTAATTATTGTAATTTAGTAATCATAGTGGTTTTAAAATCATTGCAACGTTTAGTAACTGTTGTGATTTTTAAATTTGTAACTTGAAGTAATTGTTATGATTTAGTTTCTATTTAGTTATATTGCTACCTTTAGTACTCGTCGTGATTTTTTGAAGTACATAACTGTTTTAAGACTTACCTTTGTGGCCACAAAGTGGGACAAATCATTTAAAACCTGAAGAACTGCGTACCAGAGGGCTTAAAAACCAAGTGGAACAGACACTACATGGTTCCCAAATAAAGGGTTTACTTTTATTGCATTAATACATGGCCTCAATGTAGAGCTGGCAGCTGCCTCACGTTGATACCCCGAGTGGTTTGGGGAGTGGCGAGCTACTGATACAGGCTTACTCCACAACAATCAAGTTAGGCAGGGTTAAGGATATGAAAACTGGACAAAACACATTGGAAACCATAAAAACGGAACAGCTGGCAGCCCTTTACCAGTAAGACTTCAATAAAAGGATACAACATTTTTTTTCTTAAATTATTACTTACAAAGAGAAGTGAAATATATACAAGAGCATAATCTTCTATCTAATGGCAATCTGGGTACAACAAGTCAAAATACAGTACTTTACGTTATCTACATTTTTATGGAAAAAAGAGGCGCTGTAATTCACCATAAAAAACACCCCAAACAAACTCAGGTCCAAGTTTGAGCTCCTTGTTTCAAAATAAACTACGTTCTTCTAAAAAACATAAATAGTTTTTTTCCCTTTAAAACAATCTGTAACATATTAGAATTGAAGGTTTTAGTCATATATCTTTTTAGTAATTATTTAACTTAATTTAAAAAAAATAATAATAATAAAAAAAACATCTGTTTTTACTTTACACAATTCTCTTTACAGTATCTCTAGACGATAACACATATACCTCATAGTAAAAAAAATATTCAAAAATACAAAATAAAATGTGAGCTGTCTTTCTTTGCTTATATTATATTGTATTTTAGTGTATGTAGGTCTTAACCAATTCCCTTCTGTAATTGTATATAACTTCAGCTTGTCAAAAATCCTCTGTTGCCAATACCGCAGACTCTTACTTTAAACCAAGTTAAGTGATTGCATATAGTCATTGATTTGGACAAGACATGATGTGTTGTACATGCAGACAACTTTGAAGGTTGACGACCGTCTCTGTGGAGTTGTTGATGGTTGGATGTTGGTGGTTGGGAGCTTTCACAGTTCTTCATGGGCTGTGTTCGAAGGTTTGCTGCAGTGGAACAGCAGTCACCTGCCTATATGTCCTTCCCCAATGCAGCTTGTGTCATCGGCGTGCGCAGAGAGTGGACTTAATACATCTTCCTTTTGAAAGCACGAGGTCTGCTGGGCAGTGGCACCCAGCCACACAGGGTTTATTGCACGGGATGATCTCGTTCCAGTTATCGCAAGTCTTTGTGCACCCCGGGCCACAGGTGTCGTACACAGCTCCATGCTTGCACTGGGTGGCTAAAAACACAAAATACAAAAGGTAAATATAAACATACATACATACATACATTATACATAAGACATTATAATGTTCTGTTTTAACCTACAAGCCAAACTGTTTAGTAGGGTTATAACACTTATCATCTGAACACTTGAACAGTGTATGCTTCCTCTGGAAATAACATTACCAATCAATCAATCAATAAATCTTTATTTTATATAGCGTCTTTCATAGTGGACCACCATCACAAAGCACTTTACAAGACAGTGAGGAACAATGCATAATACAGGGCACAGTACATAAAATACAAACAGTAAAAAACAATGTAAATACATTAAATACAGGCATAATACATTAAATAAAAGGCTAGGATGTGAATTCTAAACATTGTGGATGCATGTGTCAAACCTGAAATAGCAATTTAGACAACAGCTAATAAAATATATCAGGCTTAAAGAGCATTGTAAGCAAGAGAGAACAAGTGGGTCTTGAGAGTTGATTTGAAGCGAGCGATTGTGGGAGCTGCACACACTAAAGCTGGGAGAGAGTTCCAGAGTGTCGGGGCCATGAAGCTCTCCGAGTGTGGTGCACTTTTGCTTGGGTATAACAAGCAAGCCAGAGTCAGAGGACCTCAGCTTGCGTCCAGGGACATAGCAGGTCAGCAGGAGAATTTTGAAAGTAATCCTGAACTTTACAGGTAGCCAGTGCAGCTGGGCAAGACAGGGGGTAATGTGATCATGTTTTTTACATCTGGTAGATCCTAGCAGCGGCATTTTGAACCAGCTGCAATCGGTTTATGATGTGTGACAGAAGACCACCGTAGAGAGGGTTGCAGTAGTCGAGTAGACAGGAGATTATTATTATTTGTTTATTTAGCAGACGCCTTTATCCAAGGCGACTTACAGAGACTAGGGTGTGTGAACTATGCATCAGCTGCAGAGTCACTTACAATTACGTCTCGACGGAGCACAAGGAGGTTAAGTGACTTGTTCAGGGTCACACAATGAGTCAGTGGCTGAGGTGGGATTTGAACCGGGGACCTCCTGGTTATAAGCCCTTTTCTTTAACCAATGGACCACACAGCCTCCAGAGATGAATGCATGACAGAGTATCTCTGCATCCGGGAGGGAAAGGTAGGGACGGACCTTTGAGATGTTTCGGAAGTAGTAGACGGAGGATTTGACTACAGAGGATATTTGGACATCAAAGAAGAGGTTACTATCCAGAAGTACACCAAGGCTTCGTACAGTGGGGAAAGGCAGCAGCAGACAGTTTCCGAGTACCGGTCTGTTGCATCTATTTCTAGTCTGCATAAAATCTGCTTGGTTTTCACATGATTCATCAATATCTGTCACGACAGAGCTTGAAAAACAGGACTGAAGTGTATTTATAGTTTTTCCACTGCAGAGCCCATGCCACTGATGTCACACACAATTAATGTGTTGTGACGCATGTAGATGATGTGGTATTAAGAGGAGCTGTATTTGAGTTGAGAATGGCGGATCCAGAGATTATTATGTTTTTCTTCATTTTCGTTCGTCATATATTGCTGAATACAACAGAGAAACTAGAGCCTGTTCTTCCTCAGCGTCCCAAGGCTGTACTTTTCTCTCCTCCGATTCGCTGCATGACATGTTGTTCATCTTCCTCAAGTGCACTGACGTAACGGCTCCAAGCCAGATTCAGTGTGTTTTGAGGCCAGTTGTTGAGCTGGTTCTCACTCAGCTCAACAAATAGCCAGTGGAAAACCATGCGTACCAGTGGAGAAAGGGGCATTACACATATGGTTGGTTGTACAGCAGGTACTGGGCACTAGTGTAGCTCAATAGCTCATTATCTACCAGTACCTTCTTATATAAAAAAAGTGCTCTACTTGTAACTTGTAATCAGACTGAACAAACCAATTCTAGAGTGTGGGGTTAAGGGGCATTTAGCAAGGGATGTGGTTTCAAATGACCAAGTCAATTGAGATCAATCCTCACCCCACATTCTAGAGGGTTTATGATTCAATTGTACTATTTTTTTACACTGAGATTGAGTCTTTCTTCAATGGAGCTTGCTTATGGCCTGATTGTAAAGGTATTTGATTGTAAAAGGCCAAATGAAAGGTTTCCAAATGAAAGAACCCTCCTCAAAATACTGTACTCTTTCTGCTCTGAACCAAAGTGTCAACTAAGATAACTGCACAATATCAGTCCATATTTAATAAATGCCAGGTCCGAGGTGTTATTGTGGCTCCTTCCTGGCCTAACGCTGCCACTCAAACTTGAAGTTTTTTAAAAACAGCCCCTGGACTGCAGCATTGAGTGTTTTTATTCCTAAATTCCCTTACCCATGCAGCTCTGCTCTGGCTTCCAGTGGACTTTGATGCCTTCCCTGTCGCAGGCCCGGTAGTAGGCAATGAAGGACTCACAGTAGCAGTTCTTGTGTACAGGGCATTCGCACATGTCCGTCACGCACGACCTGCAAAGAAAACACATGCAATATAGAAACATGGTGAATGCATAGTGCAAGCATGGGGAAAACCATGATAGACTACAAATGCAACACAGTAAACTCCCATACAGTAGATGCTAAACTGTATGTGATACCAACACCCTGGTCAGCTGGTGGTTTGCAGGTTTTCAACAGGTAGTGCCGATTCAGGAGGCTTTGTGCTGGTTGAAGAGTTGGTCCAAGAAAAAAACAGGACTATCAGTGTACTGTTTGTTGTCAACAATCGTACATAAATCAATATGCTTTAAACATTGTCTGCGATTTATGTTTACCATAAACAACCAATATTATGAATCCCCCCCAAAAGCCTAAAAAAAATTTTAAAAAATAAAAAGGTTTGCCATTTCTAACACTCGTGCTTACAATACTGTGTGTACCTGATGTCAGGAAATTCTAAGGACATTTCTCCCCCAAGTGTCCAAACCCTGGAAGCACACACCTCCAGCAGTAAGCCTTTTTAAACACGTATTTTACTGATTAAAGAAAACCACAACTGCACAGTGGGAGGGCTGAGGCCTGCCCTTGTAAATAATGTATAGTGGGTGGGGGTTATAAAAAAATGGGGTTGTTTTCTTTAAAAATAACATTGGTTTACATTTTGTAAAAACAAAGTGTGTGCTAGATATGGAAGGGCTGAGAGGTTAGACTTCCCTCCCTGCCTAATTGAAATCTAATGTGCAGCAGGTGGCCAGGTTTTAACTGAATAATGTATTCGGAGACTGAAAAGTCGGTTTCATTGTTCTGGTCTTTATGTGCCAGCGTGGAGACTCATGGATGTGTGGATATCCAGGGAAAGTGAACCAAGACTTCCGACCACTGCGTGTTTATTCGGGATTTTTAGGACCATAGCAGAGGCATTAATTCAGGGGACTTTAATCCCTCCTAAATTTAGTTTTGTTTTCACTGTTTTGTTTTGCCTTATTGTATTTGTATTTTGATGTACATGCTTGTATATTTCCTTCCACACTAGGGCTACCATTGCTGGTACCCTAGTGGCGGCCACATACCACTGCAACTGCCTGTACTTAAAATACAACTTGGACACTTGTGAGACGTTTTCAATCTCAAACCCTCTGTGTCTCTCTCATCTCTCAGCAGATAACAGAGCACTAATAACCCAAGTCTGCTACCTAGTGGTAAACAAAACATATTGTGCATGTACTTTTTTCTTTTGTCAGAATTCTCAAATGCAGAACTGAATATTGACTTTATATTGAACAATAAAATAAAAAAATATATTGTAAAATGTATAATATAATATATAGACATACATAATCATGAGTATAATCCCTGGCTATCTATCTGAGGTATGTTTTCTTAATGATGCATACCAAGAATATTGTGGCTGCATGTCAAGCATTGAGAACCTGTTATATACAGAGTACAGAGTTGCCAGTTACAGAGAGCAGATGGTATCGCTGTGCGTGGTCATAGTGAATACCATTCAGAGGCCTATATGTATAAAAAATAAACAGTGAGGCAGTTTGGGTCGAGGTTAATGATTTCCACAAATCCCAAAGAGCTGCACCCTCTCCGGCAAGCGGTCCTTTCTTTTATTCCATTTCCTGACACAGAAATGATCCTCCCAATTCCCACAAGGAATTATGGAAATTGTATGGGCAAGGAGTTTTTGTTATTGTAGTACAGCACCTATATTTCAGATGGAAAGAGAGCTGGGGAAAGGCTTCTCGTGGCTCAGGTTTAGTAGAATATGAAGTAGGATCCAGAACGGCCCTTGTTCCTTGACCTCCACAACTCTATAAACCTTGGATACGGGAAGAGGCCTTGCACGTTTATGAGACCAGACTAAATTAAAGACAAGAGCCTCACCTTACGAGTGCTGTCGAGTTGCTTCACCTATTTAAACACTCGGAAATGATCTTTCATTTCCAGCTACAACATTTACAAAATTATAACCTGATGTGGCCTGTTGCTGTGGACACATTAACAATCCTAGGATGACAAGAAACATGATTATAAGAATACTAACCTTTACTGCCCAATAGAGCCACATTTTTTTTTCCTAGTATGAGATAACTATACAATTAGAATCCTGTTTTCTCTTCTTGTGGTAAGCTCCCCTGTTAAGCATTATTGCTTATTTCCAAAAACAAAAGTGTGCACTGGTTGAGTGACTTTAAAGCCACCTCCCTCAAATTGTTGGTGACTTTACAGTTGTCCTATCACTACACCCCTTGACGTCATGCCCTGGGTTCTCCAGTGGGCTGGTAGCTCAGACAGTAGCAATTTCATCTCGGTGTCCTGGAGTTCATCAGCCTGACTCCCATCAAGGGAACAAGCCTGGACATGCTCCACCTACCAACAGCATTGTATGTGGAATCACTGTTCCAACAGAGGAGATCAGTTTTTCACAGAACCAGAGGAACTTTTTAATGCCTGGATGAAACTTCAGAACTCCACCTTAGTGCAGTAGGTGGGTAGCCCTTATAAAAGTGTATGATAGTAAAAGCATAACAAAGTGTAATAAAGTATTGTTGAAGCATGTTAAAGCAACTATATGCATTGTGAATTCCAGAGAGGTATGGTAAAGCATATTAATAGACAATTTATAAACATGGCACATGTTGGTAAACTATGGTAAACGTCAGTATAACCCTGGGGAAATTACTGTGCAAATGTACTATGGTAATCAATCATATTGCATAAACCTTGACACATTGGGCAGAAACTGTACTAGTTTTGTGAGAGTTATATGTCACTTTTGAACACCCACTTACCACGATCATGACCTTTGGAAGAAAAACTAGCCTGTTATCCTGGGTCCTACTTAGTTTGCTTTTCCAAAACTTTGCTTCCCTTTGTACCGAAATCCCACAGGTGCCTCATTAATTACCTCCCTAAAGCTTTTAACCATCCCATTTATTTTCCTGGCTGGTATCATAGCATGACAAAAAGATCACATTTCCCCCTGTCCGACCTTCTTTTATTCTCCTGCTTTGATTGTCTATAATCACGGCACTGCTGGATCTAGCTTCTGAAGCTGCTCCTTCACCTCTGGCCCAGATCATTATTTCATACTGGGCACCCTGTTTATTATTACACCTCTTCTACAGTTTCTCTTTATTTGCATCTCTTTTCCTGCTCCTTCATAACATTTCCTTTAAAAACACAAAGAAAAGCCAGGTTTAACCTTGGAGACTGCTGTGTAGGGAAACAGCTCGGAGACAATGAGGTAAGCTAGAAGGATTCCAAGTGTAAAGGAACTACACAAAATAATAATTACAGTAGCTTTGTTTTCTGTGTGTCTCTGGTTGGTTGGTTTGGTCAATTCTACCAAACTCACTCCAGTATGAGTATAAACACAGACATCAAGACGAGAAAGTCCAGCCAATGTATAAAAACTGAACAGTCAAGATCTACTCCACTGTTATCTGTGGATGGACAGCCAAGTTCAGATACACTAACTAGTTTTAAAAATGCCCACAACGGCATGCTTGGATACATTTTCATAGCTCAACCTCAGTAGAGATTGAATAACATGACTGCATAATTCCACTCAAGAACATGTGATGCTGTTCCCTGGTGATCTCTGTCTGTACAAAGCCATATTCATCTTCTAAGTTCTTAAGCAAACAGCCAATGTGGGAAGAAATACACCAATTCCCTGGAAGAAATGCACTTAACATCTGTAGTAGCACTGCACAATGCTGCTGGCCTCGTCTAACAAATATAATTGCTAACAGACTGTGATCTGAAAATTCATAGGAAACATCTATCCAGCCTGCTGCCCCAGCAGGAACATAGAGCAGTACAACGAATGACTCGTGGGGTTTTACTGTTACAAGATACAGCACTCCCAAGAAACAAAAATATTCAGTCGAATGCCACAGTATACCAACATTATTTCTTCCCAATGTAACCTTGCCAATAAGTCACAGAACTACAAAGTACAGTGGGGCTTGATCGAACACAGGTTAAAATGCAAATAAATATTTTAATTCTTTCATTTTAAATGTACTGAAAAAAAAATAATAACCATACTACACTAAAGAAATCTCTCAGAAGTCAAATAAAGCTGGTACCCCCATCAAATTACCTTGTAAACAAAGGAGATAAATACACTTTGTGGTGCAGAATGTGTATTATGTATTTAAGACGTCATTTTTGTATTACTTCATGGAATATATTTATTTATTTATATAAAATATTGACCCTGGAAAAGTGTTTTTGGTCGTTTATTAATTAAGTTTTAGGAAAGAATATGAACATAGTTGTTTTGGCTTTGGAATACATTTCAAGCACTGCTTGTTCGAATTCATTTTTGTATGATTCTGCTAAAACTGCTGACAAAAATTTCCACTCACCTATAAAATGAGGTAAAGTCGACTGTGGAGTGGCACTTCTGGAACTCCCAGGACTTGAGTTTCTGGCATTCGCGGTGGGCTCGGAACTTGACCTTGACGGTGCCAGAACAGAGGTAAAGCGGGGGTTTGTTCCGTGGCAGGTTGCACACTTCATTGGACTCCACGCGCCATGTCTCTGCAAACTCGTCCACGTCAAACCTGAAGTTGCCATCGCCACCGATGAGGTCGTCTCGCCTGTGTCCGTTGTAGTTCCCGCACAGGCCGCACATCTTGCCCTTCAGGTGGGGTGCAGCCATGACCTCCACGAAACTGTCCCCATCCCATGAGATCACCAGACCTGAAAACACCAACAGAACGCACCTCCTTTCAGATTTCACAGTAAACCAAGAAACAGGCTAAACCTGGGACTTTTATCCAAGTCCATCTACTTATTTTTGTTTAAAATATTAGAGGTAAAACTTTTATATTACTTTTAAAGAATATATAAGACCATCAGTCTTGTGTAATATAGCAATCTGGTTTGACATTTTTAGTTTGGATGATCTGTAAGTGTGTTTATACACTATCTAGATCAAACACCATGACACCATTCATAACTGCTTTATGGTCTGTCATCAAGCCAAGAGCGCATATATTCAAAACTGACTTTTGATTGGACTGGGATAATCAGTGGATTATAAATGTACATTATGCCAGGGTCAAAGGGCTTTGTCCCATAGAGTTTAAAATAATAATAATACCACTAATAATAATAATGTAATATATTTCAAAGAGTAAAGTTACTTAGTAGCCAATACCAGTACTATTCTAAGATTTATATTTTGTAAGCCAACAAAAGGTGAAGTCACCCAAGTGCAGAAAACAGGGGTCAAACCGGTAAACACTGTTTTTTGTGATAGGGTGTCAATCAAAGCTGACATACAACAATCTGGCTGCCACTCTTGGATTATCAAGACCACAACACACTCAAAACTGAGGGATCAGGTAAACTTGTTGACAATGCGTGCACCCCACAATCCAGTAGAGCCATTGATTGTATAGAAGACCACCATGGCTGGGGCCAGGAGCTCACCTGTCTTCGTGGTCAGTTTCAGTAAGTACCCGTCCAAGTCAACACGTATCTGTGCTGTCTCATGAGGCAGAGATATCCGAGTCCCGTTCTGCTTTACTGTGAGGTGCTGGTGCAGGCTGATACTCACATCAGCTGAGATAAACTCCACTGACTTGGTCCAGGAGAAGGAGCGTGTTTTGCGGGCGTCGTTCTTCACCAGCACCTGAAAGCTAGCTGCCGCCGAGCAGTCTTTGGCCAGAACGTACTTGCAGGTCCCCTGAAAGTTAAACGTCCTGCCGTCAAAAGTATTGTAGTGAGGGTCTCCAAACACAGTGCAAACTCCTGGTTCTGCGTGCATCAGAAGAAGAGAGCGGGTCAGTTAGTTTAGTGTACAGAATTCACAAAACAGCAAACATTTAATAAAATACTTGAATCTTTGCTGCAGGAATGTAAATGAGACTCGTCTTGCTGTCGAGTTAACCCTAGCCTATACTTGTGCTTCTGAATCAGATGCAATGATCAGTAATGTTGGTATTTTACGTTAAAACCTGTGGCTAATTAGCTAAATAGGCTAATTGTATTAATAATGTTTTACATTACTGTTTTATATGTTGTTGTATTCCTTAAGTTGTAACGCTTAGCTGGAAAACTGTAACTGCAGAAAACAACACTCCCAAAACAATTAGCTCCTGTCTGTTTCGTACTTGGCTCTACCAAACTATACAGGGATGCAAGAGGTGTGATTAATAGATACATTTCTAAAGCAACAGTACTTCACAACACATTTTAAAAATACACCTTTGTCAGTGTCGCCCTGTGTCTGCTGCACAATTGCCAGTGAAAGGTTGAAGGCAATTACAACATTTTGTAACAACTAACACAATAACATTTTAAATCTCAAAACTTTGTCAAGTCTGGCCCTAAATAATCCCAATGATTCAGCACCAACAACACAGCTCGGTAAACCATTCTCCACTCTCTGTGTGAAGTACTGTTTCTAAAGTACTGTGCTTAAAGTATAGGGTTAACTTTTTTTCAACTCCTTTTAAGATTTGAACTCAATCTATCTTCATAGCTCATTCCTTTAAACCTTAGGATATGTCTGGTTGCTCTATGTAGGACTCTCTCCAAGGCCACAATGTCCTTTTGGTAATGGAGAGGGTGAGAATGTCCCATACAGCACCTGATTTGCCATGGTGATCTGCCACCCAAGTACTAACCAGGCCCAGCCTGACTTAGCTTCTGATTTTTGACAATATCAGGCTTCAAAAGTTGCGACAGTAAGATTACAATTAATACTAAAGGTCTTACTATAAATGCTCTCTTTATGCAGTTTAATAGGATATGAGTTGAGGTTTTTAATATCTGATCTTCAAACGTCCTGGATTGTGTTTTTGTTTTTTTAAATTTTTTTTTATTAGGAGTCTGGTTGCTTTGGAAGGATTTGGCATACACTCATATAAACTATGATGCTCCAAACAGCACCAAAATCATTCAACAAACAAACATTTCATGACATCTGCCAGTTTGGACTGGATGACGGCTAAATTACCCTTATAAAAGTTTACCACAGTAAATTTGCATGCCAATTTTCCCATGCTTGTCTCACGGTTATAATATGAATTTATCATAATTAACCAAGGTTTGTCATGTTTTTTTTAAAAAATATGCTTTACCATTCCTACATAGCCTGTACAATGCTTACCTTTGCTTTACCATGTTTTCACTGTTCTATATTACACCTTGCTATGTTTATACTATGGGAACCTTTTATAAGATGTTTTGGGTATCAACAGTAATTATTCCTCTTTTTGGTCTCCTTGCATTTTTTTTTACAAATTAAAAAAAAAAGATTGTAATGTGAATAAATAACTTACTCACTTTCAGTGCAAATGGGACAGCAACCATTTCTGTTGAGAATTTTACCCTGTGGGAAACAAAATTACAAGTATTATGGAGCGCCCCCTTTTGTCAGCTTCCATTTAATCATAACAATGGACAAGCACACTGCAATACTGATCTGCTGTATACTCACAGAGGGGCAGCTCTTTATTAGGACACATTGTTTTTTGTGGCACTCAACCTCCCCCTTTACACAAGCACACAGTGTGCAGTTGACAGAGGTCCACATTTCTCCATCCTTAAACAAACAAAGAAATAACAAAAATGTATATTAGTTTGTGTTTTGTTTAGGGGTTAGAACAGGTACTTTCAAACTAGAATGCCCCAAAATGTAATGACCTTGTAGTTTTCCTGCCCTCTTACTCACCCTGTAGATTTTATTCCCAGACTGGCAAAATGTGACCTCCTCAATGGGAACATAAGAGACACAAGGCTCACAGCAGAGATCTTTGCTGCTATGGCAACTCCCAGAACGAGAGCACTTCCTCTTACACACCACTGTGGAATTCTGGGATTGAAGAGAAAAAAGAAATCTTAGTACAACATGAGCAACTTGTCCTGGAATTTTACAGAAGGTGATGTTCTTCATCTAAAACCAGTGCCTCTTTAAATCTTGTTTGTGAGAATCACTTCAGCGCCTAGTAGAGCAAAAACAGTTTATTCAGACAATAAAAACATGACTGAAAACTTGAAAGAATGATGGAAATCAAATCTTATATATATATATATATATATATATATATATATATATATATATATATATATATATATATATATTTTATATGCTTGTTTTTCAAATAAGATCAATTAAGTAGAACAGACCTCAGACTAGGCATTCCCCTATTCACCTTTTCAGATCATATTAACATTTGTATTGTGTGTAACATTCTCTGTTCATCATGGAATTTAAAAAACTACTTTTTGATAGCTTTGACACATGAGATGTGTTGTAAAGTCTGGGAAAAAGCCCTAGAAGGAAGA
Source organism: Acipenser oxyrinchus oxyrinchus (assembly GCA_030684275.1). Classification (NCBI taxonomy): domain Eukaryota; kingdom Metazoa; phylum Chordata; class Actinopteri; order Acipenseriformes; family Acipenseridae; genus Acipenser; species Acipenser oxyrinchus. The sequence continues at coordinate 28,500,115 of CM060250.1, forward strand.
TACATAGGGTCTCAGATGATGCGGAGTCTGTATCCTGTGGGGTTGAGGGAAAATAAATGTTGTTCTACCAATTAAAAGTGAGCTAAAAAACTGCATTTCCCAGAATGAGTCAGCCAGGAGTGAGGGACTGATTGCCCTGACGCAGTTAATGGGAGACAGCTGTGGGTAATTGATGGAACCAACACAGATTTAAAAGGGCAGGTTAAACAGATCTTGGACGGCCTGGAAGGTAAAGAATTGAAATACATTGTGTAGTTAGCATTCCTAAAGGAGCAGTGTGCTATTTGTCAAAGCGCCCTACTGAACAAATAAACATATGTGTATACCCCGTTATACTACACGTCTGTTGTCAACTTGTCCAACATTCACCACCAGCGGCAGCAGGAACACAGAAATTGTGACAAAAGTTGCCCCGGACCAGAAGGGACGAGCCACACTTTGTCACAGTTGGCATCAGTGTACACATTAGTTAGCACAGTTGTACAGTTAATGCACTTATTTGATCTATGCTCCAGTGGTTTAAAAGAAAGATTTTTGTTACTACTGAAAAAGCCCAATTCCCCTTTACAAGGGAAAAAAATCCTCTTGTTGAAATAAAAAGCTCTTTATTTGTCAAAGAAGATGAAGAAGATTCAGGCAAATCCTGGGGATTATCCAAGCAGTGGCTCACCTTGCAGACACAAGAAGTGCAGTTGTCGTATTTGAAGGAGGTCCCATTCTCATACACCTCACTGTGAAACAAGCAGCTTCCGAGCAACAGATCAAACACTCTCCTTTGACCTAAAACATTACAAAAAACATTTGATTATGTCAATAGCAATCAATAGGAGTTACAAAAATATATGTATACATATTTATACCTAATTATATATTAATGTGCGTGTGTGTAACAGGCAGTGCTGTCTGATAGACTGCCATTATGGATTCTGTTCTGTCCCCTGTCGGTGAGATGCGATGAGGTGAAAAGCTCTAAAACCACAAATGCAGACGAGCCCAGCTCTTTTGCATTGTGGTTAAGACGATCTACGATTCGCGCCCAGCCTCCACCCTGTTACACGTACAACCAGCTCTGCAGTTCTATCAGAAATACATTGGTTGCAATTTAGATAATAGGGCATCCGTAGCTTTGTAATAACACATTAATAACTGTGTAACTACCAATGTTTCTTGCACTTACTGTGCGTAGTAACAACTGATGGAGTAAATGTGTAGTTACATAGAAACAGCCTGTGATGTGTTACCATGTATTTACAACTTGTAAAATGTTGTTCACAAGGTCATTTCCATGAAATTCCATAGATACCTTATTAGAGCAGGAACCCTGAAGGATGCAGAAATCTGAAAAGTTTTTCAACAAAACACAACTTTTATTCTTGATAATTACCTAAACATTTGGGGCAACACTGCCCTGGAGGTGTGTGGCTGAGGTGCTGGGGACAGGAAAGGACGGGACACACTTCCTTCACACACTGAGTCCGGCCTCCCTGGAAGGAAACACAGCGAGTTACACACTACAGTTCCTACAATGTATCTTTGAGAACACAGACAGGGTGGGAAGGATACTGCTCAAACCCTTCATGCGACCAAACCTTGTGAAATACTACCCCTTTTGACAAAACATGTTTGGAGATGTGCTCAGTTCCCCTGCTTTCCCAACATGTTTACACCTTAATGTGGAGGCATGTTATTGTAAAAACAATACATCAGCACATGTAATCAACCATCTTTCTCTACTTTTAATTTGACCACATGTGGCTTTCAGTCTTTTCCAATTAATCTATGATTATGCTTTCAGACGGGCACACCCACTGTATAATCCTGGCCCTTTGGCAAGATGCTGGTTATTGGTCTCATTTCTAAGGCAGCGTGTGTAAACAGCCTTGGAATGAAGGTGGAGTGACTAGTGGCTCTACATGCATTTCTATAATGCACGGTACCTGTGGGAGAAATAGCTTGTTGATAGCTTACTCCTACCTGATGTGAAAAACACTGAGAGTAGTTGGTGAGACACAGTGCTCTGTATTGCATAATTTAGGAAGCACTATAAAATATTTCTAGCAAGGATAAAAGTCTAATGTATGAACACAGCCTTTAAGGTTATACAGGGCTACCTCGATATTTTGCTATCTTACACATTTAAAAAAAAAAGAGAGAAATATTGAAAACAGTTCATTATTAAAGGGCTCTTATAAAGCGATGTATCTTTGTGAACACAGACAGGTTGGGAAGGATACTGCTCAAACCCTTCATTGCTATCAACATGCTCTAACCGTGAAATAACAAGAGAGCACTCCACTGTAATTTAATTAGATGAGAATTACAGACACATTTTTTTTTCTTTTACTGCTCTATCATAAATAAATGTAGCCATACCCACCTACATATCCCACCCATTAAACTGTATATAATCTGGGAATTTTTGTAAGCCTTTGAACCAATTATTATTTCATGCACTTCAAGTTGGCCTGTTGCCATACCTCCTTGGTGTCTGGGCTCGTCAGATGCTAGGAGCTAAGCAAGGTTGGGCCTGGTCATTACTTGGATGGGTGACCTCCAAGGTAAGCCAAGTTTTCTGCAGGAAATGTATTTTGTTAGCTCAATAGGGAGGGGAGCCCTCTTGAAATAAATACATATGTATCAAATGTAAATTGTTACTGAACATATTAGACACTTTAAAGTTGAAATAGGTGTTGTGTCCCATGCATTTAAATAATTGTTTTCATCTGTAAAAATAACATGCAAGCGAATTTTTCTGTTTTCCAGAGCTTTAACAGAGCTTGGCAATGTCATTAATATCCAGCTGCTGCAAGTAGAATCTGGAGCATGCCTGTTTGGCACAAACACTGAGTGGGCCGTCTAGAAGGAGTCTGTTTTCTGATAAAGCAGTAAATGAACATCAGGGAATTCAAATTCGATTGAGTTAAACAGTTCTTTTAAAACTGAAACACAACAAGAATAAGGGGTTTACTTAACTGTCAAGAGTGAAAGAACACTTTACCCTGAAGGCTACCCCCTACGATGGGACAGCACAGTAACAAAGAGCTGGTTTGACACATCAAGCAATGCATTAGTTAAGTTCCTAATGAGATAACCCTTCTTCTCCTCACACACCAGTTGGACGGTGGGGGGGTGGGGACAGCAGCGCCACCGTCTGCCAGAGCTCAACACCACTACACCCACTCTCTCAGCAGGAGGCGTCCTGACTCTCCACAACCCCCTGAACCTCTGCATTCCACACATACCGCAACGCATACCAGGGAGTGTGGGAGGCTACGGAACAGTTCTGACTGGATGATAAGCATCTTCCAAGTCGCCCAGGCATGCAAGACAGATTCTTTTTTAGGTTGTTATACTGTATATACTGGGGATGAGGTTGGGGGGATATCCATAATATATGGGGCAGCAGTGTGGAGTAGTGGGTAGGGCTCTGGACTCTTGACCGGAGGGTCGTGGATTCAATCCCACGTGGGGGACACTGCTGCTGTACCCTTGAGCAAGGTACTTTACCTAGATTGCTCCAGTAAAAACCCAACTGTATAAATGGGTAATTATGTGTAAAAAATAATGTAATTGTATGTAAAAAAATAATGTGATATCTTGTAACAATTGTTAGTCGCCCTGGATAAGGGTGTCTGCTAAGAAATAAATAATAATAATAATAATAATAATAATATCTGCAGGGTTTTACTGCTTTAAATGACCAGTAGTTGTGAGGCCCAACAGGAGCAGAATTAAAGCTGTAGAAGAATCATTTAGTTTGCAAATAAAGTCAATGGAGTCCTTCTATAATTAAACACTAAACCAGAGAGCAGCACTGAAATCCAGGAAGGCTTTCAGCAGCGTGGATACACCAGACTAGACTTCCTGTCGTAAAAGAGAATTCTGAAAACAATAGTTTGGGGCTGAAGATTACTAATAGTTGAGAATTTTATTTCATAAAAAGAAGCAGACATGGTGGTTAGAGCTGGCAATTAACATACCAGCGTCCAAATAACCAATTCCATATCAATCATCAATAAGAAAGAAAACACAGACTACTACCGCCTGCTGCTTATACCCAGGACTCCTGAGTCACTGGTTAGGTTTTAAAGCAGCAAAGACTATATACAAGGTTGTTTATTTCTGGTTTGGTTACTGAGTTTTTTGTTTTCTGCTTTGATAACTTTATAGGGTGTTTTTTTTTCCTTTCTGAAGAAACAAAAATTGAAAATGCTGATTTGGAATAAAGAGCTTTAAGATTCTCGCCCATATTCTTCCATCATTTTGCGCCGGTTTTGTTTTACATTCCCCAAAGCAGTTTTAGCTGTAGGAACTTCATCCCCCCTTTGAACTCAGATCTGCCCTACAGTACGGTATGTAACAAGATAGCTAACATGCCTGGACGATGTAAATACAATGGTCAAGTTCCATTTTTGTTCTGCTGATAACATTTTACAGAAAATGTCTACTATTTTAATTTCAGCAGTAGACTTTAGGGTGCAAAATACCAAAAAAGTAAGTAGAAAGGTTTTTTTAAACCATGTTGGGGCACTACTACACCATTGATTCTCCCTGGTAAACTCAATTTGACCAGGATTGTTTTTCATTGTTCAGTGGAATCTTCTGAAATCAGACATTTGATTGACAGTGAGGGGCTGAGTGATTTATTATAACTTAGTGATTGGCCTGCCTTAAAATAGCCTGTGACCAATGGCAAGGAGTGTGCTTTACTTACAGCGCAGGAGCATTTCACACATCTGTTCCCTTCAGGATGGAACTCCTCCCCCTCACGATACTCTCTGCCTGCAAAGATACACCCTGCAGAAGAACAACGGCTCAGTCAGACTGGGGTCCTCTCAGAAGAAACACCTCCAATATGAGAGGTCTTCAAAACAAGCCTCCATGCTTGAAGAACTATCCTCACTCACACATTAAACAGTGTAATTCCTGTTTGATGTGAGCTCCGAATAGGGCTTCAAGTAAGCTTCTTTTTAAAAAGCAAATTACAGAAAGTGTTACATTTCAACTGCATATTAACTAACTTTTTATTGAATTGAACCCTTATTTTTCTAATTTAAAAGGGCAGGAATGACTAAAGGTAAAACTCTAATAGTATGTGGTACATAAAACAATAAACAGCCAAAATAGTGACAAATGATATACAGAAATTAGGTCAAATGAATCAGCTACAGGAAATCCCAGAATGAATTCCAATGCAGCCCTGCCAGTAAAGTTCAAAGATGCAGTGGTACCTGGGCAGGTCAGACAGCATCTTCCTCTCTGTATTGTGGGATTCTTACAGTACACCACACACCTCCTCTCAGACTCTGTCACTACGCCCTCCTGTTAAAGAACACATCACATCAGTTATTATCTAAATGTGATGTACCAAGTCACTTACTGCAGCATTTGTAGCTCCTTCATAAAAGTCTACACTGTATAACCACAAGCTGCATAGCTTCCAATTCAAATAAAGTGTTACCAAATGATCTGAAGTATGTGTACTATAAACTCAATCCAAAAGCAGTGTCAGGTTTTATTTTAAATGGATTTAATAGTATGTATATGTATCTACCCATCTACTATATATATATATATATATATATATATATATATATATATATATATATATATATATATATATATATATGAACATGTATGTATTTAAAATATATCACCAGGAATACAAATAACTTCTCATTTATTTAGAAATACTAAAAGAAACTTAAATTCAATGACAAACAAATCGAAGATTTCTAATCGAAATGCATGTCACTCAATTCAAGTTTCTTTTAGGATTTATTTTTAATTCAGCACTATTGAGTGTTTAATAGTTATGAATGAACTTCTCATTTATAAGATAATTTATACAATGTTTCTATTTGTATATATATTATATATAATGTGTAAAAATAATGTGATATCTTGTAACAATTGTAAGTTGCCTTGGATAAGGGTGTCTGCTAAGAAATAAACAATAATAATAAATATATATATACACAACAAACACAACAGGACGTGTATAGCTCTGTATGTGAAGCAGCAGTAATCTGTGTATTGGGGATGCAATATATTTAGTCAAAGGAAATAAAGACAGAAATTGCAGATTAAGATTCAACAGCACTTATTAAAAGGAAAGTTGTGCCCTGCCTATGTTCACAAATCCTGTATCAGAGTCTCTGGTATTAGCAGCAGGGTTCTGCGTGCTTTGAGCAGGGAGAGTTGTGCCCTGCCTAGGTTCACAAATCCTGTATCAGTCTCTGGTATTAGCAGCAGGGTTCTGCATGCTTTGAGCAGGGAGAGTTGTGCCCTGCCTAGGTTCACAAATCCTGTATCAGAGTCTCTGGTATTAGCAGCAGGGTTCTGCATGCTTTGAGCAGGGAGAGTTGTGCCCTGCCTATGTTCACAAATCCTGTATCAGAGTCTCTGGTGTTAGCAGCAGGGTTCTGCGTGCTTTGAGCAGGGAGAGTTGTGCTCTGCCTAGGTTCACAAATCCTGTATCAGAGTCTCTGGTATTAGCAGCAGGGTTCTGCATGCTTTGAGCAGGGAGAGTTGTGCCCTGCCTAGGTTCACAAATCCTGTATCAGAGTCTCTGGTATTAGCAGCAGGGTTCTGCGTGCTTTGAGCAGGGAGGTACCAGTACTGAAAGCTAAACACATGTTTATAACCAGAAGATCTCAGCCCAGCCCTCAGGACATTCCAGCCCAGTTTACACCTACTGGGCGAAGCTGGAAAATTGCAGCAAAGGCAGGCTATCAAGATTTTTCTCTCAGTTCATCTGTTTATATCAGTTTATATCAGCCACAGCCAGCACGGACTAGACTATGCAGTTTTGCAGTAATAATGGAATTGATGCAATGTGTTTTATTTTACATTGCTTTTTGGGGGGTTATTACATCTGTGAGCGTGTTAGTCAAGAATTTAAAGCTGCAGTGTCCAGGTTGTACATTAGAAAAAATATTCTGCTGTCTATTCATTACATTCTTAATACAGCACTCTTCTACATCAGAAAGCAGACAATTATTGGTAGCCCAGTTTGTTAACATTACCCAAAGGTAGTTTTAGCTGTTATAACACAAGCTACAGCTATGGCCAAAAGTTTTGCATAACCCTATAGAATTAACAATTTTGCTTCACAAAGTCGTATGAAACCTGCTGAATAATGTTACGTTAACATATTGAATTATATCCCTCTTTGACAAATATTTAAAAATGTGACATTTTGAAATCTAACATACTGTAATACTGTACTATTATTATGGCTTCTGGTAGACTTTTTGAGTTTTTCTTTTTTTAATTATGTCTCAATCCTAAAATTCTAGGTGATGCCACATTTTTGGCCATAGCTGTATATATCTCTGCAAGCCAAACTGAAGTCTGCTACTAGTTCATTCCTATTGTAGCCTTTGAAGGATCATGCTAAGCATCAGCTTGGGAACAATGCTATTGTGTGTTTGTGTTCTTAAATACAATTTGAACCATCACAATAATCACCCATTTATTTCAGACCTTGTAGACATACATGCCGAGCATTTTCAATTTGTTTTTACAGAGTTTTAGAAACTGATGATCATAAGCCATGGCAGCCGATATCAGGAGATATTAAGAGGGAGGCAAAGAGCCTGTTGATGGAACTTGGAAGCTTTCTGACATCTCAGTGGGCAGCCAGTATCAGGGTTTCCAAGGCCATATAACATGCTGAGATGTATACCTTCTGGTGTTTAGTACTACCACAGCATTACAGTAAAGATCCTAGTGTTTGTACACATGGAACATTTTGTTTGTTACGTTATCACATCAAAGAAAACCTAAAAACATTCCGCAACATCTGATTTTACGATGCTCAATTCAAAATGTTTCTTTTGACCCATACCGCCACCCTGGCCCACACAGACTGGGGCTTTCAATAAGAGCTCACCTTGCAATCTATGGTAGGCCCTGGCATTAAACTACCAGGGATGATGATTTAACAGATTGAAACCCATCGTCTCGCAAAAACTGATAAGTAAACAGGCCATTTACTTTATCTGGAATCAGCCAAATGCACAAGCAGAAAACACAAGAAACTTGTTTTGGCGAATCAGATACATCGTATCCATGGAAACGAGCCAGCTACCAGACATGCTCCACCCGTTCTCACGGCGAGCAGCATATACAGCAGATAAAACGTCTTCTTTGTACAGCCTCCTTATCTTTGATTTCCTTTTAAGATAATTATTGTTTCCTGCGTACAGTTTTTCTTTTTATCTTCTCCCTGGGATTAAAAGATAGCCACTGATACAACTAAAACAAAGACAACATTAAACTTTGTTATTCCTTTTTGTTTTGGAGACTTGTAAAGTGGCACAGCCTTTGATTTTCGCATTTGTTATGGCAGTTCTGACTTGCTCTGTGGTGAGAATCATATTTCAATTATTTGTTTGTGTAGCTGCTCAAATTGGGTCAAGGTCAGTAGGAATTCATAAACTGATCAACTTCATCAGAGTTGGAAGACAGTCATAAATTACCAGCAGTTTACACATTTATATAATATCAAATTATAAATTGGGCCTGTGAAAAACACTTCCTATTAAAGTGAATCTGACAACCGTAATTTGTGCAAATGACATGCATAGCAAACACAATGGAAATGGTTTGTTACTCTGATAACCCGTCAGTATCAGACAAATAGCAAGCCCTCTATTTGTGTGAGGGGGGTCTATCCAAATACACACAAGTTTCATTATCCAAAGCGGGCAGAACATTTATATTTGAGTTCATGTATAGCTCAATCATACCCAATTATCAAAAGATACTTTAAAACTATCTCAACTATAGTATGAAGTATGCAGGCACGTGGGAAATATTCAAACTTACAAAGTTGCTTTTTTTAAGACCACCTGATTATGCTGACTAGAACTCAATGTTTAATTACAGCACAGCCTGGTCTGTCCCTTTTTTATTAAACTTCAGACTCTAAGGACTAAGTTTTATTAGGAGAGGGGCAGCTGCAGCCCCCTAGTCCAGGACACACACACAGCTTGCAGGCAATAAGACCTGGAGTCCCTTCAGAATGGACTTGAGCAGCCAAAAAACAGAGACAGAGTGTGTGGCTGCCAGTCTCAGGAGAACAATCAAGACAGACACCAGACAGGCCAACCCCATCCAGCTACGGCTGGACATGACCTCTCCAACCCGAACACACAGGAGCCTGGACAAGTCTGGAACAGAAATGCATGTTTTATGCATTCACACTGTTTTACACATTCATTTTTAGCTGCATGAGTGGTACTAACTTATTCAAAACACTACACTCTCAAGACCTGCACACATATAGTAAAAGACAATCCAATGGGTTTAAATCAAAGGGGAGATAATCCCCAAATCAAGATGGAGCACCTTCAAGCTGATGATCGTACGAGTCTCCGTCTGCCCCATAAGTGAGCACACTTCACAGGTGCTCCATAGGATTGTACGCTTCCAGCTTCCACAACATGGGTGCTATCATAAAGAAAATGTGCTTTCCCCCCTGAATATTGACCTGGCCAGTTATTGTCAGATCATTTTGAAAATTCTGGAACCTTCTGTGGAAAGGTCCATCCTCTCAAACAGGAGAGGTGTGATTCATTAATTCTAAGCTGTGACTGTACAAAACAAAGGTGTTAAGAGAGAACCGGTTACCCACCCCTATAAGATATCCCCTCCAGAGTGATTCCATATGCAGTACATAAAAGCGTAATTTAAGGGTCATAGTATTAAGGTGGAAGCAGGAAGGAGGCTGCTCCCTCCTTCCATCTGCCACCTACGCGAGTCCAAGCGCTTCCAAGTACAAACGAAAATTGCTCTTGTAATATATAATCCTGAAAGTAGAGTTCATTCTGACCAAATGAGCAGGAGAAAAGAATGAATCCAGGCAGATGGATGGACAGTGCTGCCAAGTTTACCTGGCCGTCCTCCCAATAACAGACCATAATAAATCACAGCTGGCTCTCTCTCAGCCACCAACCCTGAGGCAGACATTAGTGTTTTCAAGTGGAGGCTCCTCAGGACCGAAACATTGGGAAAGAGACCAAATCTTTAAACCATGTGATCCTCATTCATTACAGGAAATGCGCAAGACGTTTCAACAGCCATGCTTTTAATAGGAAAAATGTGCTCTGCTTCTTCTTCTTCTTCAGAGTCGTACTGGTAGTAGTATTTCAACTTAGTGATGTTCATTACCTTTGTCATACAATAGTTGTGAACAAGAATGAGTTTTATTTTATGCTTTAAAGGTCTCATTTTATATTTGTGCTTGTAGTATTGAGAAGCTAACTTCGACAGCCTATTCAGGCAGATACGTAAGTAAATAAAAAAATGATAATAACTAGGGTTTTTCCACAGGATTCAGTTCAACCATACCATGAAACGAATGGTATACCCATGTACTCATCAACAGCTGTTTACATGCAAAAAAAAGTACATTTTAAAATAAAACAAATATAGTTGCAGGGAAAGATTCTGTTTACCTGACAGGTGCGTGTTACGCATGGTTTGGACGGTATCTGCCACTTCATGGAGCTATTGTAAGATTTCCCTTCAAACTGGCAATCTACACAAAACAGGAACAGTGTTCAGCTGGTTTCAACATCAAACATTCTCCAGCCTACATAAAGCCTGTACATTCTGTCTTGAAAAAACGTCTTATCGGATTTGCAATTCCGATAATAAACATTATACTGTATTCAAGATAAATTAATCTGACAATATCCACGAGGCCCCCCCATACAGTATATATTTCACAATACAGAATACTTATTACAGCCACATGAAGAATAGGCTTTTTATATTGTACTTAAATAAAATGTATGTTTTTGTAAATGCTTTATTTAATTCTCCCCTCATTTTTAGCAGAGCCTTATTGACAAAGGTATTTCAAAGTATCTGGCCAATAAAGCAGACTGTTGGAATGTCACATTAAGGTTGTTTGAAGGAAGGGTTTTAATAAGTGTTGGGAGAATGCTCAGGTTTCTCTCTTTTTTAATTTTTTTTAAAGAAATACCAACATTCTTTTAATATATTGAGTGCTATGTTGGCCCATGGTAACTTTCTCAGCTCAATTTGTAGATCAGCTTTTATGCTGTTAGACTGTGGAATTCCCTGCCTCACTCTATCAGGGACTCTGGTTCAGTGTTTTTTAAATCTAGACTAAAGATGGCTGGGACGGCTTTGGCTGTGAAAGGTGCTATGTAAGTCCAAGCTTGGTGTTGGTGTATCACCTCAGTCAGTGGGCTATATTTTGAACAAGTGCAGGCAAAGGTACATTTTTCTCAAAGGAATACAACTATTGTATCAGTATAATAAAACTAGCAAGAAGCTACTTGGAATTATACATGAACTGCTCCTTATTTCTTACTGCTGTAGAATAGTTTTTATTCCTTTTATTCCTCTCCTTTCCTTTTCCACTGCCCTTGCCTAAACCACGGTGTTAAAAGGGATAGCTTACAGTAGTTGTCAATAACAAACACAGCCCCTGCAAGGCAGTATTTCACTCTGACTATAATTAGGTCTTGAATGGAGTTATAATAAACCACTGATGGCAGCATGCACAAACAATTCTCTATATGAAGCTGTTTAGCAGCTCCTACCAAAGTAGGTATCTTTTCTGGTCTTCATTGAGTGAACACTATATTGTAGGGTATTTGAAGACCAGCTGTCCTTGATGGTTTATCTCCTAACTAGCATAGATACAATTTTGTACCACACCATGTAGGTGTCAGTAATAAATTAAATATGATTAAAAAGTGGTTATATAAACTATCCCTATACGTTGAAGGGCCAAGAACAAAGAAGAATTAGGTGGGGGGGCTTTAAAGGAGTTAGAAACCCCAACCAATACTTTAAACACAACACAGAAACCAGGACCAGTACCTTTGCATTTTTCACAGCAGGCTCCCCTCTGTTTCACCAGCAGAGGGCAGTCTTTGGGGATCTGAGGGCATGTCTCACGCTTGCAGGTGACTTCTTTATTCTGCAGTGGAGAAACAGGGAAAGAATTAGAATCCTGCTCTCCAGGACACACAGCTGGGCAAGATGACCAACACAACATTGAGTACCTCTATTTCTGTCTAATAGAAATCTCATTTTATAGCGCGGCCCTTATCAATTAGCTTTCTTAACAAACTAAATACATGCACATGTTGACCCAAATGTCGGTTATAGCTTCTATTATGTTTGTAGAAAGTCATATACATGATATCTGTCTCTATCTGTGTTTCACATGCATTTGTGAGTTTGTACTCTGTACTCTGTGGAGTTTAGCTCGACACAGCAATAACTAGGGCTTCTCAGCTCATTCCCTTCAACTTTTTATAGTGTCTTCAAATGATCTGGTCTTAAAAAGCTGAATGCTGAAAAAGTGGGAAAAAAATACCTAATCTGTTCTTGTCAAAGCCCCCATTCCTGTTGTTGCCCCCTTCCCCGTGACAATGATAAAGTTAATTCAGATGTATTTATTTATTTTTAACAATAACCCTAATTTCAACTATAGCTCCTTCCCTCAATGTTACTAAATCCAACTCATGGCCACAAGCTAAAAAGCCACTGAACTGCAGTATGTTTGCTTTGGAATGAGATACATTGTAACATTTTAGAGGGACGGTTCAAACCTATCCTAACATTTAATAGTTTGAATGAGGACTGTGCGTAACCACTTCCGTCTTGCCAGTGGGATGCTGGTAATTCATTTCCTCAGAGTTGAAACTACTTCAATTCCAAGAGGACAGCTTTCTGTGAACATTACTCTAAAGCAACACTAGATGGTGCCACAGTTGTTCCTCATTGGATTGTTTAGGGCAAGCTGGCACCTAACTGACACTCTGCAGCAAATTTATATTAAAGTAATTTAGTATTTGCCACAACAACTAAAAATATGGAGCAGCTGGTATTCCCAATGTATTTATTGTAGCACTATCTTAAGACAACTCAAGTGTAAATATGCTGCTTGTTCCTGTTCTGCACTAGCAAAGTCCTTGATAAATCTGACACAAAGCAGACTATCTTGTAGATATTAGATATGTAGTGGATGATTTTTAAAGGGACCAGTACACTCCCCACCACGTGAAAAATAAACTGCAGTTGAGCACCATAAAAGAAAACAAGAGAAAGCAGCGAGAGTCTGACTAACGGCACTGTGTAGTTAGAATAAATAGTCATCACCAGCTGCAGCAGAAGTGCAGTACTGTGCTATTAAACTGCAGCTTAACCCGCTGTACACAATTTACTGCATTTTTACAGCGGTTTAATTACAGTTGTTCAATATTATCATATGCAGGAGGCTTGCATTTAATAAACCTCCATGATTGTCTAATATGACGATGTGACCAAGAGAACTGACCCTTATAAAAGTTTATCATGGTAAATTGCACAGTAATTTTGCAGTTTTCACATGCTTTTACCCTGATTATAATGCATTTACCATAGTTTACCGTGGCTTGCCAATGTTTTTAATGTACTTTACAGTACCACTCTAGGCTTTACAATGCTTGTCTATACTTTACCACGCTTTCACTATGCTTTATTACATTTGCTAGGATTTTACTTTTGTAAACTTTTGTAAGGGTATAGTATTAGACTTTCTTTCAGATGTAAGACAGAACCTTATTTGATCGTCCAAAATAAAACTTACTTAATCCTTAGCAATTCTAACTCTGCAATATTAAACTGATCCTTCTCTGCCCCACGACAGCATCTCTCTGCAAGCACAGTGATATCTCAAGTGTTCCTGGTGCTATCATGCTTGTAACTTTATAAACTAATCCTTCATGCCCTGGTGCAAAGTGTCTACAACAGAAACAAGGAATTGTATGGGGTCTATGGACCAGATATAAACATAATCTTTAAAGGACACGGGGTCAACATGCTAAAACAAAAGCTGAATCCTTAAGGTCCTAGTTCCAGCAACTAAAAGCAATAGTTTAACCTGGCAAAGGCAGCCCAGTAAAAACCATTTGTAACCCACAACAGCCAAGCACTTGCACTTACACACATACAGTTATTCCCACTGGATTCTAACTTACTAGGAGGTGAATTTACAACTATGGTTTAGCAGGGTTTTTTTTTCTTATTGCACAAGATAGAATTGCAACTCAAAAGCAGAATTCGACATAAAAACCCCTTAAAGGTAGTTTTATATAACTATTCATTTATTTTACGACTCTCAAAGCATTGGAATATTACAGCACTGGTTCAACACTTAAGGGTTTTTTTTTTTAACCCTTTAAAAGTTTACTTCAGCGTACTATGGTGAAAGAATAGTAAATTCATAGAAAAAAAAACCCTCTGTATTTGATGTATTTAGTAGCACTTACTGTAGTTACTTGCTTACGACGTAAACCAAGTTTCATAGTTTTGCCCTGTTGATAAGGAGAATGCTTGTAAAGATTTGTATTTACAATATGTAAAACATATAGATTCTGAAAACTATTATACAATAGGGTAGTAGTATTAAAAATAAAATGTAGTGATATCATCTCAGCTCAGTTTGATTTCTAGAGGGTCCTTCCTGTACAGTACCATTAAAAAAGGTCCAGTACCATTAAAAAAACTCTACACTGCCAGCTAAGAAAAGGAGTGATAAAAAAAGTGTGATTGAAGTCATGATTTAAAATTAGACACATGTTTTAACGACTTTGATGAATTATTATGCTTTACTTTGTTTAGACTCTGCGGAGCGCTATGTGACAATCCATTTGTTTTCTTGTAAAACAAAGCTTGACAAGCAAACCAATTGTTGTTGTAATGGTAAAACAGATAAAACATAGTAGCCAAGAGAATCCACAGCCTCTCTTTTAAATGTTTCAGCTTCCAGCCTAATCCTGTACATGTTCCGTCCTAATATTTATTGATATTAACAATGACTTTAAAACTGGGGTTCAAAGCTGAGGCTGCTCCATATTCCTATTGGGCACAAAAGGAACAATGTACTCATAAATGTATTCAGATGTATTTGTTTGGAATATGGAGTTTAACAGTGGAACAACTCTCTCTCTGTATACAAGTCCACCCCCACCCCAGCCCCCAACTCATACATACTCTGCTGCAGATCTATAGCAAATGCATCTGCTTAGTAAGGCACATTTTTAACAATTAAAAACTTGTTTACGAAGTCAATTTCAATTACATAAAATCAACTTGGAGATGTTAATCCCTGAGTAGGGATGTAATATTTGCTGAGCATTTTAACTGACTTTTTTTTTTCTTAGTTTCTAAGTTAGATATATTAACTAACCATTAACCAAAAAAAAAAAAAAAACATAACAATTTGTTTATATGTTAAGTGACCATGAAGATTTCTCTTCCGAAAAGAAAGGATAATTTAACAAGTAATGGTTAATTGAACTGCTTTTTTAAGGCAAAAAACAAAAACAGCAAACCAAATAGTCATGAATCTCTGAAAGCTGGAAAGGTGACTTTCAAGCATGACGCATTACCATGTTGACAGAAACAGAATGTTGAAATAAATACAATTACAGGTAAAGGGAATGCTGGCCTTTGTGATCTTTCATTCTATTGGCAGTCGGCTACGTTTATAAACACTGGCTTTAACATGCCAGCAGCAGCTCACATCAAGATCATTGAAATCTGGACTAAGAGGGGGATGTGATTTACACACAGTGACCCCCACAATCAATGGGATCTGGATCTTTCCAGGTCAGTTTCCTTCTTACCAAACAAACACAGCTGATACAGGGGTTGTCTGTGATGGTTGGGATCTGCAACACATCGCCTTCATTTTGACAACTAGCCACCGAACCTGCACAAGCAAAAAGGAACATGTCAGAGTATGTCATTGTGGTCAGTGAACAGACCTGTGATACAGTTTCAAACTACCACTGCTACATTGCTTTCGGGCAATGGGAGGGTTTTAAAACATATGTTGTATTTTAAGCTGTTGGCTAACCTATGTGGTCCTCAATTAAATAAACAATAAATTGTAAACCTTCCAGATATATTGTTGCTGTTTAGATATAGGTATAATTTGTTGGTTGTGTAGAGCTTTTAAACTTAAAAGGGTGTTTTAGTATAATAGTACAATTACAACATCCCGCCACCAGGTAGAGCTATGTGCTAAGTAATAATTCTATTATATTCAAAGTTAAGCAATAGCACCTTCAAGAGGTGGAGGGGTTTGCTACAAAACTTGTTTACTTGAAACTGTTGTGGAAACTGCATGGCTATTTGGCAACTAGTGCTCTGCACTGGATCATCCATCACTTTCAACCATTCTGGGAGCATGGTGGAAGCATGCTCTTATAAGAATGTATCATAGAGCAGGAGGAATCTCACCAAGGAATCTATAAACCTATGCTATTTTATTATATGGATTACTACTTTCAACCAATTTAGCCTATGGAATTGTGTTTTATACACACTGCAAACAAAACGTGTCACAATTAAACAACATTGTTATGCAACAGATTTGAAACACATGTAAACATGAAATATTTATATACTTGATACTGTAATGTTTATTTGGTGTTTATTTATTTATTTATTTTCTCTCAACCAAAATACAATTACTCTGAAATGTGTTTAAACCTGTAGCATAAGACTTAATGTTGAGCTAGTTAACGTGTTAACAGTGTTATAGGCTACATTGTACTGTGCACTTAACCAGATTTGAAAGATTACTGCTTATTATTTCGTTATTCAAGAAGCACTGTCTAAAGCAAACGAAGGGGCAGGTGTAAATGGCACCTTTTACAATGTTAAACGAGCATTTAAGATATCGTTTACGCCTGTGGCTCCGTAAAGATACACATTTTAAGTTGAACTGCGTTGTCGCCCTCCTTTGATAACAGTAATTGTGTTACGGTACATTAAACCCACAGTTTCAAGTACTGTTTCGTGTGCTTCTTGACGTAGAATTTAAAGTGATGCACTAAGTATTGTAGTTTTTTTTCCATACACAAACGAACACATTTCAAAGCCTATATGTTTCGACTATAGCACCTTCATCTGTGTGATTAACGCACTCACCAAAACGTCTGTCTATATGGCTTGATTTACTATACATTTTACCTTAACATTACAATTCCGGTTATAATTTTGGTAAATCGAGTTCTTTATAACAACGACTACACTTGCTAATCAAAACTATACTTAAACACCTCCAAGATACGATTTCGGAATGCAGGTCATATAAGGTGAAGTTAAACCCAAGACTGACATGTTGTAGTTAATTATGAAAAACTGAAAACAAATAATAATATATTTTTTTCAAATAATAATATTGTAAATTACTTTATGAATACCTGTCCCCCAAATACTGAAACCCTTAACCTAGCAATCGTTTCTGAAGCGTCTTACGTCGCTATGATGGTATTTTATTTATTTAAACAACGGGTTGTGCGATAAGTAAATACTTTTACTAATAATAAGGTGTAGCCTATATACAAAACGATTCATCTTCTATCATTTACCGACTAGGTACTGGTGGTTGATTATATTTAATAACTTTTTTTTTCATCCATTGTAGTTAAAACTAAATTCTAATTGTTTAAGAGAGGGTCAGTCCTAACGAATATCCATTCGGATGGGACAACTGGATAGATATATTCATGGATTGAAGCTAAACCTTGCCTAGATTAAAAAATACACCTGTTCTGGACCAGATTGAGAATGAAGACCTCTTAGAACGATGTATATAATTTTTGAAGTGCAGCACAATATTGACAGTTTGTCTGTGGCACCTGTCTTATGTTTGCAAATAACAATGTATTCCCAATATATATGAAAAACTATATATATATATATATATATATATATATATATATATATATATATATATATATATATATATATATATATATATATATATACATACATACACACACGTTTTCCTGTAATTACTTCCCACTTTACATGTTTGTTTGTATGCTTTCCCTGGTTTATATAACATAAACTATATACTAAATGACACAGAACATATGGGGAAACAAACACTATAGAAAAATGTTAACTTGGGTTTCGTATCATGGATCGGCGTCTACTCAGCCACGGCCTAACAATACGGTTCCCTTCATAGCACAGTAGCTATAGAGCGGTATTTAACCCACACACGAAGGCATACTGATAATATTTCTAACCACCCGTGAAAAGCATAACATCGGATAGATTTCCAACTCTGTTGCAATCAGACTGATTACTCAGTCTAAGTAGCCCCTGGTGAACCACAAAACCTTTTTGTAACTTAATATTTCTGAAATTACTTTTTTTTTCTTTTATGCACCAGGTGTTGTTAGAGTATAATCTAGAAATAAGGTCGTCATCTGCCTGAAACCTATTATTATATGCCAAGAGAAGTTTCCTTTATAACTGATTATTTTCGACACAAAACTGACAAACCATCGTGTGAATCTGCCACTTTATATGCAAAACAAAACCGGCTACCAAATAGTGGGCATTTTTAAAATACCTGCATTAATGTTTGCACATTACTAACAACAACAACAACAAAAAAGTCATATACGTAAAATTGAATATTCGTGGTGGTTTAATGTCGAATAAAGCTTTGATATTAAGTGTTAATTTGTCATCAATAGTTTTTTTTTTAAACTTAGAACGCTCACTCTCTGTGTTCATAGAATTTATCTGTTAATTGCACCTTTATGTTGTACGTTACAATGCACAGAAATACAAATCTGACAATAGTTAAAGCCTGAGTATTTTTTTTTAAATGGTGCATATTTCAACATGTTTAGTTGCTGCTACACAGTAGGCTTATGCCAATGTTCAATGCCCCAATCTTACCTGTAAGAAACGCAGAAGACAGCCGCGTCTGAGATAACAGGTAGAATAGGAAGAAACTCCAGGTGAATCTCGCTGCGACGCCGTAGATGTTCTGCCGCATAGCCAAATCTTTAACACCGCGGTGAAACAGCATCCTCGTTTGGTCCAAATAAATATACAAACTTGACTTTTTGGGAGAAAAAATCTTATACAAATAAATAATTAAATATTACCGGTGGCTGAATCCCGCAGACACGTATTTAACCACGTTGCTGCTGCCAGCCATCTCTAATTTCCCTTTTCCCAAATCAGGTGTAAAGCGTTCTTGGCTCTTTTTCCTGGAGTCAGCCAGTCGACATTTTCAGATTACCATCATATAAAGTGAGAGAGAGAATTTAACAGCAACCTGCTATCATCCCAACTGTGCTGCTCATCCAGACACATATCCAAAACAGTATAAATGGCACCGCAAAGTGCTCATACTGGAAAAATAAACTAAAAAGAAAACAGTCCTTTTAAATTGGAATAGCGATGAATAAAGAAATCCCATATAGCCTATCGCAAAAAGGTTCAATAAAAAGTAAATAAATAAAAAAAGAAGCACGCACTGTAGTCTTCAAAAGGGGGATATTTTAAAATAAATTAATAAAATGCTCTGAACATGATTTCGTGATCTTCCAAAACGTCGACACAATATTTAAAAATCACCAAAGTGCCATCTACAACCTATGTGTTTTAAAATATTCACGAATGCCATTACGCAGACGGGAGAATGATGCTAATGTTCAACGAGCTGTTCTGGTCTTGACTCCTCTGTTCCGTATCACAGGAATGATGCTCTGTGTCTGCGGAGAGAGGCTAGCTCTCTTGAGGCAACTGTCTGGACGCGCACGGCGAACCCTCTCCGCTTTAGAATTGGAGCACCAAGCACCGAGTAACTCTCTCCTCCTTTTAAACTCCAGAGAAATTTAAAACGGAACAGCTACAGTTAAACATTCACTATACGGCGGGGGATCCACCTACAAAGATATGGAGACCAGCCCTCGTTATTTAAGTCCCTGTCGACAGATTAATAACCCAATTCATTTGGCGTCCTGCAAACTGCTGCCTCACCTTTCTTTAGATATTTAACAACGAGACCATTGGGGGAAACGCCAAGCACTTTTAAGGCTGAGCCACCTACTAATTTTGGTTGTATCTCATTACAGACCGAAAACATAACACACGCTTTACACTAAATCTTCGGGTATTTAACATGACAATACAGTGGCTCGATATAAACAATGCTATGTGGTATATACCTACGCCGGCTCATTTTCACTCTAACTTGCAGCCAATGTAAAAATAGAATGTCATATATAGTACAGCAGCACAGCAAGGCTGCTGCTACAACCATACATACAGTAGGTTACGACCTATTAACACATTCCTTTTATTTCAGCATTTGAGCGCGCCGTAAATTACACCAAGACAGATGCGTTTTGATTGGAAAGTACATATATAGGCCTATTAAAGATACTGTATACAATGAAACGAGAGTTAGTTTTCATGTCAAATCAAATACATTTTTGGTTGTCGGTGTGATTATATGCCACCAAACATAACCAGGTATTATTTAGCAGAACTGTGGTTAGAACGTATCCTGTCTTTAAACACAATATATCAGATTTGCAATATCAATTACATGCTAAACCAAAAGAGTTACAGCTTTCTTCCATTGCCTTGACGTTCACGAATATTCTAATGAAAAAAGAATAGAATGGGTGTACCAGGCACACGATTATAGTGGTTTATATTTTTTTTTAACGCACTTTATCTCATAACCATGTGTTGGTATTTTGACCTTGAAGTGAACTTTTAAGTTTCTGCCTGACTTCTGTTCAATATCCACCTCTATGTAATTTCAGTAGGAACCCAAATGTATTGAAATTTAAGTTTAAATAGGCTACAGCTGCCAAATAAAACGAATTCGGTTCTGAACATGTTATGTTAATATTACAGTGGGGAAGGATTATATATATATATATATATATATATATATATATATATATATATATATATATATATATATATATATATATATATAACAAAATAGGTACAAAATAACACTGCATATATATATATATATATATATATATATATATATATATATATATTGCATATATATTGCATATATATATATATGCAATAATAAAGCAACCCTATCTATCCATCCACAGGTAAGTCTTCTATCTATCTCCACTAAAAAAAAGCCTAATTAAAAAAGCTGCAATTTGTAACACTATTTTTTTGCTCAATTTGAAAGTTTATCACTAGATGGTGCCAAAGGGAACTTCTTTTGGAACAATTGTGCGACCAATAATAAACCGTTTCACACATAACAACGTGTATAGAGGAAGGCTTGTCTTCAATGGCATGCCTTCCCAGTGATTATTTGTAAAAAAAACAAACAAAAAAAAACATACAGTTATACTCAAAAGTTTACATACCCCAATAGAAATTTATAGTTTCTAGAAAACAAATAATTATAGGTAAAATCTTTTGTAGCAAAAGTTTTGCTTTTGTGGATGGGGGGGGGAAATAAAGTTACAAGAAATATATCTCTACAATTATTTATTTAAGCTATTCTTTTGCAAAACACCAAAAATGCTAATTCAAAAGCATTCCTACCCTGTCAAGGAAATTTAAATTAATAGCTAGTTGAGGCACCTTTAGCAATAATAACCTCTTTTAAATTATTAGGATATTTGTCAATGAGCTTTTGGCATGATTCTTTAGTGATTTTTGACCATTCTTAAACATAAAATCGTTCCAGTCAAATTCCGAGGACTTCTCTTGTGCACAGCCTTCTTCAACTCATACCAAAGATTCTCAATCAGACTTAGATCGGGACTTTGACTTGGCCATTGATTTTAACCTTGATTTTATTCTTCTTTGACCATTCTGAAGTAGATTTTGATGTGTCCTTTGGATCGTTGTCACGATGGAATGTCCAGTTGCGCTTTAAACCAAGTTTTGTATTGGAAGCAAATTTCCTGTGCCATTAGAGGAAAAACAGCCCCATAAATGATATTACCACCTCCATGATTGACAGTAGGTATGGTGTTCTTTTCTTTGTACGCCTCACCAGACTTTCTCCAAACGTAACGACTATCAGTGACCAAATAACTCGATTTTTGTTTCATTACTCCACAAAACCTTTGACCAGAACTCATATCCATCATTCAAATGCTGTTTTGCAAACTTTAAGCCAGCGCTTCTCAAGCTCGGTCCTGGGGACCCCCTGTGGCTACTGGTTTTCATTCCAACCGAGCTCTCAATTACTTAACTAGATCCTTAATTGAATTGATAATTTGCTTAGACATTTTTACTTGTTTTCAGCTCTTAAACAGTTGCAGTTCAAGTTACTTATCAAATGTTACAGCCAACTTGAAATATGTAACTGTTTATGAGCTGAAAACAAGTAAAAAGGTCTAATTAAGCAAATTATCAGTTCAATTAAGGGTCTAGTTAAGTAATTATCAATTACAGTCTAACTTCACTATAACAAACCCTTCTTATAATGAACCCCCTTTTTACCGAGCAGCAATAACTGTTTTTTTTTCAATGGAAATTAGCCCTATTAGAATTATCACCCGGATAAAATGATCTCGGTAGTGACTGACACTGAACTTTCTCCAGTGTGAATGTGTTATTCTCTCAGTGAAAACGAAGACTTTGGTAGGCTATTTCGAACATAAGGCTAATTCATAGTTAACCTATTGTAGTGAGAATCATGGGTTACGTATGCAACTGTTGCCATCTTCACACAAACTGCAACCATGGCAACAGGCGTGAGGAGGTAACAAGATTGAAACTGCATGCATTGAGAAAAGCACGAAAAATTTGAAGCAATCTACGCTGGATATGTTTTTCAAGAGAAAGGGCACGTACTTACTGTATTCAGCATGTAAGAGTACTTTATTTTTTTCATTTCTTTACTGTTTTCTTAGCAGCAGTGTAGAGTAGTGGTTAGGGCTCTGGACTCTTGACCAGAGGGTTGTGGGTTCAATCCCAGGTGTGAGACCCTGCTGCTGTACCCTTGAGCAAGGTACTTTACCTAGATTGCCCCAGTAAAAACCAAACTGTATAAATGGGTAATTATGTAAAAATAATTTGTAAAAAATAATGTAATTGTATGCAAAAATAATGTGATATCTTGTAACAATTGTAAGTCGCCCTGGATAAGGGTGTCTGTTAAGAAATAAATAAATAATAATATATAAAGATGTTCAATTCAGTTTGGGTGTTTCTTCATTATTCTGATACAGCAAACTGTCAAACCCTATTATAGTGAACAACCTGATATAACAAACATTTCTCCAGGTCCCAGGGGGGTTCATTATAATGAAGTTACTGTATTATTCGACTCAACCCCCAGTGCACCAAAACAAAGCCTGCACAGCATTAAAGGCAAACAGTTTGTTGGGTGTGTTTATGATAATCTCACAACCATTACGCATCTCACAAGTACATCTTAAACAATGCTGGTTTATTTATTTATTTTTCAACAATGTTCAATAGGACCTTTGTAACTTGTACAGAAAACATAACAGAACGTCTATAACCACACAACTGATTGTACATTAAACATAGAGCAACGGAGAAGACTGTAGCAAGAACCATTGTAACAGTGCTGTCTGGGTGAGTAGGAACACCAATGTTTGAAATATTGAGCATTTGTAACACTGGTGAAGTTATGATTGGCTAAAGATATTAACAATGTAAAAAATGATAATTAAAGAAAAAACAAACAAGAGCTCTCAATAAAAACAATGTATACTGCATTTAGATTCATATATGACTATTAATGGAGAAAAACAAATACCATTAGAGACATTAAGTAATAATGGCTAACACTGCTAAGAACTAGAACACCACCACAGAACTAATAAACCTGTTTGTGAACAGATCCATCTGCTTTGAACCCCAATTCAAAATAGCCCCATTTATGTACACTTTTGTTAATTATTATTATTAATAATAATAATAATAATAATAATAATAATAATAATAATAATAATTATTATTATTATTATTATTATTATTATTATTATTATTATTAATAATAATAATTTATTTATTTTTAAAAGCTGCGTTGCAGGCCAATTCTTTAAAAAAAAAAAAAAGACATCGTAGTATTGTGCTATAATGTTATCAATTGGAATTACAGAAACAAACTGAATAGAACAGTAAAAAAACAGTACCACTGCTAAAAAATACATATTCTGTCACTGGCTTCAGTGTAATGTTTACATTGCTTATATTTAAAATAAACAAATAATAATAATAATAAAAAAAATGTTACACCACTTTAAATTAGTATATTGGTTTAAAAGTTCCTACATACAGCTTTTTTCTGTTAAAAACAAGTGCATACTTTACAATTGAAAAACATCTTAAAGAATCTGGTGCACTGGCTTAATTAAATGATATAAATTCATATTCATTTGAACACGCTTCAATTGCACTGAGTTCAGATTTAAAGAAGGAAGTAGGACTTCATACTTATATTTTCCATGGAACTTGGATAAAAATTTAAAAAAAAAAAGTTCTGCTGCTTTTTTGTTTTTCTTAAAAAAGACCATCAACTGGGACCAGAGATTTTTTTTTTACACTTAGGGAGGTGGGTTGTTACTTTAAATGCTTTCATAACAAGCTTTGTCAAGGCGTTGGAATAGGAATATATATATATATATATATATATATATATATATATATATATATATATATATATATATATATATATATATATATATATATATTAAAGCTGTGTTGAAATAACATTTCCATACTTTATCTGAGTCTGCCACTAAAGAACAATGACAGGCAAGCTATCTGAGCATGCCCAGAAGAATGCCCCCACTAAAACAAAAACACGACATACATAGGGAGGTTTATATTTGAAATGTCAAGTTTGTACTTTATTTTCCCCACTTTCTTGCCACTAACAAATCTAAACCTGTCACATGTAATTAGTCAGTTTTGGGTGTGGGCTAGGATCTGGAAGTTATTTTTTTAATTTTCTAGTCTCTCCAGTGTGTCAAGTTTCCAATATTATTAGTTATGTGGATAAACATGACCCAAGCGTGGTCAAAACTAGGACTCCTAAGGTTACAAACGGGTTAAATCAACTCTCTTGCACATTTGTAATCGCTGAGTAAATATGAAAGGGTCAGCATGGTCAAGTTCAGTCCACAAGCAAGAGTGTGTCAAGGTAACAGTGAAACACTTTAACTTAAATTACATTCAGCAGAGGAACTCCTAACAAAGACTCAGAGGCTTATTTTGGAAAGATTTTTTCACATAACAGTTGCAACAAAATGAACGATATCCAAGACTTAACGTGGGAGGTCAGAGGAGTCTAGATATTATTCTTAGCTTTTTTTTTTCAGAATGGGGAGTATTCATTTACTGTTCAGTGGTACCACATGTTAAGAAAATGAATGAAACTGCTATGACTAGCTAAATAGAAGTCAAAAACTGCATGTAGGCGTAGTGGTTTTCTGAGATGGATTATGGAATTGGAGGCTGTGGGTTCCACCCAGGACTGGCACAAACCTAAAATAAATGCTCTGGCCATACTGGATGCTTTTCTGAAGGGGAGTACACTTTGATGTTGTGCATTCATTAAAGTACAACAAAATACATGTTGTTGTTGTTGCAGACACGGACGGTCAAAAGAGAGTTTGTCAAAGTTGATTATCTAGTAATGTATTATTAACCAGGAATGTTGTTCCATGTCTAGTTGTTAAGTCTTATATGTCAATGAGGTTTTGTGCAGTACTTCATTTCTTTTACAGTTAGTACATGCAACTTCCTTGTATGCAATATAAAACATTATTCTTGGCTCTATACCTGGTATCACTGAATACTCTGGTAGTGTTGAAAGAGGATAAACCGACTCTTCCCCTCCCTCCCTTAATAACACACTTCTCTGAATGTTACTGGTAAATGAACTAACGGGTGCAAGAATACAAGGTTATGTCTACCTTGCTTAACTAAACTCATTTCTTATCAGGGGCTATTTCTGTGTAGTGGATAAGAAAGGCATAAGGGGGATGACACTTTTCTTTTATTCGTTCTAGAAACGCCTATTTTAATTAGCTCTGTAAAGCTAAATCAGTTATTATGTAAACTGAAAAACAAGTTTTACAACTCTCCCCATGGCTCATGCTAACATATATGACTTTTATCATAAACAAGTGGATGCCTTGTCCATTGCTTTGACAGGGACAGTGTTGGAAATATTACATGAAATATTGCATTCTTTAGGATCCTGACACTGTTGTGCAATTCATAGGATGTACACCATTTAAAAAAGGTAATTGTTCTTTTTTTTCTTATTTTTGGATGTTAAACAATGCAAAGCAAAAGTAAGAGCATCCATTTGTAGTTTTCAAACTTCCGATGCAACACTTGCACCATTAAAAAAAAACAAAAAACAATTATCTATATAATGGCCCTTGAATTACTTATTTAAAGTTTTAGAACATCATCAGTTTGTTTTTCCATTTAGAAAAAAAAGGTGCAAATGCAGCCTGGTGCTTGGTGAATTGTGTGTTGCATTGCTCATTGCAGTGTGCTAGTGAAATTACTGGTATGAATGAAATACAAACCACAGTGTATATATATATATATATATATTTTTTTACACTAAAAGTAGCCAAAGAATACATATTAAAGGAAATGAGAGAACAGTACAAGAAGTAGGTGTCTGTTTCAATTTTCTGAACAGTGGCTGATCTCAATACCTCTGCCTTAAAAGCTGTTAATGTGCTCTTTAGCAGATCTCTTTCTCCTGTATTGTTAATATATTTAGCAATGTTGATACAGGGGTGAAATAATCTTCCCTGGGGAAAAGCACTGGCCTGATTAATATGAAATCATTATTTAAAACAAGATTCAAATAAATGATTGGGGGAATGGTAAACGGCATGAATGGCTGTATTGGTTTTAAATCTTGCCAAGCCACAGATTTCAAATGCATTTGCCTCAACGGCAGAAGCTGTAAATGTCTCTAATGTGTTTTAACATTAAGACCATTTCGTCCTAGGTCACTATTAAGTATTTTAGCTTTTATTAGCAAACTATTTTCTTTCTTGAAAAACTTGTTGCATCATATTACATCTGGAGAGCGAGAGTGTATCACACTGTCAGAATTATTTTTTCACTTGTGTTTAGATTAATCAGATCTCAGATACATTCCTGGTTTATCACCCCGGGGGAAAACCTTTCAAACTGTCATGGCAGATAGTCTGTTACAAAATTTCAGGGACTTTTGTCATGGCTGTATTCTGTGTATAATTCAGATTCTCTGGGTCTTAGACAGGTGTGTACTGAAGAATCAAACGCAGTTGACATTGCAGGACGTGATCCTGGAAGCCAGTCCTTATTCAAACTGAATCTGATCAGCTTCTCTTCTGCAGCCTATTCTGTCAGATCTAAATAGGAAGTAAAAGGAAAAACTGGGTTAATCACACTTCTTAACAGAGGGGAAATGTTACAGCAGCAACCAAAATGACAATTGGGCTACTTGAAAGTCTATTGTTGTCAACAGCTTGTAACATAAAATCAAATCATAAAAAATAGAAAGAACATCTCCATTAATATATTTTTATTAACATGCATATGAGCCTACAGCCTACAGTCTAGACCAGTTTCATGTATGAAATATGATTTTTAATGTCATAATCAAGTTTCATCTGTATTCCTGTCGCTGGAAGTACATGCATCCTCTGTGGGGGATAATAACTCATCAATAAAATCTTTTTAAATGTAAGACTGGTTAATGTTTTACACCCAGGGTTTTTTTCCTATCCAATTAATACATAATATATCATGCTATATCTCAGACAAATGTGGCTTGCAAGTTACAAGCAAATCAATGCATTCACACTGTGCTGACAAGGTAATCAATCAGTCACAACTTGGCATTAAAACAAATCAGAAGAAGTAAGTGGATGAACTCATTTTAATATAATTAAAAATAACTTCACTTACAACAATAAATATGAATTCCAAATCCATTATCAGCTCACAAGCTCTACAATCATTATATTCAATCTTTAACTCAAAGTTTATGCTGGCCATCAGTCTGATGACATCTCTCATGGAACACGCTAGCATTAGTATGCTTTGTACTAAGGCCAAAAAATAAATGAATTCATAAATACTGTGGACATTTAATATAAATCCACTACAATTTTAAATAACAGTTGCTGTGGAATGCAGTGGTGTTGGTGCTTGTGAATGTAGTTCTTATAAGAAGGGACCAAGGCACTGGCTACACTCAAGAACAGTGTCAAGTTGACAAATATCCTTGTGGGGCCAAGAATGACCAACAAACTCAATTCACTCAATCATGACTTTTTAATTTTGTAACAACCTGAATTACATGTATTTAACCTGGTCTTGACACTTAGCAATTTGGCATGTTCCTTCTTTATTAGAACAAACTGTCTTTATCTACTACCTCTAACAGAATTTTATGTAGAGCTACAGAGAGATGAATCAGTTCTGTCTCACACCTTGCATGTTGTTGCTTTCCTCTGTGATCACTGTATTAACTATATATATATATATATATATATATATATATATATATATATATATATATATATATATATATATATATATATATATATATATATATATATAAACCTTTGATCTTACTTTTCTGTTTTAACTGCATGATAACTTACAAAACAAATGACCTGGCAAAAGAAAAACAACTGCATCTGATAATGAGATAGCAGTTGAATTTCCTAATGTTTGGCTCCCAACCTTGTTTCAGTGTCTGGTGTTTTTAAATGGTTTACGTCACCCAAACTGGGATCACTTTCATTTGGCAAACTACTCAACTTTACTTAAAAGGCCAAGAGAGGAATGCATTATAGAAACATACATCATTTTTAAAATCAAGCGCTATTGATTTATCAGCTCATATTTTCATTTGTCTACAGCAATGAATGCATGGATCCCCCATGTCATTTATGGTCATTTTTATTAGCTTGCATTTCTATAACAATGTATCTTGTATGTATGGATAGATATACACAGTAGATGTCGGTTATTAGCAACCCTGATAAAGACAACTTTCGGTTATTATCAACATTTTCCCAGGAACCAATCCCATCCCGTAGATTTTAATGTTAATGGAATTCTGATATTAGCAACTGCATGGCGCTTATTGACAACTTTATTACTAGTTCCAGTGCTACAGAGCGCACTTGCATGATTCATGCGCATACTTCATGCAGCTTTTATAACACACTGACTTTGCAACTGCATATTTCTGTCGCATCACTCGATTTTCAAGGTGTGGTTTCCGAAGCATAATCAACAAGTACAGAGAAACATCACCTGTAATTGACAAACCCAGGACTGGAAGACCCAAAAAGCTGTCTAACAAGGATAAGCAATACTTGAAAATAATATCCTTAAAGAATAGAAAGAAGACAAGCGTTGCATTGACAACAGAACTGGCAGAAGGCACAGGTGTCGTTGTCCATCAAATCAACAGTACGAAGGTCAGTCTTAAAATCAAGACTTAAAAGATATGTTATAGTAAGAAAACCTCTGCTAAGAAAGGGGAAATAGGCTAAAAGGCTAACATATGCACAAGAACACAGAAATTGGACTATGGAACAATGGTCAAAGGTGCTTTGGACTGTTGATGGATGGACAACGACACCTGTGCCTTCTGCCAGTTCTTTTGTCAATTAAACATCTAAATGGATCTACATTAATTACATATAGTAGGAGAAACTTTTTTCCTGTCTGACTGCAAAAAAGTTAAAGCCTTATCTGCAGTGCATATTAATTGCGTCTATGAAGTGGTAGTTTGCAACACAGTGTTATTACATCTTTCAACTCTGTTTCTTCTTGTGGTGAGTGGATCTTGCAATGCTGTAGGTAACATAGTTCATCCATAACATTAAACACTCAAATCATAAATTCTGTGGTTATGTAAACAAACTTTTCAGCTAATGCATTCATCATTGATTGCACAGATTACACCGATGAAGGCTATTAGCCAAAACTGTTGTCTACTTAACTTTGCTGCTTGTAATCTTAACTCAAAATGTATGATTGATTGTTAAGTTATTAAATCTTTGCTGGCAGGATGCTGCACCTGACTTCATTCCTTTCTTTATGCAGTTTGTGTTTGGATATCGTGTCAAATATAACTCCATTATCGAAGACACACTCTTGTAAGGCTTCCAGTTTATTCCTCTTTGTTGGAAAAGAGTATAAAAAGGAAAGCTGACAGATGGCAAGTATAAACTCTACTGTAGCTTGAACTGGTCCTTAAAAGTCTCTATTCAAGACAGTTTAAGTTTTATGTATATGCTAGACAGACGTCACTTCACTATTACCAGTCCAGCATGCTTTATTGTTGTTTTTTCCAAAGGCGGCTACATCACAATTAGTGTTTTCTTACCTCCTCATCAAACTGAAGTGATCCCCACTCACTGATAAGAAAATGAGGGGGCCTTCCTGAAACTTTCCAGACAGTTTCCATTTGAATAGGTAGTGATCACTCATAGAGACTAATGCCACATTGTCTGCTAGTTCTGATGTGTGTGTGTTAGTTTGTATAATAGGGTGTAAATTACATATTTAATTGTTATTTATACCTGACTGTTTCTTGTCTGTTTTTTTTCATTTTTTTTTTTTTTATCACAGATCAAAAACAATAGAGTTAGCAAAGAAAAAGATATCTGAACTACTTTCAGATCGTACTTTCATCAAATCAGGGTTACATTATTACAGATTTACTTCATAAACCATGTATTTTGGTTTTTAAGAATCCAGATACGATGGGATAATTTGACACTGGATGACAGCAAAAATCCTGAATAATCCCGTAAAGGCCTGAATGAAAGACAAAGCATCCTGTAGTTTAAATCTATAGATTTACTGGAAAATGCAGGGAATTCATTGATGACAACTTTTCATCATTACGTTAAAGCTTAATAATGGCTTTCCACATGGTAATTTCTACTGCAATTTATGGCTGCTCATGTCTTCTTAATTAATCCAAACAAACCCAATATAAGTCTATCTAAGTACATGCTTAAAAAAAAAAAGCTCTCTCATCTAGGGTATGCTACCAAACACTGCTGTTAATTTCCTATATTAACCAATAGGGTACAGTACAAGGTAGCTGAATTTTGTGCATCCATATATGGGTCAAATTAATAGCATAGAAATTTCAAAGTGATTTACAAAATAGCCAGACTTTATCTGTAAAATATAAAATATTAAAACAAAAGGTTTATCTGTAATATATTGTTTTCTATTTGACCACCTAGCCAAATCTAAGTCTAAAATGTTAACTAGAACTGTGTAATCCCTCATATCCCTGTTTATCTTTTAGCGGGAAGCACAAAGAGTGGCACTGGCTAATTATTATCTGTAGTATGGAAGCAAATAGTAAATTGATGCTTTCTGTCCACTCCATCACACTCCATAACTCATTATCACAATATAATCCCTTTCTGAATATGGTTATTATTGTATATTTGTAAGATAAAAGATTGTAATTATCATTTTCAACCACTAGAGGCCATCATGTACAGGCAACTTTACAATAATGAAACAAAGACAAAAACAATTACAATAAGCAACCGCCACCCTGAAGTGCTTTTGTGGTAAATTAATTCATTCTTGAATTGCTGAATAACAATGATAAAGCACAATCTGTAGTACATTAGAGGCAAAAATCATTTATAATCTTGTTAAAGCCACCTCATGTTTATTACGCAATAGAACCCAAAGAGGGCTTTACCGTCTGGTAAGGTACGCCTCATGCCATTAAATGTCAAAGGCAAGTCCTGTATGTATGATTTATTGCAATATATGTTGAATTACTGTCATAGAAGACACTCTAAATGCCCACATCATGTTCACGGATATCTACCAGTCTTAATCATAGTTTTGTCAAAAGCAAATCTGTGGTCATGTTGCCACCCGATGAAAAATCACATCACGCCCGGTGTGTAGCGGCCTTAATACCTCAATATTATTATTATTATTATTTATTTCTTAGCAGACGCCATTATCCAGGGCGACTTACAATACTAAAAGAAAATCTTACATGGGGCTGTTCTTCAGTTCAGGTACCTCGTAAACAAAAGCAAAACATGGTTTGTGAACTGTTTATAAAACAGGTAAAAGAATAATAAAAAATAAAAAAATGTTATTAGGATTTGAGTGCAGGTTCGTGTTATTGTTTAAGTTTCAGTTAAGGTACTGTTACGTCCTAAAATGTATTGGCGAAAGTAAAAAAAAATAAAAATAAAATAATGTTTTAGTATTTAAAAATATCTAGTAGCCTAGAGGAGTGAATGCTGATGATGCTGTTGGTTCAGTAACTCGTCCGTAGTGTGTTCATAAAGTTTATTTGTTACAGAAGTGGATTTGTTACAGAAGAGAGTACAGTGCCTGTGTTGTTGTGATATGCTAAATAAGGTTGGTGAAAGTAAATCCAGTTGTTTGACTTTTACAACTTTATTCAAACTGGAGACTAGTTGCTACTGGTGTTGTAGTTACTGTATTGCCTCCAACAGCAAACACTATTCTCTATTTTTTTTTTTTTTTAAACTTTATTTGTATACTGAATAGATAGATTGAACGTATAGGGCAGCGAGGAAACACACTTAGGGCCTCATTCACTAAACAGTGGTAACATGTTTTGCATGCAGTAAGCCCTTTACTGTGTGTTTTGTACACTTGCTGTATTCACTAACCAGTGGCAGGCAACCTAGCGTGTGGAAAAAGTACCGTGTTCGAGTCATTTAAATAATGAATAATGTTAATTGGAGGACATGTACGCAAATTACGTCACTAGATGCCTCAGCATGCATTAAAAGTACCGCTTATTGAAACCAGGTGGTGTCACAGAACCAG
This sequence comes from Acipenser oxyrinchus oxyrinchus, assembly GCA_030684275.1. Taxonomy (NCBI): domain Eukaryota; kingdom Metazoa; phylum Chordata; class Actinopteri; order Acipenseriformes; family Acipenseridae; genus Acipenser; species Acipenser oxyrinchus. Next base: position 28,532,800 of record CM060250.1, read on the forward strand.
CAGAAGACCTGCACAGGAGAGCGAGAAGAAGAGTAAGGGAGAATTTTGGACCAGGCAGACGTTACTAGGACTGTGTGAGAAGCATAGATCATACTAGCCTTATATGTAGGGCCCCTGAACATTCACAATATCACAAATTTCAAAGACAAATATGCCTACCTACTGTGAAAAAAATATGCATTTTATTTTCCTTACAATATTTTACATTACTTTTCACCTCCCTGTTCATTTCCTATTTTTATCAAGTAGAAGCAGCGCTACAGTAGCTGTACACAGTCCGGCGTCAATGCCGTGCATTTGGTTACTACAGCAACAGGGTCAAACAAATACCAGTTTCATGATTGGTGAATTCCTCACACTGTACAAAGACATAACATGTGAGTCAGAGGCTGGAAATTTAAAATGGTTGTTTAAATAGTGTTGATTCATTAGCGTGCAGTGTAAAATGCAGACAGGTGACAAATGAAAAAAAAAGCTAAATTAATTTCAACAGAAGATCGCGTTCAGAGCTAAGAAAAGGGGATGCATGCAGGTGGGATTCTGTTTTGCTCAACTTGTAATGTGTCTTTGGATCATCTAAGAAAATGTACTATTGTTGACAAGCACGACAGCGCAGTACACAGAAACAAGAACATCAAACTTGAAGTTCAGGCTAAACAATTACTGAACAAGCAGGTCACAATCACAGGAGTGTTTAAAAAGAGCACAGAAAGTGGAGAAACACGTAATGTCAACACGTTTGAACTAGTGGAAGCCTTTGTGCAGCGAACATACCGATACAACGGCTGGTCAATGAAATATTACAAAGTTTTTTTAATGAAAAAAATCCCTAATTGTGGAGCCATGCCTAACAGTGACACACTCAGACAAGAGTATCTCCCTAAAGTGTCTTTTATAAAGAAAAACACAAAAGCTTTGGTTTTGTCATTTCAGGTTTGCAGTTAACGTTTCTCCCGTGTTTAATATTTTGGGATTAAAGGCAGCAAAATAGTCTATGGGAATTACACAGTCATTGTAATTAATGTGTCAACATACGTTTTAAAGGTTTACAAAACTTGAAAATGTTGCTGAATATGTCATTCAAGGCTGTTTTTAAAAAATCTATTTTCTCTGCTTGTTACTATTTTTTGCAGCCAACACAGACCATTTCAAACGACTCTTGTTTCCAGCAAAAGTTTGTTTCATTTTTAAAGATTGTTTCAATAGCAACTGTTTAATTGACTGAGCAAGTGCTTTGCTAACATTTGATTAATATTACAAACAAGTAATATTAATCAAATGATCAAGTAAAACAAACAAATATTTATTCGATTTGCAAAGTTAAACATAAATGTCCCATTAACAATTACTTTCTCCGCATTGACTTTCTCGCAGGACGCTGTGAGTCTTTGGGTCAAGCAAGTCTAAAACAATAACTCAATACAATCACAAAGCCCCAAGATAGCAGGTTCTCCTGCGCAATGTGATGTTTATCTGCAATACATTTTGATATATATATATATATACACAGTACTATGCAAAAGTTTTAGGCAGGTGTGAAAAAATGCTGTAAAGTAAGAATGCTTTCAAAAATAGACATGTTAATAGATTATATTTATCAATTAATTAAATGCAAAGTGAGTGAACAGAAGAAAAATCTAAATCAAATCCATATTTGGTGTGACCACCCTTTGCCTTCAAAACAGCATCAAGCATCAATTCTTCTAGGTACACTTGCACACAGTTTTTGAAGGAACTCGGCAGGTAGGTTGGCCCAAACATCTTGGAGAACTAACCACAGTTCTTCTGTGGATTTAGGCAGCCTCAGTTGCTTCTCTCTCTTCATGTAATCCCAGACAGACTCGATGATGTTGAGATGAGGGCTCTGTGGGGGCCATACCATCACTTCCAGGACTCCTTGTTCTTCTTTACGCTAAAGATAGTTCTTAATGACTTTCGCTGTATGTTTGGGGTCGTTGTCATGCTGCAGAATAAATTTCTGGCCAATCAGATGCCTCCCTGATGGTATTGCATGATGGATAAGTATCTGCCTGTACTTCTCAGCATTGAGGAGACCTTTAATTCTGACCAAATCCCCAACTCCATTTGCAGAAATGCAGCCCCAAACTTGCAAGGAACCTCCACCATGCTTCACTGTTGCCTGCAGACACTCATTCGTGTACGCTCTCCAGCCCTTCGGCGAACAAACTGCCTTCTGCTACAGCCATATATTTGAAATTTTGACTCATCAGTCCAGAGCACCTGCTGCCATTTTTCTGCACCCCAGTTCCTGTGTTTTCGTGCATAGTTGAGTCGCTTGGCCTTGTTTCCACGTCGGAGGTATGGCTTTTTTGCTCAAGTCTTTCATGAAGGCCACTTCTGACCAGACTTCTCCGGACAGTAGATGGGTGTACCAGGGTCCCACTGGTTTCTGCCAGTTCTGAGCTGATGGCACTGCTGGACATCTTCCGATTGTGAAGGGAAGTAAGCATGATGTGTCTTTCATCTGCTGCAGTAAGTTTCCTTGGCCGACCACTGCGTCTACGGTCCTCAACGTTGCCCGTTTCTTTGTGCTTCTTCAAAAGAGCTTGGACAGCACATCTGGAAACCCCTGTCTGCCTTGAAATTTCTGCCTGGGAGAGACCTTGCTGATGCAGTATAACTACCTTGTGTCTTGTTGCTGTGCTCAGTCTTACCATGGTGTATGACTTTTGACAGTAAACTGTCTTCAGCAACCTCACCTTGTTAGCTGAGTGGCTGTTCCTCACCCAGTTTTATTCCTCCTACACAGCTGTTTCTGTTTTAGTTAATGATTGTGTTTCAACCTACATATTGAATTGATGATCATTAGCACCTGTTTAGTATAATTGTTTAATCATACACCTGACTATATGCCTACAAAATCCCTGACTTTGTGCAAGTGTATCTTGAAGAATTGATGCTGTTTTGAAGGCAAAGGGTTGTCACACCAAATATGGATTTGATTTAGATTTTTCTTCTGTTCACTCACTTTGCATTTAGTTAATTGATAAATATAATCTATTAACATATCTATTTTTGAAAGCATTCTTACTTTACAGCATTTTTCACACCTGCCTAAAACTTTTGCACAGTACTGTATATATATATATATATATATATATATATATATATATATATATATATATATATATATATATATATATATATATATATTTTCATGTAGAATGTTTTAACGCCAGCACAGCAAAAATCCAAGAACCTGTTTTTATGATGACATTAAATGTGGTGTAGCTAAACCGGGATAGCTGGCTGTATGTTTTTTTTTTTTTCTCTTCACTTTAACTGGACAGTCAGCTCGTCCAAGTATCACCCTACCTGCTATAGCATAGCGTTTTATTATAGCATAGTGGCTGTGTATTTGCATCTATAGCGACCCGGCCTGTGCGCTAGGCAGCACCAGGACCTCTGCGACCGGTTTCCCCCGCCTGAAGTACTGTACTACTTCCTATCGTCGATTTATATTGACAAAAGAATATTAGAATTGAGTGAGAAACTGTGTAAATGTTCAAAGGAGAGCTAGCGTTCAGAGGTGGAAACATCACATTATTATTATTATTATTATTATTTTTGGTGAATACCTTGTCAAAGTACTATAGAGTTGTACACGAACAGCACCAGTCCCCGTGTCAGCGCCAGTCCCAGCAGTGTCAGCACCAGTCCCAGTGTCAGCACCAGTCCCAGCAGTGTCAGCACCAGTCCCAGTGTCAGCACCAGTCCCAGTGTCAGCACCAGTCCCAGCAGTGTCAGCACCAGGCACAGTATCAGCACCAGTCACAGTGTCAGCACCAGTCCCAGTGTCAGCACCAGGCACAGTATCAGCACCAGTCACAGTGTCAGCACCAGTCCCAGCAGTGTCAGCACCAGTCCCAGTGTCAGCACCAGTCCCAGTGTCAGCACCAGTCCCAGCAGTGTCAGCACCAGGCACAGTATCAGCACCAGTCACAGTGTCAGCACCAGTCCCAGTGTCAGCACCAGGCACAGTATCAGCACCAGTCACAGTGTCAGCACCAGTCCCAGCAGTGTCAGCACCAGTCCCAGCAGTGTCAGCACCAGTCCCAGTGTCAGCACCAGTCCCAGCAGTGTCAGCACCAGTCTTACCAGTCAGCACCAGTTACCAGTCCCAGCAGTGTAAGGTAACTTAAGTAGCAGTGAACCAAATGCATGTAAATAAAGGTATGAACCCATCTACTTATTAATATTGATGTTACATTCTTGTCCTTTTAAAATCACATATTTCTGACAGTGTGAATATGGTCATTTTAGGTTGCTGTGGTTTTGCTGGGAGACAATTGGTTTTCATCTTTGAAATAATATGGGTAATCAAATTTTAACATTAACATCATCATCCAAGGGACTTAATATTGCTTTGCAGTTTGCATGAACAGTCTCCAGGCTTTATAAGATGATAACTTTTACCTTTGTAACATGAACAGGATCTGCAAGAGGTTTGTTCAACTTTTTTTTTTTTGCCTCAGTAAAAATCTAATCCTAGCTACGCCCCTGGATAGAGCTACATAAAAAGTTATACAATGCCAAAGTCAAATAAAAATAGTTTTTTTTAGGTGTTTACTAATCAAAGGTGAATGATCAATTTACCTTTTTATTATCAATCTACTGGCAACCTATATTTTCTTACTGTGCTAAAACAGAAGTAACCAGTGTGTCGATCTCCAATAGGTCACAAATCACAAGCCCCTAGATCCACACACTGAGAAAAAAACGCCAAAGTCAAATAAAAATCAACAGGTTGGATTTTATTTACCACAGGCTAAAGTGTAGTAGACAAACTATATAAAAAGTCAAACACTGCCTGAAACGTTTGCATGGTGTAAATGGTCAATAGCTAAATTAATAAGCTAAGCGCTTCTTTTGGTTGCCTCACGGCGCTGTCTCCACTGTCTACAGCATACGATGCCATGCATAATATGAGGGTCGCTATGTTGGGCTAAGTTAATTTAAAAAATGTGTACATGGCAGTATTAATTAAATTTGCATACATATTAATCACCAGGATCGAGTTGTGGTCAGTCTAATTCAGTCTTAGCAGTGTGCGACACCCAGTCAGGAAAAACTCAATTGTGACATCAAACCAAAACTGAGCACTCATCACGGAATCTGTGCATACGCAGATGAAATGAGTCGGGACGGCTTGAGTCGGGCTGTGTGCGGTGGGCTTTAGTCTACATTGACAGAAACTGTTCAGATAGTGTGTACCAGACCAGAGATTTTCATTCATCAAGCAGAAAAAAGGTGAAATACATAAATTAATACTGTATTTATGTATTTTCTGGCAGATTAATTTGGAACAGTTATTAAACATAGTTTGAAAGATAACATTCAAGGTCCTTTACCAGAGATTAGGGACCTCATATTGACCAACCTGGTTAAAGGAAATCTCTGATCCATTTTCTGGCGGATTAATTTGGAACAGTGATTACACATAGTTTGAAAGATAACATTCAAGGTCCTTTACCATAGATAAGGGACCTCATATTGACCAGCCAGGTTAAAGGAAATCTCTGATCCATTTTCTAATGATTTTATTTAGTACTTTATGCTCTGTATTCGTTAACATTAGACTACCAGTTTTTAATACTATTAGTTTATCACTTCCACCCAAAGCATTTCTTAGATTTCAAGTGAAAGTTAAAGATATAAAGAGATTAGATCCAGCAGTTGTAAGATGCTACTTGACTATAATCTTTCACTTACTGTGTGCTTATTACGCTATTATGAGGACCCTGTATATGTGCCTGCACTAGTTTTCATTTAGGGTAAGGGTAACAAATACCAGAATACATGATTCTAGTTAATAATGCAGCCTGGCACTCGGACAGCACTGAAATGACCCTTTCCTCTGCATTCCCCACACTGCTAAGTGGAACTAGTCACTGAGATACGCACAGTCTAAGTACTTAATCCTTTACTGTCAGGTAGCGACAACAGTAATCCATGATTCAACATGTTGTCTGTCATTAATGGGGGCACCCTCAGTGGATGTGTCAGTGGAGGCAGGATTAACACAGGACAAGGTACATATCTGAGGAAACTCTGAGTCCAACATAGATCTAGTTTCCCTGTTTGTCAGCAGTTGCTGATGGAGAGACAGGGGTGGTGTTGACAACAGCTGATAGTGTGGCATTTCTGGAGCCAGGCACCGTTCTCAATGAAGCGTGGTACAAGTGCTCTGAATAAGAATGGGCTGTGATTTACTGGGAATTGGTGAACCAAGATTTGGGGGTCAAGTAGAACTACTGGCTCAGAAATTGATATAGAAGTAGATCCACTATCTTTTTCGAAAAGTGAATCGCGTTTTTACCTAAAAATTGGGATGAATTTTTTATTCAATCTCACAATTAAATGTTTCATGTTAAATAATATACCAAATTCCAAACGTATACTATTTTTAAATTGCACAGAGGAAATAATTGCTTTACATATCATATTTTTGTATACAAGAATGTCAAGGGATCAATTCATCCATATGCACATACTAATTTCATTGTTTCAGTGTTTCATTTAGTAGTCAGTACTGGTGGGTTCATAAGCCTAAGGGACTTCTTTGTACCAACTGCAAACACAATTTTTCTGAGATGAATAAAACACTGATAACAGTGTAAATGTTTTGAAAAATAACTTAGTTGCAAATAATTTATTTGTTTTGTTTTTAAAAATATTTTATTAATCTGAAAATGTGCCTGTAGCATTGCAATTGCTTCAAAATGGTCTCTCTCTCACTCTCTCTCTCTCTCTCTCTTATTAGCAACCTCTCGGTTCCCAGCAAAAAGTTGTTGTTAACCGAATGTTGTTATTACGTGAAAAGTTGTAGAAACAGCGCACTGAAATATATGTCTTGGTTCATTACAGTGTTAAAAAATAAACATGAAAAATACCAAATATTAGAATAAACTACTGTTTACTATGCATTTTACACACACATATATATATATTTTTTTTATTGAAGCTAGTTCTGACTCCCCAAGATAATACATCTATATAAAGTATTTTTACTAAAAAATCTAGTAGACTATTAGGGTGTAAAGCTTGAATGGTTAATCCGAGTCATCCGAAACTCAGCAGATGACTTAAGTGGCCAAGGCTTTTGTGCTCTTGGACTTTTAACCCATCTTTACTTTATTTGTTTAAACCCTGGCTGAGAGAATTGAGAGAGGTCCATTAACCATTCTAAAGCACACTGGAATGATTCATCAACCACGGAAACATCATTAAATCAGTCCAGAGGAATACGTTACGGAACCTGTGAATTAATAATTTTAAACTTGCGTGCAAATGTGAGCCTGTTGCATGACAGATTCTATCCGGCTGTCTGGATAGTGTATACGTTTAATTATTTTTTTCTTTTTTCTGTGAACTTTTACGGATGCAGAGCATGCAAGTCATTCATGGCTTGCAATTCTAATTTGTTTAAATAAAATCAGAACAAATCATTTCAACTTACCAAGAAGAAGCTTAATGCTATGGCTATGCATGTTAGACAAAACAGAACTATAAATCACACTTTCCAAAACAACACAGGTAAGTTAGCTACACCATTCGTATGACCATTTTAGATCACAAACATTGTTTATGGAAATATTTCTTACAAAGGTACAGTCTGTGCAACAGGAGTCATCTTTAAAAAAAAGATCAATGATATAACCAAAAGAAATATAAAAAAGTCACATGCAAGGATAATACTGTTCAACTGTTCAAATAGATTATTTGTTTTTTGAAGAAATCTATTCGATTTGTCAAAATACATATGAATAAACCACAATGTGCCTGATTTGTCAAAATACATATGAATAACCCACAATGTGCCTCTATTCTCACGATGCAGGTTACAGTATTTAAATCCCTGAAGGTTTAGTCCTTGACATTTGGTTTATTGTCAACTGTCATTTATATATTGACATTAGGATACACTTCTGTTGGTTTCATCTCAGTGTATTTGTATGTGTGTGGTTGTGGTCTATAAAACGTATACTTCGATGCTGCTATTGGCAATTGTGACATTGTGTACCACATACAGTGACTGCTTCTAAAGACATGATGTATTTTATATTTTTTGTCTTTTCTTCATCCAGCTAGTTCATTTACTGACTATGGGGAGCAGAAACAATGTTGTTATTCTCGTTCACTTGTCAACTTTAGCCTATGCACCTTGTTTTGTGACCTTTTTTTTTTTTTTTTTAGAAGGCTTGGTACATGAAAAAACAGATAAGATTAAGAACAGATTAAGTCTACGAATGTGCGCAAGTGAAATGTAATTTAGATGGTAAAAAGTATCAAAATGCCTCTTGTGTGATTTCATTTAAGACAGTGGTGGTGTTTACAGCTTTTCGTCTTGGTCTAAATGAATCATATGCCGCTTAATTGTCACATTCTGTGTTTAAAAATTTGTACAATTCTTTGAACAATCATTGAGGGCTGCCCATCAGCAGAAAAACAGCAACAGAAATAGAAGACGGCTGTATAAACATTTTGCTGATTCCTTGAAACGTATAGAGTCAAAGACCAGTTATTTGTGGAGGATCAAGCAAATTAAATCAGAAAGAGGGTTTGTGGTTCCAGCCACAACTACCCACAGCTAGTACTGTTATAAATACCAAACCCACTGAAGAACACACATCCCTGCAAGCTGTTAATATAACTTCAGAGTTTTCCGGTCTGTTTTATTAAACAGTCTGTTAAAAGATGCATCCTCTTTTATTCCAGACTGTGACCATGTTCTCTTCCTAATTTGGAGATTCAACTGCAGTTTGAAACCCGTAACCCTGGTCCCAAAACCATACTTCTATTAGATCAAAAATAAATATTTTTTATCAAACTTTATTCCTCAGAAATACCCATAACAAAAGGCAGCATTGCTTTGGTAAAAGGCTAATACTGTTATTATTATTATTATTATTATTATTATTATTATTATTATTATTATTATTATTATTATTATCATCATCATCATTAGCCCATAACAACCCCTTAAATTAATTTAAACACACAACTCTCACATATTTTACAGGTTACCGATCTTGAAGTTAGTTTCAATGTTTAAAATCTACCGATCACCGCCCGCATCCAGTTCAAGACTCTTGTACTAGCCTACAGATGCCTTGACCAGACTGCACCCAGCTACCTCCAGACCCTCATCTCTCCCTACACCCCCACTCGACCTCTCCGCTCCGCCGCACTAGAAGACTGGCTCTACCTCCTCTACGCCCCTGCCTCCAGAGCCCGCCTCCTTCTCCACCCCGCCCGCAGTGGTGGAATGACCTACCTACAGATGTCAGGGACCGCCCAGTCCCTGACCACATTCCGCGCCTCCTTAAGACTCACCTCTTCAGACAGCACCTGTAGAACTCCTCTGTTTCCCCTGGGACACTTTCACCCTTCCTTAAATTTGCTTTACTTACTCTTACCTGCCCCTACTTTACTGCATTTAATCCTGTACTTCAGAGTACTGTAACCTGCCATATGTTTAAACTGTAGTATTTGGTATTTAATCATATCTTGATGTAACTATCACTGTCACTTATCTGCTGTATTGAATTGTATTTTGTCACACTTGTACTTGCTTGAACTTGTCATTGTATTTATCTTGCTCTTATTGTATTACCTGTACTGTAACACTTGAAATGTATTTGCTTACAATTGTAAGTCGCCCTGGATAAGGGCGTCTGCTAAGAAATAAATAATAATAATAATATAAATAATATCAGCCACTAAATATATTACTAGTGCATGCCCAGGGTAGATCGACAATCTTAATGCTATGGCAGGTTGCTACCCATGAACAGTAGTCACGTGAATAGGCATAAAGACACTTAAGTCATTTTTACAAGCACAGAAATAAGGAGTTACCACCCACCTTTTACAACTTTTTGAGGTCTGAAATACTTGCTTTACTTTTCTTCCCCAGGAGAAGTGGGTAAACTGGCATTGTAAATGATGCCAAGGAAAGAAGGAGGGGACACATTTTCTAATGGTACTGTGCTACTTTTCAAAAAGTGAATAGGATCATTTGTAATATATAGCTTTAAAAAATATGAGAGAAGAAAAATGCCCTACAAAAAATTGTGGAACATCTGATAATAACTGATTCATGTTGCATGATGCACGGGTCATCAAATCTAGATCCGAAACTGTCCATGGTTTGGCAATTCTGTCGAATTGGTTGTGGTCTTGTTAAATAATGGTTTATTTTTTTACTCAAAATATTAGCATGCTCCCCCCCCCCCTTTCAATTAAACATTGCCGCTCAGTTTACTGCAGGTGGTTTACAACTTTACATCAGAAAAATGTAAATGTGGCGGGCTTACTGACAAGAAGCTTCCACTGTAGATCACAGGATCGCATTCAACCATCACAAACCTTTCTATGCAATTTCATTAACTCCTACTTATGTGTTACACCTGCACAAATACAATTCAATTCTAAAATCTGATGATTATGGATTATACATCATTAATGGAAAACAAGCTAACAATTTAGCTGGTGCCCTCCGCACTGGGAAATGCCCGAGATGTCTGGCCTTGCTCATTGTCCTGTGTAAGGTATTGTTGTTTAAATCAGGAGCATAAGATACAGCTTATCGCCACAGTACTCCAAAGACACATTCTCCGCCCCAGCTAATTCTCCAGCCAGTAGGATGGTGACCTAAAACATGCTTCTAGACTCCCATATGGGTTATGTGGTCATGAAGGGAAGACATGGGTTCATGAATACATTCTGGTAACCACTGACCCCAGTCGTGTGGAAATAGGATGATTTCTCAAAGAAACCTCTTTAAACTTTTTAAACCAGTCCCTATTTAGGAAAAAAATGAACAAAAACTACAAACAAGCAAAATAAAGACACTGATTTGTAAAGGAAGGTTTGAACATGCACATACTGTGCAACTGTGGAGTGCTAGGTCTTAACAAAGGGTGTGACAGGGGTGTGCTCACCATAGTGGTTGTGAAGGGCATTTTGGTGTCTACGCCCTGGTACAAAACGTGTCTTCCGCACAGTCTGCTACATATTATACATTATTGCGTAGTCTCCATTTTACCAAAAATGTGCAAGACATCTGGGGGAGGTAATTACTTTGCTTAGCCTCGTCCATATATTTACACACACAAAGGGAAGAAGTTTGCGCTTCAGAACCACGAAGCCCACTTCATGCGGTAAACCAGGAATCTGTCTGAAACGCAGAAGGAATGTGACAATACTGTTTAACACTTGTAAGACTTGCTGTATGATGTGCTGTCCAGAAACAACTGACAATAACCGTATAAATAAAATAAAATAAAATAAACAGGTATGTAAGTACTGTATGTGCTACTTCAGCCAGATATGTTAATACACTGGTCATCAAATTGTAAAATGTGCTGTAAATTTAACCAATTAAACACATTTTAACTTTTTTTTCTTTAAAATTATAAGAACCAGTTATAAAAAGAGGAGACACTTGAATTTTTTGTTGTAACACGAGACTCCAAGAAACTTGTAGAATGGCCCACAAACTGTAATTAGACTATGAAACAATATAGGAATACATCTGTATTAAGACAATGTAAAAAAAGGCATTATTATTATTTATTTCTTAGCAGACACCCTTATCCAGGGCGACTTACAATTGTTACAAGATATCACATTATTTTTTACACACAATTACCCATTTTGGACTACTTTGTCTGATGTGTAATAAACTGAATAATACATGGGCAAGGATCATCCTCCCATTCATTTCAATGGGCATTTTGATGCCACAGCACAACTTAAGAGGGCTTAGGTCGACCAGGGTGTCCTCGCCTAACCGTGCACCAGCAACCCCTGTAGTCTGGCCGGGCGTCTGCGGGTTTGCAGGTTCAACTAAGTACCTCTACATGGACAGAGCCTTTGTAAACAAATATCCCTATGCTTAAAGGCTAACCTATTTAATTGCATTCATACATACAAAGAAATAAATAGTTCAAATCAATCTGGGAGGCCTTTGCAACTATATTTTGTTGCTGCAAAAATCCATCCCTATCATTTTCTATCAAACGTGCACCCTGCTTACATTTCCTGGTGTTTTGTTGAACACATGGCTCAGATGGAGAAACTGTATTAAAGAAATATCATGCTGAGAAGCAGCTGCAAATCGCACTAGGACTTTAAAATAAATAAATGTATTACTAAAATCAAAGCAAACCATGCTTTTGCCCAAGTACTTTATTTGTTTGGCTTCTGTGAGAAAGTCCTCTTGTGGTGGAAGTATAGAATATCATTCATATCAGTTAATATGATACAAGAGCTGATGTTGGGGGCTTCTTGGTTACTGAGTTTAGGAAGTGCTGTTATCGTAATGTGCTATGTTAGATTGTTCAATATTAGATTCTTCAATACTTTCCAACCAATCTAAATCACAGAAGTGCCACCTTAACCAAACAAAGCAGGTGAAGAACAGTACTATAAACCAAGGACACTGAATAGACTAAAAGGTGATAGCTTTATACCACTTGTTTGGAATAAAAAGATAAAGATTGGTACCAGAGCTTTTTAGCCTGGTGCTTGGAAGTAACCTTTGGTTAATCTCAAAGCATAGGAAGGATATATAGATACACCTTTGCTCAAATAAGTGGGAACAAAGTATTATCAAAATTGGACAAGATATAAAAATTGTATTACTAATGTGAAACTTTGGATGCAACAAAACTTTCTGCAGCTAAACAGTGACAAGAACGAGGTTATGTTATTGGGTACTCTGCATCAACTACGAAAATCTAATCGTCTAACATGACCAATGATGGGGTCCAAACCAAGTTCTGTTCCAAAATGAGAAACTTGGGGGTCATTTTTTATTCTGGTTTAACTTTTTAGTTGCATGTTTGTAATATTACCAAGCTAGCAAACTAGTACATGCTTTTGTTTCATCCAGACTTGACTACTGCAATGCCCTACTTTCTGGGGTGTCAAAGAACACCCTTCAAAAACTGCACTATGTTCAAAAATCAGCAGCTAGGGCGTTGACTAGGATTCGTTCTCGTTCTACACTGGCTGCCTGTCAAATATCATATTGATTATGAAGTTGTGCTCCTGACTTATAAGGCCAGTAAGGGAATTTCTCCCCTTATATCTTTGACCTCCTGCTAAATTACACTCCTAGTCGCACTCTGCGGTCCTCTGATGCTGGACTTTTGGTTGTTCCTCTGACCAAACGAACAGTGGGCACTAGGGCTTTTTCTTGTTATGCACCTAGGCTGTGGAACACACTTCCAACTGAGATCATTGATTCTGAGTCCTTGCCTGTTTTTAAATCTCGCCTAAAAACTATTTTATTTAAATTGGCATTTTTGCAGATTTTTTTTTAGCTGTTATGATATTTCTTGTTTTTGTCTACCTTGGTATTGTGTAATTTTTTTATGATTGCATTATTGTTATTTTATCTGTCCTTTCTTATTTGTTAAGCTCTTTGTGATATGTGTTTGTGAAACACGCTATATTATTATTATTATTATTATAGCTGTGTCAGGGACAGAAACAGACTCCAATTACAGAGCACTCTGAGAAATAACCTAAAGTGGTGTGCAATGGGAGTCTTACTTTCATCCATGGTTATAAACCAATAAAAACAGGCTACCGGGAACTCTTACGCACTTGTGCTAAGGAATGTCCATACCACAATTAATTACAAATAGATATCTAGAAATGTATGTATGAGTAACGTTAAACTGCAGTGCAGCCCAATATTTATACTGCAATCCGCTCATCTGATGAGCCCTGTGAACTGCCCCATCCAGTCCATTCCAGTCCAATGAGTATGGGCACCTCCACTGTACCCACTGGGAATATTCTGGGCAACACAGTTTGGAAAGAAACGGAACAGGCTGCTAAATTTATACAAAAATAAAATGTCTGATACAAATATTAAAGCATCCCTGGAAACGTCAACAGCATTTCCTAAACCCTGCGACCATAAAGCCCCCTTTGCAAGAACTACTAAACTGGTCAGTTGCAAGAGTGGGGCAGATACAGCGATTTCTGATCCTTATGAAATTAATTAATAAGGATTATTTGCATTAGTTCTTTTTGATGGCTGTCGAAGTTGATGTAAGTAAAAAAGAAAAAAAAAAATTCTATACTTCGTCTGTCAAAATCCTGAGCCAACAACAGAACAGTCAACAGTACCAGAGCTCTGTCATCAGTTAGTTAAGATATAGCCTTCCTTGTCATCTTGTACAGTACTGTGGAAGGGTCAATTATTCAATCTGTCAGTCAGGATTGATAAAATACTCCAAGTGGAAGTCTTTTCATTGCCATATTGATCTATATGACTGGCCAGTCTTTCCTTTTTACCTGTTTCTGATTACAAGAACATTTTTTCTTGTGAAAACCTAAATTCCACTGTTTGTTTAGAAGTGTGATATACATTTCATGAATTATACAAACATTCATAACTTCAGGAGAGCAGTTTTTCTTTTCTTCCAGTTTTTGATACTTTTTTATGAAGGTCAAATACAAGCTACACAAGATTTTATAAAACATGCCATAAATCACCCTATATTTATTGCTTAATTATAAATATAAGATCTTACTCAGGAATTGTTATTAAACATAGAAAGTGTAGCTGTTTTTGTTTACTTCCAAACAGTGCAGTATAGACATCTTCTATAGCGTGGTTTTCAACCTTTTCATCTCAAGTACCTTGAATCTCACTCTTTGGGGCTGTAAATCTCACTTAAGGAAAGCCAACCCTTGGCATCTCTAGTACTCGCACATTTGGTCACCGTTGCAAGGAACTGGGGTTCCTGAATTCGGCTGGTGTTAATACCTCTTGCACTAACATTTGTATTTGATCAAATTGTTACCGTCCTTCTCGCACTAGTTTATTTTTATTTTTGTTTTTATACAGACTGACGTCATATCGCATTCATAAATATTGACACTTGATTTTAAAAGGGAGAGACATCATTTTTGTGCCTAACTCCTAAAAAACAGTTGTCAAAAATGTTTGGTTGATGTTGCATTTGCAACCATTTTAGTCGCAGTCTGGAGCCATGCATCATAATTTCTCTGTGATTCGGAGGTACAACACATTGACATATTACGATGGTGCGATTGAGGGAGTATTGTGGTTGAGGAATCGTATCATCATAAAGAACAACTGCCGGTGTGTACCAGTTACAAGCCCATCACATACAATGCGTACGACAGCTTGGAAACCACTGTTCTATACAGAAAAGAAACTAACAAGATGCTGTCCAAATGAATCTGGTGACATGGTTACACAATGTACAGTAATGCTCAAAATTAAACAGAGTATGCGCGGAAAATCTGATTAATATTGGAAAAATTAATTATAAACCTTGTTAGCCTTTATGCAGATGGTTATTTCTCTATTCAACCAATATTGAGTCATCAATGCCTTGTCTCATGTCTATTTTTAAAGAATATTCATTACTCTCTGGATATAAAATGAATAAAGACAAAACATAGATAATGACAATTAATAACAACACTGACAGTGTTCCTAACATACTTAAAGAACTGAAGCTGCAAACTAATAGTATTAAATACCTAGGTTGTAATATTTGCTGTCATAAGAAACAACTATAGAAAATCATTTCCTTCCATTAATTACTAATTTGAAATCATCCTTGAGAAAATGGTCGGACCTCCCTATTAACATCTATGGC
The DNA here is from genome assembly GCA_030684275.1 of Acipenser oxyrinchus oxyrinchus. Taxonomy (NCBI): domain Eukaryota; kingdom Metazoa; phylum Chordata; class Actinopteri; order Acipenseriformes; family Acipenseridae; genus Acipenser; species Acipenser oxyrinchus. Next base: position 28,548,480 of record CM060250.1, read on the forward strand.
AGAATCAACCTCTTCAGAATGATTTGGTTACCCCAGTTTTTATTCATATTCTCTACAATGCTTATTATTCCCCCTAAAACATTCTTTAAAACAATATACTCTTTAATTACATCATTTGTTTGGTCTAATAAATCACACAGGCTTAAGAGAGACTTACTTCACTCCCCAAGATCAAAAGGTGGATTAAACCTTCCAAATCTAGAACTTTACCTTCTCGCCTCACAAGGCTTCTATCTCTATCATATCATAAATGCTTCAGAAGAAGAACTGTGAATAAATATAGAACATTCTCAAATTCATCCCAAAAACCTATTCTTTCAGCTATTTTCAAAAACCACAAGTCACAATACTGAGAACTTCATAATTAATAATGCAATTCAATCTTGGTTTAAAATGAAAGCTTTCTTAAAAGAACCTACTACAATTCCCAAATATACACAACTTTGGAATAATCCCTGGATCAGGATCCAAGATAGTTCCCTTTCCTGGCCCTCTTGGAGATCTACTGGTATAAATCAGATAAATGATTTGGTTAAAAAAAATGCAATTTTGACATCTTCTGAATTTAAAGATAAATTCAATCTAACTGATTTTGAATCATTTAGACTTCTTCAGATTAAAAACTTTATTACACATAATTTTTCAACAGAAAACATTATTGACAATAGTGACTTTGAACTCATACTATTTAATACAAATCTAAGCACACATCTTACAGGTAGACTGTATAATACTCTTCTCAACTCATCTTGTAGCAGCTCCTCTTTAGACAAAATGCAGGACAGATAGATCTTGGTCGAGATAATGTAGCTGTAAACTGGAAAGCATGCTGGGTACAAACATCAGCTATCACTACTCTAATACAATATAAACTAATGACTAAAATTTATTACAGCTGGAATGTCCTAAACACATTTAACAATAGCATCCCAGATACTTGTTTAAAATGTAAAATACAAACAGACTCCTCGATACATTCTTTCTGGGATTGCTGGAAGATTAGGAAACTGTGGAATGAGTTGGAGAGCTGGCTGTCCTCCACTTTACAGACTACTATACATTTGACTCCCTCCCTCTGCCTGTTCCATGATTCAATTCATGACTCTAACCTGAGGTATCCTTTTGGCTGGATAGCGATGTTATCTTCACTTGTTTTAAAGAAACTAATTCTGGAAAACTGGAAGTCAAACTCAGCTCCAGCAATGGAAAAACTTAATGCTTTACTATTTAAACATTGAAAAAAGCTTGACAGAAGATAAAAACAAAATAGCTCAATCTGAAAAGATCTGGGACAAGATGTTGGAGGATCTCCGGGCCCTCTGATTCTTAGTTTAAAAAAAAAAAAAAAAAAAAGTGGACAAATACATGTTTTTATTTTCTCTTTGATTGCTTGTTTGCTGTTTTCCTCATGTTGGAAGTGTAGAATAACAAGTTATTATACAACAATTCCAATGGTATGCAATGGTTTTGCTTATATGTGCATAGGTCCAAATACCATGTAATGTGAGTGTGTGTGTGTGTGTCCCACCCCCACCTATTGTTTCACTATCATTTATTGTCTTTTTGTTTTGTGTTATTTTCTGTTAAAACAAAAGGTAAAACAATAAACAGTTTTAATAAATCAATTATAAAACAGAGTACAGAGTGCTGTTTCTTATTATGTGTGACAAGTTTAGGGAAAGCACATTTGACTACAATATCTTCAGGTTAACAATGATGGGACCTTAACATTTTTGTAATCCTTATAATTACATTAAAGAGATCTTACGTGAAGTCAATAGGATTCTAGCAAAAATTGCAGCATACATTTCTTCTGAAAAGAATCAATGCTGATTGTAAGGAAGTGAAGTGGGCAAGCATATCAGTGTTGCACAGGCTTTGCACATTTTGCTGGGATAGTAAGCACGGAAAATGATGACTTACTGTAAGTGGAAACATCAATAGAGAACACACATAATCTTATATTAAACAGGTAAGAAATGTAATATCTTAAAAAATAAAGAAGAAAGTTTGTCTGTCTGTTCCTTTATGCATTCGGACCCCGCAGGAGCCAGTGCAAACAAACTTTGCATGGCCTCCTCTTTCATCCAGGGGAAGGTTGAGGGCTATGTTTGGATCCAAAATGTTGACCCCGAGGGTACTTTATTTAGTAACACCATTGCTGGATCACTACAGTAGTAATTTGTATCTCAAATTAAAGAAACCCACAAAACCAAAATAAATAAATAAAAAGAACAAAAATGTAAAATAAATTAAAAATAGCAAAAAAAATCCCAAAAATAAAGTTAAAAAAAGGGAAAGGGGTCCAAGGGCACTGTGCGACACTCAAGAACGGTAACTTATAGGAAACCATAAGGCTACCGTTCCCCAATTTGTCATGCATGAAATATTGAAATATTGCATTTCCGCAGGCAACGCCAGGTACTTCAGCTATTTCGATGGTAAAGCGTGTGCCTTAACACTCTCATTCATTTGGCTAAGGGTTTGTTAACTGAGCTTATTTTTCCTGATTTTAAGAAATTAAAAAATTTCTGTAATTTAAAAATCCTGAAATCCTTCTCATAAAAATCTTTACATGCAGATGCAGTACATTAGCTAAGAGAATAACACAGTATCTAATTAATTAATATAATGTATTGCAGGAGCAGTCTTTGTTTGATATTTTGGCATGCTCACTGCTTTTGGACTCCCTACCAATTCAAATCCCACCAAAAACATTACATCAACAGAGATAAAATGTAGTGCTCAGAAGGTCTTCCCTATTAGTGACAGCTTCTTAGGACTCCCAGTCCAGCAATTACCAGAAAGACATGGGAAAGTACTCAGACTGTCCTCAGTATTACAAACATATCTGTTCATTAAGATCCTACCACCGGAGCTCTTGTAAATGCCAAGAATGCATGTTCAAAGAGTACTTCACCTGCATTCCAGACAGTCACTGTATAACAGTGTTACTGGCCTCAGCTGGCTTTTTAAATGAGTCATCCATAGAAACTGGGCTTTCTAAGGGCCTATTGACATGGTGGTGAGAAGCTTTCTGAGTGGGTCTGGAAATGTAATAAAAGTCCTTACTGCATTAGAACAAATAAGCTAGTAGCATACATCCTTGTCATAGCTATAAACACAGCTTATCAGTATCAGGAAAAGCTAGATCACCATATTCAGCATCCACCAGTAAATTCTGTTACTCATGATCATTTATGCTAAAGAATGTACTAACCAAGTTTCATTTTAATTGGATAATGTATATGATATGTGATGTTTGTATGGGTGTTTCCACTGTATCCTACTATGAACATGCAACCCCAGCAGGGGAGATTAACAAATACATTCTAAGTCATCTTCTACTGTAACCTTCCACTTGTAGAAAATATGTACATATATACATAATCTTAACATGTAATAACTAAGGTTTTCAAATATAAAATGTATTACAAATTGAAATTTACCTGCACAATAGTAGCAATGAAAATACAACCAATACATGATATTGAATGCATTTTAATCCCTTGGCAACAACACACATGGGTTTATACATATAGATCATAAGTAAACAGGCACTCCATCTTATTTACTAGTGGTTGTATTACAATCAAACTACATTTTAATGTAAAAAGAGAGCATATTAAACTTGGTTGGTACATGGGACTACATGTAACTTTAACAAGTAATGAGACAAGCGATATTTACTAGACTTATAGTATGGGGAGACAAAAATTGTGTCAACTTGTAATTTGGAGAAAATCCATGAGGAACAGTGGCAGCCAGGGATACCTGTATACAATTCAGACCTCATGTGTATGTGGTTTACCATATAATTGTGTGAATTCATCCTGTAAACAATAACCATAACCCATAGTATGTTGTAGTTATTCAGTATGAAAGTACATATAAGGCAGCTCCCTTCCCAGTATCAAGTCCCCCTATTTCATTAAAATACTGAAAAAAATGTATGGCCATTGTCAGGGAAATAGGGATAATTGAAGTCAGGAAATACAAGTAAAACACACTGTTATATGAGTCAGAATTCTCTTGTCATGTTAACTTGGAGCTTCTAGTAATTAACCTTTGTCTTGTCCCTTGATTACTAAGGAAAGCCCACGGTGTCAGTCTTCAGCAGTGCCAAGACCATCCAACCTTGTTTCAGAAGCTTGAGATTTTGCCAAAAGTAGGAGGATGTAGATACAAATGTGAACGATTAGTAAACCTGCATGATTTTCATAAAGACCACTGGTTTCTCTCTAATAAAAATAATAAACTACTTTACATGCACGTCTGGTGGCATTAGACCTCCAGTTTAAACACCCATTTTCTTAGATCGGCTGATTATTTTAAGTTCATTGTTAACAAATGAAGCAACATAATAGATTCTTTAGCAATTCCATTGAGCAGTCTATTAATTAGCATTTCCAATAAAATTGCACACCAAACACCTCTTCATTTTCACTTATTAATTGCATTTGATGCAGTGTGCGTTGCTCGAGTTCAGTGCACTTACTGGAGTGGTAGTGCTTTATGAATATGGAAAATATATTATTAGACAATATCTGGTTAAATTAGTTTATATATTGCAGTAAAACAAAACTCAGGAAATTGAGAAAAAAAACAAAAAACAAAAACATTTTACCTCGACTCGTTTGAGACGAAACAATAGAAGTTTTTTGAAGTCCCACGATTCCTTGCAAACAAATGTAACCAAGAACCCATTTATCCTTGCAACCGCCAGACCCGCCTCCTCAATCTCTGCTGATCCTGCGGTGCCTGCTGTCTTGATCACTCAAGCTACTTATCCTCCCTGCTGCTCTAAATGCCTTTACCCCAGGATGCTTCTCCAGCTCGGCTTTTCTTAAAGACTGGCTTACTGACAAGCTTCTGCAAGTTCCAACAAGGAGCGATCAGATTTCTTTATTTACTCTGCACTGCATTTATAGAGTTTGCTGTCCCTTCTCCCTCCCGTTTTTCCTCTCTAGGTCTTCGTTCGTGTGACATCTCTCCCGTCCCCGATTCTCATTATCTCCATTGTCTACAAATCTCCAAAATCAACCAGCTCTGCCACGGTCAATTCATGCAGCTCTGTAAACTCAACTCTCCCCAACTATCCCAACTCTCCCCATTTTCATCAACGCTAGCCATGCTATCATAACAAACAAAATGTTTTCTACTCATCTTTATCCTCTCATTTCTAAAGCTGATCTGCCCCCAATTTTATACTCCCCATTCCTTCTGTTTCAGTGCAGCAACCAAAAGTGATGTTAACCAAAAACAGAAAAATAAAAATAACTACAAAAAAGGATGCTGGTCTGCCACTGCAGTGGAGTCGTACGTTCTTTCTTCTCTCCTTGATATCTATTAGGCCCAAAAGAGTATTGCTAGCATGCCTCTATTTCTTTTGGGGGCAAGTGAAGCTCACTTCCCTACCTTAGAGGGGACCCCTGGCCAAATCTGTCCTCTTTTTCATTTTCCCATTCTCTCACACTCTAATTGCCCTTGGAAATGGCAGCTTGCTTCCTAGCCTTGGAGGTTGATCAGTTCCGTCTCACCTCCGTGCGGGAGACTCTCCGCGAGCCAAGGGGAAACCCTGTACATTTTTGTAAGTCACAAAGCACTTCTCTCCTATTTTCAATTCCCGAGGTTCTTCCTCCACGCAGCCCTTACTCCTGTCACGTGAATACAAAAATAAACTAAAGAAACTTATGGATTACCGCATTCCTTCAAATTTAATATGCAGCCCAAATTTACCACCATCACTTTGAGAAAGTATAAAACATCAACTGAAGATGCATTTACAAAGATGCAACCTCAATTATGCATATAAGAGCCATTTATACAAAATAATATTCATTTTTGTGCAATGAAATGCTACAAACTTGTCTATTAGGCAAATCAGTAAAGCATATTGGATATTGTTAAATTAACATGCCTGTAACAACAACAAATCACTCCTAGTCATCATCCTCCGAGTTGGAGGAGTCTGACTCTGACTTATTTGAAAATGACTGCCTGTATGTCCTGGATGATTAGAGATTAGGCGATAACGTTTTTGTTCGTCTTTCTCGGACAATCAGTCATATTCCTGTTTGTGTACTCGGGCAGTCGTGTCTTTTGTTGGTGATTTTAATACACATATCACTATACTCATATCACTATACATATCACTATACTGCCCATTTTTGAGAAGGAAAAATTGGTTTCAAAAGTGTGTCTTAAATTAGAAAGAATAAGGTACTTGTTTAATAATTTCTGATTATGTGTTTCATAATTAATATTCTGTTTAACTTCTAGACCACAGCTATTTTTTAAAATATTTTTTCTTAACTTGGAAATGCCACCAGCCAAGTTAGTGTTTTGATTAACATCCTCCAAAAACGACACAAGGCACAGTAATGTAAAAGTTAATAATTAAACCGTTTTAGAGACTGTGATGCATTTTTATTTATTTATTTTTAAATCTGGGCCTTGTCGAGCCTTTTACGTTTTACGCAGTTCTGTGCATGGGTAACATTTTGATTTCATTTTGCTATTTGGTTGTTAATGGGGAATTTTACATAATGCTAGTACAATATGATGGGGCAGCAGTGTGGAGTAGTGGTTAGGGCTCTGGACTCTTGAGCAGAGGGTTGTTGGTTCAATCCCAGATGGGGGTACTTTACCTAGATTGCTCCAGTAAAAACTGTATAAATGGGTAATTGTATGTAAAAATAATGTAATTGTATGTAAAAATAATGTGATATCTTGTAACAATTTTAAGTTATTTGGGTGGTAGGAGGCAGATTACAGTGTGCTTACCTACATACACGTCAAATCAGATAAAATAATCAGATATGCGCCACACTCATTTAACCGTCACTGAAGTCCAAATTTTATAGGGTCGGATATGTGAGTGCTGACTGTATATATATATATATATATATATATATATATATATATATATATATATATATATATATATATTCTACATTTTCTTTTAATTCTTAAATTAATAAATCGAAACCCGGAAAGTAAAGAGAGACCCGGGTAGTGTCGGGTAATTTAAAACCTGGGTTTTTGGGTACCTGTGCCGATCCTGGGGGGGAGGGAAAAGAATCAGGATAGTGTAGAGTGTGTACAAGGGATTGCATCGGGTGTGTATGCGTGCAGGGGTTGTGTGGGTGGGGGTGGGGGAAGCGAGGACATATAAGGGACTGCAGGAAAAAGACTGGGAGATTGGAGAAAGCAAGAGTGACAGAGAGGGGTGTGTGTGTGGGGAGAGACAGAGATAGAGTGGAAAATGATCAAAAGAAACCAATACTTCTACTAATTGTAATAATTTATTTTCATTTTCAACTCCCCGTTCTCTTTCCCTCATCTTATGATTTTATTTTGTGATAAATTTAATAATTGTAAACAATAAACAGCTTGAGCCCTTATCTATTCACGGTTGCAGTCTCAATTCTGTCTCTCTCTCTCTCTATATATATATATATATATTATTTTTAATTTTTAAATTATGATGGTGTTAATATATTCTTATATTAACTGTTTCAGAGTTGCACAGCTTCAATGAATTGAAGAAAAAAAAAAAAGTTTTTTCACTCTGGAAATCTGGTAACCTTAAGTAAGAATGATGCTTAATAAGGGCAGCAGTGTGGAGTAGTGGTTAGGGCTCTGGACTCTTGACCAGAGGCTTGTGGGTTCAATCCCAGGTGGGGGGACATTGCTGCTGTACCCTTGAGCAAGGTACTTTACTTAGATTACTCCAGTAAAAACCCAACTGTATAAATGGATAATTGTATGTAAAAATAATATGATATCTTGTAACAAGTGTAAGTCGCCCTGGATAAGGGCGTCTGCTAAGAAATAAATAATAATAATATTTAATAATCCGTAATAGTGTTGTGCTTTCAGAACCAGAACGTAAAGATAATCCTAGTGAACAGCACTGAATTTTTATTAAGATTTACTATATTAGCAGCTTGTATGACCTTTAGTCTCCATCCAACTTTCATATATCTCATACAACTACCCAATCCATGCACAAAAATGTCATTTTTTTATTGGAGTTGAAATTCGTCTTTGGGTTTCTTGTGTCTCTTCTCTCTCACGTCACTTCAAATCACTTGCAGTCTGGGCAGGTGAACTGTCATTGACTTGCTCTCATTTAATGCAGACAAGAGACTAAATAAATCAGGAAACTTTATCCACTTCAGGTACCCAGGGAATAGTTAACCTGTTTTTTTATTTTATTACAATTTCATTTTCTTTTTTTTTTTTTTTTTTTTATAAACACTTTGGGAATCTTACCCTGTCTGGTCTGTTAGCTAGGATTTAATAACTTGTATACACTGTGACTCATATTTCTTGGAGCTCTGCAGTGTTTTTGTTGCTGAAGGCAATACAGTCTTGGAGAGGAAATGCCGCATTACAGTGGGCAGCTTCCTTTACAGAATGAGTAAATTCAATATATGAATGGAATGAAGGCATGAATGAAAGAACTCACTTCCGTACTGTTCACTGTTTATGAACAACAGTAACCATTCCTTAATAAGATAATGTCTCTCTCTTAGTAGCCTTAGGGACTATACACAAATTGAAAATATATCCCATTACAGGTGTTAGAAGTGTGTAAACGGAAATCACCAAAATCAGTATGAATTAACTTATTCCAACATTTGTGCATTCAAAGTCTTAAAAAAACAGCTCTGCCCAATTAGAGGCCTGGATTCACGCACCCCATAAACTGACACCTCATGAATTCCTAATGAGGAATTACCATACCAAAAATACTAATCACAATCAAATGTGCCATTCTTAAGATATAATCATGTGAAAAAAAAGTCTGACATATGTATTGGCACTGTAGAAAACAGTGTTACGCTATAGCTTTTAATAACTTACTAGTACATCTGTAGACATGCGATTCCTGCATTGAGTAAAATACTGCTTCATTCTGTGCCTGAAGGGCACAGAATTAAAACAATTGAAGGCTGAACATTTATCCTTGATCTTCAATCTGAATCTTGAAGCCTTGGCTAACTAGAAAATTGCCATTTACAGAAAATATATGATGACTGTATATCTTTCTAGCTACACCCTGCTTGAAGGAGAGTGTCTGCCTGTATGACGAAAAACCACTGATCACCAGACAAGCTGTCACAGATGCTCTAATCTTTTTCCTGTTAGTTTACGGCTGCAAATCTAAACAGTTGTGGGTTTATTCGTTGGTTTTCTGTTTGCTATCATGGCTTGCTACCTGGCATCATTAAATGTTGTCAGTGAAAGAAAGAAGACTCTTAAGTTTATTTGCTTAGGATTTTTACTGTTCAGGTCTAACAGGGATTATACTGTAAGATTGGGTTGGGTTGCTATGGTTAAAAAATCCCTCTGTTCAAAATACATTTTCCACAATAATAAACCAGATTTACAGCCAAGTTTGAATTCATCAGAATTGTAAAGAATTGTATACCTCTTTATACAAAATCATAGATCAAGTAAAATATGTATCATCTATGTATGTTGACCTAAAAAGTTATTGTTTTCAATATAATAATGCTGTTTGATGTGACAAATTGGAGATAACCAAATAGAATTTGCAGATGGTTTCACAAACCCCACTTTGCACTTATCTTGGACCACTTAATGTTACCTTAGGAAATGGTTCTGTGAAACCTGCTGTAAATATTGACACTGAACCGCATGCTGAGATTCTCACAGCAATAATTTTAACCAGTGTACCATGGAAATGCATGTATATCATGCTCTTATAATCAAATTTACGTTTTGTATTTTTAAGTATATTGCATGCATTAGAAATAGTTATTCAATCCAAAAAGGAGACAAATCAAAAATAAAATAAAAAACAAATCAAACACATGCTATCATGTTTTCAAGAAAAAATTCTGCTTCCAACGCCTATATTCCCAGAATTCACTATCACTGCTGGTTACACCTGTCTGAAATGGACCTTAAAAGGAAACAAGTAGCAGCTATTATGAAAATCGGCAGAACTTAAGGTGGCAAACCTTACCCAAAATGAGCATAGATAGCTTGTACTATATTACGATTTGAACGATTCCTCATAAAATATGCAGTTATCTGCCCAACAGTAAAATTACAGATAGGTTTACTTTATGTTTATCAGTCTAACGTTCATTATTGTATTTTTATATATGCTATGCTTACCTTTAACTTGTTCAATCCTTGTTAAAGGTTATTTTAGTGTCCCTGTGCATCCCTTGCAAAACAAAATTAAGGAGCTTTTGTTCATTATAAGTAGAAAACTGCTACATTATAGCTGATTAATTCTCAGTTGTCTGGGATAACAACAACAACAACAACAACAACAACAACAGTTTTTTTTTTTTTTAAAGACAAACTAGGCTTTCATTCTTGCATATGTTTTTGTTGTTCCATGTGGGAAAAATCAGAGCCAATTATATGTTGTGGTTTGGCACCACAGTTCCTGTTTCCCCAGAGATATAGCATTTCAGAAAAGTCCCACTCCTGAACATTTGAACTTAGTCTTGCAGACTATAATACATACTATTTACTGCTGGACTGCCAGCTCCCTGCTCTAGCTCTGCTGTGACACTGGGGTGCAAAAGTCCTGGAAAGGATGCCTCCACCAAAGCAGAGCATAAAATATCCCCCTGTGACCTTACAGCAACAAGGGTAACAATGGATTTCAGTCTGGGAATCGAATGGGAATATATTGGATGGATACGGACAGTTGGAGCCTTGTCACATATTCTAAATCACTCTGCTGCCTCACAGAATTTAAAAGTATTGGACGGTAGCCATCTTGCTTTTACAGTTACAGATGTACAGCTGTAACTATGAAACTGAGTGACTAATTACCTGCAAAAAATCCCAAAGTAGTAAGTAGACATGCCGATTTGGATGAAAAACAATTAAATGAGCTGGAAGATAGCAAAAAAAAACCATGCTGTCTTTATGCAGTCACCCCGACTGTCACTTAAAATAATGTATTTTTAGCAGTTTGTTAATGCTACAGAAAAACACAAGAAGACACTTCTGCACATTACCCACCCCCCTCAGACACAGACGTTGAAAAATTACTGAAATCCGAGACGTTGTTGTATTTATTTTTATTCCTCCCGCCTGTTCTGCACTGTCAGTGACAGGGAAAAAAAATAACTCAGTGTTGTCTCAACTCCGCCCCCTGGTGTATCTTTTCGATGGCAATGTCCACAATATCATAAACACAGATGTACTTTCTTTTGCATGTTCCAATAAAATTAATTTACTCAGCTTAACTTAGTGTGTAGTTCAAAGTTATAAATGGGACTACTTTATTGGCGTAAGGATATTTAATTTAAAAAAAATTTAAAAAAACTAATAATTTTTTGCCCTAAACATGATTTATGCTTTTCTTTCTTCAAATCCAGTTTCACCTGGATTATAAATGCAATAAGGCCCTTTAGGGCGTCCGTATACGTTGAATATACAGACTTCTCGGGGGTTGGAAGCACTAGACTTCGTCTCGTGCCTCACAACGCCCCAAGGCGTCCGTCCGTACAGTCGACGGATTTAAAACAGGACTTTCACTAGGCCATTTCAGAACCTTGATTTTATTCTTCTTTAACCATTCTGAAGTAGATTTTGGTGTGTGCTTTGGATTGTTGTTGTGTTGGAACATCCAGTTCAGCTTTAAACCAAGTTTTGTAGTGGAGGGTTTCAGATGATTGGCCAATATCTTTCAGTATGCTATGGAATCCATTTTACCATGTATTTGTATGCCTCACCAGACTTTCTCCAAACATAACGACTATCAGTGTGACCAAATAGCTCGATTTTTCTTTCATCACTCCACAAAACCTTTGACCAGAACTCATGTCCGTCATTCAAATGCCGTTTTAAAAACTTTAAGCGATTGTCCTTGTGACGTTTTCCTAAGAGTGGCTTTTTCCTTGGCCTGCGACCATTGAGACCTTTACCATGCAATACTCAACCTATGGTTGAAATGGAAACCCCAGTCCCACTTGCAACCAATTCACTTTGACTATCTTTGGCAGTCAATCTCAGATTGTTATTAACTTTACTCACAATTCTTTTGCTTGTTTTTGGTGAAAGAACCTTATTTCTTCCAGACCGAGGGAGCATTGTGACAGTACCATGAGTCTTGAACTTCTTGATAATAGAAACAATAGTTGAAATTGAGATACTCAAATTCTTGGAAATCTTCTTGTATTTGATTGTGTCTTCTTGTATCCTTCTCCAGCTTTACGACAGATAGCTCTTTGCTTTTTCCCATATTGTCTTATTGGTAATGACAGCAACCATCCTATGCCGACGATGTAAACAAATATGACGGCGGGGATCTAAACTGTATTATGCAGCACAGTCAGCAAGCCAGACAGAGAGCTGTACGTCAAAAAAAACTTTGATAACTATGCGGTATGAACTTCAAAAACATTTTCTGTTATTTATTTATTTACTGTATCAGCTATATTTACACAAAACATAGTGTCATATTTACTATCCAATATTGCCTCACTTATTTTCTTGACATTTATATATTAAATATGTACTGCAGACTCAGCTCATAGTGGAAAATTAAATGCACCTTGGGAAAACTTCCCTCAGGGCAATAGTTTTCCACTATGGCCCTCCTCTCCAGTCCATATAGGGCATCCATCAGGAGCTGTTACTGGATGATCCCAGGAAGACTGTACTTCAATAAGAAAATCCGGGTGAACTGGGGGGATACGGGAGAGGCGGGAGGCGCATCATCAAAAATTGACTGCCTTGTTTCACCTTCTGTAGGACAGGGTACTTACGATATTGCCGTGGCCCTCCTAATCAGCGGCAGAAGCTCTGCCGACAGGGAGAGCTTAACTGCAGGGGATGCGCAGTACCACACATGAGACTGGGGGAAGCCTGCTTATAGAATGGAACTAGCAGCCTTCGTAATGGTGATGCTAAAGCTGTCACCAAAATGGCATCAAGATACTATGGAAGAGATTGCAAGCAACCACAACCGAAGCAAGTATCTTGGTCCTGCACAGTGCTGCAGCCCAGCAGCTGCTCTTGCTACACGTGTGCTGTAGCACCATGTTGCAGACAGGCCGGCGCGTAATTCTCTGTAAAAAACACAGTAATATACAATTACATAAATAATATAAAACGTCTCGTATTTTAGCAAAATGCCAAAACAAGAAATAAAATAACTCCAGTCGGAGCTATGCAGCCTGGGGGAGAGCACAAAGTCAGCCAACTTCTGTTGCTGGATCCCTGGAAAGGAGCGACTCAAACTTCAAAACTGGCTTTACGCAGGGCACAAGGCTGCAGCGGGACATAACGATATGTCACAATACACATAATTAGTAAAAACTATTACAGCGATTAGTTAAATATCACACATATTTTGTGTAAAAACACAATAAATGCGAAATATATACAGACAGAAGCAACAATGTACGGCTCTGAACAAGGCTCTCCGATCAGGTCAGTCTTGAAAGGACAAATGGTACTGAGATCTGTGCCCTTGGGGGCGGGCCACGACTGCGTCACAGGCTGGCTGAGCAGCTTTGGTATACAATATTCAGGTTTCGGGTCTTTAGGAGGTAAATACCCATTTGGTAATGGGTACTTGAAAGGGAACTAACAGATACAAGTAACAGTCTTTCTATCCAATGAACTGTCAGAAAAATAAACTTACCATTCATAATTCGTTAACTTTTAATGCTTTGCTCCATATTATAGTTCCAGGACTAACTTTCTATAAAAACAACAACTGCACTTATTGCGTTGCATGCACTCAAATATATTAATATAGGGCTACTGGGAATAAATTACGGTATGTAATTTAATAAATAATAATAATTAACGCGTTAATCGCAGAAGTTAACGATGATTAATTGACATATAGGAAGAAACTTGAAACAATGTCAGGATTTAAAACTTCTCATTCCTATTTTTTGTTTGAAAAAAAGGGACATGGAATGTAAATTGAAGTCAGACTGAACATTTATCCTTGATTAGACAAGCTTGAGGCCAAACCTTGAAGCCCTGGCTACATAGAAATTTGCCATTCACATCATATACATACTCATCTAGCTATACCCTGCTGAAGGGATAGCATCTGACTGCGTGTCCATCATCATTGTTTAAAAATGTTGTTACAGATTAATGCTTTAATCTTTTCCCTGTTAGTTTTTTCATTGGTTTTCTGTTTGCTGGTTTTATGGGTGCTACCTGGAAACATCACGTGTTGGCAGTAAAGGAAGGAAGATATCTTGACAATATTGGTATGACAAATTCATAAACTATTCTTTCTTTATGATTTTTCACTTGAGATGTTTAATCAATTTTCAAGGGTCCTGATACCTTCACCAACTGGTACCCAAATATATGGCCATGACCACCATGCAATAAAAAATATATTTCTCTAAAATATTCACACCACAGTAATCCCATTATGGTTTCTTTATGATTGGGAACAGTGTGCAAATCATGAACCTCATATAGGATGCTGTCATTCATTACACAACATAAGCAAATGAGTCATCTATACATGTTCTGTGTTCTACACCCACAAATGCAGACTGTTTATTCGCTCAAGTAAACACACAAAACAAAGAATGACAAAGCTGTTTAAAAAGTTGTCTTTTCAATATACTGTACTCTTCTTGAGATGTTTCTCAAATTATACACTCTTCAAAACATGCATGGTTCGTTTCCAGATAACGTGTTGTGTTTAGACTGTCTCCGAACCACAACACTGTAACTATTTTACCCTGCCTGTTATTTTTTCCTCAGTTAAAATAAAGATAAAAATCACCACACGCTATGTACAATTCATGCATTCACACAAGACCCTGATGTTTATTTGAAAGGGTCTGTCTTCTAATCTGAATTATTGTTCTGCAGACCTATTATTCATAAACAATCAGTTCTTGTATAATCAAATCAGAAGGAACTGGACATTTTAAGTCTAATATTCCCTTAGCTTGCTGCACAAAAACTCACTTGAAATAAAGCCAGTCTCCAAACTCCAGACTGCCAAATTTTGACACAATTATAGTACGACTTTTGTTTACAGGAATGAAATGTCACGTGTTGGGTGTCCTTTATTTTCAGGTGTTCAGCAATGTAAATAGCAAAAAAAAAAGAAAATGATTTGGCAGATGATGCCACAAACAAAATTACAAAAAAAAAAAAATCTAGCCTACCAGACAATAACTCATCACATTATATTCTTCACCCTCAACCAACAGCCTCATACATACATACATACATGACATAAAGACTCCTTTGCATGATACCATGCATGGGAAATTCCAGCTAAGCATGGGATAACCATGGACATTACTTACTTTTGAATATAAAATAATACTAAGATTACCAAATAAACAAAAAAACTGTGCACTTCCATTTGTTATATAGCTCTCAAATGTGCAATTTTTAAATAACATGTAAAAGTAATCATGTATTTTTATTTGAAAATATGATATCTGGTACTACACTAGCTTAAAGAAATCTCTGTTTGAAAGCCATGCTTTCAGAAATTTTATCTTTGGATAAAAGCGTCTGTGAAATTACTAATTAATAAGGTGTCTCTTTCAAAATTGCCTATTTGAGACCTATATAGCTATGTAGATTTTTGCAATTTTAGCTATATCCATTTTAATTGGGGTTGTCTGCCACCACTTGTACTGATAATTAATAATGTAACTGGCCTCTTTTATAACTCTTCAAGCTGCCTCATCCATGTCTCCAGGAAGTGTCCCCTGACAAAACCGATGACAAAAACTCAAGTCTATCTAAACATGTGCCCCTTAGTAATCCAGCAGGTAGATGTGCACCCTTAATGCTGTCTCACTGACAGACATCAATTTTGCTGCAGACTCCCGTCTCATAGCTATCGTAAATGGTGCCATCAAAGTGGAGGAGCTGGCTCTAATCTTTCTCAATCAAGGGAGATCTTACGGTCTCAGCTGCCTTACCACACACATGTTGACTGCGGATATCAATCAACCAGCTGCATGCACAGACAAACTGCAGTCTGGGGCAGACAGTCCCCCTCACCAAGACTCATGTGGATTATTCCTCATTTCAATCTCATAGCTCTCCTGTTGAAAGACAGGGTACCTGTATGTACTTTTCATGCCTCATTTATGAGCAGAATTATATCAACCTTTTGTCTTTTATGTCTGCTACACTTTCTGAGGCTCTTCGCTTTCCAATTCAAATGTAGACCAGTAATTACTTTTTTTTTTCTTCTTCTTACTCAAACAGTATTTATCGTAATACATTTGAAAGCCTTTCAAGTCTTTTGTGTATTTTTTAAAACAAAGTGACTGATTCCAATTAAAACTATGGTACACACCACAAAAGACAATGATTGTTTTTTTTAAAGCAATGACAAGATATCCTATCAAACTCTCCATAATCATTTCGATAAAGTTTAAACTGAACCCACCAAAGGTGTGTAACGTATGACCAAAGCTTGAGTGAAACACTGACAAGCAGAGGGGAATGAAGAATAATCAGGTACACAAGAATCCTAGTTAGCTCTCCATTTCAGGGTCAAAATTAAAAATGAACCGTACCAGAAAACAGAACTTTGTAAAACATCTTCTGTTCAACAGAATATGTGACTTCCCACTTGGGACCACTAGAAAATAAAATTAAGCAGGTACTTGGATGGACTTACTTTAAACAAATACCGTATGTAATTGTCTGCTGATGGCCATGCCAGTGTGCCATAACTTTATCACATCTAAATCAACAGGCAGCTAGCTGCAAATCAAAGGATGATGCTCATCGAATTTTAGCTAATGTACTGTACTTAATTCCCCATCTCTGACTACATCACATCTAGATACAATCATGCAAAATTTGTAGAAAAAAGATGGGTATTAGCATTTTAAAAGGGAATACCGTTTTCTGTAATGCTGGATAACAAGTGTAAGACGTTTGTGTGAAGATATTGAGATTATTTGTAGAGACGGGAACTTTGTTTTTCATTTATGGTTAAA
Organism: Acipenser oxyrinchus oxyrinchus; assembly: GCA_030684275.1. Taxonomy (NCBI): domain Eukaryota; kingdom Metazoa; phylum Chordata; class Actinopteri; order Acipenseriformes; family Acipenseridae; genus Acipenser; species Acipenser oxyrinchus. The sequence goes on from CM060250.1 coordinate 28,565,459, forward strand.
AAGCTTTTAAAAACATCTGAAACAAATAAAGGCTCCCATATAGCAACAGCATCTGTTTACAGCTGCTGAACAGCAAGGAACTTACCAAAGCTTTCTTTGCGGGCTGCTTTGTAGAAGTCATAATTAGGGTTTGATTCATGCGTTGTCAAACAGCGTTAGGCTAAGGGTTAATTGAATAAGTAAATACATAAATACTTTCACTTTCTTTTCTCTCCTTTTTAACCCATAAGCAACTCTCTTTGCCACGCTTCGCTGGAAAAAAAGAGCCACATGGGAGAAAGCCACGTTTGGAAGTGTGTCCCTTTGTTTTTCAGCTATAGGAACAAGCCAGCGACTGTGTCTCCGCAAAACATATTGTGCAACTTGAGTCAGGTCAAAACCCGCCATGCTGCTGTATTGAAATGTATGTATAATCCACCTTAGAGAGCATGTTTATTTGTTTAACGGGGCAGTTTGAGATCAGTGCTGCACTAACAACACACACAAAAAAACGCTGTCCGGCGTGAAGAGGCAGCCCAAGGATGCATTACCTTGTACTGTGTGTCAAAGGGTCACATTTATCTTCAGCTTGTTAACACACAAACACTGTACAGCAGTCCTGCCATTAAGCCATCTTGCCTGTTAAAACTTACAACAATAGAGATGTTTCCGGCTGTTAACATTCCAAATCTTTACTTCAGCCAAAAAGCATCCTGCTATTTCCAAGCCTGTGGAAGATAAGGGCACAGGGCTGGCAACAAGCATACATTCTTAGGCAACTTAAGATAAAGCAATAACAAAATATGAAATATGAAATATGATGAAAACTGGTTTCAAACTGAAACTAAATGATAATTATATTTATTTTTGACAAAAATCTGACACCCTTGCCTCTTGGCATGAAGCAATTGAATTTTAATCAATCTGGACTTTTAAATGTTAGAATTCTGGAACCCTATCCCTATCACAGCTTATTAAAAAAGTAATATTATGTGAAGGTTGTATTGTTACTTAAAAGGGAAATAACACAAAATAGAATCACGTATTCCAGTATCTGCTGCCCTTACCTTATGGTACATTCAGAGGGAACGCATAATCAAGATCAAGATCATAGTCAAATGCAACATTCAACATATATGAGGCTAGAATAAATAATACAATAAAAGTTTCTTGTTACATGAACTCTCTAAAAATATGTGCTGAAAAACTATTATGAATATCTGTGTTTTACACCATTACCTGACTGATGTAAAGATTATATAAACGTAAAGGAATTTCTTTATTTTAACATAACTTTCATGACCCCTGGCACAATAATTGTAATAATCTAATTTACATTGTATTTTGCTTGTGCTGTACTGTCTCTAACAATTAATTGAATAAATTACCATAAAGAAAGAAAGAAAGAAAGAAAGAAAGTTTAGTGAAGATTGGTAAAAAATCAAGGCAGTTACTGTGTTCACAATGTAGTGTGTGACAGAATCATTTCTTTGGGAGACTGGTGTTACTGTTTCTTTATGCAAATCACTACTGACAGGGTCCTGTCAATAGTGATTCTAGTGCATTTTACAAAATACAAATCTAAAAGTATATGTTTAGCTATTTTTCATTTACAATATGATATGGCTTACATCTGGATTAGTATCACACGAAAACGCAGTTTAAAAGATAATATTATGAATACAGGAATGAGTAGTTCAATTGATACTGCTGGTTTGCCCCATGATTGCACCTATATACAGAATGCAACTTCACAAAGGGTCAAATGGAATTACAGCACTATCTCATTAGCTATTACCACTTGAATGCATCTTGTCAGACTGATGACAGAAAACACTGCCATCACTTGAGTAATATTGTAATACATTCCACTTCCGATATAATAAAACCCTTTAAAGAAACAGCAGCATATTTCAGGGATGCTGGCTTTGGTGTTTCACCCAGAACATGCTGTTCAGTAAATCCATATTACACTCTTCAATAAGGCCTGAGCATAATTAAGATGCTTTCTTTTAAATATTATGGCTTCTTGATGTTTGTAGTTTCTGTGGTTAGGAAATACAAGGTGATAAAGTCTGTTGTAAATAAATCAACATCAACAGTTTTTAGCTCTTAGCGACAGGTTTGATATAATGAGATGGGGCATGATTTAATAATTATTATTATTATTATTTATTTATTTATTTATTTCTTAGCAGACGCCCTTATCCAGGGCGACTTACAGTCGTAAACAAATACATTTCAAGAATCACAGAACAAGTATTAATACAATTAAGAGCAAGATAAAATAGAATGACTTCAGTTCTAGTAAGTACAAGTATATTACAAAATACGAATCAATATCAGAGCAGATAACAGTGTCAGTGATAGTTACATCAGGATACGATTAAATGCGAAATACTACAGATTGAATAACACTAGTGGCAGATTACAGTACAGTACTCTGTAAAGTACAGGATTAAATGCAGTAAAATAGGGAACAGATAAGTGCAAGTAAAGCGCTTTAAGGAAGAGTGATAAAGTGTCCAGAGGGAAAAAAACTGTATACTGCAGACTTTCCTGTATCATATTTCCTATTGCTTATACTGATTTGGTTCGGGTATTAAAATCCACTTTACCTTACCTCTAATTTAGCACTAGCTATATTACCGGTAAGTCTTTTACTGGAGATCTTTTGTTTCTTTGTTTATGTTTCTCAATTCAATTTGAAAGACTCAGATATTTCAACGATAACCTAATGGCTTCGTTTGTAAGATTTAAATCCACTACAATGGTCTAGCACAGAGGTTTATTATTATTAAGGATACGGAAGACATGGAAATCATGAATTTGAACAAAAGTCTGTGAAATCTTGGAAATGGATGTAAAACACATTTGGTTAGGCACTTCCTTTATTTCCTTTAAAAATACAGTATGTGAAAATACAAATATGCAAGTATCTGTAAATTGTTTGGTTGTGTATGCACACAGCATTTATGTTTAGCTATGTAGTTGGTCAGTGAATGAGATTTGTATTTTGTAGCTGAGTGAGCATGTACATGAACACAGATCAGATGGTACTGTAAACTCTCGGTTGTGATCTTCACACACATACAGCGCTTGTTAATTTGTTTTTTGAAACAAAAAAGTGGGCTTGCATCCTCAAAAAATATTTATTTATTGAAACGTTTTCATAGTGTACCCAAGTAGTCTGTTGAAAATAAATACTCACTTTCTCTAAAACTAAACATTGCAAAACAAAATAGTGCAGTTGAACATCTTTTTTTATTTCCCGCAAACTGCAGATAAAACGAGAGGTCTATCTGTTTTGTAGTCTTTTTTCTGATCTTTGTGATGCCCCGCTTCTTGGACACAGTGCCTGCCTGTGTGATTTGACTTTTCAACTCTGTATTTTTAGTTATTTTTAAAGGGGCAGGCTGTGTAGGCTACTCAGAAACAACCAATTTAAACATTGTGTTCTTACTATTGAACTATATATATATATATGTAACAACAATTATTTGACATGCTGATTTTGTATATATATGTACATTTACGCCGGACGCGCACAGAGAAATAGGAACACAGTTTATTCGCTGCTGTTTCGCTAGGCGGCTGGTGTGGAATCCTGTATCGTACAGTATTCTTTAAAAAAAAAAAAATAATAATAATAATTATAATGTTACATTGGTGTGAAAGGACCTTCAACTAAGTTTCATACTCTAAAGTAACATTTAAACTTGCCAGCAGTCAAAAGCAATAGTCTTTATATTACTGGTTTTGGTGTACTATTTCAAAGCTCTTGTGTACGTTGATGTAGCTAAACCTAAATTATTTGGTGGCCTTTCCGTGACCTTTCCGTGAAACATCAACGTGCCAAAACCGTATTGTTAATTATTATTAATTAGTCATTTAGCAGCCGCTTTTATCCAAAGTGACTTACAGAGACTATGAGGTGAACTATGCATCACAACTACTGCTGCAGAGTCCCTTACAATAGGACCTCGGCTTTACGTCACATCCGAAGGACAGAGCACAAGAAGGTTAAGTGACTTGCTCAGGGTCACAATCTGTGAATCAGTGGCTGAGCGGCGATTTGAACCGGGGACCTCCTAGTATCAAGCCTTTTTTCTTTAACCACTGGACCATCAACCCTAATCCTTAGTTATGAACACAGAGCAATCCCTGAAGATAATAGTTAAAATTAAATATTAAAATAATTCTGATTTAAAACAACTGTTGGAGGTACCTGAGGGTCAGGAATTGAAAACCGAGCAGCAATAAAGCCATATTACCTACAGCAAAGGTACGATGCAGAGCTGTAGTGTTGTATGTGAAATATTTGCATATCAGGAAGTGAAAAACCAAAAGATTTCCAGCTAAACAAAAGAGGACACAGTAATAATGTTAATAAAGCTAATAAAGAGATTAGTTAGCTCTCCCTGAAGCATTTAACAAAATATAAATCTTGCCCATCATTATAAACTGCAAAATGTTATTGAAATAGGAGTCACTTTTACGTTTTCTATACCCCTGTCACTCTGGGACAGGGTGAAGATACAACAGACCTGCTGTGTTCAATAAACAGTATATAAAAAGGGTTTAAGTGTGCAGTTGCAACTGTGATAACAAACACGGCTGGGCTTTTAATAGGCTGATAATCATTGCAAATTATTTTGTGCCCGAAAATAAAAAAGGAATTAGTGTGCGCTGACCTAAATAAACAAATGCTGTTTATGCTTAATTTAGCTTAATATTAGTTCTCAGTTGAGTCGTAGAAGGAATCAACTCCTTTAAAGAAAGACCCTACACATAAGAGAAATTCTTTACCCGAAATTAAACACAATTATCACATCCACACATTCCCAGCTCACCTCCATTTTAAAAAAAAAAAAAAAACCTGATCTGCTTTGTATTTAATGACTGGGCTGCTTGTTTAGGTCCTAACAGCACCTGATTGGGAAGGTATTCCATGTCAGTTTGATCAATGGCTCCCTCCACAACCACCACATCCTTCCACCGTATTTTACATACTAGTGGTGGTGTTTATATGTGTCTGAGGAATTTTAAAGTTTAGCTTCCATTCATAGCATATTTTTAAGTTCCTTAAGTCGAAGTAGTGTTATTTACTGGAGTCATTTTGGGAGGATTTGAAATTGGCTTTATAGATATACGTCAATCTCTCTTTCCTACTTCCACCGGAAGAAGAGACCTTTGAGGTCTTAAAAGCTTGTGATTAATTATTGTTTAATCAGTCCAATAAAACGGTATTGCATCTCCTTATCTTTGTCTATCCTCTCTGGACTGATACGGCTACTATTTCATCTATCAACGACTATACAGACAGAAACGTCTCTTTAGTGTCAGAATTTCACTAGAGGGACTACACCTAGGAGTTATATAATCGACTGTCATCTTCTATAACTTCTAGGCGTGGCCGCATTTTGTAAATAAACTCACAGACGCTTGACATTCGAAATAACAATTAAAAAAAAACCTTTAGCTGAAGATGTTTAGTCAGAAGTTGCAGTTTTATTTAACCTGTGCAAACATCAAAATCCTGCTTGGCTTGTTGCCAACTTTTCTTTTTTTATTTACAAGCTGGCTATCGTTTTGTGAACACTAATTTCACTTTGGAACACCCACACGTAGAATAAAGCTCAACACAATCATAACAGAAAAGGTGGAATACTGCAAATTGCAGGGGCTAGATGCTAGAGTTAAAGCTGCACTGTGCGTTGCTTTGCAGGCTACATAAATGTCAAAAGTCATTTTAGCAAGTTGATATGTAAAGTAGTTTGTCAAAACGTGTTACTCTGAGATCTAATCTGGGGAAATCAAAAATCTTGAATTACAAAGGAGGAATTTTCTTGTTTTTTCACAAGTAGCCAAAATAAAGACAACCAAAGAAGAATAAATTAATAATGAATGTCAAATAGCTCCGAAACCCACCACAAGCTCAACAGATGTGCCACATGCAGAAGAGTCCTATTCTCATCGACCAAAACTTTGAACTGATCCCCTCCTCCACCTCACATTCACTGCAGTGGTTAACCACTCAACTTTTTTCAGCTCTCCATAGAACGACAGTGCTTCATTTCAACTTTTACTCGCAGACAAACGGTTTTTCATCAGGCTTTCATTACTATGGGTCAAGTCATTATGGGTTTTTTTGCAGCTTGTATTTTTCCTCAGCCAAAAAGAAATGATTGCACTTGAGTTGCAAAGAAGGGTGGCTAGGTTGGTCCTAGTTTGAAAGAGTGTGAGCTATGGAAACAGGTTACAGAATCTCCAACTACAAGATCAAAGCAAAGTGATAGGAGTTTTTAATGGGGCCCCATGTAAAAGTGTGCACTAGCCCCTACCGCGTACATATATACGAGACTTGACATAAGTAAATAAACACCCTAGTTTGAAAGAACACCTGCTTATTCTGGAACCATACACAGCACTGGCAAAATATGAGTGGGGTTACTACTTTGTGGTGCAGCCCTTTGCCTTATATTATACAAGGTAACAACATGCTGACACATTGTGAGGATGAGATCACCAATGAGGGTCTGTGGGATTAAAGACCATTCCTGGCGCACAATCTGTATTGTGGAGTCCCAGGAAGTGGGTGCACTGGGATGCTTTCTTAGGAATCGGTCGAGGATAGCCCACACATGCTCAATGGGGTTCATATTCAGTGACTGGCCAGGCCATGGCAGAGTTGTGAAACCCTGACTCTCTTTCCATCTTTGCATTACACAGACGGTGTGAGCTGGGGCACCCATAAAAATACTGTACTCTTTGGACAGATGACCACTGACATAGACAGGCAAAAGTCTCTGTTGGAGAATGTTGATGCCTTAGGCAGAAGTTACAGCTCCTTTTCAGACTACCAGCTGCGACCGTCCACCGCCCGTGGAACACAGCGATCGAAAGAGATATCATAGTCACGCTGCTGCTAAAGAAAGCTTTATGTATAAAACATGTTTGAAAAGCCAGCACAAAAATGATTTAACTTTACTATTTGATGAAAGAAGATTATTAACATTTTTTTTTTTTTTTAACTAAAAGTTTTCTGTTTACATATTACTGATGGCATTTATGTTACCAGTACAGTAGGTAAAATATTTTATTTTGATAATTTTATTCTTATAGTCGTATTTGTGACGACACTCTTTTAAAATATTTATAAGTGTAATTGCTATTGATTTGCCCTAATGGCGACAGAACAGGAAGTGTTTAATGCTGTAATTCATCACAGAAATCTGTTTGTTTGGGAATCATAAAATAAAAAAACACCAATACGATTATACAGCGTTAAAATACACTCCCTGCCATCTACTATATTATTCTCTATATACTGTACTACTAGGGTACATAATATTTTCTAAAACACAGACAAGGTATGCTGCCAAGTGTTGGCTAAGACCTGACTGGGAAACACAAACATCTATTAGGAATTAGGAAATGAGGGCATTGTTACAAGAAGAAAAGGATTATGTTGCAACACTCTGGAAAATAATAAAGGAAAACAAAGAAGCATAAAAAGTAATTATTAGCCACTGCTGCTTTATGATTCCCTCTTCCAAAAAACACAGACTGGACAACAGATGTACTCTTCAGTCCAGCATTGTTTGAGAAGAAGCATCACAAAGCCGCATCGCTGAAGAAGCCAAACCCTAGATTAAAATGAACCAGACAGCCTAGAGCTTGAATTTCAGCGCGGGATCGTGGGAATCGCGCATTTTTCAAGTTGCTCCTGCATATCTGCAACTTTCAGTGCGGGAAAATCCCGCAGAGATATTTTATGACATCAAGCTACTGTATTTTCCACCCAATTTAGAATGCCTGAAAGGCTACAACAATCTCTAAGGAAGTGGGTGTCTGAGGAAAGCACCATGAGAAACATTATAGAAACTCAGTACACTGCAGTAAGTAAACAGTTTAAAAAAAAAAGATGTTACGCTAAGCTCAGCTGAATGAGACTCAGTGCTACTATTCGATATGCCTTTATACTTTTGAAGCACTAGCTAAGAATACTAGCTCTTGACGAGGTTAAGGATAGGCAAAATCTTTCTCTGCATCTTAATGCTGTTTTGATGTGTTCTTTAATGTTTTCTTTTGTGTATGGTAATGCCTTGGTTTAAATAATGAAGATGTAGAAATCAGCTAGTAAGAGGAATGTCTAGGACAATACAATGTAAAAAAATAATGCTCAATTTATAACTCGCAATTTATAACTAATAACTAATATAAACGCTTATACCATTGAGCATGTGCCTGGTAAAAATAAAAATGGTAATCTAAATATATAAAGTGCACCCTCTTTTTTAGGATGTAGTCGAGAGCCATACATAAGAATTGCGTTCTGCCTTTTAACTAGCATACAAGCCATGACCATACCACCTTACAACCTATTCTGCTGTACAAAAGATACAAAATGGTTACTTTTATAAGCACTAAAAATATGCACAAAAATACTTTGTGTTATTATTTAACTGAGTCTTCATTTGATTTCCTGTTAAAGAACTTGTGCATCAGCATACTTGAGATTCCACAGATCAAAATACAAGGTTGCTTTTATCTTTTACTGCCTAATGTGCCCATTTGAAAACACCCTAATCAATGTGCTACACGGGAACATTAGGCATGGTGTAGTAGATTTGCTAGCAGTCTGTAAGAGCTCATCCTTACAAGCATCTCCTGTTCAATCCCAGTGGGAATGACTTCCAATGCTTCTCTTTCTTTGTAGTTGTGAGCAAAGCTGCAAGATACCAGGAAATCGTTCAAAAAAAAAAAAAAAAAAAGTAGGGGAAATGTAGCCAAGCGGCCAAAGCTCCGCAGCCAGTCATAAAAATGTCCAGCTTTTTCCTTCTTGGATTACATCCCTATTTTATTTTCCTATCATTTTGTTTCATATATCACCATGAGCAGACCCCTCCACCCCCATCAGGAGTAACCCTAGCTTGTTCACATCAGCATGAGGCAAAGGAAAAAAAGACCACATTCCTTGGATTTTCTCTGCATTCCTTACAACTCCAGTACTTCGGTTTCACAAACCAAAATAATGTTACATCACAAACATCTAATGCCTTACGGAAATACTCTAATTATTTATGGGAAAGCAAAGGTAGCTTAATGGTTAGTGCAGGGATCCTCCCCCCCAAAAACTATATATATATATATATATATATATATATATATATATATATATATATATATATATATATATATATAATTCTGTAATTTTATATACAGTACTGTGCAAAAGTTTTAGGCAGGTGTGAAAAAATGCTGTAAAGTAAGAATGCTTTCAAAAATAGACTATATATTTATCAATTAACTAAATGCAAAGTGAGTGAACAGAAGAAAAATCTAAATCAAATCCATATTTGGTGTGACCACCCTTTGCCTTCAAAACAGCATCAAGCATCAATTCTTCTAGGTACACTTGCACACAGTTTTTGAAGGAACTCGGCAGGTAGGTTGGCCCAAACATCTTGGAGAACTAACCACAGTTCTTCTGTGGATTTAGGCAGCCTCAGTTGCTTCTCTCTCTTCATGTAATCCCAGACAGACTCGATGATGTTGAGATCAGGGCTCTGTGGGGCCATACCATCACTTCCAGGACTCCTTGTTCTTCTTTACACTGAAGATAGTTCTTAATGACTTTCACTGTATGTTTGGGGTCGTTGTCATGCTGCAGAATAAATTTGAGGCCAATCAGATGCCTCCCTGATGGTATTGCATGATGAATAAGTATCTGCCTGTACTTCTCAGCATTGAGGAGACCATTAATTCTGACCAAATCCCCAACTCCATTTGCAGAAATGCAGCCCCAAACTTGCAAGGAACCTCCACCATGCTTCACTGTTGCCTGCAGACACTCATTCGTGTACTCTCTCCAGCCCTTCGGCGAACAAACTGCCTTCTGCTACAGCCAAATATTTCAAATTTTGACTCATCAGTCCAGAGCACCTGCTGCCATTTTTCTGCACCCCAGTTCCTGTGTTTTCGTGCATAGTTGAGTCGCTTGGCCTTGTTTCCAGGTCGGAGGTATGGCTTTTTGGCCGCAAGTCTTCCATGAAGGCCACTTCTGACCAGACTTCTCCGGACAGTAGATGGGTGCACTAGGGTCCCACTGTTTTCTGCCAGTTCTGAGCTGATGGCACTGCTGGACATCTTCCGATTGCGAAGGGAAATAAGCATGATGTGTCTTTCATCTGCTGCAGTAAGTTTCCTTGGCCGACCACTGCGTCTACGGTCCTCAACGTTGTCCGTTTCTTTGTGCTTCTTCAAAGAACTTGGACAGCACATCTGGAAACCCTGTCTGCCTTGAAATTTCTGCCTGGGAGAGACCTTGCTGATGCAGTATAACTACCTTGTGTCTTGTTGCTGTGCTCAGTCTTGCCATGGTGTATGACTTTTGACAGTAAACTGTCTTCAGCAACCTCACCTTGTTAGCTGAGTTTGGCTGTTCCTCACCCAGTTTTATTCCTCCTACACAGCTGTTTCTGTTTCAGTTAATGATCGTGTTTCTGCCTACATATTGAATTGATGATCATTAGCACCTGTTTGGTATAATTGTTTAATCATACACCTGACTATATGCCTACAAAATCCCTGACTTTGTGCAAGTGTACCTAGAAGAATTGATGCTGTTTTGAAGGCAAAGGGTTGTCACACCAAATATGGATTTGATTTCGATTTTTCTTCTGTTCACTCACTTTGCATTTAGTTAATTGATAAATATAATCTATTAACATGTCTATTTTTGAAAGCATTCTTACTTTACAGCATTTTTTCACACCTGCCTAAAGCATTCTTACTTTACAGCATTTTTTCAAACCTGCCTAAAACTTTTGCACAGTACTGTATATATATATATATATATATATATATATATATATATATATATATATATATATATATATATATATATATATATACACAGTGCCTATAGAAAGTCTACACCTCCTTTCAAAATGTTCACCTTTTGTTGCCTTATAGCCTGGAATTAAAATGTATTAAAATAGTTTTAATTTAATAAAAAGAAAAATCTACTTACTTGAGACTAAGATGGTAAGATACACTTGTAGTTCTGCTGTGAAACACTGATGAGCAAATGAAGCAAGTTAGTCTTTTTTTCTTCATTCTGAGATATTGTGAAATATAGCGCATACCTTCCAGGGAGTACCCTCCACCATTTTTCAAGAGGTGTTTTGTCGTGCACTGTTTTTTGATACCGTATTCGGGTAGACAATATTAATCAATCAATTATTTTTTAATCGCTCAAAGCCCACGGGTGTGATTAATTGATTAAAACCCCTACACACACACACACACACACACACACACACAAACACACGCACGCACGCACACACACACACACACACACACATACCTGCCAACTTCAGAAAATACAAGCTGATCTTCTATTGGTTACAAAGAAACCCAGAAATGGCTGCCAACAGAGCCTCTGGCAAGCCACAGACTAATCTTTTAAATGTAAGGTATTATTTACGTTTTTTGAAAATTAGCAAATACGTGATGCTGCTTTCTAATGTATGAACCTGACATTTAAATGCAGCAATCTAGTAGTTAGTAAAGTGTTGCTAACCTAGTTTGCTATTTACCATTTACAATTTTTTGTTACTTTTGGGGCACCCGAGTGGCGGATCTGGTAAAGGCACTCGCCAGGAGTGCAGGATGCGCCCTATAGCGTGGAGATCGCCAGTTCAAATACAAGCTATGCCACTGCCGACCATGGACGGGAGCTCCCAGGGGGAGGAGGCAAGCAGATTTTTAAGAAGGACAAGTAGATTTTTCTAGCATTTTGTCCTTTGGACAAAAAGTTTTTAAAAAAATTGCACATCCCTGTATATACATAATGCTTTTTGCTCAGAATAAAACCCTGGAGTCAGAAAACAACTTTCAAAACACCTTGATCACAAAACCAAGAGCAGAACCTAAGTTTAGTAAAAATGTAGGTTAATTTCAGGGTTCACACCTCTTAAGCTTCTGGAACACATGCCTTCAGCAGTGAATTGGAATTAAAAACAACACAAACATTCCTGAATGCTTTTTATCATTTTAAAATCAAAGTTTATAGGGCATGTTGGTTTAGGGTTGCTTTTATTTTTTTCAAATTATATCATTATTGGCTTTTATTAAGCCTTTAAAGAGCTGTTGTTGCTGACAAGATAATTTTTTTTGTTTTATCGCTTACAAATTCTATATTTTTGGAAAACAAAACAAAAAATAGGGGTACTTATTAATTACTGAGACAAAGTTCCTGAATTCATATAGTTATAATGTTACCTTAACCTTTAACTTAATTTGTTTGGTAAAAATGTCCTGAAAATGGTCATTCTGGGTTCTTCTTAAAGGTTAATTATAGCGTGTTCTTTTTAAATATATAAAGCACACTAGATAAGTACCAGACCCCCTTGCTGACTATACAAAGGGCAATACTATATGAGAACATGGAAACATTCTTAACTTGGAGTAATACTGTATCTGTAAATCAGGCTCAACTTAAATTACACATGAAATACCTTTAATAAGCCTTGGTCAAACTAAATTACAAGTGTTTTTCAAGCAATTGCTGCTTAGTAGGCACACTGACAAAGGGCATTTAAGGCTAAATTATGTTAATGCATGTGTTGCATTAAAAAGACAACAAAAACAAAATAATTCAAATGTTATGCTACGTAAATATAAGTGCACATACTGTATCATTTTATTTAATTTAATGTTAATATAAAAAACTATAAATCAAGGTCTGTATGTGAAAAATTACAGAGGCAATATGGACTCTCAATACATGACTAAGCTCTTGCTAGTGAAAAATGTTTACCCCTAAAAACGGTACTGCATTTAATTCTGTTCCAGCAAAAACAAAAAAAAATAGAGGGCTCAAGTTTAAGAGAAATTAAGATTGGCAGAGCAACCTGTGGGGATTCCTGTGATTTTGCTGGCATTGAATCAGCCTTCAATTCAACAAACAAATTCCCTACAAATGATAATTCACAAAGGTTCAATAAAAAAATTGTCAGACTTTCAAAAACGTGATGAAAGGTCTCTCACAAGATCATTCACAAATGGAAATGAAATAGAACATTAAGATGCTGTAATCCCATTTGAAGGTCTAATTTGAGTGAAAGATCACATAACCACATAAAACAGCACCATGCCACCCCACTAGGACAAAAAAATTTAAATTAAATCACTCCTGCACATTTATCCCTGCAGAAATATTCCTGTACAAATATTTATGGAAATTCTAAGCTTGAAATATGAGGAACATCATTTTATTGGTAGCAGTCTTTTATAGCCATTTTTGATCATCCAGTTGGAGGACTGTCAGATGTGGGAGACCTTAATACAAGCTGTTTTCATTTCATGGAAATTATGAACAACCACAGGTGTCAACTTCCTGATAATTCATCCGGCATGTTTTGAGGTTCATCTGAGAATTTAAAAAGCAGCTGCTCTTCTTCAGAGCCAGTTGTTCTCTAAACTCCAGAGTAAAGTTACTGGGGTCTATTCAGTTGGTATGAACCGAGATCTCAATACCGCCAGTGTTAAGATAACAACCCCTAACATTAAAGAAAAAAACAGCTTTAACTCTTGAGAAACTCCACTAATCAAAATAACTTGATTGTTATAAGACTGTCCTGTAATTTATCTACACTGTTAGTGTATTGTACATGATCACTTTTCTCTGTTAATGAACCTACATTCAGGTAATCACTTTTCCACTCTATGCATTTTTTTCAGGGCTTTTGGTTTTAGTTCCAACTTGTTCCAAACTGACAAAGGTCTGAGTGCAATGATGACTAAGCTACATTGTGTGTCTTCACTGTAATGCGCAGTCATCAAACTTGACTATTTATCTATTTTTTTATTTTGAAGGCAGGCTTACATGGGCACTGTTTTTGCTTATAAGGTACTAGCAAACATTTGCAGAATCTTTAACAGTAATAATGTGCTTAGAAGTAATATGATGTTTTGATCATCAGTATGCACTGCTGTAATAGCTTACAATTCACTTTTACTGAACAGCTCACATCATCCTTCCTACTACTAAGATACCATAAGATCTGCCTCATTACTTCACAAATGCTAGGCCTCTTTTTAGCAGCTCATGGGTCAGGCCTACTATGCTCTGCTTTGCTTGAATGATACAGGTTCCTGTTATGACTGGGTATTACAGCTCTTTCTCCCCATAACATAAATAACTTATTTTTTATACCAGCAAAAAAAAAAAAGATCACATTAAAAGCAAAGTAGTTCCTCTTATTAATCAATGGCAATGTCATCAGAGGCTTCATTTAGTCCCTGTCCACACTACATAACCAATCTCGAGAACTGTACTCAAAAATGTTTTTTTTTTATTTTTATAAATGTAGTCGTTGCCAATTATTTTTTTATTATTTTCTCCCAATTTGGAATGGCCAATTATTTTATTATGCTCAGCTCACCGTTACCACCCCTGCGCTGACTCGAGGGCTTAAGACAAACACACACTGTCCTCCGGCGTGCAGCCGTCAGCCGACCGTTTTTTCACACTGCGGGTTCACCATGCAGCCACCCAAGAGCTACAGCGTCGGAGGACAAGGCAGCTCTCGGGCAGCTTACAGGCAAAGCCCGCAGGCCCGCCAGACTATATGGGTCGCTGGTGCGCGGTGAGCCGAGACACCCTGGCAGACCTAACCCTCCCTCCCCGGGCGACGCTCAGCCAATTGAGCCGCCCCTGGGAGCTCCCGTCCTCGGTCGGCAAAGGAATAGCCTGGACTCGAACTCGCGACGTCCAGACTATAGGGCGCATCCTGCACTCTACGCAACTGCTTTTACTGGATGCGCCACTCGGGAGCCCAAAAATGTTTTAATTAATCCAGCTCAAAGTGTCCACACTAAAGTACCATTTCATGTTTAGTTGGCTTAATGCATATAAACATTTAGTGTCCACACTAAAGTACCATTTCATGTTTAGTTGGGCTTAATGCATATAAACATTTCATGTTTAGTTGGGCTTAATGCATATAATGGTTTGGTTACAGTTCCTAGTAGCGCAATGGACTGTGGGACTTAATACGATAGTATCCCACCATGCACTGTCTGTTTACAAGCTTGCAAATATGGAGCCCATGCCTACGGAAGACATAGCGCTGCTTAGCATGAACATTATGGGTTGGTTTCTTAAAAAACACATTGTATCTGCGATGGAGAAGGCAGCAGCAGTCTCGCCATAGGCAAGCATAGGCTCCTGCACTGGTTAGGTATTCTTTCAAACCCTGCTTCTTGCATGCAAGTAGATATGTTACCATAAATGTGTGCATTTCGTTTTTAACTCTGAAATTCTCATTGAACGATTTAATCGCTCCAGATATTAATAAGCCTTAATTTCGGCATCTGATCACGTCGCTCCACGATCCACCATTTATACAGTAGGAGGCTGTGTGGTCCAGTGGTTAAAGAAAGGAGCTTGTAACCAGGAGGTCCCGGGTTCAAATCCCACCTCAGCCACTGACTCATTGTGTGATCCTGAGCAAGTCACTTAACCTCCTTGTGCTCCGTCATTCAGGTGAGATGTAATTGTAAGTGACTCTGCAGCTGATGCATAGTTCACACACCCTAGTCTCTGTAAGTTGCCTTGGATAAAGGCGTCTGCTAAATAAACAAATAATAATAATAATAATATAACATAAGCCTAAAAATGGTACAGCAGTATCAATAGTCATTCTCAACTCAATATTAGTAATATCCATGCACCAAAACATATCACCAAGCATTTTGGGATATTGGAGGATACACAAAAAATGTAGTTTGGTATTACAGCTTCCACACTTCTGACACTTCTAATTTAGAACCGGACTCAAGACTACCCCCTGAGGTGGTCTCGAGTACGGTACTAAATACTGCGTAGTGTAGACACTAACCATATTTAGCACTTTTAAGCCAGTTTAAAGGCAGCTAATACAGTTTAAAGGCATAGTGTGGACAGGGCTTTAGACGACCAGGCCTGTATTAAATGAAATCTCCACTGATTACTATTTTAACACCTCACAGCCAGTCAATCAAATGACGAAGATTACCTGTAATATGGTTTCTTCATAGAATGATGAACTCCACACACAGAGTGAACTCCCAGTCTCCTTGTTGCTTGGGTCCGGAGAAAAGCCGGTCTCTTTCCCAGAGATCCTTTATATAATCCTTTTTTTTGGTGCCAAGTAATGTCCATCCTCTATAAAGCCTCCCCCCTTCCTGGAGTATCTATGTCCAAATTTCCAAACCAACTACCCAAAGTGAAACCAAGAAAGGGGGAAGGAGTGTGGGACATAGGTGTGAGTAGTTCATCATTCTACGAAGAAACCATATTACAGGTAATCTTTGTCTTCTTTCCTCGTATGATGAACTCCACACAGAGTGAACCCTACCATAGGAAGCAGACAAAGGGTGGTAGGTACGATAGCAGTGCCTGAAGCCACAGATAATACGGAGTGAGCAAAAGTTGGCTGAGAGGAAGACACATTTAAGTTGTAGTGTTTTGTAAAGGTCTCAGAAGAGGCCCACGTGGCTGCATTACAAATGTCTTGAATTGGGACAGATTTTAATTGTGCCCATGTAGTAGCTACCCCTCTCACTGAGTGCGCTTTTACAGGTCCTGGAACCGGTTTCTTGCCCAGGTCATAACAAAACTCGATGCAAGATGTAATCCACCTGGAGATTATCTGTTTAGAGACAGGTCTACCTTGATTTTGTGAATTGAAAGCTGCAAAGAGCTGCCCTGATGGTCTTTTGTTGACAGAGGTTCCATTGTGGAAGGATATGGTTCTTTGAGGGCCTTAGGTGGTTAACCCCCCTAAGGAATCTGGACACCGTGGGGTGAGAACCTACCGGGTGATCCTCCCTGCCAGGTAAAATGCTCAGTATTGCAGTGATGTGCACTTTGATGGAGAACAGCAAGTAGATGTTTGTTTGTTTTTTAAGCCAGTAAGATGTTGGTTACTTGTTCAGATAGCCCCTGATCTAATAATTGCCACCACTCAATTTCCAAGCAGCTAGTTGTAATCATGCTGTGTTGTTGTGCAGCATCCTCCCTCTTTTCTGAGACAGCAGATCGCGGGTCACTGGTAAGTGTATTGGCCCGGCTTCTGCTATCTCTAGTATTTCCAAGAACCAGAATCTCGTTGCCCAGTAGGGAGCTACTAGGATGAGACTGGCCCTGTCTCTTCACCTTTCTGAGCACAGCTGGAATTAATGGCAGGGGAAGATATGCAATCATTCAACCTGTTGACCATGGAATGGACAGTCCATCTACTGCCATGGGTGCTTCTTGTTGGAACCTGGAGCAGAACAGTGGCAGCTGGGTATTTTCTGTTGTGGCGAATAGGTCTATCTGTGGTTGACCCAGTTTGTGGAAAATCCACTGTAAAACCTGTGGCCGGATTTGCCATTCGTGAGGCAACCTCTCTCTGCTCAGATGGTCTGCCAGACTGTTGTTGAGTCCGGGTAGGTAAGCTGCCTTTGTGTGGATATCCTGTGTCCTGCACCAATTCCAGATCCTTATGGGCAGAAGGCATAGTTCCCACGACTTTGTGCCTCCTGGTGATTTATGTATTTTACTGACGTGGTGTTGTCGGTAAGAACTAGCATGTGTTCTTGCTTTAAAACTGGTGCAAAGTGTTTCAGTGCCAGGAAGATTGCCAAAAGCTCCAGATGGTTTGTGTCGAGGTTTCTGTGTCTTGGTGACCAGGTTCCCTGTACTTGTGCTTCCTTTAGGTGTGCTCCCCACCCTAGTAGGGAGGCGTCTGTATACAGGCGGAGTGTCGGGTGTTGTTGAGACAGCTGTAGCCTGCCTGTTACTCGGTGAGAATCGCCACCATCTTTGCCTCTGTTGCCGCTTCCAGAGACACCTTGACGCGGTGGGAGTCTGGAAGAGTTGGGTTCCATGAAGAAAGGCGACAATGTTGTGTGTGTCTCACATGTAACTTTGTGTCTCTTACCAGAGAAACTGCTGCTGCCATGTAACCCAAAAACTGTTGAAAAGAGTGTGCTGTTAGCCTGGCTCCCACGTTGAAATGACCCACCAGTTGTTGAATGGTGCTCACTCTCTCCTCTGTGAGATACACTTTTCCTGAGATCGTGTTGAAATGGGTCCCCAGGAAAGCCAAAGACTGTGCTGGGGAGAGCAAGGACTTTTCCCTGTTTACTAACAAGCCCAGGTCCTGAAACAGTTGAAGGGCTGTATTCCTGTGTTCTAATGCCCTTTTCCCTGGATGGGGCTCATATCAACCAGTTGTCTATGTAGGGGTAAAGTGGATGCCCCTGTTTCTTAGATGTGAAACAACTTCTACCATCACCTTGGTGAACACTCTGGGGGCTGTGGAGATCCCGAAGGGAAGCACCTTGAATTGGTACATGCAATCCTTGATGGCAAACCTGTAATCGATGTGCACGGGAAGATGAAAATAGGCATCCTTAAGGTCTATTGAGACCATCCAGTCTCCAGGTTAAACTGCCTTGATGACAGTGTCCAAAGATACCATTTTCAACTTTTCTGTCAAAATGTATTTGTTCAGGCCTCTGAGGTCTAAAATGGATCTTAACTTCTTGTTCTTTTTGTGTATTAAAAAATACCTGGAGTAGTGGCCCTGCCTCTGCGAAGATGAGGGGACCCATTCTATGGCACGGGACAGGAGCATGGATCTTACCTCCTCCTGTAGAAAGACCCCTTCTGGACCTGTCCAGTCCAGTTGTGTCCAGATGATGCCTGTTGCTGGTGGTTGAGACCAGAATGGTACTTTGTAGCCATGTTCTATGAGCTGCCAGTTTTTAAAAAAAATTGAAACTCTTTCCCATACTGGAAGAAGTGAAGGGGTGGACTGACACCAGTTGCTGACCGGGAAAATGTCTGGAAGATGTAGAGGGTCTTCCTCTAACTCTGGCAAAGCCACGGAAGGATCTGTATGGCCTGGATGGAGCCTTGTCCCCTTTGGAACCTGCTCTGTCCTACAAAGGCTGATTATGCTTGGTTGTGGCCTGAAAAACCTTTGCCTATTAAAATACCCCCTATTAGGGGGTATACCTCTGCCTGTTGTTGAGCAGGATCTAATGGCTTGCTTTGCCTCCTTCATCTGTGTTAGATAATCCTTGAGATCAGTGTCAAATAGTAAGTCCCCTTGAAATGGTAACTCAGTGATTTTTGATTGTGTGTTGGGAGTTAAGGAGGATGTCTTCATCTCAAGAACCCGTCTTGCAGAGAACACTTGCTACAGCCATAGCATTGTTGTCGATGCTATAAATGCCGTCTGCAGCTGGATTTTTGCAGTATTTTTCTCCTCTTCTGCAAGCTGCATAGCCAGTTCGACGTTCTCTGGAGTAGGGGTCTGTAAGACACCTGGCTCCATAATTTACGTTGATATTTGCTGCGTGAATTTGATCATTATTGATGAGCATATTGCAAGTGGAGGCAGCGTAGTCCTTCAACAAGAAGGTATCAATTTTCCTGTCTGCACCAACTGGTGTAGAGGATTTGGAAGATGCATTGGTGGCTGGTATACACATTACAGTATCTATTTTGGGCTGCTTAAAAAGATGTTCTTTATGTCCAATAGGTACTCTATAGAATTTATCTACTCTGTGTAGATATGATGCAGCACATGCAGTTTTTTTTTCCCATAAAGCCTCAATGGGCCTCCAGACTGCCTCATGGAAGGGAAAACCTTTGAAGGCTTGTTTATCCTTTGCATCTAAAATTCTCAGGAAATCGTCCTCCTTAACTAAAGTCTGGGTATTAGCGTTGAGAGAGGAGGACATCCTTCTCAAAACTGCCTCTGCATTAGTATATACCAGTGGAATACCTTCTCCAGCTACTGAACCGTTATCGTCAGGGGGGGAGTCCATGACGTCATCATCTCCCAAACTGTGTGTGTCTGCAGAGTAGTATTGGTCTTGTGTACTCCAAGCTGCTGCAGTTGTGTCAGCCACCGGTGTTACCCTTTTGCAGAGGTACAGGTTGCCTTGAGTTTTCAAACTCCAGCAGCCACCGAAAAAAATATCTTTCCTTACCGGGGGCATAAATTCCTGTGGAGTTGTTGGCTGTGTAACCTCGGTAGGGGTTTTGGTAATGGCCGCTGCATCTCTCTCCTTGCTGTCGTGGGAATGAGTGGATTTACTCGTTCTCTTCCTCGGGGGAGACAGGGTGGAGCTCTGACGCTCTGTGGATCTGCTTTGTCTTTTAGTTGACATTTTGCTGATAAATCTGCTTTAAGTGCGAGATTTATCAGCAAGCGAAACTGGGGGAGAAGGAGCCTTTGCCCTTTGAATGGGTGCGTCTGACATGTCAACACACATAAGACAAACCTCTCTACCATAAGATGGTGAAAGAGGAGAACCACACAGTGAACACACAGAAGGCATGTGTGTGATAAGACCGATAGAACCAGGGAAATAACTAGCAGTGCTAGAGAGAAGAAAAAAGGAATAACAGTAATCCCTTTACGGAAAAGAGGAAGAGAGAAAAAAAGAAAATATATTATTTTAACTGACAGACAAAGAAAATGTAAGTACGTAACACCAAAGACTACACTGAGTCCTAACACAAGCAACGCAGGAGAAATTTGGACATAGATACTCCAAGAAGGGGAGGCTTTATAGAGGAGGGGCATTACTTGGCGCCAAAAAAAAGGATTATATAAAGGATCTCTGGGAAAGAGATCGGCTTTTCTCCTGACCCAAGTGACATGGAGACTGGGAGTTCACTCTGTGTATGGAGTTCATCATACGAGGTAAGAAACATTGTTACATGCATAGATGAAATAATGTCCTTTGGTCTTACAATTCGTCAATGTTCTTGTATGTTAAATTGCTTCCACCTGATTACCTTACACAGTTTGTTATTGTGCAAGACTCTGTTATCCATGGGGTTTGGCTACATTATACTGCTTTCACTGTTGGTGTAAAACAGACAATACAAGGTATTGTTATATGAGAAGGACTGTCTGAATCATCATCATCAAATAACATATTATATGGTCCCCCTTCTCTCCACTTAACGATTGACACTATCCACAACAAGTATTGGGACATTGACACAGTAGAATTTGTACAGTAGTATTTGTGCACTAGTATTTTTTCCAACATATTGCTCCTACAAAAAAAAAAAAAACCTGCAGGTCATATAACATAGATTTAAATGGAATATCATATTAGTTTCGGGTATTTGGTGCAAAGACAAATATCTAATCAGGCAGCCATGACCATTGGTCTAAAGGCAATCCAATCTGAAGCAAACAGTGTTTTGGTGGCCTTAGCCTGCTTCCTATTACACAAGGTTAGACTTTCACACTCACCCTAAGCACCAGAGGGAAGACAATGGAAACATGTCACAGACAACAATGAGATTTTCTAAATGGTGTATGCTTTTTTTCGGAGGGGGGGGGTCTTAAGAGAGCATGCTGTGTATGCTTCCTGTAATTGATGATCATTTTGGATGAACCCTTAGAAGTATGACAATAACATACTTATAAATCATAATTTCTGTTAATTCAAAATGATCATGAAATCTTAGACAATCCTGACCTAATTCCACTGCATGTACATGTAAAAATGAAAGCATGACATATATGCGTACAGATGGATGGACAAGTGCCTCCATATATTCTCAGATGTCGACCCTTATGCAGTTATCACAATGCTATTTTTTAGTTCAGTAAGATTAATCAGCAAAAGGAATACTAGTAGAAATTATGTTTCAAACACTACATTTAGTAAGCTGAATTGTTGCAGTTATGTGAAAGACAGTGGGCAGTACAGAATATAGAAAAAACGTTCCCTGAAATAGAAATGTAATCATTACCGTATGGGCATTTACCTTGTAGAGACCCGAAACCTGAAGAAGATATACCAAAGCAGTCATGCCCCACCCCCGATGGCGCAAAAGTACTGCGCTCACAGATTTCAGGTCATTTTTTCTTCTAGCCTGCTGCAATCATGGATGTAGTAACTTTGAAGGTTAATGGTTACATTTCAGGGAACCAGGGTTATGATAATAACCTAATGTTCCCTTTCAAGTACAAAATGTGACCATTAACGTATGGGTGAGTATACCAAAGCCAGGGGGAGGGGGAGCCCATACTCCGCTGCATCACAAATGTCTCAGACAGATGCACCCTGGAATAAAGCCCACGAAGTTGCCATGCCCGTGGTGGAACGGAGAGTGAGCTTTTCTGGAGGGGGCAAGTTGGCGAGCTCATAGGCAGTCTTGACCGTGTCTGCTATCCACTTGGACAGCCGCTCCTGAGACAGGGCTTGACCGTGGGACTTCGCCCCACAGAAGACATTGATTTTTAATTTTTTTTTTTATCACGATTCATTTTTAAGTATCATATTCCTTCAAATTTAAAACACACTAACAATTGTTTGCTTCTCAAAAATAGCCTGCATCTTAAATTCGAGTACAGTAGTGATGCATGTATTAAAATTGCCAACAAAAGACATAACTATCTGAGTACACAAACAGCAACGTGACTGACTACCGAGAAAAGACGAACAAAGACGTCACTGCCTGAATACACAAGCGGCAACGTGACTTACTGCAGAGAAAAGACGAACCAAAACGCTATTGCCCGATCTCGAATCATCCATGCTAGAGAGGCAGCCATTTTGAAAGAAGTGTCATTAGCTTCCTGAGGAATTCAAAGAGAAGCTTTTACAATTTCAGTGTTTCTAACAAACAGTACCAGTTTGTACAGATCGGACAAATGCTGATCAGACCCCTGTATTTTTCGTTATGCCAAGCAATACTACAGTAAAACAGGTGTGAGTAATCACGACTGGAAATGAGAAGCAGCTCATAAGTGTTCTGCTCTGTGTGACAGTAGACTGCCGCAAACTGCCTCCATATGGCGTTTTCTTATATGCATAATTGAGGTTGTATCTTTGATGTTTTATTTTTTCCTCAAATTGAGGGTGGGAAATTCGGGCTGTCTTAAATTTGAAGGAATATGGTATTCCCTTTTGTTAATGCTGGTATGAACCTGATACAACTTTTTGACAACCGAAAAAATAAACCTACTATTATACTTTTGATGGCTCCACAAACAGACTCAAAGAATACTTCTCTGATGAATCTGATCTGCTAGGATATGCAACATTAAACAGCTGTTATAGCTGCTGTAGCAGGGCTATGTAGAAGGCACTAAGTTACTTTTTGTGTACGCGGACTGAACATGCAGACAGGTACAGTATGTTAGATCTGATTTCGATAACCAAGTTGTATCTATTTATAAAAGACCATTATGTGATAACAACTTGGGCCCTATTTTAGTGATCCAAACTGTGGTGGATCTAAATATAGTTGCCGTTTGAACCATTTAATTTGGCATTTGTGGACCACTGTTGCCATGATCACTCAACTGTTCATGTGAGTCACTTTAATGTATTTTGTCTGAAAAAAGCACATACTGTAGAAACACCAGAAAGGGAGATTTAAAAGATGGTAATATTTAGATTCATTTCAAAATGGGGCACAATGAGCCAGACACTTGTAACTGTTAAGATGTGATGGTTAACAGCTCACACTCTACATCATTGTATCATGGATGCACAGCAAACTTGCTAATCACTTAGTTGTTTACTTGTACTTCTAACTATTTTTGTGTTACTGAGCATTCTATCCCATGTCTCATCAGGATTCCATAAGAAGTGCTGACCAGTTATTGATGTCAATTCAAAATTTAAACCAAATTAATAATTCTGACAGTAGGTTATTTTCTTATGTGGGCTACATGTTATGTGGAATGGGCTACACTTAGATTTATTGCAAACCAAAATAATTTAAATAGTTTTATTATTTGATCATTTCATTTCTTTTCCTAAATGTTAATAGGGTTTTACTCTTTGTGTTCATTTGGGGAGCCATGGGGTTCATGATAATATTCTGCTCTACTATCCTTTAAAACTGTTTTTCTATTTTGTCCCACTGGTACCAGTGATTTGCTGGAGTGGAGCATGAAGTTTGACCCTTGTGCCCCAAACAGCTTACCCTCCCCAAAAGCTGCAAGGAACAGAGCTTATTTGGAAACAGATAGTCATGGGTAAGGAATTCTCCTACATAAACAATCCTCAAATACGTATGTCTTTCACTGGCAACCAGTTTGGCTCGGCTGGCAAACGTCCACTCTGATAAATTATTGGTTGTTCATATATATACGTTTTTGCTCAAAAACAGTCAAGATACCTCTGTCAAGGGAAAGTGTGTTTGAAAAAAAACAGTGGATATACTTATAGGCTTTTGATGCCATGACAACTACACTCACTTATTTCTATTTAAATCTATTAATGTGTTTGTGATGTCATTTACAAGTGTGACGGGGTACTCCCTGCCCCTGTGCATATGTTTTGTGGTATTTTGTATTCATTGTATTATTTAAATGTACTGTTTTGTATAATTAAAACACACCCGTTTTATTGTTATTGTTTGACAGCCTGGGTGGGGTTAGAATGCTCCATCGAGATAAAATCGTGAGAATGCGTGGTCAACAGCGAGTGCTTGTTGATAAACTGGATGTGGTTGAGGGGTAAATTAGGTAACTGATAGCCAGTTGACCCCTTGTCCACAATATAAAAGACCTGCAGCTCTGGCTGAACGGGGTGTGTATGTTCAGAGGCGGAATGAGACTTGAGTCATAAGACAAGAAAATCATAAAAGAAAGCAATTGCTACCCGTGCTGGTTTACACCACTACGATACTTGTTTCTGTTTCATGTCTGTGTTGTCTGTTTGTTTTGGCCATCGTGACGTTTATTTTGTATAAGTATTCTGTTTTGTTTAAACTTTTTTAAGTTTTGTCTAAACCTAGGGCTGCCACGCCTACATCGCCTGGGGCTGCCACGCCTGCACCGCCAGGGGCTGCCACGCCAGCACCGCCTAGGGCTGCCGAGCCTGCACCGCCTGGGGCTGCCGAGCCTGCACCGCCTGGGGCTGCCGAGCCTGCACCGCCTGGGGCTGCCACGCCTGCACCGCCTGGGGCTGCCGAGCCTGCACCGCCTGGGGCTGTCGAGCCTGCACCGCCTGGGGCTGCCGAGCCTGCACCGCCTGGGGCTGCCGAGCCTGCACCGCCTGGGGCTGCCGAGCCTGCACCGCCTGGGGCTGCCGAGCCTGCACCGCCTGGGGCTGCCGAGCCTGCACCGCCTGGGGCTGCCGAGCCTGCACCGCCTGGGGCTGCCGAGCCTGCACCGCCTGGGGCTGCCGAGCCTGCACCGCCTGGGGCTGCCGAGCCTGCACCGCCTGGGGCTGCCACGCCTGCACCGCCTGGGGCTGCCACGCCTGCACCGCCTGGGGCTGCCACGCCTGCACCGCCTGGGGCTGCCACGCCTGCACCGCCTGGGGCTGCCACGCCTGCACCGCCTGGGGCTGCCGAGCCTGCACCGCCTGGGGCTGCCGAGCCTGCACCGCCTGGGGCTGCCACGCCTGCACCGCCTGGGGCTGCCGAGCCTGCACCGCCTGGGGCTGCCGAGCCTGCACCGCCTGGGGCTGCCACGCCTGCACCGCCTGGGGCTGCCGAGCCTGCACCGCCTGGGGCTGCCACGCCTGCACCGCCTGGGGCTGCCGAGCCTGCACCGCCTGGGGCTGCCGAGCCTGCACCGCCTGGGGCTGCCGAGCCTGCACCGCCTGGGGCTGCCGAGCCTGCACCGCCTGGGGCTGCCACGCCTGCACCGCCTGGGGCTGCCACGCCTGCACCGCCTGGGGCTGCCGAGCCTGCACCGCCTGGGGCTGCCGAGCCTGCACCGCCTGGGGCTGCCGAGCCTGCACCGCCTGGGGCTGCCACGCCTGCACCGCCTGGGGCTGCCACGCCTGCACCGCCTGGGGCTGCCGAGCCTGCACCGCCTGGGGCTGCCGAGCCTGCACCGCCTGGGGCTGCCGAGCCTGCACCGCCTGGGGCTGCCGAGCCTGAGCTTCACTCCTGAATGCAGGCAATTTTCTCATCTTTTTCTTTCTTAATTCAACATCATTCACTTAAATTAAAGTGCATTTAGTACTGTAGTCAGTTTACTGTTTGGACAGAATTGTACTACTTTTGGAAATTTACAAGAATTAAAATCAGTGATATATATCCAGCTTTTTGGTGATTATGGCAGACATGGTTTTACCCACATACTGGTTCTTGCAGTTAGGATGTTTGCACTGTATAATAGATTATATTGGTAGATCTACAGGAGACATTCCGTTGTATACTGCAGGTTCTACGTGTTGTGGTACTATTACGTGATTACGTGTTGTAGTACAAAGAATGTTTCTTCAAGATGATCACAGGTAGTGCATCTGTTTGAGGTACAGTGGTGAGATCCAGGATTTACGACAGGTTGCTTTAAATCAGCTGTTACACATTTCAGTGAAAAGATATGGCAGGAGGCTTTGGAATATATGCTGCTAGTGGGGAAAACATACACTACTTGGGAGCACTTGATTCTATACATTTGTACAGAAATTATCAGAACACACTGGACACAAAAAAGAAACACCGAAGGGGCTGGTATTTCTTTTGGAGGGGTCATGGTTATGCACAAATCACAAATCGAGAGAGGTCACTGTCAGTCACTCTGCTACCCCACACGTTTTGCACATATTTTGAGTTTTTTTTTAATTTTTTTTATTGAAGTCAGTTATTCATGCTATCAAAATAATAAAAAAAGAATAACCCACAAGTTTTACTTGTACCCGTCATTAGACTACCATTCGTGTAATCTAGTAATTGAAATGTGTTGTGCTTGAGAACTTGAATAGCCTACATTTTTATTCTACATTTCTACCTCAAACTTAAATAAAACACTTTTTCCCCCCTGATCTTCCTAGAGAGGCCATGAAGTACCCCAGAAAATAATGCTTAACTGTGCAATTGTAATGTGGCCCTATTTTTGAAGTGCTAATTTCAGAGATGAATACAATAATTTTACAGAATTAAACTAGCAAGAAAGAATCATGTAGTGGCTCTGTCCTGTAAATTGTTAGTTTATACTGTTATAATTGCTTTATTACTCTCTGAATTTTCCCTTTGGATTCATTCTAGAAAGGGCCCACTTTGTTTCTTACAACATGTTTCTATAGGTTACAGGGTGCTACCAGACATGCATCCTTTTTAGCCTTCCTTGAAAGGAAACATTTAAAGCAGAAAACCTCTTTTGGCACACTTTCACACACAGACACCTTGTTACCCATTTGAGTCTAAATTACTTTACAACACACAAGAGAGCACAATAAAAAAGAAATAGAAATGTGTGTCTCTCTTCAGGTGCCTTGGAACAAAGAAAATAAAAACAAACGTCAATAAAATGATTAATTGGTTCTATAAAAAAAAATGAAAATCCCTTTTATGGAACAGTCTCTTTTATAAGTTATTTTTTAAAAGCTCTCTCAAAGGAAGGGATAGAATTGCTAATCTAGAGAATATACAGCAGCTGGCAATGAAAAGAAAAAAAGGATCATAGAGCACTTGAGGGAAGAAAAAGATCTAGCCTGCTGTGAGTGCGTAATATGGTACTTTTGTATCAAAGTTTTCCTCTCCACTTTGCTGTTTAGAGCGTCCTGCAATAGATTAAGGCACAATGGGAATTCAGGGCTTACCCATCCAAAATACACAAAATGTCCCAGCAGAGAGAGAGAGATGTTACCTTCACGGCCAAATTCCGCAGAAGGCTCCGGCTTGTGAGCACCCACAACCGGCGGGCAGATTGCACACTCACAGCTCCCGTCACCCCGGGACTTTTATTGGAGACCAAAGTTTTGTTTTTTTAAATATCTGAATCCGAGCAGTGCAAGGCAATAAATATGTAGTATTAAATTCACACTGCTGAACACCTGCTGGGAAAGTGTGAATTGCTGTAATGGTTTCATCTGGGAACAGGGTTTCTGGTGGCAACTCAGGGTGTAAAATAAGAGGAATAAATCACAGGGCAGAAAAGAAAAAAAAAATAATAAAGTGCTTTTGTACTGGCTTGTAAAACTCAAACTGGGAAGATTAATTAAGAATCCCACTGAATTCAATAAAAAATAATAATAAAACAAGAATCCAAGATAAATCTCGCGCCAGAGCTCTGGCTATTCAATCTCAACTTGAAAAGTGATACAAGATACGTCATTTAACTATGGTGCAACAGGCTGGATTGTATTGTTTTATTACCTAGATTAAATAAATTAATTGTAAGACATTAAAACTGCATCGGATACTCTAGACATTTCTTTCTTTTCAAATATCAATTACTGTTTATTTTTCCAGGTTCCAGGAGTTAAGGCCTGTGAGTTAACTTACTATTTAAATTTTTCTACAAATCAGTCCTCCTAACACACCTGTTTTCTGTTACACAACTGTAAACAACCATTACAGTGTTTGCACAGGGATACTTGTTTTTATTACAGAGATTTAACGGGTTAAAGGTTGGAAACTAAAATATTTGTCTACATTTTACAAGCTTAGTACTATCCATTATCAGGCCAATTAACAATTTAGTTTTAGTATGCGCACATTTATAATGTGTTAAATAACAAATACTGTCGGTTGGAAAAAATAAAGTAAAATATTTTGAAATTCAAGAGGGTACATTAAGACAACGATTCACAATGTACCCATCGTATTATTTATTTATTTTTCATTTTAGATACTACTTCAGCCTGGTGGACCTGCTCTTCTCTGACTGCTAAATTTCCTAGTTGTTACGCTAATCCTATTTATTTTGCGCCACCCCCACGACACCTGTCATATGAAAGATACTTATTAAAAGTATAGGTTCTATTAATTTTCTCGCATCGCTGCACATTTTCTCTTGTCGCATTGTGTCTGGCGTGTAGTGGCCTTAAAAAGGTGTACAAAAGCTGGAACTGCTATCACTGTAATTACCACACATTTTAAAATAAAGACATCCACAAAGCAAAATCAACTTGAAGTATGGTTACAGTGTAACTCAAGAGTGAATGGCATGTTCATTACTTTTCAGCGTCTGAAATGAGAAAACCCTAAACTCAACTTCAGCAGAAAAACAAAAGTGCATACCAGCCAAAGCTGTACACCCCCTCCCCCCCACTCCATAACAGAAATGACGGTTAGATAAAATATATAGAGATCAAGGGCACTTTTTGTTTTTGTTCAAAAAGCTCAATGCAGCCCCAGACTCTTGTTGATTTAAGATGAACTGATTTGCTAAGCTAAACTGCCCTTAAATCGCTGACAACTACACAGGATCTAGCCTACTGTTTTACAGAAGAGCAGATGACATGCTGCTTAAATGTCAGGGCATAACATCAAAGTTAGATCATGCTGTTACATACTGTAATACAGCTCATGGAGGCAACTGCAGTTTAAGCACCTTGTGGGACTCCGACGTGACCGTCCTCTATTTGCGCAATTCAGCGGCACAGTCAGATCAGGTTAGTCAGGCAGTGAGAAAAACAGATAAATCATGCTGTGCCAGTGGGGTGATCAACAAGGGTAGTTTTGGACAGTTGGAAGAAGAAAATCAGGGGTGTATGATTTAGGCAATCCACAGCACATAAGCAATACAATACAATTATTTTTTTTATACAGCGCCTTTCATAACAGTTATCACAAAGCGCTGAACAATTAAGAATAAGCCAAATCAAAAAGTCTTTAACCTACTTTTTAAAAAGCAAGTCAGCCAAGTGAATACTCTCAGGGAGTGAATTCCAGTCTTGGAGCATGATTAGAAAAAGCTCTTCCACCCATAGAGACAAGGCAGAAAGAAGGAACAGAGTAGACCTCAGTTAGAGGAACAAAGAGAACGACCCAGAGTACGGCTTCGCCAGCTCAAATCAGGGAAAAGTTCATTCATGCAGGCAATAGTAATAGAAGAGTTTAATTAAAACACTTATACTTTTTTCATTTTTTTAATTTTATTTACTGTCCCCTTACCTTTTTATAGTGGCTGCAATCACTTGAGACATTGCTATTGCAAATACTAAAATATTGTCTTTTTATTTAACTCCTGTGTTAAGGTGCTTTGAACTTTGAGTTCTGGAACTGCTCTTCGGTTCTAGTTGAATGCCATGGATACATGTAACCCAGATTAGGTCAGCTAAAGTAAAAGCCAGCTTCATCTAGTGGGCAGCTGTGTAATTCCAACTATATAAAAATAAACATCATCTTTAGTACCCATTCACTACATCGGTACAGCTCCAGAACTCATGTCAAAGCACCTGAAACGATTTTAAAAAACACAATACTTGAGCACATGTAATAAGGAGGCTGTGTGGTCCAGTGGTTAAAGAAAAGGGCTTGTAACCAGGAGGTCCCCGGTTCAAATCCCACCACAGCCACTGACTCATTGTGTGACCTTCAGCAAGTCACTTAACCTCCTTGTGCTCCGTCTTTCGGGTGAGACGTAATTGTAAGTGACTCTGCAGCTGATGCATAGTTCACACACCCTAGTCTCTGTAAGTCGCCTTGGATAAAGGAGTCTGCTAAATAAACAAATAATAAAAGAAAGACACAAGTGCAAACGATATTAAAGGTAAGTGGACAGTAAATTTACTTGATCTACTTAAAATAGTATACAGTGTGCCCTGTCAAATTCTGAACGAAAGGACCATACATAAAGTACGACTGATTAATATAGGGCAGGTGATGACAGGCAATTACATACGATTCTAAATCTACTGGTTTTGACAGTCTCATATGTAATAGCCCGACACCACCTGAGGAATTCAGCTGGGGAAAAAACAAAACACAAGGCTATCATTTTACAAAAATAACTGTTACCATCAGATAAATACTGTCCAGAATTGGTCAGACTGAAACTCAATATGACCGAATGTCACCCAAACTCAGCAGTATTTCATGGTCAAATATCTACAATCTGTGACATGATAGGGTCACTGGTAGTAACTAGCTGATGCTAGTCTGTATTATGTTACCATGTAATTATAGCAATGCGGTATGTATTGTTCAAAGGATGACCCATGCTAATTTTCAGCCTCAGTGCTGCAATCAACAGCCAACAAATGCTGACATGCCATTCAGTATTCTGATGTTTTACTGAGAGACTTGAAGTTATCAGGCATTCAATTCCGCAGCACTAGGAAGTCCTGTGTTTTTTATTTGTCTGGTTCAGGGAGTTGATTGGGGGGATGGGAACTCAAGGTCGTGTGGAGGTCAACCAGTTCTCTAGCTGACCAGTGTCTATCATTCCACAACTGCATGGCTGTTTGGAAAGCATTGACCTCCTACAGATAAAAATCGAGGGGCTAATAGTCTGTTGCAGAGTCATGCATGGGTCCGATTTTTAAGACCCGCTTCCGACCCGGACAAGCTACTACAGGACCCGACCTCTGAACCCACAACTGCTACAGCACCGTCTTCTTACCGGCGACCCGAACCGACTTGCTTTAATAAAACCTGAAACCCAACCAGAACCCACAAGTGTTTGTCCTTTACCTACTGCCTGAGTCAATAGCCTATACAGCGTGTTAACTTTCTCTAGTGGTCTGGATATATTTTAACATTGTAACATATTAACTATCTCTACTTACTTTACTATAAAATACCTGTCTCTTCCTGTCGTGCCACCAGTTGAAAGGGAGCTACACCTGTGCTTTCACAGAGATGTACCAGTTTTGTGGCTGTTGTACACAAAAACATACATGACAAGTTTTACAAGCAACGAATCCAGTCACATGTTCATTATTTTCATTCTCTACGATTCCGTAACCCACACTTCTGATTTACCTCTGAAACTATTATCCACTACATGATATAAATGCTATCTTTTGTTTCACCTCATCCACAGGCACTTTTAATATTACCAAGCAGACGTGATAAAAGTATCTTGCGACGTATAAAACAAGCGGCAATACAAACGAGAACACTGCTTAATCAGCTGACTCCTCCATCAACAGTCCAAAGCATCTTTGACCATTGTTCCATAGTCACATTTCTGTGTTCTTGTGCATATTTTAACACGTTTTATTTTTTTTGTCATGGTGCGGTGTGTCATATAACTCATTCACTTTTTGCATCGCATCCGGTGTGCAGAGGCCTTAACTGTGCTGTTTTATTAGGGTAATAGGATGGAAAGGTAACATTTGTAATATTTACTAAAATAATAATAATAATAATAATAATAATAATAATAATAATAATAATAATAAATGGTTTTAAAAAGACCAAATTCCCATTGGGCTTTTGTTTTATTATTGATTATTGATTTTCTAAAAGTATTAATATGCAGGCCACTATAAGATCATTGCCTTTACTACAAATGTGCCGGATTAATCTACCGATTAATCAATGGTCACTTGCCTATTTCTGCATGAAGTAATATCACTGGGTAAAGATCTGCAGAGAAATTCCCGGTCTACTAATATAAATGCCAGCGGTTATTATTATAAACACAATTACTCACATAAAATAAACCCTTGGCCTACATAAATAACCATATTATTCTCAAAATATTTCACTGGTATTCTGTTTTGACTGCTTTCCAAATAACTAAAGCTATAGCTGCAACCATTTAAAGAAATACAAGGAACACAGAAAATAAACCTGGCAGTATTATATTTCTTTTCAGAGAAGTTCACAAATAAAGTTGCACTTTGCAAAGAACAGTAATACGATAACCTAGTTAAAGAATAAAATATTACATGCTGAACTAAAAACAATCCAATAAGCCCCTCACAACAATAGTGATCCTCATGCTCTACTTTGTTATGTTTTGTGTTCACTGTTTAGTGTCTGTTTTAAGGGCTTTGACCCAGCCCTGCATGGAAACTGTTATGACACCAGGCTTCTCTGGTGCTGTAACAGACCTGCCCCGCTCAGCCCAGTTTGTGCAGTGGAAATTAGGTATTAGTAAAATGGAGCGAGGTAACCAGTGGAGTACCACAGGGATCAGTATTAGGCTCTCTGCTATTCCTAATCTACATTAATGACTTAGACTCTGGTATAGTAAGCAAACTTGTTAAATTTGCAGACAATACAAAAATAGGAGCAGCAGTCATTCAAAATGATCTAAACAGCATTCAGAACTGGGCAGACACATGGCAAATGACATTTAATAGAGAAAAATGTAAGGTATTGCACACAGCCAATACAAATGTGCATTATAAATATCATATGGGAGATACTGAAATTGAAGAAGGAATCTATGAAAAAGACTTTGGAGTTTATGTTGACTCAAATGACAATGTCGACCCAAGGGACTTTTTCGACCTGAAAAAAGAAACAAGGACTAGGGGTCACAAATGCAGATTAGATAAAGGGGCATTCAGAATAGAAAATAGGACGCACTTTTTTACACAGAGAATTGTGAGAGTCTCAGTAATGTTGTTGAAGCTGACACCCGGGGATCCTTCAGGAAGCTGCTTGATGAGACTCTGGGAACAATAAGCTACTAACAACCAAATGAGCAAGATGGACCGAATGGCCTCCTCTCGTTTGTAAACTTTCTTATGTTCTTATGTTTTCACTCTAAATAAACAATGAGGGTTCTAGAGTCTATAATGAATGTTCTGGGGCAGTGATACTATGGAGTCCGGTCAATTGACACAGTTTAACCAATCACAACATTCAAGAAATATACCTGGACAGACTGACAATTAAATTTTGTCTTCAGCTGACTGTGTCATTCAATGAGTGTGTGAGCTTTTAACTTTTTAGCATGTGGACCTCTTTGTCTCGTCAATAAACAGAACGAAGAGGGAGGGCTAAAAAGTTATCTTTGGCATTGTAAAGCACATTGAATTTTGCTGACCCACTGAAAGAAAGGCTGAACAAAAAAAAAACAATCTTGATTATGCTGCAGTCAACAGGAAAGTAGGAAGGAAAATAGGATTTAACAAACAAAGCATAAATGACCATGGCAGGAAAGTGCTGTTTGGGCAATTGAGCACTTTGTTAAAGAGACTGTTATTAATTATGTTAGGTGAACATTGTTGTGTTTGGGGGTTCTTCCTAGTGCCTAGTGGAGATGGAGAATAATAATAATACAACAAAAATAACACCACCTGATACAAGAGAAAGCGTTTTTACACTGGTGTCAACACAAAGCTAGGCTGTAACTGATGTATGTATGTGTATGTCATTTTTAAACTTTAATGAAGTTATATATATATATATATATATATATATATATATATATATATATATATATATATATATATATATGTATATCAATTTCAATACTGAACATATTAAATAATGAATACACTACAAGTAGGTAACTGGTTAATTTGAACTACAAGCTATAGGAACAGCCATTTCTTCAAAAAAACAAAACAAAAAAAAAACAACTCTACGAATGAAATCTACCTTTAGAAATACCAATAAAGTATGCGCTTTTCTGGTAATATCCAACTCAAGGGTGTAACATTTAAAAGCGTTTTAGTTTTGTTTCAGTTATTCACTGAACTAAATTCACTTGACACCAGCTACTAAATTTATTTATGTAACAACTTCTCCATCTCTTGGAAAGGAAATCGAAGAGATAGAAAATCAGCTACACCATATACATCATCTAAATAATGCATGATCAACATGTTTTGCAAATGTGACTGTCATTTACAATCAGTTTCTTTTCATTTTATTTTGGTGAACAAGATATAAATGCAGAGTGCTCCTGTTATGCAAATGTACAGTTTAACTATACAGTTCCTGAAAGTGACATTTACATTTTCACTCTTACTGATTTTGTCACAATCAGCTCATGTACACATTTACAAAAGGGTCCTTCTATGACAAATCACCCAAGAAATATTGGTTTAAACACGTATCCATCTCAGATTTACACCAAACTCAGTGCACCGGGTTGTTTAAGGCCTGATTGGGTCAAAAGGTGAAAAGTTACAAAGGAGTCAATATTTGGTTGATTTTGCACCTCCTAATCTTTAATCTATCTTCTACTCAAAAAGTATTTGAGATATAGACTTGTGTTAGGTGTCTTGTTAAATTAGTAAAATTAGTAACGTTACCTATTAACAAAGTTTGTGACCTTTGAGAAAAAAAAAAAAACCCAATAATAAAAATCTGGAAAGGTCAAAGTCTTTGCTTCACATATACAATGTTACAGGAAGGGAACGTTTTTTGTTTGCTATGAAAAAAATGATACGTTAAGGTTATGCTGTGGAAGGCAGTTTTGCAGAATGAAAACATATCCTCTGGGGTTAGATACCATCACAATTTGAAGTGCAGTTTATGGTGGCAAGAGTGATGAAATTGTATCGATTTTTCTGTTGAGGGAAGAGTTTGTATTGGATTGGAAGGAGTGCACAGCTAATGTTAAAAAATAGATTATGGCTGAAAACCCAGGACAAAGGTTCAAGTTAGGACTGTCCATTAAAGTGATTGTAGCAAAGAAAATAATTTTACTTCCATTGGTTATATACTGTAGGTTTCAAATTTCCAATTTGAAAGAAACACACTATTTTAGAAGATGACATCTGGTACTACTCTACTGGCCGAATAAATCTGTTTGGAAATCTTTCAGACAGTATTGCACTTGCTTGGTCATTTCACCTAGAAGCTGAAATTGTCCCCACCCCTACAACTGCTTCTTTCCTGACTTTAACCAACAATATCTGACCCAGAAGAGACTGCGGATGTGAAATGACAAAGGCAGTGCAAGTGTGACACAGTTCATGAGAATAAGGCATGGAAACTGAGATACTGTATCATATTTTAAAATAAAAATACATATTTGCTATGTCAGCATTTTTTTTTTCTTCAAAATTGAACATTTGAGACCTATGTAGCTAATGAGAAAGCAAAACAGTTACAATTTATGTTAATATTTTGTTAACTAAAATCAGTTTATGGACACTTAGTGTCTACACAGATTCATCCCTAATTCTCACACATTCTCATATGTGCATAATCATCTTAAAAGTAGTCATCAGGGTATTTCTAGTTTAACTCAAGCGCTGACATGGGGCTATGAACAAGACTTGTATTAAAACTGGTAAAATTATCAACATCTATTTTTAGAACTGAACTCGTGCTGGTACACAAACAATGCACATGCCAGAGAAAAAGTGTGTTTTTCTAACTTTGCAACAGGAACTGACTTCTGGTATGCTGATGCAAATACTTAATTTGTTAGCCCAAAATACTGTTAGCATAAATCACAACAAATACAAAGATTCTTTCAGCTGAAAGTCAAGTTCATTGAAGGACAAAGTTTATTAAGCTGATCAGTAAAAGCAATGCTGTGTTAAACCAAGCTGTCCTTCAAGTCATAATTTAGATGTCACAGCCTTGCGGGAAAGATTACAAAGTCCGCAACATTTCTGAATGAGGTGCTGAAAAAAACAAACATAAGTACTGTAGCTGTAGCCGTTTCTGTACTTACAAATGGCACACTTTATTCATCTACGTATGAGGTCTCTTGGAGAGCAATCAGTGGCTTACCTCAAATATAAAAATGCAGGTTCTATGCAATATAAATTGTTGATACTTACACATACGTGCTGAGTAAATAAACATACGTGCTGAGTAAATAACTAGTGGCTTGCACTTTAACTTACACACAAGCCCCACTTCAAATAAAGCTTTACCAACAATGCTTTCTTTAAAGCACAAACCACACGCTGACATCTAATTGGCTCTCTGTTGAAATTGTTAAGCTCGGTACACAGCAGTAAATCTATTTTTGATTTACTTCTCTACCTCATGCATCGCAGGCTGCCCTAAAACAGATCCTTAATCTCAAAAAGTCACAGATATCATTTCAGCTTTCAATATCAAGTCTTTGCCAAAAGTTAAAGAAAAGGGTAGCAATCCTAAAGTAATTTATCAACTTTGCTCATAAAAAAAGCAGTAGGGTCTGTCCCCAAGACTTTTTCATGCCCACCTCTGACTCTCAGTGTTTTCATAGTTTCATTAAAGGGCTCATACTGATGAGAACTAAAGCGGTTAAAATTGTGGTCATTAAATAAGCTGGTACTGAAGAAAATAAAGGGTTCTGAAATGTGTCTTGTGTATTTTCTCCTGGCAGACATGCACTACAAAGACTCACATGCACTGTTAGTTGTTTGATTCTCATGGGACACAAACATTAACAATGCATGTGACCATATTTAGATCCACTGCTATGTAGGTCAACTGAACAGACAGGATTTATTAAATCCCAAAATGTTCCCCAGTAGATCCATGTGAACCCTCCACATACGCCCCTCACATTCCTATTCTTATTTGCTATTTACCACGTCACCCCTTTGCTAACCCCTCAATGCAGTAATGGACAGGAAGTTTTCACCTTTTAATAAGTTATTCTTTTTCATGAGGAAACTGAACTATATTGATTGCTCTTTAAGTTATTGCTTTAAATGCCTGATTTTTACTGTTAGGTACGACCTGTTCTGTTTAAGTGGTATTTCTTACTTCCTTCAGCTCTATTTGAGACTCAATTTCTGTGGGTTTCTTAAACTAGTATAAATCAGTTTCTGGCTACCCACACTGTCTAACTGGAGATCAATTATATTTCCAACCAACAATATTTTGCATGGACATATTCCCAGATTTACTAACTACACGGAAACTAATCAAGTCTACAGTAATTAAACACTAAAAATGATTAAAGGATCTGTAGGACCTGTCCAGTTACATCTTTATACCCAAAATGCATAACAGTAATGCTAGCTTTCAGAGTTGATGGGAAACAATATCCCAGGCTTGTGACTGGAATATGTAGCCATCTTTATTTTATTATTATTATTATTATTATTTATTTCTTAGCAGACGCCCTTATCCAGGACGACTTACAATCGGTGTATTTTACTATTCACTTTCTCATTTATTCCCCTTTTGACCTCTGGATTTCCCTGTGGCATTCAAATGTACAATAAAAAAATGATCTGGATTATTATTCTCTGGCTTCCCTGGCCTTTTCCAGCTTGTCTCATAATTAAATGAAGCTGAAACCAATTTATTTATCCATGCTATTGCTCTGTTGTCATGTTAACAGTTCACCTATTGCATGGCAAATGAGAATCTCTCAAAAAAATCTCTCAAATAAAACGGCTAAAATAGCAGTAATGTATATTCAGCTCTTAAACAATGTGCTAAAACCAAGAACACATTGTTTACAATCTAGTTTCAAAGTTACATACACATGGAGGCTGCTAGAGATTGCATGCAGGCAGATGTTAGCCAGCACCTTATTTTCCCACCTGAGATTGCTAGAACTACTCTTCGACCTGTCCTGGGGTCAGGCTCAGCATGCCTTGTTCTTCTGGTGGAGCTGACAGCGCCATGAGAGGATTCTGCTGATGAGGCATACGAGAGAAAGAAATTCTGGTATGCTGAGTTAGCCATTGAGGTGTAATAGTGGGGGTGGATAGTGTTTATCCAGTAGAGGTGGGTTGTCTAGTATTCATCGCACATTCCATGACCCGGCATCTCAGAGATACTGGTTGAGGAGGAAATAAGCCAATTGGGGACCTCAAAAGAGAGGTGATCAAGGACATTAACATCAATGAAAAGGAATGGATGGCTAAGGTAAATAAACTGGGTTGGGTAGGTTGTGGGATGGAGTGGAGTGGTGCTTTGGTTGATCCCTGGAACCAGCTTCGCCAGCATTGTGTGTGCTGATGTGCCAGGTAGGCTGCAAATAGGCTGATCCATGGAGCAAGCATTACACTTCAGCCATCAACATAAATCAGCATAATACAGATGTAACAGTGGTATCCTGTAACAGGTTTTAGGCACAGTAGTAAAATATGTAGGATCAGAAGAATTGGGGACTAGAGTACTTCTTCAGGGGAAAAAGGCCCTTCTTTTAAATAGTACAATAAAAATTTGGTGATAAGCAATATACTGTATTGTGGGAGGCTGTTTTTCTTTTGTCTGTTTGAGCATCAAGAATGGAGTTTTCATGTATTGATTAGGTCGCTGTTGTGTGGACCATGAATAGAATAAACAGGATAGCATGTTTATTTGGTTATTTCATCCCATACTCGGTTTTCAGCATGAAACTAATGAGATATTTATTTAGACAAGAAACCAAGCCCATGAGAAACCTGGTTGTCCTTGTCAGGGCCAATTGGTGACACCTCAGAGACGGGTAGATATAATTCCTCATTTACTGTAACAATTGTGCACTGAACACTACATTTTTCGTTTATTGTTTTAATGTTCCGAGGGCTCAGACTGCAATCCAACCAGCTTGGTTTGTCTACACTGTTTCCGGCAGGTGGTGAAAATCAGGAAACCAAAAGTATGTTTCAATGATGTCTCGGGATGCATTACTACCACTGTTCTGATTGGACTATACTATTAGGTTTACACTGTTTTCATTGGTTTGCTTTGTTAATCTAGCACCAGGGAGCTTGGCTGAATCTGTCCCTATAAACAGTACACCTCAGTCGAAAAATATTAAACCCTTCAGACAGTAAAAAATAAGGTAGGCATAAGATGTTTTATAGTCTTTAAAACAGAACAAAAAAAAAAAACATGCAAACAGATGGCAAGTATACAATAAATAAAAAGTACAGCACCTTTCCGTGCAAAAGCACACTTTGATTCAATGAGCTACTTATAACATCTTTCTAAAATGAAAGGAATAGTATTAGTTTAGATGCTTTATAAGTGAAGCTTGTGTTTGTTACAAGAATGTGAGTGTTAATGCAACAGATAGCTCACAGAACCTGAATTGCCATGCATGATGTCAAACAGAAGGAAACAACCACCACGGCCCTTGTGCTTTGAAGACAACAAAGCTAACCCCACAAAGTCTGCGAGAGAGACTTCATGTGCTCTGACTTTGTTTTTTTCTTGTTATGTCCTGAATTCAAATAGAAAAAACCCCAAAAAGAACCAAAAGATCTTCACAACACTACCACAGTTGTTTAGCAAAGCTATACAATCCCTTCAAAACTATCACTTTCACCCCCAAGACCATACCTGACAGTGACATACAAAGATGCAGCACCGCAGAAACGATTTGTACCTGTCAATCTCATACCCCTTTCAGATATAAAACTTCACAATGATCTAATCTCATTACAATGTCTATTGTGTTGCATTTTCACTGGATCCTCATACATTGCTTCTTCCCCTGAGAGAATGAATTACCGACCTACATAAAAAAAATGACCTCATTAGAAATAACTTTGTAGTTCCCAGGTTACATTAGTGAAGGCAAATGCTTTTAATACACAACACATATTGAATTTCCTATATAAATCATGATCACACAAGTCACACGATAACTATAAAATATTACTGTTTACTTGTATTTAGTAAGTATTTTTATTTTATTTATTACTTTTTAACTAGCTGAAATACCGGTAATAATTCTTTTTTTTTTTTTTTTTGTTAACGGCTAGTTAATATGCAGTTCATATATATTTATAAACAATTAATTAAAAAAAAATTTTTTAATAAAGGCCTTCCAAAAATGTTCAGCAAACATCAGATCTTAAAAGTGAATGCAATTGTTTTGAAAGCAACCCATAACAGAATTTACACGAAATGTGCACTTCACAAAAACCAACACAGTGAAATAAGCTTTTATTAGAGGCAAGCACTAGGTTTAAAGGCCCTAAATCACCTATTGACGATCATTGACTGAGCTTAAAATGCAAATCAGACTAAATCCCTATCTTTTCTTAGCTTCAGAAATATCAGTATTTATTGACTTACCTATTGTGCACCATTGGCTAATATGCATAGTACTGACAGTACCACATGTTAAAGCATACCATACTAGGTTAAATTAATGATCTACAGCTGGGAGTACAGTACAAGAATACACGAAATACATGCAAGCATGTACCAGTACCAAACATAGATATATATTTAAAATTAACTGGCTGTCCCTCTTTTCCTATCACTATCTCTGCAGTTTTGTTGAGAGCCTGTGCATATTATTAACCCAGTGTAGTAAAGTCAAAAGAAAGGAGATAATGGGATAGAGCATGTCCCACCCTTCGGACTTCCTGGCTGCTCTGTCAACTGTTCCCTTGGTAACCAGGAGACAGGACACTGTTACCGAAATCCACTTCCAAGAGTAAGGAGGAAATGCAGGAAAACTAGGAAAGAAAGAATCCCCCTAGAGAGTAAGGTAAGATTGCTAGCCTGTCTGCTCTTTAATTACAATTGAGGTAAACACTAACAAATCCTTTGTACACAGGAGTATCAGGATACCATATAAACCATGTTTATTACATCTGACTGTCCAAAGTTTTGTAATGGAAACGTATATTGTTATTTGTTGATTTAGAGACATTTGTTTGCTTTTTACAGGGGAAAAGGCGTGAGATTTTGTTACGGTATGTGTGGTTTTAGATATGGTGAGGAAAAAAATGTAATTACAAACACTAAATCGTATTCCTTCATTCTTCCAGAGATACTGGATCTGTAATACCTGACCCTTCTTGTCACTGTTTGTTTGTCATACTGTATTGCTATTCAAAAATACCCAATTAATTTAGGAGGGCTGAGATTTAAGGAGCTACTAGGTAGTACTGATGCAACTATTTATGATTTAACATAGTGATTGTATTACCATTTTGTTTCCCCTTTGGTCTGAACATTTACTCTCTCTGACCTACAATGCGGCTTGAAATAAATCCATTAAATCCATTTCAGTTTTGACAAAGACGATCCTGGCCCCCATGGGAAAAGTCCTTCACAGCGGAGTCTTCACAGGGCAATGTAAAATATGGCACTGGTGATGTGCAGCAGAGTGATCAGTAAAACCGCAGCATTCTCCAGACATGTCTGGCAATCTGACAGTGTCTCCTCAGAGGCAAATTCTAATAATCCTCCCCAACAAATACAATCTGCATTAAAATGTGAGGGCCCCCAAAAAAGCTTTGAGCTTCTAAAGCAGTACTGTTAAATGTGCTACATTAGCAAGTCTTTACAGAATCTGTGCAATCCTACTGTGCAAGGTGTCTCTAAATGTTTAAAAAAGCCAAAAGATATCTGCTGAACCGTTTCATGTTCAAGTGTCAAATATCAATGCAGTACCCTGGAGGTATATACTGGTGAGTATGGGACAGACATAAGCTTGAAGGGAAAAGTTAACATAACAGTATGATAGCTTGTCTTACAGCCTTTTTTGCCAGCGGGTTGCTTTAACACCCAACACCAACCACGGCCATCATCAAGAACAGGAAGTGGTGGGGGTTCTGTGTTAAAGTGTGTGCCTGCGTGTGCGTGTGGTTGAACTTAATCTTGGGTTTTATCTCTAACATTTCCTTCCAAAGGTAAGGTGATGCCAAACTTGGAGAGCAGAAGCAGTAGCAGTTTGCTCAATTTTTATATGTATGAAACAAATTGAGTCTTAATGTAAAGGTTTTACTGCTGTACTTGGAAATTACGTAGAGACTAGGAACGGACTTCAACTATTATTATTATTATTATTATTATTATTATTATTATTATTATTATTATTATTATTATTTTCTCAGCAGACCCCCTTATCCAGGGCGACTTACACTTGTTACAAGATACCACATTATCTTTACATACAATTACCCATTTATACAGTTGGGTTTTTACTGGAGCAATCTAGGTAAAGTACCTTGCTCAAGGGTACAGCAGCAGTGTCCCCCACCTGGGATAGAACCCGCAACCCTCCGGTCAAGAGTCCAGAGCCCTAACCACTACTCCACATAAAGGGAAAAGAAGTAACACAAAATTAGGGGTCCTGAACTGCAGGTAAAATGCACCCAAAAATATTCTGAGGTAAAACTAAAAGAAACTAAGTTAAGCTGACAAATGTTTCAGCTAGTACCCTACAGGGACTATGGCAAGACGTGAGCATTCCCTTTTATTTTCTATGATCAATGAGTAGATGAGTATGCAGACTGAAGAACCCTCTCATCACATATAAGAAGCTAGTATCTGCTATTGAAGGTGCTGTAACTGTGTGGAAAACTGGACATCTGCTTTTAGTGCTGTCAGCCCAGCATTGTTTATGTGCATTAAAAATGTATACAATATTTTAGTCTCATACCAGTACAGCTGTATGTCACCAGAGAACCTTCTGCTGTCAATGTGTGCATGTAGATTTGTAGAGCTATCAGAAATCATATCTGCCGCGGGTTAATTTGTGGATTGTCATTACAACCGGAAGAGAGAGAAGAGGTTCCCTTGAGCATATTTTGAGCAGAGCTGCTTTTCTTGATAAAAGCTTTGATCCCAGAAAAAGTGATACAAGCACAAGAGAACTGAACATGCATTTAAATGTGTGACCTAAAAATGGAAAAAAAAACCTGTGGTAGGTACTTCAGCGGCAGAAAAGCTTTTTATCTTTCTTTTTATCTTAATTGCTGAAATAACACAAGAATAAATATTTAAGATATCTTTTGAAGCCTTTCAACTTCATTAAAGATGTTTCCTGGCTAAGGGTCTTTTATACTCCTAGATTTGTGGTTATTTTTTCCAAATTATTTAGTTTGGGGGAAGGGAGGGTCTATTAAATAGTTTGTTTTTCTTTTTTTCTTTCTTTCCTATTGATTATTCACTCTTAACCCTCTGACAACTGCAAGTGTGTTCCCTACTATCAGGCATGTATGAACAGGTTTAAAAACTCACCCATGTGGAAGGAAATAGTTTTGGTCCTTCAATTTATCTATTAGGCTTGATTAATTATGGAATTGTTTCATTTTCAGGTCTTTAGTACCTTCCTTAGATGTTTGCATCTGTAATGCTTCTCAAATACAGTCTATTAACCAATGTCATTTGAAACTCATTTAACCAAACACAGTAGGTAGTAGCCACATAAAACAACCACTAGATGAAACCGAGAAGCACATTCTCAGGGTTATTCTAGGCTCTTACTTTCTGGTGACTGTTATACATAAACCTATATTATGGCATTCATATTATTGTGCATTTCATGTTTTGTTTATTTTAATAAAAACATTAGGACAATAAGGAAAAGTATACATTGTCTTATTTATTTATTTATTTTTTTAAGTAAAACATCTGAATACTAAATAAAAATGGCAACTGTTTTTTCTTTAGTAGATTCTGTCATACCATTCTTCTGGAAAGAATTGTCATATTGTAATACATAGCAATGCTTTATTGCTCATATACAGAACCACTCTTTGGCAACACACAACAGCCCTGTTTTGTGGTACACAGTTAAACCCATTATTCAATTCTCATACCTTGTGCATCAAAGCCCCTTGTTTGTATACAGAAGTGTCACTTTTGTGTCAAGCACATTTGTTGCAGGACACTCTTGCTTTGTACAGAAGCAGTGTTGTTGTATTCCCACCCACTG
Organism: Acipenser oxyrinchus oxyrinchus; assembly: GCA_030684275.1. Taxonomy (NCBI): domain Eukaryota; kingdom Metazoa; phylum Chordata; class Actinopteri; order Acipenseriformes; family Acipenseridae; genus Acipenser; species Acipenser oxyrinchus. Next base: position 28,609,657 of record CM060250.1, read on the forward strand.
AGCACCATTTTATCATGTGCAGCTGTGCCATCATTATAACAACACTTTAGTTCATTGAGTCTTTATTGTCATGTAAGAAACGTTTATTGCATTATAGAAAGAAATGTTCATTGCATTTTCTAAGAAACCAACAATGACCCTTGTGCAGCTGGGATTTTAAAGCACATACAGTGCCTCAATTTACAGGTGCACAATTCCCCATTCCCTATGTCAGGCCATTAATCATTTTTCCTAGCTGCAATGGAATCTTCACCTTTCTGGGGTTTACCATTAGAAAACTACATACAGCAAGGACAGGATAGGACTAGAACTACAGGGCTTCTGTACAAGGCAGGATTAAAAACCCTATTACACCGTGGAAGACTAGCAAGAAATAGCTAAGTTACAGCTAGGGGGTGCTAATTTTTTATTCTGAACAATTTCTTACTAGTTTATACTGTTAAAATAGTGTTTTTCCTTTTCAGAAAATGCGGTTGATCCTAAGAAACCTAACAAAACTAATTGACGGCTCGGCAAATGGATCTCAAGAAGATAAGATTAAAGTAGCACTCCTGTTTTTAATATTATTATAGTCGATTCACTTTGGTCCTGTAATATCCAGAATGCACACCCGTTCGACTGAGATAAGACAATAATTTGGTTTGGAGAAACGTGGACCCCAGTATTAGGAAAGCTCTCCAGCAAGTCAAGAAACCAAGCTTATGAGAACATGTCTGCATTCACTCATCCAAAAACTCTTTTGAAAACAATTCACTTTAAGGACAACTTTGTGTGCTCTGAAAGGACAAAAAGGATAAATCTTCTAAAAGGCCACCTTAACCCCATCCCAGAGTGAGACTGTAAAGCACAGGACTAAATTCTTTGTTTAATACAATTAGCTAGATTAGATTTAATGAACAGCGCAGAAAATCCAGGTCATGAAGCTTTTGTTATAGAATGCAGTAATTTGGTAGTTTGGTAAAGTGTGCTTGTGTGGGATGGTGTGGTTTTGTATATATGTAATTAAAAATACTTGAATTAAAACATGTTATTTCTTTGTTTTAAGCTGCAGGAATTTTGGTAAAAACAAAAGTAGTTTTTAAAGGGTACATCAGCAGATAAAACATAAACTATCCCACCTTGCTCTTCCGAATGTATTTGGTCATTGTATAAAAATGGTTTAACAGGTGTTGCTATATGTGTGTGAGGTGTAATAGGCTACTTGATGCATTTTTTAATACAGAATTATCAGAAAATGCAAGAGACGAGATTGTACATGCATAAAGTTCAGTGGCTGCTTTTACAAAAAAATAGCCATACCTTTGTCTCGTTGCCAAACCTTTTTTCTCCTATACAACATATAACATTACTATCATGTAAAAACTAACAACTTTGTTTAAAATAATGTAATGCAGTATTTATACGGATAAATGAATGCAATTGAACAACTATTTAAGAACTACATCAAATAATAATAATAATAATAATAATAATAATAATAATAATAATAATAATAATAATAATAATGAGATTGTTATCTGAATGTTGGGTAGGGAGTGGTATCCCACAAACATTGTTTAATTTACTTCAAAAGAAATTAAATGTTTGTTTTGTAAAACAAACAAAAAAGAAAATTGCCATGTACAGCATTTACATTGATAAAGAATATATTGATAAAGAATATATTGATAAAGAATATTAAACTGTTGTCTGCAAAGTATTTGTTTAGCTTTATAGTCTACCTAAAAGCTAAATATATATATTTTTTAAAGTTCAAGTTATTTACTGCTTTGGATACAAATTACATGAAATGGTAACAAATGCTTCAACAGTCTTCTATAGTGTTACAAGAAGATGAATGTAGAAACATTCGTTATCAGCCCAAAGTCGGCTTCTCTTTGCCATACGATTTGTTAGAAGCTTCAACCTACCTCTGTAGAAGCTGGAGGCATAGCTAGCAAAACATTGTCTTAATTTGTGTCACTGTGTTTTGGAAGAACGATGAGATTAACGGTATAAAAAAATATATTATATATATATATTTTTTTTTTTTTCTCGTCCTCGCTGAGAAAAGTGGGTGGGCAGTGGCCCGCTGGCCCACCCGTCTCCAGCGCCTATCAGAGGAGTGTTCCATGTTGTTTGATGGTGTTGCTTGTCTTTCATGTCATGACTATTCATTAAAATATGTATTTGAGCAATATGAACCAGTGGATGTAGATTAGACTACAGTAACTCTCCTTGCTGGTCTCCCTGCTTCAGCTATTCACCCCTTGCTTCGTCTTGTATTCTCTCAACCTCGTGCTACCCCTCTGCTTTGCACTCTCCACTGGCTACCTATCTCAGCTCGCATTCAATTCAAGACCCTTGCTCTTGCCTACCGCTCTCTTCACCACAATGCCCTCTCCTACCTCCAATCCCTCGTGTCTCCCTACACCCCCTTTCGTCCTCTCCGCTCCTCCTCTACTGGCCAACTGGTCATGCCTTCCCCTCCACTCCACCCTCCCTTGCCCGCACCTTCTGTTCCCTAGCCTCTCTGTGGTGGAACCAGCTACCGGAGAACTCCGGGAATGCTCTGTCTCTAACCGCCTTCCGTCACCTCCTCAAGAACCTCCTGTTTAGACTGCACTTGTAGATCTTGCTCTACCACTTGCCTGATCTATGTGCCACGTTACTAGATCCTTGTACTATTGCACTACTATGTCATTGTAGATATAACTTGCTGTAATCTTACTGTAAACTAAACTGTATTTAAATATTAAGCTTGCATTGTAACCCTTTACTGCCCGGTAACACCTGTAAGTCGCCTTAGATAAAGGTGTCTGCCAAATAAATAAAACTTTGAAAAAATAAAGGAAATACAGTAAATTAGCAATGATAAAATCTGCGTTTAACCTAGATATGCTGGTTTATTTATTTAATTCTAATATTTTTATTTGTACATATCATTGTCTAATCTACATGCTTCTAATAAATGTATTTACCTGATACAGCTTATATAGGGTTAGACTAAAAAGTATTTGGTCACTGGAAAGTTTATACAACAGAGCTCCACACTAATTATTCTTTGTTCTATGCAAAATAAATCCAGTTTCTTCAACCTATATTTGAAAGAACGTTGGCAAAGAACCTCATTTATGGATTGGCAGCTCAGACATCTTCACACCCCCTGAGGTGTTGGTAGATAAGAGGCCTGGGCTGTTTCCCTAAGCATGGTTTGTGCCTCTAATCTTCCTGCTCAGAGGTGAGTTTAAGCCACCTGTTGTGTCTAACACCACAGCTAATTTGGGAGATTGAACGGCGAAATCCTTGAGTTTTCAAAAGCATGCTTTGTTTACAGCTTATCCCTAGTAAAGCTGCTGTCTCTGTGCTGAGATACATCACAGGAAAAGCATATCCAGATGTCACTGTAATAATGTTATTTCAGGCTTGATAATACAAAGGATCCTATAGCATTGCACAACTAGAGTCAAAGTATAAAAACATGTGAGCCACCACAGGCAGTCCCTGTTTAGGATGGGAGATATTGTACTGGTCCCAGAAACATTGTTTTTGGGTAAAATGTAAGGGGAATGGTTTATCAGATTAAATGGTTTGTTAAAAATGAACTATTGTGGATATGTGATTTTTTTTTTTTCTTTTTTTGGATCATTGATATAGCCAGAGGTTAAAACAGAACATTTTTAATGAACACACCTGTCATGGAACTTTATTAATAGAACTAGACTATAGCTGTGTACAAACTATAAAGACACTATCTGAAAGTGTGTGCGCTATATCACTGATGTGGTCAAAGTTTAAAACAATGTGGCACTGAAATGGAACTTTACTGAGAGAATCATGGAATACTGCAAGTTTAACAAGTGAAAAGACACTAGTCTATCGCTGATATGGCTAGAGATGTAAACAATGTGGCAGTGAAACAGGATTGAAACTGAGAATTATAGAGTAAAGCCAAATATTAAGATAATAACTCAAAGCATTCTGTCTCTATCCAGAAAGAACTCCAAACATCACATGATCTAAACATGGCAGCCAATATTAGTAGAATTTGAAGTACGACGACTTTAGAAAAACATATAAGCAATGAGATGCCTAATCACTGCCTAATTAATGTCTACCTAAATACATTGATAAATTAGGTCCAAAGAAGCATCTCTTATACCCCTTTCACACACAGCCATCCCAGAGAAAAATGATTTAAAAATTACCCATTCACACAGCATGAAATGGCGCAATCTATACCGGTATAATACCGTCATAACCCTTTCACACAGCCAAAGGGATCCTGGGAGAACAACTTTCAAACCTGTCAGTCAACAGATAATTTTCATGGCAACGGTTGCATCCATGCTCACGCATCATGTCAGTGATTCGCCCATAAATTATAGCATCACGCACCATCCCTTCTATTTGTGAATTCACCTCCTCGTCAGCCCGTAAAGTTAAAATTCCTTAGCTTCTTCTGGACTCCAATTACTACCTTTTTTTTGATCAGTCATTGTATTTGAAAAAAAATGAAAGCGTGTAACACCGACGTCAAAAAGACCAAACACGTCCGGTATACAGTCACGTGGGATGTTGACTTGCAATCCCCGCCCACTATAGTGCTTCAGTACCAGCATAGCATTTCACACAGGCAGCTAAGACGGTTCAGTACCGTCTCTGAACCACCTGCTTTCTTTGTGGAAGGAGTTAAACAAATACAAAATATACTGAAAGGAAAGTGTAGTTTTAGGACCCCTGCCAAAACCCAGGACTCTAACACATTACAGAGCTTGATCAGTCATTCCGAATCTAATGATTTACTCTCTTTTCAAAACTGTCTTTTTAGGATTCGAGAGAATACTTTCACGGACGAGCCATACACTTTACCACTATTTTTTTTTTTTATCTGGAGGCAGCTGGATAAAGCTCGTCCTTGGGCTGTGTTCCTACAGCCCTGGAGCCCGGCATGGTTTGGTATGGAATCTAGCATTCCAGAAACAGATGCAGCCACAAGGAGGTCTCTCATCCCGCGTAGGGATTCACAGCCACTAAAATGTGTTTGTAATCCCCAGGAAAACCTGCATTCCTTGAAAGGTGTTTTGCGACTTCAATTTATGCAATACAGTGCAAATGTGTGTGCATGGCCTATACTTCAAGATAAACAAGATATAAATCCCTCTGTTTAAGAGACAGAGTGCTTACTGTACACAATGACCATACCTGGAAAGTTTAACAAGGGGATAGAAAGGACCGTGCAATACAGGCAAACCCTGGTTTGTAATTACACTTCACAGGAGGTCAATCAATGGGTGAGAAAACACTACAGAGCGGCAGCAAAAAATGATTGACATTGCTTAAAGTGTGGTAGTAGTAGTAGTAGTAGTAGTACTCCAACCTATTTCTGTCTTTTTTTATACTAATTCAATTTTTACTATAATGAAGTGCATAACAACATAACGTTTTTAAGTAAGAACAAACAACTGAGGTGGGGGAGAAAATTATCTTTAAGAACCTAGAAAGATCTTGAATATGGTGCCAGACTTAAAGGATGGGAAATAAAGGAACTGATAACAGAGGGTACTAATTGGGGGATAGATCCTCTAATTTGTCCAGCGAGTGAGAAGAAATCCTTTCAGATACTGGATACAACAGATAAAAGAGTGTGTTTATTCATTTGTTGTTATGTTTTATGTAATGCTGTGGCGGAGTGGTTGCAGTGATGACGTCACGGACCAGGAAGGAGCAACACATAAACATAGAAGGGCGGTGGTGAAACTGAGCGCTACGGCGCTCAGCTATTTTATTAAATAAATAAACCAAAAGATTTAAACAGAACAAAACACTGTAAACACTAAACAAACAAAAGGGCACGTTGGCCAAACAAATAATAACGAAAACAAGTATACTTATATATATATATATATATATATATATATATATATATATATATATATATATATATATATATATATATATATATATATATATATATATATATATATATATATATATATATATATATATATATAGCAATTGTTCTTTACTCTTAATCTCCTCTCTCTCTCAAAACCCGTCTCGCCTCTGACACTCTCCCAGAGGGTAGAGAGCTGCAGGTTTATATACAGTGACCATCTCCCGATTAGCAACAGTTAATCAATGAATTAACTCGGGAGATGGTCACCATCTGCACGAGTTTAATAAGGATGCGTGACTGTCAGCCAGTTAAATAAATCACTAGCTGATCAGTCACGCATCCTCACGAGGTTTTTAAAATATAAAACAATAACAAATACGCGGTGCTTCACCGTACTATAAACATAAATCATAATATAAAATAAATAAATAAACAAAGGGGCGGGACACTCCGCCACAAATGCTTATAAAAAATAAAAAACACGAAGGAAGCTCTGAATTTACCTCAGTTAACACAACTGAGAAAACGCAGTAATGACTGTATGATGTTTGGTGGTATATACCTGGATTTTCAAACACAGCTAACACACACACACACAGCTGCAACAAGCATGTTCTCTCTATCAAGGGATCAAACTTCAGCTTGAAAACCAGATCTCCTGGATATTCTCTAATTATCATCACAGCAAGCTTCATCTATTGCCAAGAATAATTGATCCAAGGGAGAATAACAAGACTCTCCAGCTATTTTTTCATAAACAAAGGTTTCTTTTCAACATTCACATTGTCTAATATTTGCATCCTGAGATTCTATACAGGTAATTATCCAACTCCTGGGCTTTCAATAGTTCAATTAGGCTATAAATAGAGAACAAAAAATAAAACAAATAAAAAAGCGTTATTATCATAACCCTGGTTCCCTGAAATAGAAATATAACCATTACCAGATGGGTATTTATCTCCTAAAGACCCGAAACCTGAATAAGATATATCAAAGATGCTCAGCCGAGCCTGTGACACAAGGGTATACAGTGCCTTCTTGAAAGTATTCGCCCCTTGAACTTTAGACCTTTTGCCACATTTCAGGCTTCAAACGTAAAGATATGAAACTGTAATTTTTGTGAAGAATCAACAACAAGTGGGACACAATCATGAAGTGGAGCGAAATTTATTGGATATTTCAAACTTTTTAACAAATAAAAACTGAAAAATTGGGCGTGCAAAATTATTCAGCCCCTTTACTTTCAGTGCAGCAAACTCTCTCCAGAAGTTCAGTGAGGATCTCTGAATGATCCAATGTTGACCTAAATGACTAATGATGATAAATAGAATCCACCTGTGTGTAATCAAGTCTCCGTATAAATGCACCTGCACTGTGATAGTCTCAGAGGTCCGTTTAAAGCGCAGAGAGCATCATGAAGAACAAAGGAACACACCAGGCAGGTCCGAGATACTGTTGTGGAGAAGTTTAAAGCGGTTTGGATACAAAAAGATTTCCCAAGCTTTAAACATCCCAAGGAGCACTGTGCAAGCGATAATATTGAAATGGAAGGAGTATCAGACCACTGCAAATCTACCAAGACCTGGCCGTCCCTCTAAACTTTCAGCTCATACAAGGAGAAGACTGATCAGAGATGCAGCCAAGAGGCCCATGATCACTCTGGATGAACTGCAGAGATCTACAGCTGAGGTGGGAGACTCTGTCCATAGGACAACAATCAGTCGTATACTGCACAAATCTGGCCTTTATGGAAGAGTGGCAAGAAGAAAGCCATTTCTTAAAGATATCCATAAAAGTGTCATTTACAGTTTGCCACAAGCCACCTGGGAGACACACCAAACATGTGGAAGAAGGTGCTCTGGTCAGATGAAACCAAAATCGAACTTTTGGCAACAATGCAAAAGCGTTATGTTTGGCGTAAAAGCAACACAGCTCATCACCCTGAACACACCATCCCCACTGTCAAACATGGTGGTGGCAGCATCATGGTTTGGGCCTGCTTTTCTTCAGCAGGGACAGGGAAGATGGTTAAAATTGATGGGAAGATGGATGGAGCCAAATACAGGACCATTCTGGAAGAAAACCTGATGGAGTCTGCAAAAGACCTGAGACTGGGACGGAGATTTGTCTTCCAACAAGACAATGATCCAAAACATAAAGCAAAATCTACAATGGAATGGTTCACAAATAAACATATCCAGGTGTTAGAATGGCCAAGTCAAAGTCCAGACCTGAATCCAATCGAGAATCTGTGGAAAGAACTGAAAACTGCTGTTCACAAATGCTCTCCATCCAACCTCACTGAGCTCGAGCTGTTTTGCAAGGAGGAATGGGCAAAATTTCAGTCTCGATGTGCAAAACTGATAGAGACATACCCCAAGCGACTTACAGCTGTAATCGCAGCAAAAGGTGGCGCTACAAAGTATTAACTTAAGGGGGCTGAATAATTTTGCAGCCCAATTTTTCAGTTTTTATTTGTTAAAAAGTTTGAAATATCCAATAAATTTCGTTCCACTTCATGATTGTGTCCCACTTGTTGTTGATTCTTCACAAAAAATTACAGTTTCATATCTTTATGTTTGAAGCCTGAAATGTGGCAAAAGGTCGCAAAGTTCAAGGGGGCCGAATACTTTCGCAAGGCACTGTAAAAGGACTGCACGCACAGATCTCAGCGTCATTTTTCTTTCAAGCCTACTGCAATCATGGAGGCAGTGACCTTGAAGGTTAATGGTTCCACTTCTATTTCAGGGAACCAGGATTATGCTAATAACTTAACGTTCCCTTTCAAGTAATAAATGTAACCATTACCGAATGGGTCAATATTCACAAGCCGTCGCAAGGGCAAGATTGCCGCACGACCAGAAAGTCGAGGCTGCCTTGTGCATTATCATTCAGAACCCCAGTAACCAGTAACTAGGGCTAAAAAATTAAGGGAGAAACTCACCTCTATGCCTGTGTTTTAAGGGTTGACTGATTAAACACCCTTAACGCTCTAGTTAAAAAAAAAAACAGGTATGGGGAGAAGCCCACACAGCTGCATTGCAAATGTCCTTGACCCTGGAATAAAGCCCACAATGTTGCCATGCCCCTGGTGGAATGGGCACTGAGCTTTTCTGGAGGGGGCAAGTTGGCCAGCTCATAGGCCGTCCTGACTGTGTCTGCTATCTATTTGGACAGCCTCTGCTTAGACAAGGGGATCCATTTGGACTGCCTCCAACTTTTCGTCCTGTCAACATAATACGCTCGGGTCCACACTGGACACAGTGTATGGAGCTGCTGCTCTCTGTCAGACTGGAAAGGAGATGGATGGAAAGCCTCCAATTCCACAGACTGGTTTACATGAAATGTCAAGATAGTCTTCGGCAAAAAAGCATGATTCTGCAAAAATGAAGCAGGCTTTCGTAATTGAGAATGCCTGCATCTCTCTCACCCGCTTTGCAGAGGTGATTGCAAACAAGAAAGCTGCTTTGAGAGCTAAAAAATTTCAGCTTAGATGAATGAAAGGGCTCAAATGCAGGCTTCATGAGTGCATCAAGCACCACTTTAAACCTCCAGCGAGGAACAATATCCTTCATAGATGTCCAAAGCCGCCAAGCTCCTTTGAAAAATTGCCTCACCAGGGGAAGTGAGCTCCTGGGGAGACTGAATCAATTTTAAATTTGGCAAGCTGAAATAACTGCCAGATAGAACTTCAATGTAGAAGGGGATTTCCCCTTGTCAAACAGGTCCTGCAAAAAATTGCTATATAACTGCCATGGGACAGGTCGCGGGGTCGAACCCCCGAGGCAGGCACCACGTCTGAAAGACACCCCGACTTCTACTCATACTGGGAACGTGTGGACGTTGCTCTGTCATTTTGCAGGGTGTCAATAACCCTAATTAACAAACCCAGATGGCTCAAATGCAGCCGTTCAGTGTCAGACCCAGAGCTGCAGGCTCGATGGCTCAGGATGCCAAAAGGTCCCCCTGACTGAGCAGGTCGCGGCGCTTGGGCTGTCTCCACGGCTGCTCAGGAGCTGCATCAGGGCTGAAAACCACAGCCTCCTGGGCCAATAAGAGCACCTTGGCCCGATCCTGCCTGATTTTCTCCAGACACAGCGGAAGCACGGCGAGCGGTGCCAAGGCATCTATCGCCAGTGGGTCCATGCCTCCTGTTATGGAGAATCAGAGGGGACAGTGGGTCAAATCTCTCCCAAATGAGCCTCACCACCTCAGGGTGAAGCCTCCACTCTGAGGCACTGGGAATTCCCATTCCCCTTCCGCCGCTCAGTTTATCACCCCAGGCAGGTGTACTGCCCACAGTGAGAGGAGGTTCTCGTGTGCCCAGAGCAATAGCTTGCGGGCCAAGCGATGGAGTCTGGGAGACCTGAGGCTGCCATTGTGGTTTATGTACACCACCACTGTTGTGTTGTCCGTACGGACAAGCACTTGTCTCCCTCAAACCTCCTGCAAAAGATTCTGCAAGGCCAGGTAAACTGCCTGCAGCTCCAAAACATTTATGTGGAGACCTTGCCAAGGGGGTTCCAGCAAACTCCTAGGGCTGCTGCACAGCTTTGGCTTGGCCTGAGGCGTCTGTCCGTGCCGGGCGATGGAACCAATTGTAGCCTCAGTGGCGAGCAGCCGCTGGCTGGTTCTGAACACCACCTTTGGCAGCGGGCGCAGCCAGCTGTGCCGGTCTTTGAGGCTGCTGGGGCCTAGGGCGCCAGTTTGCTGCTGGTTTGCTGCTGGCTGCTGGCGATGGAGAGCATGTCATACTGCTGCTAATCTGTGCTCGTAGCCAGGTGGCACTGAACGTTCACGTAGTAACTCTGCAAGCACCGTTCCTTTGTGGGAAACTGCTGCCCAGAGCTTCTCCATCTGCTCAGAGTCCGCCAATCACTTGGAACGGCAACTCCTCCTCTTCTTCCTCGGGGGAGGAGAAGGAGAGGCAGAGGAGGATGAGGAAGACCATGAAGGCGGCTTCCTGTGTGGGCTACTTTCCCGGGTGCATCGTCCACTCTCCCTTGGCAGAGCCATGGGGTGATGATGCAGCCACCTCTCTAACAGAGGATGATGGGAAAGAGAGCTGTGCAGGAGTGAGGAGTGACTCAGAGTGCTCTGTAGAGTTGTGGGAGAGGCGTTTCTCCAGCGTGCGTGAAATTTGCACAAAAAACTCACAGAAACTGTGGTTCACCAGTGCCTCCTTTGCATGCTCTGGCCCCAGGCAGGAAGGGCATCTGTCGTGCTTTTCCTCAACAGGCAGATTGGCCCTGCATGTCTCACTGGGATAAAACCAAGGCATTTTGCAAGTAATAATGCAGCGTACAGCAACAATGTACAGGTGCTGTCTCAGTCTGCTTAAAAACAGTAACGTCGCGGTTCAAGACCCGAACAAGACCTGCTTGGTACCGGACCGGGAATGCAAGCACCAGGCTGTAGTGCACAAATACTCCTAATTAGTAAAACTAATACAGCGATTACTTTTAATATCACATATAATTTGTGTAAAAACATAATAAATGCGACAATCTATAGTAGAAAAAGTAACAAGTACTTATCTGTATAGGCTTTCTTGTCAGGTTAGTTCTTGAAAGAAAGAATGGCGCTGAGATCTGTGCGTGCAGTCCTTTATACCCTCAGGGGCAGGCATCAATGCGTCACAGGCTTGGCTGAGCAGCTTTGATATATCTTATTCAGGTTTTGTGTCTTAAGGAGGTACATGCCTATTTGGTAATGGTTACATTTTGTACTTGAAAGGGAACTAATAGTTCTTGTGAAATTGTGGGCTCAGTTCAAATTAAGACACCCCGACAGTAGGGCAGTCATTATCCCATGGGTATTTGCCCTCTAAAAGCTAACAGAACTTGATTTAAATTTCAAGCAGCCTAAGTGACCCAGGCCAAAATATTTCAAATAAAATTCTTTATACACAAAAACATTTGTTGGTTATTTAATTCCGCTGCATCAGACAATATTTAATGCTTAAATATTGTTTGTTTGAAAAGTTAGAATCTGGTTTTGAAGGAAAATGGGCAACAAAAAGCCTAAATGAAAAATTTGTAAATTCCATTCAAGCACAAAATCTTACGTATATGATGTGTAAAAAGAGCTTTTTTTTCAGTCCTTTGTAAACAGATACACCATTACATTTTGTTTGATTAAAAAAAGCATTAGTTCAATGCCAAAACCTCAGTTGATAATGACCGGAAAAAAATGGATTAATTTGCCATTAGATCCAATCAGTAGGGGGGAAAATATATCCAATGAGTAGAAACAGATGTTTCTTTAGGAATTAAAACACACACAGATACAGTTCAATAGAGCAATGCTCAGCTAAATCCAGCTACAATCTGCTACCTGGTTCATTACAGGAGAATGACCATGCCACAGAGGATCAGCGGGCTATTTAATTACAGAGCATTGTGAAACTGAGAAGTAAATAAGTGGGAAACTAAAGAGCTTTAGCCTGACTTCAAGTGGCTTTCGTTTACCTAAAAGACAAACCAAGTGATCTCAATCCGTTTGTATTGCCTGTTTGGCTGATTTGGGGATGGTTGATTAACCTTCACTGGAAACCCACCTTGGGCGAATCAGAATGCCCCGAAAGGCAATGTTTGAAATGTTAAAAAGAAAACACTCAATTACAGAGATAGTGGTGTAAAGAAAGAAGGAATAAACATTTGTCTACAAACAAAATTTACTTCTCACAAGACGTTACATTACAGTAACAATCTGTAAATGGAGCTGCTTGGGAAACACCGGAAGCGCAAACTCTGCTCAAGCAAGCACTGACAGCCAAACCAAAGATGTTTCTTTATTTGCATCCACTGTTTGCTTTTTTAATGTCTGTTTCACCATTATTATCAACATAAGCAATTGTATGAACCCAAAAGTCCTACGTTTAAAAAGCTTATTTTTTTTCAACAAGTTAATATAGAGTATTTCATTTTTTTGGCATTCTATTGAGGTGAATTAACCTTTGGTTTTAGTTACCACACTGTTCTTATACTCTTAAGACGAAAGCTGTTGTACATTACATACTATAGTGTTGTGTAGACACTGGGCCTATTCAGTTGATCTAAACGGTAACAGGTCTAACTACTGTCACTGTTTAAAAATTAGCAACCTGCCACTATTTTTAAATATGAAAATGCACTACAGTGACTCACACATACTGTTAGAGATGTTGGTTTTCATAAATTCTCCTATTAATCATTTAAACAACAGTCACATTTTGATGCTCCACCATTTAGATTAATTGAATAAACCCTATTGTATTAGAATTGTTTTCTAAATTGTTCATGTATTTGCTGTTTATGCTGTAACACTGGTATATTTCAATAATATTTGCCCCAAATCACCAGAAATGCCCAGCAGATTTTTGCTGTCCTACTGTTGCAGACTCAGGGAGGTAGGGCATTTAGTTATCAGTGAGTATGACCAAACCAACTTTATAATATTCAACAAACTTGGAAAAAATAAAGTCAGATAAATATAAAATGTATGTAATGGTTGAACAAGGCAATACCAAAGCCACATCAATAATGTAAAGAAAGGCAGAACGATAACCCTTTGAAACCTGACCTCGAAACCAATCACACTGTATGAGAGACAGTGAAACTTAGTATCATGCCTGATGACAAATATGTTGCATCTGCATAGCAGCTGTGATTTATTCATTAGTTTAATTGCAGGGTAAACAGAATATCCCCTAGGTGGGCTAGATTCGAAGGTGGGCTAACAAATCTGAAATAGAAATGAACACACAGGTGCCGAAAAAAGTGAAGACAGCATTAGTTTTCAAATAAAAAGTTTGTTAAATTGAATTACATTAATAGAATGCAGCCAAAGTGGTCAATGTTTTACATCCAACTTAGGGTCTTTATGCGATAAGCTTTCACATCACCTTCTCACCTCATTGTCAGTAGAGCTAGAGTTTCCAGAAACGCCACAACAAGATATTATTGGCAATTTTATGCAAAGCTTTACTACTTGAGTTACTTCAAGGTCCGTTAAAATAAAATGTGAGATTCATTAAATTGTTCAAGACTGTTGTTGGCTTATTTTGCAGCCCAGAACAATTTCATGCATAGCAAAATGTAATTAAATCATAACAAGCTTCCTGACAAAACCTCTGGGGATACTTTTATGTATTAAATAGGTATCAAAAGTACAAATGTATTTTTTTAAATACTCTTAAATTACTGTCAGCCTTTTAGATTTTACAAACTGTGCAGACAGAAGTCCAGTTCCGATTACAATCAACAAAAGTAAGTCAGACAACTTGCAAAGTGTTTGCTGTTAGAACAGAAAATCTTGGTTGTTTGTGGTTGACTGTGTGGGTAGCCAAAGGCCGACAACTATGTCCAAATCTGTGCTTTCCTTCTAAGCTGCTGGCATTTCTGCATTAGAAACTTTCCGTCTCAGTGGAGTAGTTCAGGATATTTTGTTGTTCTCGTTCCAGAGCAGCCATCACAAACACTTCATCAACTGCAGGAATCAAGATTACTGGGGTGTCATTGTGGTAATAAACATCTATATATAGTCCAATCCAGTATTTCGCCTTCACCAATGAGAACCAATTTACTTTGGAAATACACATAAACCAAGAACAACAGAATTTGTTTTCAATAAAACACAGCCATGGATTTTCAGTTTCAGATTATGAACTGTAACAAACAGGCTACTTTGCACAACACTAACTCAGTTTTTATCATAGTTTATACATTTATTTTCAGTAACTGTAACTTCAACAGACACATGCTCTTAGGGAAGGGCGGTAAGCCTGGGTCTCCAGTAAGAGACGCTGCATGGTACGCACACTGATTCATATGGTCAGCATCCTGGCTGGGACAGGGATAATCCCACAATTTAGACAAAGGAAGCAGTGTATATCCAGAAAGCCACTATTTTTTCTTTGGCTCAAAGACATTTTAATGGAAACCAGCAGAGGCAACAACAGTTGACAGTTGGACACTTGGAAATATTAGAACTGCTGCACAGGGGTGCCATTCACTTTTACTTCAAGTTTTGAATCTCTCTTGACTTACCCTGTTTGGAGTGTTGCCTTTTGTTAGCGAACACTCCTCTCAACTCCAGCTCTGTTATCTCTTCCTCCATAATAGGTGCACAGCCCCCTAGTGAGGAAATACAACCAGACATACAGTATGTATTAGAAACAAAGGCAACAGCAGCACACACCTGTTATAGATTACATGGCTTAGTGGTTTATAAAAAGAGACTTGGGATTGAAAGGATTCCGATTTTTTCATTTAAAGCTGAAGCTGATTGCGCACAGAATTAAGTACACTGGTGCATACCAGGAACCTGTTTATAGGGAAAACAAAATGCTATTTGGTTAGAGAAATCATACTTTTGGACTTGCATATACTACTCCCCAGTTCACCTGCTTATTATCAGAGTGCACAAGTGCTGACAAGAACACATGAAGAGATGAAAAATGGAATTTATTCAGAATGGACCACACTTTACCTAAGGTTTAGCTATTAATGTTCCTATACTTTATTTGGACCTGTCTTCCCTATTTGGCATCACACAGGGGTGGGGCATGTCCTCTTGGTAAATCCTGGGTCCCTTGATTACTCTGGAAGGTCTCGTGAATGATGCAGTATTTAAACAATGTTGTGGATCAAGTCCATTCAACAATGCTGCACTTGTACCCTTGTCGATGGCCCAACCCAATATTAGGCACAGGACCTAATGTGTCCAGAATGTGTTGCTTCTTACACGGATACTGCTTTTAATAGTGAGTCTTTATGCAGAATGTAAATAATTTGAAATGTGTTAGGAAAATACAGCAGACAGTATGTCCTCAGGAATATCACAGATATAAGAATATGTGAATTGTTGTTTGTGATTTAGACATGTAGACCATCGTATACTCTTTAATCTATCTGAAATTGATTGCTTTAGTCCATGAGATGACTGCCTGTGGCATTTTCTGTGTTCCCCCAGGATTGTGTAATTCCTGGACATACCGCATAGAATGTGAGGGCACTAGTTGTGGGAACCCTATTGCTATAAGCATTCAAGAGTTTCAACTTTAATTTCACCACTGTGTGTGCAGCTTTACTTTTTATTTCTTAAAAGTCCATAAATGTATGACACAGTTAAACTTCCATATGGTCTCCACCTGTTTTGTTCCTGCTTTTCTCTTTTACAGTTAAAACCTTGCCTAAAAAGATGAACTAAACAATAAGGGGGCAGTGAAAATGTGACTGGCACTAATAAAGTGGCCAGGCAGTGTAAGTCCCATTGTATAGACTTGAAACAGCTAATGGAAAATGTTGAACAGTTAGCTTATTTATCAGTGCTATAGCAACAGGAGCTATCTTCTATTTCAGGGCTACACAATTTGAGTAACTGAGTAACCTAACCCAGAGATTACAGTAATCTTTCAAAATATTTACACTCACAGTTAAATTAAATCTAGGGTGCTATTAAAGAAGAATGTAATCCTTTGGTTCAACAGTTACTCGATGGGGAAAAAAATAACAGGCTTTTTTTTTGTTATATAAGAATACTTTTTAATTACAGTTCTATTTTTACAAATAGCACAACACCAAGACCTTGCCTAAATAAAATAACGCATACACTAATGTGAAAGACTTTACGACCTGAAACTGTACAATAAAGAAGGTGTTATAACAGCCACCATCAAGTAACTCAGCTGTAAATCATCACCGACTATGACAGAAAGCTTTTTTTTGTTCTGAATAGTGAGACCAACTATATTTTTAACATTGAAGAAGAAAGGGTTTGCGATGCAAAGTTCCTTAAACACTTTCATAGAAGTATTGATGTAACTCTATCAGACCAGGAAAAATGCACTTGCCCCTGAGGCATCTCAGACTATTGCTAGTTAGGAAGTATGGCTTCCTGTTCCCAGTTTTGATGTTCAAAGTCAGTTGTATCAAACAGTCACCTGATAGTTTTAGAAATTACCAATGGCACAAAGAAAGTCCCTTCTTTTTATCATTTTGTGCAATTTATTTTAGTAAAAACTACTCGTCAAGAAAATGAATCCTTCACATACTAGAAAAACGGTATGAAAAACAAATGACTTATTTATTAACATTTTTAAATGCAGAACATGTGTTCAAATCTATTTGACATGGTTCAAAGTTGTTGTTTTGATGTTAAATGTCTAATTTACATCACTAACAACTTTTAGAACCACAGAAATGGTAAACCCAGATTTTTTAAAAAATGTGCAAAGTATTGGCTAATCCATGTGCTCACTGTTAAATTCAATTTGGTGACTAATGAGATTCCACACATTAGGTGAATGAGAGAAGATATACATTTAACTATATTACAGGGCTCTTATTATCCCCCCGCTGATATAGTGGAAGTGATTGTACATATTTTGGCATATATCTGGAGAACCATATCTAACTGTCATGAAACTTGGTATTTAGCATAAGTTAGTTATGTAGAGTTTTAGATTCTGGGGATCTAGGGGGTGCCTGTCTGTCCATACATTAACCTATCTGTGGGTAGCACTTACATTTTGTACCGGTGGTACACTCGATACGGTACGGTTCGGGTACCACGGTGCAGGAACCTTGTTTGCTGTTCGGTACGTGTACTGGGTTGGAAATGGGACAGGTCTGTGACCCACAGTTACTGCAGAAACGATATATAGGGATGCCCACCTATATAGCTTCAGGCAAACCAACACAGCCTTAAGACTGGGGAAAGCCTGCTGTCAGAGCCCGGACATCCTTTGTAATGGTAATGCAAGCAGAGACCAAGGCGGCAATGAAACACTGCAGGTAGGACTGCAAGCAATCAGACCCGAAGCAGAGTTGAGCCCAGCGACTACGTAGCGAATCGGAAGGGTAACCTCATTCGATGTACAGAGTACCGGTGGGAACGGGGGCAGGTCTGGACCTACAGTTACCATGGGAACGATCTATAGGGATGCCCACCTACAGTGCTCTTGTCTAACCAGCAACCAAAACTGAGGAAAGCCAACTGTTAGAGCCCTAACAGTCATCACAATAATTTTGCAAGGAGAACTAATGAGGCAACAAGACACTGTGGGTGAAGCTGCAAGGATTCATTATTATGTGAAATAACATCTAAAAATCCATTAAACACATTACTCAAATATAATTACAGAGAGAATATATACCACAAAAGAAAGTAACAGTAAAATAGAGATAAAGCACATTATCTTTTTTTCTCATTTTGTCCACATGACGACTGATCGATTGTTCTGCTTAGTATCTGTATCATTTTCTGTGTCCTAAATCAAAACCTATTATTATTGAGAAAAAAAAATACAGTATCAGTCTAATTTAGGACACTCAAACCAACATAAAAAGGCCTATGAGTCAATTACAGCCTTTTCTGCCAGCAGGCCTTTCTCAGTTACTCTTATGATCGAAGATAAATGGCTACATGTAAACTACATCATATCAGTTTTCAGACATTTTTTCTTAGTTTAACCTAAAACTGAAATTCTTCCAAGTACAGTTAATATTTTCAACCACTGTCCGTACTGTAAAACATGTTCTGTAAACAAATTGCTGTGAAGAAAATGGCTATTTCAGTTCAAATCTTATCACATCATAATTGATATAACTAAAGGGCACATCACAGGCAGCCACCGTATATATCTCAATTCACCAGAACAAAACAACGTAATCTAATAAAATAGATTTTTTTGAGGTGCATTATAGGAAAGATGTATTTATTCGGGCCAGGGAGAATCAGATTAAATTATGCATTTAGGGTTGATAATCCTATCAATTTGCTGGCTCCTCCCTTTGCACAAGTACTGCAAAATACACCCTCTGGGTTGGTACTGAGCAGTTTTACAAGACACATTTAGTTTAAACTTTTGCCATGTATAAATCAGTATATTTGCAATTAAACAGCATTAGGGGATCCCTGTGTTTGCTTTTCTGGAAACTACTGCATTGTATTCCACCTGAAGTCCCTGTTGACTGGAAGAGCTCAATATTCTACAAATTCTTGCATGCTTATTATAATTGAGGGAGCCAGAATTTTGGTCAGTTTAATTGATTATGATGTGCACTGTTTAGAAGTTTTCCTATATGGATTTAGTTAGTTTTTTTTTCTATGAAAGCTTGCGAGTATTGTGGGGGAAGAAAACACGCACAATTGATATAGTTTTACGCTTCTATTTCTGGGGACCTAACCACTTCATGCACAGAAGAGCAGTCTTATCCTAATAGTCTTGCTGCAACTACACCATGGGACCAATAGCTCAGGAAGTGATTAGGTACCAGGAAGCAGCAGCCTAAACTGTTTTGGAAAAATAATTAGAACAGTAATGTGCCTCTTAAGTGTCTGGCATAGAGTTTAAGTGATTCATGAACTAACCTGCAATTATGAAACCTGTTGGCACTGCAGTCAGTTTTTCACTAAGTGTTGAAAAATGACAAGTTAATCATAAAAGTTTAAAGCCCATGGAGCAAAGAGGGCAAGATATCCTCCAGCAATTGATGTAACTGCTATTCCTAGAGTGTGTATATAATACAGGTTATAGTGTGTGACAAAAATAAAAGGGCAATTCAGCAACAAAGCCCTATTTTTTTTTTCTGTTTCCAGCTCTTTTTCCACACCCAGGGTCTTATGGAGCTGTGGAACTATGGAACTTGCAAATAGATTTTTTTTAAATGTAGAAATGGCACGTTTATTGAAATAGAAACCAAAAAAAGTAATAGCCACTGGCTATAATGAATATGAAAAGAGTAAGAAGCGGGGTTCCGAAAAATATAGCGCAACACGTGTTGCTAAATTTGTTTAAATAATGTACCTGTAATTTTTCTTTTCATTGTTAAAATCCTGACAACTTTTTACACTTATAACTTTAAAGTATATTTCAAAGCTCTTTTCATTATGTCTCCTCTAGTGCACTGACAGTGTTAGGATTATTGCCCACTTTGTCAAACAGGTAACACAGCACTAACGATCCATGATGTGGTCCGGAAGAGAAAAGCCAACTAACGATCCATGATGCGGTCCGGAAGAGAAAAGCCAGAGCACTTCTTGTTATGTTTTGATTGAGAGCAGGGGTTCTCAACCAGGGGTCCGCGGCCCCCTAGGGGGCCTTGAGGAGGTTTCAAGGGGTCCTCCAAAAATAAACCAGAGAATGTGTTATTTTCCCAGCATGCTTATGACACACTGAAACCTATTAGCTTCAGCATGTCATAAGCATGCGCAGAAATGAACGCGTTCTCAGGTTACGTAACACGTTCTTGGGTTACGTATGTAGGGTTCTCCCCAGGAATTCTGTACAGCTGGGCAGCAGAACGTTATAGCCGGGAACACTTTTAACAGAAAAATAAACTTGCCTTACCTTAAATCTATAATACGACAAATAATTTGAATAATGTGTTGTCTTTCATTGACTATATCTGGTTGCTCTTTTTTATGTTCTACATTTTCTTTTTCATGACTGTTTTTTATTATGGTAAATTACCTGCTTATTTAGGCACTCTACGATTTTACTGGGGAAAGATAATGTAGGGTTATTGGAGTTCACAAAAAAAAGGTAACCTTTTCACTTCCTTTTTAGCTTATAATTATTGTGCTTATTGCTTCATTTAAATTGTTTTCTATGTTAAGCTTTCAGGGCATTTTGTTAATGCACGTCTATTTTTGTTTTTCACTGTTCTACATTTTTTGAATGCAACTGTTCATTTTAACCATTTTTTTTAACACAACAGTACTCACACACGTTTGGTCACCATCATAACTGTTGAATGAAAACCGGAGTGTAATAATCCAGCACCTCTGCACTTAAGCATTTGTATGTCAGCTGACAAGTGTTCAGCTGATATCCCATCATGCCTTTCTTCTTAAAGGCGTACAGCCTTTATATATGAACCCCCAATATCTCTCACAAGCACCTGGGTACATATTGTTACAGTATCACAACAAAAGGAATATGCTTTTTTTTGGTGCATATGTATAGCTATTATGTACTATATATCACCTTACAGTACAGTAATACCACAAAAAAATGGACTGAATGATAATGGCTGAAAATAATCTTAATATTTTTTTAATAAAGTAGCCGCCGTAAATATTAGGCGGTGATTTGGGCCACTCACCGGCTTATTTTGACCCCCTGCATTCATTGTCATTATTTTTGCTTTGAAAATAATTGGTTATTTTTTTTAACAGTCATTTTTAACGTTTTAGCCTCTCCAAGTGCTAAACACAGAAAACCTGCCGCTTCAACTCTTTGATTGGTTAAATGTTGTGTCAAGACGTAACACAGTTGTCATGTGGGTCCAAGATTTTTTTCCACCCAGCAATGCGCAAGTGATCGAGTCTGCTAGAAGCAAAATCAATCCTTATTGTTAAAGGCACAGTAGCATCTGCAAGACGGGCGGATTGGGTTATTTTTTAGCCGGGCAGCGACAGACACTTTGCCGGGGGGTCCGTCCGGCTGAAAAGGCCTGGGGAGAACCCTGGTATGGTGTAATAGAGCTATTTCAGCGGGAGCACGACAGATTACAAAGCAGAGGAAAAATCGTTGGAAACACACACAATAAATACCAGATATGGATACATTTTTAATTCGACCATCAGCATCAAACCAACAAAACACACAGAGTGATGATACAGATCTTCCTTCAACAAGTTCAACAGTAAGGGCTGAAGAACAGCGAGGAGGTGGTGTTGTAACTAAAAAACATACAGCCGTTATTAACCCTGAAAAATTAAGGAAATACAAAGACAGCTACTTGAATTTCAGTTTTATTTGTACTGGAAGTGAAGATATACCTCAGCCGCAGTGTGTAATTTGTGCACAAGTTCTGTCCAATGAATGTTTGAAACCCTCCAAATTACAGAGACATTTTATTACCAAGCATGAAATATATAAAAACAAGCAACATTCATTTCTTGAGCGAACGGCTAAGGAACTGCTTGGTATTAAAGCCGTAATGAAATCCACAACTACCGTGGATAAAAAGCTTGTAGTGTCATCGTACATAGTGGCACAGAAAATTGCTAAAGCAAAAAAATCACATATGATTGCTAAAGAGTTGATAATGCCGTGTGTCATTGAAATTGTAAAGGAAATGTTTGGACAGCAGAAGGCCAAGGAACTGGCAAAAATGTCAAATGACGACGGATCGCTTTTATGTCAGAAGACATAGTTTCACAGTGCACTCGATGAATCCACAGACATTTCTAAAATGTCCCATTTACTCGTCTATGTTCGGTATGTGTGGAATAAGGGAATAAAGGAAGACTTTTTGTTTTGCAAGGAGCTCACAACAACAACAAAGTCAGACGAAATTTTCAAACTGTTAGATAATTTTATGACTTCAGCAGAAATCAGCTCAACTAATTGCATTTGGGTCTGCACTGATGGAGCAGTAGCAATGACTGGAAAGCATTCTGGTGTTGTGCAAAAAATAAAAAAGCTGTTGCACCTCGCATTATTTGGCCACATTGCTTTTTACACAGAGAGGTGCTTGCTGCGAAAGATTTTGAACCAGGTCTTCACAGTGTTCTGAACACAGCGGTAACACTCATTAATTTCTTAAATCCAGAGCAACAAACTCCAGGTGTTTTGCTGCACTTTGTGAGGAAGTGGGCGCAGTGCACTATTCCTTGCCCATGCATACAGAGGGTAGATGGCTATCTCGAGGCAGACTGCCATGACATCGAAAGAAAGGTACCAAGCCAGGATGAACACTTACAATGACATGCATGTGTGCTTGGCGAAGATACTGCTTCGTCTTGACAGAATTGTTGCTCAGCACCAGCAACAAGTTTCACATTGAGTAAGTATTTTTGGTTTTAGTAGTATAAGTTTAATAAGACAAACCTGAACTTATTCACACTGGGCCTAATCAAGCTTGTTGTAAAACCTGGAATGGGTGAAACTGCTATACAATAGCAATAGAAGTCTTATTTCCATCTCTGATGTGTGTGTGTGTATATATACACACACACACACACACACACACACACACACACATATATATATATATATATATACACACACACACACACACACACACACACACACACACACACACACACACACACACACACACACATATATATGTGTGTGTGTATATATTGAAAAGAGCTTTGAAAGAGACTTTAAAGTTATAAGTGTAAAAATGTGTCAGGATGTTAAATGAAAAGAAAAATTGCAGGTAAGTTATTTAAACAGTTGTAGCAACAGGTGGGGCTGTATTTCATTATATATTTTCGGAACCCTGCTACTTACTCTTTAAATTCTCATTAACAATGGCTTTTCTGATCTGATTGTAATGATGTAAGCGTGTTGAGGAGTTGAAGGGCCAGGTAACTGGAGCTATCTATTACCCACGAGTCAGTGCCTTCCTGGTGGCTTCATCACAAGGCTTCACTCTACACCACACTTCAACCATCTATAGAAAGACCAGCCCTTCTTTAGGTTGAACCCACATAGGAATGCAAGCTATGAGGAACACAGTATGATTACAGTTACTTTTAGCAAGTGGACCTAATGAAGAATTTGTTTTTGTTAATTAAGGGGATCTTTTTGTTTTTGTGGGGTTTTTTTGTTTTTGTTTTTGCACCAGATCTAAAATAACAACACTAGAATGAGCCCAGCACCAAGCACATTCCCAGACATGAGCTTAAAAAAACATCAAGTTAACTTGGACATTCATGGTTGCCAAGATTAGGATCCACAAATCTATTTCAATGCACCATAGCCACCAAGCACTAATCCAGTTTTCTTGTTTCTTTTTTATAGTAGCAATGTAAAATGAAGACTATGGCAACCTAGAAATTAAACAATTCTAATAATATATATATACAGTACCAGTCAAAAGTTTGAGTACACTTGCTGGAAACTAGGTTTTTTTCATAATTGACAATGTTTTACGTCGTATACGTTTCTGTAAATACTTGAAAATGAAAACACATGTTACAATATACAAAACAAAACATAAGGAGTATCAAAGCAATGTTCAAGAAAATTGAAAATTGTCTCAATCTTGGCTTCCTCAAAATAGCCACCCTTTGCCTTAATAACAGCCTCACAAACACGAGGCATTCGGTTAACAAGTTTCAGCAGGAAATCACCCGACATGTCTTCCCAGCTCTTCTGCAGCAATTCCCAGAGATGTAGGGCACTTGTGGGTAGTTTTGCTTTGACTCTTCTGTCCAGTTCGTCCCATACAAGTTCTATGGGATTGAGGTCTGGAGACTGGGCAGGCCTGGTCATTAGATTGAGTTGTCCTTCACTTTCCTTCTTCGCCAGATAGTTCTTGCACAACTTTGAGGTGTGTTTTGGGTCATTATTTTGCTGAAGAATGAAGGACTACCCAACTAGCCGTAATCCTGATGGAATGACATGCCTCTGAAGTATGCTATGATAGTCATGCTGGTTGAGCTTGCCATGGACTTGGTAAAGATCACCAACTCTGTCACCAGCAAAGCAACCCCAGACCACGACACTGCCTCCTCCATGCTTGACAGTGGGAGCCACACATGCAGAACCCATGCGCTCACCCTCTCTGCGTCTTACAAATACTCGGCGGTTGGACCCAAATATTTCAAATTTTGACTCATCGGTCCATAAGACCAACTTCCACCCCTCAAACGTCCAGTTTCTGTGTTTTGTGGCCCAGGCAAGTCTCTTCCTCTTATTCTGCACTCTTAACAATGGTTTCTTTGCAGCAATTCTTCCAGTTAGGCCAGCTTCACACAATCTCCTCTGAACAGTTGATGTTGAAACATCTGT
Organism: Acipenser oxyrinchus oxyrinchus; assembly: GCA_030684275.1. Classification (NCBI taxonomy): domain Eukaryota; kingdom Metazoa; phylum Chordata; class Actinopteri; order Acipenseriformes; family Acipenseridae; genus Acipenser; species Acipenser oxyrinchus. The sequence continues at coordinate 28,634,277 of CM060250.1, forward strand.
ACTTCTAGTAGCATTTAGCTGAGCTTGCATTTCAGGGGCAGTTAATCGCCGATTTCGCAGACTTGTGACTCGAATGAACTTGTTCTCTGATTCTGAGGTCACCCTTGGCCTGCCTGACCTTGTTCGGTCCTCATGAGTGCCAGTTTCTTCAAATCGTTTGATGGTCTTGGCCACAGCAGTTACAGACACTTGCAAAGTTCTTGCGATTTGTCTTAAAGATTGACCTTCATTTCTTAAAGTAATTACAGACTTTTTTCTTTGCTTAACTGAGCGTATTTTGCCATTTTCTGCTCCCTTACATTCAGGAATGACAAACTTGTGCCTATGATACCTATATTTATAGTAATCATGGACCCTCACCTGTTAACAATAATTGGTGACAAAAGGTTAATTAGGTAACATGCTAGTTAACTCGGAGAACATCTAACAAAGACACTTTTATACTTAGGCCAGTGTTCTAACACCGTGTTATACACATTTCAGACTTAACTGACTTGGGCTTCAGACTGAAATCCCCTTGCTTTGGGTGACCACTTCATTGAAATTGACAAGATTTACATTTTCATTTAAAAATAAAATTTTTGAATGCAATTCACTTATGATTATCAGCTTATATAAGTACACATATCATATAATGAAATATTAAGTGTTTATAGACAAGTTTATACAGTTAAAAGCATAGATAATCATGAAAAACCTGGTTTCAAGCAGGTGTACTCAAACTTTTGACTGGTACTGTATATATATACAGTACTGTGCAAAAGTTTTAGGCAGGTGTGAAAAAATGCTGTAAAGTAAGAATGCTTTCAAAAATAGACATGTTAATAGATTATATTTATCAATTAACTAAATGCAAAGTGAGTGAACAGAAGAAAAATCTAAATCAAATCCATATTTGGTGTGACAACCCTTTGCCTTCAAAACAGCATCAATTCTTCTAGGTACACTTGCACAAAGTCAGGGATTTTGTAGGCATATAGTCAGGTGTATGATTAAACAATTATACCAAACAGGTGCTAATGATCATCAATTCAATATGTAGGTTGAAACACAATCATTAACTGAAACAGAAACAGCTGTGTAGGAGGAATAAAACTGGGTGAGGAACAGCCAAACTCAGCTAACAAGGCGAGGTTGCTGAAGACAGTTTACTGTCAAAAGTCATACACCATGGCAAGACTGAGCACAGCAACAAGACACAAGGTAGTTATACTGCATCAGCAAGGTCTCTCCCAGGCAGAAATTTCAAGGCAGACAGGGGTTTGCAGTTGTGCTGTCCAAGCTCTTTTAAAGAAGCACAAAGAAACGGGCAACGTTGAGGACTGTAGATGCAGTGGTCGGCCAAGGAAACTTACAGCAGCAGATGAAAGACACATCATGCTTACTTCCCTTCGCAATTGGAAGATGTCCAGCAGTGCCATCAGCTCAGAACTGGCAGAAAACAGTGGGACCCTGGTACACCCATCTACTGTCCGGAGAAGTCTGGTCAGAAGTGGCCTTCATGGAAGACTTGCGGCCAAAAAGCCATACCTCTGACGTGGAAACAAGGCCAAGCGACTCAACTATGCACGAAAACACAGGAACTGGGGTGCAGAAAAATGACAGCAGGTGCTCTGGACTGATGAGTCAAAATTTGAAATATTTGGCTGTAGCAGAAGGCAGTTTGTTCAGCCAAAGGGCTGGAGAGCGTGCACGAATGAGTGTCTGCAGGCAACAGTGAAGCATGGTGGAGGTTCCTTGCAAGTTTGGGGCTGCATTTCTGCAAATGGAGTTGGGGATTTGGTCAGAATTAATGTCTCCTCAATGCTGAGAAGTACAGGCAGATACTTATCCATCATGCAATACCATCAGGGAGGCATCTGATTGGCCCCAAATTTATTCTGCAGCATGACAACGACCCCAAACATACAGCGAAAGTCATTAAGAACTATCTTCAGCGTAAAGAAGAACAAGGAGTCCTGGAAGTGATGGTATGGCTCCCACAGAGCCCTGATCTCAACATCATCGAGTCTGTCTGGGATTACATGAAGAGAGAGAAGCAACTGAGGTTGCCTAAATCCACAGAAGAACTGTGGTTAGTTCTCCAAGATGTTTGGGCCAACCTACCTGCCGAGTTCCTTCAAAAGTGTGTGCAAGTGTACCTAGAAGAATTGATGCTTGATGCTGTTTTGAAGGCAAAGGGTTGTCACACCAAATATGGATTTGATTTAGATTTTTCTTCTGTTCACTCACTTTGCATTTAGTTAATTGATAAATATAATCTATTAACATGTCTATTTTTGAAAGCATTCTTACTTTACAGCATTTTTCACACCTGCCTAAAACTTTTGCACAGTACTGTATATATATATATATATATATATATATATATATATATATATATATATATATATATATATATATATATATATACACACACACTGCATATTAACAGTGTTCATTTTTTCAGTTTTTGCCAAACACACGTTATTGCCAATTATTATAATGTATGGTGTGTACACTCACTAGTTATTATCTCCATACAAGTCATGTTTAAAAGTGTTATCAAGTGATAGAGAAAACACTCTTCAGTTACTCTGTTACAATCTCAAAATGTTATTGATCAGGCACAAATCATCGGATATTAATTTGGCTTTTTCTTCCCAACCTACCAATACAGTCAAATGTATTTCCTCACCAAAATGTTTATTTTTTTATGGTAGGGTATAAACCCCAATATCTGAAATTCACTCCTGAGGGAAGCACTCAGTCAAAACATGTGATACTGTAGGTGGCACAGTGTGCTAACTACATAGCCTCTCACCTATTTAACATCTGGAGTCAAGGTTCTTCAAATCAAGTCACAAGAGAAATAAGTTTGGTGTTCTTAACATAGTCCCTGGTGGACAATAGTCTACATCACAAAATCAAAACCCATTGTGTGTGTGTGTTGCGTTTAGTGTGACCAGATTTTCAAAGCTCAGAACCAGGACATAAAGATAAATACAGTATTAAAAATACTGTAAATACAGTTTTAAAAAGTTTTAAAACTTTTTTTTTTTTAAAGAATACTTTTTATTTGAATATAGTGCTTTTATCACTATTACATTTTTACATTACGCTAATAAAAATCAACAACCTCTGACAGCTGCACAATCACTGCACCTTCCCTTTCCAATTTGTAGCTAAGTTTTAACCATATGTAGAAAATGATTCAGTACCATTCGCCAATCAGCTTCCAGCTCTAGCAGGCATCTATCAGGCATGTGATTCCCGCTGGAACGTCACAGCATCAACTGCGAATCAAATTTAAAATCAATCCACGCAAGTGCCAGCTTTTCCATTGTGACTTGTGGCAAAATAAACTTTGTCCACATTGACTGGAAAACAAACACTAAACAAACACATAATTGGTCCTAATTTATTTTATTATCCACCAAAACCAGCAAATCAATACTTTGCACTGACAAAACCAACCAGTCCTTTACCCACAGCTGCTGAATCAGCCAATCATAGCCTGCCAGTTCGACTGGACCTCAGCATCTTTCCGCAACAAACAACCGAGACATGAACAGTTCAGCAATATTGCTCCATTCTGATATCGGGCATTGTCCAGATAAACTATAAGCAACTCTGACAAGTAAAAAGCAACTCCAGTTGCACTCACCTTGATCGCCCGGCACTATCGCTTAAGTATTGTTATTTTTACCTTTAATTTCTATCACTTTGCATACTTTTAATTTAGTACAGTAACCCATATGAAAATTAATGGTTCCAGTAGAATAATTAACATAAGGAGTAGTTTCTGGCTCTGTTGCAAACCGGGAATGTTTTGGGGAAAAATGACGGCACACAGAGACATTTTATGAGAAAAGGGGATGGTCCCGGTCAAACCGGGACGTCTGGTCACCCTAGTTTTGTGGCCTACATATTTACAGTATGTCTGATTCTAAGGGAGGCCTGGGTTAAAATCCTGACATTTCTCCAGTACAAAGCAGCCCTTATCAATGTAAATACACCGGAATCTTGGACTGGAGAGCAGATTCCAATGGAATGGGAAAAAGCATTTTACTGATAAATAATTACGTAAGTGAAAAAACACTGCTTGTTTTATGAATGAACAAAAAAAGGAAGGGGGACTTATTGTTTCGTTCCCTTGCTCTGAGGCTTGCTTGACACAGATTTTGGGGTAAGAAAGGGAGACACAGGAAATGTCACGCTGGTACGATGCAGGCCATTCTAATAATAAAAACACTGCACAGCTTCCTAAAGTGGCTAGAGAAGTCTATCCTAATGATTTTATAAGTGGTGGTTTGGAGCATATTATTTCCAGTGCTACCATTAAATAATTGTGCATCTATCACAGTTTTTGTTATTTGCTACTTTTTAACCGCCTCCATTCCTACATTCTTGGTTCCACTTAAAACAAATAAACATGCAAAATATTTGACACTGTGCATTTGAGACTAGTAGTATATACTGTAGTAACAGTCACCACTAAAATGGGTGGCCTCTGTCTTTATAATTGTTCCAGTATAGTATACTGTAATAACTTATATTGATGAACAGTTTTCTCAGCGCTGCCCATTAAAGCAGTGCTGACTGGGATGGTTCAGGTAAGTTAGCTTGTGTTGACGCACTTTTTTTTTTTTTAATTTGAGTGCTGACTTTCTGTTAACATGGGCATCCCTGTCAGCTTTAAAACTCTGTAATCCTCTTTGATCTCTTTATGTTGGCACTGATTAAACATTCTTTAAAATACTCAGTACAGCACAGCTGTTTATTGTTACAAAAAGACAGTCTGTCATTAAAACAGAAATGTGATTTAATACACAAAACCATCCCTCTAATGGGAATCATGCTTCAACTTTGAAGTTCTAGCAATTTTAATGATGGCTCGTCTTCATTGCTTGGTTGTTGTGTACCTTAAGGCCAATAATATCTGACCTTGAGACAATGTCAGAATCACTTTGAATCATCAAAAGCTGAATTTCTGAAATTTTTTTTAAATGATCACAAAACGTGTGCAAAAGTGAGAACTGAGGTAGTAATTTGAATATCTTTACACAAAATCCCAGGGGATAGAAATTCTTAGTGGTCAATTCTAATTTTTCAAGCTTAGCTGGAGCCACTTCAATATAACTTTTTTTGTTCGATTACTTCAAATGTCACTGTGCTGTTAAAATAAAAGTGTAACTAAGCCTGTAGTAATATCTGTAGGCATATTGTATGCCGTATTAAAATGACGCTGAAATATTACACACAATAACATTCCCCAGGAACTCAGAAGAAAACTCAAAATCAAATAAATCAGACTGGAAAAAAACTTGTTTATACAACGCATTTGCATTTACGACATGGAGAAAAAAGGATATGCATGGGTGATTTATGTCATACATGTATTTTCTCCATCCATCTAATTTGCACTATGTGGTTATGTAACAGTGACAGCTTTGTTAAGCATTTCTTGAGTGAAAAGAAGGCTTTACAAAGGCAATAAACCAACAGAGGATTCCTATTGGCCGGTAGTGATATCATACTGATAAATAAATGCAAAATACATGCTTAATCATAAAGGAGATAAGATTAGCTTTAATAGGCACACCTCTAAACAGATTGCCAAGGTCACCTTACATAGCAGGGTAAGCGCCATCCATACTGTTACTCCAAATATCATGATGTCATTGGCTATCTACAGATCCCAGCTGTTCCGGACCGATATAACAAATATCAAGGGAGTTGGAATGATCTTTAAAAGACCAGTCAGCTGAAACATGTGTGATGTTTTATTATCCTCCTTTGTTTCCACAACTAAATACCTTTGCTTTGTTTGAAAGCAAAGGTATGTAGATATTAACTGCAAGGAATGTGCCTAGCTACTAACCACAGGAGTTCAGTTATCTTTAGAAAATAAATGCGTAGGAGACATCACAGTAAAAGCAAACATAGTGTTATTAAAAAAAAAAAAATCGCCAGTCATGGAAACCGCCATCATTGCACTATAATGATACAAAATATATAAAACTGTACCTATTCTGTCATATTCCCCCAAGAGCTGACCTTGTTCAAATTGGAAAAGTGACTTGGGTCTTTCTTCAGCTTTGTAGTGGCTACAATATAATCCTATTCTTTATGGAAATAAAACAGAGGGCCTGGAGTTGATTCAGAAACCTGAAGCTTTTCAAGAAAAAAAGTTCAAGAAACAATTGAGAAGGGTAGTATTTTTAAGAGAAGGGTAATGTTATGTAGCCTTGCTTTTAACATTGCTAATAACAGCACAGCTACATTATCACTAGAGTATTTTCTTCTGGTATAAACATGACTTCCTGCCTATGTAGGATAAGTCAGAGCCTACTGCTATTTGCCTGTTTGATTGAGACTTTTACCATTGCCAACACAGGACAGCTTTAAATCAAGAAGTAAATGATCTGATAAAACTCAAATTGTATTTTTAGATGGAACTGTAATCGTACTGTAGCAAATGTTGCTTCACCTACAGACCATTTCTGGTATACAGAACCCATTTTAATTTAACAGTGGTACCAGAGTCCAAACTGCTAAACAAACATGAGCCCATAAGACAGGACTAATTAGATCCATTAATTATCCAAGCTAGGAAAAGGAGGCTGTAGCCAGTTGGAACATCAAGACACAGACTTCCACTATGTTGGGCAATGGCGACAGGCAGATAACTGTTCCATACCAAGAGAGGAAGCCGGATACAGGCTAAACTAGTGGGAGTGGAGTGACCAGTAAGAACAGGAGGGTGCCTCAACCCTTATGCACAGATCAGTCAGCCTCCAAATATTTTCTTTTAAGTGGTGGGTCCTCAACTGGGGAAAAGAAAATGGAACTACACATACCAGTATTAGAAAATACACTTCATAACTGTTCTTTTGTATCATATTTCAACGCAGACTTTGTGAAACGCCTCTGCCGCCATGTTGTTGGAAAGATAAACACGTTGTATTTACAACTGCTTGAAAAAGCAAGATATTTTGGTATTGAATAAATTAATGTTTACCTTGAATCTGACAGTACTTTGGTTATATATAATTTGCTATATACCTTGGCACTGGTCCAAAACCAAGTAGAAAGACTGCACAAATCTTGTCCTTTAAGATATCTCAGCAAGGTGCAGAGAAGGAAGGCTTGTTTCCATGTGATTGCTTATTTTTCATTCTTAATTCTATATTGGCACAGTTGTTTTTACATTTATGTATGCTGACAAATATGTATAGTGTATATATCTAACCATCTCAAAATGGCTGAGTGTTAACATGGGCATTTTACTATTTTTCTCTATATTAAAAAAAAAAAAAAAACTATTAAGTTTTATTGCACAGCATCCTCCAAAAGACTTGTATTATTTATGCACCATAACACCACTTTTATGAGTCAGAAGGCATCAATAATTCTCTTTAAGCAAATGAAAAAAGGTGTGAAAACAAACTGAATTGCCCAGTGGATGCCCCTTAATTCAAACACTTCTTATTAAATTCACATGGATTTCCTTTTAGAGTTGAAACAGTGAATTGTGATGGTTTACTATTGTAATGTACTGGGTATCAATCCAACTAACACTTAAGGACAGCAGTCAGCTTTAATATAAAAGACAAAATGATAGGCCAGCTTTAATATGAAAGACAATGTCTAAGATTTGAAATGGTAGCAGCAATAAATGAGATTCCAAAGTAGAACATCCTTGTTGCTGGTAAACACTGGAAGAAGCAGACTAAAGTCAACTGGCTCCCTTACAAGGCCATTCTTTTGTTGGGTCTTAATGACCCATTTTTACAATTGCCTTCAGGGTTAACGTGTGAAACCAAGGCCATTAAAGCTGGAGACACACATTAACAAGAGGTGTATACAGTCCATTGACACTGCATCAGCCGTAAAAATGCTTTGAATGCAAGGCATTTATTTTACAAGGTGTAAATTGATTGTTTTTTTATGGGAAAAGCACTTGTTTACTGGGGTAACTCAAAGCTTATATAAACACACTATTTTAATGTATATGTCTGGTTAAACAGAACAACCAAGAGAAAGTGTCCCGTTATAAACTCTGCTTAACACTTTTAGACAAGTGTATCAGTAATATGCATCCCTCACCATGGCTGTAAATGCAAAATTGGAACACTTTGTAACTCCCCAGATCCTGATTATCTTAAAGAGTAACATTACTAAGTTTGATAACAATTGAATAGTTTTCAAGTTTAGGACACAAATGTGTCTGCAAATGCCTTAATCAACGTGTTAGCAATAGTTACAGTATCTAAAGTTTACTGCAGCTTTTTAAAATATTTAAGTCCATGGAATCCCTTATCTGCATTTATGACATCATTAAATTGAAGTAAAATTAGCTATTGCATTATGATATTATTTTAAAGAACCAATACTTGTTCATACAATATCATTTCCCTCAGGTGGAAGGGAAATAAAATCATCAGTGTTATTTGTTAATTATTTTTACATCTCCAGTGGATTCAGTTGGAATCTATCAGAGCCAATATTTGCCCACAGTGATATGATATCACATGGAGTCTGATCTTGTCCTATCACACATGCTCAGCACTGCAGTAGTAAGGTAAGGTCACTCTGGTGCCCTCTGATGTCTTGTTGTGGTGTTACTCGGGGCACATACCAATTGGAGGTGCCACTTTATGGGTGAGAGGTAAAACCTTTGTAAAACAGTAAATGACAATAACTATTTTTACTTAAATCTAATACGTCAAAGCCAGATCACTGACAAGTGTCAAAATAAAACAAGGTTCACAACAAAATGTGGATGTCCTACTTGGCACACCAAAGAAGACACTTGCTGAAACGTTTCTCTATTTGACTTAATTTTTTAAGTATACCGGTCATCATTAGGGTTAAAGAGGAGCTTGACTTGGATGTATTTCCACAAGCTTTGCTTTCATGTCATTCCCAATCATCTCCTCCAGATATGAGGATAATCTTGACAATAGAACAATGGAATGCTCTGTCGAGGAACCTCCCAGGGTCTGTGAACTTACAAACAACATTCTGTATAGTACCAACAAGTTACAGCAGTAGTCAGCAGTCGCCAATTCAATCTAGGCATTCAGCAAACTCTAAAATGTTCCAGCTGAAAACAAAACTAAATGTACTAAAGTACTAATGACCATTGTCTAATGACCAGCACAGACCTTAACTATTACCTTCTTTCTTGAGTTGATTCCAACATCATAAAATAAACACCAAATGCCTGTCTTTAGTAATTGGAAACAAAAGCACTAACGCATAGGTCCTTCAGTACAACAAACAGCAGCTGCATCAGACGGGGAGATTGTTTATGCCTTGGATTATTACACAGCTGAGAACCACAGCATCTTGTGCGATCTACCACAGTTTCTCAAATAATCGTCCTGTTGGCAATAATATCCGACCTTTGAGAGGAGAGGAATTTATAAAAATGTGTCATAGGGGTTTTTCTAAGCATTTTTACTTCAATAAAAACACTTCCTCATCACAACGATGACTGCTGGAAGCCAAAGCTACAAGTGTCTTGTATCTTGTCCATGAACTGCAAACATTTAAAATGGTGTAACCCTTGTATATCAGCAAATTGGTGGGTTTTCCTTGACGATGGTTGCCAGTTTCTCAGACTGAACAAACAGGTTCCCAGAAGAAGTTCAGACTGTAATACAGCATCTAGCTTCCAATATGCCCCATGACTGCCCTGGAGAGACAAACCTCCTGGGAAGGGTATACCAGTCCATTAGGGACTGAGCCATCATAACACCAGGCTCCAGAACAGACATCAAATGCTCACTGCCACCGTGACTAGGGATCATGTATTAAATCAAAGGTGAAAAGACCTGCATCCTACTGATGGAGGAACAGCATTAATGCCTTGTTTCAAGTTTCAATAATTTTTTTTCTAAATGGTTGGTACCAAAAAAGCCTATGGAAGATACGCTAGCTCCCCACATTATACAACTTACTCTTACCTGGCATTACAATAGGTGTCTGTGCGCTCCCTTCAGCGGAAAGTGTTAGCCGTCCTCCTTTGCCGATCCTGTCGCAGAGCAATGTGATGTGTTTCTTCAGCTTGCTGGTGTCTTTGGGCATGGTCAGATGGCTGGTTAAGTTCAGGGCCTGATCCTTTGGACTCTTGGACAAGCAAGTCCTCAGGAGGTGGGTGACAGCTGCATCCACGCTCTCTTCCCAGCCCTGTTACAATGAGAATTAAAATTTTCTTGTAAAATAAACTTAACAAATTCTTGCTCTAATTAAAAACAAATTAAGTCAAGAAGACAAAAGTTTCAGCTAGTGCCTTCATCAGTGTGATGATGCATCAGTATAATCTTGCTCTGATCAGATCACATTTACTTGCATGTAATCATGATTTTTTTGTATATAATGATTAAAAACTGTTTAGAAAAACACTTTCTTTTGGCATATTATATTAACTGAATATCAAATGTAAGTTTAATTTGTGTTTCAATGGCTCTGCTGATCAGACTGCACTAACAGACACTATAAATGTTCCTGGAAAGAATCATTTGGCAAATGCGGTGATCCATATCCACAATGAGGTCCTGAAAGCAACAATGTGGTGTGTGTTAGGTTGTGCAGCATCTAATTTGGGGAATGGTTGATCCACACCTTTCAGGAGTGTTAGGTTCCCGGGGTCTCTTTTCCAACCTAGTTAATGATCATCCAGGAAACATCAGCAATGAAGTTCCAAAGTGTATTCAAAATTACACAAACTTAATAAATCAGGTTTAGTTACACAAACTAAATGAGTTTGGTTTGGTACCTATTGGGAATCTAGACTTTTGTCTTCTATACAATTTCTGGTTCTTTTGAAACCAGTGATGTATATAATTGTTTTGTTTTAGCTGTTCAATAATTTCCTAATTACATTAGATACTCACTGATCCAAACCCTACTAATCCGAATTGACATTTAATCCAAACCATGTCATTGTAATAAAATGCAGGCTGTCGCTGTAAAAATGGTAAGCGTGTAAAACATTTACAACAGCCTCTCTAATTTTAATTGAAATAGTTATTACAGAAAAATAAAGCAAATAATAGCCTGGGCATTTTTAGAATGTTACTGATTATGATCTGTACTCCAAAAACCATTAATCTGAACACGGTCCTGTCCCAACTGATTCGGATTAACGATAGTCTACATGTTAAACGTTTTAAATGTATGCGTCCAATTTCTGTGATGGCCAAATTCCACCAGGGGGTTACCTGGTCCCAGATACTTTTCCTCTTGCTTATCCGTGAACTGGTCAAGCTTTATGGACACATTGAGGGAAAACAAAATCACTATCTTTGATCATTAAGGCCTAGCCTCAGCTAGGTCTAAACTCCTCTTCCATCCCTGCCGATTCTGAAGGTCCTTTTTTTCTAAGTCAGGGCTGATAAACATTGGCAGGCAGTGAGGGGGGAACCCACTACTGAACTTGTTTACTTAATTCCAGGAATTTTAAAGATAAAGTTAACTGGGATTTATTGTTCCTCAGTCACAGTGAACGTCATTGGAGACATTGTTACTGTTTTAAGGAAATGTTTTTTTTGGTTGCTGCCCCTATACGTTTTCCAAATCATTAAAAGATTATTCATGGCTTTTAAAACTGCATTTCACAGAACGTCTATTTTTACTCCAATCCTGACCTTTGGGGCCTATCCTTGTAAATACCCGCCCCCCAAAAGTCATTAGTCTGCAGGGCAGTACATTCATGTTCTGCTCTTCATTATAACAAGGACCCCCTGTGGAGAACTTCTCTCCAGAATGGCTTGCTGACAGGTGCTTTGGCCACAGGCTAAGAGGCTGGCCCTGTTGCCATGTATATAGTTCAGGAGGAGACAATGGCAGGTAATCAAGCAGGTAATAATGATTACAGGGTAGAGACTGCAATTCCTAGAATTTACAGTGTTTCTCTTAATTAAATGGTAACACTAACTACCAACCAACTTAGATCAAACAAACACTGGATTACAACCAAAACTCAATTTTGATAGTCACCTTAGACCCAGGGTCGCCCCATATTTATGTTTGCAACCCATTCACATTTGCATTTTTAAGGCGCCTTTGCGCGTTCACATATGTGACCGAAAAGCAGACCTAAAATGTGGCGAACTGCTTGTTTATTTTTTATGGAACGATAGCCTGCACTCAGAATTGAAGAGCTATTGGGATATACAGTAATGCTTTTGTCAATGCTGCACAGTAGCAATTCTATGGTATATATTAAAAAAAGCATATTGACTATTTTGACTTACTGTTATGGTGTGTAACTGTGTGACGGTCCGACGGTCCCACCCACAATCACATTATTCTCTTAAGAACACATAGGTATTTAGAATGCAGGAAACAGCAACTTGCTAGCATTGACAGGTATAAATATTTATTTTCATAATGGATACTTCACTCAAATTGCAAATGACTATCAGGTTGTACACAATGACTGACATTCACAAGACAAACTCACAACTGACCACCTAATATTACTACTGCTCCCTCCTATGGAAAGACACAGCATTAAATAATTTTAAATACATTACACATGTTTCTTCTCATTTATACGTATTTAGCCTGCATGATTACAGTATTTGTTTACAAACACAACCGTTACTATTCTATTGTTTACTCGTTATTATTATCATTGTCATTATTATGCTCTAGTCCCTAACCATTACCAGTAAAGACTGAACATTAGCATTACCCCTTCTCTTGGAAGATTACCGAACATATGGCTATAAAAAAAAAAACCTTGTCCCACAAGTAAATGGCAATTTCGTTAAGGGAATCGCCTGAATCTAAATACAGCAATACGCCGTCACATATCACACACTTTGCTTAACATGATAGATAATAACCCACTGCTCTAGCACCAGTAGAATAACATTAACAATAATAATCACAATAACAGGCATTTAAATATTACAGCGAGGGTCTCACCCTCACATGGTGCATCAACAATCTTATATTTGTGGATGAGAACAGTATTTTCTGTGTGTGTCAAAGCAAGCAGCTAAAAGAAATGATCGGCATTGTAATGTAAAGACGCACACTTCTGTAGCTATGTATATCGTTGCGTGCAAAATAAACAATGGTGGCTGAATATGCCAAGTCTCCAGCACCATTATTGATCATTATTGAGATCCACAATCCTGCAGTTTTTATATTTAACACTTAGTTACTAAATAACAGGAAGAAAATGTAATTGTAGGGCTCCCGAGTGGCGCTTCCAGTAAAGGCGCTCCACGTGGAGTGCAGGATGCGCTCTATAGTCTGTACGTCTCGAGTTCGAGTCCGAGGACAGAAGCTTCCAGGGAGCGGTGCTCAATTGGCCGAGCGCCGCCCGGGGGAAGGGAGGGTTAGGTCGGCCAGGGTGTCCTCAGCTCACCGCGCACCAGCGACCCCTGTAGTCTGGCCGGGCGCCTGCGGGCTTGCCTGTAAGCTGCCAGAGAGCTGTGTTGTCCTCCGACGCTGTAGCTCTTGGGTGGCTGCATGGTGAATCCACAGTGTAAAAAAAAAAAGCGGTTAGCTGACAGCACACGCTTCGGAGGACAGTGTGTGTTCGTCTTCGCCATCCCGAGTCAGCGCAGGGGTAGTAGCTGTGAGCTGAGCCTAAAAATAATTGGCCATTTCCAAATTGGGGTGAAAAATAATAAAAATAATTGGCAACGACTAATTTTATTTAAAAAAAAAAGAAAAAAAAAGAAAATGTAATTGTGACAAATTAAGCATAATTATGAATGCACTGCAGCTTGTAAAACATTACACACAAAAGACAACATTCCTCCACCCAGGAGAGCAACCACCAAGAAAAGGTGTTAAAACCAATCGTCGCCCAGGACAACTGGAAGCTGCTAGAGACTGGAAAATGCTGGCAGATGTTGGTCAACGGCTTATTTTTCCACCTGAGATTGCCACCACAAACCTTCGACCAGATATTGTCTTGTGGTCTGGATCAGCACGCCTTGTTCACCTGGTAGAGTTAACAGTGCCATGGGAGGATGCTGTAGATGAGGCGTATGAGAGGAAGAAACTGCGGTATGCTCAACTAGCCACTGAAGCGGAACAGCAAGGATGGAGAGTCTGGGTTTACCCAGTGCAAGTGGGATGTCGAGGATTTGTGGCACACTCTACAACCCGGTTTCTCAGAGATGTCGGATTCAATGGCCAAGAGTTGCGTCGCACAGTGAAGAACTTATCTGAAGCAGCAGAGAGGAGCAGCAACTGGCTGTGGTTGAGACGGAAAGATTCTGGCTAGGGATCCCAAGCACAATAGAAAGAAAGAAACGCTGATGTACAGGTAAGTAAGCTGGGCTGAGTTGAGTGGGGGCGGAGGGGTGATGCTGGGACGCCAGAATCACCGTCGAGCCCTCTTGAGGTGTCGTGGGCTAGTCGACGAAACACCGAGGATGGAAGGTGCCCACTTGAAGACTCCAGAGATGTACCCTACTTAGCTCAATCCAGACGGTTGTCATGCTGATGCGCTGGGGAGACCGCACTATGGTTGATCCCCGGTGAGTGCTGATGCGCTAGGGAGGCAATAAGCTGATCCCTGGAGCCAGCATTACACTTCAGCCATCAACACCAGACAGAAGGATATCTACATCATCATATGGAAGGAAGCGCAAATGGATGGAGACACATATGGATCACATTAGTTTACTGTGAAGCTACTTCTTAGTTGGTGCTTATCTTGGCGAGAGCCAAGTTCAAATCAGCATGAAGTTTTAACATCTACTCTCATGTAATGGAAATCATGAAAGAAACAACCTGAACGTTAACCCGCTAGACTTTTTTTAATTTAATATTTTTATAATTCAAGTTGTATTATTATTATTTGTTTATTTAGCAGACGCCTTTATCCAAGGCAACTTACAGAGACTAGGGTGTGTGAACTATGCATCAGCTGCAGAGTCACTTACAATTACGTCTCACCCGAAAGACGGAGCACAAGGAGATTAAGTGACTTGCTCAGGGTCACACAATGAGTCAGTGGCTGAGGTGGGATTTGAACCAGGTTACAAGCCATTTTCTTTAACCACTGGACCACACAGCCTCCTAAGTTGTATGATGAGAGAGTATGGGAGTGTCTACTGAGCTACATAACCCCAGTGGTCATGTGATACGTGAAGCCAGCCGTAAAGCTGCTTTGCGTTCATACATATGTAAAGGCCAGCCCTGGTCCCGGATTGCAGGCCCTGGGCTGCCTTTTCTTTTTTGGAGAGTTCAGATATGAGAAAACGCGTGAACGGCGACTTAGTCTTCATCCTGATTCTAGATACACTAGTTGCAGCACAGTTTTCTTCCCTTTTCAATTCCTGGATGTGGAGGCATATTGCTTTCAACATCCACAATTCATAAAAATCTAGAAGTACCCAATAAGAGTAATATTTAACATGAGTTTAGTAAGGACTGTGTGGAATCTAATTTTATATATAAATATTCAGGCTTTGGAGTGGGAATTTTAACAAGAAAGAAAAATCCACAACTAATGAGAGGCCCTCAGACTTCACTCCCTTCAATTACCCACTACTGATCTCTCTTTTTTTTTTTTACCCAAAAAGAGGCACTGAGATCTTACATGTCTAAGCTATCAAACGCTGCCACAGGCCATATAATCACTACAAAATCTATACAGAAAACTAAAAAATAGGTTGCAGGTCTAGTTAATGTGAATTGCAGGGCTACTTGTGTAAAACACCTTTTAAAAGCTAAACACCACATCTAATTACTGCATCGGCATGCTAAATCTGCCTAGTTTTTCTCTCTGAACATTGGATGAAAGTTTGCAAATCAGCAGCAAGAGGTATAGCTCTAATAGCATTGCTTATTTGTATGTAGAGTATATTTAAGCATTATCTGCTTGCCCAGCTCACAGCACAAGTATAAATGAATGCCAGGTAGAAAAAAAGGTACAAATATAGATGAACTTCCTCTTAATATTAGTTTTACTAGTAATGCCTGGGGTATACTTCGGTTATACCTGGACTTTCCTTTCACCAGCACCACAGTAGAGTTTACTCTGGAGGGTACTGGACTCATAAACACTGCCAACTGTGAGATGAGACATGAAATTGTGGTCTCATCTGCCCTGCAGATGTTCAAGTTAATTATAAAAAAGTGTCGGGGCAACAGTGTCCCTAGCCAAATTCCCCCCCAAAAAATACTTCTATAAATGTTTAAGGTTGAAAAATTGCGCAGAGCTCCTTCAGACACAGGCTTAGCAGACTTGGACAGTAGTGTTTGATCAGCCAGCAGTCATAATTGTAGCTTGGTCCAAAGCTCTCATTTTGGTTGCTGCATGGAAAAGTTTAACAGCTATTGGCTATAAGTAGAGTCCCGGGTTTTTTGCAAATACAGAATAACATGAAATGAAACAAAATGTAACATATAAAACTAAATGCAAATATAAAAAGAAATGAAACAAAAAATCATTATAAAGCAAACACAGAATAACATTTTTAAATTGGGAGGTTTATACAAAAATACTTTAAATAAATCCTTGCAATCATAGTTGTTAAGGCTCAGTCATTACCATAGACACCGTCTGAAGGGAAACGGAAGCTCTGACTAGCACTTGCAGAGATGTACAATTTGGAGCGAGTCATTTGGGAATTAAAATTGTATGGAAGAGAAGAGACATTTGTTTCTAAAATGCCTAAACCGTGCATAACAATTAAACAACGCTGTAAAGAATTTGAGCATGAGGGGATGTATGCAGCTGACGTTGACAATAATGATGTGCAGATTTTGCAACTGTTGGCTTGAATCGGAGTCGAAAAATACTGTCATTAGCTGTTTATTTCTTATGGGGAAAATATGGCTTGTTTGCTTGTATATATTTTGCATTAGTATGATAATTATTTGTTTAAATTCAAGTGGTGCAAACTTTGCACTGGAGCAAATGCTGGTTTGGTTCTGAATGGATTTGAATGAATGAATCTGCTTTGCTTAGTGTTTAAATACTGAGAAACCCCAAGCTTGTTGTATACTGCTTCAATGCAATGGGATTGAAATACAAATCCTATCTTTTTTTCAGACATGTATCAGACTGTTATCAGAAATAACGTTAATGCTAGTTTTCTATTAAAAGGCAATAACACCACCAGGTGCCTTTTAAAGCAAATTAAGCTCACTTGGATTCAATGACACAAGAGAATTATTCAAATAATTAAAATTCCACACAGGAAATGTAATTATTTAGCTTGGGAGATTAGAGTGGCGAGAACTTATGAAAGTATATGAATGAAGATAAATGGCTTTATAGATTGCTGAGTTTGAGAAAGGCACATTGTTCACCAGTCGGGCAACGCTCTGAACAATACAAACAGGAGATTGTTTTGTTTGCCGGGGCTGAGGTGAAAGCTGTCTCCTGAAAGTCTGTGCAGAGAGAATAGGCAGACAGGATGGGAAGTTCACTGAATCTTACTGCCACGTCTTTGGCATTGCCCTTTGATTTTTCCCCACCGCAAAAGTTTACACACTGGATTAGCACTATCAAAGGCTCTCTTATATTAACTTGATAAAAATTAAGTCAAGTTCATTGTATAAGCATTTTTCTTTTCATTGTTAACACCCTCACAATTTTTTATATTTATAACTTTAAAGTCTGTTTCAAAGTTCTTTTCAAAATGGCCACTCTAGTGCACTGGGGTTTGAGATCTGTCCTCTAAATCACTGCAGGAATTAAAAAAAAAAAAGACACATAACATGTGCTCTGGCTTTTCTTTTCCGTACCACATCATGGATTGTTATTGCTCTGTTACCTGTTTGACAATGTGGTTAATAATCCGTACACTATCAGTGCACTAGAGTGGCCATTTTGAAAAGAGCTTTGAAAAAGACTTTAAAAGGTACATGTAAAAAGTTGTCAGGGTGTTAACAATGAAAAGGAAAATGACAGGTACATTATTTATTACAGTTGTAGCAACACGTGCGGATGGGTAACACTATTTTTCATACTTACTCTTTAAGAGACTTTAACTAGCACCAAGACTTGTAAAGAATAATAATTATATTTATGTAAATGAGGTAAATGTTCATTTTTGGGCAAGTAATATGGCAGGTCTAGCTGTTAAGTACCTGAAAACATAGGCATTTTGTAACACACTCCTTTCCTTCAGTGGTTTCCATGACAATTATACATTAAAATATGAATAAGACAGGAAATAACCTGAAGTGAAGTGTGATTACTTAGTGACAGCCTGAAAATCTAAGATATTTTTTTTCTCTAGAAAAGGGACTGTTGTGACCAATTGATCCACTGATGTAGATACATTGAAATTTGAGGGATCTGAAAGCACTGGACTCAAGATTCAAATTACAGCTTTTTTCAAACAGGATATCTGACTTTTTTTTCTGAACATTTAAAAACATTTGTGTTTCAAGTGGGGGGGGGCAGGGAGGGGGTAATTCCTGTGATACTTGACTGTTTGGAAAATTACAGTGCTTCAAACAGTACCTCTTGCAACAGTATCTCTTTTCATGATGGTAAAGTCTGAAAACATACAGCAAATAGCATATGATTAAAGCAGGGGTGAGCTAGAGGCCATTACTGCCAAGATAAACAAAATAGAAGCTGCAAATGTGCTTGTAATACAGTTCCCTCTTGTAGTAACATGGCACTTGGGAGCAGTAGTTCGGAGGCTGTACAATAAAGGGTGTTGGATGTAAATGTATACGCATTTCAGCGGAGTTTACAAATACATACTTTGGGCCCAGTGCAAGTAACTTTTACCTAGGTTTTAGGAAATGCTAATTAATTTGATAAAAAAAGAGTGCATGTCCATCGACAATGTGTTAATCAAATCAAAATTCATTCACATTTATTCCTTCTGCTGCTTGAATTTATATTTCCCTTATTTAGTTTTTTATTAAATTTTATTAAAATTCTGAGTTTAGAATTTAAGAAAACAGTAGAAATGCAGTAGACAAACGTTTGCCTTCTTCAGCGTAAGTTACAGCTAGTATTAATTTATTTCCTAAATGTTAAACTTAACCAAGGAAACTACAGCTAGTAATTCATTACATGTATCATCAGCTTGAGGTTAAGATAACTGTTAAAATAAATTTAATATACTCAATGACACAACATAAGCCCAACTGAGTGTTTAAAAGTCTGT
This sequence comes from Acipenser oxyrinchus oxyrinchus, assembly GCA_030684275.1. Lineage (NCBI taxonomy): Eukaryota > Metazoa > Chordata > Actinopteri > Acipenseriformes > Acipenseridae > Acipenser > Acipenser oxyrinchus. The sequence goes on from CM060250.1 coordinate 28,653,386, forward strand.
CTTAGAAAGGACTTAAAGGATGAAACATTTAAAACAAGTAAAACATTTTCCACCCAAATAAAAAAAAAACAATTCAATTTATTTACATGAAGAAACAGCAATTACTATCATAGAAGGAGAAGGACCCCATCATACAAGCTCAAGATCCAAGATCCAGAGGCTTGTTATAGTCTTCAATTCAAGACCTCACTTACTTGCTGGGACTGGAACAATGAGGATCAATGAACTGTATTATACTTTGCACTAAAGCACTTTAAAAAAAAAACAAAGGTGCTACAAAAGCCAATAAAAATAAGTCAAATCCTGAACTTTATTAGCGACGACAGACTGCAGAAAAAATCTTCTTGAAAAGAAAAAAAAAAGAGTACACACATACACAAGGAATGTGCATACATTCTTTTTCAAAATGCAACACTAGTCTTTAAGTCACTTGACCCTTGCACCTCTTTCAGGTCATTAAGTGAATGTCCTTCGGTGTTAATAACAGGTTGCCAGAAGGGTGGCCAACAAAAGGATGCCATTAAATGTTCAGCGCTTCCTTTTTCACATTCCTCCTAAATCAATATGGAACCAAAACTGCTGTAGGATTGTTTGAGGGGTAAACACAGTTGAGAGGACTTTCTATCAGCGCACCTTGACTCAAGTGCTTGTGGTGGAAGCTAAACACTGTTTACACTGGTGCTAATTGATTTTGCTGTTTATGCTGACGAAAGCCAACTGGTCAGTAGCTTCCCAAAATGCAGTTTTAGCTCTTAAAAGTCAAAGGTGTTCAGGAAGAACCTTCAGGATCATTCAGAACAGCTGAGGTTAGTACTGTAGAGTTAATACAGAGATGATGGTAATTGGTTGCCTCTGCATGCTAAGGCAAACAATAAAGTAAAACTCTATTCTAGATTCAACTGAAGTAATCATAAGGATAATTATTAGTTGCAGTCCTAGTAGTGGTATTAAAGAGGAACTCCTGAGATAAGTCACTTGTCAAATACAAAAATAAATGTGTTTTTTTTAGTTGACATTCCTCAATATTATGGTAGGCCTAAATGTAAAATTACTTTTTCTTTTCGTCTTTTACATACATAATTATGATATTTACAATTATTCTTAGTGGTTCCTCCATTATTCAGTTTAGAATTGTTCTCTGTATCAGAATCACCCTGGAATTATCAGCTCCAGTAAATGTTTGCACAATTACATGTTCCAAAGCAACAACGCAATGTCAGTTCTCTGAGTTCTGTTACCAAATAGAACCTGCATTTCTCTACATAATGTCCAAGTTGCGCATTGTATAAAGTACAAGGTACACAGTATTCTCAGGTATTATATAGAGTTCACTGTAGTGATAGTGTTAGGATAGTACACAGGAGGTGTAACCCAGTTTAAGCAGCTCCGTCTTGCATGCAAATTCTACGATATTCTAAAGACTACAGTGTAGTTTTTTAGGTGAACAGAGTAATTAATAAATGCTGATGTTTAATATAAGATATCTGATCTAAGTTTGTTTTGTAGTAACAGTTAGAACAAATACAGCTATATTGCTCCCATAATTTTTCCCTTTCCCATTGCAAAAAAAGAACTAGACCAGTGCTATAATGAACATGATAAATAAGGTGAATAAGAATTTGGGACCACACAGAAACTATTCTTCAGCTCATTGTAAACTTTTTTGTCTAATTTATTTTGCATGTCTAATAATATATCTAATAATTTATTTCTCCCCTTTTAAAAAGACTTTGGGACTGTCCACATAAAAGGCAGTAGTTTAATTATTTCATTTTCTCTAACCAGGATTCCATTGTTTTCAGTGGGGGTCGCTAGTAATGATTAAATCCAGGCTGTACAATAACCATCTGGGAGAAAGTTCTTTAAGAGGCACGACAAAAAAACACTTAGGAGCTTTCCAAGGGATTAGGACTAGGTATTTATTTATATAACCAAATGGATTAGTGGTTAGGTCAGGCACCTTTGAAACAGGAGGTCAAGGATTTAATCCATAGTCATGTGTGTTCTGGGGTAGAGCACGCAAGGTAAATCCTACTGTGATGGAAGCCACAGTTCGCCACACAATCCCTTGTATCATTGTCGAAACAAGGTGCCTCCTGCAGTGTTATCCCATTGAGAAATACTTCTGCTGAGTCGCCATTTACTTGAGCCATAGATGAACAGACATGACAAATATATGGGCATTGGGAAAATGACCCCTTTTCACCTAAAGGTGACATATCAAAGAATTTCACAAATAAAAACAACTACATCAATATCAACCTCAAATGCAGCATTTACATGGTGATGAAGTTATGTCTCCAGTGGTTAATTATAATTAAAATACATAAACACTTTACTGTTTTCAGCGCTCCCTCCGTTTTTATAAAATGAACAAATCATGTGGAAAGTTTTACACAAACACACACACTGAGGTTATTTTGAGCCCCTTCTACTTTGTATACTACATATCTTGGCAAAGTTCTGGTATAAACTACACATTTTCTATATAATTCAACACACTACTGTGCTAATAAAAGTTACTAGTCTCAACCTAGTAGTTGTTGAGGGTTTAGAGGGACTTTTATTTAAACACTTACTGCCTCCAATATGAGTCTTAAATGGAGGAATTGTGAGGAGTCATCCTTATTAAAACACCCAATAGTGTTGAATTAACACATTTTAAAAGAAAGTACAATTCATATAGACTAGAAGTCTTTTTCAAGGTCTTCAGTGTCAAGGAGTGTAATGATTTTGATAGCATTCCCCAGCAGATTAATGACCCAGAAAGAACGTGCATTTCATTTGTGTTTTTAATCAATATAGTATGTAACACAAACAGTATGATAGTGCATATTAATGTTATAAAAATGGTGTTCATCAACACTGATATCAGCTAAACTCGAGTTTCAAATGTTATCTTCATAGCTTTTTTACATTCCCCTTATTTTTATAGTATATGATGTTTGCAAGCATTCTTAGCGATTCTGGGTTGTGTCTGCTCTATATGTATATGACAGAGAGTAGGTGGGGCTAGCAGAGTTGAACGGTCATATTGCCACATGATTTGAATGGAATGAAGTAGTCTGTTCAGACACTTAGGCTTCTCCAGACCAGCTCAATGCATCTGAAAGCCATGTAATGTACAGTTGTAGTCAAAAGTTTACATACCCCAATGGAAATTTATAATTTCTAGAAATTTCTCGAAAACAAATAATCATAGGCAAAGTCTTTTGTAGCAAAAGTTTTGCTTTTGTGGATGAGGAAAAAAAAGCAATTTTTTTGCAAAACTCTAAAAATGCTAATTCAGAAGTATTCATACCCTGACATGGTAAATGAAGTTAACAGCTAGCTGAAGCACATTTAGCAATAATAACTTGTTTTAAACAATTAGGATATTTGTCAATGCGCTTTTATGGGGCCAGGTGGCAACCCTAGTTGTAACGTCCAGTCAAGCTTTAAACCAAGCTTTGTAGTGGAGGGTTTCAGATGATTAGCCAATATCTTTTGGTATGCTATGGAATCCATGTATTGGAAGTAAATTTCCCATGCCATTAGAGGAAAAACAGCCCCATAGATGGATATTACCACCTCCATGCTTGGCAGTAGGTATGGTGTTCTTTTCTTTATATGCCTCACTAGACTTTTCCAAACATAACGACTATCAGTGTGACTAAATAGCTCGATTTTTGTTTCACCACTCCACAAAACCTTTGACCAGAACTCATATCCATCATTCAACTGATGTTTTGCAAACTTTAAGCTATTGTCCTTGTGACCATTGAGACCTTCACCATGCAATACTCGACCTATGGTTGAAATGGAAACCCTAGTCCCACTTGCAGCCTATTCACTTTGAATATCTTTGGCAGTCAATCTCGGATTGTTATTAACCTTCCTCACAATTCATCTACTTGTTTTTGGTGAAAGAACCTTCTTTAATCCAGACTGAGAGAGCGTTGTGACAGTACCATGAGTCTTGTAATTCTTGATAATAGAAACAATAGTTGAAATTGGGATACTCAAATGCTTGAAAATCTCCTTGTATCCTTCTCCAGCTTTATGACAATATATAATTTTCTGCCTAAGGTCTTCAAATAGCTCTTTGCTTTTTTCCATATTGACTTATTGGTAATGACAGCAATCATCCTATGCCTAACCCTTTTATACTCTCTAAGAACGTTCAGCTACAATCCACATTTTCTAGACTTTTCTAGAATTAGGTTCTGCATTATCATATTGAAATTTCCAGCACCTTGTAGTAGGGCCGGATTAAACTATGTTGGAGCCCTACACTAAGTCATATTTTGGGGGCCCCCTACATACTCTTCCACAACAACTAGGGTATGAGGAATGTTAAACTATTAATGCCTTTATTGCTATAAGACACAAATCACTTGCGAGTGAAAACAATTAAATCTCCCGGTTGTTAATGATAGTTCTTATTTACATTCAAAACATCTGTGGGAACAAAGAACACAAAATTATACAATAAAAAAGCTCCAGTCCCAGTCAGTAAAGTACAAAATGATGCGCGATTTTTGTGTGGCGAATGTGTTGATTATACTCTCGGAACTAAGCACCCTTGTCACATCGCTCTCAATAGAAAGTATGGCAAGAGCATTCAGATTGTCCTGTGACACGGTCGATCTCAGGCGGTTCTTTATTAAGCCCATTTTCAAAAAGGAACGCTCTGTCACTGGCAGAGACAGGAATATTCTGAAAGCGAGACTAACAGGGTGAAGAGCCCTGCACATTGATTTGTTTATTTATTTTTAGAACGGGGTCTCCCCCTCCGCCCCTGTGCAGGTTATTGTTTTGTATTTGTTTGTTTTATGATTTATGTGTTTACATGTCGGCAAAACGCTGTATGTTTTGTTATTGTTTTATTTAAAATGTGTTCTGGCAGAGGCGAGATTGGTGCTCGTCCTCTGCCAGGAATAATTAATAAACCCGTGCAGATTGTGGCCGAGTGGTAATAGAATAATTACTAGCCAGTTAAACCCCTCGGCCATGATATAAAAGCCTGCAGTTCTCTGCACTCAGGGTGGGTGTTCAGAGGAGGAACGAGAGCGAGCGAGGAGCGAGAGAGAAATGTATTTAAAAATATTGTAGGAACAGTGAAGGCGATTTGCCCAGCCTGACCTGGATCATTTATTGTTTGTGTTCGTGACTTGTTTTGTTTGAACTTTTATTTTGCACTCTGAGCACAGTGCTTTTGTTTAAACCTTTTATCTTATTTTTGTCATTTAAATAAACCAGCTGGTTCATGGGACCTGCAGGGCTGTTGTTGCTCTCTGCTTCAGGGGTGTGAGCTTAGCTGACAGCGATGATTGCTGCAGTGGAGCTATATCAGGTTCCCTTTCCTCCAGGTATGAGGCTTTATCTCCTACCCCATTGTAGGCATCAATGGAGAGAGCATCCTCTAAATTGTCCAGCACCTGTGGTGGTGGGACAGGGGGAACTTGGAGTGGAGGGACTGACTGCACTTGGGGTGGCAAAGCCAACACCTTTGTATCAGCTATGTCAGGATCATCTGTTGACGCGAGACTGCGTTCCAGATCTTGTTGCTCTGATCAGGGCTGTGAGAGTGATGTTTTCTCCTCTTAGCATTCCTAGGTGGTGAATAGGAGGAGGAAGAGGAGGTGGAAAGAGGAGATCTGGGTCTCTCACTTCTTTTAGTGCACTGCTTGCCACAAGGCGAAGCAGGCTCCCTCTGGGGTGCTGAGGAGCTCTGTGTTGGGGTAAGGGAGCGGTCCCTTGAACGGCAAACTCGACTCTTTAGAGTATGTTTTTTGCACAAAATTGGCAGGTCTGCCCCATCCTCTAGAGCTGCTTTGGCATGTTCTGGGCCTAGACAGGTAGCACACTTGTCATGACCATCTGCGCTAGGCAGCTTAGCCCTGCAAACAGTGCAGTGATGAAACGGCATGGCTGTGCACTTGCCAAGGATCGTGCTGAGGATTGAGCTTGGTGCCGTTGGCAGCGTTTAGCACCGACCGTCGTTAAGTACTTTTTTTTTTCGGTGCCGAGCAAACTTGGTGCCAAGGTGGAACGTCACAGTGCAAGCACAGGAACGAACCAAGTAGTGATCACCTCCAAAAAATGAGAGATTGAACCACTAGTGGCAATATCCACTAGAGGCACTACTGGTACGCTCAGTGCAAGCCTGAAGCAGAACCAAGTGATGAACAAACATGGATATCGAGTTGTGTTATGAAACTGTTTAAGAATGATACTTTTAGGAACTGTAATATAAATAACATTTGTATAGACAGTGATTCTAGGGGTGTAATTAAGGGTTTCCGTATCTAGTACGTCATTCATGAAAAAAAACTGAAATATGATTTTGTGTTATTCACACCCCTTGACTAGGTGGCAGTAGGCAGGTTGAGTGATGACCATATGTGGTTTCCGATGCCCTTCTCTGTCAGTCAGTGCTCTTCTGTTGTGTTTAAGCCATGGCTGCTCCAGCCCAGCAACTTTCAGAAGCAGTCGCTTACAGCCCGTGTCTGCGTGAGGTGAAGCAGACGGTGAACTTGAGCAGTTTCTGCATGCCCCCCGGTGTCTTTGAATATGACAGAAGTAAGAGGGTGGGCCCCTAAAAGTAGTAAGTGGGCCTGACCGCCGCCTGTAATTCAAGCATTATCTAATGCAGGTGTGGGGCCCCAATTCGGCTGGGGGCCCTACGCTATAGTGTAATTTGCGCATAGGTTAATCTGGCCCTGCCTTGTAGGCAATACTATCATAGCATCAAAGGTTATAAATACTTTTGAATTAGTATTTTTGGAGTTTTGCAAAAAAAAATGCTGAAATAAATAAATTGTAAACATCTATTTTTTGTAACTTTTTTTCCTCATCCACAGAAGCAAAACTTTTGCTACAAAATTTCTTTGTTTTCGAGAAATTTCTAGAAATTACAAATTTCCATTGGGGTATGTTTGCCTACAACTGTATATTGGTCCCCAAAAATCTGAATTTTGCCTGCACCTTAAAAAAAAAAAAAAAAAATGTAACCAGGCCTCAATTATGTTGGTAATTTTGCTATAAATCTTTTTTTTTTAAATGCTGAGTTTTATTAAAGGAATTGGAATAATTAACCCAAGATCTAGTTATTCTGTATTCAATAAAGTGCTTTACTTTATCAGTGCTGTTATATATTGTTATTGATACACCTTTGTGATATATTTGAAGTATTGGGGTGGGATTTCCCAGGTAATTGCCACGCTCCTTTTGTCAAACTTTGGGGATGATGGTCTTAAATTATTTAATATCCTAACATCTTCACGACAGGCAGATTTAGAGAAAAATAATGTTAACTCAATATTGGAGCAAAATAACCCACAACACCACTACATATAAAAATAGTAATGGGAGTGTAAAATGGCAAGTTAATTATCATTTGAAGCTATTTACTTTTTAATCTGGCAAATGCAGTCTTGGAAGAACGGCCATGCACCCTTTTCCATGTGTATTTATTTACTTTAATACCTACTGAAATAGAAGTTAAGATCTTTTACCAGTTGAGGAGTGTCCTGCAGGAGAGGTAGAAGGGTTGCCTCCAGGATGACAGTCTGGTCCCGGTTGAGATTCTGCCAGAGCTCGATCAGCAGGATGATGAGATGGGTGGCACTCCTGAGCCGTGTGAACTCCTGGCACAGGGCAGCCCGGTTCTCCTCTGCAGCATCTGCCAGGGCAATGACCTGAAAACCAGCAGGGGAGAAAGAGTTCATTACTAATTAACACAAGGGAGGCTGCAAGGGGAAGTCTGACTCTCTCACAAAATTAAAAGCATCATGACAGCAGTAAATGGGAGAAAAATGATAGTCCCATGAAACAGTCAAAAAGCTCAGATTGTAAAAGCTATCCCATTAAAAAGGAGGAAAAATCAAGACAAAAATCGCATTTATTTAGAGTAGTGCATTGAGATGCAACATCCAATATGTAAGTGCTTTCAGCAGTATGTCCAGATATTGAACCAAAACTTAATAGTTCCATTATTTACATGTAGATTCATGTAATTAAAGGAGGCTTCATCCATAATTTAGTATTAATAAAAGAAGGCTTACTTCAACTGGTACAGGATATTTCTTTTGCATAATTCCCCTGAGCATATTATTTTACTAAAAAGTTTCTGCAGAACATGGGTTTAAAGTACCGCATTTAAAAAAAAAACAAAAAAAAACCAAGGGTCGCAAGGGATCTTTCAATTGACTTCTGCAGCCAGCTTTACCTTTATATTCATAATACATCATAATGTCGCAACAAGCAAAGCAAATTGAAAGCACCAGCACTGTAAAAGATCATATTAACTGCTTGATAATATTGGACTGGTTTAGTAACATACAGTACGAGGTTCAGGTACATACCAGGCATTATTCGGGCTTTTAGGGAAATCAAAGAACCCTGCCTAGATTTCGATTATCTCTAAAAATGCGGTGACATATTCAAAATGTGCGTCCTCAGATTGTCAGTTTCTAAGAAAATTACATTGTGGGAAAATGCCTAAACTACACAATTGCACACAACAACTTGTGTAAATGCTAAATATTTCATAATTTACAAAGACTCTAATATAGGTATTTCACAGGACTGAATTATTTCTCAAAATATATTTTCATTCACTCATTTTTATTTTCTGTGAATGACTATCTTCAGCCTAAATGTGACGTTGTATGAATTAATATCTGAATTTGCATTGGTTTCCACAGATACTGATCAGAGTGTACTAAAAAAAAAACTGTGGCACATACTATATATTGCAGTTATTTTCTGATAAAAGTGGAGACTTGCCAAACTAAATGGAGTGCATTAAAAGACCTTTTGTGAATCGAAGTATACGGTTGATTGATGCCAGGTGATGGAACAAAGGCACATTTAGAAGGACTGAGGGAACAGGCTCAACTTTGTGTCAAGTTTATTCAAATTGGTATTAAAAAACCTTCCCAAATTGTGTAGGACGTGCCAACATATGTCGACAAAAACCTGTTCCAATCAGACAGCATTCTGTGGGTTCCAGAAGGTGAGAGAGATGAGAAATGAAAAGAGGAAAAACTGACAAGGAAGTTGGAGTCAGATAGGTAGTTCAGAGGAGCTATTAATGGGATGCAACAAGTGACTGGGTGAACGGAAGGGTGAAATAAGCAATCCCTTTAAACCGGACGTTAATAAACTTGCTACAGGCAGCTAGTGTTCAGTATCTCCAGAAAAAAAAGGCATTATGGAGCGAGTACCCTAGGTAAATGTGTTTTGAGTCCCATGTTGTATGTAGTCATATAAATAGAAAATAATGAGCAAAATAATCATACATCTAAAACTATAAATAATACTTTAAAATTATAATAAAAATCAGTAATAATTAAAACAATCATAAATTAATGTAGATTAATGTTTCAACAAGTTGTTGAAATGTGTCTGCCTTGTCAGTATATAATTTCCTCATGCATTTTAAGTGAAAGCAAACCTGCAGCACTCAATAAAATAAAGACAATAGTGAGTAAACAAATCTAAACTAGCCAACATCCTCTCAATTTGCTTACAAACACCCGAGCACCTTACAAATGCCTCTTTGCATAACGAATTACCTCTGTAAACCCTTTCTTAACATAGCCAGTATCCTTGGGCAATGCCACCAAGTAAGACAGATGATGCTTCAATGACTGGGGTATTTTCTCAGCCTGCTAACACCATCACCTTTGAAAACGTAGACTTTGTTTGATCTTTGTTATTTATTTTATGTATTATTTTGTTTGCAAATGTTTTATAAATATGGTTTAAATACATCTATCTTGTAGTATTTAGGAGGCTGTGTGGTCCAGTGGTTAAAGAAAAGGGCTTGTAATCAGGAGGTCCCCGGTTCAAATCCCACCTCAGCCACTGACTCATTGTGTGAACCTGAGCAAGTCACTTAACCTCCTTGTGCTCCGTCTCGGGTGAGACGTAATTGTAAGTGACTCTGCAGCTGATATATCTGCAGCTGCAGCTGGTACACATATCCTAGTCTCTGTACCTTGGAGACAGGCGTCTGCTAAATAAACAAATAATAATAATAGTTCATGAAAAAACCCACTATTAAAAGCATTACTAGCCATCCTTTTCTAACCTCTTATTAGCTTAAAGTCTGACTGGTCCCCACTTTTATTGTGCTGAGAATATTCAGGTTCTTCACTAACATTAATTCAAGATATTCAAATATCAGGAATACTACTGTATAACGATACACTGTTGGACACATGGTGTGACTGCAGTTAGAGCACAGAAGTGAGTTTGAACTGCAGCACATGAAAACATCTTTAACAGCTAAGTAGCAGCAGAAGCAGCAACCTTTTTTATCTATATCGTTGTCTTTGAAATATGCATTTTCTAAATAGAAGTATAAAGTACAAGCAAAGAACAAAAAGAGAGGGCCAGTGATATTGCCTGAACTAAAGAGAGGAATTCCAATAAAAAATGAATGCTTCTATTTGTAGTGAGAAACAACGAATACATCACATTGCTTTAAAATTGACTTCAGAACAATTTTGTTCCTTTGGGTCCTTTCCTGAGTTTTAATCTGGGGGCACCTATTGTATACATATCTTTTGAAATTGGGCTTTAAACACTGCTATAAAATGACTCCTGCTGCTCATGCTGCCATCTAGCGAGAGCCAAAATAACTACAGTTAACAGCTTTGTGTACCTTGATGTATAGAAACAATGACGTAATAAGCTAACATAATACATTCACTCAGCAATAAAAGGTTAAATTTTTATGTTTTATGCTGAAAATGATACCAAAATCATACACAGTTCAAGCATGCCAAAAATATACTAACAATATCAAACCAAGAAAGGAGAAACAAACATGTTAGTTTTAAGGCCAAGTGGCAGAAAAGGTACACAATCATACTGGGGCTATCCAGATCATGAATCCTAACTTTTGTGACTGCAACTTGGAAAATGAAATCATATCAGATGAGGTGCAAGAAAGCCTATCTTTGATTACTAACTGTATGCATTGTATTTGCCCTGTAGAAAGATAATTATTCAATTGTCATATTAATCTCATCAAGAAGAAGACAGAGAAAAACAGATTGATCCATATATTCAAGTTTTTTTTTTTTAATTTTTTTTTATATACTTGCAAAACACAATTGTACAACATGGCAAGTGCTAGGTTGAATTAATTTACTTGCACAGTTCTTATTCTCAGTAAATCCACATTGAATCTAATTGCATTATCATAGGTTTTCCAGAGGTAACTATTTTACAATTTTAATTTAAAGAAGTTGGAAAATGAAGCCAGAACTGCCTGTCCACAATCAATTGGGCAGCCAGGACGGTACTGATACAATGTGAAAAGTCTGTTAAGTGTTTAAAATGACTGTTCCGTGTAAGCCAGCATTCATTTGTGCAGACCTGAATATGGAAGCACCTGCCAGATCAAAGTCTGCTCTCTCCTAGACTAAAACCGACAGGGAGATACAGCTTTTATATATTACACATAATCAGAGGTATTTTAAATTTTGTGCTGGAATTGGTTAATTATAGGTGCAAGAAGAACTATCTTTTTAAACAAATTATTCATTCAGAGTGCAGCTGTAACAAAACATTACAGAGCAAAAGCAAAAAACAAAAAGCTTCAATCACAGGGACCTACAAAGCAACGTTTTGTCATGCCTTCATTATTCTGCAGTAATGCTTTTAGCAACAAAAAACATAAATGAGAACGACAGAAAGCATTTTTTTAATTTCTCTTTTTTTCTTGTTACATGCAGAGAATAACTGTCCCTTTGTTTAACATATGCATTTTGTGTGTGCTATTACATTAAAAGGAAATTTCAGCAAGATGTCACCTTTTTATGTCAGTGACATAAAACCCTTTGCACAATTGAATAATGGCTTCTTTAGATATATAATAATGTAAGTGTGACAGTGTGGCAGTGTGCCCCGCTCATGTGTGTGTTATGTGTTATGTGTTGCATGTGGAGTGTTAATGTTGGTGTATAGGTATTGGTGCACGGGATATAAATGGGTGATTTAAAATATATAGTTGTATTTAGGCACGGGGATTGCACAAACACTTCACGTGCATTTAAAGTATGTAATAGTATGTGAGCACGGGATTGCACAAATGAGTTCACGTGCTGGGATTCAAGTGAATAATTAATTGGTAATTGAATCCCGGCACAACAGTATGTATAGATGCACGTTTTACTCACGGGGTTGTGTGTCGTGAGTGGAGAACGGGTGTGGAGAGGAGAATAAAAAGTAAGAAAAGAAATAATTGCTACAACGTGCTGGAAGCACCAGCACTGTACTTGTTTGTCTGTTCATCCACTGCTTGTTTAGTGTTAGTCTGTTTTTGTTTGTCTATTTATTTTGGCTCAAAGTGCCATGTGCTGTTTTTGTTCAGCCTTTTATTTTTCTGTATGTTTAATAAAACACTGAGCGCCGCAGCGTCTCAGTTTCACGCACCAGTACTGCCTGTCTGTGTGTTTCTTTATGGCCTGACATCACCCCTACAGCCAGCCTGTTCACAGACAGACACACAGAAAATAGACAGGTTGTCTGTTCTCTAGATTAAAGTGAACCTGCAAGTGTGGTATATGTATTGACAAATGTAGGGGCGGCTGGCTCTACTGGGGATCACTGGGGTATGTTTTCCCCTTGGGGGGTAAAGTGTATTTGTTCAATCAATCTGATCAGGTTTACTGTTTCCCTAATGTTAACCATACATCTCAGTAGTAGATAATATTATAAAGTCACCTAACTTTTGATAATAATTGGTTCCAGAGGTCCATCAGTGGAAATATAGTATCTCAGTCGTTATACTGCATTGTAGCTGCTTTATTAACATCAGAGCATTATAAGTTAACAAATTCAGTTGCAGCAGCATATCTAAAACACCAAAGTACATTACTGCATGTATAATATACAACGAAATCAGTAAGAATGACTGCAAAAAAAGTGCAGCATTTAAAAACAAAACACTGTGATACAGTATTTGGCAATTTACAACACAGCATTTAAAAAAAAAAAGGAACCGAAAGTGTGTGTGTTAACCCGAGATTGCAATAGAATTAAAAAAAAAATAAAATAAAAACACAAACTGCTTTTGATGGTCGGCGATGTTGTGAAAAATATTGTGTCAGCTTTTTTAATGGTGCAATAATTATATGAATCCCTCGTTTTTTTGTTCTGTTTTACATGAACTTAGTGACAGCGAGCATGTAAAATGTGAAACTCTACGACTGCAGCAATACCCCTCTTGTCTTTTCTACTGCCTGGTTTTCATATGTAACTGAATCTATTGTCTTGCTAAGAGCTGAATTTACCATTTGTACACATAATAAAATGTGCATTTTTTTATTTATTTATTTATTTTTATTTAGCAGACGCCTTTAGCCAAGCGACTTACAGAGACTAGGGTGTGTGAACTATGCATCCGCTGCAGAGTCACTTACAACTACGTCTCACCCGAAAGACGGAGCACAAGGAGGTTAAGTGACTTGCTCAGGGTCACACAATGAGTCAGTGGCTGAGGTGGGATTTGAACTGGGGACCTCTTTGTTACAAGCCCTTTTCTTTAACCACTGGATCACACAGCCTCCATCTGTCCCATTCAATTGGTAGCAGCATAGTTAATAAATGGTATTGTATCTTACAGGATCGGATATGATAGGTTCTACTGTATGTACATACTATATAACCACAATTTGTTCTAGACATCACTATGTCTGTTTACATACAGGAATAGGACCAAAAATAAATAAATAACCACCAGCCATAACACTGTAAAATGGGTACAGCAAGAACAGTACCAATTCAAAGTGTTCAAAATGTTTCAAATTGCTCTGGAGGGATAAGCGGCCACAAAGCTTTCCACCCTTTGTAAGACCAAGCTTCCCTCTCAGTGGGGTCTCAGCATGCCAATACTCAATACCAGCCCGACATATGAGCTGTATTTTTATATAACAGTGTTCTTTACCGCTGGAGCAAAGCACAGGGTGCCAAAACAGTGCTGAGAGTGCTGTGTTTAGACTGCGTATCCCAGTTATTCCCACCAACATCCGATTCCCATTATTGAACTGGGGAGCCAGCATTTTAATTAGCTCTTCCGGAGGCAGGCTCTGGTTAAAGCAAGTGCATGTGCACTGTGATTATATTATGACAACTGCATGTTAATGTCATATTTGTTTTTGTTTTTGGTGGTATGTGGCAGCTGCACTCTGAGGACAGACTGAGTTATTGTGTTTTTTCCCCCCCTTGTGGGTTATCTAGTCATGTTGTTAAGGCAGAATCCCTTGGATCCTTTAAGATCCAACTTGACAACGTTTTGAGATCAATCAGCTACAAGGAACCAGACAAGCTAAGATGGGCGGAATGGCTTCCTATTGTTCATACATTTTTTTTGTTCTTAATTTAAATCATATCTTAGTAGACAAGTGACTATTATAAAAAAAAACCTGATGAAATGTATCCATAGCTTGTGATGGTGAGACACAAAGGAGAAAGTAAAGTGAATTGGTTATGAAGTCACACATTTGTTTTCAGTATTCAATTATTTTACAGTTAGGGATTTATTTATTTTTTTAATTGTTATATGCTTTTTAATGCCATGGTTTTGGATATTTGCCCCTCGGGACCTTATGGTCCCTCAATAAAGCAAAAAAAAAACTCCAGGACCATTCTACCAGCAGGTAACAATGAAATAACGTTGCTCCTTATGAACTTCATCATCCTTTTCTAAGACTTAGCTATTCGACAGCCATTTCACAGTTAAAACAGTAGCTGGAGTGCAATAAGAGACTGGTTAGCTACGTCAACGGGCACCAGTTTAACAGCAAACTCACCTCTCATCAAAATCCTGTCGATGGATCGTTTTGTTTACTTAAAACTCTGCTCAGACAGACAGTGGCGTTCTGTTATATCAAGAGTTGCGCTATCTCATTCCTGGTGGAGACGATATTTAAATAAGAAAACAGTATCTCAGCGAAGACTACAAAAGAACAGATTAGTGTCATGCCAAGCAAGTGATCCCAGACAGTCACTGTCTTTGTCTTCCTCTGAAGCACAGAGATAGCAGGAGTCAAGATAAGAGATGGTGCTTGGCTAAAACAATTTTGTTTATAGCATCACCCGTCCAATCGAGAAAGCAAGAAAATGTGAAAATGTGATAGCATCTGGCAGCCACTATAAGGAAAGCAAATTGCTTATCTTGGTCAATGCAAGACTCCAAACCATACCATCTGAAAAATAAACTATGTTCCTTATTCAGTATATTTCTTTGTTTTTGCCTGACATGGCAAACAATGACTGAATAAAGTAACTTCATATATGGGATATGTTGTAAACTGAAGGAAAGTGACTGCTTTCTTTGTTCTGGGTGAGACTGGGTACAGTTTACACAGTCAGAATGATTTATATACTGCCTATAATGCGCTCTGAGCAAATAATTTAATGCCTGTTTCTCAACGAAGTAAAAAAAAAAACAATAGTAAATCAAAAACACAGTTTCTTTCAGATTAACAAAAATAAGTTGACATTTTCCAAAAACATACAGAACTGCGATAATAATAATTAAACACAAAAAAATGATGTTTTACTTGTCTGAAGTGAACCCACCTACTGTACCAGTTAAGCAGTGTGTGCTGGAAAACCTTGTCAGAACATGGGTCAGGTAAGGGCGCAGTGGCAGCCTTACCTGACAATTTCTTTGTCTTTTTCTGAATTGTCAGCTGTCAAGTAAAGTTTTTGTGTTTAGTACATTCAAATGGCATCAGGAGAACGGCACATTTGCATACAATCGATTCAACCATTTCATCGCTTAATATAAACAAGATAATAGCCTAATAATCATGAACAACAGGAACTCCCAGATACTTGTAACTGATAACTAGGGATTTCAACATGTAAACAAAACGCTGAGGTAACTCACATACAAAAAAAAAAATTGAAAAACACTTTTAAGTGCTGTGTTTCCTTTTTTTGTGTTCAAATGCAGCTACCCTAGTGTATTCAAAACTATACTGTATGTATTGTGTGTCAGTTCACACGGAAGGAGGGTTCTGAACATAAATGATCAGTCAAATGCTGCAAATCCATAATTCTTTGTGAGCAATTTATTACATCATTTTTGTGTTCGGACCTCAAACATTTGGTAATATTAATTATTATGCACATTAGTGTTTGTAATACGTTATTGTACACAATATATTAGTATTACGAATATATATCTTTTATGCTTATTTTTTAAAGTGTATAAAATGCATATAAACTAAATATATACTGACTAATATCTTGGCTGTAAATATTTAAGAGAGGTACAATTTCATTTGTTGCTACATCAACTTGTGGAGTCCCCATTGGAGATAGAGCTGTCAATCATGGTACTGCATCCGAGGTTTAGCTTCATAGACTTAGTTAAGGTCGGAAGCATTTACATTTTTTTTTTTTTAGTTATACCAAATTAAATGGATAGTCACGATCCACAAGAACCACAAGACATAAGTGACCTAAGGAATTCAAATTAAATTACCCAGAGAGAATAATTAAACTGACGAATACCCACTAACTTACTGTTGGTGCGTAACTTTTGAGTTAACAAAAAAAATATTGCGCATGAGCAAAGAAAAATTTAAATAGCAAAATACTATCAAAACAGGAAATTGACTTGTTTTTTGTTTTTTGATATTGAGCAGAAAAAAAAAGAATCAAGTGTTTTTTCATTTTCTGATTATAATTATATGAAAAGAAAAAAAAAAAAACATTAGGTTATATCATAACCCTGGTTCCCTGAAATAGAAATGTAACCATTATCTGATGGGATATAATCTTTTATAGCCCGAATTACCTGAGCCCTGTATGCGTCAGACATCCTCTCCGCCCCCAGGAGATAAATACGAGTGACGATAAGGCTCAGCCCCACCTGCTTTTCAGGCCTGCTGCATTGGAGTGCATTCAGCAACCTTGAAGAGTAATGGTTACATTTCTATTTCCAGAAACCAGTGTTATAAGTTCCCTTTCAAGTACGAAATGTAATCATTATCTAATGGGATACAATACCCAAGCCGTCGCAAGTGAAGGACTTGCAGCACCGGCAGATGTGCTAAAAAGGAAGAGAACTGCCTTTAGTATTCTGGTCGAGGACCGATGAGGATCCATGGCATATAGTCCACAGTACAGTGAGGGAGAACCCTCATGCAGTGTATATGCTGCAAGGTTACACCGAGTAACCTCAGCATTTAACACCAGAAGTCCAAGAGGTGTGTGGCTAACTACCCTAGAACTTAAAGTGAAGCAAAAATAATTTAAAAAAAAGATGTGTTAAAGAGCAGAATGAGTGGCTAGTCTTAACATGCTTGCATTTCACTTACTCAGACTTAACAGCAAGTAGGAAAGCTGTCTTTAAATGACAGGAATTTCAATGTATGAGCACAAATGGTGGTTTTGTAAGTGCATCCAGCACTAAGTTAAGTCGCCAGCGAGGGTCAAGGTCCTTTTCAAGGGGGTCTTAACCTCCGAGCACCTTTCAAAAGCTGTCTGGCCAGGAAGTGGGCACCTGGGGAGACTGAATCAATTGCAATATGGCAAGCTGAGATAGCTTCCAGGGACCTTAAGTGTGGAGGGAGATTTCCCTTCATCAAAAAGGTCCTGCAAAAATTGCAGTATATCTGCCATGGGGCAAGTCGTGGGGTCTAGTTCAGCGACTGACACCACGTTAGGAATACACCCCATTTATAACCATACTGGGAGCGTGTAAACAGTGCTCTGGCATTCTGAAGCGTCTCAATGACTTTGTCAAATAACCCAAGATGGCTCAAATGTCTCTGTTCAGGGGCCAGACCCAAAGCAGCAGACCTGTTGGATCTGTATGCTACTCAGCAGGACGCGACGGGCCGGCAGCTCTCATGGCTGACTGAACAGGAGCTGTGCCAGTCTCGAGAACCATGTTCTCCTGGACCACTATGTAGCCTGGCGGGAGAGCACAAGTCAGCTGACTTACGTTGCTGGATCTCTGAGAAGGAGCAACTCAAGCTGCTGGCTTCACGCGGAGCACAAGCAACAGGCTGTAGTGCACAATTTATGTGTAATTAGTAAAAACTATTGCAGCGATTATTTAATCTCACATAAAATTTTTGTGAAAACACAATAATATCTGAACAAGGCTCTTCTGTTAGGTCAGTCATGAAAGGAAAAATGGCGCTGAGATCTGTGAGCACAGTACTTATGTCCTCTGGGGTGGGCCATGACTGCGTCACAGGCTCTGCGAGCAGTTTTGGTATATCTTATTCAGGTTTTGGGTCTTTACGATGTAAAGACCCATAAGGTAATGGTTACATTTCGTACTTGAAAGGGAACCACATGAATCTTGTTTTTTTTATTCTTCTGCTCAAAATCAAAAAAAGTCAATTTCCCATTTTTAATTGTTCGTTTCAAAAAGAATAAATGGCTGGACGGAATATCTCTATCTCTGTTTTACGGTTTTTCTAACGTGTACTAGAATAAAACAGATTTAAATGTTTTCTTTGTATTTTATTATTTTCTTGGAAGATGCCCCCATAATATCTTGTGTTCCAAAATTATTTAAATTCCAAAGATCTCTGGCTGTTCCCTCACCAAAGAGATGGAGCTGTTAAATTGAATCAGAAGAAATCAAAATACATTTCTTTGATCTGATAATGTTGCAAAGAAGGAATTATTGCTTGCCAAGATCCAACTAGATCACACAGCTAACCAGAAAACCTCAACCTATTTCCAGATGCCACTGGTACCTGCCTGTCTCAGTCCAAGCATGACAGACACCAGGCATGCTTGTTATAAAGCATTAGTTTAACATGTTAGGAAACATTAGGCTTCAGACTTCAAAAGTGGATTCTAATTTTAGATTCTTGTGGTAAAGACAGCAAGCTTAATAAATGTATGCTCATGATTTCTTCTTATGACATACAACTAACTAAGCACTGAAATTGGTTTTGCCGATAGGTAAAAAATAAACTCTCATGTCCAAATTCCAATGGCCTGCACACAGTGACCAATGCATGTGCAGAAATGAACATCCCCTGATTTCACCCTTATGGATTACAACATCTGGAATCTTTTAGCATAAAAGATTTAAATCATGAAAATCCAACATAGCTTTGAAGACATTATTTAGGCAATACGATTTTACTCATGCTAAAATCAGATGGGGGATTAGACTCATGTTGGTAATGAATTGAATAAATAGTTCCCTGACAAATAAAACATCCTTCCTTATACGCGGGTATCAACCATAACAGCCCCGAATCGTTATACACAAGTCTCTCGCTTAGAAGTGAGACCCTCTTTCACCTTTCACATCTCCAATTCCGTGAGACAAAATATTTAATTTTTTCGGTTGGTTGCTTTGTTATCATATTCTACTAGCTACAGCGATACATATTATCACTTCTGATACTATCAGTTATGTGACTATTATTGTTGGTGTTGTATTGAAATCCTGTTTTGAAACCTGCGCGCTTGCGTTGGTGACTGACTGTTTAGGTTTCCCCTGGGTTCTGGGTTTCTTATTCTCGCTATATTATAATGTATGTTTACAGCTTCGCCTAAACTGGCGGTGTTCCGCGTTATATTATATATTATTTATGTATAATTGTTACCTCAGGCTGGTTTGTCTGTGGTAAGTTTTTCCCGGAAGCTTATGCTCTTGGGATTCGTTTGTGTCATCACAGCAGCTGTGGCTGTTCTGTTACTTCCTGATTGAGTTAATATTACAGGTAGTTGCCTGAACTTACTTGTCCCTGCACTACTGGTCTGTACTTTTTTGCAGGTAATTTTCTTGACTGGTTTAGCATTCATCCTCTGTCCATAGCTTCATTCCACCAGCAGATCCAGCTGTAGTACAGGAGTCTGTGTTCAGCCGCATTGTCCCAAGCTCAGCATAAGGCTCTCCCTCTTATTCCAGACGTGATGAAGGAGCTCCAGACTTCATGGAAGCATCCTGCCTCCACCAGCACGGTCTCACGTGCTGTAGAAGTGTTCTACCCACTAGATGAAGATGATAAGCTTGGGCTCAAACGGTTCCCACCTGTAGGGCAAAAGCTTGTGGCCTTGGCTTTCACCTCTGGTCTGGCCATGACTGAGGACCCGGCTTGCTCTAACAAGCAGTCTAGTGTTACAGAGACCCTGCTTAGAAAGAATTACGCAGCGGCTGCTGTGAGCGCGTACATGCTTAATTACATGACTGTGTTTTCTGGATATATGTCCCAGATCCTGGGATCACTACCTGAGCAAACTACACTGTAATTTGATGACCAGACATGCCTGAAATTATCTGATCAAATGCTCAGGCTATGCAGGTACCAAGGGCAGACTCTGGGCAGGGTGCTGAGTTCAGCCGTGGCCATACGGAGGCACCTATGGTTGTCTGAGGCCCACTTTCAGGACAAGGACAAGGCCACCATACTCGATGCTCCGGTCACAGCAGGCCATACCTCTGGATTGGCTGTTGACAAGATGCTAAGATCAACCACCAAGGCTAAGGAGGCCAACCAGACACTGGCCCACTTTATGACAAAGAAAGCTGTCAACACCAGGGCTAATGTTTTCCTCAACAGCAACGCTCTCCATTTCGGAAGCCCAACCCCACTGCTGCTTCCTCCAAAGCGACCTGCGGGAAAACAGCCATAGGCCTGTGCTGCCACAGACCCAGGCGAACTCCATCTCCCTGTATCGGCAGACACACACCCCAGAAGCCTGGGTACTTTCCACCATGCAATCGGGTTACTCCTTCCAGTTTGCACGGTGTCCTCCCCCCGTCCTGGGGGTTGTCGAGACTCAAGTGTCCACGGCTGTGGACAACTTGGTGCTTTCTCAGGAGACAGCCACCTTACTATCAAAGAAAGCGATCTCCATCATTCTTCCAATAGACGCAAAGAGGAGTCTTTACTCCAGGTATTACCTTGGCCCAAAGAAGGACGTCAACCTCAGACCTATTCTAGACCTTCGCTACCTCAATCGGTACTTGAAGCATCTCAAGTTCAGGATGTTATCGATCAAACAGACCCTCCAGTTCATCAGAGCAGGGGACTGGTTTGTCACAATAGACCTGAAGGAAGCATACTTTCATGTTCCCATAAAACCAGCACACAGAAAGTATCTGAGATTTGCTTTTCAGGGGATAAGCTCCACGCACTTTTTCCAAATGCATGGAGGTGACTCTGGCACCCATCAGAGGTCAAGGCATACAGGTGCTGAGCTACCTTGACGATTGGTTAATTTGTGCCTCGTCCCACCAGGAAGCGTCCCAGCAATCAAATCTTATTCTGGCGCACCTCCTAGACTTGGGTCTCAAGGTAAACTGGGAGAATAGCCATCTGGAACCCCAACAGTCCATTGTGTTTCTAGGGATCCAGCTGGATGCTTTATCCATGAAGGCAACCCTGTCAGCAGATAGGACAGCATCACTAACTGCATGTTTAAACCAATTCAAGGAACGTGCACACCTGAAGGTGATCGAATTCCAACGCCTTTTGGGCCTGAACGCAGCAGCATCGTAGGTTCTGCTCCCTACCCCATACTTTACCCTGATCGTCCACTCAAAGTGCCTTCACGCTGCCGCAAAGCACTGGGTTGGTGGCTCGATCCTACTCACCTCCACAGCCTTCTGGGAGCAGTGCTCAACAGGGAGGTTGCTACGACAGATATCTCCATGCTGGGCTGGGGTGCAGTCTGGAACGGCAGGGGAGTCCAAGGACGGTGGGTCCCACCCTGGGTCGGATGTCACATCAATGCACTGGGACTGCAGATTGTATTTATTGCCCTGCAGTATTTCCAAGTCAACCTTTGGAGCCATCATGTTCTCATTCATTCCGACAACACGTCTACTGTAGCCTACATCAACCATCTGGGAGGTTTACATTCGGCGGTGCTCAACAACATCGCCCGGAAACTGTTTCCGTGGGCACAAACACGATTCTTGTCAATCAGAGCAGTTCACCTGCCTGGAATCCATAACACAGCAGCAGACCTGCTCCCCAGGAGAGCCCCTCTGCGCACAGAATGGCGCTTACACCCTCAGGTGGTTGCCCAAATCTGTCTCCGCTTCGGCCAGGCCTCAGTGGACCTGTTTGCGACAAAGGAATCAACAAACTGCCTGCAGTGTTTCACCATGTCAGAAGAGGACGAGGCTCTGGGACTGGACGATCTAGCACGCCCCTGACCCAGAGATCTTCTTTATGCTTTCCCACCACTAGCTCTTATTCCCCAGTGTCTCGACAGGATCTGGGCGGAGCGAGTCAGAGTTCTCTTTATTGCCCCCCGCTGGCCTCACAGAATGTGGTTTCTAGCTGTAATTCAGCTTCTAGACAGCTGTCTGTGGCAGTTGCCAGCTCGGGCCGACCTACTCAGTGAAGTGGCAGGGACATTTTGGCACCCAAACCCGATGTCCTTACAGCTCTGGGGGTGGCCTCTCAACAGCTGCATGTAGCACACCCTGGTCTTCATCACAGAGTGCTCACTATGTTGCAGTCTGCTAGAGCTCCTTCTACTCGCTCACATTATGTGCAAAAATTGAGAATATTTGAGTCTTGGTGCCAGAGCCGTGATATTGATCCTACTATTTGTCCCCTCTCGGACATTCTTTTGTTCCTACAAGACCTATTTGTTGAAGGAAAGCAGCAAGACACTCTCAAAGTTTACCTGGCTGCGATATCTATTTTCTACCCCAAGATTGTGCAGTCACTCTGGGAGCTCACCCCTTGACTGCTCACTTCCTGAAAGCGACTAGACATCTCCGCCCACCTAGGAAGGAATTGGTGCCTCTGTGGAGATTAGAATCTGAGAGGGGGAGCGCAGGGGGCTACCTACGTCAGCGCAGGGGATCACTTCTAAGCAAGTGACTTGTGTATAACGATTCAGGCTGTTATGGTTGATACCCACATGTAAGGAAGGATGTTTTTATTTTTAGGGAACCAAGGTTGTAATGCAACCCCACTGTTCCTACACTTCAAAGTATATCCATGTCTCTATAATTGTGGTGACATAACCTGGTTGGCCAAAAAACAAACAAAGAAGAAATACAAGCCCCATGCAAACTGACACACACATCATTGCTTGCAAAAATGTATGTAGATACAGTGCCTATAGTAAGTATTCATCCCCCTTGGACGTTTTCACAGTTTGTTGTGTTACAACCTGAAATCTTGATGCATTTAAATTTGATTTTTTTTCTTTTGATTTACACAACCTACTCAACACTTTGAAGAGGCAAGAGAATTTTTATTGTGAAACAGTTAATGAAAAATAAAAAAAACGGAAATGTTTTGGTTAGATAAGTATTCACCCCCAAGTCAACACTTGGTAGAACCACCTTTGCCAACAATTACAGCTGTGAGTCTTTTGGGGTAAGTCTCTACCAGGTTTGCACATCTGGATCATGCGATATTCGCCCATTCTTCTTGGCAAAATTGTTCAAGCTCTGTCAAGTTGGATGGGGATCGTTGGTGGACAGCAATTTTCAAGTCTTGCCACAGATTCTCAATCGGATTCAAGTCCAGGCTTTGACTGGGCCACTCTAGGACATTCACTTTCTTGTTTTAAGCCACTCCAGAGTCGCTTGGGGTCATTGTCCTGCTGAAAGGTGAATCTCCGTCCCAGTCTTAGGTCTTTTGCAGACTGAAGCAGGTTTTCCTCAAGGATTTGCCTGTATTTAGCTCCATCCATTTTGCCCTCTACCCTGACAGCTTCCCAGTCCCTGCCGATGAAAAGCATCCCAATAGCATGATGCTGCCACCACCATGCTTCACAGTAGGAATGGTGTTACCTGGGTGATGTGCTGTGTTGGGTTTGCGCCAGACATAACGCTTTGCATTTAGGCCAAATAGTTCCATTTTTGTTTCATCGGACCACAGAATCTTTTGCCACATCTTTTCAGAGTCTCCCACATGCTTTTCTTGCAAATTCCAAGCAGGATTTTACATGGGCTTTTTTCAGAAATGGCTTCCTTCTTGCCAATCTTCCAAACAGGGCAGATTTGTGGAGTACCTGAGCTATTGTTGACACATGGACAGTTTCTTCCATCTCAGCCATGGAACGCTGTATGTCTTTCAGAGTTGTCATTGGCCTCTTGCTGGCTTCTCTGACCAATGCCCTTCTTACCTGACTGCTCAGTTTGGGAGGATGGCCTACTAAGCAGATTCTGGGTGGTGCCGTATACCTTCAACTTCTTAATGATCGACTTGACTGTGCTCCAAGGGATATTCAATGCCTTTGAAATCTTTTTATACCCCTCCCCTGATCTGTGCCTTTCCACAGTTTTATCCTGGAGTTATTATTATTATTTGTTTATTTAGCAGGCGCCTTTATCCAAGGCGACTTACAGAGACTAGGGTGTGTGAACTATGCATCAGCTTACAACTACATCTCACCCGAAAGACGGAGCACAAGGAGGTTAAGTGACTTGCTCAGGGTCACACAATGAGTCAGTGGCTGAGGTGGGAGTTGAACTGGGGACCTCCTGGTTACAAACCCTTTTCTTTAACCACTGGACCACACAGCCTCCTGTTGTTTTGAAAGCTCCTTGGTCTTCATGGTAGTATCTTTGCTTTGAATGCACTACCCAACTGTGGGACCTTACAGAGACAGGTGTATTTAATCTGAAACCATGTGAACCACTTTTATTGCACACAGATGGACTCCATTTAACTTATTGTGTGAATTCTGAAGGCAATTGGTTGCTCCTGAGCTTATTTAGGAGTGTCATAGCAAAGGAGATGAATACTTATCTAATGAAGACTTTTCAGGTTGTTTTTTCACGCCCTCCCCCTTCCCCCTTTTTCCACACATTGAAACTGTTGAGTAGGTTGTGTAATTCAAAGGGGGAAAAAATCCAATTTAAATGCATCAAGATTTCAGGTTGTAACACAACAAACTGTGAAAACGTACAAGGGGGGTGAATACTTACTATAGGCACTGTACCCGTGAAAAGGGCACTAGTATTATCTTGTACATAGTAAGTTGCTAAGTTGTCATTTAAATAGTTTATTTTAGTTAATTATGTATTGCTTACTAACTGAGGGCACTGTTTTAGCAATGTAGAGTTTAATTAGTTTCTGTATTTCAGTTTAACTTTTGTTGCACGAGTTGGCACAACTGGTAAAGAGTCTATTCTAAGGTGTTGATTTGATCAGCCTATATCCTTCTAGGATAAGCAACAGGAGGATTTTTTTTTACCAGCATTTTACAGCACTTGGGAATAACCTTGGATTTCATCAACCGCCAAAACACCACTGTGTGTTGTGAAATGTGCTAAACAAATCAAGCAGTGGTTTAACTCCAGTGGGGTAAAAGGTGATCAAATTAACCACTAAATGTAAACAACAGTTACTACAGTTAGTGTACACGTAAACAGATATTTGTAAATGTGGAAACCCTAGTCAGACACAATGCAGGTCTCACAGAAACGGGCACAGAACAAAACTGTGCAATGCAGGTGCTAATATCACAAAACAGATTATATTCAAAAGGGAACTTCCACTAGAGCTTCTGTTCATACACAGATGCCAACAGGATTGCTGACATACATTGCTCCTGAAGAAACAGACCATCAATGTCAGATTAGAACGGGGTATGGTCTGACAACTGTCAGCTTTACATCTGGAGAGACTCCAGCAAAACTTACAAACTGGAATGTGCAGCTTTAATAAAACGTTGCTTTTCTCAAATTCAACATCTTGAAATGACACAGCTGTCCCATCTGTTTCCAAAAATAAATTCTGGAACAATATAAAAAAAAACAACCGAATTGTTCCAACAGTGCAAAAAAATGTTGGACGGTTGTACCAAAAACGTTTTAATGTAAAAAAAATTCTTCTGACCACAGTGTTTTCAGCAGCACACCAACACACTCAAATTATCAATGGACGGGTGCCGACAGACTTGGTGACTCAAAATCTAATTACAGAGGCGGTCCAGCAAAGCACATTTTTATCAAATGTTGCATAAAATGAATTTGTGGAAATAGTAACTGAACTTGAGTGCAACAGTCATGAGCATTCTTGGTTAATCGGCTGAGAAATCTGTGTGTAAAAGTTAAAAGATTAGTGAAATGTTATATTGCTAGAAGTCATATAAATCAAATTGGCAGTTTTAATGGCTTTCTTATAAAAATCATATTGTATTCAATTTTATATAATTGTTTCATTGCAGTATTTAAAATAACCATGCTAGTAAGAAGTGTTTATAATAGATTGAATTACATAGTATACTAAAACTGTACATAAAATAGGGCTAAATAAATAAGACATCATTTTGAGAGCGCAAAGTCTTAGCTAAAGCATGAACCCATATTTAAAGTTATAAAATACATTTTATTTCCTTCACTCTATTCAAAGCTGTTCAAAAGGGGAAAATATATTTATATATGTATTTATACTGGCTTTAGCAGATATGTTGTTATATTTAGTAGTTGATTGACTCACTGGCCCTCTAATTATCATGGCCTTTTACTGCTACTTTTAGTAAATGTCCCTTTAATTTACAATGCCACCAAGCCACCCAATACTAATTCCAAGAACATTCCACTTCCAGGTTAGTCCAGATTCTATAGAATTACAATCCTGTTTGTAAGATTTAATATATGTTGTCATACTGCAATGCTTTTTGTAGTTTTCCTTTCTCAATTAAGCAAATAAGCAAGTTTCTGCATGCAGGCCTCTATGAAAGATAAAATATCCTTCTTAGGTAGAACACCAAATTATTCAACAGCAGTCTTTTGTTTTGCAATTGCCAGATCTTCACTTTTAAATATTTTTAATTCTCCAGCTTTGTCTTTCCTTTATATGATGATCGACACGAAAATAAATAAAAAAAAGGTTTGTAGGAAATCACCACAATCTTTCAATAGGAAAAGGGCTGATACGTTAGAGAAATAAAAAACAATAAAGTGAAACGTGCAGCAGACACAACAATACTGGCTCTTAAATTGTTATTTAATCCTTTAAAGACCGATTTTACTGACGTGAGCTTCTAGGACCACGATAAAAAAGCACTTTGTTTTGATGACTTATAGGGCCACGTACTTTGTAGTACAGGCTTGAAACACATATCATTGGATAGGGGAGGGACCGACGTTCACTTCCTGATAGTTTTTTTTTTTCGTGTGATGTCACTGAGAGGGGCATTTAGTGTCTAAAGGGCAGAGAATGTTTTGGCAGCGCGGAGGCAAACTTGTAAGAAAGACATGAAAAACACTGTAAATCCGATGTATTTGACATAGTTATATTAGAACATTTATTCTGTCTCGTGTTTTAATATATATATATATATTTTTACAACATTTATAAATATCAAGAAATTACTGATAATAATGGAATAAAATAACCAATATTTTATTTATAAATATTTATTTTGAGAAATAAGGAGAGTAGTGTCCATTATTGCTTATAAAGACCCTAAGAATAAATGTGTATTATGTGATTGCAATCACTCAGGTGAAACAAAATCTTGGAATTTGTCCAAACATCAATATTTTTCAACAAAACTTTCAGTAAGTACTGTAAGGTCCCTTGGGCCATAGTATAACACGTTTTTATATATGTATCTCTAAGCAGAATACATAAGAAAAAATACTTAAAAATAAATAAATAAATAAATATTGTATTGAAAAAAAAGCAAAAAGTTTCTATGTTTTCTGAAGTACTTTATAGTGTTCCCCAGAGTGTTCTAAATAAAAAAATTAAAAAAAGACGGAAGTGTTTGGAAAATCATAAATCCCGGTGATGAGGCTTTGAGAAAATGCACATTAGAAAGTGTTTTGTCTGAAGCTTCAGGCCCAACGGCGCACGCAAAACAAAACATAGATACCCCACTCTGAATTTCTGTTGTTTATCTCTATGCAACTGCTGCTTCACAGCTCATCCAGAACTCCCCTGCTCGCCTGGTGTTCACTCTGCCTCGCTTTTCCCACGCTACTCCACTGCTCTGCTCACTCCACTACCTCCCGATCACCGCTCACATCCAGTTCAAGACTCTTGTACTCACTCGCCTACCGATGCCTTGGCCAAACTGCACCCAGCTACCTCCAGACCCAGATTCTTTTGCAGGTAATTGGTCACTCAGTTTCATAGTTACAACTGTACATCTGTAACTGTAAAAGCAAGATGGCTACCGTCCGATACTTTTAAATTCTGTGAGGCAGCGCAGTGATTTAGAATATGTGACAAGGCTCCAAATGTCTGTATCCATCCAATATACTGACTGCTGGAACCTCACTAGACCAATCACATTGCTTGTTTCACGTTCCATTGCCAGGCCTGGATTACAAAGTGCAATATATTATCGGTAAGAAACTATCCTTCCAACCATACAATACACAGTATGCGGTATCCTTATTTCAACATTTAAGCAGCAGTTTATGTTTCAAAAGGTCTGATCAGGTCTTAGCACTGAAAAGATCAGTGAGTAGATTCCAGGCTGCTGAAAGAGGAGTCTGAACTTCTAAATCTACAGGAACATGTGTACTGTGCTGACATTTCGCTTTTGGAAGCATTGGTTTGAGACCTAAGCTGGCTTCAAATTAAATAAGATTGGTGGAGTAAAAGTCAATGTTTCTGAGAAAACGTATATTGAATAGAAGTAAAACTGAAAAAGCTAAATTGATAAATGACATTCCAGCCCTTAGTCTGTTAAAATCTTGGAAGGCTCACCTGTTTACATATGGTCTTGGATTCTCACACACACAGTTTCCATTTTATTTGTTTAAACAGGGTTAACAGTTCTTGATATGCATCTTTTACTGTTTACCTTTCTGCCACCAGTAATCTTTCTCACCTGTAGTTCTAACTATTGATCGTCACCGCACTTTCAAAACGTTAATCTGATGGTGCCTTGATGGGAAGCACACAGCCTTTATTGTTTCAAACGGAAACACCTGTAACATTAAACACAAGCCTTAGCTTTAGTGACAAGTGTCTGGATTTCTCAAAAGGCCCCAGTGCACTGTAACAAGATAATAGCCTCCACGTACCACTAAAACCATACACACTGTGCAATCTGTTCTTTGGCCACACTGAGATTGTAATTAAAAAACAAACAGCTACAATACAATCTAATAAAACCCCCATTGTTCTCTGCTGTGCTTCTTTCCTAATGTTTGCTGCTTTCCTTAAGAGGTCAGTTCTTTTCTTAAGAGGAAAATGACTTGTTGAATTAAGAGAGATCTGTTAACAAGAAATCCTTCAATTTAACAGAATTCCGGTTGAATAAAGGTTTTTCTTAGTCCAGTAGGAGTCCGATCTCACCCCATATCTGTGTTTTCTAAGTTAGTGGTCTAATTAATCTTGCTTAGTATCTGACACAAATACAACCCAGCGTTCATGTAAAAATATTAGAGCAAAGGAAGCACAACGTTTATAAGTTAATATCGACAATTAGCCCTGTATGATCCAGCTTTGGGTAAAAGGACTGTAAAGCTCAGGGGTGGTTCTGTCAAGTTTCATAGCAGAAGTGACAGGGCCAGCCGTATATCTTAACATTTTAAACAATCTTTTATAAAAGAAGAAGCCTTTGGTATATATTTATCAAATACAGATTTTACAAGAGTTCAGCTTACTTTTAAAGACTAAAAATTAATTCATACTCTGTGGCAGTGTTTATTTTATTGTATTTATTTATCAGGGACACATACAATTATAACGTAAGTGTCACTTACATGGAACAACATGCATTGCATTTTCAATTTAGCCAGTAAGCTCATTTCCATTGACAGTCCCCAGGGTGAAAGCCCTGCCGGTGCACGTGTGTATGTGTTGTAGCAGTGCCTTCACATCAGCTTCTGTTCTCATTTTCTGGTTTTTTAAGTCCTCTACTTCATCCATTAGAGATTTCCTTTTCATGGCCACACTTTGCTTCTCTTTCAATCATTTGTGCTCGTCCAGATGGTATTTCTGTCTGGCTCCTGTGGCTGATATCAAGAGCTCCTTTGTAAGCTCTACATGAGTAACTCCTCCAACAGCCTTAACATGATCAACAATGATTCTCTGTGCCACCAATGATTGCTCCTGGAGATTCTCCACAACCAATTCTTTATTTACAGAGAACCCTCTCTCAACACTAGTCTGGCCATGTGACAGGAGAAACAAAACTTTCACTACAGCCCACAGGGTTTCGTAGACTGGCTTAATGGCTATATGCTCATACAAAAAAGGTGTCAAGCCTACAGAAACCATCAGTATGCAATGACTAGCTTCAAAACTCCCTGTACTCCCTCTGCACATCATCACAGACAGACACCTTGATGCAGTTTTCAGCAACAAGTACATGCAGGACTCTCTTCATTTTCTGCACACATTCTTCCTTGTTGATCCCCATCAATCGTGGACATTGCATATTTCGGACAAGGGGATACTTGTAGAAGCCTTCTTCAGCAGTTTATCTACTAGTGTTAGCTAAATGCAGTCAACTTTTAGTTCCAATAGTTGTTTGTCTGTTTTTAGCAGGTTTCAGATGACCAACTGCTACTTCTGCAGGGAACCCGATGTCAAGCTTGGTGTAGTCCTTGTGATGATTCTTGTCAATATTAAGGAGCTTCACTTCAATTAAAATATCTTCTTCCAGAAAGTGTTCCATCAAACAAACCTTAAAATGAAATCCTACCATCACAAAAAAGTGGCTGAAATACTGTTTTGCCACCAGCAACTAAAACTGGGGGTAAAAAAACAACACACAATAAACACATTTTGAAAAAAAGCAATCAAATTAAACTGAATTTTTTGTATTAATTTATACTGCTTTCTTATGCATTCTTATGACTTTCTATATTGTAAACATGTTAGGTTTTCCAGCAGTTAAATTTCTTTATGTAACAATAGCAGTCTATTTTTCATTTTCAAATATACTTTGTGCAACATACAGCAGTCAGATATATTTATAAATATTGGCTGTACATAAGCTTTAAATGTTGTGTGGTATATATATATAAAACTTTATACCAAAGCATATGATTTAAAAATAACAAACATTCACATACCAACGTAAAAGAATATTACAGGTTTTACTTGATACTTCATACATACTTCAATAAGTGCCATTTGACTATATATTTTAAACTAGTGTGATTATGTTGAGAGGAAACTGTCAAGAAGCATTAACTAAATTGAAACTTAACTACATATGCCATATAGTTTGTGAGTTGCATTTTCTTTTAAACTACGCAATGTGTTTAATTGAAAAAAAAAATTGATACATACAAATCAAAGACATTAAAACCACATTTAAAACGATATAATAAGGTTCACTGGCAGCAGCCTTTTTGAGCGTTCTTAATACCAGTACAAACTATACTTTCAGTAAGAAATCCCACAAGACTGCTGCCAGTAGTTTAACATCAGGACCAAATAAAGAGAAATATTTCTATTTTGTTGTAAGTTTAGCAAAAGGGAAGTGGGTAGTTATACTAAGAATTTGTTTTGTGCAGCTACTGGCAGCAGTGAAATCAGCTGCCTTGGTGCCAGTACAAATACTATTGGTAGTAACATCTGGATTTTTTTAATATAGCTCAGGAACATACTGCACCATTTGTTTCTAGATCAAAAACTCGTCGTTATACAAAAACGGTTATTCACATTAAGTTCACGTCTATTAAGGAACACTGATCAATACAATTATTATGTTTAGACAAAGGAGACAAAATGGTTATCTATAAAAATAAATAGTGCAGTTCAAAATTATATAAAAAAACAAATTCATGACTTTTCCAAAAAGTTTTTTGAATTTATTCATTTTCCAGGGTGTTTCCAGACCTGGAAACCGCCATTTTCAGATTTCATGACTGTTACAATGATTTTGCTTTGATCCCGCTCTGTCCATTTCTATATGTCCCACAGATGTATTCCGCAAAAATATGAGAAAGGATCATTTGACTCATCTGATTAGTTAGTAGTTAGGCAAACATCAAAAGGCTACAATTATAAGGGGACTTCCCTGTACCCCCTATAAAAGCATCTTATACAAAAGTGGTCTTCAAGATCACTATCATACATGCTCGGGTCCAACAGAGGGGCAACTTTCAAGTTGTCTGTTTTTATTTGAGTAGAAAACAGTGGTACAGTGGTCCTGCATACCATTTTGTTTTATTTAAGTAAAGACAGGAAGGCCTTGCCGCACAGCGAACCACAACAACATGTATTTGGGTTTGCTGACAAAAATGTTCAAAAACACAAGCTGTGACATTTTAGAAAAATACATATCTGTCCATAGAACAAAGAACCATTTGTCCCAAGAAAGAACATTTGGAATTTTCATATCAAGGGTAACAGGATTTAAGTGGCTACAAAGAGATAAACACTAAACACTAGTCAACAGTAGGAATTTAGATCTATTGGATCTGGTCCCTTAAGGATTGCGGAATAAGAAATGTGTTTTATAGCATAAAGATATTTGACATATACAGAAATAATTAATATGAAGAAGCATTTCTTTCACACCTGACTCGGTAAACATGTACATAAGATATACACAACATATGTAATATTGACAGCTGTTTATATTAGGGGTAGCACCGAATAATCAACTGGTCAAACAGCAAAGAAAACATCGATTTAACACTGGGATTTTTATGAGGTTTTCACTTAGTCTTTTTTTTTTCTTTCTATAAAAAAAAAACTGATCAGATGGAATATAGTGCATCTAATTACTTCAATTTAAATTCCAGTTTTCTAACAGATGGAAGTGAAACATAAATTCTTAGGGGTAAATCGATATTTTGGTGCAGCGGTGTTTTGTAGTGATTGGTACTCGCGTGGATTATGCTCTTACAAAGCAGTTCTTTCCCTCTCCCCATTATTTGGCCTGATATTGACATGAAAAAAAGCTCTGTTGTTGCAAATGCAGTTTAGAAATGATTAGTAATTACCAACAGAGTTACTGTTGCTGTTTTTCTGTGAATGTTTGTTTCAGTAATGTCACGATTTCTATTGAGTTTATTGTGACATTTTCGAATGATTAATAAGGTCTACATAAAAGTAAAGGCTAAAGAGCACAGGTCTAAAACTGCCGGCAGGTATGCTTGTCAGTTAGAGGTTTATTGAAATATATGATGATATTGAAATATATAAGTTTGACTGAATACATAATCACAAAGGAAGAGGATTTTTCAAACTTTAAAAGGGTTTCTATCAGTCACACATCACATTATTTTTTGGAAAAATACAGGACAAACACTTTTAACAGAATTGTGTAGTTGATGCTTTGATTTTTTTTTTTTTGTAAAACTACAAGAGTGCACATAGATTAACTACCGGAGAAATAATCCTACAGAGAATTGCCTCAGCTGTGGACCATGATAAGAAAAATAAAGAGATGTTTTATAGGTTTTGTGTCAATGTATTATGAAGTTTGTGTGTCCATGCCTGCAAATATATGAAGAAAAAACTATAATATGTTGGCATATGAGGATTATTTTAAAGAATAATGTTTTTAAAATTACTGATAAATATTGTTGCCCTTTAAGTCACTCCATAAAATAGGCAGTTTTTAATTTCCAATAAAGATGAGATTTAAATTTTGACAAACGAAACAATTTTTGAATCTACTCCTTCAAATAATATGATATATGTATGTATATGTTTAAATACTGTTGACAATTCTTTGTTTATTTAGAAAGTTTATATATATATTGTTTATATATATATTCACTACACAAGTTTTTTTTTTCCTACTAGATTCTCAAAATCCGATAAACTACCCTTCAAGTTTTAATTAAATGATTGCTAAACCCTGCTGGGATAAGTACACAGCGTAACATTTATGCTGTGTTCGAATTGTTCTCATAGAATACTTCCAGCTGCTCAGAGCTCACAGCAACATTGTGGGAAGCTATGAGATAATCCGCGGGTTGACAATCTTCTCAGTGGGGGAAAGCTGCCTGCAGCAACATTGCTGGATGGAATTTAAACCAAAAAGAAGATGAAACATTACATTTAAGAATCCTACTGCATCATTTTAATTGATGTCAACATAATCCTATTAGCTTTTCTGTAACGGCTTAAAAGTACTGACAAAAGGTCAGTTTTGGAATTCATTTACTGTTTCCTAATGGAATTCTTCTTAAATTGAAATCTGAAATGGCAAAATGTAATCATATTATCTTTCCAGATATACTGACTATGTTAAATTGATTCTGGAATGGAGTTATTCAGTTTAATGGTATCATTCATAAATTTAGAAAAGCTCCTAATTTAAGTGCAGTTAAGATGAAAATATGTCATACTGTACCTGGCATTTAAAAGGGGTTACCTACTTACTCGGTATAACCTGATGGCAAGTACTGTTTAAATAGGGCTTTTTATTAGCTAGATTTACTTAGAGCAAAGTCTGTGCCACATACAATTATGCAAATTATTGAAAACTAGAAGATAAATTAAAGCCTTGTCATGCATTGATATTGTTTCTATGAGCTATCTGACGCAGCAGAAATTACCTGTAAGATAGATTATATATATATATATATATTCCACTAACAATACATACTTCGTATATTGCAACAAGTAGCCAACATTTCTGGAGCAAAATAGGTTTTATGGCTGTGATTCGCCAAATATTTTGGTCACAAATATTTATGGCTTTATAGTAACCCACAGTACGTTGGACTAGCCAGTGGCATAAAATGTTAGTGCCGCAGGTACTCTTGGTGCTACAGACAAACAGTGTTGTCTCTGCATGTCTCCTTCCAGCTGGGTTGGAGCAGTTGGCAGATGTCAGTGATTGTTTGTGTGTTGAGGCAAAATTGCTGCATACGGCAGACAGGCTCAGAAAAAAGACAGATGACTTCTAAATATTTGTGGACGTCTCCTCCTCCTCCTCTCTCTTTGTCTGACCACGTAGAAATCCAGTGCGCACTCCATATTTCTTTTACTTCTCTTTTTTCCTCTCTTTTCTTTACCTGCTTCCCCGTCGTTTCAGCATCATCCATGTATTTTGCACACAGTTTAGACCTGGTTTTCACATGTCCATTGAAACGCAAACGCTAGCACTGTTGATGGTTTGCTAAATCACTACATTGGTGTGTAAATGAGGACAGTCCCCTAAAGTTCAGCCCATGTCCAACACTAAAATACGGTTGCTAAATCACATAGGTGGGCAAAGTATGTTTGCTGATACGTGCGCCTCATTTTGGTGCGCTAACTGTCTGTGTTTTGTGATTGTCTTAGGGGTTTGCGAAAGTTGCTAAATAGGGCCCAAGATGTTCCTGTGAATGCTGGTTTTATGTAAATATATCATGACAATTTAACTTTCTTGTTATTCTTTGAGGGCAAAATACATACTGCACATGTTTAAATGCCTCCTGTTCACCCTGGTCCACGGAAAATGATTTGAATGTATTTTATGCGTGCCCACACAAAGTGGGGTGTACCCCCTCAATTTTTTGACATGCTTTCATTTATTTCTTAGCAGACGCCCTTATCCAGGGCAACTTACATGCTTTCATTACTTAACTTGTATGTTTGCTGCACAGTAATTTTTCGAAAACAAAGACAGTTCGAGTGAGTGTAAAAATTTTAAATAAAAAGAAAGAAAATTAGATGTCCATTTTAATTTCATAGTTTTAATAAAATTAAGATTCATAGCATGCAGTTTGAATGAGCACCGTGGCCCCTCCAAGATTTGGACATTGCCTTATCTGGCCCTCCAGTGAATGTAATTAAATACCACTGTCCTAGGGGATAAATATATATGATGATTGTAACAATTAAATCAATGAGATAACTGATTATTTTTGCATAACAGTGATGGATTTCTGTTTATCATGATCAGAAATTAATTCAGCCCTGTTCTGCTAGCTGACAGTCTGTAATGTTTTCATTTGTATTTCCCATGAAACTCTCCACAGCCAGCAAGGGTTTGTGACATGTTTTTCTTCTCTGCAGCTGGCCAATAATTTATGGCAAAAATCTGGATAACCCACACGCATAGGATACTGAAAAATCTATTTAGAACCTAATGAGTTGAGGCCATGATCCATGAGGTCTATAATACTAATTTCCAACATTAACAGTAGCAAGTAAATCTGTCCCATTAACAAAAACAAAAAAACCTAATGACTTTGAAGACCTATACATACATACATACATACATACATACATACATACAAAAGACGAACTAAGAAGTTACCAGCAGAGGTCAAGAAAAATCTAAATTTATTTATTTTTAATGTGTGCTGTAAGTTGATCATTTCTGTCTGAGAACACGTAAAAACATTCAAATCTTGCAGCAAGCTATTATTTAATCGGTTGCATGAATAAAATTAAAAAAGGAGTAGATCTCTTGGTACAGTTCACCTTTTTTTGGTCTGAGAGGTTTTGCTCAGGATGCCAAAATCTAAAATGCTGATGCAGAAAAAACATGCCGACAATAGTCTGTACATTTTCTTGGAACCTTGTATTGTGAACTGATATTGTTCCTCATAAATCAGTCCAGGTAAGATGCCAAAGTTCCAGAAATGTTTGTTTCAGTTTGCGGTCCTGCTCTGCATTCCTTTGTGTCACAGTACAACACTCACTTTGCTCATACAGAGTGATGCAAAGCTCAGCTTGCCAGCAGCTGTAACACCCTCACACAGTGAAAAGGCATTAAAAAGAGGGGAGAATGCTGTCAATCAGTCAAATATAGAAACCATCATGTTTTGGAATCTACAGTAGAACAGTCACAACCTCGCTCCCTTCCCTCCAAACTCAAAACAGCAAATACAGGATTGACACTACGTACAGGAAGTGGGGGATTGATCTTTCTAAACAAAAACTTCAAAATGAGCATTGCAAGCTGGTCCCCACTCAGGGCAAACACCTATACAGGGACTCTATGTGCTCTCAATCTTCTTTTCTGCCATTTGATAAATCTGAATTTGAATGTTATATTAAAAATGTCAAGAGAGAAAAACAATCATGCTGCCGACCTAATGAGGAAAACACAAATGTGCCAGATGCTTACATTTTGAGAAACACTGCTCTATACAAAAGTATACGTAAGCGGGATTACGGGGGGGGCAAGGTAGGGCATTTGCCCCCCACACACTTTACAACATAAATGTGTTCAAGAGGCAAAGCTGCCATAGCAATTGAACTACTTAGTCCTGTATTACTAACATTATCTTTTAAACTGTGTTTTTATAAGAACTTAAGAAAGGTTACAAACGAGAGGTGGCCATTCGGCCCATCTTGCTCGTTTGGTTATTAGTAGCTTATTGATCCCAGAATCTCATCAAGCAGCTTCTTGAAGGATCTCAAGGTGTCAGTTTCAACAACATTACTGGGCAGTTGGTTCCAGACTCCCACAACTCTCTGTGTAAAAAGGTGCCTCCTATTTTCCATTCTGAATGCCCCTTTATCTCATCTCCATTTGTGACCCCTTGTCCTTGTTTCTTTTTTAGGTCGGAAAAGTCCCCTGGGTCAACATTGTCAATACCTTTTAGAATTTTGAACGCTTGAATCAGATCGCCACATAGTCTTCTTTGTTCAAGACTGAATAGATTCACTTATTTTAGTCTGTCTGCATATGACATGCCTTTTAAACCAGGAATAATTTTGGTCGCTGTTTGCAGTCTTTCTAGAGCAGCAATATCCTTTTTGTAGCAAGGTGACCAGAACTGAAAACAATATTCTAGATGAGGTCTTATTAATGCATTGTAAAGTTTTAACATTATTTCCCTTGATTTAGTATGTGCGATACTAATCCAGATGTAAGCCTTACCGTAACCCCTGTTGTCTGGCCTGTTGGGGGCTTGCCTGTAAGCTGCCCAGAGCCGCGTGTATAATGGTGGTATAATGAGCAGTTTATATTAGGGATGCACCGAAGCCAAGTTTTTAGGATTCGCCGAATACCGAATCTATCTTAAAAGATTTGGCCGAATTTTAATATTTTGTTAACAAATTGTGTTCCTACTAGTAAACTGAAACATTTAAATTATTTATTTCCACATTCTAAGAAATGAATGCGCCAATGCGCGTTAATAGAATGACTAACTGAAATGATTAAAGGAATCGGGAGATTATTAATCAATAAGTGATTTAATTAAGCAGACTACATGACCAACTTGCGGTGGGAGGAATGAAGTGCAGCCTAAGAAAGCAGGTCGCGTAAAACGCAGGACCCTATTAATAGTATTTTCATTACCAAACGGAAATAGATCCCTGAATAAGATTTCAGTTTGAAACATACACAATTTACCGTTAGCCCACTCCCCCCACAAAGACGTCAAAATACAGATTCCGGGTACAATCGCCACCACAATTAAATACATTTACTAAACTGTTCAAGCAATTCACACTCACTTTACATGTCAAATACATTGCAGTTTAGAGAGGTGAGTTAAAAAACCTGACCTGCCCTAAAGTGGAGCCTGTTAACAACCCTATCAGAGCTATGAGGAAAAGATTACCGTGGTGAGTGACCTGAATCTCCCTGCGAAATAAAACCCACGTTGATTTAAATGCACCGTCTGTTTAACACCTATCAAATAGGCTACGAAATAGTTTAAAAATTATTTTAATAAAACAGAGCAGTTCCCAAATGGTTCAACTTGTAGTGGCACATTACAGTAACGTAAAATGTAATTTTCTAAAGCATATTGTTCAACAATGTCTTGCACATCTGACAGTTGTAAAGTTACAAAAAATATATATTTCTGTGCACCGATTTTTTGTTATTTTTTATCTCAGTATGATCTCTAGAACACATTTGACAGACAAAGCAACAAAGCACAAAAGTTTACAATAGTTTGCCGTTACTATATATTACAGGTTTACTGCATAACTTTACTCCATGAAAAGTGTGATGTCACTGTGCTGTTGCATACAGGGGTATGTTTGCATTCAGCAGCTGTGTGACAAGTTTAGTGCGTGCGCCACCAGTAATTTAGGGAGTTGAGAGCTGCGACAGAGTTCATCAACCGTGTTCTTGTTATTAAATACAACAGTTATGTTCAATACCGGATTCGTGTCTTTTATTTAAAGAAGAACTGCACACATTGGAAGGATGTATTAAAATCGATGTGTCTAGGCGGATATAGGATTCAGATTCGGTTCACTGAATCCTAAAGTATTTGTCCAAATCCGAACCCTGCTCAAAAAGTAGGTATTCGGGCCGAATCCGAAACCGAATCCTGGATTCGGTGCATCGTAGTTTATATGTAGCTACTTGATTAAATACTAAGACTTTTGTTGGAATTAATGCTGGTAGGCATGTCACTATTGACCAATCAATACATCACATGGTGGCAGTGGGTGCAGAGGAAAAATTTCGTACACAAAAGGCTTCTCAAATTGGAAAAAGACAACTGTAAAAAGCAGTGCACATGTAGCTGTGAATTTGTTTTGCCCCCCTCCATTTTGGACCCAAATCCTGTCTATGAAAGTACAGTAGACATTTGTTTCAGCTGTCCACTTGATTTAGTTTATTACAGCTTTACCTCTGTGACAGTGTTTATATTTATGCTATACTTAGATACTTAGGGCTTCTGATTTTCGGTTTTAACCGATAAAAACTGATAACAAAAAATGAAATCGGCCGAAATCAATAAACACCGAAAAAACAATGGAAATGGTTACTCGATTCATGTTGACTTCACCCCTTTCCCATTTAAAAAAGCAAATTCATACATTTCTATTGGAGACTCCACTTGCAAGATTTAAAACAAGATTACAATTAGGAAAGGAGACTTAACAGGATTTAAAGCTATATTACAGTTAGATAGGGAGGATTTAAAACAAAACTGTACATTATTTTGTTGAGGAAGACAGCAAAGGAAAGAAAGTACTGTCGAGTTACTATACATATTGTGACAGAAAAAAGTACCCAAGCATTTTGGAAAGTAACCGAAAACAATAATTTCATACAGTATATAAAAAGCGAAAGCCTCAAAAAAAATGATTTCAGGGTATCTCAAATAGTTAAAAATAAGCACCGAAAAATGAAATTAATAAAAAACAGAAAAACAGAAGTCCTTGCTGTACTCTGCATTGGCTAACTGAGTTTAAGATGTTCAGATAGCTCCCTTTAATCCAGCTTTCCCGTTTAAATGCATCAGGGATTTGTTTTTTTCCCAATTGATCTGTTCGTTTGAATCGTGAATACATTTTAAGTAGAGAGCCCAACAGATTATAATCTAAGATATTTATTAAACACTATGTTTAGGATAACAGATATACATTCAAAACAGACCTGTGTAGATTAAAGTTCTCTAGCTACTGGTAAAAACTAATTGTCAACCTCAGCGCCGGCACATTTGGTTCAAACTACAGTAATTAATGGGTACGATGCATCCGCCATTGATGTGTGCAATTCAAAATATACATATTTTGAAAGTTCACATTACTCTACCCTCAGACACAGATTATACACCATGGAGAAAATCTAATCCCTGATGATGCATTTGCAAATATTTATCGCTTTGGCTCCACCACTATGTAACCATTCTGGGATCAACATCAGACTACATAATAAACAGACTTCTAGGGAAATGTGTACTCTGTATTTTTGTTTTAGTCCTGTGAATATTTTCTTGAGTTTAATTTAGATGTTTTCCTTTTGTTTTTTTTGTTCATAGGATTAAGTTGACAAGTCAAAAATCATTAGGTTATTATCATAACCCTGGTTCCCTTCAATAAAAATGTAACTATTACCAAATGGGTATTTACCTCCTAAAGACCTGGAAACCTGACTGAGAAGCAGCCCTTAACATGACATTATGTCTATAGAACATAGTAATGGTATGGGAGAAGCCCCCACCGCTACATTGCAAATGTCCTTGACAGATGTGTCTGCTTATCAATTGGACAACCTCTGCTTAGACAGGTGTTGACCATGGGACTTAGCCCCATAGCAGACAAAAAATTGTTCAGACTGCCTCCAACTTTCCATCCTGTCAACGTAGTACGACAGGGCCCGCATTGGGCAGAGTGCATGGAGCCATCGCTCCCTGTCAGACTGGAAAGGAAGTGGATGGAAAGCCTCCAATTCCACAGACTGGTTGACATGGAATGCAGAGATTGTCTTCGGCAAAAAGGCAGGATTGGTACAGAGCGTAACCTTATTCCTGGCCTCTGTAAAAATTAAGCAGGCTTTCGCTATGGAGAATGCCTGTATCTCGCTCACCCGCTTTGCGGTGGTGATAGCAAACAAGAAAGCCGCTTTGAGCGATAAATATCTTCAGCTTAGCTGAATGCATGGGCTCAAATGGAGGCTTCATGAGTGCATTAAGCACCATGTAGCTCCTGGGGAGACCGAGAGCTGAAATGGCAAGCTGAAATAGCTGCCAGATAGACCTTTAATGTAGAGGGGCATTTCCCCACGTCAAACAGGTCCTGCAAAAATTGCAGTATTACTGCCATGGGACAAGTCGTGGGGTCGAACCCACGAGGCAGACATTGTGTCTGAAAGATGCCCCACTTGTACTCATACTGGGAATGTGGGGATGCTGTTCTGGCATTTTGCAGGGTGTCAATAACCCTATTGGACAGACTCAGACGGCTCAAATGCAGCAGTTCAGGGGCCAGACCCAGGATGGTACCAGGTCGGTTCAGTGACTTTAGCACAGGGTCAGTACGGTACCCAAACTCGTAACCCGCTGCAACACCATCTTCTTACACGCGACCCGACACGATTTAATAAGACCTGCAACCCGACCCGAACCCACAAGTGTTTGTCCTTTACCTACGGCCTGTGTTGACTGACTCTCACGTTCTCACATTTGCACAGATATCTACAATTCCCCAAAAATTGAGTTTATACAACACATTTCTGGCGGGTCGTAGCGTGGGAAAATAAATAAAGCTTTAAACGCGTTTTCCAACAAAACCGTCACAACAGTCTGTTGACAGTGGTGCTCGCTTATGCTGTGCTTGGACGTACTCAACATTTTTATTTATTTTTTTCCTGAAGGGCCACTGCGATACGATCAACCAATTGAATATCTGCATTTTCTCTGCGGTAGCCCAAACATAAGTTAGCTGGGTGGGGCATAAACTGTGTCTGTTTCAGTTGCAGGTACTGACAGTAAGTTTAACCAATATGAGAGTCAAATATCTGAGTTTTATGCAGCTGTCCAATCATAAGCAAGCACAAGCACTGAATGAAAATTGGCCAGTAAGTGGCCAATGGGAAAGTGAAAGATCTGACAGCTGTCCAATCATTCGTGAGCAGAGGCGGGTTGTTAATATGCCGGCTAAGCACTGAATTTCGCCGACTGTTATTGACAATACATTTCAGTATTTAGAATTTAATTTTCTCTCTATATATTTTTTCATTTCAACAGACAAGGGAAACGCCGTAGTAGATTTAGTTACCAACGATCTTTATGAGCGATCTTTAAACAGAATTTTGCCAAATTGAAACAAAGTGAGACGCTATCTATCCTCTTTTATTTTAGTTTACTCATGGTTATCTGTGTAAACATGCTATTTACAAATATTTGCATTGCGTATTTGACATAGCCTAAATTATTTAAAGAATAAGTGCAGCATTCACAATTATGCTGTAAAGTAAGAATGCTTTCAAAACTAGACATGTTAATAGATTATATTTATCAATTAACTAAATGCAAAGTGAGTGAACACAAGAAAAATCTACATCAAATCCATATTTGGTGTGACCACCCTTTGCCTTCAAAACAGCATCAAGCATCAATTCTTCTAGGTACACTTGCACACAGTTTTTGAAGGAACTCGGCAGGTAGGTTGGCCCAAACATCTTGGAGAACTAACCACAGTTCTTCTGTGGATTTAGGCAGCCTCAGTTGCTTCTCTCTCTTCATGTAATCCCAGACAGACTCGATGATGTTGAGATCAGGGCTCTGTGGGGGCCATACCATCACTTCCAGGACTCCTTGTTCTTCTTTACGCTGAAGATAGTTAATGACTTTCGCTCTATGTTTGGGGTCGTTGTCATGCTGCAGAATAAATTTGGGGCCAATCAGATGCCTCCCTGATGGTATTGCATGATGGATAAGTATCTGCCTGTACTTCTCAGCATTGAGGAGACCATTAATTCTGACCAAATCCCCAACTCCATTTGCAGAAATGCAGCCCCAAACTTGCAAGGAACCTCCACCATGCTTCACTGTTGCCTGCAGACACTCATTCGTGTACGCTCTCCAGCCCTTCGTGAACAAACTGCCTTCTGCTACAGCCAAATATTTCAAATTTTGACTCATCAGTCCAGAGCACCTGCTGCCATTTTTCTGCACCCCAGTTCCTGTGTTTTCGTGCATAGTTGAGTCGCTTGGCCTTGTTTCCACGCCGGAGGTATGGCTTTTTGGCCGCAAGTCTTCCATGAAGGCCACTTCTGACCAGACTTCTCCGGACAGTAGATGGGAGTACCAGGGTCCCACTGTTTTCTGCCAATTCTGAGCTGATGGCACTGCTGGACATCTTCCGATTGCGAAGGGAAGTAAGCATGATGTGTCTTTCATCTGCTGCAGTAAGTTTCCTTGGCCGACCACTGCGTCTCACGGTCCTCAACGTTGCCCGTTTCTTTGTGCTTCTTCAAAAGAGCTTGGACAGCACATCTGGAAACCCCTGTCTGCCTTGAAATTTCTGCCTGGGAGAGACCTTGCTGATGCAGTATAACTACCTTGTGTCTTGTTGCTGTGCTCAGTCTTGCCATGGTGTATGACTTTTGACAGTAAACTGTCTTCAGCAACCTCACCTTGTTAGCTGAGTTTGGCTGTTCCTCACCCAGTTTTATTCCTCCTACACAGCTGTTTCTGTTTCAGTTAATGATTGTGTTTCAACCTACATATTGAATTGATGATCATTAGCACCTGTTTGGTATAATTGTTTAATCATACACCTGACTATATGCCTACAAAATCCCTGACTTTGTGCAAGTGTACCTTGAAGAATTGATGCTGTTTTGAAGGCAAAGGGTTTTCACACCAAATATGGATTTGATTTAGATTTTTCTTCTGTTCACTCACTTTGCATTTAGTTAATTGATAAATATAATCTATTAACATGTCTATTTTTGAA
Organism: Acipenser oxyrinchus oxyrinchus; assembly: GCA_030684275.1. NCBI lineage: Eukaryota > Metazoa > Chordata > Actinopteri > Acipenseriformes > Acipenseridae > Acipenser > Acipenser oxyrinchus. The sequence continues at coordinate 28,697,344 of CM060250.1, forward strand.
AGCATTCTTACTTTACAGCATTTTTGCACACCTGCCTAAAACTTTTGCACAGTACTATATATATATATATATATATATATATATATATATATATATATATATATATATACACACACACACATATACACTGTATATGTCGCGGGAAGGATAAGAACCTATGCAATAGTCAGCGGGCCCGCAAACAGTCAAGTAAAATCAATTTATGCCCGTGCCCAAATTACTTTGAGGACCACTGCTATACAGCATGGTAGCTCCCTCTAGTGGTCTGGATATATTTTAACATAGTAACGTAACATATTAACTATCTCTACTTACTTTACTACAAAATACCTGTCTATTCCTTTCATGCCACCAGTTGAAAGGGAGCTATACCTGTGCTTTCACAGAGGTGATGTACCCAGTCTAGTGACTGTCGTACACAAGAACATGACAGGTTTTACAAGCAACAAATCCAGTCACATGTTCATTATTTTCATTTGCTGCGATTCCAAAAGAATTCCACACTTCTGATTTACCTCTCGAACTATTATCCACCACATGATATGAACCCTGTTTCATCTCGTCCACAGACATTTGTAATATCACCAAGCAGACGTGTTAAAAAGGGTCTTGCGACATATCAAATAAGGGGCAAAACAAACTAAGAACACTTCTTAGTCAGCTGAGTCCTCCATAATCGCTTCCTGCTTTGGTGCAGGAAATACCTTTACCTTCTAAAACATTATTTGGGAAAGGGCAACAGACGAGTACGATAAAAGGACAGAAAACGTTTTTGGTGATTCAAATTTAGACCCGAGCCTAACCTGGAAATGGCATTTTCTGACCCGCACTGCAAAACACAAAACAGTTCATATTCCAACCCGAACCCGACCAGCTTGGCGGGTCACCCGTGGGCATCCGACCTGATGCAGCACTCTAACACGTGTGCCATAGCACCACGTTGCTGACAGGCCTGCGCCTAGACTCTGTAAAAACAGAATGATAAAAAAAGTAAAATTGTCAACAAAAAACAAAGTAATAAAAAATTACTATAAATATACAAACCGTCTCGTAATTTTAGCCAAAGCCAAAACGAAAATAATAACTCCAGCCAGACCTACTGCAGCCTGGGGGGAGAGCACAAAGTCAACCGACTTATGTTGCTTGATCCCTGTGAAGGAGCGACTCAAGCCACTGGCTTCAAACGAGGCACAAGGCCGCAGTGGGACATAACAAACAACAGGCTGTAGTGAAAAATATGAATGATTACTAAAACTAATACTGAACTTATCTGAACTAGGCGCTCCTGTTTCAGGTCAGTCTTGAAAGGAAAAATGGCGATGAGGTCTGTGAGTGCAGTAAGTTTTTGTCCTCGGGGGCGAGCCATGACTGCGTCACAGGCTCTTCGAGCAGCTTTGATATTAATGATTCAGGTTTCGGGTCTTTAGGAGGTAAATACCCATGCGGTAATGGTTACATTTCGTACTTGAAATGGAACAAATCATTAGAGCATTGATGTATAGTACAAACTTCACTAAAAGCCTCAATTGATTAAAACTTGACAAAAATAAATACATAAATAAATAAATATATAAATAAATAAGAAATCATCCATTCAAACAAGCTCAGACAAACATATTTTTTAGGCTTTTTCTAGGGTTAGATTCAATGTATCAAAAACTCATGAACTTACAGTGGCACCAAAAAGTACAGAGACATACATTCTGTTTTTTATGCCATTAAAAGTGGTTTTATTTGCCTTTGCACTAGCTTCAAATAAAGAAATAAGGCTAACAAACCTCACTAACTTCAACCAAGGCCTTATTATAATGCACCTCCTTAAAATTTGCCTAACTTATTGCATTCTAGTGTAAATCCCTGCTTCATTGTTTTAGCAGCTTACACCCCCACCCGAGTTTGAAGTTTCCATGACTGTAGTAGATAAGAGCGTGACATTGTAAATGTCCTCTCGTGCCTTATCGTCTTCCAATATGCACTCCCTCCAGCTACTGTAACTCAGGGAATTCCTGGTACAACATTATTACTGTGTAGCTGGGTGTCTGGAGGCTGCCAGGAGGAGGGTCGCTGCTAGAGGGCATAAGCTAATGAACACTATATAAACTCATTAGGCATGTCACCCTGTCAAGAAGCACCGACCACTGGCCGAGTACCTTGTTTATCAATTACCTAATTGGGGAATGGCCACACCTGTGATTGCTGGCAGGGAAAGATTTAACCCCATCCCTGCCAACCTTACATTCCCACACAAACACTATTTACAGCAGCAGGGCTTCTGCCCTGCCACAGAAATATTGAAATGTTTAGTTTTTTTGGGCAGAGGTACAAGACAAGGATGTCCACTTGGAATAGTGCAAGTTTAATTTGAGAATACTAAATTAGATTATTCTATTTACCTGACTGCAATACTTAAACTAGAAGGGTGTTTGCCTGACATGGCAAATAACATCAATGTGTGCTTGCAAATGATTATGACCACAGATATTAATAATCATAGATCTGTTAATAATGTAGGTTTTGAGGAAATTCTTTTCTATACAAATATACAACGGTGCCTGTTTTTCCCTTACTATTACTGTATGTAGCTGTTTAAAGATGACAACATTTGCATGTTGATAGTTTTTGTGTTTGAATTGCACCTCGAGTCAATCTTTACCAATATCTGTCCCTATGCATGTCTGCTCCCTGAGGCATACTTTCACCGTGAAACCATTTGAAAACATTACAAAATAACAAAACATACCCCATTGTAAATGCAGTTACTGTTGTACCATACCCTGACATCTTCTTTAAAACATAGATTTCTTTGGTGTATGCAATTCTCAATACCCATTGAAAGCCATCCTTTTCAGCCTCACAAGCTTTTGTAGAAACAAATAAACACACATCCAAAAATTTGTATAAACCAATAAGTGAGGTTAACAGCCTATTTCTTTCCAATATCAAACAGCTCATTACTTATCTACCTCGCCTCTGTTCCTTTTAGGAGTGAGTCAGAATATTCTAGTATTCTAAATAGAATACTTTGATCAAGTTTCGAATAGTTGTTCAAAACAAATGGAAAAATGCGCAAATTTGGCACAGCATTTTTGAGCGAGGATGAAGTTAAAAGTGATCAGCCACTACAATTGACAGGGAGGCTGGCGCCCTTCATTACCTAGCTCTGCTATTGGCTAAGGGAGTACATGAGCAATGAAAAAAAAAAAAAAAGCAAACACGTGGAAGTATTTTGAAAAAAGTTAAAACAAGACCACCATGCAATGTAATCTCTGCAGCACAAGTATTTCCTATTGTAAATCAACAAGTTAAATGCTCAGTCATCTATGCAAGCACCCATCTGCTACTTTGGAAGAAAACACAGAAAGTGGCAAAAAACAAACAAGCATTGCATCTTTTACTGCATGCAGTGGTCAGCAATGTGATGTGTCTTGGGCTGAAGTTAAAAGTTAACTTTAATTTGGATTTTGACTGCAGACTACCCAGGCTATGTTAAGTCTTTGTTGTTTGAGTTGTGCTGTTATTGGTCTCCTACTGATATCGGCTTAATTCCGGAATTAATTTTTTTTTTTTTTTTTTAAATTATTATTATATTATAGAATCAGCAAGTACGGGTACAGTACATCTCGTTTTTATGTTATATACTGTATTATACCATAGATTTTATTGAGCAAACATTTTGTTGTGCTTTGTTAGTAAGCAGTCGTGTTGTGTGTTTTATACGAGTCATCAAAGGGTGTTAAAAATGCAGCTGAAAGTTTTGAAGGTCATTTTTATAAAGTTCTGCGTTTTATAGTTAAAACCCCTCTGCTGTGTATTCTCATTTCTTACTTCTAGTTTATATCACTTTTTACTTTAATTACATTAGATGCCTTAGATGTTTCTTCACTGTTACTGTTGATGTATTTACCTATGCGTCCCTATGTGTGGTTGCTGCTAATACGTTCTAAGGACCTGTTACTGTTATGAATAATTAGAGATCCAGTATTCGGGTATTCAAAACTTTTATTCTTGGTATATTCTGATAATCTTACTATTCGAAATTCCCACCCCTAGTTCACGTGCACCTCTTGCTGTCATATATAACAAGACATTACCCTTGCACGCACAAACACTTGATTACATCTTAAACAGAAACAGCAATCAAGCTCTTCAACTGAGACAAGGGACATATAAACTCCCCAGCATATCTTAAAGATTAAACTACTATAATTTAAAACAGCATAATACGGTACAAACCCTGACAGACATCCAGTTTCTCATACAGTATCTCGTTACACTAAACAAGTCAAATTCAAAACATGCAAACTGTACCTTCCTTGAGAAAGCTTCAATAATTGAGCCAAGCAAAACCTCCTGAACAAAATCTTGCATCACTCTTTAATGACGGAAAATAAGAGAATCACTCCTTCTTCCAAAATAATTTCTTTGTGCACAGTCCTGGCTCTTGTTTCTCTCGATCATCTCTAAAAATATATTTCCTGACAAACTTCAGAAAAAAAGGTTTTCCCCATTCATATATTAAAAACTGTAAGACTGGTCACCCAAAATAGCTATTGCAGATTATGGCATAAACTTAAACTTATTAGTGGCTTGCTGTATACTCAATTGGCCAATATTGTTTTCCAGGGCTTTTTTTACAGAGAAGGCCAAATTACTTGTCTTTGATACCTTTAATCTCTGAAGGTCAGGGTTAGTTCAAATCACACTACCACCAAATCTTTTGGCAAAACTGTCAGTCTTTGCTCGAGAAAGGATGAATGACCCCGGGCCAGAAATAAGGTACTGTGCAGGAATTTATTATTGTTCTTTGTCAGCTGTATGCCACGACACATCTGAAACAAACCCCATTCATGATACCCACTATACCATACTGAGTTTCTACCTATATTTTGTCAATATCAATATGGTTAATGTAACTGGCTTTAAAATCATATTCTTCGACACCTTGTCAACCACAAAGTCAATTCAAAACAATGACATACATCAACGCTCTATGATTTGTTCCCTTTCAAGTACGAAACCATTACTGCATAGAATTCCCTCTATAAATTGATGTACTCACTGTAAATACAGTAATAACACCTTTTTAAAGGGTTTTACATTTTGTTGGTTAAACGGTACCATTACAATAAAATAATACTTTGAACTTATTGTGGTTACGATGCTTTTCTGTTACAAATATTTGACTTGTTTCAGCACTCAGAGAAAAAGGAAACCAACCATGAGTTGCTGTACATGTAATTTTCCCTCTAAAATTCAGACTTTGAGTTGTTTTGCTTTTTTTGGTAAGCATTTAATTAAATCAATATCGTAACAAAATCTTCACTTAGATGTATAATAAAGCTATTGGCAATAATCTTTGGGTGAGTTCTACAAAGTGTTTATAAAAGTAAACAAGATCATCTACACGTTGCTGTACAGCACATGTAGAGATCAGAAGTTAAGTTGTGTTTAAGTAATAAAGGACTAACTGCATTCGATCACTGAATTATCTCAAAAACTTTGAAGGATCTTCGATCGTTGCTATGGTAGTAAAAAGATGGTCTAGATTATCTTCTGCCTTATTGTGAACAAAAATGTAATGAAAACAGTGACTTCAATCCTAAAGTGGCAATTAAATGCACTACTGCGACTTTTTGTACACGGGTGCAATTAGTTTTTTTTTTTTTTATCAATTTCCATCTGCATTATACTAGAATGCAAGCAAAATCCATTTTAAATATAATTTGTCCACATCAGAAACTGGATTTGCATTAAACTTTGACAAGCTGAAGCAACAATTAATTTATTATTAAAACCACTAGAGAGACTTTATGAACTCCACCCTCACAATAAGGTTAGTTAAAAAAAATTAAAAGGTTAATAGCTACATGTAATCTTAATACAATTATTATCCACTGTGGTCCAAGACTGCTAAGATGACAGCAGACTGATTTAAAAGCAGACTGATAAAAGGCTACTACATTTCATGTGATAATTTGAAGTAATGGCATGAGAATGACAAATATACTAACACAATCACATGCAAGCTGCTGATCTTCCCAGACTACATTAAGTTGGCACTATATGAACTGACCTTAGTTAAAAGGTTGAGGCAAAAATGTCACTAACTGCAAAAAATGTAAAACACTGCACAGCAAACGGAACAGACAGTAAATCCACTCTTTCTTGGATGCCCGAGAGGAGCAATACCCTCTCATGTAATATTGCACTGGCACAACAGTTTTTTACATTTTGTCAGCTTTATGGAAACATGTTAAATCCAGCAGATATCATGCGACTAGCTCAAACAAATTATATTTTCACTTAGCATAACATTTTACAGCTTTTTACATTATGTTTGTGAAACTACCATAACAATGAGAGAAATGCTTTGCCACTTGTCACATATTACCCTTTTTTTTGGAAATAGGGGAAAAATATATATTTTTTGTCAACACTATAGAATTTGGGTATTTTTTTAAGACGAGACATGGTGGTCAGTACCTCAGTCTACTGAGACATTACCATTATATTTAAATTCCATTAATAATTAAAATTAAATTCAGGGCTGACTGGTGACAAAACAAATAGGCCTAATCAGTTAAAGAAGCCTCCAAAAAACAACCATGAAAATGAGGATGTCTTACACACTCTTTTTGTTAGTTAGTCCCAGTTTAGTGTCTTCTTTAACTTGGCTCTTTTGGTATGCATCACCTCTTAATGGGACTGCCTTCAATTTTACCAGTATATACTCTTTAAAACGTCTGTTGTTTGTGGACGGTTTGCTGTTATTGCTCTGTCACAACTATCCAAATCCATTACAAATGACTAAAATCCAAACAGATCACTTTTTTAAAGGTTCCTTCTTCTAAACCTGCAAGGCTACAGTTCATCTTCTTTAAGAGAGAGCTCTTTTGAAAGGGTTTCGCAGAACAATGTTACTTTAGTGCAACAGGTCTAAACAGTAAACAGACCTCAATATGAGTCTGCTAATCTTGATGATTTTTTATGCTAACTAAGAGATTCAAAAATATATTTTGTGGTTAACAACAACAATAATACTAGACCTCTTCTCTCATGATGCTTGGCTGCAACTAAAATGGTCACATGCAAAACATTTAAACTAAACATGTTTCTTATGAATTAAGTAACAACCATGCAAGCATCAAAGCTTAAGCACACTCATTGTCTTTATTACCTATTACAAGATTACCACTTAATGGAGAGTTCCAAGAAAACACAGCTGTAAGAACACAGCACTGAGATACTGGAATACATTACAGGTATAATTCTGTGTACTGTAAATTAAATGTAATGAGTAATGTGCTTGTTTTCAAACAGCCTGATAACTACAATCAACAACTACCCAACTGTATGGTCTGTCTTCTATCTCTCTGTAATGTACCTCTTCCAAACATTGGGAGCTAAAGGAAGAACCATCATCCTGTGCTTTTAAAAGCTTGCATTTTAGCCAGGAATGTAACAAAATAAAAATAAAAAAGGTTTATGTATTTAAATTGCTTTTTTAAAACTTCAGGGTTGATATTGAATCTAAAACTGGAACTCATCTATGGGATTAAATACACACACATGCTCTCTTGCCAAACAGACATTGTCTTGTTGCCTTAACTACCAGGAATAGACCGATCTAGGATCAACTATGAATGTCTGTCTGTGACTTCAGATGTAATTGCATAATAAATGCTTTTGAGCGACACGCTGTAAAACATCTGACATAGAACTGGAAGAAAAGAACCATCAATAATTGATCTTGTCTGTTTTTTGTAACTATTTAAGGGAGAAAAGGGGTGGGGTTCAGGGATAAAACAGGTCAAGATTGCACAATATGATCGGGACTTCCAGAGCAAATAGTTTAGTGGCATTCTAAAGGGAAGGCACTGGCTTAGTTAAAAATGTCATTTATAGATAACCTGGCTTGGCCTTTACAAATGGAACAATAAATAAAACACTTTTTTTCCTTCTTTTTTGTTTAGTTTTTCCTAAAGATAACATTTAGGGTGATGGCTTTAGCATTAACAAAGAAAAAAAAATGTAGGAAGCCTTTAGCTACCAAGGTAAGTTGTGCAACTGGCAAGAACCACACAAAATAATGTGGCAACAAGGCACATTGTAATCTATTGATGTATAATGCAGCCTCTGTGGTGTAATGGATCATAAATCCCTTCTGTCTGGACTTCACTAGGCAAGATGTAACCATGAAATGGTTAAGCAGTAGCAGTTAAAAGTACCCCCTCAGGGAAAGGAGAGGGTTATAATGGATCTCCAGAGCACATTATTGACATGCTCCATACAAATAGGTAATTGAGGAGCATTCAGAACAAAGAGAAAGTTTCATTTTGAAAAATGCTATAAAAATAAGTACCGGCACAGTGATTTGTAAAATAAAAATATAAATTTGCATGAATGATTCAATAGCAGACTGCAGGCAAAGATGAAATAACAACTACATTTGTAGCCCAGACAGCATAAGTATGCTGGTTGTATAAGCTAGTTGGCTCTGTAGATGTTAAATGTGTTTCACTACAAAATAAATGGTAAAAAAATGTTATTGGCCTATGCCAAAATAAATTTGACTGCAGGCTTGGATGTAAAATATAAATCTACACTCAGGATAGATGTAGTAAGCTTATTTTAAAAGTAAACGCTCCTAAATACAGTAGAACATACATGGGCAGGCTTTACTGGAGCACCAGAACTAAAAAGTATTAAACAAACATATACATAAACTTAAATATACATATAAATAAAATATTGTACGTCTCCAATACCTGGTTGTTATGGCAACATTATGATGAATTGCCAATGCCCATGTGTACAACACTTTTTTAAGCATGTTCACTAATGTTTTGCTTAGAAGCAAGTTCATGCTCCCCAGGTGACGTGGAGACTTGCCAAATAATTTGCTGCTTGGTTACATACAGGTACACCCTGGAGAGGTAAACGCATGTGCCAATAGAAAACAACAGGTCTCTTTTGTACCTATGGCAGCAGGTTCAAGAAAGGTGCAGTACTGTATATAAAACACCCTTGTGCTGACAAAATACTCAGCTCTTTGAGGTCTATTTTTTCCAACCTTACTGTTTGGAACACTTAAGCATTTATGGGAGGCCAGGGCAAAGGGCAAACCGTTTAGGACAATACCACAGTGCTGCTGTTAAATTGCAGGTTTTAAGACATGAACCCATGCACAGCGCAAATGCAATTTCAATGGAATGCAGAACAAATGAAGTCCTTAACAAACAGTTCATCTTATGTGTATAATGAGATTCCACTTAGGCGCAAACCATCAGTGTAGCAAATTACATTAAAAGTGCTGGGCAGGCTTTTGAAATTCTGTGAAATATAAACACATGTAATACTGTTCTTCTTATGAAAATAAAATCAACAAGCCAGAAATAATTTGCACAAATCGGATCTAAGGGCAAAGTTATCTATTTGATTATTGCTATTATAAGAACAGATGTACAGCTACAAGCTTGCACAGTAATCAAATTGCAGTTAACAGAAGTACAATTCTAATACAGCACACTGAGAAATATTGGGGACATACAGTACTGTGCAAAAGTTTTAGGCAGGTGTGAAAAAATGCTGTAAAGTAAGAATGCTTTCAAAAATAGACATTTTAATAGATTATATTTATCAATTAACTAAATGCAAAGTGAGTGAACAGAAGAAAAATCTAAATCAAATCCATATTTGGTGTGACAACCCTTTGCCTTCAAAACAGCATCAATTCTTCTAGGTACACTTGCACAAAGTCAGGGATTTTGTAGGCATATAGTCAGGTGTATGATTAAACAATTATACCAAACAGGTGCTAATGATCATCAATTCAATATGTAGGTTGAAACACAATCATTAACTGAAACAGAAACAGCGGTGTAGGAGGAATAAAACTGGGTGAGGAACAGCCAAACTCAGCTAACAAGGTGAGGTTGCTGAAGACAGTTTACTGTCAAAAGTCATACACCATGGCAAGACTGAGCACAGCAACAAGACACAAGGTAGTTATACTGCATCAGCAAGGTCTCTCCCAGGCAGAAATTTCAAGGCAGACAGGGGTTTCCAGATGTGCTGTCCAAGCTCTTTTGAAGAAGCACAAAGAAACGGGCAACGTTGAGGACCGTGAGACGCAGTGGTCGGCCAAGGAAACTTACTGCAGCAGATGAAAGACACATCATGCTTACTTCCCTTCGCAATCGGAAGATGTCCAGCAGTGCCATCAGCTCAGAACTGGCAGAAAACAGTGGGACCCTGGTACACCCATCTACTGTCCGGAGAAGTCTGGTCAGAAGTGGCCTTCATGGAAGACTTGCGGCCAAAAGCCATACCTCCGGCGTGGAAACAAGGCCAAGCGACTCAACTATGCACGAAAACACAGGAACTGGGGTGCAGAAAAATGGCAGCAGGTGCTCTGGACTGATGAGTCAAAATTTGAAATATTTGGCTGTAGCAGAAGGCAGTTTGTTCACCGAAGGGCTGGAGAGCGTACACGAATGAGTGTCTGCAGGCAACAGTGAAGCATGGTGGAGGTTCCTTGCAAGCTTGGGGCTGCATTTCTGCAAATGGAGTTGGGGATTTGGTCAGAATTAATGGTCTCCTCAATGCTGAGAAGTACAGGCAAATACTTATCCATCATGCAATACCATCAGGGAGGCATCTGATTGGCCCCAAATTTATTCTGCAGCATGACAACGACCCCAAACATACAGCGAAAGTCATTAAGAACTATCTTCAGCATAAAGAAGAACAAGGAGTCCTGGAAGTGATGGTATGGCCCCACAGAGCCCTGATCTCAACATCATCGAGTCTGTCTGGGATTACATGAAGAGAGAGAAGCAACTGAGGCTGCCTAAATCCACAGAACAACTGTGGTTAGTTCTCCAAGATGTTTGGGCCAACCTACCTGCCGAGTTCCTTCAAAAACTGTGTGCAAGTGTACCTAGAAGAATTGATGCTTGATGCTGTTTTGAAGGCAAAGGGTGGTCACACCAAATATGGATTTGATTTAGATTTTTCTTCTGTTCACTCACTTTGCATTTAGTTCATTGATAAATATAATCTATTAACATGTCTATTTTTGAAAGCATTCTTACTTTACAGCATTTTTTCACACCTGCCTAAAACTTTTGCACAGTACTGTACATAAGAGTGTTGAATGAACAGACAAACAGCCTCCATATACCCCCAGATTATGGTACATTAAATAACATGTGCTAAAGGGTCTTAGCAAGTTTAGGTCACAATTCAACAATTGGTTCTCTAAAACATAAGGCCTAGTACCAGACTTAGTTCTGTTCTCTAAAACATAAAGCCTAATACCACACTTATTTTAGAGAACAACTGAACATTACAATTGTAATGTTAATACATATACCCTTCTCATTTTTTTCAGCAGAAGAATATGTAATACAAATGTAAACTACTATATTAACAGTGATCATATTGCTTCATAAACTGGACAGAAAAAAAAAATAAAAACACTTGACCACAGCATCCAGTCAAATATTTTTTCTCAAAAACCTACTGGTTTACGTGGCCAGAGGAAGAGCATCATTTCAATACCAGGGATGGGTCAGTGTAGTCAAATACATGATTACACAAAAATAAAATAAAATATAGAATAGCATATTACACATTCGAGTATACGGAAAAAAAGCCTTATATATTAGCTACTAGTAGAAGCAAACGCGTCTTTTATTAATGTAGACGCTTAAAAGTCAGACTTTGTTATTTGCATATTAAATGTAAGGACCCTAATTAATTATGCAATGCTTGTAAGAGTAAAACTCTACAGTAAACGTATTCTGTTTGAAATTGTTGCTAATGTTGTTGCCTGGTTTTAGGTAATGTTAACAGATCCCTGCTTGAGTTCCCCTGTAATCACTGCACACAGCAGCTTCTGCAGCTGTTGCTAGCATGGCCGTAACTAGCTATGAGGACACCGAGGTCATGTCCTCGGTTGTTTTTTTGTATCATAAATGCTGACGCTCATGTAAAGATTCTGGTAAAGTACAAAAGACTCATTAATTTTCTCTGTTGGTTTGCCACGTAACATAGATCTGGAGGTTGAATAGTAAATACCAAGCAGTCATATAAATACTGCTAGTGATAGCTTGAAACCTAAGTGTGACCTCGGTAGAATGTCAGCTCCGGTTATGGCCCTGGTTGCTTGGCAGTCATGAAACCATTTCTGGAAGTATTGCACCGGCAAACTTTAAATGTGTGAACTGCAATAAAATAAATGTATATAGCATGGGGTAACATTGAAATTAGAAAGGTCATTTAACTTTATGATGAATATAAAGACATACTAAATGCCAGGCAAAACTGTAATGAATGATATGTGTTAGTTAAATGGGTGTTATAAAATGGGTTGGGAGATATCTGCGTCCTGATTGGCTGATAGGCATTCCAAGCCATTGAATTACTACAGTACAACCAACAGGAACAAACAATTCCCAACAACTAAGACTTTTTGCAAACAGATATTATTGCACCAAGCGTTTAAGAACGTTTAAAAATGTTTTTTGAATTGGCCGTCATTTTTTCCCCCAATAAAAACAAAATAATAATACAATGTCAGACTTCCTCCATGTGAATTTTAAATTGATTGGTGACTCCAATGTCCACACATTCCTGGAGGAATTAGACCGTAACAGTTCGGTAACGGAACCGACAGTAATAATTAAAAAAAGGTCAGGAAAAAAATGAAACCGTGAGTGCTATAAGACACCTCTCTCTCAGTACTGCTGAAATGAATACAAATTGAAGCCAATAAAGAAGAGCGGAATACTAAAAAAGTAACTGTTTGGGCTGTGTCAGTTTTTAACGATTAGTCAGCACAAACAAAAAATAATATGGACTGGCAAACCATCCGAGACTGAAATAAACACAGTTTTAAGAAGTTTCTTTGCTGAAGTGGTAACATCAGCTGGGACACAATCTTCAGTTAGCAGCTACACAAGCTTCCGAGCTGGCCTGAATCGTTATTTAAATTCTGCCACAGTGGGAAGACCGATAAACCTAATTTCAGATACCCACTTTAAAACAGCAAACAGCATCTTCATTTACACGCGACAACAAAAAGACAAGTCACAACATCACGTTGCTGTATCCCAAACAGACTTAAACAAACTTAAGTCTTCGGTAGTAAGGACGCAGATATCTCCCAACTCATTTTGTAAGGTAGCTTAAAGAAGCTATTGGGCACCAGCTGAGAAGGACAGGAAGTCCTGGAGTTACATCCTCTGTGGAGTACCGTCGTCAAACTCGTAAACAAAAGGCAGAAACAAACTCCCCTACTCACCAAACAGTGCCACCATCTGTCCAACTGTGTAACCAGCCATGTAATTTAGAAAACTGTACCTTCCCTGGTACACTCAACTTCATGAGACAAATACTGAAATTATTCTGAAAATGTATTGAATTTATTTGAATTATTATTAAAAATAATTTGTTTATCTATTAAATTCATTGGAACTATTACATTTATTGGAACTTTTTCCTAGCGTAGTAACAGATTTAGGAAAAAATAAACCTATATTAATTTTTAAATAAAAAAGTGTGTCTATATCATTATTTCTAAAAACTAGTAACCCTTTGTATAAGCACAATAAGACACTCCAGTGTGTTGGTTGTGCTAGAATAACCAAACTTCCAGGCCTCGTGCCTTACTACGCCCCTGGGCGTGCGGTTATTCTAGCACAACCAACACCCTGTCGTGTCTTATTGCATTCACGTATATGTGGAGTACTAGATTGTGTCACTAGAGGGTGTCTACTCAGAGTATGGAGCTAATTGGAGTTCTTGTTCTAAGGCAGGGGTTCTCAAACTCATCCTGATAATTTGCTTAATTACATTTTTACTTGTTTTCAGCTCTTAAACAGTTGCAGTTCAATTTATTTATTAAATGTTTCAGCTAACTTGAAATCTTGAAATAAGGGATATTGAATAAACATTTTTGTTGGTCATGGCTGCCTGTGTGTGCATCTGTAAACGATACAAAAACAACGCAGTGACTAATCAGAAAAAGCAAGATATTTGGAAAGGAATTTTTTTCTAACTCTGGACTGCAGTTCATATGAAACACCTACTGTTGACTTTTTGTGAATGGATGGAGTAACGTCAACATTAAAAGTACAACCAGGTATGTTTATGGTTTAGAATTATTTACAGGGTATTGAATAAACAAAGTAATTTGACTTAGATTCATCTGAGGTCAGTACTGGCTAGTTGTAATTGGTAGTAATGTTAAATTATTGTAGTGTTGGAGTGTATTTTCTATTGTTTTGGCCAGGTTACAATATTTGCACTATTCAGATTGTTTAATGAATGTTATTATTTGTTAGAATTAAACAGATGTAAAATATTTAGGTTTCTATATGATAAGTATTATTTTATTCTGAATAAAGCAAAAATAATTAATTATTTGCTACTCTGTTTTGTACTGCGCAGCATTAAGCAACTGTAGCTTTAATTGGAAGAGACATGCGCTGTGACATTGCTGCTCAACTGTGTCTTGGTACAAGTTTCATTGAGTTCTATATTTTAATTCAGTAAACAAAAGGAAAAACCTGTGCCTAAGGAAAGAGTATTGAACGAAGAAATCACGTCTTGGTCATTGTTCAACTTTAGCGGCTTACACTGTTATGCTGTCTGCTTGTAGTACACATACGCATTTGCCTTTTATTCTTGGGAGTGTAAGAGCCCGGACTAGAGTTCGGGTAATCAAACATGACAATTGTGCCTGTGTATTCGAATAGGAAACTATTCGAAATCCCCATTCAATACTAAGTGCTATTATTTAAATTATACACATGTGTCCAGCATTATGATACAGAATCCCATAGTTATTAGTCATTTTAATACTTTTAAGCAATTAAATCCTTCCCTGTTTCCAGGTTTTATTGCCTGCTTTCACCCTTCCTGGCAGTTTTGTAGTTGTCTCTTCTGGGATTATGTCAGGTACAGTAATTATTGCAAGCCTACTGGTGCTTTCATGCCTGACACATATTCCAGATTCTTCTTTAAGCAAAAGCCACAAAAAGAAATGTAATTAGGAGGAAAACTAACTCACTCATGATTTTGATCCTGAGAGATTTCATATTGTTGGGCATTAGGGGGAGGACTGTTGCCCTGTTGTAAAAGCAGTTGAATGAGTAGGGTAGACCTACAACTAATTTGCCATGTTTCGGTTTGCTATTGGGTTTATTTGGGTGAATCACTCACAAAGCACACATGTGAGGGACAGCCCATTTACACAGAAAAAAATAATAGTTGTAGTGGGACTCAAGATTGTTCTCCTATATTTAGTTTCCGTCTTACTACATTTTCTTTACGTATTTTACTTCGTAAAAACAGGTGCACACACAGTACAGAGCAATGTGATTTGTGCTATCTTATTTCACGACTACCCTGGAATAATTACATTGATCCCATTAGCAGTACAGAAAAGAAGGGGGGTTTAGGTACATTTAGACTACTCAAGAAACAACTAATTCACAAAGTTATTAACCCATTCCTATTTCCCATATCCATTCTCTTTTGAAACTGGTGGCTAAAATTACATTCTGCTGAGTCCAGTATTTTCAAAACCACTTTGCCAATGGAATGAACAGGCCCCTAAATCCACCCATTGTGGCTGACATAATTACCCAGTATTTTCACAGTAGCCTCAAGAGAGGCACACATTTTTTTTCCGTTCTTTTATTGTGCCAGTCATATTGTATAACAAGTCAGCGGGATTAGAAAACTGGGTGTCACATGTAGCTGCTACAATTGCCAGCACTCAATCATACACATTGAAATCTATGTCCATAAAAAGTCACACAAAATAAATAATGACCTTGGACAAGATTAAACAGTAAAGGCAGATAATGTGGTCAAAAAAGAGAGCGAGAGAGCCTTTTGATAAAAATTCAGACAATAAAAGGGCCAGCTTTTATTTGTTCTCTCATCGCAGAGACGGGAAGATAAAGTTGCCATTTGACATAATGGGATAAATACTTGTGTTGGGATGATGGTAGATTCTGACCCGGCACACATCCTGAAATATTTCTGGTGGAGTCTTAACCATCACTGACCCAATGCAACACATTGAGAACAAAAAATAACTGGGATTTTGTGTCAGGTTGTGATGCTTGTGGGCTTGTGAGGAGTGGTGTGGATTCACTTAAACTTTATAGAAATTCCTTAATATGTATGATATACTTATTTATATCTACAATTGATAACTAATAAAGACTGATCATGAGTTTTATTTTATATACAGACAACTATGTGTTTTAATGGTACAGTATTTTTCTTTTCTTTTTCTTTCTTCTTGATATTAGATGTGTTGTTAATCCACAAAATTAAATGACACAGAGGAATCCAAGTGCTTCGTTGTTCTTCTATAAATAGCCTGTCTCAGAGTTTCTCTAAAACAGCAGCTAACTATTGTGCAAAAGCAGGTCTGCTTCAGTAAGTCTCACAACGCTTACAGAAACAAATTGCTGGCATTTCAGTAGGCTCATACCAAATCGAAAGCCCCAAAAACATCACCTGTAAATGCTTGTCGGCTTTAAACCATCTATGGAAGGTTTAAAGCCGAAAAGTGTTCTGACTGAAACCAAGCTAACCTGTCTGTAGGTTCCATCCATCAAGGTGTCCAGATTTTGGAGAGGAGCAGGAGTTTTGTCTTTAAAACGTGTCAACAGTCTGCGCTGGATGGCTCTGAACTGCACAGCCCTCTCCGACAGAAGGTCCTGGTATTTCTCAGAGTTCAGACGCAACTGCAATTAATAAATCAAAGTGATTTCTTATGAAAAGATGTCAACTCTACAGGCAAAGATGGACAAAACATAAGAAATGAGAAGAGGCCATTCAGCCCACCAAGGAACATCTCTTAGAGTTGTAGATGTTACTACGTAACCTGGTAGGCTATTCTGTGAACGTATACATCTATGTGTAAAAGTGCTTTCTACTTCCTGTTCTAAACTTTTACTCTGTTTCCATTTATGCTCCTTGTCCTACTCTCTTTGCTTTAGTATTTAACTTCTTCTATACCTTTTAGGATTTTATAAACTTCAACCCTTTAATTGCCACGTTACACAGTGCAGATAACTTGTTTTGGAGTATGTATAAGCCTGTTTGTATTATTTTTTTTGTATTATTATTATGAAAATAATTGTAAAATGTCTGGGGTTGGGATTAATCTAAAACTATCACAAACCTCAAAATGGCGATCAATTTTTTCAAAGTACTCCTGTAGAGGTATAGGCCCAGCAAAGCTGCACCTGAAGTCTTTGGCTCCTTGTTTGGCAAAATGCTTTTCAAAGCGTGTATTCAACTCTTTGATTATCAGCCAAAGATCTTCAAATGCTTCACTCTGAATTCTGTATCGCTCTTGAAAAAACAAAACAAAACAAACAAAAAAAAAAAAGGTCAAATGCCTTTTCCTTTAAAGGTCTCATTGAATTAAACATCTATACTGCATATTTATATTGAACTTACATTGAACACTTCACCGTATAATTTTGCATTGTGAGCACTGCAATGTGGAGACTTAAAATGCCAGACTCAATATTCTATAAACTGTCACATGAAAAATTCAATATTAAATAATAAAGAAATGCAAAATACCAAAAACGTGAAAATGAGCATCAACGACAAAAATGTGAACAAAAAACAGTAATATTACCAGTTGATTGCAGTGTGTGCATGTCTGAATCCAGGGAAACTTACGGGATGTTTTTGATGCCAGCACCGTGACCCTGGAACCTGCAATTAGCTGGAGGCCAAAAGCATTCACCTGCTCTTCTTCAAATGCCTCTACAAAGTCTTTTACAGCACAATTAAGAGAAACAAAGATTTAAGTTAGAATTCACATGCGGCTCATTCACTGCTAAGTGAGAACAAAATATACCAGTAATATTACTGTAGGACTCAATAGAAGAAAAAAACATGCAGACACTGATAGTCACTCAGACTTGTTATCAGCTATGGGATGCCAATATTTCTGATTTGCACGCATTTGCATGGTTGTTTATCTGCAGTTATTTGCTAGCCATACAAATGCAAATTTGTTTTGTTTGGATGGGAAACTTGAAAGTATGGTTATCATCTTCAGACTAAGTCTTGTGAATGTTTTTTTTAATTTATTAACCCTTTCTGGTCCTATGTCAGACAAGGTCCGACATTACAATTTTGCCTTTCCGGTCCGATCTCGGACACTGTCCAACATCACCAAAAAGGCGTCATGCACAGGTCCCTAGTCGATTTTTCTCTGGAAAAAACCTAGAAAAGCTTTCAATGGCTGAAAGTGGCCAATAGAAGCCAAAAAAAAACGGAGGCAGATCTGAGCAATACACATAGTCCCTTCACCACAGACATAACACGGACATAAACAAACAAGATAGCTGCTTCAGACATTTGCCAAGCTTTTTGAGATGTTATAGTAATAAAATAATGACTTGGACAGCATTATTGAGGAGTTTGGTGGTAAACTGAGTGATCAGGAAATGATTTGTCAGTATGCACTACTATGAAGAGATATGTGATAAATACAACGAACAAGGAGAGGGGCAGGGCTGGAGTTGCAGTACTGGGTGTCCTTTTGATATACCTTTTAAACCTGTTTTACTGTTTTACTGTGAATAAAATTACTTTTTAAACAGCACGTGTAAAATAAACAGCTTGTGTGAAAATAAATTTGACATGACACGCCTGACTGGCGCTGAATAAATGGCCGCAAAGGGTTAAGAGTGTGTACATACAAAGATATATACCTTTTCAAGCATATTCCGGCAACCACACAGTCACCATATTACACAAGCATAACACATGCTGGTCAGAAAGGAAACCCTGTGCTGTACTGCTAAAACTGTTGCTGCTTCTAACAGGCAGTGTGCAGCCTCTCTGAAGCCTTGATTCATATGGAAATGTTAATTATACAGGTTTACTCTCTTCCCCTGATCTAATTTCAGAAACACCAGGAGACTGTTGCAGTCAGTGCAGTGTTGAAGGACGAGCTGGTTGCACGGGCACCTACTATGATGCATCTTAGAAAAGCCACTGAGATGGTTTTGCTTTCCCATAATTGTTGTAAAAATACAGCTTATATAGGTCTAGTGGATCACACAACATGTTAGGCAACCACATAAATTCGCTTCCGCTTCTTATATACTGTATGACATTATTGTTTTTGGTTACTTTTGTTTTTTTCTGTCACAATATGTATAGTAACTTGACAGTACTGTACTTGCACACTTCATATTGTACCTTCTTTTCTTTGCTGTCTTCCATAATGAAATCCTTATGGTCACGGGCATATTCTTCTGGGGTTTTTGTGTGTTTACGCATTTTTTTTTACATTTCGCCACAATTTGCAAGTCTGTTTTAAATTCCACAAGCGTGTAATCGTACTGTAGTACTGTAATATAGCTTTAAATCTCGCGAGCAAGAATATCTCGTTTTAAATTTCGCAAGCATGCTACAATCCTCCAATAAAAATGTAGGAATTTGCTGCCACTCAGTAGTTGGGGTGGGTTTAAAGTATTCAGAACGAATCCACGCAAGATATAAGTCAGGAAGGAGGGACATTGCCCAACTGCCCTGGGAAAGGTATTTACAGTGCTACCCCGTTCTAACGCAACCTGTTATAGTGCGGAATGGGTTATAGCACGGTAAGGTCGTGGCTCCCATTTCCCCCATAATGCAATTCGACTCACAAACATTGGGTGAACGTTCCACATATGCAGTAAGAAGTAGGTCAGACAGCAAAAACCGTTCTCTGTTAAAATGAAACTCGGTGAGGCGCACAGTGTAAGAAAAGGTGAAACTCATGCAGCAGTTTCAAAAGATATAAATGTTGCAGAATCTACTTTGCGTGGACAGCTAAAAGACAAAAAACTAAGAGGTTTTCTTGATAAGATTGACTACAAAGAGCAGCTCTAGGTAAAAAACAAAGCTGAGCTAAAGACAATGAAGACTGCTTTATTTGCTTGGTTTCTGCAGGAACATCAATAGGGAGGCGGGGACATGAAAGCATAAAGGGGATGCCCTCATCAGCGCCGGCAAAACTGAGTGAGACAAGCTGCTGTGTGAATGTGCTGCTGTGAGAGTGCAAGACTGTTTGTTCTTTTTGGTGTGGCCCAGGCTAACAGGGGCCAGGAATAATCGTCCCAATAAACCATGGATTCGAGTAACTGCAAATTGTGCGTGTCTCCTTCCTTCATTTTCCACGGTACACTACAATATTAATTTGGCTTGTGGGCATTGTAAATCATTTTGGGAACAAAAATAGCAATATTCGTTATGGCGAAACACGCAGTCTCCTAATTATGGACCATGACAACCGCATTATAACGGGGTATCACTGTATTTATTTTGTTCACAGATACGGGTCAAGTCAACATGAATTGAGTACCCATTCCCAGTGTTTTTCCAGTGTTTATTGGACATACACCGATTTCATTCTTTTGTACCGGGGGGGTTTTATCATTGTTTAAACAGTTAAAACTGAAAATCAAAAGTCCTAAGTATACCATATTCAGTAAGATTTCTGATTATGAAACGGTATTTGTCACATAGATTGCTACCTGGGAAGATTTCTAGGAGATTGACTGGAAGTTTATTGGTGTCGATGGTCACTTTGTAATTAGCGTTCTTCAAAGGCGATGCTGGAATGCAAACCAATCTTAGCGGTAAACTGAAGTTACACTGTGAAACCCGTGGTATACCTGAAAGATAAAAAAATTTAAAAAATTAAAATTGGCTTAATTGATCTTGCCAAATACATGGATTCATATCCATATGCATGGTTTTGTAAGCATTTCATTTCAAAATTTCAGAACTCTCAAATCAATTCTATTAAAAAAAAGCTTTTATCATCATTTGACTGCAGTTGTATAATAAATAAAATATAGATCTTGTCTCGCATACCTAATATATTTCCTGTGCAAATGGAATCCTTCACATATATTCTGTAATATTTAAGAACTGAATCTCCATGTTCCAAGTTAGCTTGTTACAGTAACATAGGACAAGACAGCAGATTTGACAGACATATAATATAATCAATACTGAGCTGGGAATGAGTGCTGACTTATGACTGCACACATTACTGACTTATCCTATGGGGGCTATTCTGCAGAGCAGACTCCACTGAAGGAATCTGAGGCTGTAATTACTGTATATAAGCAGTGCTATGTCATGTTTTTCTATTTTTGGTCCAACCCCCTGAATATCAAATTTATTCAATCATGTACTAATAATAATAATAATAATAATATTAATATATAATAATAATAATAATAATAATGTATTATTATTATTATTATTATTATTATTATTATTATTATGATAAATACACTTAAAACAGAAGGAGTACAAGTTCCAAAATTATCATCATAATTTAAGACACATGCGTATCACCATGGCTATAATATTTATGCCAAAAGACCATTTAAAAAGAGGACTGCTTTGGAGTAAATTCTTTACCCTTCCTTTGAACTATTCCAGTAGCAAGAACTGGGTCGCCAGCACTTTCCTAATCCTTTCCTGTTACGTCTGGCCAGGTAGCTTAACCCATTTACTGTAAGAGTTTACATGCAAGATTTTCACAAAAATGAAGGAATGGCGACCCAAGGGATTATCTACAAATATTCAATGTTTTTTTTTTTCTTATTTCTTTTTCATTCATAATTCCTAAACCAGGCACTAACTACCACCCCAGACACAAATAACAACCAAAGACTGTTCTTATGCACATTAAATATGGTAAATTCCCATCTGGAAACTGTAGACTAATCGCTTTTGCAAGGTAGGCAAATGAAAGTTACAGAATTATTCAGACCACCAACACCTTAGATGGAGCATTGTGTGCTTTAAATGGTTGCAGTCAAGCAAATTAAAACAGTCACTTCATTCTTGATTTTTCTTCTATTTTGTCAGTAAGGGTTCGAGATCCTGTCTATGTTATTGAGCAGCTATTAACTTTTATTTTATTCATTTCACCTGCACGTTATTACAATGCCTTAATAGCAAGTATCAAAGTATAGAAATATTTTACTGAATTTTTGAAGTTTAATGATTCCTAAAGTCTAAGATGTACTGAATTGTATTCTTTGATGATTTTCAAAGTTTGGTATATGGTACATTTAAATTACAGTATTTCATTACCTTGACTGTAGGTTAACTTCAGTTTTACAGAATTGCATTAATTTAATTTGTAAAGCTTTGTAATTTTGTATGCTTAATGCGACAGAATAGGTTACTAACTATAAATCATTGCAAACAAAAAACCAAAAGTAATCTATCATCAAAATTGTCTCCCAGGCAAAATAAAGCTGAATCTGGCAGACAAGTCTGTATTATTACAAAGTAGTTTTCCTTCTGGGGTTTACACCATCATTTGTCGATGGTCCCAGTACAAAAATCCCTTTGATTATGATCGCGAAGTAACCCCACCATAAATCTTTGCAATGCAACACATATGCATTTTCAGCTGGTGAACTTTTTACCTAGTAGCTGCTAAGACCTTTTCTAAAAACAAACCTGTTCATAAACCTGCTATGCTATTCCCTGGCTGCCCCTGGAGTTTATGAGCTGGTGGCTAGCTGATTTAGCTAGTATTTAAAGTTTTGTGACAGCTTTTTACCTGCACACTTGCATATAACATTTCACAGGCCCTTCATGAATGTACTACTTAATACAGCAAGTATTACATTACACACTGTAATCTCCCTCATTTAACACGTTCATGTCCAGCTTGTGGAATTTTTAAAACCCAATTTTAAAAGTCTTAAAAGTCTGTTTTTTTTTTTTATATTGCTTTTACATTGTGTCTATTTATAGTATTGTGCAAATTGTGCAAAGCTACTGATACAAATTGTACATGTTGATACATACAAACAGGTTCAGAAACAGAATATTCAGTTTAAATTAATTTCCAATTAAATGCAACTTTAACATTATTTATTTCCATTATGAAAACCTCTTTTTGCACAAGGAGCTTTTGCTTACTATAATAGATCTAAATGTGAGTTGCACTGAAAATGCTCCACTTGTTCAGAGTTAATCAATAGTTCATTAGCATATCACTGAATATTAAAAGCACGTCACTTTTGCACAAAGCCAGGTTTCTAAAAATATGGAAAATGTTAGAGGTTAAAGGGTTAGATTTATTTTCTTACTTTCTGTTGCTGTCTCCTGTGTCCTATGTATAGTAGTATAACATAACATTAAAATAGCACCAGTTATTGTGATATTTCACATGTGCTGGTTGATAAATCAGCTGTGTTACTACTCACCAACTACTGGAATACACCTGTCTAAACATCACTTTCCTTTCAGCAATATTGCACTTTGTACTTTTCTACTGTCAACAGACTGATTGTTGAAAAACATAATTTGACAAAGGTGTGATGTTTCGACCACATGCCTCCCAGTTTATCAATGACAGTACAAGCACGTACATATTGAAATGTGTTTGTGTTTAGCATGAATAAAACAAAATCAAAACAATTTGCAATTATATTTTAAAATGCAGGAGGCAGGAACATCAGATAAAGTTCTACTCATGTAATTTCATACTCACCTGCTGGGTTTAGATCTGTTTATGAAAGCAGTGTAAAGAAAAACAAAATACAGTCAGTTTGAACTTTTTGTTGAAAAAAATAAATACAGACCTTTAACATGCATGTAGCAATACAAAACTCAAGCAATAAGAAAGGGTTATGCACACAGTAATTGTATAGCTTAAAGAAACTTTAAATTCATACTCGTATTCTCAAACACGCCTGTATTACTGCTCAAATCTGCAGCATTTTCATTTCCCCTCCAATCTTAGCAGGGTCCCAATTTCTCTGAATCCCCCGTTTAGAATTTCTTGTTGCCATGCAATGAGAATAACCATATCCCAGATGGCAAGCAACATAGAGACCAAGAAACTAAACAGAACTAGGTGGGGAGTTTATTTCCCATTTGTCAACACTTACTCATTGATCTTTTGAAAGGACAAGGGTAAGAGGGGAGTCAATGGGTTTGGGAAAAGGATAAAACCACAGAGAGAGAGAGAGAGAGGTAAAATAAGGCTAGAATAATACTCTCGTGATTTTTATATGTCCTGTCAAAACTCTTAAATTTTGAACAGAATGTAGTTAATTTAGTATAACTCCGTGGAAACCAGTGACAGTCCAAAAAAAAAAAATGAATAAAAAAAGCACAACAGAAAACAATGAAGGAGAAGCCTACTTGTCAGGATTCTGACAGACCGCTTAAGACAAGCACAATGCTTGTCAGCATATAAGGGTTAACAAGACATCTAGTGAAGAGGCTCCCTTTTATCTTTAACTAACAGGGTAATTGCACTAAGTCACAATTTTCAAAGTATTTTTGTAAACTTTATTAGGAATAATGGACCTAACAGCAAAAGTGAAGGTTTGTAGAAAAAAATTCTAAAAATTACTTGTTCGCATATTTTGGCGAACCATGCTTGGCCTAGAAGTGAAGCACTGCAAAATCTATCACAAAAAAGAAAAACTTTACTCAAGCTCTGGCAAATCTCATAAGCTTTGTACGAGTTCCCAGAACAGTGTTGGTGGCACCAACGATAATGCAGAGTCATAATAATGACATTTTGTTTAATAACATTTAATTGCTTTTCACAAACTTTAGATAATTCTATGTAAAAGGATATGGAAACTGGCTACTCTGTAAGAATGTTCACCTACAATCCAGCAACAGACTTTTCTAGAATTAGGTTCTGCATTATCATATTGAAAGAATTTCTAGCACATTGTAGACAATACTATTATAGCATCAAAGGGTATGAATACTTTTGAATGATTATTTTTGAAGTTTTACAAAAAAAATGCTTAAATACATCATTGTAAGACATCTATTTCTTGTAACATTTTTTTCTTCATCCACAAAAGCAAAACTTTAGCTACAAAATATTTTTCTACTTTAGCTACAATATATATATATATTTCAGACTATATATATATATACACTACCGGTCAAAAGTTTTAGAACACCCCCATTTTTCCAGTTTTTATTGAAATTTAAGCAGTTCAAGTCCAGTGAATAACCTGAAATGGTACAAAGGTAAGCTGTAAACTGCCAGAGGTTAAAAAAAGTTTAGGTTACCAAAACTGAAAAATAATGTACATTTCAGAGTTATACAAAAAGGCCTTTTTCAGGGAACAAGTAATGGGTTAACAACTTACAGCTGTTCTGCAGAAATGGAAGTAAATTAAGCCTTGAAAGTTGATGCTAACAATTCCTACAGGTGTCCCAACTTTTGTTGATTACTTTCAAACCCTCTATCTGTATAAAAGCAGTGTTGGAACAGACTGTGTTACTACACCCTCTTAAGCATTATTTGGACAGTATTGTACTGCAGGAAGTAGTATATTGCTATCATAATGGCGAGAAAAAGGCAATTAACAAAGGAAGACAGACAGACCATTATAACCCTTAAAAGTGTAGGTCTTTCCTTTAGAGAAATTGCAAAGAAAGCCAAGGTGTCAGTGAGTACAGTTTCCTACACCATCAAAAGGCACTTGGAAACTGGAGGAAACTCTGACAGGAAGAGGTCTGGCAGACCCAAAGCCACAACAGAATCAGAAGACAAGTTTCTGAGAGTCAACAGATGGCGTGATAGGCGGCTCACAGGACAACAGCTTCAAGCACAGCTTAACACTGGTCGAAGTAAGCAAGTTTCAGTTTCAACTGTGAAGAGAAGACTTCGAGCTGCAGGTTTGACAGGTCGAGTGGCAGTAAGAAAGCCATTGCTAAGATGGCAAAATAAGAAAAAGAGGCTTGCCTGGGCCATGAAGTACCACCAGTGGACTACTGAAGACTGGAAGAAGGTCTTATGGACCGATGAATCAAAATTTGAAATCTTCGGTTCATCACGCAGGGTTTTTGTACGCCGTCGAGTAGGCGAAAGGATGGTTCCTCGGTGTGTGACACCAGCTGTCAAACATGGAGGAGGAAGCGTGATGGTCTGGGGCTCTTTTGCTGGATCCAGAGTCGGCGACTTGCACAGAGTGAGTGGCACCCTGAACCAAAATGGTAGGCTTCAAATCATGGAATGGCCAGCACAGTCTCCAGACTTAAACCCCATCGAGCTGGTTTGGGATGAACTGGACAGAAGGGTGAAAGCAAAGCAACCTACAAGTGCAACACATTTGTGGGAACTTCTGCAACAGTGTTGGGAAGAACTTTCCGAACAATATTTGATTTCCATTGTAGAAAGAATGCCACGAGTGTGTTCGGCTGTTATATCTGCAAAAGGTGGCTACTTTGATGAGTCAAAAATTTAGATTAAATTTTGTTAAACAAAACGATTCCATGATTTCTTTTTATCTCCAATTGTTTATTTGTTCTATGCTTCAATTTCAGAGTACATTGAGACATTAAACTGCGTAAATTTCAATAAAAACTGGAAAAATGGAGGTGTTCTAAAACTTTTGACGGTAGTGTATATATATATATATATATATATATATATATATATATATATATATATATATATATATATATATATATATATATATATAATCTAAAAGAAGACTCAAGTCTTGTTCAATCAATATACCACTCCAAAGGCAATTGAAGTCAATGGGATCAAGCTTGAAGAAGTCAATAACTACGTATACTTAGGACAGTTAGTTTTGGCAATGGAGAACCAAATGTGCGAAATATACAGAAGAGCAAAAATGGGCTGGAGTGCCTTTGGAAGATTAAGAATGGTTCTGAAAGGGAAAACTACCCTTATGCCTCAAGAGGAAAGTCTTCAACCAATGTTTGCTGACAGTGCTAACTTACAAATGTGAAACCTGGACACTCAATGCAAAAATGACTCAAATTACAAACGACTCAATGTATGGAATGGAAAGATGCATGCTGGGAATAACAAGAAGAGACAGGAAAAGGAAGGAATGGATAAGAGCGCAAACAAAAGTATGCAATGTTATTATAAGAGGGAAAAAACTGAAATGGCAGTGGGCCGGACATGTAGCAAGAAGAACAGACCATCGCTGGACCAAGGAGATACTAGACTGGATCCCAAGAGATATAAAGCAACCAAGAAGACCACCTACAGGAAGATGGTAAGATGAAATTAAGAAACACGCCGGAGGAATGTGGATGAGGAACACAGCGGACAGGCTATTGTGGAAGAATCTTAGGGAGGCCTTCATCCAGGGTGAAAATCGTGATGATGATGATGATGATGATGATATAAATATATATATATATATATATATATATATATATATATATATATATATATATATATATATATATTAGAGTCAATTTTCACATGGCAAGCCAAAATGGCTGCCAGATAGATCTTTAACGTGGAGGGGTATTTCCCCTCATCAAAAAGGTATTGCCAAAACTGCAGTATAACTCCCATGGGCCAGGTAGTGGGGTCAAAACCACAAGGCAGGCACCACGTCTGAAAGACGCCCCACTTGTACCTGTACTGGGAACGCGTGGACGCTGCTCTGGCATTTTGTAGTGCCAATAACCCTATTGGACAGACCCAGCTGATTCAAATGCAGTTGTTCAGGGGCCAGACACAGAGCTGCAGACTTGATGGGTCGGGATGCCATAAAGTCCCCTGTGCCTGACTGAGCAGGTCACGGCGCTTGGGCAGTCTCCATGGCTGGCTGCTCAGGAGCTGCATCAGGGTTGAAATCCAAGGCCAATGAGGGGCTACTAAGAGCACCTTGGCCCGGTCCTGCCTGATTTTCTCCAGACACAGCGGGAGCAGGACAAGTGGTGGGAAGGCATATAACAGTTGCCTCCGCCACTGGCGTGCCAAGACATCTACTGCCAGCCAGTCCCTGCCTCCTATTATGGAGAACCAGAGGGGACAGTGGATTGATTCCTGGGAGACAAGAAGATTTATCTCTGCTCTCCTGAAGCTCTCCCAAATGAGGCTCACCACCTCAGGGTGAAGCATCCACTCTGAGGCACTGGGAACACTCATTAAGAGGAGGTCCACCACCCAGTTTGTCACCCCACGCAGATGTACTGCCCGCAGTGGAAGGAGGTTCTCGTGTGCGCAGAGCAAAAGCTTGCGGGCCACGAGATGGACACTGGGCGACCTGAGGCCGTCCTGGTGGTTGATGTAAACCACCACTGTTTTCTGTACGGACAAGCACATGTCTCCCTCGAAGCTCCTGCAAAGAATTCTGCAAGGCCAGATAAACTGCCTGCAGCTCTAAATCATTGATGTGGAGACCCTGCCAAGGGGTGCTCCACATATCTTGCAGCCTCCTGCCATTCCACACAGCGCCCCAACCCAGGCTGGAATGTGTCCGTGGTGATGACCTCCCTTCTGGTGACACTGCCCAGCGCTATGCCGAGGCGTAGATGGGCAAGCTGTTTCCACCAAGAGAGTGCCCTTAGACAGTGACAAAACACTGTCAACAGTCGGTCGCGGTTTAACACAGGCTGAAAAACCCTGCCGTTGAACCAGGACTGCAGAGGGCTCATAGCACAGGAGACCCAATGGAAGGGTCTGGGAAGCTGCTGCCATCAAGCCCAGAAGTCTCTGGAACGTCACAACCGTGAGTGCTCTGTTGAGTTGAAAGAGCTCTTAACAGGCAGCTATTCTCTGCACTCTGTCGTCTGACAGAGTGGACAGCATGGACCTGGAGTACAAGCACACTCGTAGGTAGGAGGCTGTCTGAAAAGGCGTGAGCTGGCTCTTCGCATGATTCACCTTAAGGCCCAACCGTTGAGGTGGCTGGTGACAAGTTCCATGTGGGCCTCTGCCTATGCTGGATACTGGGTGCAAATGAGCCAGGTCGTCCAGATAATTGAGCACTCTGATGCCTTTGAGTGAGACGGTACCGGGTCGGTTCGGTGACTTTAGTTTGGTACGGTACAGCACTGGGACGGTACGGGCATGGTATCGGGTCGGCACTAGTGCGGTAACCTCAGCCCCGGTCATGAACTGAGCTGGTCGGTGACCTCAGCACCATACGGTACGGGTCCACTGGTTTGCAGTTACACGGATGCCCACCTGTACAAGCCACTGGCAAAACCAGTCAGTCAGTACTCACACGAGACTGAGGGAAGCCTGCTTGTTAGAATGAACTAACAGCCTTCGTAATGGTGATGCTAAAGCTGTCACCAAAATGGCAGCTTTGTTCCTGCGCAACAGTGCTGCCGAGCACAGCAGCTGCCTCTGCTGCATGTGTGCTATATAGCACCACGTTGCAGACAAGCCTGCGCTTAGTTTCTGTAAAAACAGAAAAAAAACATGCAAAAAACTTATGTTGCTTGATCCCTGGGAGGGAACAACTCAAGCCGCTGAGTACAGGCGGGGCACAAGGTCACAGTGGGACGTAACAAACAACAGGCTGTAGTGCACAAATATGTGCAATTAGTCAAACTAATACAGCGATTATTTTAATATCACATATAATTTGTGTAAAAACACAATAAATGCAAAATATGTAGCAGAACACGTTCTTATCTCAACCAGCTCTCCTGACAGGTCAGTTCTTGAAAGGAAAAATGGCGTTGAGGTCTGTGACCGCAGTTCTTTTGTGCCCTCGCGGCGGGCCATGACTGTCTCACAGGCTCTACAAGCAGCTTTGATATATCTTATTCAGGTTTTGGGTCTTTCGAAGGTACATCCCCATACAGTAGTGGTTACATTTCGTACTTGAAAGGGAACAGTCCCTTTATCTTCAGGGACCAAGATATCTCTAGGAAGGATGCCCTGGGCAACACATAAGCATTTTTCAGATTCCAACTCTAATTTTGGTACCAAGTAGTTTAGCATCCATAAAGTTTAGCTTGTCTGCTACACAAAGTTTTTTTTATTCTAAATTGATAGACATTTTTTTCAAGTTTATTTTACATTTGAAGCAAGTATTTTATTAGGGTGGAAAAGCACATTACTTTTAACATCAATAAGCCAAAACTAAATTTATGACAAACTTTTACTTTACGTCAGCCCTTTACTATGGTACAAAGGTAGTTCATTCATATATATATATATATATATATATATATATATATATATATATATATATATATATATATATATATATATATGTATATATATATATATATATATATATATATATATATATATATATATATATATATATATATATATATATATATATATATATATATATATATATATATATATATATATACACACACACACACACACACACATACAGGTTTGCAGAAGTATTCACCCCCTGCAAAGTTTTCACATTTTATTGGCACTCTGCTGCATCTACGACGGTTTCAAATTAGACTTTACATGTAGAATCTACACAAACTACTCCACACTGATAAAGTTAAAAAAAATGCATATAGAATATAAATAAGTAAGAATTACAAGGAAAAAACAAATTAATCTCAGTTGCATAAGTATTTAACCCCTTTGCTACTGCATCCCTAAATCAGCTCAGGTGCAAATGATTAGTGAAATGGTTTCAGCCTATGTGTACTCAAAATGGTTTAACTTGTAGATAATTTCCCTCAGGTATATAAAGACTTTCAAGCTGCAACTCACAAAGTGATCCAACAAAGCAACCATGAAGACCAAGGAGCTTTCGAAACAAGTCAGGGATATAGTGGTAGAGAGGCACAGAGCAGGAGAAAGGTACAAGAAAATTTCAAAAGGTGCTGATTATCCCTCTTAGCACAGTAAAGTCCACCATTAAGAAGTGGAAGATGCATCATACCACCCAGACACTACCCAGATCAGGTTTTTACCCAGATCAGACCATTTTTGGTGGTCGCTTAAAGTTCATTTTAAACAAGAATTTACTGTATTTATGATTTTTTTTAAATTTAGGATAGGTAGTTGAAATGACTGATGCCGTGCTAGTTAAAACTGGAAAATGTATTTACAAATCTTTTAACGAAATGTTTAACCACTCTTGAAGGTACACTGTAAAATATTTACATTTAAAAAGCAGTAGGAGTGGGGTAGAACATCATTTAACTCAGATTATTGAACAGATAAAGAAAAATATGTATTTCATATGGCATTATTCAAAAATGAATCTGAAAATTATTACATATTCAAGCCAGAAAGACGGTGTATATTTAATTCTCATACAAGCAGAACGGATGTCTTATCTCTTGACTTTTTATTTGTTAGTTTTTTTTTATATTAAACAAATATGTTTTCTCTTGCACTATCACTTGTGAGCCTGACTGTCTAAAAACATTATGTTGCCAAAAATCATTCACTCCAAAGAAAACAATGGACACTTGCTTCTTTAAGCACTTTGAACAAAGTAACTATTAAAAAAAAAACATTGGTGCAGGAGTAATTTGCTACAAAAGAATATATTTCAACAAGAAAATCTCTACCAATAAACATCATATCTGGGCAAACTTCCATCCAGGTCTGAAAACTTAATTATATGTTTGTTCTATGATGTACTTAGACATTCAGAGCAATATTCAAGTAGCAGTCACTATTCCACTAAACCCCTTTCCATGTTCTTGTTTTTAGTAAAGAATACATGTCAAACAAGGAATTAGTTAAATATATGATCCACATTTTTTTAAGTTTCTCAAAAAATATGGAAATGTTTTACAATATATATATATATACTATTTCTTAGGAATCCATTGAGATAATTGTCTTATCTACATTTATTTCCGTATTAGTAAGGCACAATGCAACCTTTTAAAAAATCACCAATTAAATTTAAAAATAAAATAAAATATTGCCTAGAAGTCACATTTCTGTTTTCAATTCATGCCAAGATAATTAAAAAATTAGGGCATTAGTGTAGTGTTTAAAGCACCTTTTGTTGTGTCTAGTGGTCAGGACAGACACTGTGGCACAATCTTTCCATATTGTCTGAGGAGCATTAGTCTGGCGAAAACTGCAAAGTCGTCTCACGAGAGCTACAGTTGCTTCTACAGTAAGTATTGTATATATGATCATGGTCAAAGACAAGAATTCTATAGTGCAGTAACTTCAAGTGTTACAGAACCCCCTGTAGCGTTTACAAGAAACACATTACTTTATTTTGCTGTATTTGTTGTTGTCCACATCGCAGCATTGTGTTTTTCAACATATTCCTGATACCTTTGATATTTTTTATTCACACATCACACCGAGTAAATGTTGAGCAATGTATTGCCCAGTTGATTTATGTACTGCCCAGTTGACCTATCATGTGTGATTACAAATTTAAAAAAAAGTCGACAACATGTTTAGAAATATAACACTGCACTATGGACAACACGGGACACAGCAATGGTACCGTAATGCATTTCTTGTAAACTTTGCAGGGCGTTCTGGAATGTAACATATATGAATGAATAAATCAGTAAAATGCACAGACAATAAAGCTATGAAAACAACAAGTTACAAATTATCATCAAGAATAAGCAGGAGGAAGTGTTCACCTTAGACAATATATGATCCGTATACAGAGCAATGCTAACCTGTTGGTGTGCTGTAGGAGACTGCCACAGCTCCTCCAAGCTCAGCTGGTGGGTAGGAATTTTTTAAGAACACCCCAAAGGTCACAGTGATAACAGATCCCGGGCCTGCAAAAAAGATGACAAAATAATATTACATAAGTCTCACACATACACAAAAGCTGTTCAAGTCAGTTTACTTTGAATTCATAATAACCTAGACACATCATCTTCAAAGAAAATATTTGTTTTAGCCATGTTAATCAAACTAATAGTATTAACAGATTTGAAGATTTGATACTGTTTACTAGATTAACTGTGATAAAAATTAACTAGCTTTCAAGACCTCAAAAGTCTTATCTTCAAAAGTCTCTTGTTCCTCCCCCAAGGAACAGACCTTAATAGTTCTAGAAGGCTAGTGAATTTATATTGTTGTTAATCTAATAAACAATACAAAAATCTTAAAATCTATTACAGTATAACTATCTTTAAATTGATCTATGATAATGTTTCTACTTAAAGGACAGGGATTCACTAAATTACGATGAACCAAAATGTGAGAAACAAACCCCAAAGTGTAACCTAATAGGAAGTTTACAGAGAATCTGAAAAAAAAGCAAAACCATGTTCTTTAGTGCATGCCAAAATATTTCACAGAAGACTGCATACAATCTATCACCTGTACATAGATCATCAAAAGAGAAATAGCACAAAGGCTCAAACTAATGAAGGCAGTCTGGCCTTATAGGTAGGTTGGCAGGCAGGCATGTATTTATTTTTTTATTTAAATGCTGACCAAATGGCCATTAAAAAATAATCAAATACCTGCAGTCCAGATAAACAAAAAACATGTTATAGCATTTTGCTTCAAAACTGTCACCTGTATACATGGCCATAACCACAGTTAACATTCTACCGAGGTCAAACTTAGGTTTCAAGCTATAGCTGGCAGTATTTATGTGACTGCTTGGTATTTACTATTCAACCTCCAAATCCATGTTACACAGCAAACCAACAGAGAAAATTAAGGAGTCTTTTGTACTTTACCAGAATGTTTACATGAGCATCAGCATTGATGATGCAAAAAAAACAACCGAGGACATGACCTCAGCGTTGTCATAGCTAGTTAAGGCCATGCCTGTACCTTAATAAATTGAATGAGCTTAAAGAAATGTCTTATCCTGTCAACAAATATATTGGGATAAAAGTTCTTAATATTCTTAATAAATCTTCAAAAACCAAGTGAATTCAGACAATTAATGATGGCTTGGCCTGTGTCTCTAGATTTTATCATACAGGAAAAAAAGGCAATAAAACAGAAATGACATTGAGGAGTCTATTTACACATGTTCAGTAGGTTTAGTGGCAAGCTTTCACAACTCCAGCTGCCCTCCCTATTAAAAACAGGCTGATAAGACAAGTATGAATGCCAAAAAATATGCATTTAATTTATTTTTTCAGATTCCCACAGAAGAGGAAGCGTTCCTTCGAGCTGGTAAAGGCCCAAATATGCAATGAAGAAAGATATTCCAAAAGTATTATTTACAAGGTCTTACAAGACCACAAAATAAACTTATTTAACAAACTAAACCGCAAAATGTGAACAATTTTATTCTGGAAGAATTAAAAATATTTTTTAAAAAGATGAACGGTGCAAAACAGAAGTCCATAACTTCAAACAGTCCGGTCTAAACTCTGTAAACCCCACAGTATGCCTCAAATATGCAATTTTGAAAGATACACATGTTTTCAAAAACCTATTTTTATTTTAAAACATGTTATCTGTTACCACTCTAGGTTAAATAACATGGTTTTAGACTGCCTTAGACTTCCTGAGTCATTTCACACAGGAAGTGCACCCTTTCACTGCCTTCTTTCCTATCAATAACTAATCAGCTGCTTCCACCAATGACAGCTATCCTTTTAGCCAGTAACATGCTATGACCCAGAAGACACTGCTGGGGTGAAATGACCAAAGTAGTAAAGTAGTATCAAACTTCCTGGAAAGCAAACTGGGAACATTCTTTCAGCTAGTGTAGTACCAGATGTCTGTTTTAAAACACACGTTTATTTAAAAACTGCACATTTAAGACGTGTGGCTAACTGAACTGCAAAATGAATAATATTAATGAAATTATTTTGTTAGCTACAATTGCTTTAAAATATATAAAGCATTAGTGCACCAGTAAATTCACTAACATTTTTCATGTGCATTTACCTATACAAAAGAGTAAATTTTTTTTACTAAAATTTTTTACTATATCTGAGACAAGTGATACAAGAATTCCAAAATTTCGGGGATACTTCTTAAGTGAAGCAGGTCTTCCTTTGGGAATTCTGCAAACTGGTTTTGTGCTTTTGGCTGCATCATCTATCATGCTCAGAGTAAAAATGCAGCCTGTCATTTTCAGAACAAAATGCAGCCTGTTATTTTCAGAACAAAATGCAGATGGAAAAAATGACCTTTTAAAAGCAACAGACTGCTAGCTCATCCTATGCAGATGAAGAAGCAACTTGTGCTACTTGGGTTGCATTGGTGAACACTGTTATGGCTGGCTCTAATCTGGACAGTACTCTTATCTACCAACTCCCCAGCTTGGTGCGTGATGAGATGCTAGACTACTGCACATGCAGGTGTCATGCTTTTGATGAAATAGTCTGCCTTATGGACAGTGCACAGTCTAAAGTACTCCTTCTAGAATAGATGAAGGAATGTATTGCATTTCTGACTTGGAAACAATAGGTGACTATGTCATCACAATCAGCATACATACTTAAAAGCTTGCCTTTGGGTCAGAAGGTCACAGGATTACCTGGCCATACTCCATCTACCATCACCTCAAGATGGAGCGTCTGTTAACTTGGATATCATGAAATGCACAATCATGTGTTGAGGCACAGTGCTCTGTACTGTAATACCCATTTCCATTGCTCGGTTGGCATTACACATGTAATTAGACTTGTGAAGATGGGGAAAGGAAGAATCTTTGCTTTTGTATCATAGGCAATTGTATGTCACCCAAACAATTAATAAAGGCACCTGTAATATGCCTGCTGATTTTGTGGCTGAATGTTTATATATGTGATAAGTGATCTTCAATAATGATGTGTTACACTAATGATCCTGTCAGAAGAGGAGTTAAAAGAGGAATTAAATCGCTTAATATTCCAATAAAGAATGAATCCTGCCAGGGCATATTGTAGCTCTTTTTTTCCCTCCTCTTTTTCAATGCTAACAAGCCTTTTCAAGCTTTTACTATATTCTTCCATAGTTTAGCTTCCTGCGAATTGTACTCAATAATCTTGTTAATGCTCAAATTTGTTTAGATTCCCTAAAAATATCCTTAGTTATAAAACACAAGAAATTAAAAAAAGAAACTCATGGCCCAATTACTGATATACTGGATATAGAGAAGCATGGAATTTACAAAATAACATAAATCTTTCCTATTTAAGTTTTCACCATCTCTCCAAGATATTTAATAATTTCTAATTATTACTAACCCACCTGAAGTGGATGGGGCTAAAACTGAAAGTGCCATTAAAAGTATCTCTGGCACTGATTTTCACTCAAAGTGGCCATACAATGTTTTAATGTTTTTTTGACCTTCCGACAGCGGCAATAATTTAGCTCACATGGAATGCGGAAAGGGGTGCAAATGCACCCCACACACAAATGCGGTTAATTTATAATTTAAAGCAAAATAACAACACAATTGCTTTATATTTAATCAGTTTTATATTGAATAAATGTTGTATTGAAGTGTGAAGCAGTTTGTAAAAATGGCATCAACAGTAATTGCCACAAATACAAATATAAACTACAAAAGTAAGTATTAGAAAACGATTCAGTATCATCAGCCAATCAGCTTCCAGACATAGTGGGCATTAATACACAGTAGATGACCGCTAGAATGTCACAGCACCACCAGTGAAACACATTTTAAATCAATCTGCACAAATACCAGCTTTTTCATTTTGACTTGCTGTATTTTTAAACTTAGTTCACATCTATTGGACAGCAAATACTAAACAAAGACACAACTGGTCCACATGTATTTTATTATCCATCAAAACCAGCCAATCAATACTTGCACCAACGAAAGCAACCAATCCTGTACCCGCAACGGCCGATCACAGCCTGTCAGCTCGACTGGAGCTCAGACAGCATCTTTCAACAACAACAAAACGAGACACGGTCAGTTCAGTAATATTGCTCCATTCAGATACATGGCACTGTCCAGATAAACTATAAGCAGCTATGGCAAGAAAAAAGTTATTTGTTTAATAAAGTAATTATATGTGTGATCCTGGCTTTATGAACATTTTTGGGACTATTTTCCTAAAAACCTCTCAGTGGAAGGGTACCCAACGACTCATTACAAGTTCAAGGTAAATGTAGGTTTTAAAGCGTTTTTTTTTTAAAGAAAATAATGAGGAAAACAGTTTTCTAATAGCGATAGTGCCCTCTCAATTAAGGCTCTACCATGTGGTAGTTGACCTTGACTTTCCTTTTATTCAGTTGTTGTCAACTACCACACGGTAGAGCCATCATTGACAGGCACTATCGCTTAATTATATTGTACTTGCAAACTTAACATGTACAAAATTAGTAAAAAAAAAAAACAGTTTGCCAACACATACTTGTGCTACAATATAAAGTCGCATTGCACATAAAAAAGCAGCTTACTGTATGTCTATTTGTCGAAAACAAAAACAGTGTACAAAGAGAACTTGCACACATAACAGAAAAAGAAAGTTAAGACACATCCCTCAAAAAATTGAAAAAGAGAATGCCAATCCAAATAGCGAAATAGTGTCATTATCAAAGTTTCAAAGTCCTGTAAAGGGGGCACATTTATTCCAAATTACCTGTCGTCTCCCTCAGGCATCAATTCTACAAGTCAATAGGGGCTGCGCAATTGCGGTAGCCCAGTATATGAAAGATATCTTCATCTATTTCTAGAATAATAACTACTGTCAAGAATGCATTAATCAAATACAGTGCTGGAAACAATTGTATTACACACACATATACGCTCACTCTAAAATAGAAAACTGACATGCAACTAAAAAAAATAATCTGTAGTGCTAAATCAATAATTTTAGAAGCAGTACATGTTTTCAACATCAATCCCAGCTCCCCTGCTACACTCAGCACTCTACTCTGCAAGTAAACTGGAGCTGCGTGTGGTAGCCAAGGGTATATGAAAGACACACCTTTTTTGCTCACTGAAGACATATTTTTTCAATACTGAAGACATTTTTTCAATACTGTACTGTATCAGGTAATAGGGAGGATACTGTAAATAATGCAGTTATCAAATGCTGTAAACTAATGTATTATACATTCGTAGACACACAGTTTCATGAAAAATTACTATTGGCTAAACAAATATTTACGAATAAATTGATAATTTTACAAGCGATACGCAGTTTCTACATCTCCCTCAGCTCTCAACAATGTATTCTGCCAGTAAGTAGGAGCTGGGATTGTGGTATGAGAAAAATGTATATTTTTTGTAATCCTCGGAAGGCAGAAGGGGATGCAAATGCACCCCAAAAATGTACCATGTGCACTTTGAAGGAGGATTCCTCCCATTTCCCAAGTCAGACAAGGACGTTCTTGGTATCAAAATAAAGGTAAGCGATTAAAGTTTAAAATCACATGTAAGGATGTCCCTTATGATATAAGTTCATTTTAAACATGCTGTGGTGCATTTGCACTCTTTGCTGCTGATGAAGGGTTAATAATGCTTTTTATCGTTTTGAAGTCCTAATGTGTCATTTTAATTCTTGTTGCGCAGTTATGTTGGTCAACGGCTTATTTTTCCACCTGAGACTGCCACCACTAACCTTCGACCAGATATTGTCTTGTGGTCTGGATCAGCACGCCTTGTTCACCTGGTAGAGTTAACAGTGCCATGGGAGGATGCTGTAGATGAGGCGTATGAGAGGAAGAAACTGCGGTATGCTCAACTAGCCGCTGAAGTGGAACAGCGAGGATGGAGAGTCCAGGTTCACCCAGTGGAGGTGGGTTGTCGAGGATTTGTGGCCCACTCTACAACCCGGTTTCTCAGAGACGTCGGATTCAGTGGCCAAGAGTTGCGTCGCACAGTGAAGAACTTATCTGAAGCAGCAGAAAGGAGCAGCAACTGGCTGTGGTTGAGACGAAAAGATTCTGGTTGGGGATCTCAAGTACAATAGAAAGAAAGAAACGCTGATGTACGGATAAGTAAGCTGGGCTGAGATGAGTGGGGGACGGAGGGGGGTGATGCTGGGACGCCAGAATCACCGTCGAGCCCTCTTGAGGTGTCGTGGGCTAGTCGACGAAACACAGAGGGTGGAAGGTGCCCACTTGAAGACCCCAGAGATGTACCCTACTTAGCTCAATCCAGACGGCAGGAATGCTGATGCGCTGGGGCGACCGCACTGTGGTTGATCCCCGGAGCCAGCATCGCAGCCGTTGTGTGAGCTGATGCACTAGGGAGGCAAAATAAGCTGATCCCTGGAGCCAGCATTACACTTCAGCCATCAACACCAGGCAGAAGGATATCTACATCATCATATGGAAGGAAACACAAATGGATGGAGACACAGATGGATCACATTAGTTTACTGTAAAGCTACGTCTTAGCTGGTGCTTATCTTGGCGAGAGCCGAGTTCAAATCAGCATGAAGTTTTAACATCTACTCTCATGTAATGGAAATCATTATACAATCATATGTGATGTGATTAATGTACATAGTGAAGTGGAGACCACTTAGAACAGATTGCAAATCTGAAAGATGTATTTAATTTGGTATTATTTATTTTGTAGTTATTTTGGGATTACTGTCATTGGGGAGGGTGCTTGTGTACAGTTCATAGTAAATTATGATGAGATCGACACTTTTGGCCGGGGGTCTGGGGGTTGTCTAGGCCCCCTGAAGCTTTGGGGTTGTACATGCTCTCAGATGCATTCTTAGCCATTTGGACCAATTTCAGAGGAAAATTTGAAATTGACTTTGTACAAAAAGAAATTCAGAAATTACTTCACTTACTGGTACAACTTGTTATTTTACCAAATGGATCAGCCTGATAAAATTACATTTGAGGCTAGTTAACAAAGACGTTACTCATCAAACCTTTTACATGTATGCCCAATTCACATATTAATTTTATAAAACCTCAGTTGCAAAAATCATATACAATCTCTGCTTAACTCAATCAGATGTTGTAAATACAGGGTTCATAAATTTTTCTGATGCAAATTTCAAGGCGCTTTTCAAGGAGCATTTCGACAATTTTCAAATACCTAATTTAAGGAGTTTGACGTCATTTTCAATGTTGATAACCAATAACCAACTAAAAATAACGCTTTTGCATCAACAATTCATTTAACTGTATAATAACAAAAATCTAAATTATACTCACTTTTTGAGTATAGACATGCTCTGGACCAGTAACCTTTCTTATTCAATAAAACAGTCAGTTTTGGTTTTGGTAAGCGTTTCATTCTAAAAGCAGCACAACAATAAACAATACAATACAGTGTTTTAAGCAATGTCAGAAGCAATAGTCCAATAATTTTGTGTCTCAATCATATGTGCCTAACTTTGTTAAAAAGTGGGGGGCAATCTGAAGGACTAACTGCTGAGTATAGATGAGGCAAATTTATTTATTTAAAAAAAAAAAAAAAAAATTCCAATTAAGAAGATCTAAGTAACCAAGCAAACCTTGCTGTTGTGAAGTTACAGTTTTAGTAATTGTAAACCGACAAAATTGGGCAGGTGTTTTAGCATAAAATGTTCAATATGTACTTACTACTAAGCATGCATTAAATTACAAATACATGCAAGTTGCACCAAATGGCACAACCAGTACCAATGGCATCTCTGCACAGTGCTACACCTAGAATTCCCACATGTAGTTTATTAAAGGAAAGTGTTAAACAAACAAAGAAAAGTACTGTTGCTTTGAAGGTAATTATTCCCTAAGTAAAAATACAATAACATGTCAGAAGCACTGGTTTTCTATATAAAAAAAGAGACTTCAATCTGAAGCAAATGCAAAGACATTTTTATTTTTTGCTGAATAAAACAATTTCAACAGTATATATTTAACAGTATACACTTAGTTGCAGGAAGGACCAGTCAAGAGTTGTTTCTTGTTTAATACCAATAAAATGGTCTTTGTGTCTTTGCCTTTGTGCTTGCTTCTAAATATGGTCCATTGAGTTAGAGGGCAAAGTTTGCCCATAATAAAATAACTTAAAACAATAATGTAACTGCTGCTACTGCAACCAAGCCATTTCTTGCTAGTTTAAAAATGTTTGCATTTTGTACTTTAAATATTGGGGCAAGGTTTGCACTTGCTTTGGATCAGGTAAATTATTTTATATTTTTAACAAGGGCTGACAGCCTGCAATACGACAGGAAGAGTAATATAAGCAAACATATTTTAATTCTTACGATTTCAGGTACGTGCCTTTAAAGTAAGATTACACTGGCTGCGAAAGAAGGACTGCAACTATTGTCATTTTTTATACACAAATAAGCTTACTTGAGTTGATACATTTTAAATGATGCAAGGAAATTCCTACTTGGTTTGACTGAACTAGTAGTACAAAACAAGCTTCAATATGAAAGCTGAAAATTCATTTCAATAAACAACATGATTTTAATAAAAAAAAAAAAAACATTCTAGTCTACTTCACTAAAGTAAAAACTGGGTTCTGTTAAACACCACTGCTTCATTACTAGTGCTTAATAACAGTAACAACATTTTATTTAGGGTTGGCGTTGAACTTAAATCCGTTCATGACCCTGCAGCAACATGAACCTACTAACTTCCTTATTTAAAAAATAAATAAATAACCGTCTGGTTCTCTCGTCTTTTGTTCAATGCGTATAATTTAATGAATAGAGAATAAAGACAAACTAAACTAACTACTACCTACGCTGCTAAGGTTTGCTGTTGTAGTGCAGACTATGGGCCAAACCAATGTTTGTGAAGTGTGCGTTTTATTGTATTTTTATTTTTATCAATGTCAGACTTCTAGCATCCTCTGAATTACTTAACTTTTAAAACAGTATAATAGTGTGTATACACAGTGCAAAAAAAGTAATTTATAGTTTGCCTCTCCCCTGTGCCCTATGGGTTAGGCGCCTATGGTCTCAATCAAATTACAGTTCAACAGGAGAAAAAAAAAATCCACCAAAATCAAGTACGTGCAAAAACATTTTACAGTTTTCCACAATAAAAAAATATATATTCCCCCCCCCCCAATTTTTTGGCATTTCTACACGAGTCATAGCCTTGGGAGAGGCCATTTTGATGGAATTCTGTCTACAGGCAGAAAACTTTCACCCATGCATTATGAATACTCGTTTGTACTCGGACTCAGGCACACCCCTAATCTACATAACTAAACAACGCAGGGCTTTAAGCTAACAATCGGGAATTTTGTCCTAGGCTCGTGCATTCATACCATGCACAAAGCTGTTACAGTTAATTATCTCTTGCATTCCAAGAATGTGCGGTTGTTCTGTGCAAGCTTTTTCTTAAAAGGAAGAACACCAATGATGTTAAAATAATCTCATCTCGAGGGTAGGGCTGGGGGGGGGGTTGGGCTGTATTGGCCACAAACAATATGGCTGTGAAATAAACAAATAAAGAGATTTTTCATTTTTTTTATTTTATTCCAGTACTACAGATGGAATATACTTAACAAAAGGATTGCATACACATACAGTCAACTCTTAATTATCCATGGGCGGATTATCCAGGTTGCAGATTAACTGTATTTGCAAAAAAGGAAGAAAAATACAGGTGTACTGTATAGTACACATTCTTTTACGCATGCGCAGGTTCAATTATTAGGTCAGTGACTCAGTGCCATTGTGACTGCAAACATGTCTGCAAGTAAACGTATGGTTTTAACAATTCAAGAAAAACTTGAAATATTTGAGAAGCTGGAAAAAGGCAGTACTGTAAAAATACATTTTCAGCAGAATATGGAATTGGTAAACAGAGGGTTTGAGATTTTAAAAAAAAGAAGGAAGAGTTGATTTCATACGCAAGTAGCTCTGATTCTTCAAGCGGTTTGTTCAAGAGGAAATCAATGAAACATCAAGAATGTCCAAC
The DNA here is from genome assembly GCA_030684275.1 of Acipenser oxyrinchus oxyrinchus. NCBI lineage: Eukaryota > Metazoa > Chordata > Actinopteri > Acipenseriformes > Acipenseridae > Acipenser > Acipenser oxyrinchus. The sequence goes on from CM060250.1 coordinate 28,739,900, forward strand.
TACTTTAAGAAACTATAAAGTACAGTATACTTCTGGGCTCGAAATAAACGCCGGCCATTCGGCAACTGCCGTGAGTGCTCTTGTCAACTGCCGTAATGCCCCATAAAATGTATGTCTATTCACGGCCTTTATGGCCGCAGTGCCCTTTCAGCTACAGCAACTAGAGACGCGGGCATTAGATCCAAACAATGACATGATTATGTGATTTGTGTGGCTGTTGCATCAGCGGGCGGAAAAACAACAACAAACAAACAAACAAACAAACAAACAAACAAACAAAGATCCTTTCAAGCACATGCATTTCTACCGAGCGTAATATAGCACCATCTCAGAGGAGACCAGAAAAGAAAATAGAAAGCCTTGCTCAATCTGCAAAGAAATGTGCAAAAAATCATTTTTTCAGGTCAGTAGTTCTGAAATGTTTACGATACTTACAAGAGGTTTTCTTTCAGGTTTTAAAAAAATGATTTACTGTAACTAATTTGAATATGCTTAAATTGCTGTTATCCCCTTATTTCCTTATTTTTATAACAATAACACCAAACAGGTTTTTAAAGTTGCCCCTAAACTGAAAGAAATGAATCTGTTAATTGTTAAACCTTTGAGATATTGACATTGTTGCTTAATTAACCCGAAGCAGCATGTAGTTTATATTAAACTGAGAAGAATATATGCTGTTAAAATTGAACAAAAACAGTCCCATGGATAAAAAGCCAATGCCTGGCTTCAGCGCAGGGAGCTGTGTCCTCGCAGGCTTGAATCTACAGATCTTGCCGAAGTTTGGCATCACTCTATAGAATGAACTGATTTTGCTTCATAAAGTGGAATGAAACCTGCTGAATAATGTTACGTTAACATATTGAATTGCATTATGCTTTGTAGTTTTCCATAATACTTAACGAAAAACCGACAATTGGAAAATGTGACATTTCAAAATCTAACATGAAATAATGTACTACTAATGGTTTCTGGCAGGCTTTTGTAATTTCATTTTGTAGTTTCTTTGATTCCATGATGTTAAATAAAAGATCAAAATTAAGTAATCTGAACAAACATCAATACATAAGCATAGCATAGTTTGAACAGGGTTGATTGCTTATTTCAAAAATATAATTCCTGACAATGAATACATACAAAGAAAAATTACATTAATTCCAAACAGTAGATGGCGCGAATAACTGTACTCTGGCTTCCATACCTCAGTAACCCGAGCAACAAGCTTCGTCAACGCGTTTCTTAGTGTACAGTTGTGAGTTTGTGTTTGGTGGATTCAATGGATCGCTTTGTTGTGCAAGTTACAAAAGATGGGGGAGAGCCTTTTGTGCCTGAAAACTCGTAACATTAAACGAAAGATGGGAGCTGGAATTTGCCTTTATTTTTGATTCTACATGTCTGTGGGAGACTATATTTTCAGCACTGACCGACCTACAGTCCAAAAAGCATGGAAATCTTTCTGATCAAATTCTCAAGGTTCAGCTTTGTTGTTGTGTAACATCTTTTGAGCCTGAGCTGGAAAAATGGTCAAAACCAAAGCATGTAAAAGTTCACACTAAACTTTAGGCAATTGTGCTTTTTATGCCACCATGTTCAGTTTTTGCAGAAAACAAAAACAGGACACATTTGTCTACTTCACTAACTGAAAAAAAATAGTTTCTGTTCATGATAAAAAAAATAAAAATAAAAAAAGTCTAAATTTTAAAAGATTTTATGTTTTGGTAAACAGCAGCTGAAAACAGTAGTTTAATATATGTATTTTGTTGATACAAATGTATAAAACTGCACAAGTGTAAAAAATAAAAATAGATGTTCAACATAAATGTTGGTACTATTATACTAATTTCCAAAAACCACACAATCGTCCAACAACAAAGTAACTATTACAATCCGAGGTCAACATTTAAAGTTATGCCACATGCCTCGCTTTTGAAGACCAATGCAATACAATATGTTTATTCAAGTGCAGAGACTGGGGCACTTTACATCATAAATAATAAAATCACCACTGATGAGTTAATTGCCGCCATTAACAATGCCTTAGTCCAATTTATTATTATTATTATTTAGATTCATTCTCATATTATATATATATATATATATATATATATATATATATATATATATATATATATATATATATATATATATATATACACACATACATATACATATTACACACACACACACACAGTAAATACAGTACCGGTGTTGTTCAAACTATAAACAACTTCTAAGTCTAACTGCTGTTTCTGTCTCTCCCTTTTGATCCAGTATCTGAACTGAAGAAAAGCTGCGCTGGCACTTTATAACACACACATCTTATTCAGCATTTATTTTATAACTAAATAAACATTGGGCCTATTAAGTGGTTATCTTTCCTAATGTATTTACTTTTTTGCTGCGAGAGGAGCTGCGGCTTTCTCCGGGACACAAGACGCTTCAGCTTCGCTTCAGCCCCGCTCCGCAGCGAACCTGGGAGAGCCCATTCCCTCTTCCCTCTCCCGACCCGCTCTCCTTCTTGCACTTGGTTTGCTTGTCTATCGCTTCGAACTGAACTCAGACTGAACTTCGTTTAGCCAGGCTATTTATAGTTTAAAAACTGCTAATTAAAATGATCCATGAGTGGGAAAGTTACCTTTTTTTTGTTTTTTGTAAAAAAATATAGCGTTGATTACATGGTGCTTTATGCATGGTTAATTCATAGAAAGTTGCATTTTTGCTTCACTATATGTGCATTATAGAGAGGGAGTTATTTTATTTGTATTTTAGTCAGATGTATGCTGTTATGAGTCCCACGGTGCCCCCCACCCCCTCCCCCGTTTATAATGCTGTTCGGTTACATTCTCATATTGTGTTCCACATATACATATATATATATTTATTAAGTGTGAAAACCCGGTGGTCTGGTGAAACTAGTCTGGTGAGTCTAGTTTTGCCCGGGCCAATCTAGTTTCACCAAATCTTCTGGGTGAATCCCGAGAGTTACCACTTTTTTTCAGCACTCACCCGCGTCCAATCGGGCGAATCTAGATTGGCCCAGAACTTGAAAAATACGACTGGACAAAACCCGTTTTTTCAACAGATTTCACTGAATTTGCATTTCTACACTCTCCCCTGCCAGCTTCCAAGTGCGTGTCGGGGTACCTGCCTCGTCTCCACTTCTGACAACAATGTAGCGACTGTGTGCTGGTGGTGCAGAAAAGGCAGGATACCACGGCTGGTTCTTTTTATTAGCTCTCTCTCCCAAAAGGTTAAAAGTCTCGCTCCTCCATAAGCGAAGGCAAACTCACCACACACACAAGAGAGAGAGAGAAACAGTAAAGTGCAGGCAAACTCACTACACACACATACAAGAGAAATAATGTTAATTGTTCGTGTTCAAATCTTTGTTTCGTCTTCATTAAAAGATAGTTAAGATTGTAATAGGGTCAATAATGCCCGTTATATTTCACGTATTTATTTGTCACTTGTATGTTTTATTTTTATAATTGTATACTTTGATTTGATCAGTGCACGTTTTTTTATATATATTGTCAACTTGCACTTTGTAATTGATTCATCACTTTCTAGTAGCTTCTCCACTCAGCCCCCTTGTAATGCCTTATTGGGTACCGAGTAATTGAATTATTGATAGATTTACCCATCTGTGTGTGGCGAGTTTGCCTGTGCGTATGGAGGAGCGAGACTTTTGACTTTAACTTTTAGGAGAGGCGCCAATAAAAAGAGTGGTTTTAACCGCTATTAAAACCAGCCCTGGTGTCCTGCCTTTTCTGCACTGCTGCTGGAAAACCAGCACACAGTCGCTACATTGTTGTCAGAAGTGGAGGCGAGGCATGTACCCTGGCACGCACTTGGCAGCTGGCAGGGGAGAGTGTAGAAATGCAAAACTAGACTTGCCCAAATAATTGGCATAGCAAAACTAGAATGGCCAAGCATCAATGTTGAAGCTTTGGACAAAACTAGACTCTCCCAAATTAATGGCATGGGCAAACCGGATTCTCCCAGCATCGATTTTGAAGCATTGGAAGAAACTAGACTTGCCCGGGTTAGCCCCAAAATTCAGTGAGAACTGTCGAAAAAACGGGTTTCGCTCAGTCTTTTTCAAGTTCTGGGCTGATCTAGATTTGCCCGATTGGACCAGGCAAGTGCTGAAAAAAAGTGGTAACTTTGGGATTCGCCCATAAGCCCTGGGCGAAACTAGACTGGCCCGGGCAAAACTAGACTTGCCTATATATATATATATATATATATATATATATATATATATATATATGATATATATATATTAGATAATTATAGTATACAGTTATAGTCAAAAGTTTACATACCCCAATGGAAATTTATAAGTTCTTGAAATGTTCTCGAACACTAACAATTGAATTAGGAAATTAGCATCTTTGTAGCAAAGTTTTGCTTTACACTGCTGGAGGAGGACAAAATCCCTGGACCAGTGCAAGTGTACTGAAAAAGTGGTAACTTTGGGATTAACCATAAGCCCTATGTCAGACTAGACTGATCTGGCAAAAACTAGACTTTGCTCTGTAACATACATACATATATATATATATATATATATATATATATATATATATATATATATATATATATATATATATATATATAAAGATAATTATAATATACAGTTATAGTCAAAAGTTTACATACCCCAATGGAAATTTATAAGTTCTTGAAATTTCTCGAACACTAACAATTTTAGGAAAAATCTTTTGTAGCAAAAGTTTTGCTTTTGTGGAGGAGGAAAAAAGTTACAACAAATAGTCTACAATTATTTATTTCAGCATTTTTTTTTATTTTTATCAAAACTCCAAAAATGCTAATTCATAAGAATTCATACCGTTTCCTGCTATGATAGTATTGTCTACAAGGTGCTAGAAATCAATATGATAATGCAGAATCTAATTCTAGAAAAGTCTAGAAAATGCTGGATTGTAGGTGAACATTCTTAGAGAGTATAAAAGGAACAGGAAACTGTGGATGCACGCTGTCAGTGTTTCAGATACCATGATGTTGAGGATGCCTTGCATTTGTGGTTTAAAAATGCCTGTGATCAGAAAGGGACATGGAAATTTCAAGTGCAGTTCATTTGCAATGTATACATTTTTAAAAGTTCACTTACAAATGTAATTTCAATAAAAAATTGCAGTAATTTTAAATGTATAATACTTTTAATTGTTCTGTAATTGCAATTTGATTTCAGTGTTACTGTATCTTCAATAGAAACTGACAGTATGCATCCTGATAAGATTTACTGATATATGCACATTTATTTATTTAGAATGCAGTTACCTGGAGACATATCCTTGGATTCATCATTTTTACTTCTTCCAATACTGTACATAAAATAAAAGCTTGTTGATCCTGATTGAATACGGGATGAGAAACTAAAAAGAAACTGCTACATTTTTTACTTTTCTTGGTTTTATGCAACATTTTTTGTTTCTTAACACCCTAATAACTGTCTTGTAAACCATGAGTACTGAGCACTAAATCAAAGTGAAAATCGTACCATGCACTTACCGGTAAAAGCAGTGGTGTGTGGGATTTATAGTTTTTAGATTCCTGCTAGCAATAGAAATAATGACATAATGGACTTCTAGCTCAGGTACACACAGTGGTAAAAAAGTATCTGGAAAACCCTGGTTTTGTTTTTATATTTGTAGCTGACAACATTTTAATTTCTAAACTGGTCGTGAAAGCATTGGTTGCACATGTGCACCTAAATCAAAACTGATTGTTGCACCAACAACTTTTTTTTAGTCGTATATACCATAGAGCCCTGCAACACATATCAATAAACTGACTTATTTACACCTGTGCCGATTGACACTGCACATTATTTTCAATTAGACCAATTAAAGAGATTTGTACACCTAATCACCTGGGGATTTAACCAACACCAAGCCCCAATGTATCAGTCCTCACAAGCCATACTTCACTGTATGAAGACTTTGATTGAAAGCTAGCTTCTTTTAATTACTTCTACATTCCTAAAGACAGCTAAAGTTTTAGCTAAAGAGATCCAAAAACTGTAACAATTTAAGTTAAACATACTGTAATTGATGCTGCAGTTATGTAATGTTAGCTTCTGCCTGGAAAAATACCTAGCCCTTATTTCAGAAGGCATTTAATTTGAATTGTTAAACAATTACAAAAAAAGGTCATTGCTTTTATAGGAGAACAATACTGATATGTAATATGCTAACATGTAGACAGTTTACAAAGGTAAAGTATGTGAACTTTCACTCATTATTAATCAAAGTCAAATACAAACTGAGATGCTCAGTAAGTGCTGTAAGCGATGCGGCCTGCAGCACTTTCTCTGTGCTGCATCAACTCAATTGACATGATGACACATATTTTCAATAGACAGTACATTAGGCATAAAAACAAGCTTTTAACCTTTAGACTCATCTACATTTATAAACAGTGGGCAATACAGTTTTACACTGAAACCCAGACTAAAGGTTAACACCATTAGTAACAGCAAAAAAAAGAATGAAAGGCAACTTCTTTAAGGGCTTTCCACACAGTGAAAGACATGCAGTACTTCCTTTAACCTTTTATGCAATTTAAACCTTTCACTTCAGATACAGACACTACAGTACTTTGTGGTGTATTCAGACCAAAACAATATCTGGCATGCTTTTCAGCCAGTGTCATGCTTTGACCCTTAAGAAATGATAACTGACTAATCAACTTAACAATTAATCACATTACTTGCTCATTTACTGTATCTGAAGACTTTCTTTTGCTTCTTGCAAAACCCATTTCTCAATCTGTGTTATTTCTACGTATACTAATTATGCACATGTATGTTTTCAGTTGTATTTGATGGCTTTTATGAAGAAATTTGAAGGGATTTGACAATTATTACCGGTGTCATATTATGTTAGGAAACAAGGTGCTGATTGCACAGACGACCTACAACCTTTTTGAATCTAGCATTGAACCAGATATCACTTTTTAAAAGAAAATACATGTTTGCTATCACAAGCTTCTTTCAAAACTACACAAATGAAATCTACACAGAGAATGCAAGTATACGGCATATAAGATTGAAGGATTTGTTTTTTTAGCTCTATTATTCCTTGTCTTTTAGGTCCAGACTTGTAAATTTAAAAATAAACACTAATATATTTTTATTATCTGGACCATCTTAGTGGATTTTCAGGTAAGTGATTCTCCTTGTCCCCAGCTAACATAATTAGAAAACCTAACACTGCTAAGAAAGCCAGTGTTTTACTGCCCTTAACGAGGTAGGAAATTAATCTGAATCTGATCAGCTTCAATAGCATTCCAATGTGTCTGTATCCTCAAAGGTACTGCTAAAATCAAAGCATTTCATTAACTGGAGTTTTTTCTGGTATAACTCCTAGATCAGAGTCTTTAAAAACAGCTAAGTTGTTGATCTGATACATGATAAGTAGCTCCCAAAACCCCACTTGGTGGCCTTGTTAAATTCCTGTTCATGTGTTAAACAGTTGATTTAGGGAAACTAAAAAGTTACTTCATTACATGCACTGAACTTAAAGCAGTGTGTAGACCACAAAATGTTTACTGCAGACCAGCTGCTGTAGTGGCTTCACGCAATCTCTATTATAAATGGGATTGAACTTGTAACCTTCTGATAAAGACAGGATTGGAAACTTTTTTTTAGGCTAAAATCTCAAAACTTTACTTAATAACGGAAGCTGTTTTGGTTCAACTAGAACTGAATTTGTGTCTGTGGCCTTGATAAAGTGCAGAAAATAAAAATCACATCCTGGTCGAAATGAAGATTATGCAGATGCATGTATACCTATTTGGTTTATTGTGTCACACTGCTACATAATTTTACTGGGTTTAGAAGGGTCTGTGATGCATTCCAAAGCAAAATCACATCATAAATAGACTCCACATGAAGGTTCTAAGTCTGAAGGTTCCGAGATGATTATTTTTGCAATCACAATTTCTATTTATCTTACACAAAATCAATACAAACAGGGGCTTTTTAGCTTAACCTGCAGCGGTTACAAAGAAGATAGTAGCTGAAGTGCTGTAATAATGTTTTTTTTATCCCTATTTTTCTACCCAATTTTGAAATTTGAATGTCACCTCAGTGCTGCAGCACTACTGTGGGTCGGTCCCCAGATAAGATTGTTAACACAGAAGGATGGGATTCGAACCACACTAGCATGAATCAGCTTGCACTCTAAAGGGGCAGTGCTCTTACTAAGTGAGCCATTAGGGAGCCCTGTGTGCTAGAATGTTTTGATACAATTTTCCCATTGAAACAAGTGAGGGCTGGTTAGTATTTGTGACACCTTAAGAGTTACAGATTTAAAGAAAATAATTTAGATTTGGCTTATCTATGCACACAGGAAAAATATCTATACTGTCTATCAAAAAACCAAGACATGCGACAGTACTATTTAAAGTTTTTACTCCTTATTCGTGGGGACACATATTTAAATATTAAACAGAGGTAGGAAGCCTGCAGCAGATATATGAAACAAATGCATTTTCAAAAATGATGTAATTTCCATTGAAGTTATCTATTGTAATTACATGTCATAAACAGTTGCTGAAAGTGCTGCCAAATGCAGATCTCCTTAGAGCTTTGCTTTTACAGAATGGCAGACCCAGTTGACATCTTGGGGTCAGGTGAAAGTGTAGACCCAAGCCACTGCTAAAGCTCTCTATTAATATGCAAGCAGGTAGCTTCTGATTGTTAGTTCAGAAAATCTAGTCTGATTAGAAATGTATTCCATTATTGTAACCACTTTGGTGTATTATGAAAAGGTTGAGAGGGTAAAGAAGGGGGGAATTATATTTTACTTATATTACTGTAAAAATAAGCAAAAAAATAAAATCTCCACTGATTGCTTTTATTAAGAGAAAAAAAAAAAATAGTGGGGAAAAAATATCAATATTTACCAAAGTTTAATCAAGTGGAAAAAAAAAAAAAACTGACAGGTTATACGGTAGGCAGTAGAAAATAAAAGAACATTTAAAAACCAGGGGATGTATGTCATTTGAGGCGAGTAGGATGATGCATGAAAAAAATGCACAATACAAACTTAAGCAAACCACCTTAACTGAAATGTTCATTTAAAACACTGTTTCAAACTTTTCCATAGAACGACATAATGACAAAGCGATCACAGCGGAAACATTAACAGGTTTGAAAAAAAAAAAAAAAAAAAGAAAAATAACCTTGCTTTTTTTCTTCACAGACTGGTGGGATCATGTTATGAAAATGCATGACCTCTCCCAGTAATTTAGTTGCTGCCTGTGGCATTAGCAACCCCTAATGTTACTTTATCCAGAATCAAGGTTGTAACAAAGAAAACAGTAATACATCATTGTCAAAAGAATAAGTAATCTTTGTTTCTCCAGCCACAGGCTTTAACCTGTTGAAAGGGTTCTCCTGGTGACAACAGCAATTACAAGTGTCAAGGACCAGAAAGCTCCTGCCTTTTATCCAGTAGGTAGTGCTTTGCCATTCCAGTATGGGGTGACATTCCAATCTGGGCTCGTTCAGTACAGATAGCCTCTCTATACCATGCAACTGCTTATTTAAAACATTAATAGATGTCTAACTGCATTGTCTCCTTCATTGCGATAGAGCTATTTCTGGGTGTGAATGAACAATACTTGCTTCTGGCAACAGGTTTTATGTCATTTTTTTTTTTTCTAAACAGCTACAGACAAGGGTATACGTGTAAATACTATAATATTATGAAAGAGAAGCACAGAACTACAAGATATAAAACACCAAGCTCTTCCTTTCTATAAAAACAAAAGATAGACACCATTTCTGTAAACCATTACAGAGCTGTTCTTTCACTAAAAATGCAGAAGGATGATCTTTAATAATATGTGTCTGTTCTCATTAAATTTCTGTATGTTATTTAATAAAATAACATTTTGACTGCTTCGCTTTCTTAATCTACCAGGGGTTTACAGTATCTCTTGGAAAGAAGGAATGGTTTGTTTGAAATTATGCAATGGCATCTAATTAAGCAATTGGTACCTATCCAGTCACACTTACCCATTGAATCTATAATAAACAGGTCCTGAGTTACGGCAAGAGGAGGCTGCACACTCACTGCCACTTTAGGATTCTGCACCACAAGCCTGGTTTTTATTTTCACCTGCACCAAAAAAAAAACAAAACAGCAGCATTTAGATTTTACATACTCTTTAAGCCTGATATCTGCTATTAGCTGCTATGTGCTAGGAGGCTGTGTGGTCCAGTGGTTAAAGAAAAGGGATTGTAACCAGGAGGTCCCCAGTTCAAATCCCACCTCAGCCACTGACTCATTGTGTGACCCTGAGCAAGTCGCTTAACCTCCTTGTGCTCCGTCTCTCCGGTCAGACGTAATTGTAAGTGACTCTGCAGCTGATGCATAGTTCACACACCCTAGTCTCTGTATGTTGCCTTGGATAAAGGAGTCTGCTAAATAAACAAATAATAATAATAATAATAATAATAATAATAATAATAATAATAATAATAATAATAATAATAATAATATATTGGTGCAGTCTGGAGTTCAATTTCAAAGCCAGTTATATACGGTAAAACTGTTGGTCTTGTAATGATGGCTTTCTGCATGAGGTATTAATTATGTTATTAATTATAAGTTTTACTAATTCAGTTGCTTTAATATGCTTTTATTGTGTAAGTTTCGAGTTCTTTCATTTCTCATCGGCAAAACCAGCTATGTGCAGTTTGGCATAGCCTAACATGACTGAAAGTCACAGATAAGTGTCGGAGCTAAATGCCAAAAGGCAGGATATTAGCAGAGATAGTGTGAGATGGGGGAGGGGAACTGAAAGACAAGAGGGATGCGCACTGCTAGGTACAACGTGGTATTCAACCCCACCTTTTCCCCCGCAGAGGGAATGTGCAATGATAGAGTGGAAACCCCTATCATTGGACAGAAGTAAGACAAATGGGAGTGGAGTCAACAATTGCTTACAAAGGTACAAATGCCAAACATTGTAAAGTTTTGTCTTTTCATCTCTTTCAAACTGACTCCATGTATATCCGTGCTTTCTAATACAAACATATGCACTGAGCTGTACTGCGGCCTTGTCTAAAGTCAGTTTAAATCTTGTGCTTATATGATTGTATTGGAGGTATACCTTTCTTGTACATAGTGTTTTTGAATCAAAAAACATTTGTCAGCTTAATTTCTTCACTACAGTCTCTTATTACAGATATTGCTTTTAAATTCAGAAGACAATTTGATTATTGTTATGTGGTGCTCCTGCTGCCAATGCTTTGACAGGTTAAGCCTAAAAAATAGTCCTAATATCAACAGAGATGTCGTTACGAAATCGAATTTGTGAACGTGGCCATGCCATTTAGTGAGATGTCTGTCTGAACTGAACTGCAGAAGCTACTTGAACTGCACCTGACTGTTAGGCTGCTACATGGCAGTCTATAAAAAAGGGAATATGTGCAGTTCAAGGGGGAAACAGAAGCCTTCGATGGAAGTCCACTATGAAACCAGTGCTCTATAGAAGCCATCTGCTCTATAGAAGCCATCTTAAAATACACAATACCTTTACTGTGATAGACGGGACTTCCTCACCCTCTACTTCAGTGCTGACAGCTTGCTGTGAAAGAGAAAGAAAAAGGAGATTGATACTACAGTATATATACATAAATGAAAAGACCACAATCACTGCAATGCCAGCCTACTGCTATTACATAGAGCAGTGGGACTCAACTCTGGCCCTCAAGATCTATTCCAGTCCTGGTCTTTATTCCAACCAGGTCCTAAATTAGTTAATTGCCTCTTAGCAGCTTCAATTAACTACATTAGAACTTGCTTGGAGTGAAAACCTGGAATGGATCGAGGGCCAGAGTTAAGTACCACTGACATACAGTATCCAAATGGAAATAATTGTAAAGAACCCATCATTCCATCACGACACACTGACATCTACTCCCCCGGGTCAAAGGCAAAGTTTTACAAAGTTTAACTTGGGGGCCCTTTTTAATATTGGTTACAGGTCAAGCCAGTCCAATGTACAGCTCCCCCCACCCCCCCCCCTCTTTCTTGAATTAAAAGGGTCACTTTATATCATGTACATTTTCATAACATTACATTTTTAACCAGTTCAATATCCTATTATGTGTGTTCTCTATCACATCTTTCGCCTTTGAAACATTTCTATTTACTAATGTACAGTTGCAGAAAGAGAAGAAATCGCAATAGCACACTCCTAGTGGTCATTTCTGAAACCACCTCAGTCTTTTCACAACCAGCGACCTTGGCTGAAAATTATATTAAATTAGTAAGCCTGGATATTAATGCTCTAAGCAATAAGAAACAAAAACATAATAGTATATTAAAAGTATACCACAAATGTAGACGAATGTGGAGAATCAGGTAGTATATGGGTTCACTGATAAGCTTTTTGACAAACAGTTTGATTATTTATATAGCCTATCATTCCCATTATCTTTCTTTTGAATGCATCTCTCAGTTTCTGGCACTAACTGTCAAAGTACATTTCTCAGCTTTTCTTCCAGGCGTCAGTTGGAAAGTTCAAGCCTCAGATATTTAACAGCAGGGGGTGCTAATGAGCAAGAACTAAAGTGATGAATTCTAATGCAACAGCAATACTCGTTATTTGATGATTGCACTATTATATGGTTATAGTATATGTAGTTCAAAGAATCAAAACACAGTGTTGTGATATTTTACTTAATTTTTTAAAACCATAACTTTGTTGAAAGTTAAAATTACAGTGGGACCAGGTTCATTATTTTATGTTTATTTCAAACATTTTGACCCCCTACTGATACAGGTTACCTGTCTGAAGATTCATTTAGAAGCACAGCTGAACAATAAACTGTATTCAATAAGTGAACAGTTAGCTAGTTAGTGCTAAACATAGGAAATCAATTAACAGAACTCCAACAGCAGTGAAATTCTGCATTACACTTCTTCCCTGGGCATACATTTAATCAGAAATGACCTGCCAGACAGATTACTGTTTATAAAAGGTTATTTATGCGCTCACTCACAGATATCGCATCCATGTTCGGGGCAATGTGAATAGCTACTGTCAAATCATCTTCTTTCTCTGCCAAAGGCAAGATATCTGCAAGAAAAAGCAGAACTGTTATTTTATCTGCTCTGGAGTATATATAGCCATGCTCTTAAGCATATAGTTTCTGCACATTTTCTGTAAGTATTTGCACCATCAGAAACTTCTCCAAATCCGAAGTAATTATTGTACTGTAATCCCGTAATCCTCAACAGGGATCCCACATTCTAAAGCAGAAGGGGGAGGGCAGCTAGTCAGAATGGGGATTACAAGCAAATCATAACAAGTTCAAGTGTTACTGAACAGGCTGTAAGGTGTAAAACACATTACTTTCCCTAGTTTCCTACTTTGTTGTACATATTCTTTCAATATCTTTTTCTACATGAGTGCGATTGTTTTGACATTTTTATTAACAAATCACTGTCATAAGTCAGTTTTGATTATATATTTTTATTTCACATCGGTTATGCTTCAGGTCTTCCTGTCAAAATGTCTTCTGAATTGATAACATCAGCTGCTAAAATTCAACCTGTGCAATCAGAAACATTTCATTGGTTCCCAACTCCTCTCCCAAAGTTCAGCATTTTGATTGGTTTATATGTCCAACCTGCTCGCTCTGGCACAGGTTCAGAGGGCATGAACAGGTTTATGAATATGCATGACAAGCCCCATATTAGGGCAATAAATAAACAGATTGTTTTTGTGGGTTAGGTCAGAAAAATAACCAGTAATAAAACCTTGAGAGAGAACTGTACACTCTAAGCAACACAACAGCGTTTAGACCGACAGCAGATTTCACTGTTATAAAGTGTTCTCTGTGACCATGTCTTATTTTGAGTACAAACATACAGTGCCGTGAAAAAGTATTTGCCCCGTAAAAGTATTTTCTGCATTTTTGCATATTTTTGATGCTGAATGTTATCAGATCTTCAACCAAAACCTAATATTAGATGAAAGTGACCCTGAGTGAACAAATAACACAAAATTATTATTATTATTATTATTTATTTCTTAGCTGACGCCCTTATTCAGGGCGACTTACAATTGTTACAAGATGTCACATTATTTTTAAATACAATTATCCTTTTATACAGTTGGGTTTTTACTGGAGCAATCTAGGTCAAGTACCTTGCTCAAGGGTACAGCAGCAGTGTCCCCACCGGGAATTGATCCCACGACCCTCCAGTCAAGAGTCCAGAGCCCTAACCACTGCTCCACACAAAAATGTGATACATATACAGTACTGTGCAAAAGTTTTAGGCAGGTGTGAAAAAATGCTGTAAAGTAAGAATGCTTTCAAAAATAGACATGTTAATAGATTATATTTATCAATTAACTAAATGCAAAGTGAGTGAACAGAAGAAAAATCTACATCAAATCCATATTTGGTGTGACCACCCTTTGCCTTCAAAACAGCATCAATTCTTCTAGGTACACTTGCACAAAGTCAGGGATTTTGTAGGCATATAGTCAGGTGTATGATTAAACAATTATACCAAACAGGTGCTAATGATCAACAATTCAATATGTAGGTTGAAACACAATCATTAACTGAAACAGAAACAGCTGTGTAGGAGGAATAAAACTGGGTGAGGAACAGCCAAACTCAACTAACAAGGTGAGGTTGCTGAAGACAGTTTACTGTCAAATGTCATACACCATGGCAAGACTGAGCACAGCAACAAGACACAAGGTAGTTATACTGCATCAGCAAGGTCTCTCCCAGGCAGAAATTTCAAGGCAGACAGGGGTTTCCAGATGTGCTGTCCAAGCTCTTTTGAAGAAGCACAAAGAAACGGGCAACGTTGAGGACCGTGAGACGCAGTGGTCGGCCAAGGAAACTTACTGCAGCAGATGAAAGACACATCATGCTTACTTCCCTTCCAATCGGAAGATGTCCAGCAGTGCCATCAGCTCAGAATTGGCAGAAAGCAGTGGGACCCTGGTACACCCATCTACTGTCCGAGAAGTCTGGTCAGAAGTGGCCTTCATGGAAGACTTGCGGCCAAAAGCCATACCTCCGACGTGGAAACAAGGCCAAGCGACTCAACTATGCACGAAAACACAGGAACTGGGGTGCAGAAAAATGGCAGCAGGTGCTCTGGACTGATGAGTCAAAATTTGAAATATTTGGCTGTAGCAGAAGGCAGTTTGTTTGCCGAAGGGCTGGAGAGCGGTACACGAATGAGTGTCTGCAGGCAACAGTGAAGCATGGTGGAGGTTCCTTGCAAGTTTGGGGCTGCATTTCTGCAAATGGAGTTGGGGATTTGGTCAGAATTAATGGTCTCCTCAATGCTGAGAAGTACAGGCAGATACTTATCCATCATGCAATACCATCAGGGAGGCATCTGATTGGCCCCAAATTTATTCTGCAGCATGACAACGACCCCAAACATACAGCGAAAGTCATTAAGAACTATCTTCAGCGTAAAGAAGAACAAGGAGTCCTGGAAGTGATGGTATGGCCCCCACAGAGCCCTGATCTCAACATCATCGAAGTCTGTCTGGGATTACATGAAGAGAGAGAAGCAACTGAGGCTGCCTAAATCCACAGAAGAACTGTGGTTAGTTCTCCAAGATGTTTGAGCCAACCTACCTGCCGAAGTTCCTTCAAAAACTGTGTGCAAGTGTACCTAGAAGAATTGATGCTGTTTTGAAGGCAAAGGGTGGTCACACCAAATATTGATTTGATGTAGATTTTTCTTCTGTTCACTCACTTTGCATTTTGTTAATTGATAAATATAAACTATTAACATGTCTATTTTTGAAAGCATTCTTACTTTACAGCATTTTTTCACACCTGCCTAAAACTTTTGCACAGTACTGTATAATTTATTTATTAAAGAAAGTTATGCAACACCCAATGCCCCCGTGTGAAAAAGTAATCGCCCCCTTAGACTCAATAACTGGTTACACCACCTTTAGCAGCAATAACTGCAACCAAACGCTTCAACTCAGTGACATTTGTGGGTTTCCGAGCATGAACTGCTCGTCTCAGGTCCTGCCACAACATCTCAATGGGGTTTAGGTCTGGACTTTGACTAGGCCATTCCAAAACTTTAAATTTACTGTTCTTCAACCATTCTGATGTAGACTTGCTTGTGTGTTTCGGATCATTGTCTTGCTGCATGACTTTGGTGTCATTTTTTCTCTGACTCCCTCTATATACTACTACAATCCACAAAAAAATCTGACCAAATACAATGTGAAAAATGTGCAAAAATGCAGAAAATCAGACAGGGGGCAAATACTTTTTCACGGCACTGTAAGTATTGAAATGGTTGGAGGTATGCCTGTACATCTTGCAGCTTCACTGTAACCGGGCGGGGGTCTGTAAAGCGGGTGTTGTGATTATATAGGGCTTGTCATGCACATTCATACACCTGTTCCTGCCCCTCCGAACCTGCGCCAGAGCGAGCAGGTAGGACAGATGATCAAAATGCTGAACTTTGGGAGAAGAGTCTGAAACCAATTAAATGTTTCTGATTGAACACTGAAGCCAACAATATAGATATTTTAATAAAAATATAAAAACAAGCACAATTGTGTTGAAGATATTGATACAATACAAACAACAAAGCAGGAAAGTAGAGAAAGTAATTTGTTGTGTTTTAAACCATACAGCCTGTCGAGTAACACTTTAAACACTGTTCTCCAATACAGTATCTTAATCTTCTTCACCAAAACAAGCAAAACAACTTCCATGCATGAGATGTACCTACCGTATCTAGACATCCTAAATAAAACTCAGTAGTGGGGGGTAGACCCCAATAGAGTGTTGACAGCTGGAAAATGCAGTGAAAAACTGAAATGCAATTAATTATGTCCTGTTTACATTAGGGAGCGAAAGTTCTAACACACAATAGCCCAGGGCAGTTTTCATTGCAGAGGTCAGGGTTAACAAACATAGGTCTCTATTAAAAATGGCCTTAAAGAGGTTATAGGAAGCAGCACAATTCCATGAATCTTACCCATCTCAAATGTGAAACATGCATTTTTATTTTAAATCAAGGTATGTGGTACTACACTAGGTCAGGGGGGCTCAACCTGTGGGATGCATGCAAGTGTTTTGTTGACCCACTTATTAACATTAGTAAATACTGTACAATAAAAATACAGTGGGATGTAGTCCACTTGAAATCAGGTTTAAATATTCTAAATGTGGGGATATTAAGATCCGCCACAGTTTAGGTAATTAAAATAGACCCCATTCTCTCTAAACAGACTGATGTGTGATAGTATACAGTTACTGCCCTTCACACAGACCCAACAGGGATTATTCTCCAGTTTCAGAACAGGTGAAGCCAACACAGGCAATGTACTGTGATCTTAACAGAGGCAATGATCCCTGAGATGAAGGGACCAGAATAACTATTTCTCTGTGTAAAAGATTTGTTATCAGTGAAAACCATCCATTAAGAATATTTATTTTGTTCTACTTTGTTAGAAAATAAGGGAATAAAACAGTTACAGAAGAATTAGCATGACAAATCTTATCTCGCTGAAAACATACATGATGTTAGCATTACAGACGAGTTGTCAAAAACGTAATTCTTGGCTTTCTTTGAAGGGCTGGGTTAATCTCACAGGGCTCTTTGTTTCACAAAAAACATCATATATATTTTTCAAATAATAAAATGGTTTGTGTTTAAAGTTTGAACCCCCGGCCTCTTTAATGCAACTAGGGAACTGAATTTTAAAATGAATTGCTTCTGGGAGAGTACTTTATAGCTGGAGACCCATGAGAAAATTACTTCACAGGCAATCAAGAGACATCTGGAAAATACCTCTAAGCAGTCGTATATCCCACTAGAGCCAATCGGTAACATTCACAAGGGGAAAACTTGAACACAAATCATTCCAATATTCAAACAATGAACATCAGACCAAAGGAAATAAATACAATTGTGAAAAGGCAATTAGGAAACTGAGGTAAACATTTTGATAAAGGGATCATATTTTATTCATTTATAACATTGTTGGCAACCCTGTTTAGTATCCATATAATTGTTCAATATTGATATTCTAAAATACAATTAATGTAAACACTAAGCCTTAAATCATCACAGCAGATTCCATCTGTAATGGGTTTCTACTTTGTCATGTTAAAAGGAGAAAAGGTCGATCTCATTAGGTTTAGATTTAGGAGATCAGCCTCCCAGGCAAAGCTTCAGTATACATCCTAAAACAATACCACAACTGCATAAGCATAGCTTCAAATGTAAATTAAAATAACTTTTTTTTACATTTCACTTCCTATTCTATGGTGTTTGCAATCATTGACCTATCATCACTTAGCCTAAATCTGCCTTTACCTGGCTTTGAACATGTCTGGGGAAATCTAAAAGCTGGCAATGAAAAGCCTTCCTCATATCATTCAAAATCACCCGACAATTCTGAACCCACCTACTGTTCAGTACATAAATATAGACAATGCCAGTAGAGGCTGGCAGCGTTAAAAGGTCACACTGTCACATGATTTTAATGGAATGAGGAAGGCTCGAGAAGTGTGTGCACACTTTGTGTGTGCATGTGTGTAGGTGTGTGCTTGTAAGTGAGTATGGTATGTTGCTGGTCAGCAATGAGCTGCTGCTGTGCTATTTATGCTAGCATGGATTATTGTATTATTATTGATTGTTATTTATTGATGCTGTGTGTACATGGTTGTATGTTTGAAGCTGCTTACTCTTTAAGGTCTGCAATAGGTTGCACATAGTCCTGCCTGGCAGGGCCGGCGTCAGCACCCGGGCAACCGCCCAAGGCCCCGACGCCAGCAAGGGGCCCACACACATACAGAAAGGAAATTGCAAATCTGAGTACTATTTCTATGTACTACATGAGTACTACTTCTAATGTACTATTTCTATGCCAGCTATCCTACTCAAGCAGCCTTTAGGGCTAGAAACGTTTAGTTTTCACTAAACTAAACTGTATGCGTGCAGTGCAGTGAAACTTTTCAGATCTCCCTTTTTTTTGTCTTTTCCTGCTTGTGTCCTGTTCCCTTAGTCCTGCCTCTTCTCACTCCCTACTGGCTTCCATCCTTCTTCGGAAATCTGAAAGCTATTGGCTGATCTCAACATACAATTATACAAATGTGCCAATTAAAGACATTCTATAAATTGGCACATTTACTTTCCAGCAATCAAGACTTTCATTTGACAAGCGTTTTGTCGAGCCTCATTATCATAACGTCTAAACGCCTATTATAATTATAAACAATTTTAAACCATCATAAAAGGAAACCTTCCAAACTTCTGGAACCTCCAAATAAAAAGAAACACAAACCTGGATGTCAAAAACGAAAGGAAAAGCCTACTAAAAACAAAAAAAAAAAAAGCACACTGTCATGTACAGGTTTAGCGAGGGACTACTGATTATGAAAAACTTTTTGACAAAAATATTTTTGATTTGGGGGTGAAGGTGGGAGGGGGCACTGGAGGTCCATTGCCCGGGGCACACAAAAATCTGGTGCCGGCCCAGCTGCCTGGTCTACTATACCTTGTGTCTTTGAGGCCTCCTTGATTATCTTATGCAGTGATTTCATTTCTGCGTCCAATTCATCATAATTGATCTCCCTGGATTCCACTTTGGGAGCCTGGAAAAAGGAAGGATCTGTCCCCAGATAGGAGCACTGCAGATGACCATCGCTACTCAGAGTCACAACCACGCCCTTCAGATCCCTGGAAGAAAAAGCAGACAGATCAAATGTATGGGGTGTGAAACAAGCAATTAAATCACAACAATTTAAGGTAAAACTTAAATTGTTAGTGCCTAGCTTGACTTTTTGATTGAGATTTAATGCTTTTTCATTGTAATCAGCAGCACTCCAGGTAAGGTTTTGGGTATGGGAGTAACTTACCCTCTAATGTTAACACTGAGAGCAAAATGTACTTTCAGGGGGAACATTACCCTGAAGTCATGAGTAATCTCGATAAATACTGTACAATATTTAATGGTAATGGGGTAGGCATTAAAAAAGAGCCTTCCATTTTAACTGCAATGTTACTTTGAAATAATGTACCACCACTAGTAACCAGTCATCTAAGAGCCTTTTGGGAAAAAAAAAATTAATGAAAATGTTGCAAAGTATTAAGAGTATTCAAGTAATAATTCCATCATAAAAAAAAAAAACCAAAGCAGCAGTAGATTTTGACACCACTGACCAAAACACCTGTTGCCGGACTTTGAAAAAAACTAAAACAAACAAACAAACAAACAAACAAACAATCTCACTTCAGATCCAGTTAAATTTAAAAAGAGTAAGTAGCGGGGTTGTAGTGCACTGATAGTGTAAGGATTATTGCCCACATTGTCAAACAGGTAACAGAGCAAAAACAATTCACGATGTGGTACAGAACAGAAAAGCCAGAGCACTTGCTATGTTTTTTTTTGTTTGTTTGTTTGTTTTTCGCACTTCCTGCAGTGATTTAGAGGACAGATCTCAAACACCGGTGCACTAGAGCACTCATTTTGACAAGTGTTTAATTTCCAAAAGCAAAATGTTCAGAGTAAATAAAACACATGAATTAAAGTTTTACTGTAGGGTGTCGGGTTTACAACAAACCACATTGGCTACCTGCTGAGTCCTAGTATTCCTGCAATATGGAGGGCAGCAGTGTGGAGTAGTGATTAGGGCTCTGGACTCCTGACTGGAGGGTCGTGGGTTCAATCCCAGGTGGGGGACACTGCTGCTCTGTACCCTTGAGCAAGGTACTTTACCTAGATTGCTCCAGTAAAAACCCAACTGTATAAATGGGTAATTGTATGTAAAAATAATGTGTAAAAAAACAATGTATATACAGTACTGTGCAAAAGTTTTAGGCAGGTGTGAAAAAATGCTGTAAAGTAAGAATGCTTTCAAAAATAGACATGTTAATAGATTATATTTATCAATTAACTAAATGCAAAGTGAGTGAACAGAAGAAAAATCTAAATCAAATCCATATTTGGTGTGACCACCCTTTGCCTTCAAAACAGCATCAATTCTTCTAGGTACACTTGCACACAGTTTTTGAAGGAACTCGGCAGGTAGGTTGGCCCAAACATCTTGGAGAACTAACCACAGTTCTTCTGTGGATTTAGGCAGCCTCAGTTGCTTCTCTCTCTTCATGTAATCCCAGACAGACTTCGATGATGTTGAGATCAGGGCTCTGTGGGGCCATACCATCACTTCCAGGGCTCCTTGTTCTTCTTTACGCTGAAGATAGTTCTTAATGACTTTCGCTGTATGTTTGGGGTCGTTGTCATGCTGCAGAATAAATTTGGGGCCAATCAGATGCCTCCCTGATGGTATTGCATGATGGATAAGTATCTGCCTGTACTTCTCAGCATTGAGGAGACCATTAATTCTGACCAAATCCCCAACTCCATTTGCAGAAATGCAGCCCCAAACTTGCAAAGAACCTCCACCATGCTTCACTGTTGCCTGCAGACACTCATTCGTGTACCGCTCTCCAGCCCTTCGGCAAACAAACTGCCTTCTGCTACAGCCAAATATTTCAAATTTTGACTCATCAGTCCAGAGCACCTGCTGCCATTTTTCTGCACCCCAGTTCCTGTGTTTTCGTGCATAGTTGAGTCGCTTGGCCTTGTTTCCACGCCGGAGGTATGGCTTTTGGCCGCAAGTCTTCCATGAAGGCCACTTCTGACCAGACTTCTCGGACAGTAGATGGGTGTACCAGGATCCCACTGCTTTCTGCCAATTCTGAGCTGATGGCACTGCTGGACATCTTCCGATTGCGAAGGAAGTAAGCATGATGTGTCTTTCATCTGCTGCAGTAAGTTTCTTGGCTGACCACAGCGTCACGGTCCTCAACGTTGCCCGTTTCTTTGTGCTTCTTCAAAAGAGCTTGGACAGCACATCTGGAAACCCCTGTCTGCCTTGAAATTTCTGCCTGGGAGAGACCTTGCTGATGCAGTATAACTACCTTGTGTCTTGTTGCTGTGCTCAGTCTTGCCATGGTGTATGACTTTTGACAGTAAACTGTCTTCAGCAACCTCACCTTGTTAGCTGAGTTTAGCTGTTCCTCACCCAGTTTTATTCCTCCTACACAGCTGTTTCTGTTTCAGTTAATGATTGTGTTTCAACCTACATATTGAATTGATGATCATTAGAACCTGTTTGGTATAATTGTTTAATCATACACCTGACTATATGCCTACAAAATCCCTGACTTTGTGCAAGTGTACCTAGAAGAATTGATGTTGTTTTGAAGGCAAAGGGTTGTCACACCAAATATGGATTTGATTTAGATTTTTCTTCTGTTCACTCACTTTGCATTTAGTTAATTGATAAATATAATCTATTAACATGTCTATTTTTGAAAGCATTCTTACTTTACAGCATTTTTTCACACCTGCCTAAAACTTTTGCACAGTACTGTATATGTAAAAATAATGTGATATCTTGTAACAATTGTAAGTCGCCCTGGATAAGGGCGTCTGCTAAGAAATAAATAATATTTTTTCAGAAATATATCATTGGTTACCGATTAGTATTTTTGTCTTTATCTGCTCATGTTGTATCTACATTTTGATCATATAAATGAACACATATTGGAGGAATGTCCTCTGTATACACTATAGTGACTGGGCTGGGTCTGTTGATGATACTGCTTTTCAGGAATAGATGAAAATATTATTCTGAGAATGCACTTTTATTTCGAACAAACACCTCACGCAGTAAGACCAGATTACAAAATGATATAATATAAAAAAATAAAATAAAAAAGGACAAAACTGCAAACTTTACCAGAACTTACGCTTACTGGCACTGTAGTTCTAAACAACATTGATGGAGGAGCTGAATTTTTTCCCCCAGATAAGAGCCATCAACCAAAATTCGTCTTCTCCCAATAACACTATCAGAAAAGTACATCTTTAAAATGTTTTGAGAAAACCTAAAGAGTTCACCTTGGAGTGCTGCTTTGCTCTTGAAACAATTTACTGTGCTGTTCAGACACAAACACAACTGGTTGTTACAGACAGAGGCACAACCTAAAGTAAACTGCAGTACACATGCTTTGACAATGCCACTTGTACATACAACATTTATGTACAATTTAACTACGGTGACCAGATTTTTAAGTCCTTAACCTGAGACAGTATGGAAATATTGTGAATAACTTCCAACTTCCAAGCTACGGGGAAGCTCTAGGGTTTTTATTTTCACTTTGGCGATGTTTGATCTAATATCATATTGAAAGTGAATGCAGAGACTCACGGTGATATTCAGAGTAGAATCTTTTACTTTCAAAACCTTTTTTTGTGAATAAATGATCTTATTGTCTTTGTAATTTCATTTTTACACAACAAGTACAGTTATTACATTACACAGTAACAATTCAATAATTTAAATTTAGAGATTCTATTTTGTAGCTGATTACTGCTGCAAATCTAGTCCCTTTCCTGTCTAAGAAGCTGCATCTTCTCTCTTTGATTTCCACTTTCCATCTCGCTCTGCCTCTATCTCTATGCTATCCTCCAGTGTCCAATCTGCAAACCAGGCCTTTCCTGCATGAAAACATTACATATCTCAATATTTTTATATATGAAATGACTACTTCATAGAATCTTTTTTTTTCTTCAAAATACGACATGGTATTTGTTCTGATTTTTTTTCTTTTTTTCAATTTTTTTTGCAATAAACAATGTCCACTAAAATCAGCTTTTCTGAGTTTTGTTTAGTAGCTTCCCTGATTGCAGAAACAGGAATTTCTTTCTAAAGTAGTCATTAATAGGGGTCTACCTAAATCGCGATTTCATGGAAATTGTGAAATTGAGGGGTCACCGCGAAATTCACCTCTTAGGGGCCAATGCATACAACAAGTACGGAGAGGAAAAAAAAAAGATACCTGGTTTAAATGAACTACTGCACAACGCAGGTGACGCAAACTACATGTCTTCCTTCTGTAGATAGCCCTTTTTTATTCCTTCGCCGTCCTGTGTGCATTGCACTTAAGCAAAAAACAAACAAACAAAAAAACATCCACAAATAACATTTACAAAATAAATTCTCCAAAGAAGTTAACGTTCTTGTTTACTATTCAAATGACAAAGTTTTAATCAGCCTATCAGTGCGTCTTTGCTGCTATTATGTGACCTGTACTGTGCAGTAGGGGGTGGGACAAAGTTTCAATGGAATGCTGTGAATTTTTTTGTGTGTATTTGGAATTCCCATGGTGCCTTCCCAGTGAGACTCAAGCATGTTCCACTATTGAGATATGTCAGACATTTATTCCCGGATTTCTCTCCTTAGCTGCACTGTAGAAGGCAAATGGTGTTGTTGGTTGACCTTTTCCACTACAAACGTACCGCCATACTGATCTCTTCACTGTTCCGCCGATCCTGTCAACAAACCTTTTTCCATGAGATGTTGTGAAAAAGAGCCAGCTAACTTTGAAGCTGAATTTCTCCTCCCACAAATACAAGTTTGAGAAGAGGAACCACTGTTTGAATTGGGAGTTAGCCCCATCTGAAAAGATCTTGACTTCTTTGATTGCAGGGTATTTGCTCTTCAATGATATGGGTCATGAAGGTGTACATGCTAAATGATCAGTTACAGAAAGCCTCAAAGATACTGGAGTGAGTAACTCAATTTTGCAATGCTATTTTTGGGCTACTATTATGAGTCATGTCTTCGTTCACATGCTCTTTTATGATCAATAGGATTGGTATAATATATAGGCTATACGAAGAGCCTTTCTGGATGATAAAAAAAAATTCCATCATATTAATACTTGCTTACTAGTATTTCCTATCAATGATTATCTCTCACCTTAGTGTGCCATGTATTCCTGGATGGATGTGGATTACCACACCACCTGTTCAACCATGTGTTCATTTGTGAACATAAGATGGCATACCAGGAAGCTGAAAGTGATATCTCATTGCACATGCACAGTGTTTAACACTTAAAATATGGTGTCTGACATACAAAAAAAATGTACGTCCAACACAAGGACTTCTGCTAAACTAGAGATTGAGCAATCAGTATGGTAAATATGTTGAGGATATCATTTGTGCTTTGAACCTTTAGCATGAAATTAATTTTAAAACTTAAAGCAGGAGCAAACTAAAAAAAATATGCTTTACAAATCCTGTGTATATGTCCACCATGATAGGATGATTTTGAAAAATTACCCCTTGGGTCGACCGTCCTGTGGAATTGCCCTATTATAGTTTATTAACATACATTTGCCTATTGTTTTGCTTTTACTTATTCAGTTAATTTCATATGTTGATGGACATGTGTCATGACAATTAATACATATGCATTTATTTATTTATTGATTCATATTGTGTCTGGTGGCTAACTCTGTCTTAAAGAATGCTTAGCTTGCTTCGAGGGTGTTCTCTTAGCCAGAGAGTACTATATATATATATATATATATATATATATATATATATATATATATATATATATATATATATATATATATATATATATATATATATATATATATATATATATATATATATATATATATATATATATATATATATATATATATATATATATATATATATATATATATATATATATATATATATATATATATATATATATATATATATATATATATATATATATATATATATATATATATATATATATATATATATATATATATATATATATATATATATATATATATATATATATATACACACACACACAGTGCCTTGCATAAGTATTCAACCCCTGACCAATTTTCTCATATAACTGAATTACAAATGGTACATTGAAATTTCGTTCTGTTTGATATTTTATTTTAAAACACTGAAAATCAATTATTGTAAGGTGACATTGGTTTTATGTTACGAAATATTTGTAAGAAAAATAAAAAACTGAAATATCTTGCTTGCATAAGTATTCAACCCCTGTGCTGTGGAAGCTCCCAGTTTACACCGATGAAAGAAATTGCCCTAACGAGGACACAATTACCTTACCATTGGCCTCCACCTGTGAACCATTAAAGTTGCTGTCACATTTTCTGGATAAAAACCCCACTGTTGAAAGATCATTGGTCAGGCTGTGAATCTGAAGGAAAATGAAGACCAAAGAGCATTCTACAGACGTTAGAGATAAAGTAATACAAATGCATAGATTAGGGAAAGGGTACAAAATAATATCCAAGTGTTTGGATATCCCAGTGAGCACAGTTGGATCAATAATCAGGAAGTGGAAGCTGCATCACACCACCTAGGCACTGCCAAGAAAAGGCTGTCCCTCAAAACTCAGCGCTCAAACAAGAAGGAGACTTGTGAGAGAAGCCACAGAGAGGCCAGCAATCACTTTGAAGGAGCTACAGTGGCTGGTAGTGGAGTAATGGTGCACCAGTCAACCATATCAAGAGCTCTGCATAACACTGGCCTGTATGGGAGGGTGGCAAGAAAGAAGCTGTTACTCAAAAAGTACCATCTGAAAGCACGTCTGGAGTTTGCCAGAAAGCATGAGAGTGACCCAGCTGCGATGTGGGAAAAGGTTTTGTGGTCAGAGACCAAGATAGAGCTTTTTGGCCAAAACTCAAAGCGCTACGTGTGGCGCAAACCTAACACTGCCCATGCCTCAAGACACACCAACCTGAACAACCTGGAGCAAATCTGCCAAGAAGAATGGGCCAAAATCACTCTGACACTGTGTGAAAAAATTGGTACATACTTACCCCAAAAGACTTAAAGCTGTTATTGCAGCGAAAGGTGGCTCAACCAAATATTAATGTGTGGGGGTTGAATACTTATGCAAGAAAGATATTTCAGTTTTTTATTTTTCTTAAAAATATTTCCCAACATAAAACCAGTGTTTCAGTGTTTTAAAATAAAATATCAAACAGAACGAAATTTCATTGTACCATTTGTAATTCAGTAATATGAGAGAATTGGTCAGGGGTCTGAATACTTTTGCAAGGCACTGAAATATATATATATATATATATATATATATATATATATATATATATATATATATATATATATATATATATATATATATATATAGCGTTGTCACATTAAAAATGTATCATTTTCTCTGGAGTTATTATACAACAAATGTTCCTAAATAACAGTAAACACTAAATTTTTTACATCCACTTTTAAAGACAATCAGGGAATTATCAAACAAAAATAAAAACATAAATAAATGTAGAAATAACAAGAGACAAGTGAAATGTTCCCTTTTTGTACTGGACAGGACGATCTTTAGCAGAAATATTTCCGATCTTTGATGCAGCTGGTGACTTTTTTGTAGAAGCAAACTAAACCAGCTGCCAGTTAGAGGGCCCCGGACTACAATGCTCTTTTACAAGTGCAAAAATATTCCTCATTAAAGCCATCCAACAGCAGTGTGCACTACTGCTCAAAAAGCTCATCCTATGGTACAAGAGATTTTTAATTTATTGCTTGTTTTATAAAGGTTTATGCTAGCCGTGTTGCTCTATGTGATCGTTTATTACATTAGTAAAACGCTTCCCAGTTGGGTGATGTATGCCAGCTGCTGAATGTTGGAGTGTTGTGGTTAAATTAAGATGAATCTGGCAAATGACAGTCCCATTATTCATTTTCAGGTTCTTTTACCAATATTTTATATAAACCTCCATAGTATTGCAAACATTTCAGCAGCAAACCTGTTTAACCTTTGCACATTATATACTTCTGCAGATGTTCAAATGTAATGTCCAGAAATATTCAAAGTCAAACCTCTCATGTTATTATTTTTTTATATATATGTTATTTTACTTTTTTATTTCATATTATTTTACAGCATCCCACTCCAGATGTTTTTATTTGGATTGGCAAGTCTAGTTAACAGCCTGCTCGTACAATCAATTGTAACACCTTATCTAATTACATTGCATTTCTCTCTGTAGGGTCAAGATGAATCCAATGGGACAGTTTTACTCAAATAAGCAAAATTAACATGAAATGAAATACTAAATCTATTGTGGCAATTGAAAAAGGGAGATAGGAACTGTCTACATGTGGTTCCCATTGCAAGGGCTGCTTCTTGGAAATATTCCTGTAATGATTGTAGCATATGTTGTTCAGTACAGTGTGACAGATTACAAAACGGGTAAAGAAGCAGAGCCCTCTTTCTTTTCAACTGGACTTTGGGTCCACTAACAACTCTCTATACCTTCACTATGGCCTCAATCTGTTATTTTTATTTGCCGCTATAAAGAGAATGACCAGACGGCCCTATAAAATGTACTTGGCAGTGCTCTTTGGGGAGGTAGCCAGCCCAGCTGCCTAAGCTGTCCATCTGGCCAGCTGGCTGTCCATCTATCTGGACAGCTTGCACAATATTCTCCTGAGCTTCCCTGGTATAATTAACCCTCAGCAGGAAAATAAACGTTCTTTGAAATGTTCTTTTCCAGTAATGTAGACATATTTAAATATGAGCATTCTTCAACTTTGCATTGCAACTGAGCAATAGGGGGAAACTGGAAACTGGTTTTGTGATAGCTGTGCTGTAATAAAATATATTTTCCCACTTCAGCCTTTAACGGCTCAGGCAGTCTGATTTTCTTTTTACGGCTCTTATAAAAACTAAATTATTGAGCTTGCTTTTTTGATTCCTTGAAAAAAAATAACATTTTAAATTTGGCCTAATCATTTCTATAATTTTGGCATTATAAAACCAGAGCAGCTTGAGAAACAACTGTAACGCAACAAGGTAGCTTGAACAGCCTGTATGCGGAAAGAGCTCTTAAGCTTGGCAGAGCTACTGTGTAGTAGCACCAACTGCTCTACTAAGGGTAGTAACTCACTGTCACAAGGATGGCTGTAGGGGTCGACGTCAGACCCGGAACAAACACACAGCACTGCGAGTGAAATGAAAGGAATCCACAGCAGATTGGGGCACTTTTATTAAATTAACAAAATAAAAAGGTTTGAACAAACGAAAAATGGCACGTTTGCCAAACAAACAGACAAAACAAATACCAGAGAAAGTCCTGACTTGAATCCAATCGAAAATTTATGGCGAGACTTGAAGATTGCCATCCATCGACAATCCCCAACAAACTTATCAGAACTGGAGCAATTTTCCCGTGAAGAATGGGCAAAAATGTCACCATCCTACTGTGCAAAGCTAGTAAAGACCTATCCAAAAAGACTCATAGCAGTAATTGCTGCAAAAGGTGCTTCTAACAAGTACTGACTTAAGGGGCTGAATACTTAAGCAACCAGTGAATTTCATTTTGTACATTTTCTCTGCAAGTTTTGCTGAAATTTAACCTCCTCCTCATATAACAGTGTTCAATTTAATCACTACAGCTTTGAATAAACTCCTCATATAACAGTGTTCAATTTAATCACTACAGCTTTGAATAAAAACAGTTAGTTTGAAAAACTGTGCATACATTATTTGTAATTCAACAAAATGTGACATTATTGGTAGGGGGTGAATATTTCTGCAAACACTGTACATATGTGTGTGACTAGTCCATTTTTAAATATCAAGAAATCATTTAATATAAATGATGAAGATGTCGAAATAAATGTGTTCTAGTATATATCCATGTTGTCAAAACAAGTTAATTGTCATTAAACTCGGGTGTCCTATAATACACATTTGCGTAGATAAAAGTGCCTGGGTTCTGCAAAAATCTGCAAAAAAAACAAGAAAAAGGAGATTTTTTTTTCCCCCTACTTTGGCAACTTATTTCTCTCACTGTATGACAGGTATTTTCCTACATTTCACCTAAGAGTGTTGGGAACTACAAATTAAAAGTGAAATGCTGTTTTTAGTTGACTTACTTTTGCTGTGCCAATACCCTGAAAACATGCCCTATCCTTGCTGTATAGAGTCTCTGGCAGTTCTCGCGCTTCACTGATAACTTGGCACGAGGAACTACCGTTCCTCTCAATCCCTACACTTCTGTTCATCCAGTTGAACATCAATCCGGGTTTGTCCAAATGTTTTGAGTGTTTTGCAGTGGCTCGCAAGTGACTGGGAATGCTCATGTTTTTGTGCTGACTTAATTAGACATTCTAGATTGCTGTAACCAGTGCTGTTCCATATCGCCTTTTCTGTACTGAACAAAAGACAGTTACAGCATTATTTTTTTTTTTTTTAAATGACAGCACCGGTAAGCCACGGATACCTTTAATAATTAGAATTTTGGAAGTGGGGAGAATATCCCTTCCCTTCCTGTGTCAGTTCGGATATTTGTGGTGTATACCTCCCTTTTTTTAACAACTTCCCATTTTTTATGAGAAAGTTCTTCTTGAAAATTGATTTGTAACCAAATCGACCCCGATGTCCCAGTTTTCTTTTATTTAATTTGTAAAAAGTAATTTGAAATATTACTTCAAAGTGCTCAATAACAGTCTCTATAATAAGCAATATCACACAAAATTCAGCTACACTGTTTACCCTAGCATATTTAGCTCCTGCCTCTGCTCACTAATGATTGGACAGCTGCAAAACCAGGGTAGATCTTTGACTTTCCCATTGGTTAAACTCCCAAGACCTTCAGCTGCTTAAGATTGAATCTAGCACCTTGCAGACAATACTATCATAGCATCAAAGGGTATGAATACTTTTGAATTAACATTTTTTGATTGAAAATAACTGTAGACATCTATTTCTTGTAACTTTTTTTTCCTCATCCACAAAAGCAAAACTTTTGCTACAGAAGATCTTTCCTATTTTTTTATTTTTGAGAAATTTCTAGAAATGATCAATTTCCATTGGGGTATGTAAATTTTTGACTACAACTGTATGTGCGTGTGTGTGTGTGTATATACAGTATATATATATATATATATATATATATATATATATATATATATATATATATATATTAGGGCTGTTGTTCACAGTTAACTTCTGCAATTAACATGTTATTTTTTTTGGCGATTCATTTTTTTAACACGTGTTAAATCGCATTGCTGAGCCTTTCTGCACACCATACTTCAATCCCACCCGCAGCAACATTGGATTGAGTGCCTGAGTGCAGTTTTTGTTTAAATAGAAAGTTAGTCACTGAACCACTTAATGGAGCAAAGCACTAATTGTTTATTTTTTTTTTATGTTCTGTCAGCTCACTGGACAGAAAGACGCTTACTTGTCCACTGTCAAAGTGAGCTCCAGTATCACTCACGAGTACATCTAGTCTGCTGCGTGCTGAACACACCTTCACTTCTTAAAATACACTAGCAGCTCTTCTGCTACAGCCAATAACAATACAACAACAAATTAAACCCACCAGTGTCGACAGAAATTCAGGATCACTGCAAGCCCATGAATCAAGCTAAGTATGATAATATAAGCAGTAGGCTGCTGTGACAGGATGGCTGTAGTGCATTGCTGCGGTGACGTCACAGACCAGAACAGAAACCAAAACTAGGAAATAGCAGGGCAAAACTGAAGCAGCGCTCAGCGCGTTTATTAAATAATAATAATAAAAACAAAAGGTTGCAAAACCAGCATACGTAGCAATTGTTTATTTATTTTCTCCCACAGACATATGTCTCTCCTCTGACACACTCCACATAATGAGCTGGGAGTGGGTCTTTTATATCTGTGGCTGGAGCCTTAATGACCTATTAAACAATGACCTTATTAAGGCTCCAGCCACATTCCCACAAGCTTTTACAGGGATGGGGATTCAACCCCATCCACACAAGCTACACTTTGAGACCGGCTTTTTCGCCGGTCTCAAATAGTAAACAATGACGGACGGCTTTCGTCCATCCGCACAAAACACATGTTGCAAATACCAAACAACAACAACAACAATAATAATAAAATTACAAAAATAGCGCACAATATATATATAGGGGCGGGGATCCCTGTCACACCTGTGTTGATTTGGTTTTTTTTGCGCGCGTAGTATGTAAAGCCTACCAATTGTTCTGCTGGCAAATACTGTAACTAAGCGCTGGGTCTCTATTAAATGCCAGGTTTCTGTCATTACCATTGAAGCTGAGGAAGATGAGGAGGCGCCTGAGCGTAATGAACTGCTAATAAGTGACAGCGATGAAAGTGACTCTCAGGATTAATAGATAATAATAATAAAAAACTTAAATTAAAGGTAGGCCTACATGTAATGCATATTTGTTTAATGCAGTTATAATGTTAAGTCTTGATCATTTTAATTGTGTTGAAAGTAGGCTAGATACAAACCTCTTGGTGTATTTTAACATGTTTTGTTGTATTAACAATGTACAAGTTTGATATTAAACAATATATTATTTTTGATTTTTTGTTCATTTTTAAACATTTCTAAGTTTGTATTATTATTATTATTATTATTATTATTATTATTATTATTATTATTATTATGCTGTAAGCATGGCCTACTCGCCTGTGTTCCGATCTGTGGAGTCCCCTTTATCTTTGATATTGGGGGACTTCAATGTCTGGGCCAACAGTGCAGCTTGCCGAGTTAGTTCATTTGTATAACTCTTCACTTAAACGCTCTTGATTCAGTGGCTCCCAAAAAAATGGATTTGTCCCAAGTGTGCCCACTAAACCCTGGTTTTACACAAAACCTGATTATTTTTAGAAGACAAGTACCCTCAGCTGAGCGCCATCGGCATAAAACAAATCTATTAGCTGACGAAATCGCTCTCTAATTGAACAGGAAACAAGGAAACAATATCACCAAGCTATGAGGCTAAGAAATCCTATCTAGCGACTAGGATTGAAACTGCTAGGAACCGACCTGGGGAATCATTCAGTGTGCTTGGTCAATTGTCCAACCCTCACCCTCAGCGGTAACCTGTCATGCCATTCTTTCATTGACAATAAAATACAAGATCTTAGAATGTCCATTTCCAACACCTCTGTTCAAGCCCCCTCTGGTTTTCAGGTGAGAGCTCCACAGTCTCACTCTCTGCACGAGTTCAGATAAGTTTCTCTGTCTGAGCTCGTAGCAAACCTTACAAAGATGAAGCCTACTTTCTGTGACAGCGATGTCATTCAGTACTGTTCAAACAGAGCTGTTCAATTCTTGGGCCTATTCTGCAAAAATGATTAATCAGTCATTTTCTCAGGGCTCCTTCCCTCAGAACTTGAAACTTGCATCAGTTTCCCCATTGTTAAAGAAAGCTAATCTGGGCCATAATGCGTTTAATAATTATCGACCCATATCAAATCTTTTGTTTTTAGGCAAACTCATTGAAAAACATGCTGCTCAACAGCTGCAAGAACATGTGTCCTCCTGTGGACTCTCTGACTGAGAAACTGCAGGTTTATAATCCGATAAGGAGTTTGAGGTCCTCGCACACCATGTTCCTGTGTCAGCCACGTTTTAAACAAACGTTTTGGAGCTCACGCTTTTTCGGCCCTGGGTCGACAGATTTGGAATGCTCTGCCTGTAGAACTCCGGCTTACCGCTGAAATTCTCCCTTTCAGGACGAAACTAAAAACATTCTTATTTTACAACGTATGCTAATTCAATTGGGAGAATGTATTATTATTATTATTATTATTATTATTATTATTATTATTATTATTATTATTATTACAATGGTAGATCTAATTCTTGTTCTTGTTCATTTTCCAACGTTTTGCATACCGAATCTTGTTAACCACTGCATATAAAAAGACAGGAATAATACTTTCGCTTTATACTTGAGGGTGTACAATACAATGTAATGTAATATAATGTAACAAAACTGTTACTTAGTTCCCACTGACACACAACCTTTTAGCAAAGTTGCTGGAATGTTTCAATTGTGTTAGCGGCTTCTCAATGACCGCATGAAGCATGTGAAGCTCATGATCTAATATAAATGCCAGTCTCAAACAACAACAACAACAACAACAACAACAGAATAAAACAAATTTAAATTTGATGGATGTAGTAATTGTATCAATTTAACATGAGATTAACTAGGAATCATTTTTTAATCACTTGACAACCCTGAGAGAGAGAGAGAGAGAGAGAGACACATATTCATATATAAATAAAAGTAGTGCCAGGAAGAAAAAAAAATGTACCATTGAAAACATAACGGAATCTTGAAAATGCACTAGTAGTCTTAAAGCTTCAATAGAGAATCCACAAAGCTGAACAATAAAACAGTGCTCTGCCAGGAAAAATATCATTCAAAACCACAAAATGAATCTGAAAATCATTTTCCACCATTTAGGTAGGATTATTGCAACCAATAAGAAACCCAATAGTACTACTTGGTGACATTTTGGTTATTTATTTTTACAAGTGTTCCCTCCCACCCTTTCTCATTCCAATGGCATGGTGTGGTATCGGTTCTGGAAAACTAAACTAAAATCACTGTGACTCAATCAACCATTTTTATGGACATAAACAGTGAATTTCCCAGCCAAGCTAGACTGCAGAAGAACATCCCTGTAAGTTTTCCCGCTTCAGAATTTTTAAATATGCTTGCATGGGTGGATTCTAGGAGAATACAGTACTGTGAAATGTTTAATAGTTTTTGCATTTTGTGGTCAAATAGTTGAAGAGCATGTAACCTTGTGTTGGCCTACTATAAAACTATGCAATAAGATGATTAGCATGAAAGGCACTCAAGCAAATCTTAATATCAGCTGAAAAAAACAACAACTGATCAACCAGTTTACAGGACAAAGGGGTTAAAGTTAAGAATGACACTAGCTTTTGTACAATAGCAAAATAACTATTCAGG
Source organism: Acipenser oxyrinchus oxyrinchus (assembly GCA_030684275.1). Classification (NCBI taxonomy): domain Eukaryota; kingdom Metazoa; phylum Chordata; class Actinopteri; order Acipenseriformes; family Acipenseridae; genus Acipenser; species Acipenser oxyrinchus. Next base: position 28,774,592 of record CM060250.1, read on the forward strand.
CACTGTGCGTGCGTGTGTGCGTGATTAGAACAGAAATTTAACAGATTCTACAACAAAAAACCTGAGCTTTTCAAAATCTTATACAAGCGTCAACCTCTTTAAAAAAAAAAAAAAAAAAAGTCTCAGAGAGCAGTAAAGCAGTCTGGTAGGCAAAATAAATAAATAAAATTAAGCCTTTGAATCAAGTTTCAGATCATCGTGACTCCCAACTCAAGCAGTCACAGGTTAAAAAAAAAGCACTTGCTCCATTAGCAGCAGTGAGAGTGGATGCAGATCTGATAAGAAAAGAACCTGGAGACTTCAAATGAGAAAGGGTCATTTTATCTAACATCACACCATGAAATGATAAAGGGAATTCTCTTTCAACTTGACATCACAAAACATCTTGGAAGGAAGCTTTTTACCAGTACAGAATTGAATGTTTAAAAAAATAACAGGGGGCCTACCTGAAAGCAAAATAAAGCAGGAGCATTAAATTCTACGCACTCTGTCTTTAAGTTTGTCCTGCGATGGATGAACAGGCGACAATGCTATCAGATGATACACGCTGGAGCAGAAGGCTCAGTTTTGCAGCATTGTGTTGTCAGTTGTGTTTTGGCAGACAGGAATTCACCAGAGATTTAAACTGATGAAGTTGCAGACTCCGCTCAATGGAAGAGATTTTAACTATAACAAAAAACTCATTTAGCTGATGATGACAGATTTGCTCTTTAAAGTGCAAGTAATATTGTGGCTAAATGTAAACAAAGAAAGGCAACAACTGATCCATGAAGGACAAGAATGTTGAAATCACACAATGATCACTTCCCCAGCCATTAAGACTATCTGTTACATTATCAGATCAGAAATATCTGAATAAAGAGTGTGTCCTTTGGAGGGTTTTGATGGGGCCCAGTAAGGAACAGCTATCATATAAATGTTCTAGAGGCCATCATTGGCCACCACCAAGACCAAACCATTAAGCAGCTTTAGCTGGTACAAAAATATGATTTTGAGGGGCTCCCGAGTGGCACATCCATTAAAAGCACTTGCGTAGTGCAGGATGCGCCCTATAGCCTGGAGGTCGCCGGTTCGAGTCCAGGCTATTCCTTTGCCAACCGAGGACGGGAGCTCCCAGGGGGCGGCGCACAATTGGCCGGGCGCCGCCCGGGGGGAGGGAGGGTTAGGTCGGCCGGGGTGTCCTCAGCTCACCGCGCACCTGCGACCCCTGTGGTCTCGCCGGGCGACTGCGGGCTTGCCTGTAAGCTGCGTTGTCCTCCGACGCTGTAGCGCTGGGTGACTGCATGGTGAGTCTACAGTGTGTAAAAAAAGCGGTCGGCTGACAGTACACGCTTCAGAGGAAAGCGTGTGCTCATCTTCACCGCTCCCGAATCAGCACGGGGGAGAAAACCAAAAAAAAATTGCAGACTACTAAATTTATATTAAAAAAAAAATATATATATATATATATATATATATATATATATATAACAAAAGTTTTAGGCAGGTGTGAAAAAATGCTGTAAAGTAAGAATGCTTTCAAAAATAGACATGTTAATAGTTTATATTTATCAATTAACAAAATGTAAAGTGAGTGAACAAAAGAAAAATCTACATCCAATCAATATTTGGTGTGACCACCCTTTGCCTTCAAAACAGCATCAATTCTTCTAGGTACACTTGCACACAGTTTTTGAAGGAACTCGGCAGGTAGGTTGGCCCAAACATCTTGGAGAACTAACCACAGTTCTTCTGTGGATTTAGGCAGCCTCAGTTGCTTCTCTCTCTTCATGTAATCCCAGACAGACTCGATGATGGTGAGATGAGGGCTCTGTGGGGGCCATACCATCACTTCCAGGACTCCTTGTTCTTCTTTACGCTGAAGATAGTTCTTAATGACTTTCGCTGTATGTTTGGGGTCGTTGTCATGCTGCAGAATAAATTTGGGGCCAATCAGATGCCTCCCTGATGGTATTGCATGATGGATAAGTATCTGCCTGTACTTCTCAGCATTAGGAGACCATTAATTCTGACCAAATCCCCAACTCCATTTGCAGAAATGCAGCCCCAAACTTGCAAGGAACCTCCACCATGTTTCACTGTTGCCTGCAGACACTCATTCGTGTACCGCTCTCCAGCCCTTCGGCGAACAAACTGCCTTCTGCTACAGCCAAATATTTCAAATTTTGACTCATCAGTCCAGAGCACCTGCTGCCATTTTTCTGCACCCCAGTTCCTGTGTTTTCGTGCATAGTTGAGTCGCTGGCCTTGTTTCCACGCCGGAGGTATGACTTTTGGCCGCAAGTCTTCCATGAAGGCCACTTCTGACCAGACTTCTCCGGACAGTAGATGGGTGTACCAGGGTCCCACTGCTTTCTGCCAATTCTGAGCTGATGGCACTGCTGGACATCTTCCGATTGCGAAGGGAAGTAAGCATGATGTGTCTTTCATCTGCTGCAGTAAGTTTCCTTGGCCGACCACTGCGTCTCACGGTCCTCAACGTTGCCCGTTTCTTTGTGCTTCTTCAAAACAGCTTGGACAGCACATCTGGAAACCCCTGTCTGCCTTGAAATTTCTGCCTGGGAGAGACCTTGCTGATGCAGTATAACTACCTTGTGTCTTGTTGCTGTGCTCAGTCTTGCCATGGTGTATGACTTTTGACAGTAAACTGTCTTCAGCAACCTCACCTTGTTAGCTGAGTTTGGCTGTTCCTCACCCAGTTTTATTCCTCCTACACAGCTGTTTCTGTTTCAGTTAATGATTGTGTTTCAACCTACATATTGAATTGATGATCATTAGCACCTGTTTGGTATAATTGTTTAATCATACACCTGACTATATGCCTACAAAATCCCTGACTTTGTGCAAGTGTACCTAGAAGAATTGATGCTGTTTTGAAGGCAAAGGGTTGTCACACTTCTTCTGTTCACTCACTTTGCATTTAGTTAATTGATAAATATAATCTATTAACATGTCTATTTTTGAAAGCATTCTTACTTTACAGCATTTTTTCACACCTGCCTAAAACTTTTGCACAGTACTGTATATATATATGATTTTGTATATTAATACAGGTACACAAAGGAATTATAACTGGTGAGATAAATCTTACCTGTTCTGTACTTGTATTCTCTTGTCTTGCATAGTTTTGAAAAAAGCACATACATGTACTGTATTATCAGTCATTCATTTTCATATTATCTGATGCCATACAAGGTTAAAGAAAGTTTTCAGTTTGCATGCTTTCGTTCCTGTTATTAACCAACCAGTTGCTCCCCCGAATGAGTGACACGCTTTGCAGCCAGTGAAATGTCTTGACCCTGAATACACATTGCTGAGGAGAAATGAACAGGGAAGTGCAAATGTAACAGACTACCTGCTAGTAAGGCATGCAAAAAGAAACCTTTCTTTAATGTGGTATAGAGCTAGTTCATGCTCTTTCAAAACTGCACATAGCGAATAGATGAGCATGGCAGGTTTAGGGATTTATTTCAAGCTATTACCCCTTTAAACAGGAATGCCCAAAAAAACATGTAAACATGACATGCAAAAGAACACTAATAGCGGGGCAACTGCTGTACCTTAAAAAAGCAAAAAAGAAAAAGTTAGGAAAATGAAAAAAATTACAATTAAAAAAAACAATCAAGGATACCCGTGTAATTCCAGATATGTTCTTTACTCACTGGAAGTTGGCCACTCTGATGGCAACAGGAACATGTGGAAGCTGAGCAGCCCACTGTAGTGTCACATCCTGGTAAACCAGCAGCATGTTATTATGGTTCCCAATGAGACTGTTTGATGTTCCTTCACATACTGCAGCACAAAGAAAACCAGAGACAGAAGAAAAAAAATCTAGTTGCAGAGCAAATATCAGTACATGTATACATTTCTTCCAACAAACCAAATGGAGGGAGCTTGGGTACTTTATTTGCTTATCAGGAATTTTTGTCTTGTGTCATGGTTTAGTGTTTGACATTTTCCTAGGTTGTGTGGGAAAGTTTAAATATTTGCAGGAGTTTAAATATATTGAAATAAAATTTCGGATTTGGTTTGATTATTAGTTGTGGTGGTGATTGTATGGTTTGCCATTCCAGAAACAGAATGGGGTTCAGTCTTCCGGGAAAACTAAAGAGACTTAATAAATATAAAAGACAAACATTTCTAACATTATTATTAAATATACTGCAGCTAGTGGAAAGTACTATAGACAGTACATAAGACAATATCCAAAATAACCAAACATTTACACTTAAAGTTCAGTTAAAATGTTGGAAGTTAAAGAATTTTCTACCCACACAATTCCAGTAGAATGTCACTGCCTATATTTACTGCCCATTGTTCTTGTAACAATTGTGCATGAAAAGTTTTATCAAATTTGACCAAGCAGTATCCTATCCATAAAAGCTGTGTTAGAACTAAGCAGTGCCACGGTTTAGATAATATAAAAAGTGGATGAGTGATTCTTAAGATATTGCTAAAAATATACAGTACTGTGCAAAAGTTTTAGGCAGGTGTGAAAAAATGCTGTAAAGTAAGAATGCTTTCAAAAATAGACATGTTAATAGGTTATATTTATCAATTAACTAAATGCAAAGTGAGTGAACAGAAGAAAAATCTAAATCAAATCCATATTTGGTGTGACCACCCTTTGCCTTCAAAACAGCATCAAGCATCAATTCTTATAGGTAGACTTGCACACAGTTTTTGAAGGAACTCGGCAGGTAGGTTGGCCCAAACATCTTGGAGAACTAACCACAGTTCTTCTGTGGATTTAGGCAGCCTCAGTTGCTTCTCTCTCTTCATGTAATCCCAGACAGACTCGATGATGTTGAGATCAGGGCTCTGTGGGGCCATACCATCACTTCCAGGACTCCTTGTTCTTCTTTACGCTGAAGATAGTTCTTAATGACTTTCGCTGTATGTTTGGGGTCGTTGTCATGCTGCAGAATAAATTTGGGGCCAATCAGATGCCTCCCTGATGGTATTGCATGATGGATAAGTATCTGCCTGTACTTCTCAGCATTGAGGAGACCATTAATTCTGACCAAATCCCCAACTCCATTTGCAGAAATGCAGCCCCAAACTTGCAAGGAACCTCCACCATGCTTCACTGTTGCCTGCAGACACTCAGTCGTGTACACTCTCCAGCCCTTCGGCGAACAAACTGCCTTCTGCTACAGCCAAATATTTCAAATTTTGACTCATCAGTCCAGAGCACCTGCTGCCATTTTTCTGCACCCCAGTTCCTGTGTTTTCGTGCATAGTTGAGTCGCTGGCCTTGTTTCCACGCCGGAGGTATGGCTTTTTGGCCGCAAGTCTTCCATGAAGGCCACTTCTGACCAGACTTCTCCGGACAGTAGATGGGTGTACCAGGGTCCCACTGTTTTCTGCCAGTTCTGAGCTGATGGCACTGCTGGACATCTTCCGATTGCGAAGGGAAGTAAGCATGATGTGTCTTTCATCTGCTGCAGTAAGTTTCCTTGGCCGACCACTGCGTCTCGGTCCTCAACGTTGCCCGTTTCTTTGTGCTTCTTCAAAAGAGCTTGGACAGCACATCTGGAAACCCCTGCCTGCCTTGAAATTTCTGCCTGGGAGAGACCTTGCTGATGCAGTATAACTACCTTGTGTCTTGTTGCTGTGCTCAGTCTTGCCATGGTGTATGACTTTTGACAGTAAACTGTCTTCAGCAACCTCACCTTGTTAGCTGAGTTTGGCTGTTCCTCACCCAGTTTTATTCCTCCTACACAGCTGTTTCTGTTTCAGTTAATGATTGCGTTTCAACCTACATATTGAACTGATGATCATTAGCACCTGTTTGGTATAATTGTTTAATCATACACCTGACTATATGCCTACAAAATCCCTGACTTTGTGCAAGTGTACCTAGAAGAATTGATGCTGTTTTGAAGGCAAAGGGTTGTCACACCAAATATGGATTTGATTTAGATTTTTCTTCTGTTCACTCACTTTGCATTTAGTTAATTGATAAATATAATCTATTAACATGTCTATTTTTGAAAGCATTCTTACTTTACAGCATTTTTTCACACCTGCCTAAAACTTTTGCACAGTACTGTACATTACACCAACAAAGATATATTCCAATGCCAGGATTGTAAAACACTGGTTTTAATTGTGTCATTATAACAGCCGGCAATCAGTCTAATCTGAGGCCCTCACACACACTTTGCAAATGACAGGCAGTGACTGCTGTTCATCCCACTTGAACGAAACTCTTCTGTTTAAACAATTATGCAATTTACCTCAGCTTTTATTCACTACTGTGGTCAAAAAATGAAAGTATTTTTATATCTGCCACACATGTGGCAACAGTTTCACAGATGCAACCTCACCTTAACAAGCCTTGTTCGAGTTTATGTTGACTCAGAAATGTCTTCATCTAGACAATGTGGGGAAGCTATAGAAAAGGCCAACAAGATGCTCGGATATATTGTGAAAAGTGTTGAATTTAAATCAAGGGAAGTAATGTTAAAACTTTACAATGTATTAGTAAGACCTCATCTAGAATGTGTTCAGTTCTGGTCACCTCGCTACAAAAAGGATATTGCTGCTCTAGAAAGAGTGCAAAGAAGAGCAACCAGAATTATCCCAGGTTTAAAGGAGTGTGGAGTAGTGGTTAGGGCTCTGGACTTGACCGGAGGGTCGTGGGTTCAGTCGCAGGTGGGGGACACTGCTGCTGTACCCTTGAGCAAGGTACTTTACCTAGATTGCTCCAGTAAAAACCCAACTGTATAAATGGGTAATTGTATGTAAAAATAATGTGATATCTTGTAACAATTGTAAGTCGCCCTGGATAAGGGTGTCTGCTAAGAAATAAATAATAAATAATAATAAAAGGCATGTTGTATGCAGACAGGCTAAAAATTCTTGCACAAAGAAGACTACGATCTGATTCAAGCATTCAAAATTCTAAAAGGTATTGACAATGTCAACCCAGGGGACTTTTTCGACCTGAAAAAAGAAGCAAGGACCAGGGGTCACAAATGGAGATTAGATAAAGGGGCATTCAGAATAGAAAATAGGAGGCACTTTTTTTTACACAGAGAATTGTGAGGGTCTGGAACCAACTCCCCAGTAATGTTGTTGAAGCTGACACACTGGGATCCTTCAAGAAGCTGCTGCTTGACATTCTGGGATCAATAAGCTACTAACATCCAAAAGAGCAAGATGGGCCGAATGGCCTTCTCTCGTTTGTAAACTTTCTTATGTTCTTACATGCCAGAGAGACATGTATATCAAATTGGAGGAAATTTACTAACCACTGCATACATTGACTAAGTTAGGTTAATTATTTTGGTACAGATGTAGTCATTTAGACCGTTGTACATTCATTTCAAATGTAGTAATTGTTTTTAAACAAACACAGAATGCACAGACAATCAGAAGGACTTGGAGACTATTCATAAAGAAAGATAATAATTTGCCATACAATTTGTGTTCAGATTCATTTCAGGTAATTTATGGATAATTTTAAAAAAAAAAATTAAAAAAATCACAAAACCATTTTTAATTATTTGAAAAAATATATGACTGGATACGGGAAAGGTAATGAATTGTGTTTGAGTGCAAACACTACAGGGACTCCTGTATCCCGAAGTAAATGTGTTTCTGCACTCTCCAGACTGCTGCCTTTTTATTTTTTATTTTATATAAAGAAAAAAAAAAAATTAAACTGATCTGTGAGGAAACTGCAGTAAATAAATATCTGGGACCACAGATTGCAGATATTATGTGTGTTGTTTTTGTTTTTATGAGTCCTAATAAACCAGAGAGAGACAAGTATAATAAACATCTCTTAAGAAATAAATAACTTTGTCATATTGTTTGCACCCTCCAGTTACCCTGTAGATGTGCATACTATGAATTGCACAACTGAAACTGCAACTGTAAAGCCAGGATTAAGTTAAGATTTGCATACACTAAAGGAATTTCTTACCTGTTAAATATCCTTTTATGGGTGTTGTGCATGATTTTCTTTTGTTATTTCCACAGCAAAATGCTTTAAAAAGACTAAAGTCTGATTTTGGGCAAGAATATGAGTTTCTCACAGGCTACAGTACACAACGCTTCACATACTGTACAGGCATCAATACACATCACAACGCTAATATGTTTGCCCTTCTCATTCCCCACAATCAGTCTTGACTAGAGTAGAGAAAAATCAGCTCTGACAAAATCAGCTCTTTTGACTGCCAGACAGTCGCACATCTAAAAGAGACTATCAACCACTCTCAGCCAACAGTCACACATCTAAAAGAGACTATCAACCACTCTAAGCAAACAGTCGCACATCTAAAGAGACTATCAACCACTCTCAGCAAAGTCGCAAAACTAAAGTATGAACCAGCCTTAAGACGTAAGGAAACAATGTAAAAATGCAAGACAAACGGCAAGGTCAATAACTCATTAAAACACAACTTTTGGGTGTGTTTTATGTTTGAATAAAAAAAAGAATACAGTACAAAAATATAGTACAAAATCCAATCATTGGTCTGTATAGATTACACTAAAAGTGTCCTGCTTCACTTATTCCTTGGCATAGGAGTTTGGTCTCTGCCAAGTGGAAATTACATGTTGCATTCATTATGTTTAATGTGGGATAGCATAAACTGCATATTTATTAAATATTCCTCAGGAAATCTGCAAGTGCCTTATTAAAGTAATGAGTAAGTAATTAATCTGAAGGAAGAGCAACTGACTTATAACAAATGACTTACATAATATGTAAAAAAACAAAGCACGCAAACGAATGTGCAATATGTGTTCCAATTCAAACATGATTCATCAATCTTAAATATGTTTATAAACAGTTTTTTTGTTTTGTTTTTTTAACATTTTTAATTAAATAAACAGAGGCATGTTTCTCAGTTCATCCTCGATGATGTGTTAATGGAATCAAAACAAAAATTGCTCCATATTTACTTTGTTTATTGTATGAGGTTTGAGTTTGAGTAGATTAAAAGCCTTCTTGGAAATATCTGATCACTTCTGATAACGTAACTATATTTATGCAAGCATAATTAAACACGACACATACCTGATGCATACGGTAAGAAGCAACTTGGATTGTGTTCCAGTTTCTTCATGAAAGACATCTGCCCGTTCTCTTTTATGCAGAAAAAGTTTCTCTCTCCCAGCACAAATACAGAGGCTGCCACCGGATTAGACAAAACGTTTAAATCCAGAGCTATCTCTCCAATGGACAGCATCCAGTCTGCCTAAAAAATGAATAATTGAAACAAAACGTTATATTTAGTGGTTCTGTTGATTAACCCATACCACACTGAGATAAACTAAAGCTGTTTTTAGGGTATTTTGGTACTGTAACATTTTCTAAATTATCCCTGCTGCTGTAAAATGTTCTAATACATCCAGCTGTGGCATAGTAACAACTATGAACTTAACTTCAATAACATTGGAAACCTTTCCACTTGGTGATAAACATAAACAAGCCACTAGACTAGATTTCTTTAGCTAGCAGACCAATAAACCTAAAGTGCAAATAATAACTACAGTAATGCTGCACAAACCGAATCAGATTGAGCGCTCCACAAAACTATCAGGCGCTGACAATCCGGTGAGGGTCCTTGATGATTGCAATCCACACAAATTTTTAAATCATCAGTTGTAGGTAGATCAGTATAACAATTTTTCATATGAAGAGGTCTTGTGAAATTCCAAATAAATTAGACATGGCAACCTGAACCTTAAATTGCATTCTCTACTGTAACAATATTTTAAAGGCATCGTCACAGAAAAAGGGAGCCCACTTCAAAGCAGTTGGTCTTTCTATTAGTATATGTTTGCCTGCATTCATACAGCTATCTTTTAAGCTTTGGTAAAACACTCAACACCAACCAAACTGTTTCATGTAATGGTGTATTTTAGACCCTTAGGAGGAACTCTTTTTGATGTTGCTCTTTTTACTCAAGACAGCTTTCCAGTGTGTGATTTCTGATTGTGGCTTAAACTTGGAAGATACGCCTTAGGGTCAGTAATGTACCAGTACATACAACAAGTGTGCTTTACCAATGTACCAGGATCTGTATGAGTGTATGCAAACATGAACTGATAAGAATGAGGACTTGTGTGAAACATCTGATTTGTATATGGTGGTGTGTTTTTGAACAGCCCCTTGCACAGTAAAACCTGTCCAATTCAGCATTGCTTGGGATCAGAAAATTGCACACGATTAGACAGTGTGCTGGATTACAGAGTTGCTGTCATTTAATACTGAACCTAAAGGTAAAATGACAACATTATTTGAATGCTTTAAAAAAACTAAACTTGATTACTGTACATACACAGTATAATAAACACACTAATACCTCAGCAAACTTTAAAAACAACAATGCCAGCAAAATCTTTACCTGTCATTAGCAGGAGGCTGTTTAAACCATTCCCATAGAAAGACCTTTTTGTGTTGATTTTAGTAAACCTTGAGCTTTTTTGTAAGTCCATATGGACATCTAATCATTTTTATTTTCTATTCAACAACATCACAACTCGGAATGTCGCAGATGGGAAGTATATATAAGTAAGTATATGCGCAACGTCTTGCTTTTGTCTTCGTTGTGTTTTTTATACTACTGTAGTTTTAAACTTTGAAAAAAAAAAAGACCCAGTGCCAGACTGCGCAGTCAAAGTTACACTGATTTTAGGCAGCAGACTTAATCATGTTGGACTCCAGAATAGACCAATTCCAGATTGTAGGGGACCCAAAAAGCATGCCGAATTATAGAGAATGTCAGTTGGATTAGACAGGCTTTACTGTATTTCTCTAGTTATTGTGCTACAGCTGTGGCTTTCAGCTAGATGTACAACAACTAACCAGGAGGTAATTATTTTGTTAAACTACTCTTTCAAGATTCTCTTGCTGGTACAATCTTTGTTCCTAGGTATTTCAAACTCGAAACCAAAATTTAAGCCACCTGAACCCCAATCGAATGGTGGTGCCCAAGAACAGTACTATTGCAATACTCACTGCCAGTTTTTTTCCAGAGACTAGCTTTTGGTGTTCTGATTCCTGTCTCGTATCAGCATCTGTGGCAACAGCGAGAGTTTGGTACCTGACATTAATCCAAAAAAAAAAAAAAAGAATAGAAATACATAAAACATCCAAAAACATTAAGTTTGTAAACTTCATATTTTAGTCTTTCAACCATAGCACTGCCATATACAAGTTTGCTAAATATGTTATTAGATACATATGTTATATGTTAAAATAGATTTATTTTGCATATCCATATTTGCTTTATCATAGCAGCATCAAGGAATTATCAACTTTCACCAAACCACAAGTCAGTTTCACAGATCCAACACCAAGAAGCACTGACTGCCATGGTGATATTTATGCCCTTCAGTTGTCCTACCCATTATCATAAGAGGAGACACTGACTTAAATACAAACTATTTTCTTCATTTTCATAGACCATGTCATTCTTCTGTTAATTTCTTCTTGGTTTCAGATATTTTCTGTCCATTCAGATCTGTTCATTTGCTAACCCCCAACTGGATCTTGCTCAAGCTCTTGAAAGACAGATTTTTGTATATCTTTTTTCAGGGAAGAATAGATGAAGTCTTGATTTCTGGCTTACTGCTGGCAATTTCAGGTGCTGAATTTGTTTTTTCATGAAATGATGCTGAACTAGCAGAATTTACTAAAACCAAGCTTTCTGAAGTTTTATACATGTACAGAATGCCAGCAAAGTTGTCAATGAGTGCCAATAGTAATATATATTTAGGAACTTGCTTGAGACCATCAATAATAGCCTTCAGACACACATTAATGATCTGTGCAGAAATCAATCTTGAGAACTAAAGGTTTTATATTTCCATTAAATAAAAATATTGAAATTTAACTGTATATAGGTTTCTCAATACAACCTTGTAGTGCTTACTTTCAATATCAATGTTAACCAATGTTAACTGAAAAATGCTTAAAGGTTTTGCATAATAAACACCTCATATCCTTGGTATCTGTGGGGAAGGCTCTTAAGTCCTACATGTGGTTCAAATTAAATGTTACCCATTATTACTTAAGTGATGAGTTAAAACTCAGAATAATAAACAGCTGCAAAACACAAGGACTGCACTGTGGAAATGTCATTAGAAAGTCAAAACTTTCACTTATCGCTTTCCTAACCAGGCTCAGCTGTAGCAATAGCAGAAGATACATAGATATCAGCAGTTGTACCAATTTTAGTTTCTTATTTAAACATGTAAAATACTGCGGATGTGGTTCTTGGCATAAAGGTGTAAATGGCAAAAGCATGGCTTTAAAAAAATATGCGGTAAAAAAAATTGATCTAAAGAAACTGATCCTTCTGCAGTAAGTATTAAAGCAATAACACTGGATGTAATAACCTCTTTTTTACACACTTTGAAAATAAAGACCTACTGAAATTGTCAAATAACCAAAAATCTACTCCTTAACCTACATCTGACATGTACGAAGGATTACAGCTGTGGCCAAAAGTTTTGCACCACCCTATAGCAGTGGTTCCCAACCTTTTTCAATGTTGGGACCACCATGGTGTTTGGATTTTCCCCACAGACCACTTGCCAAGCATTTTTTCACAACAGCATTTTGAAACTAAGCTATATGTGTATATGTATCAGTACATGTAGAAAGTAAAGTATTTATATAACATACCTAACTTAATGAGATTCCTGGGACTGAATCTTTAATACCAGTTCATCAAGGAATGTTGTCATTTTACACATTACTGATGGCAAAGTTCATATTTCTTTTGTTTCTTTTTTTTAATTTCTTTTGGGGAAAAAAAGCAATTTTTTTCACATTCTGAATGCTTTGTAGATAAATGGCGTCCCAATTTTGCAGGATTAAGAGTTTTGTTTGACAAAACTCCTGACAAATAATGCACAGGGGCTTAGGTCGTCCTCAGATCCAGTAAATGTAAATACCAGTGCTTGTCTCCACAACCGTTACCTTGTGTAGCAAATTAATCTATCCATTTCTAATAAAACTCCTTGCCAAGGCCATAGCCAGCTATAAGGCATGGGCCTCGGTTAAAATCATACTACATTATTTATTTAGGCCTTTTACACGTTGCTTTGCCGCAAATAAAAACGCATTTCATCCCTCGTTGTGTGTGCACATTAATTCCCAAGTCCTGCTGATATCTCTCGGCTCTTCAAAATCTTTACTGTCATTCCAGACTACAGCGACACGACTGTATTTTTCTTAAACTGAAATGAACCGATTAACTAAGATTGCTATCTACTCCAGCGAATAATATTAACGTGCAGAATGAAGGCGGTGGAGTAAAATGAATTGCTCTGCAGTAGTGCTCTTATAATGCAAACACATAATTAATCATCGCAGTTATTAATTTTATTTACAGGGCTGCTGTTTGCAAGGAGCCTCGCAGCTAGTCAATCACATTAATAGAAGTGCCTCAGTGATTTTTCACGGCTGGCTACGGCCCTGACTGCACTCACTGAGTCGCCAGCTCGATGTACATATAAAAAACACACTGGAATACGAAGACAAGGTGGGTGGGTAGCAATTTTAAAAATGTTAAAATGATTGGAGAGTGTACAGGAAGTTACACACCACTTCTGGTGGTCTGTGATGTGTAAATTAAATTGGATTGGTGGCACACAGTCGATAGGAGTTCTAGCATTTTGGTTAAATATGACGCTGTCAGAAGAGACTGCATGCAATATTTCCAGAAGTAGTGTTAACAGAATTTCCTTTTGGCATAGTCTTGTGAGGTATTAAACCTGGCTGAATAAACCCATATAATAACATGGAGCTGAAGTCGCTCATTCAGACTATGGTGCAGTTCACAAGTCAAGCAACAAATATAGCCTCTTTTTGTTTCACATTAACTTCTGTTACTGTATGCTGCTAACCTCTCCAAAAACATATAATATGGAAATAATAGGGATATTCCTATATCCCTGGCAACACTGTAGCACATATTTTATATTGTTGAAAATGAAAAGTACTAAAACTGTGGTTGTAATGGTTCTTTATTGTTTGTTTCTTTGTTTTAATTTAGTCATTCCAACCAGGTTAGGAATATGCAATGCAGTGCGCTACTTTTATGCAGAGCAAAAAGACTGGGACAGCCAGATAAAGTTTATTTTTTCCTTAATAGTGAACACAAGCAGTAGAATGAGCACGGAATAGAAAGATGCACATTGACGTGAATGCTAGATGTAGTCTGTAATTTTGACAAGACAAATGTGTAACAGTTATTTAGTATTTGTTTCACACAAGAAAGCTGTAATGGCGGCTTAGTTTAAGAGCAGTGCTTGGTATTGCATCAAAGGGAGCTGTAATATACACTAGTAATAAAAGAAAGATAAAGGGGAAGAATGTAGACTACATACATACTTTATAATTAGATATATATATATATATATATATATATATATATATATATATATATATATATATATATATATATATATAATATGGTTAACCAAGTGTTTTTTGGGGCTTTAGTAGACTCTCTTATAAAAATTCACAAACAATCTTTTTTTACAGTAGCATCTTGAAATTAGTGTCCTTTTTTCAGAACACTCTGGGGAACATTATAAAGTACTTCTTCAGAAACCATATAAAACTTTTTGCTTTTATTTTTTCGGTTCCAATCCCGGCTCACTCATTGACTCACTGTATGACCCTGAGCAAGTCACTTAACCTCCTTGTCCTCTTTCTGGTGAGACGTTGTTGTAAGTGACTCTACAGCTGATGCATAGTTCACACGCCCTAGTCTCTATAAGTCGCCTTGAATAAAGGCGTCTGCTAAAAACAAATAATAGATAGATAGAGATAGAAATTAAACTGTATTATTTGTTTTACTGTAAAGGTTATGTATTTAATCACATGCAGATCATTGTTATGTAAAGCATGCAGAGATGCTAAATAACAAAAGCAAGAAAAGTATCAACATTACGATTACATAATCGCGAAACAAAATCGCCACGTGACTCGTTTAGGACTACGGGGGGTGGGAGGGGAATTTGGCATGACACTGTCGCACAAAAAAAAAAAAAACAAGCAAGCAGTGAAATTCAATTCCTCCCCTATGCAATGATATGCGTTAACAAGCTGTACTGGAAATGATGGTGACCCATTATGAAGTGCGTTTTTTATCGTGTTTACCCGATCACAGGCCCAAAATGACACTTCAGTATGATCTTGTTTACATGATCACAAGCTGCTGTTGTGTTGCTTAGAATTGCGTAACTGAATTTTGGGAGTTGTTTGCGGACCACCTGGAGTTTACTCACGGACCACAGGTTGGGAACTACTGCCCTAATGAATTAACCAATTTTGCTTCATAAAGTCGAATGACTGCGGAATAATGTTATGTTAACATATTGAATTGCACACTGCTTTGAGGTCTTCCCACATACATAACGAAAAACTGACAAACTGAAAAATGTGACATTTCGAAATCATAACATAAAACACTGTACTACTATTATGGCTTCCAGTAGACTTTTGCAATATCATTTTGTAGTTTCTTTGATTGCATGATGTTAAATAAAATAACTTTAATTATATCAATCCCAAACTATTGGCCATAGCTGTAGCTGCTGTAAGTATGCTGACATTTTTTATTTTCATTTAGCTTTTGTAATACTAACTTGTAGCTCTCAACGTATCGACTGGAAGAAACAGTGATGAAAGTGTCTGTGCGGGCGATGTAGCACAGTGGACCTGGCAGAAGGAAACCTGGTAGAAACCTGCCGAATGCATAGCTCTCCTGTTCAAAGAACACCAGCATACCATCCATGGACTGAATGCAAATAAAGTCACGACCTAAAATAATAAAAATAAATGTCAGTAACATACACACAAAGACACACATACACCCACTCGCTACTGGAAATACAAAATGTATCAGCATCATGAAAAACCATGTACCTCTACTATATGTACAAATCATTTTAAATCATATTTGAGAAATCAACCAAATATACAGATAATTAGGGGGCAGGGCAAAGCCCTGCTTGTAAATGTATTGTGTTGAGTTTATTTTGCATGGGTGAATGTATTGTAAATACTGTATTGTTCTGGTTTTAGAACAGGTGATTTGAAGGTGGTGGTTTGTTGTTATTGTTGTATGTATTGTTTGGGATTATTTACAGACCACAGCTCGTGGCACTGGGTGGTCGGCAGTCAGTGATTATTGACAAAGTGACTGTCGACCATGCAGATATAAAAACCCCATGCAGAACGTTACCATCTCCAGATTGATTGATTAATTTATTGCTAATCTGGAGATGGTCATAGGTACAAAAACCTGCAGCATTTGCTGATCAGTGGGGTGTTCAAGGAGGCGGAACGTGAACATGTCGAGAGAAAACGAAAGTCAAAAGAAAAAGAAAACAATTGCTACTCATGCTGGGCAGACCAGCACGGTATTTGTTTGGCATCAGTGTTCAAGATTTGTTTTGGTGTTTGAACTTTTATTTTTACTCTGTGAGCTCTGTTTTTGTCTACCATTTTTTTAAATTATTTTTTTGAATAAAAACATCACACCAGTGCATTCACTCGTAGTGCCTGCATCTGTGTCAACTTCCTGGTCTGAGACGTCACTACTTGAGCCAAACTGTCTCTAAACCGCGCATAGTATTATTGGTAGCCAGGGCTACTTTCGGCAGATCTCAGTTGTTAATAAAGAATTGCTTGGTATGACCTTTAGTTATAGTAGAAAGTTGTGCTACATTGCGTCCCAAATGGGATTGTCACTGCTGAAGTCTCGTGAATATATGGTACTGCTTTCGAACTTGTTGCTTTTTAGCATGAGAAGCGGATTTACCCACCCTTTTTAGCCATACACTTCCTAAAGTGTGAGGAATTTGCCTGATATGTGCACTACGTCGCATTCTTACAACAATAAGAGAGAATTTGGAGCTCCTAAACTGCATGTAAACCAAGTCAATGTAAGCTTTTGTTGCCATAGTCTGGGGCCAACTCTTCGTTTGGAAGGTAGATTCAATGTCCATGCATATCCGAGTACTGTTTTACTCATTGCGCCTTCAAGATCTGGAAAAAGGCTGTCTGAAGAGTTTTTGAAGAAGTAAAAAAGAAATACTAGAGCTCAGCCACTTTTGCATGAACAAGTTCTCTAAAAGCTGGGTTCACTTGTTTGGTTTGCCTGATAATAGTAATTGTGTGTGGGGGGGGGGGGTCTAATGGCTTCCTTATGCAAAACCTGATAGCCACATTAACACCTAAAAACATCAACAAACCAGCTCCCAAATGAGTGATCATTTTAGAATAACAACTTTTACAGAGCTTCTTTAAACTGAATCATATGCCGTTTCCAACTAGCTGGCTAGAATAATGGCTCCCTTTCAAAACCAGAGTTTACTGCACATGAAATTAGAAGCAGAATTTATATGACAAACAGGTAGAAACTCACAGGAGCGTAAACATAACAGTTGTTTTACTTGATTCACGTCAAAGCAGGATTAGGATTTGTTTAAATTGAATGATACAGTACACAGTTTAAAACTGTAAAAAAAAAAAAAAAAAAAAAAATGTAAATACTGGAGGATTTAACCAAATCAACCTCATAACAGTTTATAAGCATACATAAGATCTGCTGCAATTTGAGTAATTATCATTTTATGTTGTGTACAACAGTGCCTTTTAAACACAGTAAACATTTTTTTATTTAATTCCAGCTTTTGCATTTTACTTCCAGAACTGTGACAAAGTGGCAAGCAGGTCTGCATTAAACTTGGTAAACTTTTCAAAATACCCCAATATTGTTTATTTTTTGTTGGCAGTGAACATAGGCTAACCAGACAGGAGAGGCAAACATTAACAAGCATTTGTGTATTTGAACGCAGGTTTCAAAGGGGGTGTGCGTACATATGAACACATGGGTCTTCTGTCTGATCAAGGTTAGATCATCTTTAAACTCAACAGCAAGAGATACAGAAGTACCAAAATAAACTTAGTATCAATGAGATTTGGGGTTGGGGTTGGCTCCACCACCATGTGATAAATTCTTAGATATTCTTTATGGCATTCATTGAAATAAGAAATAAGTTGAATGTGCTAGTCTGCACAGGTGTGTATTGGTCGGTCATTCCTTTTTTATTTTAAAAGTTATTCAAATATTTTCAGTGCTTGAGCTAAAAAGAGATTTGTTTGCTGCTTTGCAACCCTCTTTACCGATTTCTTCTTTCATACTTACTCTTGAAAACATATATGCAGTTTTAAACAAGAAATATCCACTTCAAAAAGTCAAGACAGCTATTTTTTTGCTCTATTAAATGTATAAATCTAACTTGCTTTATATCAGATGGGATCGCTAAATGCAACATATAGCTTTAGCAGCTCATGCCTCATAGGAAAATGTCAAACTGCCAGCAGTTGGTACAGTCTGCTATCAGCCCAGCTGCATTTCTCCAGTTTAACATGACAAAAAAATACATTTAGTCTAAACACACTCCCAAACATCAGTTTCATTAAACAAGTTAATGTGATATCTGAAATGTGAGCCAAGTGGCAAAGTTTCACTGTAGCAGCAGTCGTTAAACAAGTCACTTTGGCTGAAATAAAAAAAAATACAAATCTCAGTTACTTACTTCCTGCTGTTTCTAAAGAGCATTGCCATTAAAACTGCTCTTTTCATATTTACAAATGTTGTAATAAGAGATACATGCTTTGAGCAGATTCTGTGTCTGCATGCATGGATTTTGGGTGCAATTATTTCAATGAAAATTTCAGCCTGAACTGATACATGGACAATCCCCCAAAAATACCAGACTACTTTATCAGGTTTTGAGTTACACACAAGCGATAACTATAAGGCGCGATGTGTGTATAACCGTCTTCCTCGACTATATCAATTAGACTAATATCCTCAAGTATACTTTATGTGACATGCACTGTAACTATAGATGAGTTTTGGTATTTCTTTTTTTTAAGATCTGGGATTTTAATAATAAAAAAAAGCCAGATATGTGTTGCTTTTACTCTGGGTCTGACTAGAGTTGTCAGTTTTGTAACACTCACAATAATGTGGAACAAACTAAGCATGAAGTGCTTTTGGTGAATTTAGTGCTCACGAAAGCTGAGGAACAAGCACTGGTTAGAACCAGGCACTGAGCCGGCAGCCGCTGTGAGAGCTTCTCCTTACAGCTCTACAAAGTGCACCCCTGCCTGCTTCAGAGCTGAGTTTCACTGAAAAAGAGACTGGAAATTGTGCTGAATTGTGTGGTGAAGTTTTGTGATGTGGACTAATGGACTACGTTGAGACCACAAAAGTATTTTCACTTGTGACCTATACCAGATTCAGACCGGGGTCTCCAGAGGGGAAAGGCAATGTTAGGCTAGATAATTTTAAATCAAAAGAAGACTCATGGTTACATTACAATGTTAACATAATATGGTAATTTAACAAATGTTGATATAATGAACAAAGACTAAGTATTTTTGCAGCTTAAGACAATATTTAAGGCGTTGCATTAATTTGGCTGAAAACCTATATTTCCCTGTTGCCCAGGTATGAATCACATGACGTATAAACAGAGGACCATTTGTTCAACAGCATAAAGACTAAGTAAAATTAAATGTTTGTCAATAATGCTGAAATTACTTTAAAATGTACAAGTATGATTTGCTGTATTGCAAAAGGTTATAGACTACAATCTAAAAAAAAAGAGGAAAAAAATCATCTTCAAACAAAAACAAGGTTGTTTGGACAGCTATCAACCACCAGCAGAATGCCTTCAAATGCGGTTGTGCATTCATCATATTTTCTTCTGTAATTATTATACTGTGAATAAAGCATGTTTTATGTAAAACAAAAGAAGAAAACTTTTGGCCTGTGTTTCATGTTCAGTAGAACTAGTTTGGTATAGTATTTTGGAGAAAAAGTCCTATAGCTTCTAGCCATCAGGATATAAAATCACAACACAGTTGATATCAAGTTTCCATTTAACAAGTATTTTTCATTGACATTGTCAGCCTAAACTAGGAAAATATAAATACTGTATGTCCCCAAATCATAACTTCTGGTTAATTAGAACGCAACAGTATCTGCTTTGAACAGCCTCATGTTTGCCTTTATTTACAGCATTTGCCTAGGGAATCCAAAGTTTATTCTCTTTTTAAATATATATTACTGGCCAGACAGCTGGAGTGTGAGCTTCCCAAGCTAACCGATGCCTCATCTGTGCCAGGGAATGACTAAAAAGCATGGGGAGAAGTTTAGTGTTACTTAACTTTGGATTCTGACAAGGCCACCAACATAGGTACTGTAACAATCTATTGCCAAATGCTTTGTTGAGTCGACCAGAACTCAGCTCACATTGGCCCTGCACAGTCATTAGGTGAAAATGTGCATTTTAGAATGTCCCCCCGATCTACCATGGGGGCATAGAACAATGGATTGGAACATACATTTTACTTAATTCCAAGAGTTGTTTAGGTTGTACTC
Source organism: Acipenser oxyrinchus oxyrinchus (assembly GCA_030684275.1). Classification (NCBI taxonomy): domain Eukaryota; kingdom Metazoa; phylum Chordata; class Actinopteri; order Acipenseriformes; family Acipenseridae; genus Acipenser; species Acipenser oxyrinchus. Next base: position 28,795,039 of record CM060250.1, read on the forward strand.
CTACTGCCATCTAGTGGATGACTATTTATTTTAAATCTGATTTCCTGGATTAAGCACAAAATAGGAGGCTGTGTGGTCCAGTGGTTAAAGAAACGGGACTGACTCATTGTGTGACCCTGAGCAAGTCACTTAACCTCCTTGTGCTCCGTCTTTCGGATGAGACGTAGTTGTAAGTGACTCTGCAGCTGATGCATATTTCACACACCCTAGTCTCTGTAAGTCGCCGTGGATAAAGGCATCTGCTAAATAAACAAATAATAATAAGTAATGAATCTGTTTGCAATTGTATTTAAAGGAAGCTTATTTTTATTTATTTTTTTTACAAAATTAGTTCTTTTCCAAATCATGGCCATGAATAAGTGCCTTGTTCACAGCTTCTTCGTATATACATTACTTAACTGAGTTTTTGGGATCAGTCATGTTTTTAGAGTAACTAGCCATTGATCAGAGGTTAATTCTCATCCAGCTGCTAGTAACCATGCTTTAAAAGAGGAACACACCAGTTAATGAACAGGAATAATACAGGACAAGTAAGCAATAGGCTGAGTTCTTAAGCTTTTAAATTGTTTCTCCAACCCGAAGTAATTTCAGTATCCCATTCACATGCCTCCTTTATTGTTACATTCAACTTTGCATTTGAAATGTGTTTTTTGTACTCCTCACTCATTCTCTATAGTGTTATATACCTTCAGAGACTTTTTGAAGTGAATCAAATCTATTACAGTTCAAATGGACAATCAGTACATTTACATGACAAAACGTTTTCAGAAAAATGATTTTCTTAAAACGTCACGTTTCTGTGTTTACATGATTAATGATAGAGAATCTAATTAGAATTCAACTGTATACATGGATTGAAGTTTTCGGAAAACACTGGATATTTTCGCATGCAAAGTACTGTAGTAGCCCAAGTCAGGTCTTAAATTCCAAGATTACTATCCTATACATCTATTCAGATTCCCCACAATGTGCAATCAGCCTTTCCAAAAGCTCATCCTGTTCTATATTACCAGTTTCTTTTGCAGACATTATTTTAAATTATCACGTCATTTTAAAGCTGGAAAACATTTGCTGCTGCAGTATGGGCTATTAACAAATACACAGGTGCTGTTTTCCAACTTTCGGAATATTCCGATACATTTTCCAAAAACTGTGTTTACATGACATTTGATATGGGAATTCTTATGCTCATGTAAACGCACTGAATGATAAGAAGAATAAGGGAAAACCTTTCCTACAAAAAAAAAACCTTGGGTACCAAGCACTACACGTGACTACATTTTTTTTGTTTCTTTTTGCTTTTTTGTAAATAGTCTGCCCAGTACGGCCCAAAAACCTGCTGTTAATTTCCACAATTTCTGGAATCAATTTAGCTTCTTTAGCATATAATGTTTGCCAGTGCCAGCGACGCTTTGGTTCTGTGCAACGGCTATCAACGGGCAGCTAGGATCCAAGAAAAGCAATGACTTTAGTTTCCTAAACTTCTTTCTTGAGGAAAACAGGGAAAAAAAACACCCAAGATCAACATTTTGTTTCTGTCAGTTACTCAAGCTGAGCAATACAAAAAAGAATAGCCTTTTTGTTGAAATAACCTGAACCAGTAGGCTGGGAACTCAAGTGCTAAATCAAGTCCAGCCTTAAAGTATTGATCTGAATGCAAAATACCCTCCTATTCCCAAAACAATAATGATTTGAAAAAAAACACACATGGATTTTTTTGGCCAGCTTAACAAACATTAACTTACCTCTTTCAACACTGTATATATATATTCACACACACACACACACACACACACACACACCTTAGTCTAAGAAACACCAGACAAATAACATTATATACAGGGTGCTGCATCGATGTACAAGGTGATAACAGTCTTGAAGACGTTATACTAGCAAGGGAAACTACTGTCGTCAAGTACATTCGATTTGTCCTATAGTTGTTATTATATGACAAGTGCTTTGGTCTTTATGTATTTTAAGGTCCAGTTTTTTTTATTTTTAAAAGTCAGTCAGTTTTTAAAAATAGCTCTGTGACATGCTGCTGTTGTTATGCTGTCAATGGACTCTTCATGGGTTTGTTTATGCAAACTGTACAGTGTGGAATCCCAATGAAAGTGAATCATCATAAAATATATATTCCCATTTGTATCTATTTTTCAATACACTGAAACTACTCAATTAGTGATGAATATGTAACTTTAAATTTAAAACTCTAGGAAGGCTGTTGATGGAGTTATTCCAAAATCCATCAATGTCCAAACCCTGTAGGTTTGCACATGTACATTGTCTTGTATTTTTGGAGCCTGTGGTGTATTGTGCTGCCAATTTTTAAGGAAAGGGCTGAGGACTAAGGAAAGGAGGATAGTAAGCAGATGGCCCCATCCTAGAATTTTTTTCAAATGTGTCATTATTAGTTTCAATCAGATGCAGTATTATCAATGTAAAATTTAACTTTTTGGTCTCCAAGCTTATTAGAACAACCTCTTCAATACCTCATCACTGCACTGCTTATTGTGTCAGCTGATTCCCAAATGTCATTGCTTAGTTACATAATTAGATTTATGAATCCAAATGCTGATTGGATTTGAACAGGATTATACTTGCCATGTACACTACAAATGTTAAGTGCAATTCACTTTCTTTTTTTAGTCCAGTCCCTCTGAAGTCATATATAAATTTGCTGCCTAAAAGTTAGATCATAGACATAAAGTGGCATAACAGGATTATAGTATATAATTTTGTTCATGAGCTATTACCTTGGCCTTTAGACATGTATCTGACACATGATAATTCAATCAGCAACAATACATAGTCTGAATTCTTCAAGAAGAAAAAAAACCAAAACATTGCTTTCACAAAATGAAAATAAAATGGTCTCTTTGGTGCTTGATTTACCTTTGACTCCGCCAAAAGGGCCATAGGCCATGTTGCATGCCGTTCTCTGAAGATTGTGCTCATATATTAGTCTTAGCTGGTATTGATTTCCGTGATCTACAGTGCCAGTGGTTCCTGTAACAGAATATCATAACGGCAAAAATTAATAATCATTATGTTTACCGCTCAATGCGAGTTTTTGCAAGTCTACCCTTCCTGCCTCTCCATCTTACTGTAGAATGCATTGCCCCATTAACAAGTTAATGGAATCATGTAGCATGCTTTCGCAGTACTTAATTATATATACTATATTGATTGTTTTCCCTTCATGATTAATACCATAAACGTAATGACAGTCATGGCAGTTCTCGGATAAAAGTTCACCATATCTCCCTGTGCTTTGTAAAGCTTACCTATGCTTTACCATGTGTTCACTATCCTTTATTTCACTTCCTCAAGCTTTTACAATGATAAACACTATACAATTGCTGTTTTAAAATTAACGATGTTATATGAACATTACAACTGACAAATTATGGTCAATTAAAAACAAAATAATGTCATTAGTGGAAGGACATTCTTGCAATGCATTCAGAGGCTAACTAACTAATTTGTTTATAAAGACTTTATCGAACAGATATCGTTCAAATGAAGCCATCAATGTATTTTTTTAAATAAACAAGGGCAAGATTTTTTAAGCTCTTTACACCATTGCTTGTAAAAAGAACATTTTGTTCCTTTCTAGGGTTCACAAAATATCATTTTTTATGTATTTAACATTTACAGTATTTCACAAATATAAACCCCAGAAGGTTTAGAAAAAATATTTAAGTCTCTGAATACGGAGGCTGGTTTGTGACATTATGGTGTCTATATTGCATTTTCTTAAATAGGAATTCAGATTCTATGGACAGCACTGTCACAAATCGGTCACAAAAATCACAGACTGGTCCGAGAATAAGAAATATTTTACCAGAGACTGAATACACAGACAGCTTTCTGGGCTGCAAAACGGCCAAGTGAAGATTTTCTGTACCACTAAAAGGAAACAAAGTATGGATTAGCAGACAAAAAAAAAATATACCTCTGTTTGTAAATGAATCGATAAACAGTAAATTACATTAAAAATACTATAAATACTACTTTTATACAATGCCTTAGTTTGAATACAAGCTACATTGTTCTATTTTTAAAATGTCAAGGAATGCTTACAATTGCTATTTCTATATTAAACTCTATTAAAAAGGAGGGTCTTTTTTTTTTTTTTTAAATCGAGCATAATGTAGGTTTGGAGTTACAAAAAAATAGCATCAAATTGCTCATAAGGACCAGTAAATAGCTCGTCTAATTAAACCACAAACAACAACAAAAAAATAACGATCAAACTTTTTAACACATTTTAACAATTTTCTAGAATCTTAAATCAGATATGAAACAAATTATTTCATGAGAAGTAAAACAATGCCTTGATAATATAAAAGGGGGAAAAAATTATTTCACTCAATAACTAACTTTGCAAGACCTTGAACACATCTATTTATAAAGGTGCACATACCTAATAAATCTTTTGAACTGCCTACGATAATGTGATTATAAATATTTAGACTGAATCAGCATACTTTACGCATGATTCAGTTATATCTGATTTGCTAGTCTAATACTTCCAGGGTTAAATCAGGTCTTAAATAAACATCAGTTCTCTTAAGATGATGGAAGCTTACCATAGTACACCAGTTTACGATCATTTCAAAGCCATATTTAAGTGCAACTCATTGCTCAGTGACCTAACCAAGCATATGCGTTTGTAACCTACTGTAGGCAGCAGTTTATACCCTAATGAGAATATATTACAGCTTTCCTGATGCAATTGTTCAGGAGGACATTTTTTTTCTCACATACTGGGTGGAATGATGAGGTTAAACTGGTACTTGAAACAACTTACACCTGTTTGGCATCACAAAATGCATAAAATGTGTATGCTTGCATTATAGAGGTTAGAATAAAGTTAGAAAACAAAACACGTGCCATCTTAGCCCTCAGATCTGCTGTCTGACAAACTGACTTGCAAGTGGGAGATGCAGCTTTTAATATAGAATATTGCTCTGGGATGCCATGTGCAAATCAACTCATGTCATGTGAGGTACAGCCCATTTACAAAGAATTGTGTGTTTTAAGACACTATGGAACAGGTAATAAACATGTCTGACAATTAATCAATATTTGAGCAGCTGAGCTGAAAGATGTTCTAGTGCTAGTTAATGACCATTACTCAGCCTTTAGATTTTAATATAGCAAAGAGGTCTAGCACTTACGAGACAAACTTTCCGGCCTCCACTTGTATGATGGGATCCTTGAGATGCACCTCCACCAGCTGCTCTTCTGGGTTCATTGCCTCTCCTGGGTTGGACGGATTTGGCGCATAAACTCGTAGGAACCCCATGTAGCTTCCCAAAATGATCTTATCTGTTAAAGACATTTTTTAACACAATCATTCAACCACTCAACCACTCTTTGGTCAACTTTTATTTTCTAGCTGTTTTAAAACAGTTATTGTTTTAAATGTTTCGTTTTTATCTGACCTTGCACTTGGACTACCATTGCAGGTACCCTAGTGGCGGCTACCTGACACTACAATTGATTTTTATTGTAAACTGTAGATACATGTTTGAAGCCTGTGCCAACCACAATCCCTCCATCTCTCAATCTTTCCAGTTCTAGCCAGTGAAAGTGAGTGTGGTTTTCATTGGCTGATATAAACATTTTTGGTTTAAAACGTACTGTAGGTATTTCTTTATTTACTTTAATTTAGAGTGACAAATTATTATTTGTATTTATTTCCCCAATTTAGAATGTCCAATTATGTTCTCTCTCCTCAACGCAGCGGGTCCCCACACAGCACAGACGTTTTGAGGGTGTGTGAGCGTCCTACGATCTCACAAGCCTAAAGCCAGAATCGCTTTTATGCCGAGCAATCCAGAGAAGAGGTGGGCGGGCTACCGATCCCGAAGAACAGAGATCAGCCCTGTTTTTTATCCACTCTAAATGTGCTCAGTGTCAGGCCAGTAGGGTTCGCTGTTGCGCGAGGAGGAAAAGGAGTCCCCTTCGGGGGCCCCAGCAAAGTTCAGCCTCTTCACACAGCCCGGACGTGAACCAGTGCCGTCCAAGCTGCATGACTCATCCTGCGCTCCTAGAGGCAGTGCTTTAACTGGATGAGCCACTCGGGGACCCTACTGTAGGTATTTTTGTCCCAATTACGTGTTTCTTTACAGATTTGTATTGTCTTTCATTTGCTCAGATTGCAAAAAAAAAACACACCTTCTTGTGTGTGAGCACTTAATTTCATATTAAACTTAAATCTGCACATTAGTTTCATTTACGTTGAAGAATAAACATCTGCTTTTCCAGGATGTTGCAAGTCCATGGAGGTTACGTTTTGCTTTTTACAATTTTTTATGTTTTGTTTCCAAGAGAAGTTTACATTGTGGTCCTTGTAGGCCCCTTTGCTAATTGGTATACAACTAGTAATTATACTGTACTATAATCAACAGAGGGTCTATCTTTTCAAAGTGCCAGCATGAGGCAACTGAATGCATTTTCAGACATCTGTTTTATCTGATGTTGGATTTAGTTCCTGGATAAATGATCTGGGCTAATTTGTTTTGTTTGAGTTTAGTTTGTACTCTTGTACAATAGTCTACTTTGTAATCCTTAGTGCAACAGGTACCAAAACCAGACAGGTACATCGCAAGCTTTTTTCATTCCAGCAAAAAATAAATCAATAAATAAATTTAAAAAACCTTAGGAAACAAAGGGGATACTTAGATGTACATAGTCACCTACCATGTCCAGTGGCACTGTTGTCAATATTAGCCACACATAAGCATCCTTGGTCAAATTCTTCTTCTTGCCCCACTGACAAGGACCACCAGTCCCGGGCTTTAAACAGAGACATTCTTCCCTACTACAAAACACAAAGAGAAAGATACTAGTTCTCACCCTTGCTCGTGTTCACTACAAGCCTTCAACATACATTTGCAAAAGATCACTTCATCTAATGAAACAGGATAAGTGAAACTAGGACTGTATTATTATTAACTATATATACCAAGCATATTATACTGCCACAATTTTATGGGTTAATTTTTCTTGTACAATAACAATGATGAAACATGACCTAGAGAATGCTGCCGATTCGTGATTCACAGGATCTTCTCCTTGCTACTGCTTCAAAATGAAGTCCTCCCTGTTGGTGTGAGTGGAGGTAAGGGCGGTTGACAGGTTAAGGACAGACCGACAAGGGCACTGGCTGTTTTGTGGCTGTTCTGTGTTGTTGTCGTGTGCTACAGCAACAGCAACAGCAACAGTAACAGCAGGGAAAGGCAGCTCTCAACTCTCCTGAGGCCTGTCTCCGCATTATCTCCAGCAGGAGCAGGTATAGCGAGAGGCTGAATTCACCCAAGGCCTAGCTAATAAAATTGACTTAACTTTAACTTTTCTGGGTTTTATAACTTGGATTTTGGGTTTTACTTAGTTGAATTAACAATGTATTTATTTATATTGGTCTGTTTTTGGTATTACTGTTTTCACTGAATCTATTGCCTTTTTTTTCTTCTTTTCACTGATTTAATGTTTTTTTTTCTTCTTTTCACTGATTTAATGGGTTTCACTCTCATTCTCTCTTTATATTGGCTAGCCAGTATCAGTCTGACACTTTTTACTTCCCACTCATTGTACGCTCTCACCCAGTACTATTCTTACTAGCTTTAGGGTTACTTAGTGGGGACATCCACCCTAACCCAGGCTCTTCTCAGTATCTTAATATGTCTCTATTCCTTTTTAATGCTAGGGGTATAGTGAACAATTGATCACTTCCATTTATGGTTTAAATCCCAACCCAGTTCCCCAATCTTTATTGCTATTACTGAAAGTCAGTGTGTTTTTATTGATATTGCTTGGATGTTTAATAGTTGTATTGTTTATCATTGAGTATGGTCTACTTAGGTCTCCCTTTGCATCAGTGCTCCACTACTGAGATGTACCTGTGCTGGCCCTATGGGCATAAAGTTAAATAAATACATCAATAAATAAACGTTAGATTATGATCATAACTCTGGTTCCCTGAAATAGAAATGTAACCATTACCGAATGGGATATATCTCCTATAGCCCGAATTAGGAGCACTTATATCAAAGCTGCTCCTTTAAAAGCCCTGTATGCGTCAGATGTTGTCTTCCCCAGGAGATACACTTTTCTCTTCAGGCCTGCTGCGTTGGAGTGAACTCATCGGCCTTGAAGGGTAATGGTTACATTTCTATTTCAGGGAACCAGGGTTATGATAATAACCTAACGTACCCTTTCAAGTACGTAATGTAAACCATTGACGAATGTGATACAGTACCCAAGCTGTTGCAAGTGAAGGACTTGCAGCACTGGCAGATGTGCTAGAAAGGAAGATAAACTGTCTTTAGCATTCTGGACGAGGACCGATAAGGGTCCATGGCATATAGTCCACAGTACATTGAGATAGAACCCTCATGCAGTGTATATGCTGCAAGGTTAGGCTACAAGGCGCTAAAGCGCCCACCACTACGTTCTAGAACATTCAATATATCACTCTCTACAGCTAAAATATAAATCCTATACCGTATAGCAATGCATCCAATATAAACGAGATATTAAAATCAAATATATGCTTACCTTCCAGTATATGGAAGAATAGTGTAGGATATATTGGAAAATAAGAAAAAGCAGAGACTAACTTCGACCAAAAAGCAATCAGTTTTTCAGAGCATGGACCACATAGGCTTACAAGTTCAAGTTGAATGGTAACGAATGGGGTCTTGCTCTAGGCTTATATAGGATTTTCCCACCACTGAATATATCAGGAGTCCCAATTAATTCTGATCATCAATGTGTTTTGACATTTCTTATCTAAGTTAATGATACATTCTAGAAGGATCTGGTCAACTCCTTTTTCAAAACTGATTGGATATAACCAAAAAATATTGGCACATGACTTCATAGCTCAGTGAGGTGGACCAGAGTTCACAGAATCCTTGCGATAATACAATACAAGTTTATATGTGTAAAAAGAGACGCTGTTTTTAATATGGAACTCCAGCTCTATTTGATTATATTAACCTGGGTCAAAAATGTATGTCCCTCTTAGCCGCATATTATGTTAGCTTTTTAGTGTGTTGTCAGTGGGCCAGTTTCTTTTGTTAAATTGCAGAGAGCATTGAACCAAAAATAAGTAGTTTTTTCCTTCATGCCTGGGCTGTCCCGTCCTTGACATTTTAAACTTCTAACTATGCGAGTGTGTGTGTTTTTATATAAAATATACTGTTAAGATATTAACATATTAATTAACAAGTAAAAAGAGAAGCACATTTATCTACTGTATCTAAACAGCAGTAGTTACAATTATTCTCCAACCTCTCCTCATGCTAGGCTTGAATTAATTAAGCAGTAATAAAACGCTATTCAATATTGGAATCTGTTCATATCAGGCACTACCATTTTTTCCAAGGATACTAAAAAACCTGGTAGTAATTGTGCTTTCTGATAATTATTTTCACTAATAAATAACTTGGTTAAAAAACAAATTATCACCCTATACCATCTAAAGAATGGTTTCTTATATGGCGGTCCATCACATAATCCCCTCTTCTTGGAGTATATGCAGTATGACACTTTTTTTCTTTAGGTTAGAATGTCAGGAGGCCACTTTTGTCAATGCAAATTGAGCTTTTGTGGAAATGCTGCACTTGTATCAATTGTGGAGCCCTTCTCCAAAACCAATGCAATCACTTTAATATGAATATGGCTTCTTTTATAACCCAGCTGATTTCTATTCAGATAATCTTGGTGGTAGACAAAATTCTGAATAAGTTTTTTTTTTTTAAACTACTTCACATAAGAAACAGGAGGTTGGTTACATCAAATAGTACAATTTTGTCCACACAATCAACTTGAATTAAAGACTTGTTTGGGAAGCCATGAATCAGTGTATGAGCGTCAAACATATTAGTGCAGTTTAACATTTGACTTTTTGGGAGGGCTTATGAATTTAGTTCTCATAAAAGGTGAGGGATGAACACGTTGGTTAATCTTTGCTCATATTTGTTAAACTGCATGCATTTTGTTAGATATTTGAAGGGAAGACAATTCTCCTGAACAGCTATCTAGTGAAAAATGGGTATTTATATTGAAACTGGAAATGCCACAGAGCTAATCTCTGGCATTCTCACCCCAACTGTGTATTTGCTGTGTGGTACTGTACTGCTAAAATTAATTCTCAGTTTTTCCCATTGGATTATCTATAACCCTTAGTGGACATATGAACTGGTGACCCTTGGCTCAATTATCATGAGCACTCTACAGTACGACCTAAAAAGCACTTCACCATCCAATTTGGTATATGTGTCTCAATAGTGATCAGACACAAACAAACCTAACACAAGCTAGGTTCAACATGAAATAATCATTACACACAATAAATCAAGCCTCCAACACTAATTGTATTCTGGGCTAAAATAGGGACACTAATATCTATGACACTCAGGTATATTGTAATTGTAGTTTTAACCAGCATGTGTGCTGTGTAAATCATATTTTTGGAACTGCTAATATCCATTTGCCTTGATCAGCAGTAAGGTAACTGGATTATACAGTATATCGCCAGTATTATCTTGTACTCCTGAATGAGAAATGCACCACATGACTGAGGATTCAAGAAGCAAATCCGCTTTAGTGTATGTAGAATAAAGGCAGCTAATCTCAATCAAAGGGTTATTCTGTTTCATAAAAAACAACGTGAGTGTTGGGAATCTTAATACAAAGTACCGTAACAGAAGTAGCAAGATATAGGAGACTAACATTATGGATACCAACAGTATTCAATAAATTATCTTCCCTTTTGCTTAAAATTAAGTATAATAGCCTACCCTGCGTGTCCTAGATTATCAACACAACCTGTCTAGTCTTTCTCTTGCCCTTGTGGTGATATATTATTTATTTATGTGGGTATGTCAATTTATACCGTTACATTATTATTATTATTATTATTATTATTATTATTATTATTATTATTATTATTATTATTAGCATTATTAGTATTATTATTATTATTTAAAAACGTTTTGTGAAGACAGTTTATGTTACGGACACTATTCCCATCACCGTATTATTAAATCGATTTATAGATGTTCAAATAGGTGGCACCAGCCTACATTTTGGAAAGTTGGCTGTGAATGACTCTACTAGACATGAAACCTTACATTGTTGAGCAATATAAACGACAACGTATATATTGAACGAATATTTTTTTCATGTCTGAACGACTTGTAGTCGGAAGTCTTGATACACACACACGCGCACACACACACTATATACAGTTCATTGAATATTAAAAAACTAGTGAACGTCAATTAAAAAACAAAAAAATATATAATAGATACCATACCTGGCCAAATTTCCAATGAAGTCCTTTCTCGTATTATTTTGATTTTTGCTTAGCTCCAAAATAAATATTGACCAAATTAAAAACAAAAACAAACAAAAAAAATCAAGACTCCAGATAACGCCGCCAACAAATAGCAGTAGGTGAACAGATTCCAAACTTTTCCTGAAGTTAATCACTAATTCCAATCATATCTGTTCAAGATCGGGTATGTTGCAAATAAAAGAAAACGTCTTCCACATAAGAGAGCACTCTGTGTTGTTAATGCAGTAGAAATTTTTGCTATCGTCTTTTGAACTTTTCCTCTGGTTCTACATTGCATCCACAAGTCACAAAAATCTTAAATTATAATGGCACGCAGAAAGATGGAAATGACAATCGACATGCGTTGACAATAACAGTAAACAGGTAAGTAGGCTAAGCCACTTGTTATTAACAAGCAAAAGGCCAAAGAATGAATGAACTCGGGGGATGAGCCGCTGGCCTTTATAAGATTTTTACCCTGGTTTTCTTCACTTTTCTAAAAAATAAATAAATTATAGACGCAGTCTGTTCTGGTTCTTCAAAACAGGCCTATCTGTATATATACATTCCCATTGGTAACAGAAAAAAATCACATTTCGCTCCAATGTCTCGCCAACCTCATACCATCTTGCTGTTGTCATAGCACTGCCATCAACGAACGTAGCCAACGGCACTGCGCAGGAAAGGAAGTCGGCATTCAATCCTTCGCAAAGAATTCTGTGAGATGTATTTTTTAGGCTTTTGCCTGGAACAAATGAAAAAAAACCGTTCAGTTTCAGAAACAGACGATACAATTATAATGTAATTAATTATTGTTTTATTGTCTTCAGTCACATGTCTAATATTTAGAAAATGTATTTTGTGATTGATTGTTAATGAATCAACATGGCAGAAATAAAATACTGAGGTCTAAATATGTATGTGGAAGGGGCTGTGAATTACTCTGTATTATTTGTATTATTATTTGTGAAGGTACGGTATCTTCAGTAACTTTTTGATGAATAAGCATGTGTATTCAATTTTTATACATGGGAACTTTCAACATATTTATATTTTAGCTTACTGCAAGATACTTTCTTCTGAATTACAGCATACTTCACCTTATATAATTACACTGAAATACATACTGATATTTACACTTTATTTAAAGTCCAATATTTATGTAGCTGTCCAACTTACTATCATTTATTTGTCATCTGTAAGTTTTATACACATTACACTACCCAATGTTCAGGTACAAAGGCAAAGGCGCATTTCTAAGAATTGATTGATAGTTTTAAATTATAGCGTTGCAATTATTTTATCCATCTGTGTTATTCCCCTTGCACTTGCTGAAAGAAAGAAACCCATAGCATGTTGTGTTTCTGGAGCATAGAATAGAATAGAAACCATGAGCACTTTCAATATCTTTGCTCAGTCTTCTGCAACAAAACCAAACACTGGAAAACCAGGAAAACGCTGCCTGGAACTCGACGGTCGGATGTTGTATCTACGGACGCGTTTCCATAGCGGAAGATACCATTTTTAGTTAATTGAATGCCATAAATAAAGACAAAACATTTTTATGCACACAAAAAAATCTAAATAATGTAATTTTAGAACAATTAAATTGTTTTTTTTGTTGTTGTTTTGTTTTCGCCTTGTTTCATTATTACAGTAAATGCACATTATTTATTTCTTACCGCCCGTCTACCAACTGGAATGGTAGGCTCCACAGAAGCTGTGTGTGACAGCTCGTGGGGGAAGGGAGGCATCACATCCTATGGTGATAGAAGCTGGTGTAGCATTGAACACAGACTGAACAGAAGGGGGTATGGACAAGACAGCAGTAGTAAAAGTAGGAGCAGTGGCAAGTGCCAGTGTATGTGCCCTCTTTGGTGGCGTGGTCTTAGCCCAGTACATCTTCACAAAGAAGAAAAAAGCGGGCCGGAAAACCAAGATCATTGAAATGGTGAGTTGTGTTCTCTGCAGTGTCCTTTTCTGTATATCGTTGGCCACCCCTCTGTATAGTATCGTGTTTTAAATCCAGCCTCACAAGCCAAAATGTTGCATATGCAGTACATTATGTGTTGACAGACAGGGGTGGGTGGAGTGTTTTGTATAAGAAAGGCGATCTAGCTGCATTAAATAAAGTAGATTTTCTCATTAAAAAAAAAATGCTTGGGCATCACAGTGTTAAAACTGTATGAATAATCCTTGTGTGTGTAACTATTTAGTACGCTAATGGTTAATTTCAGTAGAATGTCTGCTGTCTGCCTGTGTGTAAAAATAGCAATGACATTGGAGGTCACTCTGGTCCAAGATTGTCCTAATGCTGTGTTGGCAAACATTTGCCTTTAATTGAATGAATGTAGGAGATTTTCTTTGTCTGGAATGTGCTCTGTGTGTGTGTGTGTGTGTGTGTGTGTGTGTGTGTGTGTGTGTGTGTGTGTGTGTGTGTGTGTGGTGTGTGATTGTGATGACAGGGTTGAATACGTTGTTATGGTCCAGTAGTACTTTTTCCTATCTGGAACAACCTTCGATTTAACCCGCACTGTAAATTACCCATAACAAAATCCCCGCAAATACATAAAGAATGTAGCTTATGGTCTCATTTTCGTTTTCATACCATAATATCGTTGATAATGCTAGGTAATGAGCCTTCACAAATAAAATCCAATGTGCCCAGCTGCAGAATATTGAGCAAATAACTAAGACATGTCAGATGTAGAGGTCTGCAGCTGAATGAATGGCTTTGTTCTCCAAATTGATTCTGAACAACTGAATGTATTTTATAGGTACTGTACTTCACTGTGTTAATACTGCATTTGATTGATAAAGAGTATGTTGTATTCCTGTGGTTGAACTTTGACTTAAAATGTAAGGCAGTAGTAATTTGTTAAGTCTGCATCAGTTTCCCAACAGCAATCGTTTGTTGAAAAAAGGTTTGACAGCAGGTAAGAGAGTCACTATTTGCAATGTGAATGGCTGATGAATATGGTGAGATGTTTTATTAGATAATGCTAGCAAGCTCAGCAAACTAGTAACTTGTTATCCAATACCAAGGAACTGCATTGTGATGAGGACATGTAGTGACATGCAGTTTCAGTGTTTTTGACAATATCTGGCCTGGATCAAACAACAAAAATGAGTCATCATGAACAGAATATTGATATTATTGTATTTAATCGAATTTGGAAACAATATGTAGTTCAAAAACAGATGATTTCTGATGCAGTAATATATATATATATATATATATATATATATATATATATATATATATATATATATATATATATATATATAACGAGAGGTTAAAGGTGTGATAACCAAGAATTCATCTGGTTCTCTTTATTTGCTGAAGATATTTCTGTCCTGTGATTGTTTTTTTGCTTTGTTTATTTTAACTGGGGATATGCAGATGTTTTATTAAAATAACCATTCTCCTATAGATAACAAAAGCTTTTTGTATCCTAGCAACACCATAAAAATATATTAAAAAAACATATTTGTATAAGATTGTATAGCTTCCTGGTACCCAATAGCTTCCTATGCCTCACTTCCATGGTCCCAGACATTATTCACCCGAGACTCAGTATCGCAGTGTTCCAGAAAGAAGCAGTTCAGTGTTACTGAAGCTACACCACAAAAAAAAATTACAAAGCAAAAACAATCAAAATACAAAGATCTCTGGCACAATGAAAAGGGTATCAGTCACTCTTTTAAGGTTCTTGCCACAGTTTTAAAATGTGGCCATTAGGTGGCACTATTTAACACGTTATTATCCCAGTCAAAGAAACCACATGAACAACAATTGTCTCGGGAGATAGTATTGGGGAAATCCCTTTCAAATGAAAGTGAAATTAATCTGCTGTAATATTTGCTTGTGCATTTTTTTGTTATCATTATTTTTTTTTGCATTAGAGCAGTGAACTTACTATACCGTGAAGTCAAGATAACAGGTCTCAATATCACATTATTTCGGAATAACGAAGAAACATGGCAAAACAAGACAAGTTTTCCAGCAAATGGCAGACAGTTAGAAAAATTGCCAAAATATCCATATTAGTGGAGCAACAGAACTTGGAAACATACAGAATTACTGCAAATAAATATATATATATATATATATATATATATATATATATATATATATATATATACAGTACTGTGCAAAAGTTTTAGGCAGGTGTGAAAAAATGCTGTAAAGTAAGAATGCTTTCAAAATAGACATGTTAATAGATTATATTTATCAATTAACTAAATGCAAAGTGAGTGAACAGAAGAAAAATCTAAATCAAATCCATATTTGGTGTGACCACCCTTTGCCTTCAAAACAGCATCAAGCATCAATTCTTCTAGGTACACTTGCACACAGTTTTTGAAGGAACTCGGCAGGTAGGTTGGCCCAAACATCTTGGAGAACTAACCACAGTTCTTCTGTGGATTTAGGCAGCCTCAGTTGCTTCTCTCTCTTCATGTAATCCCAGACAGACTCGATGATGTTGAGATCAGGGGCTCTGTGGGGGCCATACCATCACTTCCAGGACTCCTTGTTCTTCTTTACGCTGAAGATAGTTCTTAATGAGTTTTGCTGTATGTTTGGGGTCGTTGTCATGCTGCAGAATAAATTTGGGGCCAATCAGATGCCTCCCTGATGGTATTGCATGATGGATAAGTATCTGCCTGTACTTCTCAGCATTGAGGAGACCATTAATTCTGACCAAATCCCCAACTCCATTTGCAGAAATGCAGCCCCAAACTTGCAAGGAACCTCCACCATGCTTCACTGTTGCCTGCAGACACTCATTTGTGTACGGTCTCCAGCTCTTTGGCGAACAAACTGCCTTCTGCTACATCCAAACATTTCAAATTTTGAATCATCAGTCCAGAGCACCTGCTGCCATTTTTCTGCACCCCAGTTCCTGTGTTTTTGTGCATAGTTGAGTCGCTTGGCCTTGTTTCCACGTCGGAGGTATGGCTTTTTGGCGCAAGTCTTCCATGAAGGCCACTTCTGACCAGACTTCTCCGGACAGTAGATGGGTGTACCAGGGTCCCACTTTTCTGCCAGTTCTGAGCTGATGGCACTGCTGGACATCTTCCGATTGCGAAGGGAAGTAAGCATGATGTGTCTTTCATCTGCTACAGTAAGTTTCCTTGGCCGACCACTGTGTCTACGGGTCCTCAACGTTGCCCGTTTCTTTGTGCTTCTTCAAAAGAGCTTGGACAGCACATCTGGAAACCCCTGTCTGCCTTGAAATTTCTGCCTGGGAGAGACCTTGCTGATGCAGTATAACTACCTTGTGTCTTGTTGCTGTGCTCAGTCTTGCCATGGTGTATGACTTTTGACAGTAAACTGTCTTCAGCAACCTCACCTTGTTAGCTGAGTTTGGCTGTTCCTCACCCAGTTTTATTCCTCCTACACAGCTGTTTCTGTTTCAGTTAATGATTGTGTTTCAACCTACATATTGAATTGATGATCATTAGCACCTGTTTGGTATAATTGTTTAATCATACACCTGACTGTATGCCTACAAAATCCCTGACTTTGTGCAAGTGTACCTAGAAGAATTGATGCTGTTTTGAAGGCAAAGGGTGGTCACACCAAATATGGATTTGATTTAGATTTTTCTTCTGTTCACTCACTTTGCATTTAGTTAATTGATAAATATAATCTATTAACATGTCTATTTTTGAAAGCATTCTTACTTTACAGCATTTTTCACACCTGCCTAAAACTTTTGCACAGTACTGTATATATATATATATATATATATATATATATATATATATATATATATATATATATATATAAAACTAAGGGAGGGTTATACAGTAGTAATAACTGTGCTCTTCAAATAAATCTTGGTTTCAACTTTCTTCCATTATAAGTTTTAGAGAGATACATTTTGGCTGAGACACATGAATAGCCACATTTACCCCGAGTTTAGCTAGAATATCTTGTACAGTAGTATGTACAACCCCACTCAACACAGGGTGTGCAATTCAGTATCGCCTGGCGCCGGGACAGCAAAATTTGTGTGAGGGACAAGTTTTGCCTTTATACTTTGCCCGTCGGACAAGTAGTTTTTATTTATTTGTTTCTCCTATGTTCATTCTGAGATCCGCCCCTGTTAATCACTGATTGATTGATTGTGTTCACTGTTAAATAAAACCCAAATCCTACAAGTTGTATTCTACTTTTTTGTGTGTGTTTTGTGCGACAGGGAGGAGGAAAGTACATTTTTAAGGACAAGTAGATTTTTCTAGCATTTTGTCCCTTGGACAAGAAGTTTTTTTTCAAAAATTGCACATCCCTGCACCACATCTACATACCAAACACAAGCAACATTTATTAAAATATGGTATTTTACTACCATGCTAAAATAGGTTCACTGAAATGGAGTTTGTTATTCTTGCATATGCAGGGCTGTGGCAACTACTGAACCATTTGAACTGTTTAAACCCAGTTACCCTGATCAGCAGAAGCAAATATAAGGCCAACAATGTGTTTTGCCCCATCAGCCCCCAAAGTGGTGAGTAGTAGCATTCTTAGCTTTCACAGCAGTCTGAAAAATATAAAATAAACAGCACCACTTAACACACAAAACGTGCTACATAGTGTACTTGTATGTCTAATGCATTTATTAATCTTTAACATATCTTTTAGCTCCCTGTATAGTTTCATGCATGGTGATTTAGTACTGTGCCCAGTAGGGGGCTCTATAGTAAGTAAAAGTATCTTCCAGTTGGGAAGTGGAGTTGCCTGTCCCCCATCAGTTTTGGCAGTACAGTATCGACCCCAGTATCAAAAGATGTTCACTGCACTCAGAAATACCATGAAGGGAAATCTCTAACACTTTCAATAGCAAGCAACACACACATTTGTACCATCTGTTGTAATTGATTCAAACAGATGAACTCATGACAGTGAAGCAATGTGAATAGATTTATAGAGAATATACAGTAGAGGTGTTTTCAGTTTAGCAACCATTGGGGCACTGTATCTTTAAAACACTTTTGACATTTAGGAAAAGCAACCTTAGATCTAGGAAATAGCACGTTGGTAACATAAGCAAGTAATATGTGAGTGATTTGAACTTGAACTGAAGACAGCCACCTGTGCATCGGGCTATTTAGCGGCCGCACTTACAGCCTGGCGGTGAGGTGAGTTAGGAGTACAGAGAGCAGTAGGCGCTATATAAGATTTGTGGAGCACGAAAATGTCGGAGGAAGGGCAGCAAAATGCTCTTGGCACACAGAAAAGAAAATAAAAGTTTTCTGAGTCTTTATGGCTGAGATTGAGTTATTTGGAAAAGCCAACATCAGTACCAAAGAGGCCATATGGTCCTCTATAGTGGAGAAAGGCAATGCTGTCTGTGTTACCAGGACAGTCCACCAGGTGATGAAAAGGCGACAGGACCTGCGGCGCTGAACAAAAGCAAAATTCACAATACAGCACAGGCATGCAGCAGGAATAGGAGGAGGGCCGCCATCCACATCACAGCTGACACCACTGGAAAGGCAAGCGGAGAGGACAATCCATCCTAAACAAAATGACCCTGGGTTTTGAATATGCAGGGTCTTCTCCGTCTTGCCCTTCTCCTCCAAAGGTTTTTCCTGTCTGTCCTCAACAAGAGCCAAGCGTCGGCGCATGAGGAAGTGAACCACAGCAGCCACCCTGAGGCCAATGACAGGTCTCTGAAGGTGTGTGGTTTTATACAGCTCTTAATAGTTCACTCCTACAATGGTTTACATCTTGTCATAGGAGGTGCAAAGTTTTGGAGGGTCAGCAATTGCCCAAGTGCAAGGCAAAATCCTTACATCACATTATAATGTTTGTGCCCGCTTAGTATTCCAGATCCCTACCAATTCCATGTTCTTTTCTTCATTTGAATACATTTCAAAATAATTAAAATTGATTAATGATGGCAAAGTGCTGATTTAATAGCAGGTGCAGAACATTAGGTGAAAACCATTCTTTACATACACAGCCGCAAATCATTTTGCTAGTATCCTTACATCAGCCCCTAAGGGCTTACCCATTCTGTATTGTCTAAGCACCTGTAAATTAAATGCAGATAATTCACTGTAAAAAATATATTAATTAAATTAGGGCGGGACAGGGAGAATCTTAAGCGTTTCGTACTGCAGTGATTCATCATGAACACAACGCCGCAATGCAATACAATGACAACTGCACATGGAATTAAAAATGCATATCAAAATGCAGAGTATTAAAATAAAACTAATATAAACAGTATTTAGCATTTTAAATGCTTCATACGCTGTTGCAGACTCGCTTAGTTTTAAAAAAAATGAATATTGTAGCGTGCACGGGGTAAGGCAGCAGCAGGTCTAGGTATAGTATTATCTTTTGGCTTTGCACATACAGTATGCAGCAGAAGAATGGGAGATACAGAGATGGAGAGACACACATTGATATGCCTAAGTTGTGTTCTTTATTTAGGTTGCTCAATAGCACAGTTCAAACAGTAGGGTCACAAACCAGTACCTTTTTCAGGAGCAATATTGGTACCTTTTATAAACCAGTACATATTTTAACTGTATGCTGACAATTCCCATAACAGGTGTTCTTCCAACTTGACAATTATTTTTAGATTAAGCTACTAGGAACTGGACAGGCTTTGTTGTGATGAATGGCCTCCTCATGTTCGTAACTCATTTAGTTTGACCTTCTTTTCCAAAGGCTAGAATAACCATTTTGTCCCTTGAGATATATATTTGCATACATATTTTCGAATGCACAGTTTAAAGCTTCCGTTTTTTAAGAGTCGGCAGTTATGTTTTGTATTTTCGCCAGTACCCAGTTTGGCTATCCCCAATCTTTGCGTTTTACTGCACTGTAGAATCTCAGAACAGATCATACTAATTGTAACATTATGGTTTATTGTAAAGGCTGGCATTGCTTTGAGGCGAGTACCCTGGAAATACTGTGTCAATTCTAAAATAACACTGACATGGTCGATTTGCAGAGGAGTAAAAAGGACACCTGAGCTTGACATTTTAGAAAAGGTCCCGATGTCCTGTAAAAAAAGAAAAATCAGAGGACCTCTTAGAATTATCTGGGATAAAAATAAATGGACAGTTCGCACCTGTTTATGTGGTGATAGTCCTCTGCGAATCGGGCTGTAGTATATGTTGGCTTTATAGATAATGAATTCAAAGCTAAAAATACAGTATGTAATCAATTCCCCCAAGTTTCTTGTGTGCCCTACCTAAGCAAATTCCAGTAATTTCAGATTGTTTAAAAGATCCCTGTTTGTTAGTATAGTATGTTTATTTATAGTTTAAGTTATTTGCCTATCATATTAGTACTCTCTTGTTTACAGTGTGAGGCTGATTCTCAACAAAAACTCCACCGCACCCAAAAATCACCAAACTCTTGATATCTATAGAGTATTGTACAGTAACTGGGCAAAATATTAATGGTAGAAGTAATGTTCAGGTGGAAACGAAACCGAAATGTTGACAACATCTGGTAGAAGAGATAAAGAAAAATAAAAACTGTTCTTTTACTTTATGTAGGCAGAGTCATTTATCACAGAACACCATGTGCTGCCACCTAAGAACTGAGGGCCCCAGGTCTTGTCCTATGGTCACAGATACTTTAGTAGGCTGCATAGCAACCAGTGGTAATAAGAGGTGGTTGAAGAGTTTTGCAAGTGAAATAAGTACAGTACAGATCATACATAAGCCATTCAGTATTGGGACAATTTCATCTCAATACCTTATATCAAATACAACACTATAATTTGACTTTACGTTTATAGGGTTCAGACTTAAATAATTCTATCATAAACATAAAAACACAGACTTCCAGACCAGGATAAACTCCACAATACAGTAGTAGTCAACCATTGACAGGCACTTTGTACAGGTTGTCCTGAGGTAAAGGCTGAGTTAATATGGGAAATACGACCTATAAACCAAAAGTCATTCAAATGTTTCTCAATTTCGTTAGTTGCATGGTCATTGACCACCTCCAGACTCTCCACGTGTCACACTTTCAACATCATAAGGACATTTGTCTGTTTTCAAAGTCACAGTAAAATGTGTTGTATTCTTACTACAACTAGCTAACCACCGTAGCTTATAGTTGTGGTATAGTGTTGTTTGAGCAGGATAGTATTGTGATGGTTGTTTTGTTTCAAATAATGAGGGACCTTGTAGCCTGTGTACAAGAAATATAATGATGTGGTTAAAGATGGCAATTTATCTGTTCAGCCATTTTCTGGAGACATAGTCTATGTGAAGATGATCCAGGTTTATCAACACATTTTGAGGTGTGTAGAAAATGTGCAGGGGAATGTATAGTAAAACTTTACCATGGTGAATTTGCTCTGTATGTAATTTTACAGTTTCCTCATGCTTTTCCCATGGCTGTGCTCTGTGTTTACCACAGTTTAATCTTCTTTACAACATCTTTCTACAATGCTTAATTATGCTTTACCGTGCTTTCACTATGCTTTCTTACACTTTGCTATGCTTTTACTATGAGAAGCCTTTATAAGGGAATGGCAAGGATAACCTGTTATCTTGTACCTGTGTTCTTAGAGATTGCATTCATTTGTCAAGAGCCTTTGCAATCTACATGCTGTGTTTTCAATGAGAAACTGAACTCTCAGTTTTACATTAGACTAAGGGCTTAGTTCAAAACCTTCCTAAACAACTTTCAACGTTGTACATTATCTAACTGACAGATTCATCTACTGCAATTGGCAGAATGCTAAAGAAAGATGTTTACAGCATGTCAAAGCTTACTTTTTAACTATATTTCATACAAGTTTTAGTTGTAGCTTGTTCTGTAAGCTGTTATTCTGTCTTTCTAAAGCAGTGCAGTGCTCAGGATTCTACTGAAGGTTTTTCTTGAGTACTGTATGATAGTGTTTACCTCTCTTCCAGTGGACCCTTTTGCAGAGCTTTGAGTTTCCTTTCTATTTCTGTTTACACAAAGTGTCACTGAGTGCTTCAGATAGCTGTGCTTGCGTCACACTGCTCACAGCTTGCATAAGATTAGCCTGGCTATTTTTGGCAGCGCCCTCAAATCACCTTACACTATATAAGCACTTGTCTGCCAGATACAATTTTCTTCACTCCATTCGTTTATACCTACAGTACAGAGGTTACCGGTAAGCCTGTGCAATGTTTGTGTGTGTCTCTGTTTGTGTGTGGAACCTGTCGCTGCTTTTGCATGTAGTCTGTTTTCTTAGTGGTTACAGAGCTGACCATGTCATGTGTTGAACTTGACAGAATGCTAAAGATGTTTGCAGTATTTGAATGTTTACTGTGAGATATTTGTGCTCTATTCTAATTCATTTTGAGTATATTCAGTATTGTTTGTTTGTACTTGTATACTTGGTTGATAATAATATGGTAAAAATCTAACTCAATGCATTTTACATTTGATACACACCAGACTTGAAGCTTAGACTGCTTAACTTTTGTACTTAATCTATGATATACTAGTGTCCTAACATGAAAACATCATTTTGGGGGATGCATTTTATCTACAAGGGTTAGGGTGTTTTTATGCAGTCCAGTAAAGAAAGACAAGTTATACTTTTCAAAATACTGTATAGGTCTACTTATTTTGTAACAACAGGCAGTTACAGTGTACCCAAACTGATTCTTGCACTCTTAATTTTCACAAATACACAAAGCACATTTTCACAGGTTTTATTAACATGAACAAATGAGCAATTTCTGTCTGTAAAAAACAATTCCACAAACTTTGCATTAATGCTGTGCAATGGTTTTTCAGATATCACTGTTTACTCAGGTTATGTAACTCAAGCCAGCTCCTGACATTTATGCACTGTAGTTTTTGCAAATTATAATGAGGGTCATTGCCCTGACCCCCTCTGGGGTTTAAAGTCCATGATGCACTTCTTGGTTGTTGTGTTGAGATTGAGGTCTGGTTGATTTTGTTGGCAGAGTGTCTATGAGAGTGTTGCTGTGGCCCTGGATGTTGCTCATCTCCTCAGCGGTCCACTGTTATTCAGAGTCAAGGACAGAAGAGTCAAGATTGTCCACAAATCGACACACAGGTACAGACCCAGCCAAACCTCAAGCCTGAGTGCTAGGGGTCCAGGGGTAGCCTTTCTGTTCTGTTCACTCCCTGTTCATGGGAACAGTCTGCTGTAAACCACTCTGTGGAATCCTCCTCTTTCTGTTTTAGGAATGCCCCCACAATACATTTGCCCCTTATGCAAAGGCATGGAGGTAAACAAAGTCTGAAGGCTAAAGGAGATTTTTAATTGACACATACAAAATTCTAAATAGATAGATAATGTAGACAATGTCTACCCACTGAGAGGCAGCTGCCTCAGGTGAACTAAAAATGTTTCAGATGTTGTAGGGTTACAAATATGTTATAATGAAATACATTCACTTTAATTTTGTATATTTATTTTTCCTATTGGTCGATAACTCAGTGGCTCATTTGCTTTTTAGCTGGCTTGCTGTTTTGGAGTCATCCAAAACAACAGCTGGCTTTTCGCTTTGCCATTCAACAAAATTACAGTGCCAGATTGAATAGGTATTACTTTACTGTCTCCCCAAAGTCACTCGGATTTAATTCATTGAGTTACACTGTCTTAAGCAAAGCAACTGTATCATGAACCGAAGCTGCCTAAAATAAAATCTTTGAAACAGTAGTGGGTTTGTTCTCTGAGCACAGTGCTATACCTGGAATCCTCTGGTACTTTATGTGTATTTCTACAGTATCTATCTTTAAATGTACAGAAGTGTTTTTTGTACTATTTTGAATGGTTCCATCCAATAGATTACTTTTTATAGTGATTTAGTATAAGAAAATGAAGTACTGTGACAAAGTGGCTTGCAGTGCGCAGGTGTACTTGGTGCAGCGCAACACACAAGACAGTGAAAGTTCAATAAAACAGCTCCTTTATTTGCCTGGTTTGCATGTCAACAGCACTTAAATAATAAGCACGGGCGCTACACAGCTATGTGTATCGCTCCGTGCAAACAAGGGTTTCAGTCCCGAAATAATATGACACTTTTTATAATAACACCAAACACAGACACGGTCACTTCTGCAAACCATGTGTGCTTGTGGGGTGAAAGACAACAGTTTACAACAGCAGTGTAGTCTGGGTTTTGGTGCTTGCTAGTAGCGATAGCTCCTGGTTTGTGTTAGCTGTCTAACAGTGATAATAGACAAACAGTTAGCACAATCAAACAAACAAAACATGAAACACTCATGATTATTAATTACTTCCGTTTCCTAAACAGGGCCTTTCAGTAACCACAACGAAGGAACAGATAGCTCGACCACTTCCCCTAAATACCCTCAGTCACACCCTCTTTCGGTGGCACGGCCAATTACGTATCCTCCAATCCGTGACTGACACATCGCCTACCGCATTAAGGCAATGACTTCTGGCTCCGCCCCCTTCCTGGATAGCCAGCTTCCGATTGACCCTGGAATTAACTGCCAAACCATCCAGTACGGGGCACACTGTTCCTGTTACACAACACCCTCACAGGTCGGGAGGGAGATTGTTGACTCAGATTCATTCGCTGTCTGTCGCAAGTACCCATACATTTTTTTCTAGAGCTTTTAAGAAAATTACCTTATGAACCATTAAAAAATATCTGCTTTATACAGCTCTGTTATGTCGATGTCTCATAACAATTTCATTAGTGTACCAAAAAAGCACCACTTGGGAGGATAAAAAAAGGTTATCCACTTTTGTAATCTTTGTTTTACACCCTACTGGTGCTGTAAGTAGCTTTTGTCCACGAAGCTAAAACTGAACAAGCAGTGGAAAGATACCCATCTGTTTTCTGCCGATAACAAAAAAAATGCAACAGGGGGGGTCACTGAACAGATGTCGAGGACACAGCAAGAGGTCTGTTTGATCATGTCTGATAAAACATGTGGGTAAATCTGGTAAATATTAATTCAATCAGTAAACAGGACAGTTTTCATGTGGTCAGAATCACGGGGGCCTCAGTATTGTTCCCTCCACTTATTGCATACATTTCTGTTTTGCTCAGAATTGTTTAGTTGTATTACAATTGATCCAAAGAATAGCCCCAGTGTACTCTAGCACCTATAATGAAAGGTCATGCTGCTAATGGGATTATACTATGCTGAGGGATTATGACAAAACATTGCAGATTAGTGCAACATTGACAAACAAATAGGATTTCCATTTAGTTTAGATACTGCAGCATTTTTTCAAAGCGTCCTTTACTAATATTTTTTGGAAAGAGTAAAACAACTTTTTTTTTTTTTTTTAAACAAAATGTCGTCTTTTAAAATATAGCAGTCAATTACAGAGTTACTGTAAATCTCTTGCTTATTATATAACAAACATTTCTCGTGTTATATACATCCTTGCTATTGTTTTGTAAAGGCCCAACGTCAATAAATACATAGGCTATTGTATTAAGAGAGAGTTAAAGAAACAGAAGCCAAAACACCAGCAGCTTCATAGAAATGCAGACAGTTGTTGTGGCACAGGGAACTCATTTGTGAATGCAGTTCGGTAAATGTTCGATAAATGTTACTAGTGCATATTAAACTCTGGTGGGTTAGGATTCACAACAAACACAGCCATAGCAACGCACCATTAAATGAGCATTTGTCATTATCTATGCATTTATATATTTTTTTGTTTCTTTGTTTTTTTTTTTTTTGGTAGATGCTGGAATTTCAGAAGAAAACGGTCCACTTCAAGGACCCAGAGAGAGTGGAGGATATTATCTGTGGCCTTATCAAAGGAGGAGCTGCCAAACTCCAGGTAGATAAAATGACATTGACTTCCCTTTGCCTCTTCAGTGTTAAACAAGAACTTCATGATATGGTTACAGACAGCAATGCAGTGTATTATAATACATGCAATGTAATGAAGTCTGCCTTGCACAGATTCCAAAAATATATAAAAAAAACAAAAAACAAGCAGTGTCTGCATTTAAACCCTTCTGTTCTTCTAGGTTGCAGTTCTTGTCTCTAACCACTAGGCTGTGTTGCCTTCAACATGTCAGTGGGTTATATAGTGGTATGCCAAAGTAAATCAACCCTCATGTCCAGCACTTGGATATCCATTACCCAGATACACGTTTTACCACCCTTGTATTAAGAATAAAATCAATCCCTATTATATATTTATATCTATAGATACCGTGTGTGTGTGAATGTGTGTGTGTGTGTGTGTCTAATATATATATATATACAGTATATATATATATATATATATATATATATATATATATATATATATATATATATATATATGTATGTATATATATATATATATATATATATATATATGTATGTATGTATATATATATATATATATATATATATATATATATATATATATATATATATATACCCGTCACACGTGATTTCCGACTCCATCACCAGTTTTCTGATACAAAGCCCATCTCTTCAATGTTACAATGTACTTGTTTATCCGTCACAGCCCGCGGTTTTTTTTTTTTTCGCATGTCAAATCAGTCTGTCTTTATTGTGCAGTTACACAGCGCTTCCTCCAATTTCACATGATGAAAATGCAGCAAAAACAAAGCAAATGAGACAAGCTACGGTCATATAAAAGTTCATCATTAAACAGTTTCAGATACTCCAGTGAATTTTTTTTAAATCTGTGATCTTTAGTTGTTTTTGTGCATTTTTATTTGCAAGTGAACTCTGACATTAGGGCCTTATCCAGCACTATATTCCGCAATTTTGAATATTGACTTTGGATACTGTTTTAATTCTGGAAACTGGGGTTGTTTTTTTAATCTTTTGCTAAATTGCATTGCCTTTTACATTTTAAGCAGTTCTGTGCATAGGTAACATTTCAATTTAATTTTGCTGTTGTGTCTTTAATGGGGAATTTTACATACTGCTACAATACGTACCAGACTTTAAAAGTATGTACTGTATTACAGTCCATGTGTCCACAGTCATCTCTTTTGGCAAGTGATATTTTCAGAATCATATCGTTCTGAATTAAAATACTACTTCTGTTGAAAATATAGTACTGTACCAACAAAACCAACTACAGTACATCTAAACGGAAGCCTACTTATTTTAAAACACAGTCCTTTAAGCTACGTATTTTTGACATTGTGTCTTTTTTGTGTTCCCTGAAAAAACGGACAATGGTTGGAATGGGCCAAAATGAAATAAGATATGCGTCACACTCGTTTAACTGTCACTGAAATCAGAATTTTATAGGGTCGGACATGAGCGCTGACTGTATTCTATTACTGTAGCATTTTTGTATTTTAAGTTACGTGTATAACCATCTTAATTTTTTATCTTGATAATTTTGCAGATTATTACAGACTTTGATATGACGTTAAGTAAGTTTTCCAACAATGGAAAAAGGTGCCCCACGTGTCACAGTAAGTGTCTCTTACCTAAAGACTAACAGCTTCAAAAACTGTTTTTTTACTGCAATTTAAAAATAAGCTCTGAAAAGCACCAAGTATATTTATATAGAGATAGTGCTGTCTGGAATCTTGTGCCACAAATGACAAGGAATCATCAAATTACTTTTTTATTTGCATTTTACAAATGGAAACAAATATTGATTTAATCTCAAAGCAGTTTCCTTTAAAATTAAATGTTATTTTGGACTTTATGTAAAGTAGGCTATATTAAAACCAGTTACGAGTACATTATGTCATACAGTACTTCGCTGAACAAAATTATTTTATTTTAAAGCGCTCACAAAAAATATGAAGTGAAACAGTTCTTGAATAGGGGTTTGTTCAACAGCACCTCAGTCCATTCCACCTGCTTAATGGTAAACTCAGCCAGACAGCTTTGTCCATGTTCTCTGGTTTCTGTTGTTGAACAGAAGTTCATTCATTCAGTAACAGTTACATCTGCAGTGTACAGTAAGTAAGACCATTGTTTATCCCAATACTGTAAATAAAATATGCAAACAGAATCCTAAAAACATCAAGTAAAGGTGTTTTTTTTTTTAAAACAAAAATATCATTTTACCAACAGACATTATTGACAACAGCAAAATGGTCACAGAAGAATGCCGAAAGAAGGTAAGAACAAATCTGCGTCTATATCTTCATTCTAGCTGATATTGTTATTAAGGAGAAGAGAGTTAAAGATGAAATGGCCTGTACAGTTGTTGTTTTTTCGTCACATATTTAATACGTTTATTAATATTTGAAAGCATCTGCTGTATAGTAATATTTGAAAATATCAGTTGTCATGCGCCCACCCCCAAAAAGTCCTTTAATTGCCAAGATTGGGAAGAAATCCTGAAGTTTCTGTTTGTAAAACGTGAAGACAATCCTTTTTTTTTTCATTCTGATGTAGCAGAGCTTGAAGATGACACTGATAACCTCCTACTGTTGCCACAACAGGTTTACATATTGAAATATATTGTATAATATTTTCTACTTGTTCCTTGCAGCTGCTGCAACTTAAAGACACATACTATCCCATTGAAATCGACCCTAATCTCACTATAGAGGAAAAGTTCCCTTTTATTGTAGAATGGTAAGTTATAGAAGGACCATTTTGTAAACCTAAAGCCACAAACTTAGATAAATAATAAGTTACTGTAATAATTATAGCATACATTTGATTTTAAATTCTGAATGCAAACTAAAACTGTAAGTGGTAGATATTGTTGTCTTGGCAGCAATTAAACATTACTAGGGGTTGTGCCATTTTATATCTGGATTTCTGCAAGCCATCTGTTTGGCAGACCTTTGAAGAGCTTTATGTTCTCATTCATCTGCAGGTATTTCAAATCCCACACTTTACTGATCGAACAGCGTCTACAGAAAGACAAGCTTCCACAAAGTGTGAAGGAATCAGATGCCTGTCTAAGGTAGAAGGTTGTTTTTGTTTTTATCCGAATGTAAAGTATTCCAGACACTCCTGTCACCTCTATTCAGTGTGCATTGCCCAGCGCCATGTCCTCAGAGGAACAGGCACGTTACCAGACTGCCTCTTCATTCGAGTAAGTGTAGACAGATTATTACTGTACTAGGTGATGCATGTTTATGCTGTCGCTGGCCGGACTTCTTGTGAAAAAGCTGTTGCATCTGAGTGCTTTTTAGCATATGCTTAAACAAACTGGAACTGATTCTCACACATTTTTTTGCCAAAGTTAATAATGTAACACATTACAAAAACAAATAACCATGAGTGATTTTCTGTTGTGTGATCTACTTGTACTGTATATTCAGTAACGTTTTGTAATAAGCATCCATGCAAAGTTTGAACAAATTTAAGGTGAACTGTTCCTGAGATACAGCATTCATTAACGTAACCTGTATTTTCCAAGTTTCATCTCAATTGGTCAAACAATAATGAAGGGTCTGTTGTCAACATATGACACTTTTCATAGTGCTGTTTGTTATCGGTAGGGATGTTCATTTAAGGTTTAAACCCAATCCTGACACCCGTGCTTGTTTGTTCACAGAGAGGGCTACGAGCATTTCTTCGATACGCTCCAGAAGCACAATGTCCCCATGTTTATCTTCTCGGCCGGGCTGGGAGATGTCCTGGAGGAGATCATTCGGCAGGCTGGGGTCTACCACCCCAATGTCAAGGTGGTCTCAAACTTCATGGAATTCGACGAGCACGTAAGTCCGGAGAGAGAGAACCAGTCATATCGCACTCTGGTAACAAGGGCCATTTTCACACATGTGCTTATGAACTCCTAGGACATACTTATGGACTACTTGACACACCTCAAAATTCCTGAAGTAATTTAGTGAAGTGCAGTGTGAAGTATGGAATCCAGAGTTCCATTATAAGACAGGCTCAATGTTCTGCCTGTTGAGTATTTAGAATCATCAGTACATAGGAATTGCTACATTGCTCCCAAACCTGAAAAGTTACCTTTAACTGTTTATAGATTCTTTTTGAAATTCGTATCGATATGAATGCATAATTAACCCAAATAAAGTACTGTAACTGACACATTAGTAAATTTACGTGATCAGATTGTGTCAATGGAATGAAATAATATGCTGTGATCAGCCATGGGAAGCAAGCAGATATTAAGTTATTAAAATAGTTCTGTCACATAAATAATGCGTTAAACCCGACTTGACAGTAAAGGTTGTGCTTTGTTTAAAAGGGCGTGTTAAAGGGTTTCAAGGGAGAACTAATCCATGTGTATAACAAGCATGATGGAGCCCTGAAGAATACTGAATACTTCATGCAGTTAAAGGACAACTGTAACATTATTCTCCTGGGAGACTCACTTGGTGACCTGAACATGGCAGATGGAGTGCCGAATGTAGAAAACATTCTCAAGATCGGCTTTTTAAATGATAAGGTATGGGACGTTGTCTATAATACCAACATTAAAGTAAGAGGAGGTCTAGTCAGGGAACAAATAAAGGGCTTGCCTCTTAGGATAATCAATTCTTACTGATTCTCTTTCAGAGAATATAAACAGTCAAGCAGCTTAATTATCCCTGATTTAAAACACTTACGGTATATGACTCAATATAAATGTCCCACAAAGAAATACAGAATGCAGAATTCTCACAAAGGATAAGTGACAAGTGTCAGCAGCAGCTTTAAAAGGACAAAGCCATTAGGCCCCTCCTTCATTGTTAACCCTAAATCAATAAATGGATGTATTCCTACTTATAAATGAGTGTTGTCCAGCAAGCAGCGTATATCACTGTTAAGGTTAGATGTAAATTAGAACTCTGGTTTATATACAGAATGCTGGAAACTTTATAGTATTAACTATTATTAGTTATAATTGAAATTACTTAGCAACTAAAAAATGATTATCAATTAAAGGAAATAAAATGTGAATATCTCATTGTCCTGTATCTTTTTCATGCCCAGGTGGAGGAACTCTTGGAAAAGTATTTGGACTCTTACGATATTGTTTTGGTGAAGGATGACACTTTGGAGGTGCCCAATTCCATCCTTCAGAAGATTCTTTAACAATTGGCCTGGACAGAAACACTGGACTGAGCAAAAGCTCCTCGATGCCTTAAAATTACAAAAAAAAATAAATTTTGCTCTGCATTTTTAAAGACACTTTTTTGATTTGCTGAATTCCAATGCATACCCCAAAAACCCTTTGGATATTTTTAAACCTTGTATTTATTGTTATCACGAAGTATGTGAACATCTTTTACAGCAAATGTTTTACCGTGTTTTTTTGTTTTTTTTTAATGGTGTTCAATTGATAAAGGAACATTACAAGACCAAACATAAAAGACTGCCATGTTTTTTCATGTATAATGCATAACCCATTGATAATACAAAAAACACAGGTCCATATATGAATTATTCCTCTCTGCTTACTGGGATTTTAGACTGTCAGTTAATATTGGTCTGCCAGGGTGTCCTAGGCTCACCACGCACCAGCGACCCCTGTAGTCTGGCCGGGTGCCTGCGGGCCTGCCTGTAAGCTACCCTGAGCTGCGTTGTCCTCCGATGCTGTAGTTCCAAGGTGGCTGCATGGTGAGTCTGCAGTGTGAAAAAAAGCAAGCGGCTGAGGGCAGCATGTGTTCCTCTTCGCCACTCCCGAAGTCAGCGCAGGGTGGTAGCGTGAGCCGAGCTTAAATAATAATTGGATACTCTAAATCGGGAGAAAATAATAATAAATAGTTGCCGACTACTAAATTTAAAAAAGTACACTTATTTTCTGCACTGTATAGCTTGGCCTACTGTAAAAAGCACTTGACTTTTACTTATCACTGTGTGCAAGATATCCACTCCATAGTAAATGTATTACGAGGGCAATTTTACCACAGCGGAAAATCAGGACCCTTGTCTTATATTGTTCCTTTATTAAAAATAAATAAATAAATAGGCAATATGTCTACTTTGTATCTGGGATTTATACTACCTCCACCTCCAAAAATGTAAAGAAATTACTTTGGTTTGTATTATTATGATGATGATGTATTATTAGTCATTTGCATGTTCTGTTTAGTTGCCTTTTGAACTTTTAAGTTGTATTGTAGAAAAAAATAGACTTTGATATAGCCGAGAATGATTTTACTTATTTATTGTTTCTTACTTGCATTTTGTTTTCAATGCATATTCATGGCTGACTAGATTTGGAAAAACTGTGTGCTTCCATTTCTTTTCCATAAATATTCACACCCTGTGCTTTCAGATTTTAAATGAATCATTCCTGTATTTAGAAAAAGCTTGACATCCATTTACCTTTATCAAAAGGCCAAGGGTCGATGAAGGGAATTTTGCCTGGAAGTGACAGCCAAATATCAAATATTTACTCGAAGTTGTTTTTTCACATTTTTCAGATGTTAAGGTAATTGTTCTACTTTGCATCCACAACTTTAGTATGGTGTTTAGCATTAGGAGGGAGAGGTTATAAATACTAAAAGATGGCATTATTCGCACACATTACAAAATGATGTAGTTAGTGGCTGGTTAAGATATACCAAAGGCTGTTTCCTTGGGATTGTTTGCCAAAATGTGATCAAACTTCACATGCACATGGCTTACAATAATGTAATGTACATACTATCCATGTAGATCACACGTAAGATAGTGATATTACACATTTGATATTTTGGCGATGTACACAGGGGCATAACTTGAGATCACCAAACATTCACTTATTTCAACCTGAGCCAGATTAAAATCGAGGATTCCCAATGGAATCCGCAAAGAGCTTTGGGATTGCATGCAGGTCAAATGAATGGCTGAAGATTTAACCTGACAGAATAATGTAGTCCAAGAGTATGGCGGCCCTCTATGTGGGTCCACTAGTTGTTCCCATCATGGTTTTCAAGATGAATTAATCACAATAAATTCCAGCACTTTGGTTAACAAAGTCATACAAAAGGTGCACTAACACACTAAACTAAACCTTAAAATTTAAATACCTCTTTTGTGGTGTCTGTTTGTCAGCATTTTCTTTTACCATTATGGGGTAACAATAATGAGTGTACAGTTGTTGTTTTTTTGTTTTTTTTTTAAGAAACATGGCAGGTTTGTTAAACAAGTAGAAAATACATTAAAAAAACTACTCAGAATTACCACCATATTTGACCCCCCAGGAATAATACATACAATACTGCCTGTTCACAAGAATTACAGAGCCTTGAAAGTCTTTACACACAATACATTATAATCATCTTCACACAGCTGCTTAAAAAGAACCACATCACTGCTGTGTTACCCATTTGACAATGTGGGCAATACTCCTTACACTATCAGTGCACTACAGCGGACATTTTGAAAAGAGCTTTGAAACAGACTTTAAAGTTACAAGTGTAAAAAGTTGTCAGAATGTTAACAATGAAAAGAAAAGTTACAGGTACGGGGATGTATAACGCTATATTTTTCGGAACCCTGCTACTTACTCTTGAAAGGGTATAAGTGTTTTACTTCAAACGATAAAATATGTGCTATGAAATGTGCAGTGCTTTAAAAAACATCTTTCTACATCGACAACACGCACTACTAAAAGGCACAGAAAGGTAAATCCAAAATTGAATAATTTTTTTTTTAATTTTTTTTTTTTTAAATTAACTTGAAAATAAGAGCCGGGTTGGGTACTAGCTTCTCTTGGCCTTTTTTGAACAGCTGGAAAAAAAAAAAGTTGCTCATACCGAAAGTTACTGCTTTCCCTGCCATCCTCTCAAAAAGGACTAGAGGAGCAAAACGCCACATTTAAACAATTTAGATTAGTTTTGTTTTTGCAGCTGCAACACAATTGCTTCAACACAACACAGATTCTTTCTGAAAGGATGGAAATAAGATCATTGCAAAGCAGTTTGATCCATTCCTGGTTTTACTTCAAGTTAATAAGACATACCTGAGCTTCTTACCTATAGACTGTGGCTAATGTCCTTATTTCCATCCTCGTCCAGTTGAGTAAGTCCACTCAATAAATAAACCTGTTAGCATAGACCAGTTCCAAATGGTCAGTAGACACTGAAAAATATGTTACTTCATCTCACAACCGATGAACGAATGGAAATTTTGTTGACAAAGTTGTCACACATTTCATAAAAAACCTTCCTTGACCCTTTACGTGTTGAATAAAAATGGATTGAAAAACACAGATACAGCCCCAGCACGTGCCCACCTGCCCTCCCGTCCCCTCTCTACAGTCTCTCGTTATTATAGTTCATCATGCTCCTTGGTCTCCTCATCCTTCAGTTTGAACTCGTCGGCTGTGATCTTCCCATCGCTGTTACGGTCCTGATTGGAGAACATGTTGTCGATGATCTTGCCGACGTCAAAGCCTGGAGCCAGCTTGCCTTTCCCAGTCGCCACCTGGTGGTTGATGTAATTCAAGAACTGCCAAAAGAATAAAGTATGAATTTTAAGTACAGTACATATCTCCCCACCAAGGATAAATCCCACAGCGTTGCACGGTTAAGTATCATGAACAAGCAGGTCAGCCACATCATGTAGAATACCATCTCCAATACATAGCTTCATCAAATAGGTGCACATATTTCATTTCACCAGTTGCAGTGCATATTTATGCAGAAGATATTTGGACTGTTATAATTAACCTTTTCTACCATGTTTCACCTCAAGTGGATCTCAAGATACAGCAAAAAATGCATGTGGTGAATCTACCTCCACTCTATTCCTGTTGCCAGGGTTATGAAAAGTTAGAAATGAGAGAGGTTGTTAGGCCTAGAAATGAATCCTTCACAGGAATAAGATAACTCATTAAAAGGTTTATAGAAAAAAAAAGTCAATTGCAAACTTTTTTGTGTTTTTCTACAAAACGGGTCTAGCTGCTGTAAAACAGTATTAACCTTTTTTAAAGTTATGATTTGTACAATTTATTAAAGCCACATCGGCAGTCAATGCGGGGGAAAAATAAAAAATGAAAGCCACGGGGCTCCCGAGTGGCGCATCTGGTAAAGGCGCTTCGCGTGGAGTGCAGGATGCGCCCTATGGCCTGGAGATCGCCGGTTCGAGTCCAGGCTATTCCACTGCCGACCATGGACAGCAGTTCCGAGGGGGCAGCGCACAATTGGCCGAGCATCGCCCAGGGTGGGAGGGCTTAGGTTGACTAGGATGTCTCGCTCACCGCAAGCACCAGCGACACCTGCAGACTGGCCGGGCGCCTGCGGGTCTGCCTGTAAGTTGCCCAGAGCTGCAGACGCTGTAGTTCTGAGGTGGCTGCATGGCAGGCTGCAGAGTGAAAAGAAGCGGACAGCTGACGGCACACGTTTCGGAGGACACGGTGTCCGTCTTCGCCCTCGCAGCCTGGGTAGCAGCGGTGTACCAGGTTGAAATAAACAATAATTGTGCTTATCAAATTGGGGAGAAAATAAGAAAAATAATTGTGGATTCCAAATTAAAAGAAAAAAAATGAAAGCCAGTATTTTCAGAATAGCAAGTGTATTTGGGTTGCTTGAGAAGAGCAGTACATACCTCGACAGGATCAACATGTCCATCCAGGTTCTTGTCCATTTCGGTGAAGAGATCTGGGGTGATGTCACTGTTCCAGATGAACATGTAGCCATCGGGGAGTCCCTCCTCCAAATCAATCATCTCAATATCAAACACCAGCACAGCACTGCCTGGAACCTCCCCTTCTGAAGAACAGCAGCAGAAAAACACACACTTCAGCACTCAGAGCTGGGAAACCAGCACTTTCCTGACAGCTCCCAATAATTCTCAGTATAGACAAATATCCTGTCTAGACTCTAGATCAAATTGGTATGGGTATGAAATCAGTGTTACTTTAGCAAATGTATTCTTCTTGTTTAGATTTACTTTGTGTATCATTTTAAGTTTCAGTAATCACATCCTGGTGACTTTGTAAAACTCATCAGGGCACTCACAGTACAGTCCTGCGGATGACCTGCAAAAGAGGGTCGGATTCGGATCGGAATGTGAACTTTCACGGTATGCGGTTCGGGTAAAAAGGCTCGGGTCTGAATTTTTCTGTCCTTACAGCGTACTCGTCTGTAACCCAAATAATGTATTAGAAGGTAAATGTACCGGTATTTCCTGCACTAAAGCAGGAGCAATTAGGGAGGAGTCAGCTGACTAAGCAGTGTTCTCAGTTTGTATTGCTGCTTGTTTGATACGTCACAAGATCCTTTTCTCATTTGTGCTTGGTGCTATTAAAAATGTCTGTGGGGGGTTCCCGAGTGGCGCATCCAGTAAAAGCACTCGCGTAGAGCGCAGGATGCGCTCTATAGTCTGGATGTCGCCGATTCAAGTCCAGGCTATTCCTTTGCTGACCGAGGACGGGAGCTCCCAGGGGGGTGGTGCTCAATTGGCCATGCGCTGCCCGGGGGAAGGGAGGGTTAGGTTGGCCAGGGTGTCCTCAGCTCACCGTGCACCAGCGACCCCTGTGGTCCGGCCGGGCGCCTGCGGGCTTGCCTCTGATGCTGTAGCTCTAGGTGGCTGCATGGTGAGTCTGCAGTGTGTAAAATAGCAGGCGGCTAATGGCACACGCTTCGGAGAACAGCGTGTGTTCATCTTCGCCCCTCCTGTGTCAGTGCAGGGGTGGTAGCATAAAAATAATAATTGGACACTACTAAATTGGGGAGAAAATAACAAAAAAAATAATAATTGGCGACTACTAAATTAAAAAAAAAAGTCTCTTTACAAGGTCAAACAGAAGACAGTGCATTGTTTATATCATGTAGTGGATAATAGTTTGAGAGGTAAATCAGAAGTGTGGAATTCTTTTGGAATCATAGCAAATGAAAATAATGAACATGTGACAGCCAGAAAACCTGTACATCTCCTCGAAAGCACAGGTGTAGCTCCCTTTCAACTAGTCGCACGAAAGGAATGGAGAGGTATTTTATAGTAAAGTAAGTAGAGTTAATATGTTACGATGTTGAAATATATCCAGACCAAGAGGGTGCTATCATGCAGTGGAGAACGGTAGAGCGATCTGTGTGAGAGCGTGAGAGTCAGTCGACTCAGACAGTAGATAAAGGACAAACACTTGTGGGTTCAGGTTGGGTTGCAGGTCTTATTAAAGCGGGTTGGGTCGGGTCACGGGTAAGAAGACGATGCTGCAGTGGGTTGCGGGTTCGGGTCGGGTCCAGGTCGGAAGCGGGGCTGTAAAAAAATCGTACCCGCGCAGGACGCTTTTCTCGAGTACAGCTTGTACACCAGAGTGTAACCATTAACCTGTCCCCCTGCAACAGTGAATGGACATTTGTTCTCCATGGCACTCATACCGATGTATTTCTTACATCCACTAGTGTGAGTGTTGCAGGGGGACAAATTTAGGATGTATACAGTACCGCAGTCTAAAGCTGAACTTAGCTTGTATCCAGGATGTGATGACTGAAACAGAAAATAACACAGTACAAAGTGATTGTAAACAAGAAGATGAATACATTTGTGATGTTTCAGATGGGAATAAGTGAGACAGATCTTGAAGCACGTTGAGTAGTGAGGACTGAGGTATGAAAGTACGCAGAACTTACCAACTCCCCTCTCTCCGTAGCCCAGGTGAGGTGGGATGACAACAGTGCGCTTCTCCCCAACGCACATGTCCTTCAGACCCATGTCCATTCCTAGAACAACCTGCCCGGAGCCCAGCACTACGTTGTATGTTTTTCCATAGCTGTGCCTAAAATGATCATTCACATATATGACTTTCGATGCAAAAAAGGACCACAGCACTCCTGAAACATAAAGCCTTATAGTTGCCTTATAATTAGGTATGCATTTGGAAAAAAGCACCAGGTCCATCATCCATAACTTTTAATTATAATCAATTCTGTGGCAACACTAATAAACCAAGCCAAGTAGACTACATTTTTGGCTAATGTTAATCGATAATGCATTACCCATAAAGTTAGTCCACTTGTCTCTGGAGTTTGAATTCTTGTTTAGAACCTCTGTCACTGCACTTCTACCTTCTTCATATAATAAAGCTTTAGTAAGGAGATTGAATAAAATGTTATATACAGTGCTTCTACTCTTTATTGTACAGCAACAATGCATTTTTGTTTCATACGTGGCACCTTCTCTTACTAAACAGGACTGCTTACAGATTTGTTCCATCTCAATGCCAACTCACAATTTAGAAACAATCTGGCCTGATCAAACACACTCCCGCACCAGTCAATGGTCCAATGCTTTTTCTACAGGGAGTTAAATTAATATCAGATGTGAACTGAGGGTTTCGATTAAAATGGACTGGAACATCTGTCTTCTGATTTCTCTCTCTTTTATATTAAAAAAAAAAAAGGTGTACAGTTTTCCTGGCAGCAAAGTCATTTAAATTTGTGTCAAGGTCTACTGGTATTTCCTCAGTGGAGCACATACAGCACTTTCCAGAATTTCATAAATTAATACTATATATACACACACTACTGCATTTTTTTTAACTGTTTCACTCAGTAACATACAGTTCTTAAAGATGCAATGCAAAAACTGAAACAGTAAATTAAAATGAATTAAAAATGAAAAAATAAAAGCCATAAACAATCATCTACCAAAGCATTGTGTTAAACAAAATAGGTGGGCGCATAGAGAACGTTTTTTTTGACACCCATCCGAATGCTTTCCCTGCCACCCATGAACACCTGCCGGGCTCTTACGTGGAGTCTATGAGAGTCCCGTCCATCAGACTGGCGTTGTAGTGGTATTTCACAAAGTCTCCCTTCTTGCTGAGGACGTCGCACTTGCTGGGTTTGAAGAAGGTTGTGATCTCCACGGTGTCGGAGGGGTTGTGGAAATCGATTACATCGATATCAAAGATCAGTACGGCAGAGCCTGGAATCTCTGTGCCTGTCGGGTCAAACAAACAGTAAACAGATTCTTTCAACCATGTCGGAAATATAAACTGACAAGAAGAAATGTAGTTTTTGCCAACGATGGTTTATTCAGAGTGGCCCTCGTGACAGAATTCATGATCTCTCCTCTACCTCCAGCTACAGTGTTTCTATCGAGTCAGTAAGGTTAGGATAAAGCCAATGGATAAATAAACATCAAGTTTCCAATTGCTGATAAATATTGACCAAATTAAAAACCAAAACAAAACAAAAAAACTCAAGACTCCAAACTCTTGCTAAAATATGTA
Source organism: Acipenser oxyrinchus oxyrinchus (assembly GCA_030684275.1). Lineage (NCBI taxonomy): Eukaryota > Metazoa > Chordata > Actinopteri > Acipenseriformes > Acipenseridae > Acipenser > Acipenser oxyrinchus. The sequence continues at coordinate 28,834,414 of CM060250.1, forward strand.
CTTAATACATTTAAACAAAGATTATGTATTGAAGGGTCTTTAAGATGTTATTTTAACACTATTTAAAATAAACAATACAGGCTAAATCATTTTTTTGTATGAAAAGTCAAATTGTGCATTATTTGTGCATTATCAGCTTTAAGTAATTAGTCAAAAATCTAAAATAAATGTCTAACTGAAAAATGTTGTTCTACAAGGAGTATAATTGAATTGTATGCATATCCATACCCATACATACACTGCACTAACGGTTAATAACATATCAGAAAATGGAAGAAAGTTAAATCACTATTTGGTAGGAAGTCTGTGGGATTTGAACAGCAACCTGAGTTTAATATCTAATGCAGCCAATAGCTATGAACTAGGAGAATTCAATCTGCAGTAGTTGGGCTGCTGGTTTCAGGGGTACCCCGCCCTCACCTGTGCCCTCTTCGCCGTATGCCAGGTGAGGCGGGATGGTGACCCTCCGCTTTTCTCCAACACACACGCCTAGCAAGCCCTCGTCCATCCCAGCAATGACATATCCCTTACCGATGTATGTGTCATAGGTGCGCTTCCGAGAATAGCTGAAAGAGAAGGAATGTGAGGTGTGGCGAGTAACAGGGCACTTGAGGAGGGAATCAGGTCCAGATGTTAGTCTGGTTCAGATTGTGTATGCAATCAGGAAAATGAAAGAATGGTAATGACTGCATTTAGATTCAGGCCCGCACCTACACACACACCTACACACACACACACACACACGCACACACACACAGGTAAGTGTAAGCACACACGATGATAACCCACGCAGGCTCAAAAAACTCCAATGAAGACAACTGATTTTGAAGCAGATACCAGCATAATCAGAACCATGAAGCAAATCCATATAGTTTTTTGGTATTTATTTTTGTTAAACAAGTTTGTTTCTGGAAATATGGAATTCTAGAAAGAACCACGTTTCACAACACACAGACACATTCTTCACCAAAAAAAATTAAGAATAAGCATATGTATTTTAAAATGTATTTTCTTAATAAATTATGTTTTTATAATATTGAAAGTTTCAATAAAAAGAAACTAAACTGCAACTGTGTGTCAGAATTCTAGTGTATTTAAAAAACAGTAGACAAGCAGTACAGCAAATAAACATTATTTTAGTCAGATATACCTCGAGTCAAAGAGAGTCCCATCCATAAGAGTCCCATTGTAGTGGTATCTGATGAAGTCCCCGACTTTGCTCTTCCTCTGGCAGGTTTCAGGGACGCCCAGCTTCTCTACAGTGATGCCGTCTTTGGGGTTGTGGAGATCCAGCAAAACAACGTCAAACACTAGAGAGGCCTGGCCAGGAATGTCACTGCCTGAGAGACAAGACAGAGAATGATACCCATTGTAACAAGAATGAAGTCTGGTAACAGAGGACACAAACAGCACATTGCAGTCAACAGGTGTCGCAGGAAGGGGATGTAGGGGGCACTCTACTCAAGTACTATGGCTGCTACGATTAAATCAAATATCGATTCCATTCCTCATTACATACATCGAGATAAACACTGGAAAATCAATTCAATAAATTACACTTATGTAGCCCGTATAGTTCATAAAATTATTTCAGCTTCTCAACAAAACTGCTCCGAATGCCCTACCTTGCTATTTACAGTATTTCTGCCAAAGACAAGCATTGGGCGTGTTCTTTTTTTTCCCTGCTCAAGCGTTAACTATCATCTGATTTGCTGGTCCCATCCTTCCAGCGAATCAGTTTTGAAAATGCTTTGTAAGTACGCGCCCTCTGTGTATTCGACGCAAACAAAAAGCGCGTCGTCTTGGATGCAGAGCTGGTCGACAGGCTTGTATTCGTGGTAAACAACATGTAAATTGTGCACATTGAAGAAAACTGACTGTATATAGTTTGTGCTTCTTTGGAGTTTCAAAATGAACTGTTAAAAACCTGGGAATAATACTTTGGTTTGAGTTTTGTACAACATTTTTCAAACTAGGCTGCGTGCCATCTGTATTTCCTGATTGATGACCACATCTAGTCGATGTAAGGGCAATCGGTGCCACCCACAAAAATAAAAATGTAATGCCGGTATTCCTACCATGTGCTAAGCTACATTACTGTTAATTACCCCTCGTATTCCATTGTGCACAAGCTTTTACTGAACAGCAACGATATCAAGATAATCCTGTCTGGGGGCCTCAGCATGACAATAGGGGGCATTGTCTTGTAGGAGGTGCTATCCTTATGCTTTCAATGAGACATCAGGCTCTATTCACAAAACATTAACGTGTTTAAAATGTCACTGCCTTCCTACCGTCTCCGTTCTCTCCGTAGCCCAGGGAAGGTGGCATGGTGATGATGCGTTTCTCTCCCACACACATTCCCAGCACCCCCTGGTCCATGCCAGCGATGAGCCAGCCGATTCCTACATAGGTGTCGTAGGTGCGCATGCGAGTGTGGCTGTAAAAAACAAACAGGAGAGAAGCTGCAGAGAGAAAATACAACCAGAGACACAGGGAGAGCAGAACAAAAAACACAAAACTGCAACCTCTGAAGAAGATATCTGCCTTGATCAAATAATATGACAGACAGCATGCTGTGAATAGCCACAGTCAAAGCTTATTGTGTTTTGAATAGGAGGCTAGATTTACAGTACTTGTAAAGGGAAATACTGTTAAAGAAAAACCTTGATGATTCAACCCAGCCACGTGCAATACACAGCTATGGCCAAAAGATTTAGGATTGGACCATATGTATATATATAAACAAACATAATTTAGATACATTTTTTAACATCATGTAAGAGTCAGTGCCATCTAGTGATCAGCTACTGAATCAAGTTTCCTATCATATTGCTTTGACTACTACAGCCGATGTTACAGGTGTCTTAACATGCAACTAGAAATAAAGAGCATCGCTGAACAAAGGTAAAAATCCACTTAACACAAACTATATAAATAAGAACAACAACAAGTCAAAACAACACTTACCTGGAGTCAAACAGGGTCCCGTCCAGCAAGGTGCCGTTGTAATGATAGCGCACAAAGTCGGAGACCTCAATGGTGCGGCCGCAGTTCTCAGGCTTGTAGTACGTTTTTATCTGAACTTTATCTTCTGGGTTCCAGATGTCCAGCAGCAGCACGTCAAAGTGGAGAATGGAATTGGGAGGGATGGTGTCTCCTGAGAATATAACAAGGTACTGTGAAGAAAGTGGGTGGCAAAGGAAGCTGTGGAAGATGCAAAGGCTGCCCTTCATATCAGTGATATCATGGGGCAAGTACAGCATGGAAGAGGAGGCCTTGGTCTCAGTTCAGCTCCTCCTACATGGCACAAAGCGGCCCCAGCTCAACGGAGGAAGCTGGTAGTCAATGAGCAGGAGGAGAGGATGAGGTACATAAAGGCAGTTTCGAAGGCAAATCAGGGACAATGGACGAGATGGGAGAGTGTGGAACAACGCAAGATCAGCTGCTGAGATCTATGGACAATGGAACAGAGCAGGATCAGTTTCCTCATGTAGGCACAATTTTTGATATAAGGACATATCTGAGCTAATCTTTTGGATTCATTCTCAGACATGCAGGATGCAGGGCTGTGTGTGAACCTTTGACCAGAGCAGCTCCCGAAATATCCTACACAAAGGACGGGGAATAATGTGCCGAGGGCTGGCGAACTTTGACTGAACCTAACACAAAGGGTCTCTACAGGATCATAAATAGATCGGTGCAATGGATCAGAATTTATTGAGGAAGCAAGAGTTGGAGACGGTCGGAAAGGAAGTCATAAATGAGATAATGGGGTCATCCCGTGCAGGATGAGACAATCAGGTTCCAAAACAATGGAAGGCAGTTGTAGGGGTAATGTATAGGCTTTTGTGCGAAAATCCTATAAGAACTGGCAACTTGCAGTAAGAACTTTGAATCGGTTCTAAAGTGGTTTCAGAGTTGGTTTCTGACCTGGTTTCTGAGTCTCACAGGGCTCATAAGAGAAGATAGCATTAAGCTTATACCTCTTGACTGAAAGAAGATTCTGTACCCTGCAATAAACGAACGTCAAAGAAAGCTCCGTGTTCAGGACTCCTGCTAATAGGAAAAGAGACGTCTGCGAGTCAGTTTATCTACGCGTCGAAACGAACCATTCCCGGCTCGGTTACAAGCTTCTATTCCCAGTCGTAACCACAGATAGCGAGACTGTGTCTGCCTGCGAGGCGAAGCATTCAAAGAAGAAAACACACAGCATAACGAGACTGTGTCTGCTGTTGGGGCGAAGTATTCAAAGAAGAAACCACACTGGACGTGTGGGAAACCCCCACTTGGGTTTTGAAGATAAAGGAGCCCAACTTGGGTTTGAAGAATTGCGGGAACGAAGCGAGAATATAACTACCATGGAAGAGTTGTGCAGCATACTTTGGGTCTTCTCCAAGAAACCGTTGAGTATAATTCCCTTACCTTTCCCTTGTGGAACCAGAGTAATTAATGATAATTACAACACATAGCAATTGATAAAATAGTTATCCTAAATTGCATTTTAACGCGCATGAAAAACCTCAGAGTTTGAACCTGGTTAAAAAGTAACTAAGCTGATTAACTCATATTGTCATATGAAGTGTTGCAAAAGTATACTTGTGTAATTGTTAGTAAACAATTGTAGTCCAGCCGTAGCTGTGATATGTTATTAGAACAATTGTAATTGCGAAATTGGTTTTGCATTGCAATAATAAGTGCTTGTGTTTCACGAGTTATTTTGCATGTGAGCAGTAAGCGCAGGGCCACTGTCTGTGTAAGTGGAGCTGAGGGAACTGTCCGCAGAGTGATGTCATCACCTGCTGGCAGCTCCACGCAGCCCGTACTGAGATTGAGACAGACGAGTTGATGTACTGTGTTAGAATGAGATGTTGAACCTATACTGAATGTTTAGGAGAGCAACAGGATTCTACTGGTACTGTAGTTAATTGCATTATTGAGAACGACATCTATAGAAGCATATACATTCAAAGAATAGGGGTTGACTTATGCTGAATTGATATGTATGTGAACTGTTATCTCATGATGAGTTTCCTTTCTGTAACCTTACTGTTATTATCTAATAAACCACTACAATATTTTAACCTACCTTGTTGTGGTTGAGGGTGTTTTGTGTGTTCATTGTAATTCCTCGATCTTATACACGTCATTAAATAAAATAATATTGATGAGGTCTTAATTAACATGAATGAATATTCAGATTATTTAACAGATAACTAATAGATTGTCTGTGTTTAGTCGGTGATCTAATATGGTAATGGTCATATAGTATTCATTCAAGTTGATTAACGCACGTTAATTTGGACTGTATTAATTATACAAGTTAAACTAACGTAATTAGCCCCACACTCATCAGGTCAACATATGATGTTCTCCCATCACCACAGAACCTTATGGGTAGGAGAGGATCCACGGTGCCCTTTGTGTTCATCGGCAGCTACATTAATACACATTTTGACAGGATTATGGTGGGTCTTAGCCAAGGACGGTTTACTTGGCGTCATGACCAGGTGCTACAATGTTTGGCCTTAGCATTGGAAGACAAGCGCAGCATGACCAACAGGTTGCCACCAATGCCCTCAATATATGACACACGAAGAACAACATTCCTCCATCCAGGGAAGCAACCACCAAGAAAAGGTATTAAAACCAAAACTCGTCTAGGACAACTGGAAGCTGTTATAGAGACTGAAAAATGCTGGTAGATGTTGGACAACAGCTTACTTTCCCAACTTTCCACTAACCTTCGACCAGATATTGTCTTGTGGTCTGGATCAGCATGCCTTGTTCACCTGGTAGAGTTAACAGTGCCATGGGAGGATGCTGTGGATGAGGCGTATGAAAGGAAGAAACTTCGGTACGCTCAACTAGCTGCTGAAGCGGAACAGCGAGGATGGAGAGTCCAGGTTTACCCAGTGGAGGTGGGTTGTCGAGGATTTGTGGCACACTCCACAACCCGGTTTCTCAGAGACATCAGATTCAGTGGTCAAGAGTTGTGACGCATAGTGAAGAATTTATCTGAAGCAGCAACTCTGGTTGAGACGAAAAGATTCTGGTTGGGGACCTCAAGCACAGTGAATATGTGTGGAAACCCTGTTTTGTAGACTGGTAATACGACTCTATATCGCTGTTCTTTGTCTAGGATTGTGGACTAGTGTTTTGGCATTGTGATAAAGGTTTATTTTTTTATTTGTTTTGCATATTATATATTTTTTTTCTTAATTGCAAACAAATGCAAAGCACAACAAGGTTCAGACAAATACAACATAAATAGTACACTTCAGTAATTAAACAAAAAGAAAAAACATAGCATGCAATGACTAAACCTCTACAGGTCCCATGCACACCCAAAGTATATTAAAAAAAAACCTTCCCCCGCTGCCATCTACTATAAAATTTTTGCCATTTTGAGAGTGTTCATCTAATAAGTCCCCCTGTTCTTAGCCAAGATATATGTTACAGTTGTGTTTGAGAGTGTAGTAAATGCGAACCAGTGGGATATAACTAAACAACTCACTGAGTCATTGTGTTATTGGGGGTTCAACAGATCTCCACTGAACTGCAATACATTTCTTGTCTGCACACAGTGGTAAATTTAAGTATTTTTTTCTGAAAAGAGTCACCCATCTCGAGATTTCCCAGTAACCATAGTCGAGAGGACTGGGAATTATATTCCGGTACACAGTGAAATTACCTCAATCACTCTTTCCCAAAAGGTGGTTAGTCTTGGACAGCTCCACATCATATGAAGGAAAGATTATTTTTCTGTCTGGCATCGCCCACATAGTTCAGATATCTCAGGGTGTAGCCAAGACGGAGTATAATAAACCCTGTGTATTATTTTAAATTGCAAAAGTTTATGCCTTGTATTATAGGAGGCTGTGTGGTCCAGTGGTTAAAGAAATGGGCTTGTAACCAGAAGGTCCCCGGTTCAAATCCCACCTCAGCCACTGACTCATTGTGTGACCCTGAGCAAGTCACTTAACCTCCTTGTGCTCCGTCTTTCGGGTGAGACGTAGTTGTAACTGACTCTGCAGCTGATGCATAGTTCACACACCCTAGTCTCTGTAAGTCGCCTTGGATAAAGGCGTCTGCTAAATAAACAAATAATAATAATAATAATAAGAGCAATACTGAGCATTTTTGCAAATAAGAGATCGGTCTTCCAGGCTAATTTCTTCCTCCTCCCACGGTCTATGGAGATGGTTAGTATCCTCCTCCCACTGTCTACGGAGATGGTTAGTATCCTCCTCCCACTGTCTACGGAGATGGTTAGTATCCTCCTCCCACTGTCTCACTGTCTACGGAGATGGTTAGTATCCTCCTCCCACTGTCTCACTGTCTACGGAGATGGTTAGTATCCTCCTCCCACTGTCTCACTGTCTACGGAGATGGTTAGTATCCTCCTCCCACTGTCTCACTGTCTATGGAGATGGTTAGTATCCTCCTGCCACTGTCTATGGAGATGGTTAGTATCCTCCTCCCACTGTCTCACTGTCTACGGAGATGGTTAGTATCCTCCTCCCACTGTCTCACTGTCTACGGAGATGGTTAGTATCCTCCTCCCACTGTCTCACTGTCTATGGAGATGGTTAGTATCCTCCTCCCACTGTCTCACTGTCTATGGAGATGGTTAGTATCCTCCTCCCACTGTCTCACTGTCTATGGAGATGGTTAGTATCCTCCTCCCACTGTATGGAGATGGTTAGTATCCTCCTCCCACTGTCTACGGAGATGGTTAGTATCCTCCTCCCACTGTCTATGGAGATGGTTAGTATCCTCCTCCCACTGTCTCACTGTCTACGGAGATGGTTAGTATCCTCCTCCCACTGTCTCACTGTCTACGGAGATGGTTAGTATCCTCCTCCCACTGTCTCACTGTCTACGGAGATGGTTAGTATCCTCCTCCCACTGTCTACGGAGATGGCTAGTATCCTCCTCCCACTGTCTATGGAGATGGTTAGTATCCTCCTCCCACTGTCTCACTGTCTACGGAGATGGTTAGTATCCTCCTCCCACTGTCTCACTGTCTACGGAGATGGTTAGTATCCTCCTCCCACTGTCTATGGAGATGGTTAGTATCCTCCTCCCACTGTCTATGGAGATGGTTAGTATCCTCCTCCCACTGTCTCACTGTCTATGGAGATGGTTAGTATCCTCCTGCCACTGTCTATGGAGATGGTTAGTATCCTCCTCCCACTGTCTCACTGTCTACGGAGATGGTTAGTATCCTCCTGCCACTGTCTATGGAGATGGTTAGTATCCTCCTCCCACTGTCTCACTGTCTACGGAGATGGTTAGTATCCTCCTCCCACTGTCTCACTGTCTACGGAGATGGTTAGTACTGTCAGGGAGATAATCAGCCAACACTGAGTACAGTGTAGATATAAGTTTAGATGAGCTCCCTGAGTCTTTAAATACCTTATCTAAGCTTGAGGCTTCAGGTCTATCCAAAGATTTCTGAACTGTGTTAATAAAGTGCCTTATTTGTAAGAATCTGTAAAACTCACTTAACCCCAAAATAAGGTACATCAAATTGTAGGGTGAAATGTCAGAGGCTTCAATCTTTACCCAAGAGGCTGGATGGTTACCAAACCACTGGTTGATAGGTCTGAGTTGTGCTGCCCGAGAATATAGCCTAATATCAGGTAGGCCTAGACCCCCTAATTTATAAGGTACATTAAGAACAGTAGTTCTGACTCTTGGAGTCCCACCCTCCCACACAAAACGTGAAAACAAACTTCACATCTTTGTGAAAAAGCCAAGAGGGAGTCGGATTGGCAGAGCCTGAAAGAGGTAGTTCAATCTTGGTAATAGATTCATTTTAACAATATTAACCCTGCCCATCAAAGCAGATTATTTTGTTCTTTTTTTTTTTTACTCTTTCCCCTTGGTGTTATTAGCCATATCAGTGGTTAAGGTAATATAGTAGTGAGCGATTTGGAGTGCAAGTTGGCGAGAAAATAAAAATTATTATTATTTTAAGGTGAAACCCGCGGAGCTCTTTTCTTTCGTGTCTCACTCTAACGCCGCCATACCGGAAGTCCCATAAGCGTTTATTTTTGGGGTAACAGGATTACCCTGGCCCTTCACTACACCTGCAGCCATTCTGTTTGCCATTTTCTTTAAAGTGTATCTCAGAGACACACACACAGGTTTGTCCCGACCAGGGGGTTGCTATATCACAGGTACATTATTTGCAGACAGTCAATATTTAATTTTGCATGTCACCATGGATAAAGTTATAAACATAAAAACTAATTTGACTTGTGTTCCAAGCCAGATTATGCTTCTGGCCTCCATCGGAGGGGGCACAATTCAGTGCTTATTAACAAGGCTGTGGGCTATACTATCTACAACCCCGGGGAATTACACAACTATGCACCCGCGTAATTTTACGCATAAAAAGTATAACCACGCATAGGCGCGTAATATTAAATAATATTGCCGTTAACAGAGAAGGATAGAGAAAAATGTTGGATCACACTGAGGATAAAGGGAACATTGATCGATTTTGCCAGAAAATGCCTTTTTTTTTCCTTGCATCTCTGCAGAGAGCCAGCATTTAATAATCAAACCCCTTCAAGTTGTGCCGCATGTGCTTTTTATTGCAGCCAACCCATCATCTCCACACTCCCTACCCAGAACCCTACCTGCTACATGTACAGTGACACTTATATAAGATTGTATTGGACTGTACTGTGTATTTTGGTGTATCCTTTAGTAATCCTAATGTAACAATGTAGTTTACTATAAACCCTATAACAACCACAGCTTTACTATACAATAGTACTTTTTTTCTGATTCAACACTGTACTCACCATAGCCATCCTTGCCATAGGCCATCTTGGGGGGGATTTTAACCAGGCGCCTCTCGTTCACACACATGCCGATCAGGGCCTTGTCCATTCCCTCGATGAGCTGCCTCTTTCCCACATACACATTGTAAGTTGAGCCCTTGTCATAGCTAGCGTGGAAAAAAAGAGAAAATAAATTATCTATGGAATGCAAACAACTGAAGCACAGCGTCTGCAAACATTAACACTGGACCACTGCAGTATCGTTTTCTTATTAGAAATATGTTAAGCCCAATTTAAAAATGTGTAAAAAGATGATAAAGAATAAAGTAACTTTGTGACCAAATACTATGGTGGCTGAGAAGTGCAAAAAGGTGCAAATTTACAGAGACGTTGTTACATCCAGGGGACTGAAGCAGGGTGGTGACATCAGAGAACAGGGTGGCACACCAAAAAAACGACAACAGCATCATTCAGAAAGTCTGCCAGAAGTTCCATTTTGTGAATGTCACCATATTTGAGTCAGCGACACTTAATTACAAAGAAAATAATTTTAAAAAATAGACAGAAAGGCATTTGTTTCTTTTTTATAAAGCAGCATTATTCAAACTCCTTCATTATTCATCATAAATGGATTGCTGATTTAATCCATTTCTGAGATATAAATAAATACGAAGACAAAACAGAAATATTACTCACTGATAATATTGTAAGTGGGCGACAAATTTTAACTTCCCTCAGATGCCTTTTGAACGATGCACCTGCCTTTTTTTTTTTTTGGTTAGGCTGCAGTTTTTTTTGTTTTTTGTTTTTTTTTTAAATATCACCACCCCATTTCAGTCCCCTAGTTGTAGCTACGTCTGTGTATATTTCTTACCTCTTTACACTTCTCAGCCACCGTAAAATATAACGTGATACAATCATAATAAATACAGTACTGTACGTCTATCACAGGTCAAAGTAGGGTAGGGTAGGGTTGGAGTAAGTGTTTATATATGCGATTGAGAAGACACCAAAATGGGGAGCAGCAATTTCCTTTTTGTGCAGAATTAGGGATAGATCTTCACAACAAAAGTACAGATAAATCAAAAGTGAAATTAGTCATTATTAACAAATGGGGCGATACATGGGATCTATAAATAATTTGTTTCGATAATCTGTGCGATTTACTACAGTACATTATCAAAATGTGTAAGTGCAGAAATCATCTAATCAATGTGGAAGCAAGTATTTGTGTGCTTTATTAGTGTGGAAATCAGCATATCTGTGCGGAAGCAGACTGTCATTATTTAATTGAATTAAATTAAATTGAGTAAAGTACAGTGCAAGACAACAGACAGTACTGTATTGTAGTTACTGTACTACAATTTCAGTTTAATTGGAAATTACTTCCAAGAGGAAACACGTCTCCATTTCTATCAGTCTAAAGTTACTTGCTGTTCAGCGTATTAAAAAAGGCGAATCAGTAAAAAAAAGTTGCTGAAGAGTTCAGACTTGGAGTTCAAACAGTTTGCAACTAAAAGAGCAAAGAGAAAGAATTAATGACGGCAGCTGAGACAAAGGACTGTGCACAGTGCAAATGGATTAAGAGAGGAAAATGGAACAAGCATTGCTTTTGTGGTTCATGAATCAAAGAAAAAACAATGTCCCCGTGGATGGACCACAACGTATTGAAAAGGCTTGTGTCATTTTCCAGTGTCTTACTGCCGATTCGCCTGACACTGAAGATTTGTGTGGCAGTGAAGGCTGGCTACACCGCTTCAAGAGAGGAGAGAGGATGAGCTGACAAAGACAGCATTGCTCTGTATAAGGCAAAATTCTTATACCCCTTCTACAGTGGCACATCCGACCCGTGAGGGCTCAGTACGGTACAGGTACACATGCTTCTCCACTGGCTATTTGTCGAGCCGACAAATAGCCAGTGGAGAAGCCACAAGACATCTGAATCCGATTGCGAGCCGAGCTGAGCCAGGGGCGGGGTTAAGGATTTCAGTCAGTACACTCCAGAAAGAAAAACAACAAACATGGCAGGCATCAAGTGTGATGAGAGAAAAGTACAGGCTTGGGACGCTAAGGAAGTGCAGGCTCTAGTTTATTTGTGGGCAGATAGAAGTGTTCAGGAACATCTGGAGTTGTGCGTCAGAAATGAGAAAGTGCAACAGAAAGTACAACAGACGCTGCAGCGATCTTCGACTAACTGCCGGAAGGGACTTATTCATGGAGTCCAGCAAATCATGGACACTGTCTCTGCCTTGGAAAGCAGTGACAAGTGAACAGAAAGCAGACTTAAGACTCTCTTAGCCTGGCAGTCTGAACATAAAGAGCAGTTACAACAATTAAAGACAATTAAAAGCAAGATCAGTGACTTTTTTAAACCAGCTCTCTCTGCCTCTGAACAACGCTGATTATGCACAGTATATAGTGTGACCATTGTTGGGACGTTATATTTGATTTGTATTATTCGGTTTTCGAGTTTCAATTAATAGCGCAGGGATTTCCCAAACAGTAAACTCAAATTCGGCTAATTCAGGTTTTTCACAAATTCGGACTCAAATCGGTCCCAATCTGCACGGATTAACGGGCGTCTACTGTTGTACCGAGAAAGACCAATGTGGACCTCTTGCAGTCTATGGCATCTTAAATCGTACCTTCAGTCTCGTAATTTTATATTAGAAATATGGAGTAACAACGCTATTTCAATCGCAATATATTGCCATATATAAAGAAAATTATTTGTGCGCTAAGAATTGCAGGAAGAATATGGTGGATGAATTTAAAAGGCGCATTTTTACTTCACTGCTTGCGATCAGACAAGTGATTGACAGTGACAGAGACGGAATGTCTAATCGTACATCACAGGGCAGTTCAGTGCAGACACACACAGGGCTTGTAGTAGTATTATTTATTATTATTATTTGTTTATTTAGCAGACGCCTTTATCCAAGGTGACTTACAGAGACTAGGGCGTGTGAACTATGCATCAGCTGCAGAGTCACTTACAATTACGTTTCACCCGAAAGACGGAGCACAAGGAGGTTAAGTGACTTGCTCAGGGTCACACAGTGAGTCAGTGACTAAGGTGGGATTTGAACCAGGGACCTCCTGGTTACAAGCCCTTTTCTTTAACCACTGGACCACACAGCCTCCTAGTAGTATGGCTACAACTCAGGGTGGATCTGATTAGCTAAACACTGCAGGCCATTTATATGCATTGATAGACACTTTAGAAAGAGAATTAAAACATGTGGAAGACATGGCTTTGCTATGCAGTCATCTGCTAGAAGAGAGGATTTATGATGCAAGTAAGGAAAGAGGGCTTAAGTTGTATTATGCAGAAGCTGAAATTAAATGGCAGAAAAACTTCTTTGAACTGACATCAAGAATGTAAATTAAAAAAAAGGAGGTGCATAGATAAAATTGTGCAGCTTGAAACAAAAGGTAAATTAAACTGCTCAATTGATGTCTGAAAAAGCAGAAATACAGGGAATTAGAGGAGACAAATGAAAGGCTAAAGAGTACAAATGACTAGCGGGGACAGCTGGAGAAGCATAAACAGAGCATGAAGACAGAAACTATGAAAGCAAATTATTATAAAAGAAAGTTTACAGACGGAGAGAAACAGAATTCTGATTTGGTAGGCAAGGTCAGGGAGTGAAATGAGCACGAGCAGTATTGGCTGGGTGTTTGATGATGTGAAGCCAGAATTTGATTGTTTCCTTAGTGATAAAAAAATTACTTCCAACACGGTAATGTAACAATAGCCTTCGGCCAAGGCTTGGTTGCGCCCTTTAAAATGCTTGACCCAGTTTTAGAACAGCAAGTTTAGCACAGCTGCACACTTTTATTAACACAAATACACAAACAAAAACCTAACACCCATTGCAGCGCTAAATTAAAGTTTTCTTCACTCTTAACTAACACACTGGACAGCTAAGCCATTTATCAGCCAAAATACTTGGTTCACACAGTACCTTCTCTTAGACCACACAGGTCTGCTCCTGCACATGGCTTCCCTCATTCATACCTGCCTACAGGGTTTCCCCTGCTTTTATCCAGGGCTTAATCAGCCTCAGGTGCTTCACATTAAAATGGAGCCATGTGATTCCACTCTGGCTCCTGGTAGCCGTGTGGCATTCTGGGGAATGTAGTCCTGCAGCACCCTCCTGGACTACATCTCTTTTTCTCCCCCTACTCTGCCATAGTAGATATGCAGATGAGGTGAGGGAGGTGTATATGGATTTGGTGGCCAAAATGGGTGTTAGCACACGTAAGGCCTCTCAGGAAGTCAGGACAGTGTTAGAAAAACTAGCTGCAGACGGGGAGACAGACTCCCAGGGGAGACATTTAGTAAATATATGATTTTAGAAGCAAGATGCGTATCTTTGATGGCAGTCAGAGGCATCAGACTCAGCTCAGTGCACATTTGTTACTGTTAGAGAAATGCTGCAAGATATTGTTAAGAGTGGAGGCAATGGTTTAGATACAGATCGTTGTGAAAAGGACATTTTCATTACAATAACCAATCTTGTAGGGGACAGGGCTAGTACTGAGAAGAAAATCAATGAAACTCTTGCTCAGTACAGTGACTCTGACAAGGCTAGGATTAGTCTTGTGAATGAGCTTTCTGTGGGTTGCATCTGATTGATGGTTTGGCATACCAGGCAAATGTAACACTCTCTGTTTGGGAGGATATGACTTTTGGAAGAGACAAAGTTAGTAGTCTTCATTTAGGATGGATGCATAGAACTGCAGGTGAGAGTGGCAGTTAGATTGATTAGAACAGTGTGCAAAGCAGTGCAGGAAAGGGGGGGGGGGGGTAGACAAAGGTGGGAAACCAGTGCAGTTTAGGAAACTTTTTGCTAGGTAAACACAAAACGGATTATGTACCCATTAGTGTCTTTCAAGGGAAACAGGATTTATGTCATGTTTCACAATGCAGCTGTTGTTTATTTTCTGTATGAGGACTTGCTGGAATTCACTCATGAAATTCATCATGAGACTAAACTGATCACTGTTGTGTTTGAGGACTTGAATGTTAGGCAGTTCCAGCAGGATGCAGGGCACCTGGCCTCATCTGCAGATTTGTCAGAGCCTCTTTGGAGAGTGCTATCCAAAAAGGAACATGTTTCAGAAATGAATGTAAGGTATAGGGAGCTTGTTAGTAAGATTAGGGAGTGCCAGGCAGATGGCATGAAGTTTGTTAGGGGTGAGGTGTGCTTGTACAGAGACAGAGGTGCATGCCAGGCCTGTTCTTGAGAAACTCACAGAGCAGTCTAGTTCACAGTTTGATGAGATGACTGGGCAGGCTGTAGAACTTATCCTTGGCCAGTCTTGTGAAGGCATGGCAGGATGTTAGCTGATCATTTAGAATATTGGTTCTGACAAACATCAGAGACCACAATGCATTGTTTGTGCAGATGTTTCATTCCATGTTTCTATTCCAGCTGAGCTCTCAATCACTAGACCCTTAATTGAACTGATAACTAGCTTAATTAGACCTTTTTAATTGTTCTCAGTTCTTAAAAGATTGCAGATTTCAAGTTACTTATTAAATGTTACTGTATAGCTAACTTGAAACCTGCAACTGTTTATTCTAAGCATTTACTGTGCTTTACTTTATTATTTGCTAGTCAAGAATGTGACTTTACCATACTTTCTGATTTATCGTGCCTGACAGTGCAGAACCCTAGTGCAGGTGATCAGAGAGGCAGGCCGATTTTTTATATTTCATGTATTTAAGTATTTGCGTATTTATTTATTTATTTATTTATTTACCATTTGATTTATTTATTTTGTTATTTACTTATTTGACCTCACGGAGGTCAAAGCTCATTCCGTTTATGGTCTTCTTTGACCTGAAAAAAGAAACAAGGACCAGGGGTCACAAATGGAGATTAGATAAAGGGGCATTCAGAACAGAAAATAGGAGGCACTTTTTTACACAAAGAATTCTGAGGGTCTGGAACCAACTCCCCAGTAATGCTGTTGAAGCTGACACCCTGGGATCCTTCAAGAAGCTGCTTGATGAGATTCTGGGATCAATAAGCTACTAACAACCAAACGAGCAAGATGGGCCGAATGGCCTCCTCTCGTTTGTAAACTTTCTTATGCTCTTATGTTCTTCTTATGTTCTTATTATTTCTCCTCAAATTTGGACTTTTACACAAAAAAACACCCCTTGGTGGCATTACATTTTGGTTGACAGAGGTCAATAGTTATTTAATAGTTACTTCATGGTGAAGTGAATACATAAATAGTTATTGAAAAATGTTTGTAATTTTTAAATAGTTACTGGAAAAAATGGTCTTCGTATGAAGAATTATTACTACTGTATCTCTTGTGGGGCCATTCCATAAGCTGGGACCTGAAACACTGAAATGGGATAAAGGAGGATAAAGTGTTATGGGGAAACTTCTTTTTTTTTTTTTAAGAAACTCACTTTTTTTCTGCCAATTTTACATTTTACCATGTTCTGAATTCTGTAAAGCAGGGCTTCTCAAACTTGGTCCTGGGGACCCCCTTTGTCTGCTGGTTTTCATTCCAACTGAGCTCTTAATTACTTAACTAAACCCTTAATTAGACTTTTTTCTTGTTTTCGCTTTTACAGTTGCAGATTTCAAGTTAGCTATAACATTTTATAAGTAACAAAACAACTTACTAGTTCAATTACGGGGTTAGATTAAGTAACTGAGGGCTCAGTTTTAATGAAAACTAGAAGACACAGTGGGTCCCCAGGACCGAGTTTGAGAAGCCCTGCTGTAAACAGTTTGAAAATAATATTCTTGAAGTTATAAGCTTTTAAATAGTGGTTTTATGGTGATTAGATAAAATGTGAATGAACTATGAAAAACGGCTCAGAATTCTAGCATTGCATTCTAAACCCGGCTTTGAAATGGTTAAGATGCATTGAAATTGCACGTATACTGCTTATGTACTGTTTCAGTGACACTTATCAAACCGATAAGGTAAAATGATATTGTGGCTTTTTAACATATAAAATGTTTGTTTGTTTGTTTGTTTGTTTGTTTGTTATTATTATTATTATTATTATTATTATTATTATTATTATTATTATTATTATTATAGAAAGCAGCACTGGATATATTTTTATTAAGTCCAATGCATCCTATTTTACACAAGTCAACAAACTCAGGTTTTGATCTACAGTTAACAAATCACAAGCCTATAAAAACGACTCATGCGCAGTATTGCTGTGACAGATCAACTGTGTCGATGTCACGCCCTTACTAGTGAGATGTGCGATTTTCAAGAGGCTGGCTTGTACATAAAACATCTTTCTTAAAATGTCTTATTTATTTAGTACAAATATATAATTATGAAAGTTCAAAGTCTGCAGAGACGTAAAAATAATCAAAAGATGGCCGCCAGATAAATAAATAATAAAAACATTTCGTGCTATTTTTTAATGTTTTCATTTCAGATATGTTTAAGTTATATGAAAACTGATTACAAAAATTGATTTTTTTTAAAAAAAAAAAAATCTGAAGTTACGTTGGACCACCCTACTACAATTTAATAATATGGCTGCTATTACCGTTTTATTTTGTACAGTGGACCAGTTAAAAAGGGGAACCTTTTGATAACCTAAATCGAAAGCAAATAGCTACGACACATCGCTTTGCCACAGGCTACACATACTAGTTTTAAGACTATTCTGCAAGTAACCAATGGCAAGCTTTGGAATGTTAGGATCTCTGGTAATAGCTTACAAAAATGATACTTTGATTTAATACATTCGATGTTCTTCAACCGCATTTTTAAATTATTTTATTCGCACTACATCACATTGTGGTTTAGCCTTGAAGACTACGATATTATAAAGTTAGCAAAACTTCTAGGAATAATAACTAAGAGTGGAAAAAATTGTGTGGCTTGCTAGCTGTAAAACATGATAACGGAAATATGTACATAACTCGACTCATCCATTAAAACACTGGTTTAGGCTGTACTAAAGTGCTGCCTGCTTGTCCAATTGGCAATGTAACCATGTCCCCTACAATTACGTGCATCACTGGTTTGGGATACAGCATCGTGATGAGATTTTTTTTTTTTTATAGCCTATATATAACTGCAACGCACACAAATTTCAAGAATATCTATTTTTAAAATAACCTTACCTGGAATCAAACTTTTTGCCATCGGGGAAAGTGCCGTGATAGTGGTACCTAACGAAATCACCAGATTGTACAGCCCTAACACATTCCTCGGGGATTGATGTCTTCTCAATAACTATATCATCTAAAGGTACCGGGGGAGCATTACATGCTACGAAAGTTATTAAAAGTGCCTGGAGGAGAATCATTAAATGCAACTTGCAGATCATTTCTAGTTAATAATATATAGTTTTGTTTCTTAATGCAAGACTATCTCTTCTAGTTTTGTTTTATTTTTTAATGGTGGATCCGCTACTCTTGTCCCGTTTTCTCCACTGTCTGTTGCCTTGATTCTTGCTTTGCGTGGAGTTTAGTGAGTCTAGATTCACAAGCCGATCCCCATTTCTGTACTTGTAAACGTGTAGCCCTGGCCCTCAATCGGCTGGAAAAAACATCCGTCCCACTTTTGGCTGCCTTCAGATTTGCACGCGCCTGTTTTTTGCATTGGATAGTATTACAAAATGGCAAAAAAACTAAGATCTATTATACCTTACAACATAGATCTACAATGGTGCCAAACTTAGCGTTCTTGGAGCATTTGATATGTCTAAACACAAGAGAGGTGTTTTTATGTTGTTGCTTTAACTTATGTTGCAACTAAAGTTTTGGAAATTGAAATCCTGCTGAAGGACCCCTTAACACTTCAAAGGGGCAGCCATCCTACGTGGCAATGTGTTCAGTCCAAAATATGGTTTTTATTATAATTATTATTAACAGTCCTTACTATAGTTTGGGTGAAGCGAGAAGATAAAGAGGTTTTTGTTTATTTTTAAATACTTTTTTAGAAGTTTTTTTTTTTTTTTTTTTTAAAGAAAAATAAATAACGTAAGCAAACATAAAGAAAATGAATATATTTGTGAATGATTAAACATTTTGGTAATAGGGAGGAATAAGGTCACTGTAAGCGATGATAACAAAAAGAGAGTTAGCCTATGTCCCTGATATGTGGAAAGTTTTAATTCAGGTCATCGATGAAGCCATCGGGGAATCATTGAATGGGAATTATTTTCTAAGAAGATATTTGTATATTTTCCTGAATTTGAATAATGTCTGAATGATTCGGTAGAATTATTATTATTATTATTATTATTATTATTATTATTATTATTATTATTATTATTATTATTATGTAAGAACAAGATTAAACACTTAAAAAATGTAAATACCTGTAAATATAGCTGTAAAGTAAAAATGTGTGTTCTGTTAATTGTGTCCGTTTTCACTAAGATGTCTCGTGCTACTTCTGCTTCTAGATGTGAATAGCAGTGTCAAATAAAGTAATATATGTTTTAATAGTTAGCCTTTATTACCAATCAAACCAAACCACATTTGCACTAGTATAGCACTTACTATCTACAGTCACTTTTTGTTTTTTTACAAACCACATCTGCTATGAACTGCATAAAAAATAGATGCATAGAAGCCAGCGTGCTTATCAGGAAATGTACCCTCCCCCCCCCACACCCACGGCCCCCCAAGGCATGAGCTTGGCAACTGAGCTTAATGGTGATGTAACAGGAGGCAACTTAGAAGAACATTTTCCTAGATATTGCTGAAAGTTTCAAGTGGTTTCCTCAACAAGCTGCTTAAATTATACTTTGTTTGATTATGTGACATATCAATACAGTGTTGCTTTTGTAGCTGGTAGATTTGCATCCCCCTAGGTTTCAGTCAAGGATATTTGGGTAGATCTGATGAGCAGGGTTATGTCAGGACTTGTATGTAGGAAGAATTGTCTTAACATACATGCCAAATAGCAAATGCAGAGATTTCAGCACTGCAGGCTACAGATCTGTAAACCTGTCCCTAACCAGAAACAAGAATAAAAATCCTATTATTGCATTAACTATTCAGGCATTCAGAACGGGTATTTGGGCTTTGTGAGGCCCCCCCCTGCTGAAGTGCCACCAAACAGAACAGAACTTAACCTAGTAAGAGGAAAGGCTACAAAGGCAGACCAAGTCACAAATGAAATAACTGACCATGATCAAAGCATATCAAAGTGTTCTAAAGCATACTATAAAAACAGTGTAAAGCATGTAAAACCTTGGTAAGCTCATAGTGCAGCACGAGAAAAGCTTGCACTGTTACTGTGCCAAGTGGTAAACTATACAAGTAGCATACTAAGAACTGCAGCCTGCACACATTTTGTCACCTACTATGAATAATTTACAAAAAAATCAATAAGCAATCAATTTACCCCTCTTTGAACCCTTGTGTATATACCCCATCTTCATCTGGATTGTATTCTATTAGGGGTTCTACTGCCTCGTCCAGTTGGCCAGCTGGTGGGCTCTCAAACCAAGTGATATTGAGGCAATTAATGTTCAATCTGTCCTGTCACGTACTCATCAATAAAATGAATCTTTCGGTTCGGATTTCTGTGTTGTGGGGGTTTGTCCTGAACTACGGAACAGAGGTTTCTCACAGTACTATAACTTCTAAAAGTGATATCCTTTAGCTGCTTTTCCATTCTTATTCAAACAGTGGGGTCTATTTAAACAATCTAAATGTGTATGTTTCTGTCTTTGAGTATGAAGAAGTTCAGGTTAGTATTTGACTGATTTAAATTATTGCTGTGTTTAGAGCCCCCACTATTTAAATCAATTGTCTGAACACCAGTGTCTCTTCAACATCTTAGCAGATTTTGTAAACCAAAAAAATGCTATGTTTAGAGAAAACAAGGAGCACAGTGCATTGTCTCCCAGCTAAGTATGAACTCAGCTACCTGGTAGAAGGGTCAGGTGGTGGTTGGTAAAACAGGACAGCACAGGACACAACTTGCAGATACTAGACAGACACACCTCAGAGGAAGTTTCCAGAGATAAGGAATTCCATGGGTTAACCACTACCACTAAACATTGGAGTGCCATTAATGTTCTAATTACTGTATAACTGGATAGCTCTTTACACTAACTGCATGGGTCAAAATTAGTACTAAGTGTTTGTTTTTTTTAAAAAACCCAGTAGACCACTAACAGTGGAGTTTTAAAATGTTAACATGTTAAAACGTTCTTGGCTGCTCCACCTCACTTATAAAAGGATGGAGTACTAATTGCAGAAATGT
Source organism: Acipenser oxyrinchus oxyrinchus (assembly GCA_030684275.1). Lineage (NCBI taxonomy): Eukaryota > Metazoa > Chordata > Actinopteri > Acipenseriformes > Acipenseridae > Acipenser > Acipenser oxyrinchus. The sequence goes on from CM060250.1 coordinate 28,855,452, forward strand.
TCTCTGTGACAAAAACATTCCTCTTTCTATCACTGATTGTCCAGACACGTCATACTGCTTTTTCATTGGCTTGTCTTGTTCACAAGGTTGTTGTAAACAGGTAAACATTTTTTTTTAAATGTCTTACAACATATTTCACTTTAAACATGACATGTTGCCAAATAATTTAAGGTAGTTTGGCTTTAATTGTTACAGGAGGAACGACAAAACAAACATAAAAGTGAGCTTTTTTCCTTAAATTTCAATTTGAAAATATTATTGCAATAGTTAATGAGCGAAAGTCGCCTAAATTTCCATGTAATGGATGTCCAGAGAAATTTCAGAATTACTCCAGCAACCTTACACATTAAAAATACGATGGATGGTACAATTTCAAGTGCATCTTTATAGAACACGTTTTTTTCACGCAAGTGACGTGCCGCAACTCCAAAGCACAGGCTTTACTGCTTATTAGTAGTTACCGTTTTCTGTGCAACCAAACTTCCAGGACTTCATCCACCCCTGCGAATCCAATCGCAGAAGGCTCTTCAATGCAAAACTAACCCTTCTTTTACACTGGGGATACTCACTAATCCCCACCAACCCCCCTGCACCAAAAACAAACCCAGGCCAGGACTGACATTCCTAAGCCCTGTGCAGACTTGGGAACAAGGTAGTCGCTGCAACGGCAATGCATCCATTACAAACTTGTACGCTTATTTTCTTTACTTTTGCGTTCACTGCAAACGCGCAGTATGAGACCTATAGCTTTAGGAGTTTCCCTAGGCAAGAACTTATGCCCCTGGACTCCGCTTACAAATATGCTTTGGACCAGTACACCGGTGAGAACTGGAAAGAGAGCGTGGATTACATAGAAATGAGTCTCAGGCTGTACCGGTTGCTGAAGGACAGCGAGGCGTTCTGCAATCTCAACTGTAGTACCGTTCGGATGGACAGTGAGGCGAAGTTTGCGGATTTTGCCGAACTGCAGGTATTCGGGAACATCATGAAACGGGCCCAGTGCTTGAAGAGATGTAAACAGGGTCTGCCGGCTTTCAGACAGTCTATGCCAAGCAGAGATACAGTGGACGAATTCGAGAGACGAGAGCCTTACAAATTCCTCCAGTTTGCGTACTTTAAGGTAAATACAAAAAAGTAAAGCATATTAAATGTGTTATATATTCCTAACCGGTAATATATTTAAGTTTTTTTTATTTTTTAAGAATACCAATATAACTACATATCTCTTTGTGTTCGCAATTCCGCAAATTTGGATTTTAGTATTGCTTTTTTAATCTCTTCTATGAGATTAAAGCATATACATCCTAATCATATAGTTTTAGCGTTGTGTGCTTTGATTACCGTTACACGTTTTTTTTGCCACGTACAATTGTCTGTCTCTAGTGGGCAAACCGTATACCACGCAGAAACTTTGGGATACCGTTCAGGCTCTTTATTGAATAGGTAGGCTATTTACGTCAGAATATATTAGTATTCCTTTTTTTATAGTTACAGCTCGTACCTGGATTAAATCAATATTATAGATCCCCTATAGCATAATGGCACAGTTTAATTTGTTATAATTTGTTGTTTACTGGCATTATAACCCTGTTGTGGAAGCAACATCATTTTGATTTATTTCGTCCCCAGGTCCACAAACTTTCTTGGTTATTTGCATCCTTATAAATGCAGCAAGAAAGGATCATAGGCTATAGCAGAAATATGTTTTCCTTTACAGTATATACCAACAGTTTTGCATTATTGTTTGTTTTATAACTTTTCTTTTAGTCTGACAACATTGCCAAAGCTGTTTCTGCAGCTCACACCTTCCTCCTAAAGCACCCTGAGGATGAGATGATGAAGAGGAACATGGCTTATTACAAGAGTTTGCCTGGGTTTGAGGAGCACCTCAGAGATCTGGAGACCAAGGCATATGAGGTAAGTGAGCAGTGCTTGGCATACAAGGCTGGCGAATGGCAGTATTGTTTGTGATTATCCACCTGGCTATTGTCCTTTGTGCTTCACTCTCTGATGCTTTCTGTCTCTGATAGAGTGCTTTTATTTGGAAAGGATTAATGTGGAGCATTAGCAAGCTGGTAAATCCAGCCTCTACACGCTTCCTGTTAGATCAACACATGGCTGTATTGTTTTTGTCAAACAGCATCAGATATTATTACAACCCCTGTTGGGAAAAAAAAAAGGTTGTTTTATATGAAAGGAAATTAAAACAGGTAAAAAATAATTTAAGGACCTAAAAACTGTGCCCAAATGGTTTACTGGTTTTATAACATTACCAGTTGTATTTCTTTCACACAAAGTCAAAGCAAATTGGCAACTTAGTGTAAAGACCTTCATTGCCAGTGAGCAAGACTTTAAGCCATTTCTGGAAATGAACATTTTCCAATTTCCAAATGCCTGGAATGAAAGATTGCATGTTGAGTTTACTGATGATTTCCTGCACATTTCATTAAACACCAGTGACCACAATTAGGATCAGCCTGCATCTGAATATTCATTAAACACCTGAAAACAATAATAAAATGGCATCGTTGTAATCTGTGTATTCTGTACCCTCTGCTTTTTAGCTGCTGTGTTGATTACTGTCTTCACCCTTTCTAGGCGCTGTTTATCCGAGCAGTGCGGGCGTATAACGGGGACAATTATCGCACCTCTGTCTCGGACATGGAGCTTGCCCTGCCCAGCTTCTTCAAAGCCTTTGACGAGTGTCTCGCTGCCTGCGAGGGGTCCAGGGAAATCAAGGAGTTCAAAGACTTCTACCCTTCCATAGCAGGTTTGCCATGAATTGCCTTGTCGAAACACCACATTCTTCACCAAGATCGCAGTATGTTTTTGGATTTGCCACATATACATAAAAAACAATTACTATTAGGTGAAATCTCCACAATAGGAATTTACCAGTTTGAAATGAGGGATGAAAACTAAAATTATCATGAATAAATTGGTGTGTGTGTGTATATATATATACTGCTGTGCAAAAGTCTTAGACATGTTGCATTTTTCTACTCTGAAGCATTATGAGCATCAACAATTTATTCAAAGCCTCCACTAGTGTTTTCTACTATTGTAACAACCTTGACTTGCGTAAAGAAGGAAAAACATTGAGTGAAATAGCTTGCATCACTCGATTTTCAAGGTGTGGTATCCGAAGCATAATCAACAAGTACAGAGAAACATCATCTGTAATTGGAAGACCCAAGGATGAGCAATGAGCAATACTTGAAGATAATATCCTTAAGGAATAGAAACAAGACAAGTGTTGAATTGACAACAGAACTGTCAGAAGGCACAGGTGTTGTTGACCATCCTTCATCAGCCCAAAGCACCTTTGACCATTGTTCCATAGTCCAATTTCTGTGTTCTTGTGCATATTTTATCCTTTTAGTCTTGTTCCCCTTTCTTAACAGAGGTATTGTTTCTGCAACACATCCTTTAAGTCCTGATTTCAAGACTGACCTTCGTACTGTTGATTTGATGGACAACGACACCTGTGCCTTCTGCCAGTTCTGTTGTCAATTCAACACTTGTCTTCTTTCTATTCCTTAAGGGTATTATCTTCAAGTATTGCGTATCCTTGTTAGACAGCTTTTTGGGTCTTTCTGGGTTTGTCAATTACAGGTGATGTTTCTCTGTACTTGTTGATTATGCTTCGGATACCACACCTTGAAAATTGTGTGATGCAAGCTATTTCACTCAATGTTTTTCCTTCTTTATGCGAGTCAAGGTTGTTATAATAGTAGAAAACACTAGTGGAGGCTTTGAGTAATTGTTGATGCTCATAATGCATCAGAGTAGAACAATGCAACATGTCTAAGACTTTTGCACAGCAGTATGTGTGTGTAATTATATATATATATATATATATATATATATATATATATATATATATATATATATATATAAATAACCCATTTGATTCCAAAATTTATAAATAATTTGATATTAAAAAATTACGCAGTAGGGGGTCCCATTGGTAAAGGTATAACCTCTAGATTAAGCCATACTGTCAAGGAAGTGTAGATTCACGTTCCTGGTTGTGCCAAGTTCATCAATCCGTGCATTTACATGAACATAAGAATTCTGGTATTTTTCAGAATGTATCGTTTTTCGAAAAGGTAATTCCTATATCAAAAGTGATGTAAACACAGTTTTCTGAAAATTCAGCAAGTGAGTTTTCAGAAAACACCACCTAGGGAATTCCAATGGTGTTCCGAAAACTAACAGAATGTATTCCATGTAAACATGAAAACCTATTCTGATAGTGGAGTGCATGTGCAAACATTGACATAATTCCCGCGCACGTGATTATTAAAACTGTATCCATGTTTCCAGGAATAATGATTGAACAAGACTTAGTACCAGAACAATAGGAGTTGGGAGAACGACAGTTTTGTTTTGTCATGTTGCCATTTCAGTGTATTTCCACAGATAAATATTGGGGACTTTTCTATATACATACCAGTACGTGGTTATTAAACCCTTGCTAGATTGAGACTTGAACACTAATTATTATTGTTATTATTCACCATATTTAGTTTCTCTCTTGAAATGTAATTGAATTTGCTCTTTCTTTTTGCAGACCATTTCATTGAGGTTCTGGATTGTAAAGTGAAGTGTGAAAGTGACCTAACTCCTGTAGTTGGAGGCTTTGTTGTAGAAAAGTTTGTGGCAACCATGTACCACTACCTGCAGTTTGCCTATTACAAATGTGAGTATATGATCATATTAATAATGGGCATCTGTCAAGACACATATTTTATAAGTTAATACTTTGTGTATAGGTGCGCTTTTATTGTTGTAAGAGATCTCATCTTGTGCAGTTAAGGTGAGAGGACCACAAAAGCTAAGCTAGTCTGGCTGCTCAAACTGACCAATTCTTAACAGCGATTGGTTGATTTCCCATTGGTTGATTTTTATAATGCTAATTATATGACTTCTTATTATGCTCCATTGTTGGAATTTCTGCATAGAAAGGAGGACTGTCATTAAGCTATGGAGATTGACCCCCAGAGGAATCGCTATGAATTGATGCTAGTTTGAAAGTAGTGGCGCTGTAACAATAGGACATTGTATTTTTAGAGCCAAGCTGAGTTTATGAGGTGTCTCTCTATATTACGTTATTGGGGATAGAGGGTTCCTGAGTAAAAACACAGCTGCGTGATGTGCAGGGTGAGTCATACAGCGCAGGTTTGTGTCCTGCCTGTGCCAAGTGGGCGTCGTCGCTGGGGGTTTCTGAAGGGAGTGTCACATTGGCTCTGGCACTCCTGTGGGTTAGGGAGGCAGCAAACCCTGCTGGCCAGGCGTCTAGTGAGCACAGAGCAGACGCATGTAGGGCTGGCATTTGTCCTCCAGAGATCAGTAGCTCACTGACATCTGCTCTCGAGTTCCTGGGTGCAGCTTGCAAAAAAAAAAAAAAAAATCTCAGACTAGGAAAACCATAGTGCTCCAACAATATCTTTGATCTCTCAATATCCATTTCTAAAAGAGTATAAATAAACTGAATTAAGAGTGTGAGGGTCAGCCAGAAGGTCAGAGCTCAGCATATAGGGTTCAGCAACTTTGAGTGTTTGTTTTTTAACAAAGCCTGTGTGTGGATTTTGACAGAGAGATGATTACAGTAACTTGTATTCAAGTCTTCCACATTGCTAATAGTTATTTGCAGTGGAATTTGAAGGCTGCAAGGGGTCAATAGGAAGGTCAATTGAATACTGTAAAACAAAAAAAAGGCATTTTGTATGAATTGAGTTTGTTATGTTATATTACATGGACCAACTCATCTTTTTCATAATTAATTAGTCAGTCATTCTGCAGCTGGAGCTAAGGCTTCACTTTCAGCATGCTACTTCGCCTTTACAATTTGAACAAAAAAAAAACCAAAACTGTGCTTCTTTCCAGTAAATGACCTGAAACATGCAGCGCCCTGCGTAGCGAGCTACTTGCTGTTCGACCCCAGTGATGAAGTGATGAAACAAAACATGGTCTATTATCAGTACCACAAGGAGAAATGGGATCTCACAGATGAAGACTTCCTGCCAAGAGCTGTAAGTGTAGAGGTTTGGTGTTTGAGATTCTTTAGTGGTGGGTGTGTAGGATGCAATGGGTTTATAATAAACCATAATCTATCATATACGTCTCGCACATTTTCCTAACATGCTAAGGGTGACATACACTGAACTGTTCACAGCAACCTATTTTTTTGTTGCTTCCATTAGAATGTGGGTGCGTGTCAGTTCAATACAATATAAGCATTCGGACTAACAGCTATTTCAGTGTCCCTTCAAACCAAAATATAGGAAGGACCATGGTAATTTTTCATCCACTCCCCTTACAGGTCGTAAAAGACATGAGAGGTCTGTGGCAATACAGTACGCTCCTACGGGAACTAACTGGGGAGACATGGGTGAACCAGGCAGCACAATTCACAGAGAACATGCACTTCTAAAAAATACCAGAATAGAGCCTGTCCAGGGACTAAACAGGACACCTTTTTGAGGTTCAGCTAAATACATGACACTCAATGCATACTGTCACATGCAGGCCCAAATGTAACCAAAGCTGTCATGCCCCTTGCAATAACAGTGTTGGCATGCCCCTTATTTTAAAGGTTCCTGTGCACATCCAGATGTTTTGTTTTAATATAATCCATGTATCCTTGTGCTACAGGAACCCTTCAAAGACGCACTGATCTGTGGTTTCACAGCCTGATGAAATGCAATATTAAAAAAAATAGAATAATCTGGACTATGTTTACCCCATTATGAGGGAGACATCCCGTTTGTATTTATTTTCTATAACTCTTCAACTCGTGTGTGTGTGACATTTTCATTTTTTCTGTTTTCTTTTCAGGAGGCAGTACGATATTTTAACGAGACCACAATACAGCTGAATATTATTGAGTTTGCTTCACAACATTTGCTGCCTGATGATGAGGTAAGTTTTACTGGCAGGGAATCTTCATAATACTTAAAGAAAAGCAAAGCCAGTCATTGTAGGTATCATTCTGGCAATGTTAGCTAGTTTAAAATTAGAACTTTTTTTCTGCACACTGAAAAACCTACAGAGGTGTGGTTTTAGTTTTTTCTTCATTGTATCCCAGCAGCACTTTGCTTCCTAGAGGATATAGGAAATACATTGGTTAAAAATACCATATAGAACAAATGTGACGTGTATTACAACTTACAACAACTAGAGAGTAGAATTATGGGTGGGGGGGGGGTGCTCTAGTATAGCAGATACAGCCACAAGAACACACTGAATTGACTTCTGTTTGTCTGGGTCATATTAATGTAGATTATGTTTATTTATATACAGTCAACCTCGATTAACTCGACATCCCACTGCCATTCAGTGTTGACTTATCCAAGGTGTTGAGTTAACCACAGGTGCACATGAGCCATGGCATTAACATGCATATAAGTAACCGAACTCACACGTTTACAGTATTTACAAGTTTATTTTTAGTTATGTCCTTATGAAAACAGTTGAAAGAATTGCAGTGAATAAATCAATTGCAGTATACAGTACTGTACAAACTCGGTACAACTATAAGAATTAATACAATAACTACAGCATTATTTTTACGAAAACAATCTAACCACAAACTGTTGACTATACTTTGTTATTGGCTTGTACTGTCTAATTTGACGGCTTAAGCAAAAGTTAACAAATGTACAATAATAAACAACTTTCAGTTTCACAGAGAAATCAAGCATTGTCGATTATTTTGCATGCAAAAATACCTGCTTTGAGAGTTCTGCTGACAAGCTTGCTATCCCAGATAACCTGAGCTTTAAAACTAATTTTGCGCTTCTCGCTCATTGTGAACCGATACTATAACCAGCTGTACTTGGTAGTTACGAATGAATGAATGAATGAATGAACAATCAGTTTCCAGTCAGAGGTCAGTCACGTGAAACAAGAGTGTCAAGTAGATCAGTCATGTGAAACGACAGTGTCGAGTCATCCACTAGTCTTTTTAATAGTTTTTATCCTTTCGGTACCAGTAATAAGTGTCGAGTTACGAGTAAAGCATGGTGTCGAATTAAAAAATGAAGAGGCAGGATGCATATATTTCATATGGAGAAAATCCAGGACCAAGACTGTTTGTCGAATTAAGCGAAGGTGTCGAGTTATCCACCAGTCGAGTTTGACTGTATATACAATTTTGTTTTGTTTTGTTTTGCCATTTGGGTCTTATAAAGTCAATCAGATGGGGAAAAGTAGAGACTTGTCACACTTTTACACAAAATCTAATTTAAGGATACATGAGTAATGCTTTTAATTGTTAATTGTATAAACGTAAATGTATTTCCAAAGACAGTAAAAACTAAAAACTGGGTGAACTCCAATCCATGAACACCACTATCTTTGGTGCTCCTGTAAGTGTGGCTGACAACATTCACCACTCACCTTGATGTACACAGTACAGAGTTTATTATGATGATTCTATTGAAACGCATGTTCCTCCAGAGCTGTCTGTGCAAGATATACAGGTGGTCTGCATTGAAATTAGATTACTTCATAACTAGTATTAATGCTACTCCCTTAAGGATGCATTCATATTTAGTGCCCAACAAAGAGAACACCCTCATAGATTGTAATCTGTATTTTGTAGTATCTTTTTCATAAAAATGAAAGTAAAAGAAAATAATGATCTTTAATTGATATTTAACAGTATTATACATTGTCTCTAAATGACTTGTGAATAAATATTTCATTTTTGTTTCGCAGTTCAAAGGTTAGTATAGCATAGAAATGTACCCATGGCCTTGTGATTTATAGATCTCATGAAAATTCCCATTTCTTTTTTTTTTTTTTTCTATAAATTTAGTCGTTGCCAATTATTTTTATTATTTTCTCCCAATTCGGAATCGCCAATTATTTTATTATATTATGCTTAGCTCACCACTACCACTCCTGCGCTGACTCGGGAGGGCGAAGACGAACACACACTGTCCTCCGAAGCGAGTGCCGTCAGCTTTTTTTCACACTGTGGACTCACCATGCAGCCACCCAAGAGCTACAGTGTCGGAGGACAACGCAGCTCTCGGGCAGCTTACAGGCAAGCCCGCAGGTGCCCGGCCAGACTACAGGGGTCGCTGGTGTGCGGTGAGCAGAGGACACCCTGGCCGACCTAGCCCTCCCTCCCCTGGGCGCCGCCAATTGGCGCCAAACCCTGGAAGCTCCGTCCTCGGTCGGCAAAGGAATAGCCTGGACTCGAACTCGAGACATACAGACTATAGAACGCATCCCGCACTCCACGTGGAGCGCCTTTACTGGATCGCCACTTTCGGGCCGAAAATTCCCATTTCTGAAAGAATAGTGTAAATATACATATTTTTATCACTTTAGTAAATACAGAAAATGTTTGCCTTATTGATGCACTACTACGCTGCATTAGGAACCTGGCAGCTGGTTTAGTTTGCTTTCCCCTGGTAAATTATTGGCATGATTTCTTTACAATGTCTTCAACGAAAGACACCAACTGCATCAAAGATAGGAAATATTTCTGCTAAAGATCACTATGTGCAGTACAAGAATGGGACGTTTCACGTATATTTATTTTGTTTGATTAATCACTCATGGTGAAAATAGAATGTCTATAAAAGGTGGACATACAAATTTAAATATTCTACAATTTAGCATTTACTTTTTTTAGGTAAATATTTAAATATTTAGGAACATGTATTGAAAAATAACTGGAGAAAATTGAATTGCTGCTGCTTTAATAAAAAAAAAAAAGTTTGATCATGGAATATCTTATAAATACCTGTGTGTGTTTCAAAAGAGATTCACAAATCTCTCATTTTGATTCTGTGCATCCATTCTAAAGACTTGTAAATAAAAGTTTTAATAATTAGCTATTGGTATTCTGTCCTAGATCAACAGTTTGTCAGTCCCAAACTGTTGTGACATAATTTATATATTAAATAAATTAGGGAAAATTGTATTGGTTAATCAGATTATTTTGCCTTTTATTGTAGCAGTGGTACCATTCAGTAGAGTGACAGTTGTAAAATGGTACTTGGCTTGAGCTGAAGCCTCCAGACAGAAGGGGTACAGTTTTAAACAAAGCTTGAAAACCACTGATCTAAGCTAGAAGTATGCTAAGGTAACTCTAAGTTGTTGTTACAGTAGCGTTCTTGCCCATATTACACAGAAATAGGTGATCACAAATTCCATAGCTTCAGATTACCTGAGGAGACTTTTTGCACCTGTAAAATATCTTAGAAATAAATGTTATCAAGCTGTTAACATAAGATTAGTCTCATGAAGCTGTATACACCTCCCTACGCATGGGGGCCTTGGGTACACCGTGTAAATTAGTACTTTTACTGGAATAGAGAAAGTAGACTTAAGAATATCCTACCTGCTCTATTTTTAATATTGAATATCTGAAAATGAATTGTGTGTGTTAGGATTGTTCAACGATACATTTGATGTTCTAGTGGTTTAAGAAAGGGGCTTGTTACCAGAAGGTTCCCAGTTCAATCCCAGCTCAACCACTGACTCACCGTGTGTGACCCTGAGCAAGTCACTTAACCTCCTTGTGCTCTGTCAGATGAGACGTAAAACCAAGGTCCTGCTGTAAGTGACTCTGCAGCAGCAGTTGTGATGCATAGTCAACCCCCTAGTCTCTTTAAATCGTGTTGGATAAAAGCCTAAATGACTAATTAATAATAATTTAATAATAATGTTGTTCATGTTATATCATGGCTAACCACAAGGTGGCACCCCATAAAAGTTTTGCTAACAGAAGAGCAGGATCCTGCAGTACAAAGGGCCCAGTGTGAAATGAAGTGTGCAGCTAGTTTCCAAGAATTCCCAGCAAGGCCATGCACTTCGAAAGTGCATCACTTTGTTGATCCCCTTCAGATAGTTCGAGATCCATTGGAAACCAGGGCCTATATTTATCATTTGTGTGTGTACAAGTATTCCCTTCTGAACTGTGCATACACACAGTCCAACAAAGTATGTGATTTAGAGTGATGGTACTACAAGACAACAAAAACAAACTATATATATATATATATATATATATATATATATAAATAAAATATGGACTGGAGAGGAGGGCTATAGTGGAAAATTATTAACAGAACATAAGAGAAATATTCAAGTTTTTATGTACAAAATTACCCACACAATATAAAAGGAATTTAAAAAACATCCGTTTTTTTGTAAATGGTAAAACATACATATGTAATTTTTAATTTTTTAACAAAAAAGCCCTGAGATATTGTGAAATGTTGTTACATATTTTTTGTAGGGTTAGCGATTCACTTGTGCCAATCATTGATGGAGGCAGCAGGACCCTGGGATTGCTATCCTTTCTGATTTGTTTTTCTTAGCAGACCCTGTACTTTTTCTGTGATCTCTGCTTGCTTTGTGTGGGAGGGATTGTAACAAAGCAATGTACAGCACCGCTTGACGCAGGCATTGCAAGTGATCTGCTTGCCTTAAAACAGTGGTTCCCAATCTTTTTGGGTATGCGGACCCCTTCTGAACCTCCAAAAATTTTGCGGACCACCATGTACTACAGTACTATCATAGTGACACACAGCCGCTATACAAGGACATTCTATTAATTTTGCTTTCCACTATAGTGCGGCAATTGATAACGATGCCATACGGGAAATTGATTAACTTACCTAATGAGATGGCTGGTGCTGTTTCAGCGATGTCACAGCCTGAATGTCCGGTTGGAGTTTTAGCCTTAAATTTTGTTCCACAGCCAGCCTACTCCGGTACTTTGAATTCAACGCAACAAGCGCAAAAAACCCAGGGAGATCACTGTCAATAATATTTGTTTGCGTAAAAAGAATTTGTACTTGTAATTGCAGGTACAAATCAAAAAGTTACGAGGACAAATCAAAAATATGAGTACAACTCAAGAAAAGCTACGGGTACAAATCACAAAGTTACGACGTTGTACAAGTACAACGCACAAAATTTACGAGGCTGAAGTTGGCTTCTTATTCACCTGTTTCTTATTTGCCGTTTCTTATTCAGACTTTGATCTGCTCCAAACTGAATTGGCTTTGTATTTAAGGGGTTAAATCACGTTGGGCTGCTAATTTCTCTGTGGATATTTTATAGCCCAACACTGATTTCAGGGTCAAAACAGCTGGCACACATGCTAATGTATGTATTATAATTGAATAAGTAACAGTGTATTTACATTTATCTGTGGGTATTTATAGAGGGGCAGCACCTAAACAATATTCATTTGGTTTTTGCTAAGCCCGATTTTTCTTTTTTTAAAAATTTTATTTAAGACTTTGCAACTTTTTAAAATGAAACAGTTGTTATTAATTTACATACACACAATATATATTTTTTTAAGAAGAGACTATTTTAAATAAAGTCTCACCTTTTTCTCACTATTTTGGTAGTTGTTTCGGGTTGTGTGTGTTTCCATGTAATTTTCTTTTAGACTGAGAAATTCTTGTTCCAAATGCAAATAAACCTAATTCATATTAAAATACTGGAGCCTATGTTTGTGCCTGAGTTCCAATTTGGTCTTGTGCGACTTACTGATATCGTACAGCTTTCTTAAACCGGGTTTCCATGAAGTTTTTAGGTTGTCTTAAAACACAGCCTGCCTCATTTGGTTTGTATGTGCAGCTCTGCTGACACAAATAATAATAATAAAATAATAACAAAGCGCTGTGTACTATCCTTGTATTATTTGCTAAACATTTTTTGACTGCATATATATTTACTACAAACCTATTATACACGTACATATTCATAAGAGATAAGGACAACACATTTCCAGATAACCTGCTATTACGTCAAGAGTTGCATTTCCCATTTTGTATTTGAAACTGCCAGTAATTAACGCTGTGGCCAATGCTCGTTTTCAAAACTGGTGCTAATGCAAACATCGAATCAGGTCAAATATGGATCAGCTAAGACTGAATAATTTGACATTAATGTTAATCTAGTGTGGTGGTAGTAAAACAGTAAAGGGAAGCAAATTAATATGCAAAGAGCCCCTGAAACAATAACAGTCCCGGGCCCCCATTAAACTTAATCCAGCCCTGCCTATGACATGGAACTTGACTGTTACCATAAACATACAAAATAATATTAACAGGTCTCACTTGAACATATAATCCCATTAATTTTACCAAATTATGTTTAATCGCACTACAATTAATCACATAATACCTGGAAATACACAGAGGGCGATCTCCATTTTCTGGTTTGGGGTCAGGAGACTGTGACGTCACAGAGGGAGATACCCACAGGCTACCTGCATCTGCCAGTATGGCTGACAGCGACAGTGAAAGTGAGAGTAGCCTAATTTTATCAGTTTCAGGCACCCCTTATGAATGTGAATTATGTAGTGATGGATCTGATGTAGAGAGAGAAAACAGGGATTGTCTCCCGTATCTATTCGAGCCATATGCCTCCAAATCAGAAGGGTCAAACTCGGAGAGAGACTCTGACAACACCAACGCAGACGGATCGGAGGTGATGTCCGCGGAGAATCAGCATCTTGGCAACATGGAATGGTTAATAAAAACCCTTACATTTAACATAGATCGATACTTAAAATATTTCTTATTACCCATAATTGTATAGTTATGTCAGTCCTTTAGTTAACAATATTGATACATGAATTATTGATACTAGCAGAATAACCGAACGCTGTGGATTGCTACTGGCATGCATTTAACATATCACTCGTACAGTATATTAAGGATGTGCACATTTTCGTTTTTTTATGAATATTACGCCTAAAGTTACAGGACGGGACGGGACAGGATTGGAAATGATGATTCTTTCATGGGATGGGGATGGGATGGGACAGGAACATTTTTGACAGGACAGGATGGAACAGGACTGACGTTTCATTCCCGTGTCACTCTCTAGTATATAGAAGATCTTTGCTGAGACTGTTTGGCGCCTTTGTGCCATATTCCCGCTTTGAAAATTCCTCCTATGCATTTCACCAACATGCAGCCACTTCTTCCTTTCTATCAGCAATGCAAGGTGTTGGACGCATGCACTGTTAAATACTCATCGATTGTTCCCACAATCAACAGCCTGTCCTGTGACCTCTGCGACGTATTTTTGACAGTGATTTCACGCTCTATCCAACTCGTAACTTTTTGAGTCGTAGTCGTAACTTTGTGATTTGTACCCGTAGCTTTTCTTGAGTCGTACTCGTATTTCTGATTTGTACTCGTAATTTCTTTTTGAGTTGTACGCAAATCTCCCTCCATATCCCTCCATATCTGTTAGGCTGTCTTACTGCTTTGATGTTCATGTGCATTTCACTGTCAACGTTCACGAATGGGTTTCTAATCCACTCATTTTTTGAGTCGATTCTAAGTGGCACCGAAGATTCGTACCTTCAAACTTTCATTCGATAACACCTCGTAACATAAAAAACACGCAGCGATCGTGGCTCCTCTTCGCTACTGGTCCAAGTAAATCCTATTTCCAAGTATGTATCGCTGTACTTCTGCATGTTGCAGGGTTTCACTTCACATCACAAAACCACCCCCACTCAATGGCTGACATACTAAAAGTAAATTTACTTTGTTCAGCTGATTTCATATATGCCTCTGCTGAGAGCATTTTAGGCATTCAAATAGTAGACTGCAGTGGCTAGTAAAACATATCCCCATCAATTAAAAAAAAATAAACATTAGCATTTTAAACAACACACAACTTACAGAATTGCGTATACAAGTTTTTATAATCAATTGACAAATCAGAACCTTAAAACCACATATTATTTAGTTCTACAATCCTTACGTGACATCAACGTGAAACATTCGCAAAAAAGACACGAAATACATTCAAAACGAACAAGGCAGCTTGTCATGTCGTGGCAAGAAAGTGACAGTTTTACATCCATTAAAAGAGATGTAACCTTGTCTTATTTAGTTGATAGAAGGAAACATGGCCAACAATAGTTTGTTCATGGCGCTGCCTTCCATTTTATGAACTCCTTGCCGCGTTTTACCATATTTCTTCAAAATCTCCAGTGCTAGTGTTATTCTGCGTCCTTAACAATTGAAAGGCTCTCTTCTTGTTATCTTACTGTAAAACTTATTTTCCTCAGGTCGCATGTAATATCAGATTCAACTAAAGCCACTATTGAAAAAAATTAAATCACACAAATTCTAAATGCTCCAAATCCAGGTGTCTCACCAAGCTGTGGTTACCATAGCAACGCCTTCAGAAAGGTACTTCCCAGCATGGTGTTGCCGTGGTAACCAGCAGCTTTTGTGAGGCGCTCAGGGTTTGTGCATCACCGAGCAGAGCGGCAGCTTTCTGGCGGTGCGCTTTCGCTGCTGGTGAAAGCGAGTTGTGACTTTTAAATACTGTCACTAGCGCTTCTGCGGACTTACATTTATTTAATATGCTTAAATGTGTTTATTTCTCAATTAAATAAAAATAATATGCAAAACCTTTTTAGCCTTTGGGAATTATTGGTGAGGCCATGCCTTGGTTGACGAGCTGCCTCTGGACTCCACTTCCACTTGCTTCATTTCACTCACTTTCCTCTTCAAAGACGCAGTTTTTATCCAGCGATCCATTGTTGATACTTCCCGCTAGTGGGGCGAACCACGTGGGGTTGCTTCTAACGTGCGGCGAGTTGCAGCATGTGACGTGATTTAGTCACCAGGCTACACACGTCACACTGCAACTCACAGTACGTTTAGCCACACTTTTACAATGTGTGCGAAGTGTATTACAGCGGCAGGCACTACGTTCTGCCAAAGATGATTTGCTTTGTGAAATTGGGGACTTGCCGTTGCGAGGAGGCAATTTTTGTTTTATTTTCCCGCGGAAATCCCTGCGATGGCCTCACGGACTCATAGGGGTCAACGGACCACAGGTTAGGAACCACTACCTTTAGGATGTTGCTTCACAACCTCATATGGTGTACTTTGTGAGTACTGTAAAGCCATAAATATTTGCGAGCCTTTGGCCAGGCAGAACCCACAATGAATGTATTCTTCAGAACAGCAGTGTGGGCACTCGCTTAGAAACCAGAGCAGTGACAGATGGCTATATTTGGCATATATGGCTATAGGGGTGTTTTAAATGCAAATTTCCATATGCGAACAACTTAAGTGATGTTGAGATTTATTAACACCTGTTGTTTAGAAACGTGCGTACGAGTGCCTTACACAAGATTGATAGATCAGGATTTAATTATGAATGCAAACAAATCAAGTCATTTGTTCACGCACAAATGATAAATTCTGTCCCAGATGAGATGATGGAGACAGTTTGATTATTATTATTATTATTATTAGTTTATTTAGCAGACGCCTTTATCCAAGGCGACTTACAGAGACCAGGGTGTGTGAACTATGCATCAGCTGCAGAGTCACTTACAATTACATCTCACCCGAAAGACGGAGCACAAGGAGGTTAAGTGACTTGCTCAGGGTCACACAATGAGTCAGTGGCTGAGGTGGGATTTGAACCGGGGACCTTCTGGTTACAAGCCCGTTTCTTTAACCACTGGACCACACAGCCTCCTGAGATATCACATTATTTTTTTACATACAATTACATTATTTTTTTTACATACAATTTACCCATTTATACAGTTGTGTTTTTACTGGAGCAATCTAGGTAAAGTACCTTGCTCAAGGGTACAGCAGCAGTGCCCCCCAACTGGGATTGAACCCATGACCCTCCGATCAAGAGTCCAGAGCCCTAACCACTACTCCACACTGCTGCCCATGATTAAGTTTCTTCTCCAACAAAAAAAAATCTGCCAGAAAAAACTGCTAATTTTGGTTTGGTTTTACCTTGATGGTCCTTGATTAGTGCTGATTCGAGTCTGTGAAACCAGCAGTATATAAGTTTGTTTAAGGTCTTGATGTGCACCTTTTCAGTATCCTTGCATACACGCACCTCCTGCATGTGTGTCAGCTGAGGGAGTGGATTTTTTTTCTATTTTGTGGACTGGCATAAGATTTTGTGTAAATATTCAGAATCTTGGCCCACTTCTGGTGCCTGTAAACTGACAGAAATAGGACTTGGTCGGCAATGACCTTAAAAGGTATTGTTTTCAGCTCAGCTTGCATAGCAGGCCTGTGTTTTTCTCTCTCTCTCACACACACACACACACACACACACACACACACAGGGCCCCTCTCCTGAGGAGGGAGGGACATCGCCAAATAATGACTTCACAGACAGACACGCAACACACTGGCTGAAACTCAGATGAAGTTTCCATGCCTGTGTGTGTGTGCAATGCTGCTCTCCAGTGGCAGAAGGCAGAAGCTAAAAAAAAAAAAAACTTGGTACTAGCTTGAAATATCACAGTTATTATAACTGGTGTATTTTACTTGTTGTTTTTAGATATACTGTATATAGACATGTCGAGTGCTGTATTGAAGCCATGTGGCAGTTTAAAATACAATAAAATAAAAAATTGCCAGTATGCAATGACTGATACAAAGTGTGTCTGAACCAAAAGAAAAATACATTAGTTAAGGTAAATCAATATTATTAATTAGTCATTTAGCAGACGCTTTTGCCCAAAGTGACTTGCAGAGACTAGGGGTGGAACTATGCATCAACAATTGCTGCTGCAGAGTCACTTGCAATAGGACCTTGGTTGTCCATCTCATCTTCATATAGTTGCTCTTTGACTGTGTTACAAATTATGGTTATGGGCATACAAGCATTTATATGAAATTGCTAAATCTATTTTTTTAGTAATTTGCTGTAACATGCTGTTTGTGAGTGTGAGATGGATGTTTGGTTTACTAACAAACAAGGAAAGTGGGGTGGGTGCTGTCTCGCTAATTTTGCTCTGATTACGGCTCCTTCCTACTCTTCATCACACTTGTCCGCTCTTCTGAATACCTGCTGTAACATTGTGAGAACAGTAATCATGTTGTGTTTATCCTAATCGCTTGCCAGTTAAAGCTTACTATAAACATTCCTTTACATTTTGTGTGGACTGTGTTCATGTTTTAATATTAAATATTATATAATGATAGATTATGCCAATGAATAACGGTATATGGTTCAGAGTTCAATAAGCACGTGAGACACTCACAAATTTAAGTTACAGCACAGGGGGCTCATTCAGCAAATACACAAAGATGCCAGTACAAAGCTACAGCTGGGTGTCACAAGATCCAAATGACATGTTTTTCAGATCAATTTCTCTGTGCTTTCACGTGCCTCCAGCTCTCCAGTTTTAAACCACTGTGAGAAACAAACTAGGTGCAATGCAATGTAATGTAATATTGCTTATTTTATCATTTAAAGCAAATTACAGGTTATCACTTTGAATAGATAAGTCATAAAAGTGCAAGGCAAATTAGTCGGCACTGCTGTGTGCAATCTGTGTATTAGGATTTGGGGAACCAATGATAAAAGCCTGTTTTTATTTTTTTACTGTCTATTAGAATTGTCCAGCTGATCTGTATCATGTTATTACGTAACCAACATTTTTCTTTGACCTTAAGAGCACCACATGTATACATCAATAACGTATTAATTTGCCTCTACAAAGATAGGTACTTTATTAAAGCTCACTGAAAAATACTTTGTCTAGCTTGAAAGGGATAAAATGGTAGTAAATGTAGTGTAATTGTTGATTTTATCTTTTGCAACGTTGTTTGTAGGCACTTTATCCATAACTATTAAACACCCAATAAGTTTAGAAATACTAAAACTTAATACGTTTGGTGTCAAATGTCTGAACTATTTTTTTTTCTTCCTCAAAATACTTATATTCACTTGTAAGTGTTGTGGCAAAGTTTAATAGCAAACCCACTATGTTGTCTTTCAAGTAGAGCATGTGAAATACTAACAATGGCATTACTCCAAAATGTTTGTCTAATTTACTTAGTTTACATTGCTGTCTTGCAATACGGTTTAGTACGAGAAACACATTTTGAATTTTTGAAAGTTTTAGAAAGGCGACATACTTTGTAACTGGTGGTAATTTGATGTTAGAAGACTATATTCATAAAAAAAAATAGTATACAGATAAGTCCATGCTGTTTACAAGAAGCATAGTGCTCCAGTTGCACTTATATGGCACACTGACTTCTATAATATAATCGCCGGTATTTCCATTTCAAGGGCTACCTCTGGGATCAGATTCCCAAAGATCCCAATATTGATCACTCTTGGTGAAAGCAGAGGTGCAACACCATAATAATAGATCGTAAGATGACATTTCCATTCTTTATTATTATTTAAAAATAATAATGATAGAAAGGGTTGCCATGCTTTGTACTTTTTGTTGTCTACTGCCCACCCCATAACCAATTTTGCTGAAGGAAGGTGTGCTTATTCACTTTAGCGAGTCTGACTTGCTTATTGCAATGTGAGGAAACAGCAAGTAGAGCACTCTGCTTTCATTACATAGCGTCTAGTGACAACCAGCTTGCTATTTTCAGCACTGCTTAAATATGTTGACCAATCATAGCAGTTGTTTACATTACCATTGCTTTTGATTTTACTTTTCTGTTTTCAGTTAAAAGCAAAATAAATATAGCCTGGAGGTGGCTGCGTGGTGAGTCTGCATTGTGAAAAGAAGCGGTCGGCTGACGGCACACACTTCGGAGGACAGCGTGTGTTCGTCTTCGCTGCTACCGAGTCAGCGCAGGGGTGGTAGCGGTGAGCTGAGCTTAAAAATAATGATTGGATATTCTAAATTGGGAGAAAATAATAACAACAAAATTGGCAACCAAAAAAAAAGCAAAATAAATAACTGACTGAGTTGCTTCACCAACATGAAATAGGCCAATTAATTTGTTCTAGGTCTCTGCTAAAACTAAATAACCGAATGCAGTCAATATAAAGTTCTAAATCCCTGGAGATAACCCTGTCTTGCCGTTTCAAAGCTTTCCTTCCAACACCCTGTTTATTGTAGTGATGAAATTAGCTAGTTTTGTGCCTGTGGCAGGCCAAACTTGGAAGGCTTTTAAAATACAGAATTGAAAATGTTTTTTGTAACCTTTTCTCCTTGTTTGCACAAACTTATTAATATGCTTGTTGCATTTAAGAGCAAGAAGCATCACGTTTCATTTGACTGTCTCCTTCCTTTTATACAGTCTGATGTTTCCAATAATTCTGAGTAGTTGTTATTAGAATGAATCCAATATGTTTTGTTTCGTAAGCCTGGGCAGTGCTCTAGATCAGTGGTGTACTTGGTAAACTAACTGTTTTGGTGTACCAGGCCGGGCAATGGCCTGGAAGGCAATAAGGGTGTGCAGGTGCCCAGTAGATTACACGCATGTCAGTTCTGGTGGTTGTGCAAAATTGTGGGTTAAAGGTTAATCGGAAGAGATTCTGCCCATTTTATTAAATGAGGCTGAGCCGCTTAATATAATAAATTGCAATATGCCTTGGCTTAACCCTTAATATAGCCAGAACTTGCTCATCACAGGAGAGTGGCAGCGAGTAAACACTTTATTACCCAAATGAAAAGTGGGTAAGCTCAGTGTGCCTTTGTTTACCATTGATTACACAGCTGGTCTAGAAGGTAGGCACTTTATCAGGTGTGCTGTCGCTCGGGGACATATGATGTACCATGAGGCAGAATCTTATAGTTTTCCATGGTTAAGAAGTCATAGGCAGCATTAAATGCACCTATACTATGCTTACTGTATGCATTGATTTGATTACCCACATGTGGTACTGTGATTCTTGAAATGTATTTTTGTTTACGACTGTAAGTCGTCCTGGATTAGGGCGTCTGCTAAGAAATTAATAATAATAATAATAATAATAATAATAATAATAATAATAATAATAATAATAATAATGTGTTTGCTGTGGATGTTTATTTCTTTTCTGTGGGTTTCATTGAGATGCAGTATAATGGTAACCCCCTCTTCTCTCCTTTTTAATGTTTTGTGATTAAATTTATTTTTGTTTTTGTTTTTTCTTTTCCCAATTTATAGGCAGAAGTGGTGGAATTTCTTGACGAACTTCTGGAGACTGATGATATTGGCTAATCTTAGTGACAGAAACCGACTTTCCAAAACAGTCTAAAGAAAAAAATATATACTTTTTTTTTGAGTGAATTTACTGCTCATAAAGCTCCCCTTCATATCTCTGTAAGCATTACTAAAAGCTGACCTTAACATAACATCCCCTGCCCTTCAAATGAGAGTGCCAATTGTTCTATATTTTGTGGTGTTTTTTGCTATGTGGACTAATAATATTCTCTGCTTTGCCAGACCCTAGTGGCAGTGGGCGGTCCGTTGTTACGTCACGGCTGCAGGTACAGTGGCTTTTGGTTGCCAAGCAACAAACAGTAAATGCCAGCGGGAAAATAAAACTTTTTTGACAGAGCTAAAGACACTGACAAAAGACAAAACTGAGGAGCGAAACATTATAAATATTTTTTTATAAAACCTATTTGTAACCCACACACCACCACAATCACCCCCCCTCCTTTTTTTTATTAATTTTGTTAAAAACTGTTCAAATATAATAATGTACACCAAATAAAACGTTTTGCTTTATCTTTTAAAAGTTTGTCTGCAGTTAATTTATATATATATATATATAAAAAATGCTTACGTTATAGTAGCAGGTGCATAATTATTTTCAATGTGGAGTTTAGCACAAAAAATATATATTATCTCATTTACGTAATTATGTATATTTAATATTCACTCGGTAATCCCATCTGTACACCCACAGACCTCCATGCTGCAGCTTTTTTATTAATATCTCGGTAACTATTAATTGTTGTATTATTCAACGCAGGGAAATCTTAAATTAAAACTTTACAGCTTTTCCTCCATTTTATTTTTTTATTTCTTCCTCGCAAAGGAACCTCCTACTTTTCCCTGATTGGATGTTGGTAGGTTACGTCACGACGCGGCACGGCAAAAGTTTAAAATATTTTATCTCTTGCGCCCCGCGTCCCTCTGCCGCTGTGTGAAACCGCCTTCATTGAAAACCATTGCTTTTGCCGCGCAGCAGTGCTGTGAACGCCCCTTTAGTCTGCTACAAAAACCTATTTTAACATTTCAGTCAAGACACATGATCTCTCTGCTTGATTTGTATTTATTTGGAGCACTGGATTTTTCACTCTTGTTGTAAGCCTATGCTTTTAATTATTTTTATTTATATATTTTTTTAAATTTTTTCTAATGTTTTAATTTGTTTACTGAATGCTTGTGTTGGGTTCATGTTTTGTTTTTTTTAAAAGAAAAAAAGGTGTTACATGTTTGTGTGGTGCTAACCTTTCTAGTATATTCAAAGTGTGTTCTCTGTAACCTCCTTCTCCAAGGAGAGACACAGTATGCCTATGTGGCCAGCCAATTGCTTTGCCCTGAGGGCTTATGGTTATATATATATATATATATATATATATATATATATATATATATATATATATATATATATATATATATATATATATATATATATATAATACATTTCCAATGCAACCATATTTCCTCTTGATACAAGTGCTTTTACTAACCATCTGATGACCTGATGATGAAATTACAATATTTCAGAGGAACATGACCTTGTGGGTCTGTCATGTATGTCCGCAAGCATGATCTTGTAATGAATATCCTCCGAGCAGATGTTGCTGTAATGTATTGGCATCTCAGCCCATTGAATTGAATGCAAACTGCAAATGATATGGTTCAAAGACAAATGTCTTACCATTCAACTAAAGAGCAAGGTCTGTAGTCGAGAGAGAAGTACATGTGTCTGATGCTGATGTCAGAATTATGAACGCAACAGCCACTGGGAGGAGATGCCTTACAAGAGCAGCGTTTACCACAGTCCAGTCCAGCTCTTGCCGGTTGCCTTTCTGTCCCTGTGATTGGTGATGTGTATGTGTGTTTGTAGCCAGATGGACGTGACGGAATATTATGTGCCTGAAAAGCTGTCCCAACTCTCCCAAGAAGGAGTTTGCAGGAGAGGGTGATGACGAATAGGGATCGAGAGGGTGATGACGAATAGGGATCTACACTTCTGGGGAGCCACAACCGATGGGGCATCTGGGTAGATGAAACAGTGACCTGTCTATGGTTAATACACTCATACTGTGTGGCCTTTTACTGTTAAGTTTATACCTTCTGTTGCTGTAGTTCGGTCTGGTTGCCACACACGTTGCCCTGTGTACTGTTTACAGCTGACAGTGTCAGTGTAATAGAACTACAACTACTGAACATGTAAAGTTAAGTCATGTACAAATCAGCACAACAAGCTTTGATACACACCAGTCCTGGTTGAGGAACTACCCTCAATTCATATTATTCAACTAATCAGGAACCAGGGGTACAAGCAGTCAGGCCCTGGTAAATAAATGTTTCCTCCCCTAGTGCTGCACTAAACCCACATCCTCAGGTGAGGCTTCAAGTGGGGGCTGTGTGGTCCAGTGGTTAAAGAAACAGGCTTGTAACCAGGAGGTCCCTGGTTCAAATCCCACCTCAGCCACTGACTCATTGTGTGACCCTGAGCAAGTCACTTAACCTCCATGTGCTTCGTCTTTCGGGTGAGACGTAATTGTAAGTGACTCTGCAGCTGATGCATAGTTCACACACCCTAGTCTCTGTAAGCTGCCTTGGATAAAGGCGTCAGCTAAATAAACAAATAATAATATAAATAATAAAAGTGCAATCTGTTTGGTGGAGATGTTTCAGGGGCTTGATTGCTTACCTAAACAAGGGGAGTTCTGAAACCCAAGACTGGGGGCAGGACCAGTTTGAAATTCTAACGTTGCAAAAGATTGTGAAAACAGATTCTAGGACTGCAGTAACACCATGAATCATAAGGGTCACGTTAACAAAGTAAATCAGTTTCTAGAATTAGGATTTGAGAGTTTCGTTGAGAATATAAATCATGTCATTACGATTAGACAATACATTAAGTGGTACATTAATTGCTTGACAGGAAGCAAACCCATTGAATATGGATCATGTATCTTGAATCTGTAGCTGGCTTGGTGAATTCAGTTTAAAATCCACGGTACAAAAATAAAACATGTATACATTTTTTCTCAGAATATTTGTATTATGATCAGTATTATAAGTATTATGATCAGTAAAGCTTTTTAATATTCTTCTTTGGATTATTTGTGTGTGTGTGTATTTAAATTAAGTGTAACACATTAAAGTGTTTGTAATAATCACATATTACTGTTCCTGCATGCATGGATACTTGGCATGTTTGTTAATGTCACATGCATGTTTTTAAATGTTTTGGGTTATTGTGGTATCGCAACAGTGCCATCCAGTGGATAGAGAGAAAAATACAGTTTGTTAAAATGTCTGTCAAATGAAGATATTTTCAATAACTTAACCCTAAAAGAACAAGGTTTTTAAAGATATTTTGCCTATAATTGATGGCCAAAAATGTAATATTTACAATGGAAGTTTACGTTTAATGGAAAAGTAAAGTTCATTTTTCCTACTTTGCAACCAATCAGTCTCCCAATCAGTCTTCCAAATACCCCAACATTGGTCACAACTGATGAAAGTTGAGGGGAAACACCATAATATTAGCTTGTAGATCAAATGTCCATTATTATTTTTAATTAAAAACAATGAGATAGAAAGGGTGCCATACTTTGTACATTGTTTCAGTGTGAACTTAATCTTAACAGGCACTTGCAAGGTCTGCGGGAGGATCTCAAAGACAGCTAACCAGAATGGAGCCAGCCTGGGACAGGACTAGTACATATGGATTAGAGAAGCAGGAGCTAGTTTGCATCTGTCACAAGTTGAAAACATTTCCAGGTAAATTCTGTCCAGCTTGACTTTTGACAAGTGGCGGTGATGTACAATTTTGCATTGTGTCAGCCCATGTCGAGCACAGATTGAGGAGGAACACACTTGGCTGAGAATAGATTCCCATACATGATCTGGGACATCAAAGCCTACATCTTCTTCCCACAGTGTTTCGATGCAGAGAGTGATGGGAAATACAGAGACAATACAGTCGCAGACAAATATATTGGCACCCTACAATTAATATAAGATCATTCAAGAAAACATGTTAAATACAAGCATTAATGTGTATGTATTTTTAAAAAAGCACTTAAGCAATTTCAAATATTTGTTTGTGACAAAAGTATTGCCATCTTAGATTAAAAGTCTAAAAAAAGTATAGATTTAATTAAAAAATATAAATTGATTGAAAACCATTATACAGTAATCAAGTTAAGGGTTAGGGAGGCAAAACAATTTCTCCCTCAACTACAGTTTTAATTTCACTCGTTGCCACAACTTTTTTCAGAAGGCATGATTGTGGGGGAAAAAATCCCTGCTACTCTCCTTGCGAAACTCGCATCTCTTTTGAATATCTGGTCCTCTGTTCCTGTGGAAAGTAAGCGTTTCTCTCTCTCTTTGCCAAAAGCAGAAAGCTGCTCTTTCACCTGAAAGCGATGCTTTCTCAAAATAATAGACAGAAATAGACAGACTCCTGAAAGCAAAAATAATTAAACCAGTCAATTTCGCTGATTGGGCCACGCCCATAGTCCCAGTTCTGAAACCAGATGGATCTATTAGAATTTGTGGAGACTATAAGCTGACAGTCACCTGAGTGTCATCTTTGGAACAGTACCCCATTTCAAGAATAGAGTACTTGTTTGCAGCTTTGTCAGGTGGACAGCAGTTCACTAAATTAGATATGAGTCATGCATATCAACAAATAGTGTTGGAGGACGAGTCTAAGAAGTATGCGACTGTAAGCACACATAAAGGCTTGTTTATATATAATTGCCTGCCTTTCGGAGTTTCATTTGCACCTGCTATATTCCAGAGAACCACGGAGGGTTTGCTACAAGACATACCACCTCGAGCTGTGTACCTGGATGATATCCTGATAACGGGTCACCCTAGAGGAGCACCTGCGGAGTATGGAAGAAGTGCTGAGGAGGCTAAAAAAGGCTGGCCTGTGCTTAAAAAGAAGTGTAATTTCCTACCAAAAGAAGTGGGATATTTGGGTCACAGAGTGGATGCCAATGGGCTCCATCCAGTTACAAAAGGTGAAAGCCATTGAAGAGGCTCCTGCTCCCACCAATGTAACTGAGTTGAAAGCATATTTGGGATTGCTGAATTATTATAATAAATTGATGCCTAATCTTTCAACAGTGCTAGCACCTATGCATAAGTTACTGAGAAAATACATAAAATGGAATTGGGCTAATGAACAAGAGAAACTTTTGAGAGTTCCAAAGAACTACTCCTGTCTTCTAAAGTACTAGTCCACTACTCTGCTGACAGAGAATTGATCTTGTCATGTGATGCGTCAGCGTACGGAGTTGCTGCTGTCCTATCTCATCGTATGGAAGATGGTTTATAAGAACATAAGAAAGTTTACAAATGAGAGGAGGCCATTCATCCCATCTTGCTCGTTTGGTTGTTAGTAGCTTATTGATCCCAGAATCTCATCAAGCAGCTTCTTGAAGGATCCCAGGGTGTCGGCTTCAACAACATTACTGGGGAGTTGGTCTAGAACTCTTACTGGTGCTGAATGAAATGATTCGCAACTAGACAAAGGTGGTTTAGCTGTAATGTTTGGAGTGCAAAGGCTCCATAAATATATCTATGGATGTCGTTTCACCATCTGCATAGACCATAAACCTCTAATTTCATATTCCATGAAATGAAAGCAGTACCAAAAGTGGCATCCCCACGGATGCAGAGATGGGCTGTAGCATTGAGGGCATACGAATATACAATTGTTTTTAAAGCAGGCAAAGACCATGGAAATGCGGATGCCTTAAGCCGTCTTCCAGTGACAAAGGAGCCATCAGACGAGGGAGCAGAAGGATAAGTATAGAAAAGCTAAGACGTTTCAGTATCCATGGATTACCACAAATGTTAGTCTGTCATAATGGAAGTAGTTTCACAAGCAGTGAATTTCAAAATTTCATGAAACAAAATGGTATTGCTCATGTGACTGCCTCACCATACCATCTATCATCAAACGCTTTAGCTGAATGAGCAGTTCAGACATTTAAAGAAGATGTCAGAAGACACCATTGAAACTAAAGTGTCAAGGTTCTTGTTCAGCTACCACATAACACCGCAGTGTACAACAGGATTGTCACCAGCAGGTCAGCCTTAGATCTCATGCACCCAAACATAAAGGAGAAAGTACAACACAAACAAATGAAGCAAAAAGAAAACCATGACAAACATGCAAAACTAAGAAGTTTCTCACCGGGAGATGAAGTTTATACTGGAAACTTTAGTTTTGGACCAAAATGGATTCCTGCTGTCATCCAAGGAAGTATTGGTCCAGTGTCCCTTACAGTGATATTAGGAAATGAACATGTACGTCGACATGTAGACCAGATATGAAGAGACATCAGAAACTCAAACTGAACCAAACCAAGACCTCCTTACAGAAACTGAAGGAGAAACGTCTAGGAATTCCAAACGCCAACTGAGGAACAATTGGAAGAAAACACAATGTCTACACCTCAAATAAGCAACCAAAACTTACCTGGGGAACCAAATACAGATGTTGCAGAGGGCTACTCAACATCAGGAACTAAGAAAAGCATTGCTACAGAACAAATTGCAAGCAAGGAAGCCTTTGTGTGTTTTGTTACTGTGAATTGGTATCTGCGGATGTTGTTGAGCCTCTGTTTTCTCGTATCTTCATTTACAGGGAAGGAGTGGAAACTTACATCCGAGTTGTAACGCGCAGAAGCTGAACATAATGGGGACACAGCTTCCTTCTCGTTTCTGACACCGAAAACAGAACTAAACAGGAATAAGTAAACTGGTATACTGTATATGAATCTGGATGTCCACTGACGTCAGCATGTGGAAACAGCGAGTTAGTTAGGTAGGGAGGAGTTAAAACAAAATTGCAAATTGTGGCGAAATGTAAAAAAAAAATGCCTAGACACACCCCCCAGAAGAATGTGCCTGTGACCATAAGGAAGACAGTAAAGGAAAGAAGGTACAACCTACTGTCAAGGTATTATACATATTGTGACAAAAAAAAAAACCCAAGCATTTTGGAAAGTAACCAAAAACAATAATTTCATACAGTATATAAAAAGCGAAAGCCCCAAAATAAATAAATAAATAAATAAATAAATAAATAAACAAACATTTTGGGGTCTCTTGAAATAGCTAAAAATAAGCACTGAAAAATGAAAGTTATAAAAACCGAAAAACAGGAGCCCTATTATAATACAGAAAACTATGCTGGGTTTTGTGTATTATACCAAAAAGGATTGGTAATGACTAATGCAGAACATTGCAGGGGCTCACACTTTTCACCCATAACTGACCCTTCTTGATGTCTTCTTTGCATCCTTTTTTAAATTTTTATCTGAGTACCGTCTTTAAACAATATTATAATAGCTAATATTATAATATAACAATATCTAATATGTATCACATATCATAATGGGGGTCCAGTATATTAAATGACACATTTTTGTAAGGAGTGAATAAATTTGCTCAGAAACGTTTGTTCCGCAACAATGTCTATGATTTTCAAAATGTTATGTATATTATTTATTTATTTATTTATTTACTTATTTATTTTTAAAGAGCTCTTGTTATCCAAAAGGCAAATTCGTTTTTGAAAAGAGATTCCTCCTTGCATCTGTGCCAGAGAAAACATTTACTCATTTAATAATGTTTGAACATTGAGTCTTCATGCAGTTTGTAGCAGAGCAGTGAGAGAAACCCACAACCAACCCTTCACTGCAGCTGTCTGGGGTCTTGGGTGTCTGCCATGCTACAAACAGCAGTGTCTTTTTTAAACTGGTGACTCAGGGCTGAATAAACTTAGTGTAGAGTGCCTTCAAGTATCCAGAGCCAATAAAATGCAGAAATATGCCTGTCTGCAGTCAAAGACAGTTAACAAGTCAGTTGGAATTAAAAGAGTAACGATCACTCCATTCAGATTGTTTAAGTTCTTGATATGGACGGCTAAAATAGGGGTAATGATGCACACAGTCCTCTGGCAATTGGGCCCCCTGTGCTTGTGTGAGGGTATTGTGTATTGCCTTTAAGGGTGTTTTTCACATACCTTTTCATGTAGTTAGTGTAATAATTACGTTTTACCTATTTTAAAAATGTTGTATTACAGAAAAAGGTATTCCATTGTTCAGTAAATGCAAACTGTAGACTAATTGTTCAGTAAATGCAAACTGTAGACTCCAAACACATTTATCGGAGTATGATATTAAGGTTTTATGCAGCTGCTATCTGCATGTATTTCATTAGCGGTCAGTTTGGACTACCAGGGTTGACTAGCAAAAGTTTACTGGACTAAATTGCCCACACAACAGTATTATATAGCAAATAAAGATACTTTGTTTTACCTTTTAAAACAGATTTACATCTAAATCAACAATTTATCAATGCCCTTTTCACCAGTGTGGGATTTGCAACATTTGTGTTAAAGGAGTTAAAACTGGCACCCTGTTCAATATTATATCCTGTCTTTGAGTTGTCTTCATGGGTGGGAAGTTGCAGGACTCAAAGTACATGACTATTGTATGCTTTTGTACTAAGAAGAAGATGCATTTGGATTTAAGATGGTGATCTCTGTAAAATATTTTATAGTCTCACATTTATGCCGAAAATGTAATTTTTTTGCCCAGACATAGCACTTTTGCCCTTCCATACACAGTGGTATTGCCACATTGTTGAGGTTGAAAATGTAATGTGAAAGCCTCGAACTTCACTTCATACACTAGATTTACAAGTCATGCTGTAGGAGTATTCAAGACTGCCAGGGGTTCTTTTTGGAAGATGATGCAACCAGATTCATTTATAGCATGTGTCAAAAATGTCTGTAGACTAAGACAAAATAAATAAATATTGATGTTATATATGAAGGCATGGGCAATACTAGAAAGAGATTCATAACTGTACTAACACTGCTTGACAAATCAAAGCTCAATTGGCTCCAGGGTTATTCTGCTGTGCCCTTTCAAAGCATCTGTATTATTGTATCTAAAATGTTGAGCAATAAATCAGCAATGCAATAACACTGCCTTGTTATGTGAAAAAGGAATCCTCCGGCAGACTGTGAAAACAGCAATGATGAAAAGCTGCAAGTCAGCAGCCCTGGAACACATGGTAACTTCAGCAGGCAGGCAGGCGAGACCTACAGTACATGCCAGTGCCACATCGGGACTGTCTGTCTATGTGTGCGTGCGTGCGTGCGTGTGTGTGTGTGTGTGTCTGTGTTTGTGTCTGCATGCAGAATAAATGCACCAACCCCCAGAGGGAAATAACACTTCCTTTAACACTGTCTGGGGTTTTATAACTGTTTTTTTATTTTGGATCAGTAAGCAAGTTGTCAGAGTACAATATGAACTCATTGTCAATTAGATTATCCATCATAACCTTTTGAACTTTGCTTTTTTTAGGTGCTGTTAATTCTTGAGACTAATGTCTGCCTTCAGCCTAACTGTATAACTGATTTTGTATTTATTTTATTTGAATTATTTCCCTTTGATATCCCAAATATAGAACACAAATAACAAACTATTTTTTAACTACTGCTGAAAAGTTAAGTTTGAGGAGTATTGTATTGTACCACACAACAGGAAACAGAAAACAGTTTAAAAAATGTGTTAGAATTTTTTTTTTCTTACAGCAACTTGATAATGGCAAGTCTGTCATGAGAGATCACATAAGACATAAAAAAACGAAATACATAATACAAGTTTGCAACATTGGCTATAATAATAAGTGAAGCAACTGTTGGTGTGTGTGTGTGTGTGTGTGTGTGTGTGTGTGTATATATATATATATATATATATATATATATATATATATATATATATACAGTATATATATATAATTAGGGCTGCTCCGATTAACAGATTCATCGGACGATTAATCAACTAAATAGTTGATCGCAGATTCATTTTTTTTACAATTTAATCGAGCAGTTTTTTTAGTTTTTTTTAACTTTCCAACATCCCCTACTGTCCGCCAGTTCAGATCTGGTTTGTTGTTACACACTTTCATTTTCTACAACGTCCAGAACGGTCCTCAATGTCTGCTGCCAGCTTGGAAAAATATGTCTGCATTTACTACAATCAAAGCAGACTTTATTCATTTTAAAACTGTGTTGGTAAAAAGGGAGTTTGTATGTTTAAGTTGGATGTACAAAGTTAATTTCAACGGAGTTGACTGTGCAGTGCAGCATTTATTTTTCACAATGCCTTCATTTGGCCTGGCAAATGAAGGCGAGTGAATGTCTTTCACTAGTGTCACAAACTGCGATATAACATTTTGTTTTATTGATGTTAGTACGGTTAATATTACATTACTGTTCAAGTTGTTTATGTATACCGATTTTACTAGTTTATATTGTGGAACATCATGGGTACGAGGGTTGTTTTAACCGATGTTCACCTGTTTCATGTTCCTCAAGCATTTTTTTTTCTTTTAATGCCGAAAACCCGGAAGCGCATTAATATAATTTAAAAAAGAAATAAAATACAGTTTGTTCATAAAGAGCCATAAGTGTTATATACGATACGTTTGCATCATACAAAAAAAAAATCAGTTCAGTTCTTGTACATTATATTTTCCTATCAGACTCTTTCATGGATTGACATTGTTCTGTGAAAATGTGTTACATTTAGTGAAATAAAAACGCTTTTAAAACGATCAAATTCCAATTGGGCTTATGTTATTTTACATTCTATTGATTTTTTATGTATTACTATGCAGGACAGCCACTATAAGATCTTTATATCTTTATTAAAAATGTGCAGGGATGAATCTACCAATTTAATCAACTAATGCCCGAAAATTAACTGATGAAAAATTTTAATCGAGTTACAGCCCTAATATATATATATATATATATATATATATATAGGCAGAAGGCTTAGGTGTCATTGTCCATCCATCAACAGTCCAAAGCACCTTTGACCATTGTTCCATAGTCCAATTTCTGTGTTCTTGTGCATATTTTAGCCATTTAGTCTTGTTCCCCTTTCTTAACATCCTTTAAGTCCTGATTTCAACAGTGAATTTCGTACTGTTAATTTGATGGACAATGACACCTGTGCCTTCTGCCAGTTCTGCTGTCAAGTCTTCCAGTCCTGGGTTTGTCAATTACAGATGATGTTTCTCTGTACTTGTTGATTATGCTTCGGATACCACACCTTGAAAATTGAGTGATGCAAGCTATTTCACTCAATGTTTTTCTTCTTTATGACGGTCCAGGTTGTTATAATAGTAGAAAACACTAGTGGAGGCTTTGAGTAAATTGTTGATGCTCATAATGCATCAGAATAGAAAAATGCAACATGTCTAAGACTTTTGCGCAGCAGTATATGTGTGTGTGTGTGTGTATATATATGTACCTTTGGCCATAGCTGTATATATTGTGTGTTGTATGCAGGTTGACTGATTTCACTGCAATATCAGGAGCTGCAGTATCCAGAGACTGAGATTTACAGACTTTTGTAGCTGCCACATACCAACCCACAGAACCACAATCTCATCTTACTTGTCAAGGGGTCCTTATTGGGAAAAGAAACCCACTCCTGTTAATGATACTATGTCAGTGGTGAAAATGTGTTGACTAGCAATACAGTACTAGATAATACATTATGACCATCCTCAATCATTATCTTTATTTATGCAAAATAATTCCTGCATTTGCCAGATTAGTGCATGCATTCAAAACAATTGCCAGAAACGGATTCTGCTCTGCATAAAGTCCAATATATCAATGATTGTTTTGCAAAAGTATTTTCAAACTTTCAATTTCATCCGATTATTAATATCGGATCAATAAAGTAGAGCTTACCAGTAATGTTAGGGTGCAGCAGTCAAAATGAGTCCCAGACATCATTTTACTATCTCACACAAGAGGTTTAAAAAATAAAAGCAAGGGACCCTTTTTGAGTGCCTAATACTACTGCTAATCTGGCAAGTATACTATGAAATGGATTGGTTTACTCATCAGTCACTACTCACTAATTAGATGACAATTAGATGACAATTAACTAGTGTAATTAAAATCGTATGCTCTTCCTAAAGCTTCAGGAGAGGAACCCTGTATATCTGATGATGAAGCAGTTCAGCTGAGGTTGTCAATTCATCCGGTACTAAATGTTCCAAGAGCCTTCCCCTTTTAATATACATTTTCTATGGAGAGAATTATATTTCAGTCATTCCCTTGGGGACTGAATAGAAAGCTAGGATTAGGTCTATGTATAGATGCTCCAGATGAATCAACAACATGTGTTATCACCACTGCAAAGGCTAAACACAATTCAAACCTAGCTTTGTTAGAACTTGTTTGAAAATACTTTAGAAACATCTTGGTTATTATCTTGTGTTCAATTGTATAGTGTTATTTTGTTAACATGCAACATAGATGCCTTTTTTGTAAAACAAAAAAGATGTCGAGTTAAAATATATTGTTATCCTTTCAGAAATGTTTCATAGCCATTTTTTATGACACAAAAAGTAACACACATTGTTCATTATCAAAAAAACAAATGAAAATCTATATTAATACAATATTATATATTCAAAAAACAATGCTAGTACGTTCCCCAGAAACTGAACAATTAACTTACTAACCATAGTTTTGAAATTTGCTTCACAACCCAATGAGGCAGGTCACGGGCCTTCACAAAATGTATTTCAGCTCATCATTAGACTTGTGAATTTGTAAAAAATTAAATTAAACATATCTATACATCTAAAATGTTATGCCTTATATAAGATCATTTATATCCAATTGCCTATAGAAGTGTTTCTCTGGCTATACTCTAAAGAGAAAAGTTAAAAAATGTTGATTGCTTGTATGTTAATTTGCCTTTATTCAACTACAGTATGTATTTCCAAAAGTCAGGTTTGCTTATTATTTGTGGAACAGTGGGGATTTGAGTGCTTCCGAAAGGTGTAGGATAGACTGCATGATAGGCTGAAGGAGAACACGCAGAAAAACATCTGAATGACAATAATATGCAGGCTTTTTGGCACCAACAACTTGCCTCTGTCAGACTGTCTTCCAGATAAGGTTTTTTTGTTACAATTGTGTTGAGTTTTGTCACCCATTTTATATACGCCCTAAAAACAGCCATCAAACAGTTGTAACTAGGCCTCTGAAGCCACCCACCATGTATTAATCTCTGAATCTTTCTGGCATGCCTTGAACGGCACAACCTGATACTGTGATAATAAATCTGCGTGTGTATTAAGAGTGCATGTGTTTGATATATAAGGTGCTGGAACCATTTTGTGACAACGTTTGACCTTTGGAAACAAAAAACAACAACAACAAAAAAAAAACAATTGTTGGCACCCATTGTCCTCTGTCTCTAAAGAAAGAGTCAGTTCTAGGTATCCACTGCGGGCTTGAGTAGCTTTGTAAATCAGCTCCAGCTAGTAAAAAAAAAAAAAAGTTAGACCTTCTGCTGCATTTCAATCTGCTGGGGGTGTCTGGTCTGGCCTTTCCCATTCATCTTATAAACAGAGTTCTTCTGTTGTTTTTTCTTGTAGCACCAGATGGCCAATACGGCGGCGAATATCAACAAACAGATGACAATGAGGATGATGGCGATCATGGGGCCTTTGCTAGGCTGGGGACAGTCCTCCCCCACACACGTTTCTGCTGTCGGAAGTAACTTGGCTCCGGTACCATCTGTGAGGTTCCCTTCCTCTGTGAATTCATTGTAAACGGCCGTTCCTGCAAACTCATCCGGTGATCTGGTAGTAGTTTCTATAGGCTCCTGGTAAGACGTGGTGGTATCTTCTGCGTATGTTGGCACTGGTATGTGATTGATGAAGGGGTACACTCTCTCGGTTGTTTCCCAGGTGTCTGTGGGCACTGCCGGGGATTCCTGATGCTCGACCGTTTCTGCCGTGGTAGTAGTGTCAGCCACGACTACCTCGGATGGTGTGGTTGTGCGATACATGTCATCTACACCTTTGCTGGCACTCATGTTCTCCGGGGCTGAGGTTGGCGTCATCTCCACAGGAACAGGCTTGTCACCATAATCCAGCTGCCTGGTGGGTCCCGCCACTATCTGGGTAAAGTCGGTTGTCGGGGTGGTGCTTGGAGTGTCGGGCCTGCTGATCTCCACATGGTTTGGCTGGTCAGTCGTGATCATGACCTCCCCTTCCTCGGTTTCCATGGAGCCATCAACTTTCTCGCCTTCCTCGTCCTCTAGCGTTACTGGGTAGCCATCCAGCCAGGACTCGTCAGTGCTGGCTACAGATTCCTTTGTGGTTTTGGTTTCATTGTGTGGCTCCAAAGGCACGTCAATAGGGAAGTCCTCATTGTCCTCGTTGTCGAAGGTTTTGCCTCCCCCGGTTTCACTGCCTGAGGACTTCACCCCGATGTGGTTGTCCCCCTCAGAGAACTCGGTTTTGGTGCCTTCACTGGAGGGTTCCTGGGGCTCCTCTGGCTGCTCGGTCTCGTGGAAGGTCTCGGAGGGGAACCAGAAGAGGTGTTTTTGACTCAGTAGCGAAACGGGAGACTCTGTGGGGGTCGTGGGCTCCAGGTTTTCCTGCTCAGTGAAGTCTTCCACCTCATCCTCCACCACCTCCTCCCCTTCCTCCACCACCTCTCCCTCTTTCACATCCCCTCTTTCCTGCTCAGTGTCCTCGTGCTCTGAAAAAGCAAATTCCTTGTCCTCGTCCTCATTGGCATCTTCAAACATCATCGACCTTTCGTCAGGGAACTTATCTTCATAGTCGATATGTGCCTCTGTCTCATCTAGGAGAAATACAATATTATACAAATTATGGCTTGATAGACCATCCCAAGATGATTAGGCATAAACATTTCTTAATAAATGGTCGATTAAAAAGAAGTTGAACATTCTCATGTTCTGCATGTCACACCATGCTGTCCTTCAGTACATCAGAAATGCTGTTCACTCTACCTGTCCAGCCAGAAACAGGGCTTTGTTACAGTAGGGTGCTTTATTTGGAAACAAACAGCTGATGCTCACAAAATGTTTTCATGGTGTGAT
Organism: Acipenser oxyrinchus oxyrinchus; assembly: GCA_030684275.1. Classification (NCBI taxonomy): domain Eukaryota; kingdom Metazoa; phylum Chordata; class Actinopteri; order Acipenseriformes; family Acipenseridae; genus Acipenser; species Acipenser oxyrinchus. The sequence continues at coordinate 28,891,393 of CM060250.1, forward strand.
CTGCCACAATCTGTCGTCATAATTACCACGTTGATTTATAGGTGATAAAAATATGCATTATGTGAATTCAGCTAAGGGGTCGTCCAAAATGATCATCAATTACAGACCCTGCCCACCACCCCAACTCCCCACCCCCACCCCCAAAAGTGCACATAAAACATCAGAAGGCGGCCCTATGCTTTCAAAATGTAATTACTCACCATAGTAAAAGTGACAGAGATTTGCTCTATGGCTCGCAAGAGGATCATAATCTATACCTTACTTAGCTCATGGATTTCCTCAGTGGCAAAAACATAACTGTTTTTCTGTGTGTCTAAAAGAAAGTTTCTATATTCTGTCTGCGCAGAAAGCAGGTAGTACTTAGCTTTAAGTATTATATTACATAGACCGAGAGAGGCAGGTCAAGTCCTTTTAAGGTAAATTCGTGTCACATGGGATTGTATTCTTGTAGGTCTAGTTGGTTCAAGAGGTTGTATTTTAGTAACAAATAAATTGCTAGAAATATGTTGCATTTTCTACATTATTATTATGTATTGTATTTGAATGAATTCTGCACATATTTGCAAACTGGGGGAATACAATAACAAATAAAAACATATTGTTTTCCTGCTATTTAACAATGAATTGTATTTTAATTTTTGAGTGTGTGGTGCTGTCTTTCTGTACCATTTGTCATTCAAATGAAAGGTTTAAACAAGAGAAAAATAACCACAGCTTGCTGACACTCCATTGCCTTCTATACTTTTTCCTGCACTGGAAAGGTTAAGTGTGCTAACAAAAGAGGATCTTCTTTCTCAACCAAAAGTAACGTATCATGAAATGTGACAAAATCTCTGGTGGTTACAGTTCTGTTTCAGGAAGACGTGAATATTTTGTATGCTTTCAGAAAATGACCATTTTGGACAGCCCCTAGTGTATATATTACTATTCAAAGGTTGGAAGGGTTGGGTTACATGTGGATCCAATGTGTTCATCTGTGAAGGGAAGGTAGCTCGAGCAAGGGCTCATCTTGAGAAAGCATTGCAGAAATTCAACAAGAAAAAGATGGAAATCACTGTTGAGTGATCTGAAGGCCGGGACATACAGTTCATTGAACCAAGCTTAAATATGAGGTATTTCATGGGAAATGGCTTTGCAGCGTTTCAAGCTGCTGTGAAGATGGGGCAGGCTATTAAAAGAAGCAGAGGTGTATAACCTGAGCAGAGGGGAGTCAAAATTGATGAAAAGTATAAATGGCAGCATCTAAAACTTTCAAATACATAGATTTTTAATAAGAAGATAATATATTTTGATTTAATTAATACACCCCACTGAAATCTTGAATACCACAAAACTTGAATACCATAAACAAACCCCAGAACCGTAGTGACCGGCTGCAGCCAGCATTTACACTTGTACAGTCAAGCTAATAGAAAGCAAATCTACATTATTCACACCAACAGGATTGAAGGCTCCAATCAACCAGTGCAACATCAAAGCCAGTCAAGCCAAGGCCAGTCAGACTCTTACAGCGCTGGGAGTTGATTCCCATGGAAAGCAGAAGCAAACTGTTGTTGGTGTTTTCATTTCTTGGCTTCATAAGTTAAGAAACACTATTTGCAGACACTGGCCAGGCCCACTGCTGGCATTTAGCAAGGAAGTGCTATGGCAGCCTTTTATAGCAATTGCTTTAACAGTTTTACTTCCTTTTGTTTTTCTTGGATCACCAATATAGATTTCTCTCTAAAAAAACAAAAAACGTTCCTATCCAAGATTTAAATATACGTACTGCAAATACTTTACTTTAATAAAACAATGACGTGCAGACACATCAGTTTTGGACACTGTATTAGGAACAATAAGGAAATAAAGCAGATGCATTGTGAGAACATTTTAAGCACATGAGCTAAACTTGGCTTGTAATGATTTTTCTCTGCTATCTAACTGAGTTGATTAATACAGTCACATATTTGTGCCCTGCTAAAGGGAGATAGGCTCTTTAAGCACAACACCCAGCATGTTGGTCCCTGTTTTGGTCCTCATTTCCTCTATACCACTGTTGGTTGAAACAGGTATTTAATTTCAGTTTAGAGTATATTTACCATGTTTTTTTGTATGACAGGTAATGCATGCTTTCTGGCTCTGAACCCACTCAGATGAGCCCTGCTTGTTCTCTGGGATGAAACGGGGGGAGCTGCATCTTTCTGGAAGTTGACTGACTTGAGTAACATTAAGTTGCGTATGTCTGCACTGGTAAGTCAAGGGCCACTGGTTCACTAATGGCAATATATCCTAGAAGACAACTACTGGTCTCAAAGGGGAAGATCATGGCTCCAGAAGAAGCGAACAAGCTGTATTATATTGACCAGAGCTGGGCGCTCAGGATGGAATTTTAAAAGGTTGCATTTCAAAGGTGCAAAAAACACTAGACGACTGTAGTATACATTTTGTGATGTTCACAACCGTTATGGGTGGTTTCATCATCATCATCATTATTATTAGTATTATTATTATTATTGCTCTCATGAGGTGAACAGAAATATGTAACCACGATAGCAGTTCTTTGCCTTTTCTTTCAATGTTGGACACCTTCACAACAGCAGAAAGAATAACATTACGTTCTTTTTTTTAAGAAAGCTGCTTGTTTTATAGGGGATACTTGCTTGCTTTAAACCACATTTTAAGTTTCTAGCTCTTTGAGAATCAAATTGTGACTTCTTTACATACCAAGCCCCCTTACACCAGGTCTGAATATGCTTGTGTGTTTTCAGGAGAACACAGTGTTCTTTCATGTTGAGGGAAACTACAGGAAATGGTATCTGTACAGGGCTATTTTTCCTGCAAAGCTGCTCACAGCTTAAACCTACACTACCTTCATTACCTCATGCCTGTGTCATAATCCCTCCATACACTGCTCCTGGTTGACATGTGGTGGACTGTCCCGATGATACATGTTAGCGGGAACAGCAAATTAGAAATAACAGGATGGACTTGACTGACTTTGTTTTTTCTGTTGTAACCCTAAACTCACTAGTTATATTTGAGTAAGGTACCTTTGTTGCTGTCTTTGGAAGAGAATACTTCACACAATGGACCCTGTTATATAGAAAGATTTTAGGAGTTACTTAACCGAATCCCCATTCAGAATTTGCATGGTATTGTTAACAGGATTTCCTAAACTGTTGATAATGACCCTTATAAAAGTTTACCATAGTAAAAGTGCAAAACTACTGTGCAAAAATACCATGGTAAGCTTGTATAAGGGGATACATTAAAGGGTATGAATACATAACACTTGTGGTTTCATGTTTTCAATCCCAAGAGACCCAATGTGCCCAATTTGGGAGTTAACTATCTTAGAAGCATGATGATCCATCTCTCTATCACTGCAGAACTGTCCTAACAATACACAAACCACTCAATAAGGAACACTGCTGTCTGACTGCAGGCTTCAATCGGGGGAAATTATCACAGGTCACTGATGCGAAAGCAGCTTAAGAAATTAGTAGGCTTCCCTTCAAGAAAGCCTTAAATTGAGCACAATCCTCTCCAGTAAAAAGATGGCACAGACACTACATCAGACACTGTCATAAACACTGAGAAGCGGAAAGGAAAACAACAACGCTGTCTCAACCACATACACTCTGCAAAGCAATGAACAATTCCCATTTCACGTATATAATTTGACCATTAATGGAAATGTATGTTTCTAACAAATACATTCTCAAAATATAAATTGTCCGGTGGGACTATATAACATTTTCTTTGTGATTTTAAAATTGAAGTTTGTCTTTCTTATAACTGTTTATACATTATTTATAAAATAGCCATTTTATAAGCACAATACCACACTTCAGGGTGTGTGATAAGACATACCTTAACCACTTCTGGGTGGTTGATGTCACAGACAAACTTACATACCTTCATAGATAGAGCTACCAAGGTATTACATTTTGACAGTCCACAGCAGGCTATCAAATTTTGATACCATCATACATAGAACCTGAGATAGAATTACAGCCTTATATGCACAGTTTTAGTGTGTAATATTCGTTTTAATACATAGTGAAATTTTAGAACTAGCAATGCTCATTTTAAACAATTGAAGAAGTGTTGAGAATAACACTGGAAAACAGAATTTAAAAAAAAAGTAAAACAAGTTTATTTTTTAACAATTCATTTTACATTTCAGTGTTATTGTGCAAGGCTTAATTCTCATGGATCTGACTGCCTGAACAGGACGGACATAAAGAAATGTACGTAATAAAGTTTTCAAATGTACTAGCCATTTCAAAGGGAAAATGCAGCTGTCTCTGCTTAAGAATTGAAGCAGTAAATGCTTAGAACATGCAAACGTACTAAGTTAGTCATCCTTCACAGTACTAAGCTAATTCACTTGAACAGGATCATCACAAATCTGATTTGGTATGCTGCAATCGGGATCTTGTTTAGTTTGATTTAGCAGATGATCCACCTGTGATGATTAACTTCTGGTACGCTGCAATTGGGATTTGAAGGTGTACTAACTTCAGTCCAATCAAGTGGACTAAACCTGCTTAATCCACTAGTTAGTCACATCAAGTGGACTACATTTCATACACTGCAAATGACCCACAGGTTTTTTCAATGATTATTATTATTGACATACATTTTAAACTAATATGTATTTAGGCTTCATTCAAACGATAAGCACTGTTTCTTGGTCATATCATTTTTTTTATTTTTTAAATAGCATTTTAAAGGTTGTGTCTCTCATTGATAAATTGTAAGATTTCAATAAATATTTGCATACAAGATAAGGCTACTCTTATTCCAAGTTAGGGTTCAGAGAATATCTGCTCAGGCAGGAACTGTTTCTTGAGCTCTGTTGTACTGTTTTTGATACAGTATTCTTTCTGGCAATATATAATGCTTTTAAAAATGATAAATGGTGGTATGGAGGTAGAACTGGCTGGTTTGGTGTGCTGTAGCAGTTTGTCTACAGCAAGTGAAAACACTTGTGATTAGGGTTGGACTTGGCTCTGGGCTGTGGATTTTGAGCTAAAACAGGATCTAAACATAATATAATATAACAGAGCCAGGCACAATTCAGTTCTGTTAGTTCTACATTCTTTAAGTTCGCAACTCACCTTTTCAAAACAAAACAAAATCGAAATGTTTGTTATTTAACTTTAGTATTTCTTAATTCTGCACTATTGAGTGTTTATTATTTGTGGATGATACAAATTGAAGAGAGCAAACAGAAGTCACAAAATGTGGTCTAAGGTACTTATATCCAGCAGTTATATCATCAACCTTAATATACATGGGCAATCTCATTATACACAGGTCTCGTGCCACCACCATGTGTAATCAGACTGTAAAACATCGACGTTTATAGGAAAATTATCATTCACCATGTATAATAATAATAATAATAATAATGCAACTCCACCTGATGTATTTGCATCAGAACATATTAGATGCTCCACGAAATAGCATGTGCAGTTCATTCTTTCTTTTACAGTATCTGAACTTCACTGGTTCAATCACATTTTGTAACCACAATCTACATACAACATTTCTCTTTCTCTCACTCTATCTGTTCACTATTTCCCACCAGAAATCACCTGGCACCCTGAGATTACACATGTCTGCACTTACACTTTCTCTTAAAAATAAACAGAAAGATTTATGTGTTAGAAGATCTCTCATCACTGGCACATTAGAAGTAAAATGATGAGACCTCGCTAATGTAAAATAGGCAGAACAGGAGCTCTATTCAGATTGCCAGCTAAAAGGTTAATCAGAAACTGTGAGGAGTTTCTACCAATCTTTCTTTGAAAATCAGTTTCAATTTTAAGAGATTTCATCTTTAAATTTAAATTATCATAATTATAATTTAAATAAGTAGATGGAACAAACCAGTTTTCAACCCCCCCACCCCACCCAAAAAAGCAATGGAGTTACACAGCTGACCACTGGCAGCCCAGTGGCCTGTTCCTTCTTCTTGCCCTGATAGGTCACACTCAGTTCTGACAGGAGACGGGAAGTCCTGCCAAAAATAGTTTCTCAGTGCCTTGACAGCTCCCTGTGCAAACACAGCAATGTTGACACGGAAATTCTTGAGTGCTCTCCCACTTTCTACAACCATTGAAAAATATGGTACCACCCAACTCAAGTTTTGCTTTGCCCTGCTTGGCTATACATTGAGTTTTGTGTGTTAAATGAAAGCCCCTGTCATCCTCTGGCTGTCTCTTGTCTTGTACTCACCTTTGGTACAAGACTGAACCAGTCCGTACCACTCCCCACAGCTGTCACACAGCAGGGTGAAAGCATTCTCTCCGTTGGCCATGAGGTAGCCCTGGGCGCAGACATAAAGCAGCTCATCTCCCATCTCAAAGCCAGTGTGCCCCTGCAGAGTGGTGTGGGGGAAGGAAGGAGGGTCACCACATGGCTTATCTGTGGAGAGGGGAAACACAGTGTTAAACATTGGGCCAGCGAGAGGTTTGCTGTTCACTGGTCCAACAGCAACAATGACCAAATACCTGTGTGCAACAGTAGCAAGATCAGTCATTCCATTCCTACCAAATTAAACAAGTATGTAACATACATCCCCTGCCATAGCTGTTAATTCAAAATTACAGTTATCAGTAAGACGAAAAAGTTAATGATCATGACATATATCAATACAGAATAGTATAGAAAAAGAATTAGCAATGAAATTAAATTATTTTCCAGATGTATGCAAAAATGTAAGTGTGACATACAGATGGATGGATGAACAAACAGGTAGACCCCTGTTGACCCCTATATATATATCACTGTCAGTCCCGCCCCTTTTCAAAGGAACGCCATTTTCTCTTGTTGTGAGGAGCGCAGGGGAGATGTGAAAAAAACCTGCTGAATAGCAATTCTGTGGCTTAACAGAAAATGAATTACAAAACATACTACAAAAGAAAGATGCTCCAAACACTAAAATGGTGATTAAAACGTCACTCACTGTTTTCTGACTTTCTGAAATTCAAACAAATTCAACGCGACGATGTAAACACATATGACGGCCGGATATAAACTGGATTATGCAGCAGTCAGCAAGCCAGACGGAGAGCTGTACGCCAAAAACACTCTGATAACTATGCAGTATGAACTTCAAAAACATGTTTTGTTCTTTATTTATCTTATTTATTTACTTCTGCTGTATCAGCTATATTTAAACAAAATATATAGTCATATTTACTATCCAACCTTGCCTCACTTATTTTCTTGACTGATTCATATATTAAATATGTACTACAGACTGGAGAGAAGGGCTATAGTGGACAATTAAATGCCCCTCGGGAAGACTATTGTTACCTCCAGGGTGCAATGCCCTCAGCCTGCGGCTTCTGGCATTATAGCCCCGTCGGTAACAATAATATTCCCTTGGGTCAATAATTTTCCACTATAGCCCTCCTCTCCAGTCCGTATTTACTATACAGTGCTCCCTCGCTATAACGAGGGTCTTGGGGGACACACAATATGAGTGTTTTAACCAAAGAGCGTTATAAACGAGGGAGGGAGGGGTGGGGGTGCCGCGGGACACATAATAACACACATCTGACTAAAATACAAAATAAAATAACTCCCTCTATAATGCACGTATAGTGAAGCAAAAAATGTAACTTGCCGTGAATTAACCATGCATAAAGCACCATGTAATCAGCGCTATACTTTTACAAAAAAAAGAAGGAGAGCGAGTCGGAAGAGGGGAAGAGGGGAATGGGCTCACCAAGTTCGCTGCTGGAGCGGGCTGAAGCGTCTGCCTCCTGGAGAAAGCTGCAGCTCTTCCCGCAGCAAAAAATTAAATACATTAGGAAAGATAACCATGTGATAGGCCTAACATTTATTTAGTTATAAAACGAATGCTGAATAAGATGTCTGTGTTATAAAGAGCCAGCGCAGCTTTTCTTCAGTTCAGAGACTGTATCAAAAGGAGACAGAAACTGAAGTTAGACTGAGAAGTTGTTTACAGTTTGAACAACACCAGTGCTGTATTTACTGTAGAAATATTGCATGAATCACTAGTATAGGGAATTGGGGGGCATGCTGTAGGAGCGTTATATCCGAGCAGCGTTATAACCGAGAGCCTTATAGGGAGAGAGCACTGTTCTCCATATATTTGCAAAAATGTAAGTGTGACATACGGATGAACAGATGTATGAACAGGCAAACACCTACATTTATACCTTGAATCTGCTATTTCCAATAACGTATGCTAAATCATGTTAATATCAAGTTTTATCAAATTGTATGAGCAGTTTTCCCGATATATAGTGTGACAGACAGATGGATGGACAGACAGAAGACTGCTGCCTCCACTGTACCCCTTCAAGAAGGGGACTCATCTCCAGTGGGGGATAAAAAAAACATTAGCATTCTACATAACTGTCAAAAAACAATAGCAGCATTTTAGGACATTGTAAATCGAGGTGGACAGGCATCTTTTACTTTGGCATTTCCATGAGGGAGTGTTCAGACTCCACTCTTTAGTGGATACAACAGTTAAACGGTTTGTTTTATTGGAAAAGACATTTGCCTCTGTGGGGTACTCATTTGCTCAGTATTATGACAGACTTTAAACCTCTTTCCATCTCAGTATCCAATACAACATGACAGTTGTCAGAACTCTGAGAGGTAGTGGAATTAGAAGAAGAAAAAAAAACCTTGCACAAACTTCCAGAAAGTCATCTGAAAGGAATACAGTTAGTGTTTTAGTAAAGCTGATTTAAATAGGATTAGGTGGATGTAAACTGACCTTGAAAGGTAGTTAGCTTGTAAAACAAACCCTTCTAACAAGAGTGATACCACACAGTGCTTCAGTTCATCCACATTTGAGTTGACCAGCTTAGGAGGAAACAGGCCTCCCTTAAGGATCAGATAAAGGTACTCACGTGTACTGATATTATTAGTTCCCAGAAACAGCATAGACAGAAGCTTAACTATCCTTTCCCATTTCTCTGCTGGGTTTCAGATAAAACCATTGAATTATGAATACAATACAGCTGGCAACTGGACCTGAGGGACTCTGTTCGTGAAATTTGAAGCCCAACACAGTTGAAGAGAGTCAGGAACATTAATCCCATGACATGTGACACATCTAACTGTTAACCCATATAACTGTATCATCTAAAATTCGATTAGCACCTTTGTTAACCAAAAATCCCACTGGTCCCGTCTTTTTGTGTGCAATGTTCTCATAGAAAATGCGCTATTCAGCACTCTGGTATTTATAGAATATAAAACCTAAAGGGGTTGTATTATTATGTTGAAAATATAAATAGTAGTTTTTCAATGTCTCCTCAGCGTTGCATGCAAGAACAGCGCACACTCATTTCTCTATTAATGGGATGATTAAGAAATGTTACACCTTATCCTTTGAGGGTGGAGACAACACCAAACACTGTGGGGAGAGCTACCTAAAACTCATTTAACCATCAAAGACATTGAGAATGACATTTAATTCATGTTAGTGGATTAGTCTTGATTTCGGTTGCTCTACAAAGAAACCTGCAATGACACTTTTTGACAGCTTTTTGCTATTTCCATGGTACAGGATATTTTCTGTTGCAAAGGTGTTTCATTTTAATGAAGCTCCAATATTATTCCATGGTCCCAACAGATCTAACCTTTCTCTTGGGACGCTATCTGCAACCACAGAGAGCTATACATTCATAATTCAGAGATATTGCAGTTTCTGAAACGGAAACATCACTGGTATGTGAGAAACATTCTGCACACATGGGTGGTCTCTCAATCTGGAGGAATGAAATGGAAAAGTGACTGATTCTGTAAAAACAAGAAAGGTTCCAGTTCGCTTCTTTATTTCTCATTGGGTAAGGTGCTTTGCCAGCACATACTGTACCGTAGTGTTCCAATATGTTGTAAGTATATAAACTGAAGCTATTTATAACAGTGTGAAGCAATGAAATACATTTTTCTTTCAGAAATGTAATCTCCGAAGACAATGGAACATTATTTGGAAGCAAGTGCAAAAACAAAGGCATAAGGAATAAAACTATTTTAACAGGATAGTAAAAGAAAGAACACATTAGCTAAGCATAGATATCGCCTTTAATAAGCCTTTATAAAGTTCTAAATAACAAACACTTTTGAAATTCATTTCTGGAGAATAGATCAAAGGTAAAAAATTTAAACATGGCGCCCTCATCAAGATTATTGACAATGCGCAACAACAGTTTCCCACAGTAAAAGCATGACAAAGTGTAATAAAGCATAGTGAAAGCATGGTAAAACATAGATGTGTTTTGTAAAGTCCATTGAGGTATGGTAAAGCATATTAAACAACATGTCAAACCTTTGGAAACTATGGTAAATGCACAGTATAACCACGGGAAAAAATGCAAAATTATAGTGCAAATGAACTGCGCTAACCTTTTACAAATTATATTAAAGGGAATATTGATAGGTTTGAAAGTTTATTTTTGTTGTGCTTATTTTTGTTTTGTGCATGTTTCAATTTTTCTTTTGTGTAATGTATAGTCTCTAAAGAGGCAGTGTGGTCCAGTGGTTAAAGTCCAGGGCTTGTAACCAGAAGGTCACCGGTTCAAATCCCACCTCTGACACTGACTGACTCACTGTGTGACCCTGAGCATGTCACTTAACCTCCTTGTGCTCCATCCTGTGGATGAGATGTTAAATCAATGTCCTATTGTAAGTGACTCTGCATATAATGCACAGTTCACAGCCTACTTGTGTAAAGTGCTTTGTGATGGTGGTCCACTATGAAAAGCACAATATAAAAATAAACATATTATTATTAATTGCTGTTTGAACATTACAATCATTATATATCTCCCTTACATCCAAACACTACAGTTACTATGCATAACAAACTTTGCAGTAGACTTTTTTCCTCTGATATATTTTCCTTGTGCACTGAAAAGGGTCCTCAGAATAAACTGTGGAGCCCTGCCAGAATCCTGTTTGACAAGAAATATAAGCACTAATATATCCCAAATATCCCTATGGTAGAATCATTAGTGGATTTTATTTTTTATTTTATTAGGTTGAAGCGGTTTTTGCTCCTCACAAACAAGCTAGAAAGATTATTGTAAACTACATTGTGGTCTACACCAAATTTACCCTATTTCTTCAAGTGCTGTGGCTAAGTTTAATTTAAAATACATTATTGTTTGTGGTTCACAAAATCATCTACACAAGCAAATCATACAGATTACAGAGGCAGAGTAATTTAAGACATTTCGCATTGTTTTAAGTTTTGTTTTAGTCTGACTTTCACCCTCTTCCTCTTCTAAATTAACATGTCCAGCTGCTGTTCTCAATGAATAAAGTAAGAACGTGCAAAGAATTTGAGAGTGCATGTAGTGGTTAAAATATTTGTACACATGTATCAGATTATAGCCAAAATCATCTTGAAATGTCTGTATGAGACTAGGAGTGTATGACAAAGGTTTGGTGAAGATTTGTGCAAAATGAAGCCAGTTATCATGTTCACCAGGTAGAGTGCGACGTCGATGGAAGGACAGACACAGTTAGGCAAAATTGTGAAAGAGAAAGGCTGATGTGACATTGCCAGTACAGGTATGTTTCAGTCAAAAAGCAACGTTAGTTACTGTTTCAGTTCAAATTGCCCTTCCTGTTGGGCACAACTCTTTTATCAGACCTATAAATAGTCCCTTTAACTGTTAAAAACATGCAACCAAAGACCACACTGCAGACTGCATGAGATGAAACAGCAGGGCCCTCCTTTCACTTCACAAACCTTTGCCACTTCTACATTTCACACGCTTCTCCTAGACTCCTAAACGTTTTGTATGATCCCTCGAAATGCAAGCTACACCTCGACCTTTGATGTAGGTCAGACCCCATCCACAAGATCTAAGACATTGCCTTATTTAAGCCTCCAAAAAATGTTTTATATGGTTTTAACCTCTGGCGTTTCCACCTTATTCAAAGCTTGGAGTCACAACGCGGCCCGCCTACAGTAATTCTCAATTTTTATATTCGGACTCTGAGAGCATGTGAAGGTGGTAGAAGGTGGGCCTTGCTTTCCAGCTTCTTGGTGATTCAGTGTTCAGGGGCCGATCTATCAATAATATATGCATTTGTGAATGAAGCAGTGGGACTGCCTAGTTTGTTACAATTAGAAGTTTTTCACCTTGCGATTTATACTGTATCGCAGCTGACAGGGTTGCGAATCCTTCATTGTACTGTACTGTATTGTGTTGTTAACACAGGTTTTCACAAACACAGGTGTACATAAACTTCATTTAATATACATTGAAAAAAACGCTCTAATGAGGGCATTTGTATTTTACAATCTGAACGGGAAGAAATCTTAAAAAAAGAGGCTACCGTTTGCTTTTGTTCACAAGTTGGATTATAAATAACTTGGATTTCTTACGAGGAAAAAACCAAGTGCAAAACAGCAGTAAATGTATTTCTATTATAATTCAAGTAACTGGTTAAACTGTGCCACCTAAGTATGTTTTTTTTTTATATACTTCAAGTGCTCGTAAGCATTAGTTATTATGTTACAGCTTTGTGAATGAAGTATTTTTCTTTGTATTGAAAATAGTATGAAACACACGGTTTGTAACATAGAAGCAGCTGGCAATGTGTTGGTACTGACCTTTATCTTTTATACAGAAGGAATCATGCTGGCTGCTCGTATCAGTGGCGCTTTCGATTTTCACATCCACTGCTTTCATATTCTGCTGCGCACCGTCAAGCTTGTTACACACAGTGGTCCTGTAAGACAACAGTTCAAAACATATTCATGCTTACACTCTTTAATACAAGTGAGTAATTCCCAGGTGGTCCCAGAAGAAAGTTAGGTAACCCCCTCTGTCCATTCCCGCACATCTGCTACACTGTACACCAATCACAGCATCCCGCCGAACGAAGCTCTGTGCATTCATTTCCTTGTTGTCTGGTATACAGGTACTCCAACTGTGTTGCTCCAGCTGGACACTTCAAAACCACATCAGTGCCACACCACCAGTCCTGTCCCTCCATTTTATTCCACAGAATGAAAAAATAAACATTTCAAGTAATCTCAGGTTTCTGGTAGCCAAGAAGGTCTCTGAATCAAGTACGTCAGTAACGTACATCCTCCACCATGGCTGCATGTCTCGGGAAGTTATTTGGTCATGTATCATTCAATCACTGCATAAAACTGATACAACTAAACATTCCAGGCAGTAACTTCTATTTCTAAGTTTCATGACTATTGAAAGGTATATACAAACACCTACTGGCTGTCAATTGTTCAGAATAATAACTTCATAATATCTTTTCTGTATGTGAGTGAGCTGCAAGCGCAGTGCACATACTGATTCTATATTTTTTTCCTGTTTAAATGTTTGTTTGTTTCTTGTGGGACTTAAAACTTCTGAACATCTTGCTTGATTAATCTGAAATTATGTAGAGTATACAGCTTCATAATGGTGAGGGTGAGGAAAAGAAAAAGCACATATACAGATTTTTCTGTCCTCTGTGAAGCTTGTCTCTTGTGTTTGTTCTCTCATATCTCCTGTCCTCAGAAAGGTGCAGTGGTTCACCTCTGTGTTTGCGGGGCTCCACAAGCTAACCGCACCACTTGACAATCTCGTGCTATTTGCATCAGCCTGTCAGAGTGAATCATTAGGGCTGATTAGTGAGCTAATGCTGAATCATGGGAGGGCTGAGTAATTATTGAGATTTTTGGAGTTTGTCCGCTAACTTTTTTCATTTTTTTTTTTTGCAATTGGCAGTTCTATTTGAAGATTGAACCTTAAAGTTTCATGTGAAAATCACAGCTAAATGTTTTCTTTTTCAGCTCCCTGGTTATCAATGCATCGTTATTTTCCAGTCACTCCAAGGCTTTGGTAAGCAGGTGATAGAATGATCCTGCACTTCTGCTGCTGCTCATTGGCACAAATGACACGGCCTCCAAAGGGTTGGGCAAACAACGTGAAAGGGAAATTGCAGGTGCTAAACCCTCACAGTATTCTGGGTCTTTATTCCTAGCGTTCTGTTTTTATTCTGTATTGTTTTACAAAATGTATTTTTAGTTCAAATCTTCTCTGTAGCAGTTGAAGCTGAATATTTCTTCTCTAGCTTAATACAGTTGACAAAGTTTTGGGATCAATCAGCTACTAGGAACTGGACACGCATCGATGGACCTCCTCTCATGGATGCTTGGCTGTACTGTTAAAATTGTTCAAATCAAGGGAGGCTGTGTAATGTAGCATTCTGGTCTTTGCATTGTGTTGCAGCTTTGGAGAGTCTAGTGAAGAGCAACCAGACTAATCCCAGGGCTACGAGTTATGAGGAAGGTTGAAGGTCTCTGTTTAGCCTACAAAATAAAAGGATTAGAGTAAGAAGTTTTTAAAATCCTAAAAAGATTTGACAAAGTTAACCCTTGTCACTGTTGCAAGAGCAACACAGAGATAAGAGGACACAGCTGGGAATTGATTATAGAGAAAGCCGCAAGTTAATTACTTAACATTGTACATTTACAACAATCAATGGAACTAACAGCACGGGTAGCAAACAAGTATTATAGTTTCTCTTCACTTTACAACAGTTCAGCAGGGGACGCATGTTATATAAAATAGCATTTGATATGCAGTTAATTATGCCACAGGGGAACTCCCCTAGCTTTCTAGTTGAAGCTTCAGCCTCAGCTGTAGAATTAGGACAGTAGAATTAGATGAAAAACTAGAAAACGTCCAGGCACATACAAGGCAGGACTGTTTACAAGCTCATATAGCAGGTAGGTGGCCTCTCAGTCCCCCTGATGCTGGTATGTGGCCCTTGAGGTAATATTACCTCTGTTCTCATCACTCAGGACTATAGACTCTGCTTTTGATTCCCTGAACCCCACTGGATGAATAGTCCTCACAGATCCTAACACGGAGAGCTACTTGTCCCAGATCAAATTATAATCGAAAGTAAAAGTGCAAATGCAACAATTCCTTTCTATTTTCACTTCTGTATGTTTTTTTTTTTTCACCAGAATATTTTTGTTTCAGATATCTTGTTTCTTTTCCACCCAGTCAATTACAAATACAGTAAAATGAATCTACTACAAATACCAAAAGGGACAGGGAATATATAGAGAACATATATAGAGAACTGGTAAGACTGACACAAATGTCTTAATGTTTAACTACAGGGTTAAGTGACAGCAACAAACAAATACAATTGCATTTGCAAGGCGCTTTTCATGCGAAAGCATCATTCATTAATAGGCACCAAAAATTAAGCAACAAACATTATTAAAAATCATAAATAGATTTGTATTTATACCCATGGGTGGGGATCATTTTGACCTGTAGGGAAAGTTTAATCTTTATATTAGGCTGGTCTCCAAAGAGTCTACTGTTCTATCAACTGTCACTATAGACTAATAGCAATTATTTTGTTATTTTGGGAAGATTAGAAAGGTATAAACCAAAAAAAAATGTCAATGATTCAGCTCCATGCCTCTAGTAAAGTCTTTCATGTTTTATATGGCAGCTGTAATGGGTCGGTGAGGCTGTTTATCCATTGATTCATACCAGAAGCAGTTGAGTGTGACAACAGTCTTGTTATTCTGCATACCAAGGATGCAAAATATAGCACCTTTTAAGATAACTGTATTACTCAGAACATATTTTGATTAAGTAATTGTGATTATAGATGTAACAAATATCTGGGCTACAGTGGCTCTCACTGTGCACCACTGCTTTACACTGTAATCTGCCGGTGCCATCTTGTATACATCATTATAGTATACTAGTATACATTTCCTAAGCTATGAAACACTCTTGGAAGCCTGAAAGCTGAAGCCCCAGTAGGGTGCACAGAAGCTGTGCTCTTACCCGAGGTTGGTGTCTGCTAACCAGCCCCTGGTGCAGGCGGTGAAGGAGCACTCGATGACGGCTCGTCTGAGCTCATCTGGCATGGCAAGCCGGGCTCCCTGTGACTCGCACGCCCCCTGTGCCGTGGCCAGGTCCATTCCCTGAGAACCGTTTCTGGACTCCAGCATGAACACCTTCCCTGCAGAGGAGAAGGAGAGAGAGCGGCCATTCAACATTATTTTCTTTCAGTAAAAACTAAAAGAAGCAGATTCATATAAATGTCCTTAATGATTTTTTTTTTAAGTAAAAGGCACCATTTTTTTTTTTTTGATAAAATCGTAAATTAATGCATTTATACAGTTTCATCAACTTAGGCAAAAACAATACAAAATGGATCTACTTTGAATCAAAACTTATTTTTCTAAGTAAATTCTTTTTGCAAAGCAATCTGTATTGTGAGTCCAGAAATGACAAGCAACTACCAGAAAGTACAATGGAAGCAAAGGCAGGATTCATATGTGGTACAAATTTCAGCAAAAATACTGGATATCATTTTTAGGACTTTGCAGAAAATCCAACCTTCTTCTGCAGCGTTATGCAAGGAGTCTAGTAACCAGCAAAAAATGAGCAACAAACATCAAGGGCCGTTGTTTTCATCTAATTTAGCAATATCAATTATTGTTCAGTTATATACAGAAAAGGTACACACAAAGAGCTCAACCCTTAAAAAAACATATCTTACCCTGAAGATGCTTTAACAAAACACAGAATTACCTGTACTAGCAATGAAACTTATACTATACAGATGCCCTACTACGATAGCACACTGGTAATGATGTATGTTGGTACCATGGTACTGCATTGAGCATTGAGCATTGAGAATGTCAAACAATGAAAATGTGGTACCATTCATCCACTAATGGCTCATATCATTAAAGCTGACATAAAAGCTTAAGCACTTATATTGCTATATTACACTGAATACCTGAACTGTCACACCTCTTTGGCTAACAAAGCCATAACGATGACCAGTGAGTTCTTATAGAGCCATACAGAGAAAATATATATCACTAAGTAAGGGATAAACAGTGTTGAACCTTACTCCAAACAGTGGATTATTTTCTTATCGATTCAATACTTTGAGTTGTTTATGACACTTAAAACATTTCTTCCTAATTGATACTTGTTTGATAATGAGATTCAGTTGATTGTTCATTGAATTTGTTTTTTTCTCTTTTGTTATGCTTAGTTGAGACAGTTAAAATGTTTGTCATCTCATATTTATCATAATCGTAATTTAACAAGCCAGGCAGGTATAAAAGGACAGGTTTCAAAGACAATAGCTGTCTGTGGGAAGGTAAGAACCTGTATCTAGACCTGAATACAGTGTACTTTAAAGCAAATGATATTGCATTTGTGAATAATTTATTTAAAGTCAGTAAACCTGATAAGCGGTCTGACTGGAAGTTAAGTTTAGTTAGCGCTCCAAAGCAGGAGCTAGGATTTATTTTTGTTTTGTGTTGTTTGTTAAACGAAGCCATGTTCCCACTGGAAAAGGGACACTGCAGAACAAATAAGCATACAGATACCGTCCTGTTTAAACCCATCCTTTGTTATCAACAGTGCTTTATCCACCAAAGACAGTGTTTGGACCCAGAACTGTGTTCAAAGTTATACTATAAATAAAGAAGCTTTGTCGCAATTTGTAATTTATGAAACGTTTTTGTTTTTTTTTACATTATGTTAATATGTAATTGTATAACTTTTAGCAAACAATATGAAATGCTGAACTGAAATCGCAAGCCCTTTTTCTAAGTGTTATGTTTGAAATGTGTAATACTACAATTTACTCATTGTTTAAATAATTGTTGCGTAATAAAATTATATTTGCTTTTCTGTTAAATTATTCTGATTGTAGTTTTGTTGACAAATCAACTGGATTCGTAGCACAAACTGTTGCACTCCCCTTCTCTTCAAAGCCACACAGCCATTTGTTTAGTAATATTAAGCTGACTGCATATTTAAACCTCAATTCTGTTGCATTCTGAAGGTACTTGCTTCTGCTCAAGGCTACAGATTGTCCTTGTAGTAGTTCTAATCCTATCAGAAACCTTAAATGGAATACTTCAAAAGAGCCATCTATGACACAAGTGCCATCCATTGCACAGCCCTGCTGTTGACTATTTTGGCAAATAGAGCACTGTTTCAGAGCGGTCTCTTTTCCATTCCATTAAACAACATCATGTTGTATTGTGAAAAAGTTTACACTTTTCTCAAAAATAATAAAATAATAATGTCCCTGTGTATTTGAAGCTTCCTGTACATCTCAGAACCAAAGCTGGTGGACAGAGGCTGATCATGACTGCAACCTTAAACTGGTCTGTCAGAGCTGTTTGTGTAGCTGTAATGATCCTTATGTAATTAAGGAAGGTCCACAATAGTTGCAATCATTGTACACAGAAGAAATTACCGGTAGTGTTAATGTGCAGCAGTCAAAAAGGATTCCTTCCAGTAATTATTTGTACTTCCTATCCAGGCTCCTTGTGTAAGAGACTGCTACCCCCTTCAAGTGTAGTGTGAAATCTAATGAAAGTTTAAAATACCTTTGCATGAAATTATTCCCTTAACTACAAATACATTCTTAAAATTCGTATTGTTTTCTCTGGAGCCGAAAGAGATAATAAAATCATTGGACTGGAATGAGAGTGGCTGACTAAAAAAAATCAGTCACTTGAAACAAAGCCTGAACCACAACTTGTTTGAAAATATAATTTTGTTAGAATGTTCATGTTAACTGAATCCAAAGTCTGTTGTTAAAATCACTGAGTAAATTATGTAGCAAAGGCAAAAAAAATTATTTCACAATTAGCAGTCTGGTCCCTAATCCACTGTGCTATAATGATAAGGGATGATTTATTTTACAAGCCCACTGCTTTCTATGTCCTTATATATTTGTTAACGTAACATTATTCAGTAGGTTTCATTCTATAGGGTGATGCAAAACTTTTGGTCATAGCTGTATACAGGGATGGGCAGTACCGAAAGTACATGTAATTTGAAATATGTATTTTCATTACATTTGTATTTTTGTCATTTGTAATGCAAATGCTAATGTATAAATATTGTGTATTTTGAAAATACACATGCCATTGGTGCAATGCCATCCGGAGCGAAGTTCATCACAGGATTTCAGATGCAAGCAACCTTTTCATATAACCACCATCAGCCCAAACAAAACTGTTAACTTGTCAGCATATCAGGTAAGAAAAATGTATGTTATATACAGTAGTTTATTATTATTATTATTATGTTTCATTTTTAATTGTGTTCAACGTTTAAAAAAATAAAAAACGGAACATATCCGATGGGAATGAAAGTAAAGTTTAAAATAAAGATGTGCCATTTGCCAAATGTTTACTTTTCAATTCATTCTAATAATAATATTGCAAGTTAAAATCAATCGTGTTCTTTATTAAAAATAATACATCTGATTGCATTCCCAAGGAAGCAGATGGGTAGAAATATAAAAAGATAAATAAATAGATAATAGTGAAAAGCGCAAAGAAAATGATACCATACTTTGTTCGAGTAGGTATTTCAATTTAAGGGGTGACAACTCTGCTCAGCTCAAGTGGAATGCATCTGGTCAACCAAACGATTTCAAAATCATTCAGTAAATCTGGCATTGTCAACTGATTACTCCGTGCCCTACTCGATGGCATTCATTGTACAACAGTTTAAACCTACTAATTGATATCTGTGAGAAAGTTCCCCAGTTGATGGAAAAACTCCAACTTCCTGCCTAGTTTTAAGGAAGTGGAGTTAGACTTCCTTGATGAGTGCTGTCGAGTGCTGAAGCCCATTTCCACTGCTATAGATCGCCTTCAGGGTCATAAAACCTGTTACTATGGTGATCTCATCTCCACTCTTTTTAGAGTCAAAATTACAAGCATTGCAGGCCACAAACCTACGCCACTGACGAAGAGGAAGAGGACTTCTTTGTTTTCAGTGATAGCAAAGCTGTTTCCCAGATAATTAGTCCCTCAGCAACAAGCAACAACAAAGCTGTTGGAGATCCTTCGTGTTTTTGAAGACACTAGGAAGAATGGCATCTTTAGAGGAATACCCTTTCATAAAGAAACTCTTTGTACACTTTAACACCATTCTTCCTTCATCTGCTCCTGTTGAGCGTCAGTTCTCTTTTGCTGGGATGATTTTCAGACCCCAAAGACAACTGGCCACTAGTCTCCTTTTTTATTTATTTATTTATCTATTTATTTATATTTAGTGTGCCCAATCGTTTTTTCTGTTTTCCTCCTGATTTAATGGTGCCTAATTCTATGTACATTTCCACGAGTGCACCTCATAGCTACAAAATGTCATGTAAACAAACGGCAAAACACGCCGCAGTTTCTCTTGATACAAAAAGTTAGAAATTGTTCAATCTTCTGAAAAAACCAGCATCACATACAAGTCGCTGAACAATTCACTTTTTTCCGTCCTGATGAGCTGCTTCACCATTCTGTTAAATCATTTTGTGCATATCTTGAATATTGCTCCTATACAGATATGCATAATTAATCTAGAGCTGCTACTGCATTTTTTAACATGTTTAGGGGTGCTGTGTTAATTTAGTTTGACAGTTTTGCTTGCTTCCCGAGGGTTGTTCTCTTAGCCGGAGACTACTGTACAATTGTATTTTGTATTGAAAATACAGATTTTCCAAAGTATTTGCCCAAGCCTGGCTGTATAGTAGCTAGCAAAACAATTCTATAAATCTTACCTGTTTGTAATTCCAAGTAGCATTCCACTGAAAATGTGCAGTTAAGGAAAGCGGTTTTACTCTTACATTACATTGATTTTCCTGTTGCATGTCCCTTAAACTGTAATATTTCAATTGAATGCAGGGGTACTGTCAACAGAACTTAACAATTGAGTAAGTGGAAAATCCATGCCATTTTTTGATGAAGACAACCATATCAATACACTTCCAGGTATGAGCTTGCAGAGTTATATTTAAAATGAGTGAGACTTGCTACAATTTAGTATTTTACCTTTTACCTTTTCAGTGTTGGCAATCTTTAAGTAGGTTAATTCTACTGACTGGCTGCTGCCCTATATCTCATTTAACTGGGGATCTGCCACTGGAAAGGAGCTGGATAATAAGGCCAGCATGTATCTCTGGCTGAACACAAGAACATAGTAACTACAATACGCCAAACATTTAAAAAACAAGCATAATTACTGGTTAATTACTGTTTTAATAATTCAACTTTAAAAGCTAATATGTTAAAAACAATATTTTTGAGAGAATGAACAATGTTCTTGCTCTCCGCAGGTGGCATGTGCTGTGAAACCAAACCACTGGGTTCCTCTTTTGATAATAACAATGTGAAATGCCCCATGCCACTGGGACCTCTTTCCAAGTGGTCACTGATCCAACTGACGATGTAAAACTGGTTTCAAAAAGTAAATGCCAAGGTTGTACAAGTCTCTTTATTCTCTCATGATGCAGAGCAGTAATTTCATTCCCAAGGTGCAGATATTTACAGATCTCACAGGTACAAAAATAACACATTTCAAAACAGACATTAGACTTTAAACCCTTAGGTTTTAGCATAGAAACCCGGACAGAGCAACAGTTAGCCTGGCTAATTTAAAACAAGATTAATTCACCTGAGCAAGCTACCAGGGTTTTAAACTCTAAAAACCGCCCCTTCAATCAAGTAGCCTTCTCAGTTAAAGGGCACGTGGCTAACAATTTGTACCTGACAATGCTCTCCCGTATACATCAACATTGGTCTGTCCACAGTCAGTAACAGTCATCAGTCATTTTAAACAATATTTAACAAACAAATAAACACATGAAATAGACATTTAGTAAACACACCCGTGTGATTTGTGCATATGGCCATGTATTACACATGGAGACCAGCTCACGTGTATTACTCGGGATTGTGATTGGGTAAATGGTGAACACCTTTGAAAGCGCTTTTTTTTTTACATTACTGGTAATGTATAAACTGTTACAACCCAACAAACACCACATGCACATACAGTATATACATTTGGTTTAATTTAATTGCGCATGCAGAATGTAAACCTTTTTTGTTTTCCAGTCGCTCTGCTGCTATTGTTGATAATGATAATAAAAGTGATTTACAGTTCTTGGGGAATACTAAACAGTCTGTGTGACGTTCACCATTATACCCCAGATGACAATAAACCTCAAGCCACATTCACTGTGCGCTATTTACGCAGACTTTAGAAATCACATGTCTCTTCTAAACACTTAAGCAGAGATGCACGTCTCATTGAGCTGGGAGAGTCAGTTCAGTTGTTTCTACTCAACATTGCAATATTCACATATATAAAAAAAGCCTTCTACACTACCAGACAACTGTGCAGTTTTGAAGCCTACTGTACACTGAAACCTGATGTCATGGTCATGCAGTTGACCACATAAAAGAACCATTTGTGATGTGGCAGGGGTGTTTGTGTTAAACAAAATACAAAAAATAGCATGGATCTAAGATTTATAAAAAAAATAAAGTTCAGACTTACTGGCTAAACATCAATACAAGAGTCAGTCGATTGGTTAATGACAGGAAAGAAGGCATTGAAGAAGTCGGGACAAATTCTTAACACCATTTTCTTATGAAAATACATGTTTTCTATAATACGTGTTTCTTTCAAAACTTCAGATGCCAGACCTATTGTGAATGGAAGTGCAGGTGAGATTCATGAAATTGTACTGTTAGGATACCTACTTTAAGTATGTGCCACTGCTGGTAAGTGTTTTGTCCAAACCCTGAATGGGGGTTAGGCTCAGAATGAATTCAACTGGACCAACTCCATGCATGTATAGTACGTACAGTCCAACTGACGATCTAGACAGATGTTGCCCCACTTGATAATGTGTATCATAAAAGCTAATGACCGTGAACAACTGTTTCCTGGATTCACCGACTCCTCAACAGTGAACTGAACCAAAATATTCCTGAGCTCTGAAGAACATTAGAACAACACAAATACACGCAATGTTTGAGATTCTTAGTACTAGGGCCGTTGATAAACTGAAGTCATTTATATCAGTCTATCTATCTAGTTTATCTGATTTATCTGTTTATCTGATGAGTGTTAATAAATCAGTTTCAAATGTTTTAAATGTTTTCCAGCTTTCGCAGCAACCAAGAACCACTCAGGAACCAGGGTCTATATTTATCGCTCATGCGTGAATAAATTACTTGATATGATCGCACACATAAAGTTTAGAATAATTAAATCCTGATTTATCAATCTTGTGTAAGACATGGTTGAATGGTACTGCTTTAAGCTCACAAAATGAAATTCCTTCTCTCCTGGAGCTTTAACTGCTACATGAGTGCAGTCTATAGTACTGGCCATATTGGGGAACCCAGCAATTGAATCAAAATCCCTTTTAACTCCAATCTGCTGTTCTTCCCTGTAGGGAAATTGAATGTACGAGGACAGAGTGAAATTTTCAAGTCCAAAACCCCAGGCATTAACACGCTATTAATGCTCCTATCTGCCTTTGAAAGCTACCAATGGCCAACAAGCCAACAGTGCTAGTACAGCTATGGCCAAAAGTTTAGCATTACCTGCTACAACTTACAGTATTATATTCATGTCTTCTGTAATTACCAGTGCACAACTGAAACAAGGGAGTCACAAAAACATTACCTTCTGCTTATTAAGTAGTGATGATAGTGGTGGGTAACCAATATTTAGATTATACTACTGCCTAAATATTAATAACAATATTAAAAGCAGCATATTTGGTATATAACGGCAATAATTTATGAAAGAATGATATTTGACAAACACTGCAATTCCTAACCTAATGAGAACATTATTATTTTACATATGGCACTGATTGCGGGTCTTTAGCCAATAGGAGTTTGACTTCATGAGGGGTATAGAACTGGAACAGGGTCTCCAAGAGAAAGCCCTTGGTGTTGTAATAGACTCTTTGCTGTCAGCAACTAGACAGTGCAGGGAAGGAATCAAAAAGGCAAACAGAATGCTTTAGTATATAGTCAAAAGTGTAGAGTACAAATCCAAGGAGGTTATGATGAGGTTGTATAATGCACTGGTAAGACCAGACTTAAGAGTCATTTGTCCAATTCTGGTCACCACAGTATCAAAGGAGCATTGTAGCCCCGGAGAGAGTCCAACGAAGAGCAACCAGACTAATCCCTGGGATTTTAAAGGAATGAGAAATGAAGATAGGCTCAAGGAACTGTCTATTTAGCCTAGAACAAAGAAGAATTAGAGGGGGCATGACTGAATTTAAAATCTTAAAAGGAGTGTAGAAATTAAGTGGAGACTTTGTGAAATATATACTAGCACAACAGCATGAAACAAGGAGCACACACTCACTAGTTTTACACAGTGTTTAAACTACAATCATCAAACTCCACAGACAGCAATTCTGCATATTAGCCTCAAACAGATTGTAGTCCACATCACCACAACCCATTTCAACTCAATTGTCTCTCTGATTGAAAGAGGCCCAGAACTGAATGGAAGACTCTGGATTTAATGCCCTCCTGTACACGAGTACAAAAAAAAATGAAACTAAATTTTAAAAAAAAATCTTTAAAAGAGTCTAATGGTATATCAGTTAAAAAAACAACCCCTGTCTAATTTGCATAAATAAACAGAATGCAGCTAAAAAATACAAAACATCTTTATGTCATCAATACAGATAATACAACAAACCACAATAATGTTTTGCACTTTGAAGACGTAGCAAAATACTAACAAATTAGCTACACAGAACATGACTCAGATCTGTTTTGAGAAAATGTAATTACTTTGAACAAAACAAGACTCAATCATAAACAGTAAACCTCTATGAGAAGGGGGCAGCCTAACGAGTAACGACAGTAAAGTCAACATCATCGCCTCAAAAACTCCCTAGCACACAAATGTGGCCACAAGGTGTGTCTTTGGTGTGACGTTGTTACCACCATATAAGAGATCACTCCCTCCCTATTGGCAAGATACCGGTTTCCTTCTAGTACATCTCATCGATAATTTCAAAGCACCCAATCAGACTATAAGGTAAAACTAAAAGCAGACAGGAATTTAGGCTACTGCTGCCTTCAATTTGTTTTCTTGACTTCAGTTCCTTTTACAGCTGTGGAACCAGCATGGAAAACTGACTGATGTACTGAATTTTACCCAATCCTAGTTAGATGATTGATAGGAATGTGCTGATGTTTAGAAGGTCAAGGGTTTCCAGACTATCTTGGCCCAAGGCCCTCTATGACATTAGGCATCTTGAACCAGTCTCAAGTAAATCCATTGAAATATGAATTCCTTAAAATCACCCTGTTTAGTTGCATAAAGGTACACACTGTTAGCCCAGGCACTGGATCTAATGATTATAAATAAAATAGAGCCAACATCAAGGAGGTAAGTGCTACATTAAAAAAAAAGCATTTAAGCAAATAAATTGATCCCAGGCCAACGGAACATTGCTTTGTCAGGTACTGCAGTCCACCTGAAATGACTTTGCGCCACCCCTAGGCTTTCCAGTGCCCAGTTTGGGAACCAACAGACTGAGAAAAAAAGGTTAGACAAAATGATGTAAAATACCCCCCACATTAGCAACAGATAACCCAGCAGGTATCTGAGTTTATATCATGGAGGGTCTTAGCAAACCCCTCTCTAGAAAACACACCTCACGCCAGGGTGTCACTGCCACACAACTACACTGACGCCAGCGAGCAGCTCATTGGCTGGAAAGGAAGAAGACAAACTCCTTTTAGAGCTTTTATTTATTTGTATCTCCAGCGTGCAACGAGACAGCACAGGTTAGTGCAGTCGTGTGAAAGCAATCAATACCTGTCCCAATCCTGTGAGGTGAAGGCTCCACAGGGACAGAGTGTGTGAAATATAAATACAGCCACTGAGTCTAGCTAAACTTGGAGAAATGAATGCATCAGAAAATACAGGGAAGGAGCAAAAATATGCATGAGCAACAAATAAGAAAACACAACTGAAATCACTAGTTAGGAATGCTTTGAGAGCTGCCAACTAAACAATATTTCATACTGTTTTGAGCTGCCTTGATTTATTTTAAACTATAAAGCATTGGCCAAATAAAGGTCTAATTGTGAGCCATAAAACTGCTTCACAAAACAACTGGTATGCAAAAAATAGTATAGATTCACAAAACTATGAAGAAGTATGTGACCAGCAGACAACCTTCTCCAGTGCTTTAAATATAAAATTAAAGCTACCGACATCCTCCTAAGGTACATATAAGAATGTAAGTCTGACATACAGACATATGGTCAGACAGGTTAGTACATTCCCTTCATACTGATACGCTCAATAGCTTGTGGTAAAGAATGCTGTAACCAAATCACTTGGATTGGATACATGGAAGTATGACTTACTTATGTACCTAAAGACAGACAGACAGACAGGTTCACTAGAAATGTGTAAAATTCAACAGTATGATATAGAGGAAGCGGCTTTCACTATATCCCTGTCGCAGGGATATTCATCTCCAGACTGGGATATAATTACTATATATTCAATCTTATTTAATTGTTTTGATGGCCAAGAAGACACTTTTGCATACCCAGCGAGCCCCACGAGCACTATAACACGCACCCAGGACTGGTGACCGTGTTTTGTATTGTGTTTCGTTCTGCAAATTGACTGTGTTTATTATTTGGGACTATAACCCGTTTTGTTAGCAGTGCAATACCCATGTATTGCCAGACCGGGATTATAAATAAACACCATTGCACCTGGATTCTTGTTGTCTGCTTTTTCATTAATCACTCCTGCACCTGTACACTGCAAGCCACTTTGCCACACTCACATTCACAGCACGACCTGCTGCTGAATGACAGATTCAGTTGAAATCAGATTCAGTGCGGAAGCAGCACATGTGTATTCACAGCAAAGGGCATTTTTCTTATTGTACTCTTAGGATATATAGACACTTTCGGTGAGGTGAGATAGACGAGTTTGTCTCTTTTGCATAATGGTTAAGATGCTCCCCTGTGGTGTGTGTGGTCGTCGCTTTACACCCTGTTGCATACAGCATATTACCACAAGGCCCTGTACAAGAATGTCAATGGTAGTTCATAACATTAATATATTTTGGGATATTTTGCGTTGTTTAGGTGCTAGCATCAAATGTGTTTACATTTGCTACCAAACACTATAACAACCATGCTGGACTACAGGATTCTGTAAGAGAATACCATTGCAAGCTTTGTTTTATGCTACAAGTGTCGATATAACCCACACACAGCCACCCTATCACTCCATTATATACTGCTTTATGACATCAGGTCCTACTAGAAGTGTTTTAGTCATGTTTGAAGGGGATCTGTTAAGTGTCTGAGGTACTTGACCAATTGTGATGGGTTTGTTTGTGATTAGTTGTAGGACACTTGCGTTCTAATGGTCTAAAAGCTCCTCAGCAGTTTTGAGTACAGTTTAAACAACACTCAAGGCTGTTTCAGCCAATCAGAGCGCAAATATTCATTAATTTATTGTGCAGGAATACCACCGATCCGAAGCAAACCATGTAAATATACCCTCAACCACGCAGTTATACTGCTAAATGTATAATTAAGGCCATGCAGTTATACCTACATCTTGCTTTTGTTACTTGCTGCACGCTGTATTGTGCTGGACCAGTCACAGCTGAGCTTACAACTTGACTGTACTTTGTAGAACCATACAATAGGGCACCGCCTCAGCCATTATAAAGTATTGGTATGGTGCTGCCATAAACTTTTATTTAATTTAGGCCATAGGACCCCTTGAAAGGTTTGGATTTTGTTATTTTCTTGTTTCCTTTTAATTACATTTTATTTTTGTTTAGACGGGTTCCACCATGATGTCGTTTTATTCATTTGTATGGTTTCATGCATTGGCCTCAGAGCTGTACCGATCACTGATGACGCCCTGTGCGAAATAGATATAAATAAATAAATAAATAAAGGGCTCAAAATCTTTCTAAATGTCCAATGGAATGCACCAATGGAAACGAAACCTGGAGCCTACAAATGTACTGTTCTTGCCTTCAGTGATGCAAAGTCATTGATGCAAAGTCATTGATGACATGGTCATAGTTCAGAGAGTTCGCCAATGCAAATTCAATGGATATGGCTAGATTGGACAAGCATGCTTGGACCATGGAGGTTCGGAGATCATTTTTAATCAATTTCAGCTTTCTGAAACTAAGTTGGATTGTAGGGAAAATTACCTACCTGCTTGAAAACGTCGGCTGTTATATTATATTATATTATGTGACGATTGGAACTAAGTTTTAGGTTACCAATAATCAGCATAATAATTAGAATTAATAGTAGTAGATGCTGAACTGGAAAATGCTGCCAGTCTCTCTGTTGTGTAGATTTTCTAAGGTTCCCAGCCCAGAATAAAGAAAAAGGCGACTCTCACTCTCTAAACTCCTTGCCTGTTTTTGAGAAATATTATTTGGCTGCAAGGCTATATTCGTTGCAATACTGGATTTTCAAAAGTGTTAATGCTTGATGTACCCACATGAAACCATTTGTAAAACAATCTGACTATTCACTCCTAAGTGCCCCCAAAAAAAGTTATTTTACATAAACTAAATGTCTGTTTTAAAAATGTTTAGGATTAGACCATGGTTATTTAAAACTGGAGGATATTCCGCCCACAGAATAGTAAAAGCTTGGTATCAACACAGCAGGTCATGAGCGAAGATTCTGCGCACAGTGGTCAGTTTTTCAGATTGATAGCGAAAAGTGTAGCCCGTTACCATCAAAAAATATTTAGCGTCGGGTGGACAGAATAGGGTCAGTTGGGTAACCCGAACCACACATTTTTTTTTATTTGGCCTTATTACTCGTCAGCCAATCGGATGCTGACTTGAGGAGGCGCTGATTGGCTGACGAATCATAAAGCTCTTTCATTTCATATTTTT
This sequence comes from Acipenser oxyrinchus oxyrinchus, assembly GCA_030684275.1. Taxonomy (NCBI): domain Eukaryota; kingdom Metazoa; phylum Chordata; class Actinopteri; order Acipenseriformes; family Acipenseridae; genus Acipenser; species Acipenser oxyrinchus. Next base: position 28,920,175 of record CM060250.1, read on the forward strand.
TGTTTTTGAATCGTTATTGCACACATTTGTTTTACTTATTACTCGTCAGCCAATCAATCGGCGCCCCCCTCAGGTCGGCGCCCTGTGCGGCCGCACTGCTCGCATCCCCCTTGGTACGGCCGTTTGGCCTAATTGGCCTAATTCGTGATGAAAGGCACTCTACAGTATATCATGTATTATTAGTAGTAGTAGTATGTAATGCATAAGGCTACCGTTTGAGAGAGGAATCTTTCATATACTTGGGGTAGAACAACTACTAATTTGACAGAGTAAAATAGTTCAGGTAAAAGCAGTCAAATAGGTTGACTTATAACCACTTGAAAAAAAAATCCTGTATTTGATAATGTCTGGTGCTCCTAAGCGTACTGTTTTGCTACCAGTTTCTGAGGTTGACTGTTCAGTGCTACCCCTGAAACATACTGTAATAAATAAATAAATAAATAATAATAATAATAATAATAATAATAATAATAATAATAATAATAATAATAATAATAATTAACTTAAGGAAACTTACGGTCTGAATAATTGTTAGTGCCAACGTAAAGCATAAACCTTTGTAACCAGTGCATTCATGTTCATAAACATTCAACAATTGGATATATATTGTAGTTACTAAGTTGTACATTTTCATTGCTTGCTAAATGATTATGTTTGTTTGACAGTAAATACTTTACTGATACTCTAATGCAACATTTATGGAAATGTATTTGGAAAATATTGGTGCATAATTAAACACAAATACCCATGGTAAAAGAGTAATTATATATCATTTTATTTTAGCATAATGTATTAACCATGGGGTTAATTTAAGTGCTTGCACCTCAGTTGTTTCCTACAATATATATTTGAACATTTTAGGAAGTAAAATGTGCCCCCCCCCCCCCAAAAAAAAGCTGAAAACGCTAGGAATGTACAACGCATACGCTCTAATTAATCCCCCGTCTGGGTTTAAATAAGAGGTTGAAGTTGTATTACCTTTGTTGACTCAATAAACTTTAAATCTTAAATCCTAAAACTACACATTTGCGTTTTTTGACAAAACAGTCGCCATTCTTGAGAAGACTAAAATCATGCTCCACACCAAAACCGCCTAAGTATATTAAATTAAGTAACACTTTGACCTGGTAGTTCTGTAGCCCTGCTTCACTCTACAATGATGTCAGTATGCTGAGAAGAAAAAAGAACGCATTCATTCTAGACAAGTGCTACTTCTTCAAATAGGCACCTGAACGAACTTCGGGGGGGGGCTTAGGGGGTAACTGGCTAAAAACACCTTTGATTAAAACACTCGAACGTCCTCTGGGTTTTTTTTTTTTTTTTTTTTTACAATAAAGTACTTGTTGAATTAACATTCATATCACACATTTGCCAAACATGTGACAGCATTTTTTTGTGTTACCATTTTATGAAAGAAAAACAACAACATAAAAATAATGAATTATTACTGCAGTTACTTGAGAATTCTTTATGAAAATAGATGCGCAACATAATTCACGTTGTTTTATTGCAGGTGACAACATGTTCAACACATTTGTTTGGTGACGGAAGAACAAGGACTTAAAAGTTACAACTCCTATTCAAACTACAAATTCTACGACTATTATTGCCAATAATAATAATAATAATAATAATAATAATAATAATAATAATAATAATAATAATAGCACAGTACATGCAGTAATGTATGTATCAACTCACCATCTGCTTGAACGAGAATTACACTGAAACCGAGCAGACACCCCAAGCACTGGAAAAATATAACAGTTCGACGGCAATTGTGAGCCATAACTTTCTCAAAACGTCCCAAAACTGGATTCAGAAGAACGGCGAGTCTAGGTGTCCCTTTCCAAAGTAGTGATGCAGCAGAAGGGAATCGAGTATGCAGCAAGGTTCAATTTGTTTTGCGATAGAATGTTGGGATACAGCAACTGCTGCTGGTACAGGACACGGGCAAGCTTTCCCCTTTTTGGCGGCTTGGAGATGGAAAATGTAGAGGAAAAAAAATCCAGACTGCCTGGTTCGTGGAGAGGTTTTAATCATCCAAATAGTGCATCGCAGTGCAAATGGATAGCCCTTGTGAAAATTCACATCAGTCTGTCAGTAAATACGTAATGGTTCAGATTTGAACAAGCAAAAGGGGGAAATTAGACCTACCATACCTAGTTCTGAGAGCAGGAGACGACGTAAATGTAATATACTACACAGACTGTCCGGGACAGCACAACATTGGGTAAAAAGATCAAATAAAATAAAACAGATGTAACCCCCTCCCCTTTCACAACTTATAGCAAACGCTTTTACAGACAGTACACGGTGATGTTTATTCTTCTGTGGCGATTAATTCAAATCCGACTACAGCATTTAGCGCTTTCACAAAGACATTCTTGTTTTGTCTGACATTTCATCTAGGTCGTTTCATATTCTTGAGGAAAACCGTTATTTTTATAGACGGTGATCAGAAAATGACGAACTAAAGTAAATACTATACTGTTTGTGTAGGGCGGGGTGATAATTTTTTTGTGGAAAAAAAGTGGAAACTCCTCAGAAGAATTTGGTTTTCTGTTCTGTACAAATCATTGTAATCACTCGTTATACTCTCACACCAACATTATAATGTTATACAGATAGTTTAAATAAGATACTTATCTCGATTTAACCACATCTAAACTTTATTATTATTATTATTAGTAGTAGTAGTAGTAGTAGTATCATCTTCTGTCTGTCTGTGCATGTTCAAATCAGGAGCTCTTTTCACAAAGAGTTAAGAGGTTACTTAAATTGGATTTTATTCATAATCACTGACTGAAAAAATGTCTATAAATAAGTATTTGTGAATAGGGCCCCAGGTCTCCTCCTGGTTTTAGCAACTGCCTGAAAATAAAATGGTTACTTCCAAACCTTTAGCCAATGATTTAAGAAACTTTTGCATCCTAGCTAAAGAAGTCATATACTAGCTGTGTTGATAAAAATGTGTCATTTGTTGAAGTTTGTTATTCAGTTCAAAATGTGCTGGATTTTAAGGTAATAGATTCATTGGTGAGAGTGGTTGCTTGTGTTCCAAAGTAAAACCTTGAAGAAATTATTGGGTAGATAATCACAACTTTCCAGGATCCAGAAAGTATGGACAAACAGGTAGTTGGGAAAATGCTGTGTAGGTACAATGGAGAATGGGCTGGTAAACAATGGCCAGGTGTCAAAAAAAAACCTCAAATCTGTGTTGTAGTATCTGCAGTTTGAGATCCCTACGCACTTTGTTGTCTGTACAAATTTACTTTCGCAATGACTGCTGTTCACCAGAACTGTTCCGACACACAGGCTTTCAAGACCAATCTGCCGATTACACAGAGCTTACAACAATGCTCCAGACATATATTTGATGAGGTGACATCACTTGTACATAAAAAAGTACGAGTATTTGATGAGGTTGGCTATAAAAAGATATATTTCTTATATGCCCCAACATTTATTTTGAAAGTGACTCTCCATTATTTGTCATATGCAACAATAAGCCTAGTATAGTAGGCTTCCAACCACGCTGGCACTGGTTGGAAGCCATGTTTCTTTTTCCTATAGCACTCTAAATAGTACTCTATAAGACAATTATATGATTGACATACTTTTCAGGCTGTGTTGAGGACCCTCAGTTTTACCTTGTGCTTCCCACCAATGAAGTGTGGTGTACTGCATAAGGACTGCAGACTGCACACCTCGTGTGTACCAAAATAGGTAGTTTTTTTGCCAGCTGTGATGTAGCAATGTAAATTTAGAACGACCAAATACCAAACAAAACTTGACAATGTCGGAATCTTGTCTTAGTCAATTATCTAGCGTTCTGGTTTTCTGCCTGGTTGGGACTACCCATTGCCAAATATTCTCCATGCTGTTTAAATTGAATTTCTGTTTATTTAGTTTACGATCTTAACAGTTTTTCTAGCAGGTCAGCGAACAGAAATAGATGCATGCTGTCTAAATAAGTGATATCATAATAATGTTGTGAGAAATACAGTGAAACTGATATAGGTCTTTGAGTGAAGTTATCAGTATCATGTCTGTGCTGATAAAATACTGTGGAAATAGATTTTCCTGTTTCTCCAATGCATTGCTTATTACATTTGGAACCGCAAATGATATACAAAGTAATTTGTAGTCAAACTGATTACACTGAAGAATGCACAATGGGCCAGATTCTCAAAGCTATTTACTTGAGCCAATTACAAGAGTAAATTCTGATTACCGTAAAACTTCAAAAAATTGCTGAGTCTTAAATAATCGCTCGTCTCCAATACGTGCCGGGTCTGCTGGCAAATATTGTAAATAAACGGAGGGTCTCTATTAAACGCCGGGTCTCTCTCACTGCCATTGAAGCTGAGGAAGATGAGGAGGAGCTTGAGTGTAATGAACTGCTAGTGACAGCGATGAAAGTGACTCTCAGGATTAATAGATAATAATAATAGAAAACGTAATTTAAGGTAGGCCTACATGTAATGAATATTTGTTTAATGCAGCTATTACGTTATTAAACGTTTTTAACGTGTTTTGTAAACAATACATTATTTTTTGATAATGATACTTATTGCTTGTAATGTTCATTTGTAAAAACATTTTAGAAGTGTGTATTATTATTATTATTATTATTATTATTATTATTATTATTATTATTATTATTATTATTATTATTATTATTATTATGTTGTAAGTGTAGCCTACACGCCTGTGTTCTGATATCTATAGGGCTGTCTTTGTGGACTGAACTGTTATTATTATTATTATTATTATTATTATTATTATTATTATTATTAACAACACTGGTAGATCAAATTCCATTTTTAAATGCAAATTTGTATACTTCTGCTTGTTCATTTTCCAACGTTTTGCATACCGTATCCTTGTTAACCAGTGCATATAAAAAGACTGTAATAATACTTTCGCTTTATACTTGAGGGTGTACAATACAATGTCATTTTGTTATAAAACAAAACCTTTACTTAGTTCCCACTGAAACACAACCTTTTAACAAAGCTGCTGGAATGTTTAAATTGAGTTACGATGTTGCTACAAGGTTGTGTGTTAGCGGCTTCTCAATGACCGCATGAAGCATGTGAAGCGAGTGATCTAATATAAATGCCGGTCTCAAATAATATGCCTATAGTGACTGAGGCTCGAACCCTGGGCTTCTGCTTCTTAGACCAACGAGAGCTGTGCTCCATTGGACCGACAGATGTGATTTTGTATTGGTCAACTCAGTCACCAACCATAAACCTTATAGACAGGGAAAGAAATAATAATAATCTATGTGGGCAGTGTGAGGATTGTTTTCTGGAACGTGCTGAAACTCCCTTAAACTTCAAACAGCTATATGTGTTATTTGGGAAGTGTATATTGGTTCCAAATTTGAACATCAGTCTTTTTATTACAGTACTGAGATCAGAAATGGGCAGCAGTGTTTGGATTAATCATGGAAAATGTTTACAACAGATTACGTATCAGCATTTTCAAAGATAATGCCTCACAAGCAAAGGGTCTTGCTTCATTTTAAGGGCCACGTTTTTTATTAATTGTTAACAACAAGCTTATAACAAATAGTAGATGCTTGTAACTAGCAGAATACCGTCAGTAATGAAACTCAGAGTCAGGAAGCTGCAGTTAAAGCCCTGTTGTATACTTTTATTTACAAATATTAAATACACAAAACAAAGAAACAAAAGGCACAGGGGCCAAAATAAAAGGTTAGACAAAACAAATGAATGCTTCTGCTTGTCCAGGCTGAGCTATGCCTTCACAGGACTTGCACATTCCACTACTTCCAAACTCCACTAAACAAAGGGGCTGGCTCCCTTTATATACTGTCTGGATGGGGCTGGATTGACCATCAATTATTCAATCAAGACCCAGCCACATCCTGCACATGGAATTAACCCTATCCCTGCCAAACTTAAATTCAAAGCAATGTATTTATTTCCACATATATTTACAAGGCAGGCTTCCACCCTGCCACAATAACTTATTAACACATGATGTTCTTTTTTGTTAATGGTTTTAGTAGCATATTTGTGAACTAACAAAAAAGGTCAGCTGTTGCTTTGAGATGGTAGTTGTTTAATACGTTTTTTGTTTTGCAGTGCATATTACACAGCTGTCACTTTAAAATAAAATGGAGAATGTCATTGACTGTTTTATTATAGCATATTTCTTCAGAATACATGAAAAATACTATGTTCTGTTTGGTTCTCTGAGAAACAACCAAATACAATCTGTACATTTTATTACAAAGAAATACCTGGTACATCCTTTGCATTTGTTACAAACCTCATTTCACAATATGATGAATTGGTGTTGACACTGTTTTCCCAAACTCTGTATCCCAGAATTCCCCATTGTGAAAGCACATCAATGTGCCACTGCATAGATGTTTAAATACAGTACTCATAATTACTATTGTTTAATTAGCAGACGCCTTTATCCAAGGCAACTTACAGAGACTAGGGTGTGTGAACTATGCATCAGCTGCAGAGTCACTTACAACAACATCTCACCTGAAAGACGGAACACAAGGAGATTAAGCAACTTGCTCAAGGTCACACAGTGAGTCAGTGAGTGAGTTGGGATTTGAACCAGAGACCTCCTGGTTACAAGTCTTGTTCTTTAACCACTGAACCACACAGCCTCCTATCTGGCTATTGCATGAAAACAAGGTAACTACCATGGCATCTTCTGTAGAACAACCCAAAAAAAGATTGAATAATGTGCCGGGGTCTTTAATTCGATGGATTGTGCATCCAATGTAACTTCGAGTTTACAGTTTTTTTTCTATTCAAGTCCAAGTTTGAAGCAAATTTTTAATGAGGAAGCAGTATAAAGCTAGCTCTTTCAAATAGAGCCTTTACCTTTGGCTTGAGACAGAGGATCCTTTGTGACTTTGTTATTTTGCCATGCGACAATACCGTAGACTTCGTCACAAAGGCTTAATTTTTCTCACTTAAAAAAAAACAAACATTGCCAGACTTGTATCTTTTCCTGAGTTCTTCTGATGCAGACTCTGAGGCCAAATCAACACTGCCACCTAAATAGAGCCCTTTGTGTGTTGAGGTTATGAAAACCAATATAACTCCTTAGTGTATTTTTGTTTGTTTGAGAATATGTAAACAGGGGCTTGCGGGTAACTGTGGCAGTGTGCCCTGCCCCTGTGTATATTTTATGTTTATCTGTTGTATGTAGTGTGTTATTGTTGGTGTATGTATAAGTGCATAGGATATAATGTGGGGTTATGTAGCACAAGTGTTTTAAATTATATAGTTGTATTTAGGCATGGGGATTGCACAATCACTTCACGTGCAGATGAAATGTGTATTAGTATGTGAGCACGGGGACTGCACAAATTAGTTCACGTGCTGGGATTCAAGTGAATAATTAATTAGTAATTGCATCCCGGCACAACTGTATATATATATAGGTGCACATTTCCCTCATTTGTGTGTTCGAGAGTGGAGAACGGGAGAGAGACAGAGGAGATTATTTATAAAATAAATAATTGCTATTCATGTTGGAAGCTCCAGCACAGTACTTGTTTCATTTCGTCTGTTTGTCTGTCTGTTTGTTTTGGCCACTGTGCCGTTTGTTTTGTTCAGTGTTTTGTGTTTTGTTAAACCAGTCCTGTCTGTGTCCTGTGTTCTTCCGGGTCTGAGGTCACCGCTCCTGTGACAGTAATTAACAAGCCATTTATTCTTTTCACCCCCGGCTCACAAGTGAAATTAGTATGGTGTCATTGGTTCACATCTCAAAACCACCACACCATTTGTCGCAATTCTGTAAAATTGTCGGTCTCAGCTTGAAAGAGGTTTTGGACTGAACGTCTGTCTGAACCGAGTGCCTGTAGAGCTGTGAAGGGAAGCTCTCCAGGCACCTGCCAGTCCCAAGCTAGTGCCACTGTCCTTCGATAACTAAATTCCTATACTAAAAAAATATATATTTTAAATATATTTTTGTAAACATATTATTCATATAAAACTCATAGTCTTTGGGAATTATAATATATATGGAAAAATATATGTATTATGTATGTAACGTTATATAAAATATATTTAACATATTACAAAATTGGCCCGTTTTCATCATATGGAAAATATATTTACAATGTATTTGCTTAAACATATTTTAAATATATTTAAAATATAATTTCAGGTAACAATATATCAATTATATTGTCCATGTATTTTTTAGAAATGTATTATTCAATATATTTACTAAACATGTATTATATAATGTATTCACAATATATTACATAATGTAAAGTGCCTGGACACACACCATATTTTGAATGTGTTCCACCAAACAGATATGAAGCAAATAAATAAGAAAGGAATGGAATTCCGCAATTTCACTTAAAAATAACTACTATCTTTAAACATAACGGAATATATCAACATTTTGTAAAAAATCAGTGTATATAAAACACTCAAGTACAAAAATCAAAAGCTTTCAACATATGCTAAAAGGCTGTTTGCATTAGAACAGGTGTTTGGGCTGCTTCTCTGTAGACCTGCTAACATTGTTCTTCTGAAACTATGAGACGTTACAAAAAACTGCTGCTTCCAATTAAAAATTCATTAATAGCTATGGAATTGTTGCTGAAAATAGAGCTATGAAATTTTAAAAAAAACACTAATAAACTGGAAATACATTTTTACAATTTCATTCTTTTTTTCATATTGGTGGGCATACAGTTTAAATATAAGCTGACTCAAAATATGAACAGTCCTTGATTGTTATTGACCTCTCTTTTTTTTTCTTCTAAATACTAGGCTTAGCCCAGTTATTTTTTATGAGGTATCTGTAACACTTCGGTACCTGCAGAAAGATTGATTAATGACCATATTTGTTCCGTCAAGAATAAACTTATTTACCGAATTAAAATCACAGTGTCTTATTTACTTATTTTTCCGAATTAAAATCACAGTGTCTGTGTTTTTATCTGCTGTACATGGATAAACTTATGAAGCCTTCTTATTTTAAATTTAGTGCTGCCTGACCGTCGCAGTCTCCCATTATATGCAATATATAAATATATTGTTTGAAAACACCTCATACACTTTTAAATATATTAATGTGAATATATTTATTTACAACATATTTTACAATGTATTTTGAATATAATTTAGAAAAATAAAATGTATAAATGTGATGTTGAAAATGTTGATTTACAAAATACATTTATAGTATATTATAAATATATTTAAGCAACATGTCATGTTTAAGAAATATATTATAAATACATTTCAGGTTTAAAAAATATATAATTCCATATATTAAAAATATATTTATTTTCCGTATGGGTTCACAGGCACCAACATTTAAAAAAGTAAATAAAAAGATAAACAAGTACAGGGATGTGATGATATATGTACCCACTGTTGTTTGGACTTATTGAATAGACCCCTCTTTCTCCAATCAAATTAACTTACAAGAGGAATGCATTTTAATCATAGAACTAACCCAAGGGCCATGCAGGAGTCCACAGGGTGCAGTGGGCTGGGTTTGATGGATCAACCCATGCAGCCCCTGTGGTAGTAATGAGCCAGTTTCTTCTCATCTACATTCAGTTGATGAAAGGAACTGCTAGCTGTGCAGTTTTGAAAAACGCTTTTTTTTAAATGTAGTTTGTCAATAAAAAACACACACAAGTAAGAATTATTATTATTACTTTGAACATTTTTGTTATGTAGAATGAGAGTTTGACCTCAAAAAACATACAGTGTAACACAAACAATCAAAAAATGTTGAACCAGAGGTACATTTTATGAATTGTAGCACTTTAACGAGACCATTAGCTATACTTTTTGTAGAGCCTCTTAGGGCTTTGAAATACTTCAAGAGTCAATTTACGGGAATGTGTTTACCAGCACAGCGTCTGGGACTGATAAACTCCTTCTGTTCAGATCCACAAGACTGTCATCCAGATCAACACTGGGGTCAAACAGGTGAGACTGTCTCTTCTCTCTGCCATTTAACAGGACAATCAATCTATTACTCAGGGAGTTGGATATTTCCTCCTTGGACAGAATGGTAAGATATGAGTGTCTATAATTATAATATGGTGGCTCTCATCCGTACTAAAATGTACTATGGTAATGGGGGTCAGTGATAAGGTTGCTCATGCTAAGAGGAAATTAGAAAATAGATTTATTTTTATATCACATCTTTACGTTTCTCAAATAACCCACCTTTAAAAAAATAAAGTTTTTTTTTCTTGTGAAACATTTTATATAGATATGAATCATCTTTATACACCAGTCTCTGGCACTGTCCACTTATTAGGTTAATCAAGCTGATGCTCTGGGTCACATTAAACAAGCTATTATAAATGGTATGATATATTGTTGACCTAATTGAGTTTGAGCTGTTTTTCAGCAGGGTAGTCTGTCTCCACACAAGCACAGTACTGGCACTGATTAAGCACCTGAATATTTGTTAGCTGACATATATATATATATATATATATATATATATATATATATATATATATATATATATATATATATATATATATATATATAATATTTGCTGAAGCCTAACATGGCTGAAGCCAATGTCTGTTTGGGACACAGTGCATCGCCCATATACACAGCCTGGCCAGTCTAATATTAACTCTTTAGTTAGGATACTACACTGGTATTAATGGAGTGCCAACAAAGGCATTCCTTGTTAAAGATGTTGTTGCTAAGGTTTTAAAATGAATGTTCTTACGTCTGCCATATTCAGTGCTCCACTTATCATTGAATACTACTTTACCCATCACATCTCAGTATGCTAAAGGTCTAACCAGGCTGCAGCTGAGTTATGCGTGGTGTGACATTTCCTGACTTTCGTTTTTGTAAGAAATTTGCTTAATTTTGGGGGCTACAAGCTGAAACAAAGTTTTTTGTAATGAATTTCTTGACTTCTGTAAATGGTAGTAATACTAGTATTTGATATACTGTATCTTGCTACATGCCTGGGTGCCTGCCTTGTGAGGCACAAGGCCTGATGTACCATTGCATTCAAATGGCAACAATGAATGGGTTCTGAAAATCTGCTGCCATATTAAATTAATGCACTGGGAAGTCCAGGAGGCCCGCGGGCTGGAAAGAGCCACAGTTATAGAGGTTTTAACCTCACCTCATCTTACCGACAGGGGTCAGAATCCATAACTGTGTGTTGCAGTGTTGTTTTAGTAATGTATTGTACTGCATTGATGGGGTATATTACTGATGCTGTTAGGATCTATTAAAGGTAGTGCAATAGGGGTGTTCTGTTACTGAGTGGGTATCCACTGAGAAACAAGAGAGACACAGAGGGTTTGACGCAGAAACGCCGCTCAGATGTCCAGGTTTTATTGGGATTCACGAGCAGCTGCAGTGTTGGTGGCCACTACTAGGGTACCAGCAATGGTAGACATAATGCAGGAGGATATATACACAGGTACATGGTTGTAGTCAAAAGTTTAAATACCACAATGGAAATTTATAATTTCTAGAAATTCCTTGAAAACAAATAATTATAGGAAAAATCTTTTCTAGCAAGAGTTTTGCTTTTTTGCAAAACTCCAAAAATGGCATTTCAAAAGTAGTCATACCCTGACAAGGAAAATGAAATGAATAGCTAGTTGAGGCACCTTTAGCAATAATAACCTCTTTTAAACGATTAGGATATTTGTCAATGAGCTTTTGGCATGATTCTTTAGTGATTTTTGACCATTCTTCAACGCAAAATTGTTCCAGTTCATTCAAATTCTGAGGACTTCTCTTGTGCACAGTCTTCTTCAACTCATACCAAAAATTCTCAGTTGGATTTAGATCTGGACTTTGAGATGCCATTTCTCAACCTTGATTTTATTCTTCTTTAACCATTCTGAAGTAGATTTTGATGTGTGCTTTGGATCGTTGTTGTGTTGGAACATCCAGTTGTGCTTTAAACCAAGTTTTGTAGCGGAGGGTTTCAGAAGATTGGCCTATATCTTTTGGTCTGCTATGGAATCCATTTTACCATGTATTGTAACTAAATTTCCTGTGCCATTACAAGAAAAACAGCCCTATAGAAGGATATTACCACCTCCATGCTTGAAAGTAGGTATGGTGTTCTTTTCTTTGTATGCCTCAACAGACTTTCTCAAAATGTATCAGCGTGACCAAATAGCTTGGTTTTTGTTTCATCACTCCACAAAACCTTTCACCAGAACTCATATCCGTCATTCTAATGCCGTTTTGTAACTTTAAGCAATTGTCCTTGTGACGTTTTCCTTGTGACAAGTGGCTTTTTCCTTGGCCTGCAACCATTGAAACTTTCACCATGCAATACTCGACCTATGGTTGAAATGGAACAATTCACTTTGAATATCTTTGGCAGTCAATCTCAGATTTTTATTAACCTTCCTCTCAATTCTTCTACTTGTTCTTGGTGAAAGAACCTTCTTTCTTCCAGACCGAGGGAGCGTTGTGACAGTACCATGAGTCTTGTGCTTCTTGACAATAGAAACAATAGTTGAAATTGGGATACTCAAATGCTTGGAAATCTTCTTGTATCCTTCTCCAGCTTTATGACAATATATACAGTAATAAGGTCTTCAGATAGCCCTTATCCTTTTATACTCTCCAAGAATGTTCACCTACAATCCAGCATTTTCTAGAATTAGGTTCTGCATTATCATATTGAAATTTGTAGCACCTTTTAGACATACTTTCATAGTATAAAATGCTATGAATACTTTTGAATTAGCATTTTTAGAGTTTTGCAAAAAAAAAGCTAAAATAAATAATTGTAGACATCTATTTCTTGTAACTTTTTCCTCAACCACAAAAGCAAAACTTTTGTTACAAAAGCTTTTTTTTCTAAAATTCTATTTTTTGAGAAATTTCTAGAAATTATGCATTTCCATTGGGGTATGTAAACTTTTGCCTACAATTGTATATACAAAACAAAGCTAGAAAATAAAAGATGGCCAAGCACTGCCCCCATTAAAAGGGAGGTCCCACTTTAGGAACCTTCCCTACGGTAAACCAAAGATGATCATTGGGAACTCACCCTGGTTCCACAAGCAGTCGTGAGGGTTCTCCTCGTTCACCTCCATGCTGTGCAGACAAAGCACCAAACAAAAGAACAGCACAGAACAAAGAAATACAAAAGAAGAACAAAGAAACAGGCATTTAAACCTCTTTTTAAAGGCAGATGACCAGGGTTAATTGATTGTCAGTTCTTCAATTGACACATGGGGCCACCTTTCAATTAGGCAGGGAAGGAAGTCTAATCTCCTCAGCCCTGCCACATGTAGTAAACTGGTTTTATAATGGTATCCAAATGGTATTTTTCAAACTGACCCCATTTTGGCTACCCTTGTGCCGTTGTTGCCCCTGAATTGCCTTTGGATATCATTTACATGTAATTGCTAATACCCAATATATAATGTAACCTTAAATACTGTATAGCATTGTATACAAGAAAAAAGTATTAAGCAATGTGGTAGTGAAATAGAAACGTCTTGCATAATAGCCAAGCAACTTATTAGTCCATTCAACAGGAATGCTATAAAAAAAATGGAAACCACTAAAAACATTAATGTGTGCCATATAGAATTATCCCCTAACTGTCTTGAGCAGTGAAAGCTTGCATTACAAGACTGGTGAGTTAGATGTATCAGGAATTTACTGCAGACATTGGCAGCATTGTTGTCTTGCTCAGGCAAAAACATAATGAGCATTATGGTAGGGTAAGAGCTATAATCGTTTTTTATTTCCACATTAGTTTTTATTTTTAAAAAAAAGAAAGGGGCTGGTTTCTAAAGAAAATAAATCCCAGTGTTTTAACTGGAATACAGTTGGTTTTAATTGGACCCAGCGAAGCTCTTTGGGGCCGATAAATTACCCTGTTTTAAACACTTTCCCACATCATTAAGGAGAGCAATTAACTTAAATCACAAACAATGCAGAACAGAAGCCCTCCAAAGTTAAATGATATTGACATTAACAAAATCATAGATGGTTAAGAGCTCTCAATGCCCGAACTGGAGTTCAGCTATGTTGTCTATCTGTACTGTATGCCTCTAAAAGAAAACGTGTGAGATGTTTTGTTGGTACTGCTGTGTTAAAATTGGGACATACTGTAGCATTTCCAGTATGTCAATATTTAGGACAGCAGTAAAACCTGTTCTAACTTTTTGGAATTTTAAAGGCAGCTGAATAATAATAATAATAATAATAATAATAATAATAATAATAATAATAATAATAATAATAATAATAACATTCATAAATCACAGCAGTGCTACTGTCCTTGTCAATTAATTACTTATGAAAGAATCATACATAACTTCAGGCACTTAGTCTGAATCTGGAGGTAAAACTATAAGAATAACTGAAGGAAAGACAGATGTATCTTCTAATAATTCTTTCATTAGTCTTAACCCTGATGGAAATTCCAGCAAGAACAACTGGTGTATGCTAGTCAGAGCTGGTGGTTTGCTGGTTTTCAACTGGTCGTGCTGGTTCACGAGAATTGAGGCTGGCTAAGGAGCTGTTTAAGCTGTTCCATGAATAAATAGGTCCATCAAAATTTTCTGTAAATGTCTTCAGTCAACTATTTGTTGTTTACACTCTTAAATTAATACATTTGCTGTAAACTGTATCTGGGGTTTCATATACCTGCCAGTAACAGACCAGTAAACATTTGTTCCATTTCCCAGCACCCAGCTGGTCACCACACCCACTCACCAGCAGTTGCTAGAAAGTTCCGCAGGAATATACAGAAGTTTTGAAGACCACACTTCTCTGGAAAAGTGTATTTGATTTTTTATATTTTTGGCCATTCACAGAAACAGCAATTTCCCAATGTTTTTCTTGGCAAGCAAATTAAGCAGTCATAGTAAAAGGGATGTGAAAGGGATTGTGGACTCTGATGTATGTGGACCAACCCAACAATACTAATGTTTCCTGTTGCACTTTCAATTGTAATTACATTTAAAAGTTCTACAATACAATTACAACAGAGTAAATATTATATTTTTCAAAAAGTTATAAAGATGATACATGTCAGGTTCTACGGCCTAACTGATTCTGTTTTTAAATAAATTCTAAAATAAACCTTTGTGAATAGGGCCTGCAGTGTGTAAGGCAAGTTATAAAATGGTGTGTAAAAAAAACAACAACAGAAAAACATATATACTGAAAGCAAATGGATTTGAATGTAACAGGGATTTGAATGAGAGTTTTGTCCATTCTGGTTCGACTACGAACCGAACCGGAATTTTCTGCTCCATTTCCAAATGTTCCAAGCGGTTGATTTTGTTCCGTTCTTGTTTGAACAAAATGAAATACCAGTGTAGTGTTATTTTCAGGTGTGCGGTAAAAAGTGGTACTCAACACACTGCGCTTACTCGTGCATGCCTAAACAACTTCCACTAAGAAAGCAGGGAAGTGCCCAGTCAAATCTGGTACGTTATGCTGTTTTTTAACATCTTTTTTCAATAGAATTTATCATATTTTTCCACCATTAAGAAAATAGTATGCAAATATTTATCATATGCAATACATTGGGCCTTGCACATTTTTTTATACTTCTGCAACTTTGTGGTGGACTTCTCATTTTGTCTTGTACGTCGTGAATAGTTTTTTTTTTCTTTTTAGAGAAATGGATTGTCTGTTTCCAGTTTAATTTTGCAAAAAAAAAGTATAATTAATGGTAAATATACCTCTGTTTGACAATACAGACATCAGATCGCAATTGATTTCACCTATACCAAAATCTGACAGCTTACCGCTTTCAATGTGACAGCGTACTACTTTCTGACATCACACGGGTCATGTTTTGGTGTGCATACCACATTCTGACGATGTACCACTTTCTAACACTAAACTGGCTCAATCTTTTTTTTCTAACCAAGAAGGCTATTGTATTGGTGTTCATAGGTCTTCATTTTCTCGAATTCAACAGGCAGAAACCGGGCTAAAGTTAGTTACTTATGCCTGATTGAAGGCTGAAGTTAGTTACTTATTCAATATTATCTCTCATTCTAAAGGTTAAATCACATTGTGCCACATCAAGTAGGGAATCATTTTAAAGCTTGGGCATTTCTCTTCAAAACAGATTGCAGAGTGGCACAAGCAGGTACTTAGATGACGCAACAGCACCAATTTTATCAAGCAGTTCACTGATAAGTGCATTTCAAGCACAAAATGTAACCATTACCGAATGGGATACAATACCCAAGCCGTCGCAAGTGAAGGACCGGCAGATGAAGAAAAAACTGCCTTCAGCATTCTGGCCGAAAGATGGCATATGGTCCACAGTACAGTGGGGGAAGGCCCTCATGCTGTGAGTAAGCTTAGCATTTAAACAACAATTAAGTTGTGTAGCTAACTACACAAGGGCTTATAGTAGAACACAGTGGGGGCCAGTTGGCTAGATCATATGCAATCCACCTCGACAGCCACTGTTTAGACAGGGCTTGTCTGTGGATGTGACAAGCAGGCTGTAGTGGTGACGTCAGACCTGGAAGAAACACACGGTACTGCGATGTGAAATGTGAGTTGCTCTGTTGTGCGGTTTAATAATGAACAAGGTTTTAAACAAAAACAGCACACAGCACTTGAGGCCAAAATAAATAGACAAACAAAATGGACTAACACTAAACAAACAGTGGACGAACAGACAAAACAAACAAGTACCGTGCTGGTCCTCCAGTACCACGTAGCAATTACTGTTTCTTTTCTTTTCTTTAATTTAAATTACTCTCCTCTCCACACCCTTTCTCCACTCACCGAACACACAACCCTGAGTGAGTGAAACGTGCATCTATATGTACTGTTGTGCCGGGATTCAATTACTAATTAATTATTCACTTGAATCCCAGCATGTGAACTAATTTGTGCAATCCCAGTGCTCACATACTATTACATACTTTAAATGCACGTGAAGTATTTGTGCAATCCCCATGCCTAAATACAACTATATATTTTAAATCACTCGTGCTACACAGACCCATTTATATCCCGTGCAGCAGTATCTATACACCAACATTAACACTCCACACTCCACACAGAGGCAATAGCAAGCAGGAAAGCGGTCTTATAGCCGATATAGCTGCCATGTAGATCTTAAGCATGGAGGGAGATTTCCCTTCAGCACTGGCTTAAATAGCAACCAGTATGATACTGTAACTACCTAGGTATGTTGAAAACGCTTCTTCAGCATCACTTCTGTGACGCGGCATTGTTTTTTGTGTCATGAGATGGCCCTTTGCAGCAAGGCTAGATTGGGCATCAGCACCAGAGAGGCGAGGGAAGCCTCTACAGGCGGAAACTGGTCAAGGCCCAGTTTATCTGTGTCGTGCACCCTATATAAACTGTCCAGTGACCTTGAGAGGGGGGTGGGGGCGAGTGCTGGCATACAACAGCGGGAACCCTATCATAAGATAAAGCATCTGGATTGCAGGCACCTGCAACACCCCACAACCCGGTCAGTACTATCAGAATGCCTGCTCCGGCAGCTTCTGTCCGTCTACGAGCCAGAGGACGGAGAGGAGGATCTAGAGGAGCGCAGGCTCTTAGCCCTGCTCCTACCCCTAGAGGGTCGCTTCCTAGCTCCTGGTGTAACTCTTGACTGCACTGCAGGGGACGAATGTTTTTTTTCCAGCCATCTTTTCAAGCCACAGAGACACTGCCAGTGTCTCTTTTAGCTACACTGTGCTGTTGATTTGGCAGGAGCCTTTTTCGACCGGAATTTATTCAGTGTCTTTTGCCATTGTTGTGTCTGCTTTAGCGTCACTGCCATCGAAGGTGGCATGCTTGCAGTTGCCAGTGGCTCTCTCAGGTCTTCACCTGCACAACACTTCTTGTGGTACCAGAGCCAGCATCAGTGACTACTTTATTTTGGAAAGGAATGCTCAAGCTTTAAAATGATGCCCTATTTGGGGTGGCACAACCAGGCTATCAATGTGATTTAACCCTTAGAATGAGGCCTAATCAATAAAGTGCCAACAATTGACTGTGCGAGTAAGTAACTAACTTCAGCCTCTAATCGGGAATAAGTAACTGAGTTCAGCCCAGTAAAGCAGAAAGGGGTGGGAGGAAACACGTAACAAAAACGTAAAACTTTAATATAAAAATACAAACCAACACAAATACAAATACTAACAATATTGTAGCGGTGGAGGCAGCCGCATCCAGACACGGGCAACATGAACTGTATAAGAGACTGGGAGAGGGATGGGATTGTGCTGTAAAATTCCCTGCATAAATGTGAATGTGTGTCTATACCAGAATGCGTGGCGAGTGCGTGTTGCTCTCTCTGTTTTACGTGGGTGCTGCCTCGATTGGCCCACTCGGCCTATCTACTCTCCCGCTGGTTGGAGCAACTCCAAGAGTACGATTTTGTCATCCAACACCGAGCTGGCAATCGTCACCAGAATGCGGACGCCCTGTCGAGACGCCCCTGCTTGCAAGCCAGCTGCCGCCACTGTGACAGGAGAGAGCGAGAGGAAGGAACCAAGAGATAGGAAAGGTGTGCTACGAGCTCACCGTTGTGCCGGCCACAGAGTGGAGAGCTCAACAGGAACAAGATCCAGACTTACAACCCGTCTTCCTATGGCTTAAAGGGGGTACGCGGCCCGCCTGGGGAACCATTGCCGCCTCCTCCCCGCTACTGAAAAGAATGTGGGCACAGTGGGACGGTTTGGCCCCCGGGAAGAGGTCCTGCAGCGACGCTGGTTGGAACCAGTGTCAAGAGAGGACAGATGGCAGCTGGTAGTTCCCTGTACGCTACAGAAGCATACCCCCAACCAAATCAAGAGACATGCATGGTGGCGGACGCCCTCATCGAAGGGTTCTTCTCCCAGTTCGGCGCCCCCCAAGTGTTGCACTCTGACCAAGGTAGAAACTTTGAGTCGCAGGTGCTTGTTGAGTTCTGCCGCCGCTTGGGGATTCGAAAGACCACAACCACCTCCCTCCACCCTCAAAGCGACTGTTTGGTGGAACAATTTAACCGGATGCTCTCTGCCCAATTGGTCATCGCTACCAGCCACCACTAGCTGGACTGGGACCTACAGCTGCCGCTTATCCTGCTCGCTTACAGAACCGCGGTGCAGGAGTCTACAGGCTGTACATAGGCCCTACTTATGCTGGGGAGGGAACTACAGACCCCTGCAGAACTGTTGTTCGGGCGGCCCCCAGACTCAAGGTCATAACCTCCCGGCCCTGAGTACATACGCCGGTTACAAGACTGGATGGATGCAGCCCACCAGTTCTCCAGAGACAAGCTGCAAGCTGCTGGCATGAGACAGAAGCACAATTACGATGTGAGGGAGAGGGGACAGCACTTTGAAGCAGGGGAGCTCGTCTGGGTCTACGGGCTGAAAAGGAAGAAAGGTCGCTGACCGAAGCTTGACAGCCCGTGGGTGGTTCCCTGTAAAGTCCTCGAGCGTCTTGGTGAGGTGGTATACTGGGTAAAACTACCCCTCGCTGGCCACCGTCTCGTCCTGCACAGAGACCGGCTCGCCCCCTACCGTGGTGACCGAACAGTTTGTGAGCCGCAGGCTACCGTACCGTCTGCCGCTCCTTCGTCCGAACATCTCCCCAGAAGCCGCCGCCGCCCATTGCACTTGGATTCCTCCGGTCACGCTGTCTTGCCCCCTTCATCTTCACCACCCTCACCCTAACCTACCTCTAAAAGACGGCACCAGCACCCCGCTAACCCAACATTGTCCGATCACCTGCTATGAACAGAAACCGCCCCCCTTATCCGTGGCCACTGCTCCCACAGACAAAACAGGCCACATCGCCGGATCCAACTGCCCCTTTGCTTCAGGACACAGGTCAGTTCTTCCCAGGCTGGGAAGTATACAAGGGGGGAGCAGTGTAGTGGCAGGGGCAGCCGCGTACAGACACGGGCAACATGAACTGTATAAGAGACTGGGAGAGGGATGGGATTGTGCTGTAAAATGCCCTGCATAAATGAGTGCTGCTGCTCTCTCTCTTTTACGTGGGTGCGAATCGATTGGCCCCTCGGCCTGTCTACTTTGCGAATGGGGAAGAGCTGATACGGCATGGAATGGGAGAAGGAACCAATCACCAGAGCTCATTTGCATATTGCGTGTTGAATGGACCAATGGTGTGAGACATGGGGGGAAACAGAAGATATAAAAATGGGCACTGCGCGGCTAGCTGGAGAGTGAGTATGAGTAGTCGGCGTGAGAACCAAAGGCCACAATTAAAAATAAATGGAGAGAGCACTGAAAGAGCATCAGATCTTTAAATATAAATAGCAGTTATTACTGATTTGGATTATACGCTGTCTCCTGTGTTTCATTTATTCCCACTACAAACCTGCATAAAGCAGAACGCTACAATATTGTTTACGTGAAACAGAAATCCGAATTTACAAACTCTCCCTCCATGAGAATATAATAATACAATTTGAATTGCATATGACAGTTTAACATGTATTAAATAAATACAAACAATGAAGCAAACTGCACTCAAACGCGTTGTTTTGTGATAAATGTGGAACGAGGGGAAATACGCAATCATCATGACTATATTAGTATTCTAATGTAATGGAGCGTTATGTTTACCGTTACAGGTTCCACATTTGCATTGACTGCTACGCATGTTGTTAGGAAGTTTTGACGTGAGAAGAGGACGATGAAGAGATTCAGAAACCGGTGCTTGTAATAAAAACCACTCCGTTGTACTCGATCTGTATTCCAATAAATGTCATTTTTCCCTTCGTAACATCCGAGAAGACGTTCATATTTCCAAAGTACCAGTATAAAAACAACGTTCACTCAGACGCACTTTACACGTGTTATAAATACATATTACTTACACTGACCCACAATGTGATTGTCCCTAAAATTAAACTCGGCTACTAAGTCTATTACTAGATGTACACATAAGTTGCACATTTCTATTGTGTATGCACGCTGAATTTTTTTTTAAAAAGCAGCATCAATTTCACACAAATATAATCGTTAAACATCAACAGCGGAAAGGTGTGCACTCGCTGTACTCTAGGCAAGTACCACATTCTAGTTTCCTTTTCTCGTGTCAGATCGGGACATACATAGCATCAACATTTGGGATGAATTTAATAAGTTAATTCCACATAATACGTTCTTGGGATATTTTGATTTAAACGTTTCATTTCCACCTTTCTGTTGATGAAGGGAATCGATACACGATCATACTCAATGACGTTGTTTAATGACGCGTTTGATCACTTACAGGGCCCGCACATGTGGCCTTAGACCACGGGAAGAGCGCTTTTTTCAAATTAGTGTGTTTGAAAACAATGGCGAGAGCAGTGAAAGGTAACGAAAAAAAACACGTTATTAATCGATAAACAACATTTTGAATATAGTTTTCGTTCCAGAAGGTAATACATTAATTTCGTTTCGTTTTTTGTTTCTGTTCCATGAACATTTTTTTTCTCGTTTAACGTTCCGGTTCTGATTACGTTTCGAATCCCTGGAATGTTATGGTGTGTGCAAAACTTACTCTGTGCGAGATTGTGTTCTTAAGGGGCGCCCTCCAGCTTCTCTTGAGTGCAATGAGAAATGAAAGGGAGGAAGACAGTGTGTGTGTTACACCCAGAGTGGAAGGTGAGCGATGACCACCACCAGTCTGCGCAGCGACTCTTCCCTAAACTCTGCTGTGTTAAACTCCGGGCCACACTGCCAAGAATGAACCAAAACAAAGCGGCCACGCGCACATTTCCCGCAGTAATGACGTCACCGCGCCACCTCCTTAAATTCTAGAGCTGAAAGCAAAAGGCAGGCAGTAAGGCAGGGTAGGTGACAAGCAGTTTGGTACTGGGTGTCCCCATTTGTCGCGCTATTTTGCTATGCAATAGCTCCAGAAAGCACATATGCACTAATATGTGTGTGATAAAGTGAAGGCAAAAAAAACTGTACAGCAGGACGCTCTTCTGCAAAATACAATAGTCTTATGATCGGATTATTGAGTAAGCGGAAGTGAGGTCAGGGAGGCAGTCTGTCTCCTCCATGTTATTGTTTTTGTGGTTGTGTGATGATAATATAGACGGGAGACCAGAGACCCTCCTGATCTGAAGAGCAGCCTGGGATTATTGTGTACGGGAGACACGCAGAATCTGTCATTATCGTGTGCATAATTCTGTAAACTACAGAGTAGGTGACACTAGTCAGCGAGATAAGTAGAGTTGTAATTGTGCTAGTGTTAAAATAGTATTCGCCTGCTGCTGCTGACATGAACGGCATCAGCAAGGGCAGGTTTGAGGTAAGTAGTTCGGTTTCTGCTATATGTGATTTTTATTGAATCATGTGTGTTATGTGAATGGGAAACTCGATGGCTACGTTGTGATTTTAAAATATACGATCTATCTATATATCTATCTATCTATCTATCTATCTATCTATCTGTCTGTCTGTCTGTCTGTCTGTCTGTCTGATATATATATATATATATATATATATATATATATATATATATATATATATTTAAGGGTGGTTGTGGGTTAGGTTTCTGGTTTCACAATGTCGTACACATTCCTTTTTTTATTATTTACATACCAAGCTAGCACCTTTTGTAAAACCCACCGAAAGGTTAATCTGCACCTCTGTTTATCTGCACCAGCTGGCAGTGACAGCCCTGTTAAGTGTTTCACTAGTGGTGTAAGGGCTGTCGCGGTCAGTTTATATCGTATTTGATTCATTTATTGCTTAATACGTGACCTTACAGTGATCGAAAGAAAATTAGCAACATAAGCAAAACCATTTGGGGATTTCAGGAAACATTTAACCAGTTTGCTACCTCTGGTTCTGTCCTAATGTTGTTTCACTCCTAGATCTTCCATCACAACAAGCTTGTACAGAAATGTAATCAATGGGTCTAGGCTAATTCCCAGAAGAATTGAGGAAACCCAGTGTGTCAAGTCTGTTGAAGCTTGCATGGTTAGTTTGTGGCAAACACAATGGGCGCATCCCTGATTATTAACAATAGTCATAATAATCCCAATAATCTGGGATGTATTTAGCATTTTTAATGTTGTACTTTTTTGATAAACCACTGTTGGCTTGGAAGCTGCACTTTCATGGTGTAAAGCTAAAGAAATAAATACAGGAAATGTAGCCGGCAGCCAGAGAGCTCAGCTTGCATGTTTTCTAATAGTTTATATATGTGTTTAATTGTGTCCAGTACCACTTTTAAATTAGGGGAAGGGAATTGTCAGCTGTTTGACACTTGTCACCTTTTCAACCAGGCACCTGCACAGAGAAGAGTAATGCTGTTACAGTATTATTAGAATTGAGGGGGACTAAAAATAAGCGGTGTGGCCCTGCTGAGTTGAGTTTTGTTGGTTTCACTAGTTAAACCCTGTGAGTGTATTTCTGAAACGCATACCCCTATAGCAGTGAAACCTGCTGCAGCTAAAGCAGTGTAGCCAGGGTACAGAATGCTCACACACTTTTTGAAAGTGGGGAGTAACCATTTAAGCCTATGGCAGGTATAAAAATGATGCTATGCAGCAAAATGTTTGGGTATTCATGGTAGTGGTGGTGTTGTTTATGAGCCTCAGGTCTTCCAAAGGAAGGAGAGAAGATAAAGCAGAAAATGAAGGTTTTGGCCAGCCAAATATGGGGCTTGTTGTGGCTTGTGTTTTCACTTCTTTATCATGGACTTTGGAAAAGGGAAGTTCTCATACAGTACAGTATGTGTCTGTTTAAAAATGTTTATTGATTATACTTTTTTCTTTCAATTATTAGCAAATACTGAACACAATAAGAATACATTAAGCTAGTACAAGATTGCAAGCATATATAAACAAGTGAATTAAATTTAAAGAGGAACATTTTCAAGGTCTAGTGCCCTACATTTTTTTTAAAATATATTTTATATTGTGTATATATGTTGTATATATAAAAGTCTTGTGATTTACCGAAGCTTATTGATAAATGCAGGTATATCATCGAATAATGTATTTATTCCTGCATATAAATGGTTAATTAACATAATAATCATTAATCCGCTTACAGTAATGCACAATTGAGCAATTCAACATGGTACTGAAGAATATTGTGATCCACTTATGTAGAACAACCATCATTCTGCTAAATTTGCGTATAAAACAATTCACATTGATGTTGAAGGATATTCTCCAAATACCTTGTAGTTTGATGAAAAATAACATTCTGTTAAATGCAAATGGAATCATTTAGGACCTTTGTTTTTTCAACAGAAAATCACACTTTGGTTATGACACAAAATACCACAAAGACAGCCAGTGAACAGATATAGTGACTTACTTATTGCAGCATGGTAGACTCTTGTGGCACTTGGAGTTACACAGGACTCCTGAAGCCTTACAATGTTTGGAAGCGAGACATTCGATCGTTAGCCAAAGCCACTTGGTTATGCTTGAGATTTTCCAGTAAATGTCCAAAGTAAAGCGTTCTGTTTATTTTGGACATTTACCGATTTGCTTGGTAAATGTTGACACTTACCAGTAAATCTCCTGCAGCTGGTTTTATCAGGAGAATGCTGGTAATTAAGCATATTGGCTTCAAGGAGGCAGGATGCTTGTGTGCTTACAGGCTAAACTTTATTCAGAGAATGTAAACAAACCGGAAAATACTAAGGTCTGATTTATGATAAAGTAGCATGCACAGAAGGCTAAACTCATAGTACAGTATTCACGTTTTAATGTAAAATTGAACCAGGTGTATGGATAACAATGCAGTTTAAACGTTTACGGTTTTGCAGGATTTTCTGATTCTAAAACTGCCATAGTAAGAAACTACTTTCTTTAGGTGAGCATCGGGTTCCTAATTAGGTTAGTTGTGCAATCAAGTCCATGCTAAATGCTCTGGTTAAGTTAAGATTTTACCTCCATGGTAACCTGGATCTCCTCCAGCAGGTAGTGACCTAAATGCTCAGATGAGACTTTTAATACTGGTTGGATAAACTCGCTTGATTGCTCACTGCTGGCATTAGATTGTTTAAGTAACACATATTAACAATGTTTGGATACAGCGCAAGTAGATTTTTTTTTTTTTTTATAAATGCAAAACATAATAGATTATTGGTCCCCATGGCTTTTGTTTTAAAGAGTTAAACACTCATGAATCGATGAATTGCCCCGGTACCATTTCTTTAACCTTATATATTATATTACAAGCACATGAATATTTTCAGTTGTATTTGAAGGCTTTTGTGAAGAGCCTACACGCCTTTTTGTTTCTTTCTTTTGGAGAGAGAGAGAGCGAGCAAGAAGTATCCTTTCATCATCGTGTTTGTCTTCTAGATTTGAAACATATTAGGATTATACAATAGACAATACTTTTCAAACGTCATTGACTTGTTCCCAGTACTAATGACCTTTTATCTTTATATAAAAAAGAAAAAAATAAATGTTGAATGAAATGATACCATTATTTATTATTCATTATTTAAGTTTGAAATGGTGGGGAGAAGTACAAACGGGAGTCTAAATTGCCATTACACAGCAGATAAATAAACTAGATGATCGTGGGGATTATACGTTTAAAATACTCTATTTATAATTGAGAACTTTTGATGGAACGAATATATAGAAAGATAAAGATTAAACCAAATACCCACCATCCTGATAATCGTAAATATGGCCCTAAGTCTCTAAATATGGTGTTTTGTGAAGAAAAAAGTTGGGAGCTTACCTTTATGTTTAACATCTGTATGATGAGCGAGCTCATCTTGTCTCTTTTTTTTTTTTTACAATAATCACCCTCGGATGACTTGGAGACAAATGGGTCAAATTGGTCTGGTGCACTCATGCAGCTGGCAAACCCCCAGCCCTGTCCTAAGATGAAGGTACCTTCAGAGTGCCGTCACTGCATTGCTTCAACTTTGATTTAAAGCACTCCCTTCATGCACATTAAATTACAACTGGAGACTACAGGGTAATGCTAACCACCAGCCTTCTTAAGATTTTGTCATTGGAAAATATATAAAATGGAAATTCAGACACTTTAAGAAAAAGAGAACAGACAATAATGCTGATGTAACATTTTTAATTGCACATGTCTACAGTAGTTGTGTGGGAAGGTGGTTAGAATTGAAACTATGAGGTGCTGGGAGGTTTCAAATCTAAGATAACTGTGCCAATGGGTTGCTGGCTGACCCAGCTTAAACAAATTCTGATGACTTTGTTGATAGGGTTATCAAAAAAAAAAAAAAAATGAAATCACTTCCCCTTTTAAAGCGGTAGTAGCTAAAGTTATAATTTCATAAGTCTTTCATGCCGCGCATTTCCCTTCATTATAAAGGAAGCCTTCCAGGAAATCTGTAATTGCTTCTCTTTCTGGGTCCCCAGTGGTGTCTTCAAAATCAAAGCATATTTTTGGCTTCAAGCATGTTAGTCATGGGATTTGCCTGGTTGGTTACAGAAAGGCAAAAATGCCCTGGGGATGGGAACAAATTCACTCTCCTGGGTACAATGGTCAGGAACATTCAACACCATTTCAAAGCAAAGCCTGTTAATAGAGGTTCTAGTGGAGTACAGTACATGTTTAGTAAAACGTACTGTAGGTTTCTTTAAAAACTCCATATTTGAGATTGGGCCTTTATAGTGAATGGACGAGCATGGCGTGGAACATTTATTAAATGTGTTAGCTACAAACACATTCATTCACATGGCTGTGCAACTTTTCTACATTAAGTTAACATACCCTAGTCCTTATCCAGCAATCAAATATAATGCTATATCACATATACAGTAATTCCCTGGCATTAATATTACAGTATAGCTTTTCTGTGCATTTTAATTATTCAGAAAGCAGATCGGTTGATCTGTTGCAGGTCATTTTAGCTGTAGGACACAAGCCCCACCACCTCTTTGCTTCTGATACTATTTGCAGCAATAGAAGGCTGTACATTTTCAAGTTCTGTTGTAGCCCAAGAACCAAAACGGAATGGGGCTGTACTGTACAGTTTAAAAGACTTGTATTGGACCTTAAAAACATCTGATTAATAATGCAGGGTTATTTGAAGAAAAATATATTATTAATCACCTAATTGATTGTGATCATTCTTTAATAATAGAAAAATCCTAAAAGTGATATTTTATTTGTGTGTGTGTGTGTGTGTTTTGTATGCGATGGGAGGGACAAGTAGATTTTAAGGAGGACAAGTTGGGGTTTTTTCTAGCATTTTGTCCCATAACAAGAAGTGTTTTTTTTTTTCTTCTTTTTTTTAATTAGCACCCTGGTACTATACAATTGCAGTAACTGCTCGGATATGTCGAAGCCTACAGTAGGTCAAGAAGTTAAGCAACGCTTTTGCTGAAGAGATGGATAAATGCAGCATGCTGCAGCCCAAATGAAACTAGTAATGGTGATATTATATAAATGAACCATAAAGATGACGTCAGTGGCTCTACTGGGGCTAGAACATGCGTAGGAAAAATAGGGGATGAGGAGACCCGCCAGGTATTTTAACATAAGTTGAACAACAACAATCGATTCGGCTAAAATGTTGCCTTATAGTGACACGGGTACCCAAAACCCGGTACATGTTGGGTTTTAATTTCCCGACGCGGGTCTCTTTTTACTACCCGGGCATTGATTATTAATTTGAGAATTTAAAGAAAATGTAGAAAATATGACAATACAGTTGTAAGCACGGGTCTCTGGCCGGGGTAATAAAGACAACATTAAAACAGCACTCTATAGGAGTTATAAGCCAGTTTTACAGTGCCTTGCATAAGTATTCACCCCCCTTGGACTTTTCCACATTTTGTAGTGTTACAACCTGGAATTAAAATGGATTTAATTAGGATTTTTTGTCACTGATCTACACAAAATAGTCCATAAGGTCGAAGTGGGGAAAAAAAATCTGCATATTTTTCAAAATTATTTACAAATAAAAAACTGAAAAGTCTTGATTGCATAAGTATTCACCCCCTTTGCTGTGACACCCCTAAATAAGCTCTGGTGCAACCAATTGCCTTCAGAAGTCACATAATTAGTTGAATGGAGTCCACCTGTGTGCAATTAAAGTGTCACATGATCTCAGATTAAATACACCTGTTTCTGGAAGGCCCCAGAGTTTGTTAGAGAGCATATCTAAACAAACAGTATCATGAAGACCAAGGAGCTATCAAAACAAGTCTTGGATAAAGTTCTGGAGAAGCACCAATCAGGGTCGGGTTATAAAAAAAATATCCCAAACTTTGAACATCCCCGACACCGTTAAATCCATTATTAAAAATGGAAAGAATATGGCACAACCAGCGACTCTGCCTAGAAGGCCGTCCACCAAAACTCAGTGACCAGGTAAGGAGGGCATTAGTGAGAGAAGCAACCAAGAGGCCAATGGTGACTCTGAAGGAACTGGAGAGATCCACAGCTGAAATGGGAGAAACCGTCCATGGGACAACTATAACCCGGACGCTTCACAAAGCTGGGCTTTATGGAAGAGTGGCGAGAAGAAAGCCATTGCTGAAAAAAACCCATATCAAATCCTGTTTGGATTTTGCCAAAACGCTTGTGGGAAACAAGGCAAACATGTGGAAAAAGGTTCTCTTGTCTGATGAGACCAAAATTGAACTTTTGGCCTGAAGCAAAAGCGCTATGTGTGGCGCAAAGCCAACACTGCTCATCACCCTGAGAACACCATCCCCACGGTGAAGCATGGTGGTGGCAGCATCATGTTATGGGATGCTTTTCATCGGCAGGGACTGGGAAACTGGTCAGGATTGAGGGCAAGATGGATGGAGCCAAATACAGGGAAATTCTAGAGGAAAACCTGTTTCAGTCTGCAAGAGACCTGGGACTGGGGCGGAGGTTCACCTTCCAGCAGGACAATGACCCTAAACACACAGCCAAAGCTAAACTGGAGTGGTTTGAAAACAAGAACCTGAATGTCTTAGAATGGCCCAGTCAAAGCCCAGACCTCAATCCGATTGAGAATCTGTGGCAAGACTTGAAAATTGCTGTTCACCAACGGTCCCCATCCAACTTGACAGAGCTTGAGCAATTTTGCCAAGAAGAATGGGCAAAACTTGCAGGATCTAGATGTGCAAAGCTGGTAGAGACTTACCCAAAAAGACTCACAGCTGTAATTGCTGCCAAAGGTGCTTCTACCAAGTATTGACTCGGAGGTGAATATTTATGTAACCAACAAATGTATTTTTTTTTGTTTAATTAACTTTTGTGTCACAATAAAAAATATTTTGCACCTTCAAAGTGTTAAGTATGTTGTGTAAATCAAACAGTAAAAATCCCAATTAAATCCATTTTAATTCCAGGTTGTAACACTACAAAATGTGGAAAACTCCAAGGGGGTGAATACTTATGCAAGGCACTGTACATTTTACCATTAGGAAAGGTCAGAGGTCACGGGCAATGGCATTTTTTTATAGTGCATACATGGGTTACTATATGTGTTCCATAGTAACCATGGCCCTATCTGCACTCTAGAAGGAGTTATAAGCCTGTTTTACATTTGTCCTTTAGGAAAGGTCAGAGGTTACGGGCAATTGCATTTTTTGTAGAGTATACATGGGTTCCTATATGTGATCCATAGTAACCATAACTCTAGCTGCACTGTCTCAGGAGTTATAAGCCAGTTTTACATTTGACCTTTAGGAGAGGTCAAAAGTCACGGGCAATGACATTTTTTATAGAGCAGACATGGGTTACTATATGTGTTCCATAGTAACCATGACCCTATCTGCACTCTACAAGGAGTTATTAGCCAGTTTTGTATGTTGTTGATGTCATCCAACGTGGCCACCATTTTTTTTTTTATTGTAGCAACTTCCCTTGAACAACCATTAAAGACAACCACACTAAGATCATGTGTGCCAATTTTTGGTTAAATCGGACTAGCAGTTTCAGAGACAAAGGTTTTTGTAAGCCAGTTTATGTTGATGATGTCATCCAATGTGGCTGCCAGGCTTTTTATTGTAGCATCTTCCCTTAACCCTATCTTAAAGACAACCATACTAGGATCAGGTGTTCCCATTTTTGGTTCAGTCGGACTAGCAGTTTGGGAGAAGAAGATCTTTGTAGTTTGTGATTAGGACGTCTATACCATGCGATTTTTACGTCATGCAGCATGGCCACCTTACCACACAACCTATCAGCTTCTTACGAACACCAGTTAATCTTGGACAAAGGCATTGTTTATACCGTGTTAAGCACAGCGTATATTTTGGGCAAACTCAGATGTTTGGATCTTGTTATGTGCCATTCACATAGATTTAAATAACAAATGCACTGCTTATTACTGTAGTAATCGCTCTTACTAATCCACCAGTCAGTTGTTTTCACCTTGTTACCTTGCCATTCACATAGATTTCAATACAAAAGGCAGCACTTTACTGTATTAAAAGCTTGACAGATCGTTCAATCAGCTGTTTGCACCTCGTCACTAAGTGATTTGTCGGGTTTACAGTTTGAAAAAAACCCAGCACTGACTGCAATAACAAGCATGGCTGGAAAAAGAAAAGAGATGCGTATCAGCACAAAAATTCAATGTAAATAAAATGTCTCTGTTAGATACTGTGAGCTTACTAAAGCATGCATGGAACTCTGTCAGTCAGCAAACAATGCAACGTCGCTTCGAAAAAGATTTGCTTGTGTAGTTGTAGTGACGAAAATACAACCGAAACTGAAACTCTGACAACACCAGAAGAATTCTCAGCTGTGTCACCTTAGTGACCAGGACGCTCTCCGGCATCCAGATATAAAGTTGAATTGGGAGTTTTTAGAAAACACTGACAAGGTTTGTCGTCCGTACTTGCAAGAAAAGATTGTCCAGATGAGTATCACAGAGTTCTTTGCTTGTTTTTTTTGTTTTTTTTGTTTTTTTTTTAAATTTAGTAGTCGGCAATTATTTTTTATTATTTTCTTCCAATTTGGAATATCCAATTATTTTTAGGCTCAGCTCACTGTTACCACCCCCGCGCTGACTTGGGAGGGGGAAGACGAACACACTCTGTCCTCTGAAGCGTGTGCTGTCAGCCGACCGCTTCTTTTCACACTGCAGAAAACAACGCAGCTCTGGGAAGCCTACAGGCAAGCTCGCAGAGCGCCGGCCAGACTACATGGGTAAGCTGGTGCATGGTGAGCCACCTAAGCCCCCTCCCCGAGGCGGTGCTTTCGGCCAATTGTGCATCGCCCCAGGTGGAATAGCCTGGACTCGAACCGGCAATGTCCAGGCTATAGAGCATCCTGCACTCCACGCGGGCTCTTTACTGAATGCACCACTTGGGAGCCCCTGCATTCATAGGTTTTAATACATCTTTTTTATTACTCTAATGAGTGTCTTAATAAAGATATTTTGACCGCATACATGCTTGTTTGCTTTGATTACGGCACTGGTGATTGGGGGACATTTTGAATGTCAGGTTATTGTGTGGGAGTTTATACCATCCATCGCTTACTGCAGGTGATTCACGTAACACAAACGCAGCAGTTGTAAGCGGTGGCGACTGTACAACATTACATTAACAACAACAACAGCGGAATTGGCCAATAAATGTCGCAAAGAATCTTGCAGCATGAAGCACATTTAACATAACGGTATTCAAACTGAGATGTTTTATATTATTATTAGTATTATTATTATTATTATTATTATTATTGTTATTGTTGTTGTTATTATTGTTTTTGTTATTATTATTGTTTCAGTGTTTCCAGTACTGAAAAAAATGTGTGTGTACTATATAGTATTTAAATATGTATCATGCACGTAAAACATTGATGTAATTTTTTTTAAATCATTACCCAAAAAAGACCCAGGTATGTGAATATTTTTCACGGTGGGTACTCGGTTCTGGATTTTCTACCCATGCCGACCTCTAATATATGTTGAATTTTGTGTGTGCATTTATGCAACCTACAGTAGTAGGAATACACATTCATCATTTAGTTTTCCTTGCCGTGCAGCTGTGTGTCTTGTTATTGTCAACAACGCATTTCCCAAGGGTGACAAAAGTGAGCAATGTACAGTAAGAATGGGATAAAATTGAGGAGTAGTGGTGAGTACCGTAATTAATTGTGTCATGTATTATTTTGTGTATCTAGTTTAACTATTGTATGGGGGGGTGGGCGGTGGTGGCAGTTTCTGTAGCAGGAGCATGTAATAATACAATTTAAAATAAACTTTCATTTCATTCCGATTGGCA
Source organism: Acipenser oxyrinchus oxyrinchus (assembly GCA_030684275.1). Lineage (NCBI taxonomy): Eukaryota > Metazoa > Chordata > Actinopteri > Acipenseriformes > Acipenseridae > Acipenser > Acipenser oxyrinchus. Next base: position 28,952,341 of record CM060250.1, read on the forward strand.
TGTAGTAATACAATTTAAAATAAACTTTCATTTCATTCCGATTGGCATGTAGTAATACAATTTAAAATAAACTTTCATTTCATTCAGATTGGCGCCTTTGCAGTCGTTCTGAGGTCAGTTTTTTGTTTTGTAAAGTATACATGCATTACCGTACTTTTGGTGTTTTAGACACACTATGTTCCTGACATTGTTAATTTATAATGCCTCAACGTTAATAAAGCAACTACAAGGTAATATAACAGCTACCTCTTAGGATATTTTGACATATCTGATGGACCCCTAGAGCCTATTAAATGGGATATGACAGGCTCTACTGTAGTTTATTTCTATGTCTTGTCTTGTGGAAGTGTAGTAAATGTACATTTCGGTAGCCTTCAGTACCTCGCATTTTTTATTTTTTCCCTGATCTGCCCAAGAGACAATGGACACGTGAAACGTGTCTTGGCTAAAGCCAAAATAAATTTTAAAAAAATCACTACTGTATTTTCATAGGATACAAACTATGACGAATGTGGATAACATATACAGTATGACTTTGATTTTCCTTACCTCGATTACATAGCAAGATCTGTGCCCCTGCCATCTTAACACTATATATAAACTGTCATGCTTTCAATTATCGTTGGACTAAAGTGGGTTACTAAGTTCAACCTCCGAGTTTTAATTTTTTCACCTTTTCTGCATATCTTAAATACAAAACTGACAGGACTGTATAATAGTTTGATTCAGAGTAGTGCATCATTATATTTGTAAGTGTACAAACATCTTTATTAATATAAATATGTATAACTACATATTTATATTAATAAAGATGCTGCAGATCATTTCAGGTTCTTGCTGGATTCAAGTGCTTTGTGGGGTATTTATACAGCCTGCTATATTAATTTTAGTACAATAACTATAACTCCACCAGTTTGAGCGAGCATGAACAATCCATTGACGTCAGACTACCATAACTGCAAACTGCAAGATTGTCTTGTGACACCAGGCCACTCTACCACACATGGTGGTAGCAGTGGGATTAACAGCACCACCAGAGAGTCCGACCAGGAGGAGGACTGCAGGATTTCTTTTTTTTTTAAATTATTTTGCTGGGGATTTTCTTTTCCTTTTTTTGTTTAAATATGGACAACTGGATTTGTGGGAACTGCGACACAGCCCAAATTAAGTGAGATGACAGGCTGGAAGACCTCCTCAGTGGCCTTGAGGAGTAAGGATGGTGCCTTGCATGTGGGGAGTTCAGGCACAAGGTGGTATGCTGCCCCTCCAAGAGGAGGAGCTGCCTGCCCAGAAAGGGGGAGAAAGGGGGCGTCCAGCACCCAGAAGGGGAGAGCCCAGCGTCCAGCGCCCAGAAGGGGAGAGCCCAGTGTCTGGCCCAGAAGGGGCGAGCCAGCGTCCAGAAGGGGAGAGCCAGTGTCCAGCGCCCAGAAGGGGAGAGCCCGAGCATCTGGCGCCCAGAAGAGCGAGCCAGGCGTCCAGAAGGGGAGAGCCCGAGTGTCCAGAAGGGGAGAGCCCGGCGTCCAGCGCCCAGAAGGGGAGAGCCTGGCGCCCAGCGCCCAGAAGGGGAGAGCCCAGCGTCCAGCGCCCAGAAGGGGAGAGCCCGGCGTCCGGCCCAGAAGGGGAGAGCCCGAGGGTCCGGCGCCCAGAAGGGGAGAGCCCGGCGTCCGGCGCCCAGAAGGGGAGTGCCGGCGTCCAGTCAAACTGGGTGATCATGTGACCACAAGGCTGTCGAGTACGGTGTATAATGTGTCAAAATACAGTACAGTTGATGCAGCAATATATAACAAACAAGACAGTTACAAAACAAACAAAACACAACACTCACAATTTCAGTTTCCGTATTATTTTCTCGCTGCTTAGACCCTCACAGGTCGGGAGGGAGATTTACAACCAAGAATCATTGTATTTCTGTCATAGTCACATAGTGACTACATTACCTGTACATCAGTATTTCATTACATTATTTGAAATGCAGTATCCAATATGACAATCATTTCAACTACAAAACTGAGTGAAAAGAACAGAATATGGGTATTCTGTTATACTGTATGATATGTGGAATCGTCTGCTATTATTCTAAATGATAATGCAACACCACTTCATGCTCACGTGAACACCTATTTTTGGACACTGTGTCTTCGTCCTTTGTAACCACACGCTCAAGGCTATTTTTTTTAATGCCTTTGTCAGCATACAAACAGATTACTCAGAAAAGTTTGTCATTGTGAATGTAGTACGGCAATCTTACCCAAAGTCTACTGCCTTCTTGGGGGACTCAGTGGCTTGAGCACCCCAATAAACTTCTTTTTATACATACAAAAATTAACAGAACTTTAAAACACTGACCTGGGAGGAGAATATACTGTGATTCCTGAAATGTATTTTTGTTTACGACTGTAAGTCGCTCTGGATAAGGGCGTCTGCTAAGAAATAAATAATAATAATAATAATAATAATAATAATATAGCAGTGGAACTCGTGGAACACAGACTGAGGGGCCCAAAAGTGATTCCAGGGTTTTGTTTTTACACTGTACAGGCAGCTTCACTGTGCAGTGCTGCTGTGCACGAAGACACATTCAGAGTGCTCAGAAGTGGCATTTACTGTATTGGGTTATGAGAGCTAATCAGTAGCTCATTGACTCTCATAGAGGATACTCCAGGCTTTTTCTTTTAGTTCACAAAGTGACACTATGTGAGTTGCCTGTAAATCATACTGGTAGAAGATTGGCACAACTGGTATGTGGGAAGTTATTACAAAATAACTTCAGATAACATGTTCTTGGCTTCATCTTGAAGCCATCAACGTAAAAACATGTTGTCCAAAATGGTCTTGTGAGTAGCAACAGTTTAATATGTAAAAAGAGTACCAATTAATTCCCATTACAGTAACATAATGTCAGGAATTCAAACATGTGGGTTTTAAAAAGTATGACCGGTCAAGTACTGATCAAGATGGTACTTCAGGTAAACAAAACTCTGCAGTTATGGAAATCAATCCTCAACAAGAACATGAATATCACAATTTAGCCAACCTGCAGTTAAAGTAGGACATGTCTGCTCGAGCTGTAATCCTGTGCAGCTCAGAACAGTCAAAAGCTCATTGTAAATGTAACCCATAGCTGCTCTTTTTTCATAGCATAGTACATCTTATATGGAGTCTGTTTGTCCACCCAACTGTCTTTCTGTATGTTATTGTAGATGTTTGCCTATACTGTATCTAGAGAACTGCTTCTCCAATTGTGATGGAACTTGAAACAAGGTATTGAGTTGATCATAATCCTGGGTTGTGTGGAATCTGTCTGGCTGCCTGTCCGACTGCCTTGTCAGAATTTGATGAAACTTGCTCAGGACATTCAGTGTTTATATTCTCAAGGTGTATGGAGCTTGTCTGTCCGACCATCTGCCTGTATGTCACACTTACGTTTTGCATAGATCTAGAGAACTGCTTTTCCATTTGTGATGAAATTTGATCTGGACATACTGTACTTTAGCACATGCTTTTGTGTGTCAGAATCTGGACTATTGGCCTATGTGAAGGCATCGTTCTTTCTTTCTGTATGTCAAACCTACAGATAGCTAGTTTTGAATTCACAGCCTTGACATGGCATGGATGTCTTAGCAGATAGTAGGCCTAAACAGACATTACTTCATACAGTAGTGTAGCAAGAGACTGGCCCTGTGTATCGAACAGCGTTTCCATTCAGGAAGAGTTCAGCACTTCACACCCCCTCCTCCCTGGGTGAATAACATCCCAGATAAGAAGCACAAGCTAAACAATTCAGGTCAGGCAACAGAAAAGCAACTTCTCCACCAGTAATCGAGTCATGGACTCTTTCAAGACTGATGAACGCAGTCAGCTGTGCCCGAGGGGCTGTTGTTGTGCTGTGCTGATTTTCACGTCTGACTTCCTGCCCCCGTGCAGTGCTAGCCTGTCCGTTTCCTTGTGTCGTGGTGCATTGGGTCTCTTACTGTGCTGGATCTATGCCATACAGTACTGTATAAGAAATTAATTCGCTTTTGGCATTCACAGCCTGGATCCCACTGCTTTCTGTCTGACAGTGGCATGTTGCTAATCAGTGTGGGACAGTTTTTCACACCCAGCACATTTTTTAACTCTGATCTCAGATGCATTATTTCTAGTGTTTAGTGTTTTTTTTTTTTTTTTTTTTTTTAAGCTTCATTTTATCCAAAGCACCTCTGACTTCTCTGAAATGGGTTCAGATATGTTGATGGAAATAAAAAATGTGTACACCTCCAACCTTAACCCTTTCTAATACCAATTGTATTCAGGTTTTATCACTGGAACCTTTTGAACCCTGTTGTAAAGTGTATCTAGTGTTGCATTTATCCCAAAGGAATTGTCATATTTTAAACTTTAAAGTATACGCCAACTGCAACCGGTTGTCTGTTGCATATCAGTCTAGAAACGTTGCAAATACTAAAACAAAACACATTTTATCGAACATGAAAAATGTGTGTCTTTCAAGATACACATTTATTTATGCCTATTCAATAATATCTTCAATAGTTGTTGTATTTTTAACTCATTCCTCAGTATGAGGATAAACAGCAGCTGCAGTCCTTGCGATGAAAGCTTAATCTGTGAGGAATCCTGCCTCTTTTTGAAGTTTGTAACCTGTAACCCTGCTGTATCACAGACTTCTTTCCACTGTATTTATTTTTTTGTAGTGACCTTTTATATTGTACTGCACCGGTTCTTGCACCCACCACTTCTCGTTATCAAACTCATTATCATCTTGCTGAGACACCTTCGTTGGGTATTCAGTGAGAGAGGAGCAAAATAAACGTGCTGCAAAGAGGAAGGGATTGCAAACAATTTGACCAGGTGCTATTGTAAGGAAACTAGGATTGGTACTATAGACAAGGAGAAATGCAGTCAGAGATGGGTAGTAGAATACCATTTTAAACTAAAGCTGAGGGAACATGAAGCCACTTTGTGATTTGGAACTGTCTGTCTTTTCCAGATTTCTTTAGCAATATCTAGAACAGGATACCACAGGGCTATCTACCATAAAGCAATTCAAATGGGGGGAAAACCCCGTGGATGACTGGGGTACTTCCCTGATTGCAAACATTAGGTATGGTAGCAAGGTGTCCCAGTTCCTCACATCCTTACGTATTACTTTCCGTAACATGTGTTTTAATGTTTTGTAAAATGTTTCCACTAAACCGTCTGTTTGTGGGTGGTAAACTGATGTTGGGATAGGTTTGATTCTTAACAATTCACACAGGTCTTTCATTAAATTGGAAACGAATGATGTACCCTAGTTAAAATGTATTTTGGTATCCCTACTCTAGAAAAGACTTGAACCAATTCCTTTGTAATGGTTTTTGAAGCAGTATTCCTTAAGGGAATTACTTCAGGGTATCGGGTCGCATAATCCACAATAACTAAGATACAGTACCTTGCAAAAGTATTCAGACCCCTGACCAATTCTCTCATATTACTGAATTACAAATGGTACATTGAAATTTCGTTCTGTTTGATATTTTATTTTAAAACGCTGAATCTCAAAATCAATTATTGTAAGGTGACACTGGTTTTATGTTGGGAAATATTTTTAAGAAAAATAAAAAACTGAAATATCTTGCTTGCATAAGTATTCAACCCCCACACATTAATATTTGGTAGAGCCACCTGTCACTGCAATAACAGCTTTAAGTCTTTTGGGGTAAGTATGTACTAGCTTTGCACACAGTGTTGGAGTGATTTTGGCCCATTCTTCTTGGCAGATTTGCTCCAGGTTGTTCAGGTTGGTTGGACGACGCCTGTGGACGGCAATTTTTAAATAGTGCCACAGATTCTCAATGGGATTGAGATCAGGACTTTGACTGGGCCACTGCAGGACATTCACCTTTTTGTTCTTGAGCCACTCCAATGTTGCTTTGGCCTTGTGTTTGGGATCATTGTCCTGCTGAAAGGTGAATTTCCTCCCAAGCTTCAGTTTTTTAGCAGACTGAAGCAGGTTCTCTTGCAGTATTTCCCTGTATTTTGCTCCATCCATTCTTCCTTCAATTTTAACAAGATGCCCAGTCCCTACTGATGAGAAGCATCCCCACAGCATGATGCTGCCACCACCATACTTCACTGTAGGGATGGTGTGTCTTGAGGCATGGGCAGTGTTAGGTTTGCGCCACACATCGCGCTTTGAGTTTTGGCCAAAAAGCTCTATCTTGGTCTCATCTGACCACAAAACCTTTTTCCCACATCGCAGCTGGGTCACTCTCATGCTTTCTGGCAAACTCCAGACGTGCTTTCAGATGGTACTTTTTGAGTAACGCCACCCTCCCATACAGGCCAGTGTTATGCAGAGCTCTTGATATGGTTGACTGGTGCACCATTACTCCACTCCCAGCCACTGAACTCTATAGCTCTTTCAAAGTGATTGTTAGCCTCTCTGTGGCTTCTCTCACAAGTCTCCTTCTTGTTTGAGCGCTGAGTTTTGAGGGGCGGCCTTTTCTTGGCAGTGCCTGGGTGGTGTGATGCAGTTTCCACTTCCTGATTATTGATCCAACTGTGCTCACTGGGATATCCAGACACTTGGATATTATTTTGAACCCTTTCCCTAATCTATGCATTTGTATTACTTTATCTCTAACTTCTGTAGAATGCTCTTGGTCTTCATTTTCCTTCAGATTCACAGCCTGACCAATGATCCTTCAACAGTGGGGTTTTTATCCAGAAAATGTGACACAGGTGGAGTGTCACATTAATGGTTCACAGGTGGAGGCTAATGGTAAGGTAATTGTGTCCTCGTTAGGGCAATTTCTTTCATCGGTGTAAACTGGGAGCTGCCACAGCACAGGGGTTGAATTCTTATGCAAGCAAGATATTTGTTTTTTATTTCTTAAAAATATTTCCCAACATAAAACCAATGTCCAATATAGGTGGCTGTGTGGTCCAGTGGTTAAAGAAAAGGGCTTGTAACCAGGAGGTCCCCGGTTCAAATCCCACTTCAGCCACTGACTCATTGTGTGACCCTGAGCAAGTCACTTAACCTCCTTGTGCTCCGTCTTTCGGGTGAGACGTAATTGTAAGTGACTCTGCAGCTGATGCATAGTTCACACACCCTAGTCTCTGTAAGTCGCCTTGGATAAAAGCGTCTGCTAAATAAACAAATAATAATAATGTCACCTTACAATAATTGATTTTGAGTTTCAGTGTTTTAAAATAAAATATCAAACAGAACGAAATTTCAATGTACCATTTGTAATTCAGTAATATGAGAGAATTGGTCAGGGGTCTGAATACTTTTGCAAGGCACTGTATATATTAAAGCCCCGGGCAGACCTTGTTAGTGGCCCTACCAAGTCAATGGTGATCCGGTCAAATGTGCGGGGGCTTGTTAATTGGCACTCTGGGCAGGAGGTGCATTAGCGTTCAACCTCCTTATCTATTCCTAACCAAAAAATCATTTTAATATTCATTGAGTGGTCTTCTCCACTCCTAAATGAGACACAGATAAGTGACTATGGGCCAGCTGCAGTACCATGAGCCTGTGTGTTTGCGGCACCAGCAACTGCTCCGTCTCCACCTCATCGCGGTGAGTGACCCGATACAAAAGCTCAGTTTTTTATTATATAATAGTTCCCCATTCCACAGTAATACTGAGTCTGGTAGCTTTGGGACCACCCCCAACCCGCACCTCACACACCTTTTTGTGGGACTCGATCATTACTTTACAGGTTGGGTAGAAATTCACAACCCCATGCACACAGGTAATACCGGTTTTCAGATTATGTTCCAATTGACTGGGTTTCACGAAATTAGTTGAAACCAGTGAAATTGCACTGCCCGCATCGCTGAGAGACATTCCCATTTACCTTCACAGGTATCATAAACCTGTGCATTGCTACAGCAACATGTACCAGGTTTACCACCCCACAATTCTATTCATTAAACCCCACATTGCATTACATTGCCTCAGCTCATTTGGGCACTGTACCAATATATGCCCAAACTCGTTACAGTGGAAACACTGATGGTTATTGTACCTCTCAGTTATCATGGTCTCTAACAGACCACCCCCTTTAACCCCAGTCCTTTCACGGTTTGGGACCATTCTTCTACGCCCTCTCTCTCCCAGTTTGTCATACCTGGATTCCTGTAGATCCGGTCCTTCGGGCTGGGGGGTCGCCAGTTGCTCCGGGAAGATATGGTGTTGGCTTGCAGGCCAGTTCATCAGCTGCCAGCTGTCGCTCCACAAGCGCCACAGACTCATCCAAGGTTTCTGGGTCTCCTTGGCCCACCCATTTTCTGAGTGCTGGTGGCATAGCTCTGAAAAAGCGATCCATCACCTGGCTCTCAACCACCCTGGTAGCAGTGTTGCATTCTGGTTGTAGCCACCGCCTAGCTAGGTGGATGAGGTCGAACATTTGTGCCTGTTCCTCCTTATATTTCCACGCATTGAGACTTTGGGCTCTTATGGCTGAGGTCGCCCCTGCTTGTGCCAGGATCTGCTTTTAGCTGGTCATAATCCTCAGCCTACATGTGGGCACGTATAGCGTTATATTTTTCAGAACCCCGCTACTCACTGTTTAAACAAGCGTTCTGCAATTTAATTGGGCAAGGGAAAATCATCCAACCTACATTGTATCCAGTTTGCTAAAGAAGGTGAGAATGAAACAGTGGACAGTCGAAAGGTGACAAAACAAACCAGCTAAAAGTGGTCCTAGACAGGAGGCTGCTGCTGCTGCTGCTGTTTGGAGAGAGGTGGTTACCTTCTGAATACCCATGTGACACTGCCAGCAAAGCTTTCATTAGTACTGTAAGTCACACTGCTTCAGTCAGGTCAAGTTGATAGATTACTGTTTCATTGACACAGAAGAAATGGGCTGATTTATTGCTGACAAAGGCTACATTATTGTACAGTCTTAATATTAAGCAAATATTGACATCAGTTTTTAGGTCAGAATAAAGATTTATTGAATTCTCTTTGTTTGTTAGTATCCACCTGTACTACGACTTCAGTGAATTTTAAGAATGACCGAAAACTGTTTTTTAAAGTGTGTGTGTGTGTGTGTGTGTGTGTGTGTGTGTGTGTGTGTGTGTGTGTGTGTGTGTGTGTGTGTGTGTGTATGCATGTATGTGTGTGTTTTGGATATAGTAAAAATGTACGGTTTCAGTTTGGTACTGCATATCAAATGGAAGCAGGTGACATGAAAACAGAAGCACGCACTTTTGAGCCACTAAAATGTTGGAAAACTACAGCACCTTTCCAGAGAATTAAATAAATAAGATAAACACACCAAGATTCCTTTTTTTTTTTTTTTTTTGCTTTTTATTTAAAATTCAGATTGCTTACCTTCGACCACAGGCCCTCTGTCCTTGCTGTCAGGAGTCAGTAGGCTTACTGCTCTATCAAACAGAACATGAGAAATAGAATAAACAAACAGCATTTTTTTTTTTTTAACAACTGTTACATTAATCAGCGTGTGCAGTATTTGCAGTGCAGTGTTTGAGAATTGGGTATATGTTCACATTTTAATGTTTTAAAATCAGTTAGGGGATCTAGGTACGGGTCCATGACAATTCATCCCTGTTACTAGGTGGACATATTTTAAGTCCTAATACAAGAATCATTTGGGTATACTTTTAAGATGGTGTAACAACATTGAAATTATTGATTGTTCATTTCAGCATGCTAGTGTCGTTGATGGCGCTGTTTTTTAGTGGTTCACTTAGAGCGCGGGTTCTTTATGAACGTAATATTTCAGCACTTGATAACAGACTGCTAGAAAAACTTGTTTTGTCATGGGCTTTGTTAAAATAAGGGGTTTATTGATTTGTGAAGTTAAGTCCATTCAGTTATTAAATACATTAAATATAGTGTTACATGGTCCACTATCTTTAACATATACCCACATTTTGACTCCAAATATGTCCACCTAGTAAGAGAGATGAGTTGTCGCGCACCCTCTAGGTACTATACTGTATAGTGGTGGGACACACATTGATTTTTTAGGAATATTCTGTCAAAATGTCAACAGATCATTTGGAAATAAAAGTATAATTCCTACCACAGTAACCAAAAGAAATCTGTCAAAAGAAACATGGTACCTCATCAGATTATCTGTTTAAGAAGGGAGAGCAGGTTTCATTCGACTAGGAAGAAAAATTAGTTAATTCTGTAGGGTGGTGCAAAACTTTTGGCCATAGCTTAAGGTAGTGTATTACTAATGCATGAAATGTTAACATGGCTTATCGTTGCTCTTTCCAGGTTTTCTCAAACAATGACGAGGCACCTATTAACAAGAAGCTTCCAAAAGAACTCCTACTTAGGTGAGTTGAGAATCCTCATAATGCTTTGTAAAGAAAGACATTCAATTTGGGTTGCTCAGAAGTATTGAAACAGTGGCTTGTAGTTGTGTAGTAAAGACCCAGCTCAAGCTGTCAGATCGGAGTTTAGAATGTAGAATGTAGAATATAGAACGGTAGGATTTTTTTCATGTACAATGCAATAAAAGTGTCAGGTTATCAGGTTAGGAGGCTGTGTGGTCCAGTGGTTAAAGAAAAGGGCTTGTAACCAGGAGGTCCCCGGTTCAAATCCCACCTCAGCCACTGACTCATTGTGTGACCCTGAGCAAGTCACTTCACCTCCTTGTGCTCCGTCTTTCGGGTGAGACGTAATTGTAAGTGACTCTGCAGCTGCTGCATAGTTCACACACCCTAGTCTCTGTAAGTCGCCTTGGATAAAGGCGTCTGCTAAATAAACAAATAATAATAATCCAGAAATGTAATTATCTTCCAAACTAGCACACATAATGTCAAATATAAACCTGAAAGATCCAAATAAAAACTAAATTACATAGAAATGCATTGCTTGCAGTATATCACCATTCAACAGTAATCTCTGTTGCTGCACAATAAATAATTTCATGTTTGTGCCACACTTCCTCTGGACTTGAAAAACGAAAGGTGGAACAGCTTGCGGTTGCTATGGAAATGTTGCCCTATGATCATGTAAATATACTGGTAATTATATTTTAATGAAATTTAATAGATTTTCAAGCAGTTTAAAGGGACAGCAGTTTTTTCAACCTAAACATTGGTCAACCTCAGACACTCAGTCTACGGTAGTTACTTTTGTCTAATCTAGCCCCCCAGTTTGCAACTGCTTTGCTAATGGATGTTCATTGTGCTTTCAGTCTGAGGCCATTTAAAATGCCCAATTTTGTTTTCTTTTTACTTTGGAACTCACCCAGACTGAAGAGCCCCACAGTGATTCCAGGGTTGTGGCTCTATTCCAGGTCACATGTGGTTTGAGTGACACTGTACAGGCTGCCTCTTCAGAGTGCTCAGAAGTGGCATTTGCTGTATTAAGCTATGAGAGCTAATCAATAGCTCATTGACTGTCATAGAGCATACTCAATGCTTTTTCTTTTAGTTCACAGTGAAGAAAAGTGGCACTGCGAGTTGCCTGTAAATCACACTGCTAGAAGATTGTCTCAACTGGACGTGTTTATTATTCCCCCACTGGGGACGCATAGTAGGGATATAGTAGAAGCGTACATACTGTAAGCACATATGTGTGTATGTCACACTTTAGAGCAGGGGTGCCCAATCCTGGTCCTGGAGGGCCAAAGTCCCTCCTGGCTTTTGTTGCAACTGTGCCCTAAATGACTTAATTGGACCAATCAAGCCCTTATTAGAAGCTTAATTGGTCCAATTAATCAATTTTGTGTACAGTTTGAACAAAAACCAGGAGGGCATCGGCCCACCAGGACCAGGATTGGGCACCCCTGCTTTAGAGTTTTACAGATATCTAGAGAACATCTCAGCCAGTTGTGATGATATTTGCCAGGAATAGTTATTGATAGTATCAGAGTCTAGGAGTCTATTTGGATGCTGTGTCTGTCTGTGCCTGTCTCCTGATGTGTGCATTCCAGCTATGGCCAACGGTTTTGCATCACCTAGAATTTTAAGATTGAGACCTCATTTAAAAAAAATATATGAACATAATTTAGATATTTTATTTACCATCATATAATGAAAGAAACTACAAAACAATATCGCAAAAGTCTACCGGAAGCCATAATGGTAGTACAATATTTCATGTTAGATTTTTTTAAATGTCACGTTTTTCCAGTTTGATCAGTTTTTCATTAAGTATATGGAAAACTACAATGCGGTATGTAATTCAGTATGTTAATGTAACATTATTCAGCAGGTTTTATTCAACCTTTATAAAGCAAAGTTAGTTCATTTTATAGGGTGATGCAAAACCTTTGGCTGTAGAAACCACTAATGCTGCACAAAACTAGGCATGGCAGGTGTGGGAGGCTTTGCAGATTGTGTTTTTTTTGTTATTGCTTGTTTCTGGATACTCCGTACAAATCATTTACCCACACATCTACTGGATTTCAATTTCCCAGCCAATCACCAGTAAATGCATTATAATGTATTGTAGTTACACTATACTGTATTTTTGTAGGGTTCCTTAGATTTTGGTCTAGATTTGGAAGGTAGTTTCTGGACAGAAATGATTGAAGGTTAAGGGGTTAGGTACTGTAAAAGGTGTGTAGGTTATCCGCTGATAGCTCGGGAGAAACGTGGAAGTGTAGTTCAAAACGCTGACCAGGCGCTTACTGTTTGTTTACAAAGGCAAACAAAAAAAGGAAAAACCATGTGACACTACCGACAGTAGTGGGTCATGGACGAGATCGTATTTATCAAGACAGAACAGAAAATACACAAAATGCAAAATAAAACGCTGTGAAAAACAGAACTGCAAACAAAAGGTGCAGTGAAGATGACTCCCGTTGCTCCCGCTATACAGGGAGGTCCCGCTGACAAATCTCACTGTACTTTGTGGGATATAAAATAATCCTTGCTCAGGATAATAATTAATACCCAGATGGAGGTCGGAGGTTTTTGGTTTCTTCGGTTTGAAAGTGACAGATTTGTTGTCCGGGTAGACACTTTGCCAGGATATGGAGGCTGTGTGGTCCAGTGATTAAAGAAAAGGGCTTGTAACCAGGAGGTCCCCGGTTCAAATCCCACCTCAGCCACTGACTCATTGTGTGACCCTGAGCAAGTCACTTAACCTCCTTGTGCTCCGTCTTTCGGGTGAGATGTAATTGTAAGTGACACTGCAGCTGATGCATAGTTCACACACCCTAGTCTCTGTAAGTCGCCTTGGATAAAGGCATCTGCTAAATAAACAAATAATAATAATAATAATATGCCCACCAGCTGGTCATGGAACCCTAGCCGTCTAGTCCTCATCTGCAAAACTCTTGGACGGAGCGCCTGACTCTCTAATAAAGCTGAACGTAAAATCAAACAAAACACAAAAACATTCATGTTTTATGAGCAGGGCCTGTTTGAGGTGAGTGTTTATATAGTGAAGGTGAATGTCCACCCTCTATTGATTTGTTTGAAGTGTTTGTTTTGGCTCCTGTGCCTTTTCTGTTTCTTTTGTTTTTGTTTGTTAATAAAAGTGTGCATTGCATTTAACTGCAGCTTCTGTTTCTGGGTTTCCTTCCTGCCAGGTAACAAGCCTTGGCCACCACGCTACCCTTTCACACCATAAGACATCATTTATTGCTTAATTCACAAAGAGAACTTTATAGCAGCTATGATTAAAAAAAGGGGAAAACTCTATGCAATAGATTTAAATGTAGTTTTGTCCTAATTTTTAAGGCCAACATTTGTTATAAGGGGTTAAGTTATCCAGTTAAATACATGAGGAAAGATCAACCTACTAAAAACAGCAGATCAGTAAAAGGAAATCTAATCTACTAATAGGTATAGTGATGCCCATTTGAATTATTATTCCGTATAAGACAAGTATTTAATTATAGTTCTCCTAGGTTAGTCTTTTTCTGCTTGCTCTGAAAGATGTACCTAAAGGCTCTCAGGTGTATGTGTTGATTTTGGCTTAACACATTGCTTCAGGAGTATACTGGGCAGCTTCTCATCTAATGTTTTCTGTTACATCTATAAAGAGAGCAGTGTTAAAGGTGTGGTCTGTAAGGTTTTACAAATAATTTACCCTTTATCAGCTTCAATACCCTTTTTCCTGTTTACTTGAACACATTTTCTTACCTTCGAAAGGTCTCTGAGGGTGCAAAACTGTAGGGTAGATTTCTCTTCCATTTTTGTGGGAATTCCCCTGGCTTTCTTTGCCGATGGAAAGAAGTTTTTTAAAGAGTTTACCAGTCATATGGATTAAGCTCAGACAAGGCAAGATCAAGCCGAACCCACAAGGCATTGAAACTTTCTGAAAACGTGAGATAATTTGCATTCTTATACGCCTACGGAGCTGTGATATTTGCATTACTCTGTGCTCAAAAGGGAAATCTTCTTCCACAGTTCTGAGGATTTATGAAGACATATTGCAACCGACGCTCAAACTGACCAATTAATCACTGTGATTCTGCAGGGTGGTTTAATGCCGGTATACATTATGTTGGAAGTGACCAGAGATTAATTTAATTTACAAGTTTGTTTGGTTTTTTTTTTGTTCTCCCTGAAGATGCCTTAGAACAGTCACTTCTGTGGCTAGCATAATTCCAGGAAGCTAATCATGCTTTGTCCCACCAGCCTGCTCAATTGAATTGATTCAAGTTCTGTTTTTTTTTGTATTGTTATAATTTAGCACTAATCAGAATAAATGGTTATTAAAGGTAGGTTTCCAGTCTGCTGCATGCCTGTGCTCCGGAAACTTCAAGTTAGCTCAAGAAATACTAAAAGTAACATGCAAGCCTTTTACAGAGTCTCTTACCGTTAGAAAGACACTTGGGCTGATCTAGCCTATGATGCATATATCTATGGCAGGCAACAGTAACCAAAGAGCAACTCCTGCACTCCGGTAACCAGCTCCTTTACACACAAAAAAACACAGTATTTGCATAATTGAAATAAAAAAAACAGTCCGAATGAATGCAAACATTATACAAACGTAAAGGAACAGTACAAAGCTGAATATAATGAAATCTGAAATGACTTGCTCTTAAGTGTGATTGTAGCTTTTAGCTTTGCGTGTGTGTGAGGGGCGATATGTATGTCCGGTTTCAGTGGAATTGTTTTCGACTAGTACAGTACACCACAGGCATTCGGTTGTGTTACAGACCATAAAGTACAGTAACTCTGACCTCTTTCTTAAGCTAAAGCTAATGTACCGAGCATCAAAAGAAACTTATCACTATTATAACACATTTATTTAAAAAAAAAAAAGGTATATAAATGATGGACATTGACAAAATGTTTTTGGTTTCTTTTTAATAACTCGATCATTCATCTAACCATGACATGTTTGAGTGACTATGACTGAAGCATATGCACTTAATCGCTTAATTAGTAAGACAGTTTATTGGACACTGGCTATGGTGTGATTTCAGCTGTTGAATTGCAAGTTTGAATAAAAGCAATAAAGAAAATCACAAAAAAAAAAACAATATGCCACGTCTTTCAAGAGAGCAGCGCTTTTATGCAATCGGCATGTTGGAGGCTGGACTAGAGCAGTGTACTGTGGCTCGCCGTCTTGGGTGCTCACAGCCAGCAATTTCAAACCTGGCGAGACGGTATAACCAGACACACTCTGTCAATGACAGGCCACGAACTGGGAGACCAAGAGTCACAAAACCTGCCCGAGATCGACAGATCATTCTGCAGCATCTTCGTGATGTCAGTTGTTAATCAGCACAATAAAAAGTCACTGCACCTGCTCTAAAACAGAGTTTGTCATTTTTCGATCACATCTAGTGAATTTTATCCAACTATAAGTGATACGTTTCTTTTGATGCTCAAATATGTGATAAGTTTCTTTTGATGCTCAGTATATTTGTGTTACAATGTTTGTGAGACAGTTGAATGAACTCATCCAATGTAGTGAAAGAATTTAGAACGTTGTTGATTTGAATCTGAAACCTTGTCAAAATGTCACATAGCAAATTAAATTGAGCAGAAGCGTAATAAAATAAAAAAAAATAAAAAACTACTAAAAATAGAAGCTATTTTTGCTTCTTCGTTTAACCAATTAATTTATTTTCAACCCTGTTCTGAGGTTTTATTTACCGTAGAAGTACACTAAAACATGTTATAAGAAAATATTTGTGTTCTGTCTTTACTGGTGGTTTTAATGAACCTTCAATTCCACACATTGTATAGAAGACTTGTTTAAACCTGTCTCTCTGTTGACAGGAGTCTGGACACCTAAGTCAATTATTAGATATTCTCCTCTTTATTGGCATGCAAGGCAAGCCTACAAAATAACACCCTTCCTGTGCCACAGTACATTGATGCTTTTTCTTTTCTTACACCCTATCAGCACTTTCTGTACAAGTTTGCATAAAGATTTGCTCGCTGATCAGAAACGTGTTATGAAAATAGATTGCTGCACAGCAAACATGGCAAACCGTTCTGTTTGTCTATTGTTAGGGATGAAACGGGGATCATCATCATTGCTTTTAATCGGCTGTGGAGTTTTACAGTATTTACACCACATGCCACCTGCTATTTATTAGACATCCTTCAGAATCTAGGAAATCTGAGCAAATAAAGTGGTAATGAAGCAGTAAACAGCTTGTCACCACTGTAAATCCCTATAGACATGTGTGGATGTATTCTTTTTAGTATATGGGCCAAATCTCATCAACAGCATTTTCGCTGCAACCACCTGTAAAATTGTGTTAAGTTTAACCACATAAAGCATCAAATTAAAGATTTTAGTGACTTGAAACACATTGTTTTGCATGTTAGACCCTTTTTATTTTGACATTTTGCTGTCTGGTGCATTCCTACCACAAGTAATGGGCTCCCAATAAGTTTACCAAACAAGGGTTCTGAGTTGGGTTCATAAGCAATAAATGGCGCCACCCTTCGTTGTTTGTCGTTTTGGTGTAGCCTACCACTGATTTTGTGAGCTGACTTGCTTCTTAAAATCATTTGCATTAGCATCAGCTATTCAGGCACAGCATGATATCTGGTAAATAAGCACAATGATCAGTAGGAGGGGTTGAAAACATTTTTGAATAACTGTTCATAGGGTGGGAGGGCCCGGAGATAACCATGGGCTTTTTGGTTGTGGCCAGCCAATAACAGTTTAGCAGGGGAAAGCTCCACCATGGATAGGTTAGAGACACTGCAGAGTTGACCACGATGAACCGAGGCTTGTGAGTCTGAAGGAGCCACACAATTCTTCATTGGGTTGACCGACAAAGCCACACCGATGACGGACTTCGAAGTTATATCTTAATTGCTCCTGATGCTGTTGTCACTCACTTTTCAAAAGCAATAAACTCCCCACTCCATTGTTAAATTGACAGACCAAGCCTGTTCCTCCGAGGGCCTGAGCTACAATCCATTGATGTGCTCCTACACTAGAAGCAGCTTGGCACTAGTGAGTGACAGTACAGTAGGCGTGTTTATCATTTCTCAGTGCTGCTGCAGCTTGTAGATAGATGAGAGGTCCCCCCCAAAGAGCTCTCGTAAAAGAACACACACCACAGCCCTGTTAACCAACTCATGCTGACATTCGGTACAAACAGACTAGCCAGGAGTTTGAATCCTTTTCTGTGTTGGTCTTTCTGTGACAGGCTTCTTGGATCAAAACTAGAGGGTCAGACCATTTCCAGATCTCTCCTGTGTATTTGTCTTGCTATTTGTTTATGTTGTGAGAAGATTAATTTCTAGGGAGGCTCTCTCTGTTGATGGATTGGGGAAGGGAAACTTGTGCTGCGCTAACACTTTCAGAATTTTGAATTTGAATGTTGGATTGCTTTTAGTTTCTTAACCCTTACACTTCTATATTTCAGTTTTACACAAACTGCAGTAAATGTAACTGAACTGTTTACACTTAAACTTAAATGTTTGAAGCAAATTTACAAAGAAGCATGAGCTAAGGACCAACTGATGCAAATTAAAAAAGAAAAAGCTGACAATCAGATATTGTGTTACTAAACTAATATTGAGAGCGAGAGAGAAATGTCTAGAACGGAGCCAGCCTGGGACAGGTCCAGTACATATGTACTGGGGCAGGTTCTTGTTTATACCAGTCACAGGTGGGATCTGAGTAGATTTTAGGCAATCTGACCTTAGACAAATGTAGACCATGTACAATTCTGAATTGTATTAGGCCCATGTTGGGCGCAAATTGATGATGTGTATTCTACTGAGTATGGATTCCTACACTTCATCCAGAAACTCAAGGCCTATATCCTGCTCCCATGCAGTTTTTTTATCATGCAAAGACATCATGCCTTTTGTTTTTGTAAAGTGTTTTGTTTGTGTTCAAACCTTTTATTTATGATAAATGCGCGACTAGCGTTTCAACCCGTGGTATTAGTGTCTGTCTCTTCCTGGTCTGACATCGCCACCACATATGGTGTCGTAAAGTGGGAAACAACGCCTCCACGTACGCAGGCCAGGAGAACTACTGCGGGTACAATTTTTTAGTTTATTTTTGAAAATTGGTTGTTTTGTGGAAATAAAATAAAATGGGCCAGGGAAAAGGACTGGAGGGGTGGTACTGCGGGAAGAAAAACTGAGTCATTGTCATCAAATGACTCAACTCGACTCGAGTCTCTGCTCAAAAGACTCGATTTGACTTGAGTGCCAGCCCAAAAGTCTCCACTTGACTCATATTCTTTTATGATTAAAAGAAATTACACAATCAGTTTCGTTTTCAATAACCACATCCCTTCTTCTGATGCGTACAAGCCCTGCCTCTTTCTAAGTGAGAGGAACACGTGACAACATAGAGACAGAGAGAAGAGCATCAGCAGCATGGAAGGTAAATCTAGAGTACCTGCGCTCGTCGAGGTTGCAAAAACTATGGAGTAGACCGGGAGAGAAATAAGCAGTCGACATCCTGCCGGCACTGAGAAATGCCAAACTAAAGTAAACTGTGTCTAAAATAACTTAAATGTTTTTGGTCTTTTTTTTAATTTTTATTATTTCTTACCAGTCACTACTTATTTGGTGGGGGGTTTGAGTTTTCCCATTAGCCTGTTTATTTTGTATGCTGATTTTTCTCTTCAACTTAACCCATAAAGTGCCTATATATGTATTTGCAGATTACGTTGAAAGATTCCCACATACTTTGCTTTAAACTGAACATTTGCAGAACAAACAGTAGCAGTAAACTGCCCTTGTGAAATGTGCCTTGGCCTCCCTGCAGCTTCCCTGTGAAGGCCCAGTTTGTTCTAGCTTGTTTGCTCCTGCGTCGATCCTTTGCAGGGACAAAGGGATACATGTCTGAACTTGCCCTTTACTGTTCCACGGCAGATATATCCTAATGGAAGGTGCTTTTAAAGAATATAATCAATCCAGCACACACACAGTATTGTAAAGACATGGAGCTCAGTGGCGCCAGGGGAGATCTCCATTGTCAAGTGGCTTCACTTTTTTTTACTATTATTAACCCCTACTGCTGGAATCCTCTGATTCTGATACCTGGAGTGAAACGATAAGAAACTAGAATAATGTACTGTATTCTGGTATATCATGCATAATAATGTATACCTGCAGCCATTACTTTACACAGATAGAATTGTCATAGCATCTGCACTTTTCTTTGCTAAAGATAACGTAATTCCTTGAAAATGAATAACAACCAAGTTTGTTCCTATCTGTCTCTTATTGGATCGTCTGTTATACTCCTGCGTCGAGAGAGGCAAAAACAGAAGCCTTTTTTATGGTTCTCAGATTTACTTCAAATGTCATAGGAACAAGAACGAAATTAGTACTTTAAACCCTGTTTACACTAACCACTTTGAAGCCGGTTTTGAGGTGGCTTAGCTCTTAGCACGCTATTTTTTTGTAGCATAAAGGCAGACTTTCTAATTCCTGCTGTCTCAAAAGTGGCCTGCTCCAGATGTGTGGGGGTTGAATACTTTTGCAAGCAAGATATTTCAGTTTTTTATTTTTCTTAAAAATATTTCCCAACATAAAACCAATGTCACCTTGCAATAATTGATTTTGAGTTTCAGTGTTTTAAAATAAAATATCAAACCGAACAAAATTTCAATGTACCATTTGTAATTCAGTAATATGAAAGAATTGGTCAGGGGTCTGAATACTTTTGCAAGGCACTGTGTGTGTATGTGTATATATATATATATATATATAATTTTTTTTATGTATGCATGTAATATAAATGGGAGAAATAAATACGTGGAGAAAAACTTTTTTTTGGGGTCAATATCTGCACTTCACTTCAGTAATGTATACTGGTAACTATACAGATGTATACAGATAGAAATGTGTACTCATGCATGGTCTGTGCTTTTTCAAATCCCTTAGGTTGTAGCTAATCAGAAAAAAAAAAGAAAAAAAAGAAAAACAGTTGTTTGTTAATGATCAAGTAAGGGCCATGTTAACTATGAAGCTGTTTTTAATATAAACTCATGAAAATCTCACATACCTTGACAAGCAGCATGTTGGTATTTTTGCCGTCATTAGCTTGTACTGGAGCCTTACCCTCAACACTTGTCAATGCCTCTTCCACTGCAGCTATATGACACTGTGTTACAGGGTTTGTGTGTGTGGCAGTTCCCCTGCCCAGCTCATGAGTGATGTAAGAAAATAAACTGTTTCAACAGAAGCTATGCAATACATAACCAAGCAAAAAAAAGAATAAAAAAATTCTATATGTAATAATCCCCACCTCACCACTTTGCAGTCTTTCAAAAACAAAGAGTAACCATGAAAAAGCCTTGCCTGCTCTATTTAACTGATCTTTTCTTGATCTTGCTATGTGAGGTAGGCAAGCCCACACAAACACTTTATAAACGTGACAAGGGTAAGAATTAACTTCATGATCAAAAATTTTGAATACAAATTTAGCAAATCAGCCAGGTAACAGGATGTCTTCTGACAGCCCATGACTTTCCACAGCTTTTTGGCCAACCAGGTATAAAGTTATACACCAGTATGCACTGATTTACGTATCGCAGGTTTTTGTTTTTTTTGTTTTTTTGTATTATTATTTTGAACTTTTAAGTTTTAAATCACACAACACCTTAAATGGAACCCATTCACTTTCAATGCTTTCCTTCATGCCCCTCTGATAGTGCTGGGCAATAAAGCATTACAGTCATTTAATTACAGAAGACTTGATAACCAGTGACTGCAGCAGGTTAGAAAAGAATGACCCTTATTGATGCTCTTCAATCCGAACTGCTGGGATTTACAAGGACATAGCAGGAATGTCCCATTACTGTGAAATGATGGAAAACATGAACTAATGACCAATACTGCTGTTTACTGCATGCGCATTACAATTAGAACAGCACAGTCTGTTTATTCTGTACTAAATTCATTATTTGCCAGTACACAAATTTCAAGTGCTAATTTGGGTGACCGTGCTATGAGAAAGTCTGACTCAAAGGAAATATTGCTGGCAATTCTTCCAGCAGTAATGCAATTGTCTTAATAGTTTCAAGATGTCTGGACACACACAGAATATTTGTTATATTTAATATTCAAGAATTGTTGAGCAAAACTTGTTCACCTTTTAATCTTGATGTTGCACAAATAAAAGGGTGAGTGTGCTACAGATATACTTGCAGATATACTTACTTTATCCAACACCGGATTCTAGCGCAAGGTACCTGGACTTTACTGAATATTTAATATTCTCAACATCTTTGGTCAGACAAGGAGATGGATACCCAGTCCAAACATGAACATGGGTGGGAGTTTATTTTTTTTAGGTGTTATTTGGTCAGTGTTTTGAAAGGGTGACTTCCTGACATGAGAATGCAAGAAAAATTGCCTGTCAATAAAACTAATTATTTCACAAAGGAAATCAGACCTACTCATAAAAAAAGTAAGGGGACTGAATTTTTTAAAAAATGCCATTTGAAGCTCTTTTCTCTTTTAATGTAACAGGTATCTAAAACAGCCCATATACATCTCCTGCTATTAAATTTGTTTTATCACACAACTTGTTTTGTGCAGTAAGACATCAGCATGCTGATTCAGTAGTTGTATAAGGATAATATCTGGAGGAGGACACAACTAAGCTGTTAGCAAGGGGAGACATGGCTGCTAAACCCTGTACCTGCAACAGTACAGGAAAATTGATTGGTCAGTCAGTTAGCTACACTACAGGATATCTTCTCAGCTATAGTCCCTGTAGTATTTCCTGGAAAAAAAAAGGGGCAAAATAGTATGTCCATGGTTGGATTAGACATGACCCCGGTAAATATCGGATATCTTAACTAATGCATTCTTCGTGTTTAGATTCACTTTGTATAATTTTCTGTTTCAGTCATCACATCCTTGTGATTTTTTATATCTTACTTCTACTAAGGGCAGAGTTTTGCAAGAGGACCGGTGAGAGCTCCACTGTATCACTGGGGTGCTTTAAACTACATTTTACACAGTCACCAGGATGTGATGACTGAAAGAGAATCATATATAAAAAAAAGAATAATTCATTAGTTAATAACTAATGAATTATTACGTGTCAAGGTATTTCATAACCATGCCATGTTACTCTTTAAAGTGTTTCACAGCACCATGTTCGTGTTAGAATAAACGCATTCAATACTGTTGCCTGGAATATCTTTTTTAGCACAATTGGGATTTTATATTCACATAGTATGGGTAATCTGTCAACTGGGGAATGCCGCTGAACAGATCCTACCACATGTAAAAAAAAAAAAAAAATGTCTCTACATACAATAAACCAGTAGAATGTGTCCTTCAGTTAGAATGATCTGTGCTTTGAACTGAGATATGCTGTTGTGGAATCAAGTTACTTGAATAATAAATAGCAGAACAATTGCAGATAAAGTAAAGGGATGTTGAGGGAGACGCTGCACAGGTTTTAGGGGATACTGGGGGCCCGATTTGAGGGTAAAATGTGGACCTCCACAGCCCTCTTCACAAATCTTTACCCTAAAATTTAACACTAAAGTTTAAAGGGTTTCAGAACCCCCTCCAGTACTTTGCTTCATCTTTGCTGTACCCCATGTTGTCCGTAATGTGCCGATATATGTTTTTAACATTAGTCTTGATTGTTTTGCTCTTTTTATTCACACAATATTGGTCATAAATGAGCTGAGGAATACATTTCTCAAGTAAAGAGCATTCTCCAGGAGAGGGATAATTCCTCCAATGAGGACTGCAGTGAATCCAGATCATGCTCCCTCCTGCAAACAGTGCTGGTGCTGATTGAAATGCATGGCTATTGTGGGAATAGAAAACAAGCATTGTAGCATATTTATATTGATGCAACACAGAAAACACGGACCGAGGTAAAGTAATGCATTTATTGATAATTTTCCAGGGGGTTCTGTAACACTTTAAGCAGAATATAGCGCTGTATTAATTTTCGATGGTGCTCATGTTTGCGTTGTTCCCTCTTGGCTGGTGAAGGGGCTCCAGAGAGGGCTTAAGTGAGGGACCTGGACGGAGTCAAATAGAGCCAGGATTAGCAGTGGGCAGCTTTAGGGCAAACGTGTTCTACAAATCCACATTTTGCTGCTTTGTGACCATGTTGTCTCAAGTCTCCTTACCTCCCAAAGCCATATGTTGCATAAATGTGGGGGTGGATTTGGAATACATTTATTCCGGTATAATATTAAATTATTCTGTAATATAATATTAAGGTCTTAGCAAACATCAATAAATGTGTTTCAGGCCAGATTTTCTTTGAATGACTGAAACATCTACAATAACTCCTTATTCACTTAATGTGCTTAATGTGGAGGCGCATACAGTACATTCCTCATAAAGAGAGCAAATTGATTACTATTACCTAGTTAATGACGCATAGGAACATTTGGGGGGTTTGCTTTTCTTTCTACAGGCTGTCAGCAGAAAAAAAAAAAAAAATGTTTGTGATTTTTCAGATTGAGCTGTCAAACAGGAGATGACACCCAGGTCAGGGCCAGTGGTGTAGATTGGGTGAATATGCTATTCCAATTGAAACAGCTGCTATAATTTGTGCTGGTTGCTGTTCTCCAAAGAGGAAAGCTGCAGCTTTAAGGAGAGCAGCAATCAGCACGCATTAAAGCAGTAGTTTCTTCAACTGTTTCAGATAGAATGGTAAATTAGCCCACCACTGTCCCTCACCTGGGTGTAATCAACAGCTTTCAGTGGGGAGCTCAAATAGATGAGTTTAATTATTGGTTTATGCTGCTCTAATAGCAGAAGTTGTCGAATTTGACTAAAGTGGCATTTTAAATAGAGAGGCAGTAAATGGATCAGGTTCCTTAATCCGCTGCTTCTGCAGTGCAATCAGTGTTATCTGCAGCTAAAATAAATCAGAAACTAAATTCTCTGGCCCATAGTAAAGTGCAGTGTAATCTCTGTCATTAAAATATAATTGTTGATACTGAGAGGTTTGCATTGCAAAGCAATTTGATCTACATCTTGGTATTTAGCTATGTATGGGTAACAAGTTAGGGGTGTGTCCAATTAAGTAAAACCTGGAATGGATCCATCAGCATTGCAATGGGAGTCTTATTTCCAACTACCTTGAGCTTCCTTCATTGTGTCCCTTCAGTGTGCATGTTCTTTACATTATCCTTTTCTACTTAACTTGCATTAAAAGCTTGTCTTTTTTCACTTTTTCCCACAGAATATTTTCCTATCTGGATGTGGTTACCTTGTGCCGATGTGCCCAGGTGTCTAAGGTAAGTTGATTTTCTTTTTAATGTCCTGAAGCTCATTTTATGGTTTTTGTATTCCCGTTTTATTACTCAATGAAAGTGAGTCTTGTACCTTAAGATATTGACAGCCTGCATCAGGGGTCAAATTTAAATGTACATCATTCTAAGCCGCCATCACAACAAGAAATACAGTACATACTCCATGTGATGATTTATACCATACACATTTAATTTATTTATAAAGACTGAATTTGTGAACTCAGATGACTGCCTCCTCTAGATACTCCATTGACTAATGCAATGGTTCCTTGGTGGGGTGTGAAACAAGTTAGAAATGAAATACTTAATGTCTGAAGGGACATTTTTTCATCAGGACTGCGGTGCAATTCAGTCTCTTGCAACTTTATTTTTTTATCTTTGATTGTATTTATCCACTCTCAGTAACATGGTTATGTTGTATTTGTATCAGCTGGCTTATACATTTGGCGGACACTTTATTAAATTGTGATATGCAAGCTATTTCAAGCTTTTAATATAAAAAATTGCTGCTGGTATCTTTATATGGATAGCTACAATAAAAGCACAGAAAACAGCAACGCCGTTACATAGCTCTGATGAAGGGGGTAGCTGTCCTGTTTCTCTGTTTCACTTTCTTTTGTAGTTTTAGTGGGTGGGCACAGTGTCAAACTGTATGTCTGCTGTTTATATCCCAGCCTGTAAAAATTATGTTGATATTTTTAGGTGTTAATCCAAGTGTTCAGGTTAATTAAAGCATTACATTTTAACAATATAAGCTTGTACAGTATTGCAGTTTCTGTACAGTAAATACTCTCAGGGATGGTTTCAAAAGTGGTGAGTAGGCTGAATTAGGGAGCCATTATATGCATTATTTGCATTGTTATTTTAAGCTATTTGAGCAAACTTGTGTTAATGAAGACATGGAACTAAGTGGAATTGCATTTACTTTTATAATTAATTATAATTAATTAATTCTTTTTTTCATGTTTTGACAAGTTACCGTATTGTCAAACCATGATTTTTTGGGAATAACAGCATTTGGTCACTTTGTATCGCTTATTTTACACCTACTGCATAAGTGTTTTATTTAACTTTATTTAGCACACAAATATTCATGAGTTTCATGCATCTTAGAGCATTCTACTGTTAATCATACCAAGTGCAGTTACATTTAAATGTCATTCCTATTAAACAGAAAAAAACATACGTATATATAAAAACTAAAAGATAATTATGTGCAAGGATTAACATTGAACTCAATGTTATGTGAAATTTGATTTGTAGTTCATTTATTTCATATAAATATGTATTGTGCATTTAATAAATTCTGTTTCAATAAAAACAAATAATCTGAGTTTGATATTGTGCTCCAGCTCTCAGAAGTATTAAATCATACATAATTTATAAATGCTACATTCATCCTGCCATGAATATGTGCTGGATCACGGCAAAGTACACTTTATTCAATTAGCATCTTAATACAGGGCAATGTTATAATAGTCTATGTTTTTATAGAAGGGGGTTCTGGCGTATTTGTACAGTAGCTTATTTGGTGTGGTTTCCTTGAATAAAAAAGTAGTTTAAAATGTAAGATTCTTACCTTGTATGATGAACTCCACACACAAAGTGAACTCCCCTACATGACAGTGAAAGTGGGGAACCACACAACGTACAAATAGAGGGCATGGGGAAGACAGGCACACTAATCAGAAAAGTGAAATTGACAAAGAAATAACTAGCCGAAAGCGAGAAGAGTGAGAGAAAATCCTTTTTTTCTTTTTTTTTTAACACAAACAACCAAACAAAAACGAAAAACGCAGAAATGTAAACACCTATACTAAGTATATACTTGAGACAGAGAAACAAAATGGAAAAGGAAAACCCAGAAAGAAATGACAAGCTGAAAATTAGATAGGAGAGAGGGAAAACATCTCTCCCGAAACCTAAGGAGAAAAAAGAATGACTATTATTATTATTATTTTCTTACTAAGAGTAAAACAAACGAAAGTGGAAAAACACAAAAGACTATACCGCATCGCTGAGCTGGGGGCGAAGGAGCCCTTCCCCTTGTGTCAGTGTGTCTGAAATATATACACACACATTAAACATGTGGAGCTTTTAGCAATCTTCCTGGCACTGTAACACTTCGCCCAGTCCTAAAATAAAGGGAAGTACTAGTTCTCACTGGCAGCACCATGTCATAAAGTATACACCAATCACCAGGAAGGCACAAAGTCCTATAGCCTCTTACTGCCCTAAGAGGTTCTGGTTCTCAGAGATCCTGGAAATAGCAGAAGCAGCACCCCTCCACCTACTGGTGAGCCGAGATCTGCTCTCCCAGAGCAACGGGAAAATAGCTGCCTAGAGATTGAACAGCAACTACTGAGGAACCAGGGGCTAGCTGAACAAGTAACAAACATCCTGTTTGCTTAAAACATGTTTTATTAAACGTGAAAAATCTATTTTTAAGAGCTCTGAATGTCCGTTAATCACATTTATTTGTCTCTGCATAAACCTCATTGAAACGTCTTGTGGGACCAGCTGCAGGGTTTAAAATTGGGGTCATTTAAATACTGCCTACAGGGGTAGCTATTGTTTTCAAACTTGGCAAAGATAAAACCGTTATCAAATATTCCAGAATCATTTGTAGATCCAGGCCATTGAGCAACTACGTTGGTAATGTTTTGCTCTGAATCACAGATTGTTTGTACATTGATTGAAAAAAAAACAGTTGCTGTATACAATGGCTTTGTTGTTCCGTTGGAAAATTATTGTAGCCTGTTGATCGCTTAAATTTGCCATAGCTTAAGTGATTCTGTGAATTACTCTGCGCACAGTTGACACATTGTCATGAAGAGGGTCTTTCTTCTCTTTGGATCTAACGATTCGTGGTTTTAGTATCTCCACCAGCTCCATTATGCTTTCTTGTCTCATACAAAATCTTTGAGGAAAGCTTTAATCATTACATTTAACAAATAGATTGCTATGATCGCTAACAACACGATATCTAATCAATCTGACATCCTGAATGTGTCGAACAAGTTCAGAATAACGGCTGCAGTGACTTCACAGCAACCCAGACCCAATCCAGACCCAATCCACCCTAACACGAAGATTGGAATGCGCAACAGAAAAAAATATGTCAACCCGGGATGAATCTCGATGTGCACAATCCACCCTTAATGTAAAGCTGACAATGCTTTTGTCATAAACAAACATTTGAAGTTGCTTTAGTGCTTTTGTTTTTTTTTTTGTTATAAAGACTGCTTGTTCAACTACCAGAAATTGTATATTTTGGTCTTTGTCATGTCTAATGTTCACTAAATGCTTGTGTTTAATTTTTTTTGTCCTTGAATGATCTTATGTTAAGTGTAGGGTGCCAATAGTTTTGACTGTGACTGTATCGGGAAGCAACACAATGAAAGCTATGGCGTGATGATCATCATCTCTGAGAAAATAAAGACTGTTAGGATAATATATGGAGCGGAGCCAACACATGCTTCGTGTATCACAGTTTAAACAGGAGCCAAAACATAACGAGACCTCATGGATGAGACAAAACAAGTCATATACCTGTGAACAATGCAATGGTGTGTAGAAAATAGGAGGAGATCATCTATAAACCCTGCACTGCGGTTTGGAATTATACAGCCAGTGCCATGCTGATGGATTCGCTACCTTGATGATTATAAGAGGAGTAGAACTAATTGAAAGAAAAGTGTGTGTGAGTGCTTTGCTTGCTGTTGGCAGTACTGGCTGAAGGGCAATGTTCTTGTTTGCTGAAATCATATTAGTCAATACTTCATCATAAGGTACTCATTTTAGAGCAGTTCGGTACAGGTTTGAAATATCTGAAATAATTGACTTTGGATACTGACTTTGGATGCTGTTTTAATTCTGGAAACTTGTGTTTTTTTTGTTTTGTTTTTTTAATCTTTTGGTTTTGCTAAATTGCATTGCCTTTTACGTTTTACGCAGTTCTGTGCATGGATAACATTTAGATTTAATTTTGCGGTTAGGTCGTTAATGGGAAATTTTACATACCGTGATTTAAAAGTATGTACTGTATTACAGTTATCGTGACATCTCTTCAGTTTTGACAAGTGATATTTTCAGAATCATATCGTTCTGAATTAAACTACTTCTGTTAAATATAGCACTGTACCAACAAAATCAGTGCAGCACATCTAAATGGAAGCCTACTGATTTTAAAACACAGTCCTTTCAGATATGTATTTTTAATATTGTCCATTTTTCAGGGAACACAAAAAAAAATACAAGGGTTGGAACAGGCCAAAATAAAATAATCAGATATGGGTCACACACGTTTAACCTCACTGAAGTCAAAATTTTATAGGGTCGGATATGTGATTGCTGACTGTATATCGTTTAAGTGTATATCCCACCTAAGTGTATTAAATTCCAAACTCCAAAACCAATGCTTCCTCATTAAATGTGTCCTCTATAAGTGTAATACTGTAAGTGTATATTGCTGTTTTACTGTATAGCGCTGATACTTTTTATACATTTAACTGAGCATGTGCATTGTGAACTGACTTAAACGGTTTAACACCTGCCTGTCTGTGCTAATATTCTCTATTTACCATTAAACCTGTAATATGACACCAGGTGTGTTTTTCTATTTATTATTTAGTAAACTTAACCACGTTACTTTGATTATTAAGTGGCTTACTTCATATAAAAATCAAGGAGTTAACAACAAATAAACAATGTATTTGCCTGTGTGTTTTGGTTCAGAGCAGAAACTGGGACACAGATTTACACTTAATTTCATTCAGTGAGTCATTAACCCCATAAAATCCCACTAACCTATTCAGTGCACTGATATCCCCAGTAAGCCTTATCATTGAAAGAGCAATTACATTAAGAGTTTCACTTGTTTAGACTGTTTCCAACTTGCAGCTGCCCCTGATAATTATTTCTTACTTTTATTTAGAACTTTACAGCAAAACTGCCCTTTTAATAATTCTAAAATAAAACTAAACAAAAAGACACTGCTTCTAGAATCAGTCTATGTAACCTATACTTTACACAACAACACACAACGGTTGCCTTTAATCATATAAGCCTTGAAACCAAATGTTTTTCACAGTATTTGGAAGACTGGTACTAAGGGTCTTACAGCAATACTTACATTTTAGGACCCACATCCTCTACAGGGTAAAGGGTTAGGCTGAAGTTCGAATAAAACTCGTCAGTTACCCCTCGTCTGGCAATTTGCCAGAAGTGAGCAGGGTGCTCCAAGTATTTTTTTTTCTGAAAAGCCCTATTCAATACAAGTAGAACGAGGTGCTACACATGATGGTAGCATCTAAATTTCTGGTCAAGGTTCCTTTCTCACTTTAGGTTGACCTTTGCAAGGTCAAAGGGGACATTTTAAAAAAAAATAATGGCTGTCATTTCTGAACTCAGCATGTCAGAAAACCCCCAGGTGAATTTTTCTCGGAAAATCTGAGACGGACCGAACATGAAATGTCCCTTTTCTGGTCGAGTTGGTGAGGAATGACCCTTACAGTTTTCAGAATTAATATGGTAAAATGGTAAATTATCTGCAACGTACATACAGCATTTAAGTAAGTATTATTTCCATTGAATTCTTCAAAGTAAAAGGGACATTTTGTGAATGTGCATCGCTGTGCATTGCTTACCGTTTACTGTACATTTAAATAAAATACATTATAAACTGATGGTTTTCTTATTCAAGTAAAATAATGAATTGTTGGCCTGAATAAAGTAAAGCCTTAAATAAACAGTAAACACTTAGGACTAGCATAATGCATTTTGTTACCGGTACTGTAATATTTTAGAACAAGAATTGGGATCACAGATCACCAACCCACTTAAGTGTATTCTCTGTTTAACTGTATACATATTTGTGAAAAGTAAGTTACACACTTAAGTGGGTAGACTGAAACAAACCTGGTATTTCTAATCCCTTGGGGTGCAGTGTTGATGAGCATTGTATGGCTGCTGTGTTTACCAGTCACCGCACCTTGTTCTGTCACTTACTTTGAGAAGCAATAGTATTTTCCCACTTACCTAAAGCTTTATCTGATACCCCTCAT
Organism: Acipenser oxyrinchus oxyrinchus; assembly: GCA_030684275.1. Taxonomy (NCBI): domain Eukaryota; kingdom Metazoa; phylum Chordata; class Actinopteri; order Acipenseriformes; family Acipenseridae; genus Acipenser; species Acipenser oxyrinchus. Next base: position 28,983,038 of record CM060250.1, read on the forward strand.
CTCAGTGTGTGGGAAAAGGTTTTATAATGTAACCAAAATTATTGCTGTGAAAAGCGCTCCAGATAAGCTGCGTGCAGGGTGTTTTATGCATTGAAAAAATATGAATGAAGTATTATGTTTAAATATAATGCGCCAGGAATACGCATTGCAGTTTTGCTGCACAGCTTGAGTTTGTATGTTCTCAATCTTCTTGTACTTAGTTGGTTCTCGGCGACATCTAATTGTTGCCTGTCTGGGAATTGCCAGGAATACGTGACCAATATGTCTGGGTTTTCAATTCAAACAAAAGCAAAACAAACAAAAAAACAAACATCTGTTTGAATCTACTCACTTCCAAAGCTTGTTTGGGACTGTAAATAAGCGACTAGATTCTTGATCCTTAGAATTTCTCAGTGCCGTCTTAGTCCCCCGCAACCTAACCTACTAGTTTACCTCTCTGTCAGCCAAATGTTTGGATGGTAAATCTGTATAAGAAATACAATAGTCTGTGTTTGGAGGGAGTCGTGATGCTTTATATTGCTATAGCAAGGCAATAAGGAATACAACATTATCATTGCTTTATTTGCATTAGTGCAGTAACGGTAGAGTTTTTTGTTTTGTTTGTTTTTTTAAAAATATATTTTTTAAATATATATTTTTTTTATTTTAGGGAGCGTGTCTGTAGACTTGGAAAGAAAGATTTACAGAAAACAAAAACCTGTAACAGCATAGTAATAGTCGGAGGAGACGCGGTAAACGCAGTAGACAACAACAGCGAGAGCAGCAACTTCCCGGACTATAATATTATTAAGGCAGGACTAAATGACTGCAAAAAAACATTGTTGGATTTTTTCAGACGGGAAAATAAGGAAAGGGACGTTTTTATTGTAAGACCATGTTTTTGTACAGTAGTTCAAAGTAACATTACAGTTAAAATGTAAGGCTATAGTTAATGCCTTACCCCATCAGTATGTACAGTATTTATTGAAAATACTTGCCAATGAGGTTTCTCCTTCTATTCTTGTCATTTTAAAATGTAAGCTACAGTAAATTGCCATTATAAAAACATTTTAAAAACCAATTCATTTTTAAGAACAAGATCCAGCCGACCAGTTGTGGAACTAAAGGCAAAACCCTGAGGCATGTACATGTAACTATATATTTTGTTCACAGTCGTGTCGAGCGACTTCATGTCAGATGGCTGTCAGTGGCATAGTATCGAGCTGTGGAATTGGTAAAGGTGAGTCGCCTCACTTCCTTGTCGTGGAATGAGACTTCGGCTGGGAAGCCAGACAGATTTTAGTTTTGATTTCAGTTCGAGCTGCTGCATTCCTTAAGGGCAGTTGTAGTGAAAGCGATTTACATCCCTGCCGCTATGTGAGCAGGGCACAAGCTGTCACAGTACATCAGCATGGCTTTGCAAGTGTGTAGAAACTGCCACATCCTCAGTTACTGTACCTGAAAAAGACAGCCGTACAGTTTGCATGGGGTTGCGTGCTCTAAACAAAATATATTTTGGGTGGTTTCTGGAGAAACTGACAAACAAATTGAAACACTTTTTTTTTTTTTTTCTTGTGTGAATTGAAGGTAGAGTTTAAAGGTACAGTATGTGTCTTTTAGAACAAATTACATAGGCAAAACAGGTATATACTGTGCATAATACAAGTGAAAGACATCGGAGCAGAGAGGCTCCCAAGGAAGATTCATGTCATATTGTTTTTTAAACCAGGTATGGGATATTTAATGGTGGCATGGCATCAATCTTATAAGGCAAAGTCATTACCTAAGGTAACCTTTTCTGAAACTGTGACCGCCAAGACAACATTCATTGCAGGGGACAGATGTCTATCTATACAAAACCGTGACGTTTAGTAAACGGGTCAGGCATAAAATGGCATTGCTAGTCGTTCATTATTCCTCAAATGATATTTTAATGAGGCGTTTATTTGAAGAATGGATGAGTAACTGTTCTGGGATACCAAGATATTTAAGAACTTAGCAGTTTGAGTTGTGTAAAACAGGCAACAAATGCCCCACACCCCAGCACCACAAACCAGCAGGCATGTCCCACAACCAATACCAATTTCACCAGGGTTTCATCACTTGAGCTGGAACTTATTTGCTGTAGTCTATTTTCCTGATACAGTGTTTTGTTTGTTTTGCGCAATTGTAATTCGTGAGTAAATGTAATTATTTACAGAAGCCACACACTTATTGAACTGCGCTTGTTAAGTAAGGTGGCTTTTGCATTGTGAATTTATAACTGTGTTGATGGAAGGCTGATGTGCTGCCTGCTGCTTTCAAATCCCTATGGCAACTACAAACTGTATCTCATTAAGAATTGCTATCCTATTGAAAAAATACATATAAAATAGAACTCTTTTCAAAGCAGAGAGTAATTTTGACCATGGCAAGCCAAATTATCATTTAGAGATATCTCAAATTAATTTATAGATATCTCAAAATATTTGAAGATATCTTCAAATATTTAAAGATATCTCTAAATAATTAAGATATCTAAAATACATTTAGAGATATCTCAAAGTTATTTACAGATATCTTTAAATGGAGGTTTAAATGAGATCTAAAATGCATTTTTAGATATCTTTAAATCGTTTTAAGATATCTCTAAATGTTTTTGAGATATCTTTAAATACTTTTCAGATATCTCTAAATCATTTAGAGATATCTCTAAATAACGTCCTGTTCATTTAAAGATATCTCTAAATCATTTAAAGATATCTCTAAATCATTTGAAGATATCTTCAAATAACTTCCTGTTCATTTAGAGATATCTCTAAATCATTTGAAGATATCTTCAAATGAACAGGAAGCCATTTCAAGATATCTTGAAATGACTTCCTTTGAAAATGCTCTATGTTTTCAATTGACTTCCTGTCCATTTAAAGATATCTTCAAATGAACAGGAAGTTATTTAGAGATATATCTAAATGATTTAGAGATATCTCTAAATGAACAGGACGTTATTTGAAGATATCTTCAAATGATTTAGAGATATCTTTAAGTAATATGTGGGTTTGGCTAGCATGGTGCGCCAAACTTTCATTTAGGGATATCTTAAAATTAGGGTTTTAAAGATATCTGTAAATCATTTGAAGATAACTTCAAATAACTTCCTGTTCATTTAAAGATATCTGTAAGTCATTTTAAGATATCTTCAATTAACTTTCTGTTCATTTAGAGATATCTCTAAATCATTTGAAGATATCTTCAAATGAACAGGAAGCCATTTTGAGATATCTGGAAATGACTTTCTGTGTTTTCAATGGACTTCCTGTCCATTTAAAGATATCTTCAAATGAACAGGAAGTTTAGAGATATCTCTAAATGATTTACAGATATCTTTAAATGAACTGCACAATTAAAGATATCTGGAATTCAATTTGAAATATCTTGAAATGTTTTACAGATATCTCTAAATATTTCAAGATATCTTAAAATGCAATTTGAGATATCTCTAAATGATAATTTGGCTTGCAATACATATGTACTTTCCAATAGCTGCAAAAGAAAACAAATGCAGCGATAAACTTTGTTGATTTCACTACACTACAGGATTAACTAATTTATTTGTTTGTTTGTTAATTACAGGCATGGAATGTCTTAGCATTGGATGGAAGTAACTGGCAAAAAATAGACTTGTTTAACTTTCAGACAGATATAGAGGTAAGTTTTGCAAGGACATTTTTTCATTCAATTAAACTATTTCTTTTGCACTTTTAAAGCAGAATAGCTCCGTCAGCTACCTACAGCTGGTAAAAGTGTACGACAAGAGACTGTGGGGTAGATGTACTAAAGTGTTGCGGCTGTTGCAAACCAGTCGGAAGTCTTGGGTGAAATGTACTAAACTAGCGCGATGCTGTTAGCGACTTTTTAGGGAATGCTTTGCGGCAACAGTTTTTCTTTGCAGTTCAGCCTTAGATCAATATGTAATTATGGGTGTTCCTACATAAAATCACAAAAATGGGGTGGAGATGAGGGTTCTCAAATATTATAATGAGATGTACTAAAGCTGCAGGCAATTGCGACACTTTGTTAAGAACTTTTGAAAGCACATTTTAAACAGTTGCAATTAAAGACAGTATGAAAAACACCATCCCCTAACCATGGCTGCTGTAGCAAAGAGACATTGTCTTCAGCAAGAACAAGTGATTTTTAGGATGAGAAGAGAAAGGATATTTCGTAACCACATTACCCTCCTCGATTTAAAGGAAAACCAAATTAAGCACAGGTAGAGGCTTGGCAGCCACATATTCTTGAGCTGCTGTCTGATTTAAAAGATGATCTGCAGCCTGTCACCCAGAGAAGCCATGCTATCCCTGCAGTGGTCAAACTAATATCCACCCTGCATTATTTTGCCTCTGGGCCCTTTCAAGGGACTGTGGCAGCTGTTGCTGGCATTTCCCAGTCCGCTTTTTCTCGTGCATTGCCAGTTGTGCTCAATGCATTTTTGATGCAAACACCTAAATACCTATTTTTTCCCTAAAAACAGGATGTACTTTCAAGCCTTGAAAACAAATTTCTATGACATTTCTCGTTTCCCCAATGTGTTGGGAGCAATAGACTGCACACATGTGCCGCCAACCCCTCCAGCTCATTCTGAGCATCTGTATAGGAATAGGAAACACATCTGTGCTATTGATGTGCAGGTGGTTTGTAATTGTGCACAATTTAGCACTGCACCACTGACTAACTTGAATAAAAACTGACAGTATACATTTGGCTTATAGGCTGCTCATGATAATACTAATTAGTGGTATAATGCAAAATTTGTTGCTGGTCCCTTGAAATTCATATTAACGAGAATTGGCTGTCCATGCGACATCTATTTTGTGTTAACTGTCTAGGCTACTAAGTAGGCCAAGTTAAAAATAGTAATACTTAAAAAAAAAAAAAAAAAATGCTATAATCATTTTAAATAATCTTTTATTCGCATTGTACACCAATGTGTACAATGCAGCAGCATGATTTATTTTGTGTTACCCGCAGCCTACAGGCTAAAGTAAAAAGAAAGTGCGTATTCATTTGATTTTACTACTGTACTGTATACTGTATAGGCCTACTGTACAGATTGATATTTTTACATAATGTAATGTGTAGCCTACACAAAAAACATTGGTGTTATTTCAGCACATTGATTTATACATTAAAAGCACATTGAGCCCTATAAATGTGTGTTCGATTTTATTCTATTGTTTTAAACCCGACACCTAGTTATGTCGGACAAACATGTCTGGTTTAGCAAGGGGCTACTGTCTGATTATGAAAAGCTTTTTGATAGAAACACATTTTTTATTTAGGGGTGAAGGTGGCGACCCTGCTATAGAATCTGATGAGATTATTTATTAGAAAAAATGTTGCATGATTACTATGTTAGTCACGGACCCAAAAGACACCGTGGTGTTGTCTCAGGAGGTGACAGCCCTGCTACAAAAGCGGGCTATTTGCACGGTACACCCTCTTCATCTAAAAGAGGGGTTCTACTCCAGGTACTTCCTGGTGGCCAAGCGGGATGGTGGCCTCAGACCAATCCTCGACCTCAGGCAGGTCAACCTGTATCTTGACCTGCGAGGAGTTGATGGAGGTTCAAGGTGTTGACCATACAACAGCTGTTGCAGTCAGTAAGGCCAGGCGACTGGTTCACCACGGTGGACTTGAAAGACACTTATTTTCATATCACCATAAGACCAGGGCACAGGAGGTACCTGCAGTTCGCTTCCCAAGGGACAGCATACAAGTACTGGGTACTACCATTCTTCCTCTCTCTAGCTCCCCGTACCTTTTCGAAGTGCATGGAGGTTATTCTGGCCACATTTAGACTCGGAGGCATCAGGGCGCTCAATTTCCTGGACGACTGGGTCATTTGTGCTCAGTCTCCAGTGCAGGCACAGGCCCATACGGAACATGTCACTGACCACCTTCATCACTCTCAAGGGGAATTCCGTGCCTCAGAATGGAGGCTTCACCCAGAGGTGGTGAGCCTCATTTGGCAACGGATCGGGAGAGCACAGATAGACCTCTTTTCCTCCAGGAATTGACCAATTGTTTTATTTTTTTTAATTTTTTGTTTATTTAGCAGAAGCCTTTATCCAAGGCGACTTACAGAGACTCGGGTGTGTGAACTATGCATCGGCTGCAGAGTCACTTACAATTACGTCTCACCCGAAAGACGGAGCACAAGGAGGTTAAGTGACTTGCTCAGGGTCACACAATGAGTCAGTGGCTGAGGTGGGATTTGAACCGGAGACCTCCTGGTTACAAGCCCTCTGGTTCTCCATAACAGGAGCTGGGGACCCGCTGGCAATAGATGCCTTGGCCTCCTTTCCAGCCTGACAAGGAGCGGCAGTTCCATATGCTTTGCCAGGTGCGGGCCCTAGCGTATTATGTGGACAGAACTCAGAGTTGTAGGCAGTCTGAACAATTTTTTTGTCAGTTATGTGGCCAAATCCTGCCTATGAGTAAGCCAACTTGCCCCCTTCAGAAAAGCTCATTGCCCATTCCACCAGGGGCATGGCAACTGTTCCAGGGTGCATCTGTCAGGGACATTTGCAGTTCAGCGGTGTGGGCCACTCCCCATACTTTTACAATTTACTGAATGTCATAGATCCACAAAACCCTGGCTTTGGAACAAGAATGTTAAGGGCGGCTTCAGGGTCAACCCTTACAACTTAAACGTAGAGGTGAGTTCTCCCTCAGTATTTAGCCCTAGCTAGTTGTACTGAGGTTCCTAATGGTAACACGCAAAGTGGCCTTTGTCTTAGCCTTGTAGCATTCCAGTTGGTCTGCAATATTGCTTTGCTACAACTTTGGTATTCATACCCATTAGGTAATGGTTACATTTCATACTTGATAGGGAACGTTAGGTTATTATCACGTGCAGCTTTGATATATCTTATTCAGGTTATCAAGGTCTTTAGTATAAATACGCGTTAGGTAATGGTTACATTTCTATTTAAGGGAACCAGGGTTATGATAATAACCTAACGTTCCAAACAATAAAGGATTGCATTATGTTTTATTTTTTTTTTAGTAAGCTGAATTCTCAGTTGAATTCTCTGCATCTGCTTAACAACGTGGTGCAACTGGCAACAGTGTGATTCGCCCGGTCATTCCATAATTGGATTTGAATGAATGAGTAAAAAATATTAATGTTGAAAACAAAAAGGTTATCCGGTGAGATACTGTGGACCTCAAAAGACAGCTCAGTACTGCAGATTACATTATATCTACAGTAAGCTGATTACTGTCTGGTATTACATTATGCATTGTACTGATAAAACCAATGGACGCTCAATGTTTTTAATTGACCTGATACTAAAGAAGGGTTGACACATTCTTATTGATTAGCAGTAAATGATTCAAGTAACACTACTGAAAAGAGTTTAGCCTTGTTATAAAACATGTTGGGTCTTTTTTAATATTATTATTACATTTTTGTTGTCAGCAACTCTTTAGTTTATGTATGTTATATACAAATATTCCTGTATGGTTGAAAACAGAAATGTATTTAAAAGTGATTTTTTTAAATAGTGTCAGCCATGTACATTTCATTTGTTGTATTGATACACTTTTTTAAATATCAAGTAATTAGAAGTTAGATTTTTGTTAGAAAATAGAAAATCTGTTTAATTTTTAACATGAACTTTATTTATTTATAAATATCTGTCATCATACCTTTATGGCACAATTAATTTTAATATATATATATATATATATATATATATATATATATATATATATATATATATATATATATATATATATATATATACAGTACTGTGCAAAAGTTTTAGGCAGGTGTGAAAAAATGCTGTAAAGTAAGAATGCTTTCAAAATAGACATGTTAATAGATTATATTTATCAATTAACTCAATGCAAAGTGAGTGAACAGAAGAAAAATCTAAATCAAATCCATATTTGGTGTGACCACCCTTTGCCTTCAAAACAGCATCAATTCTTCTAGGTACACTTGCACAAAGTCAGGGATTTTGTAGGCATATAGTCAGGTGTATGATTAAACAATTATACCAAACAGGTGCTAATGATCATCAATTCAATATGTAGGTTGAAACACAATCATTAACTGAAACAGAAACAGCTGTGTAGGAGGAATAAAACTGGGTGAGGAACAGCCAAACTCAGCTAACAAGGTGAGGTTGCTGAAGACAGTTTACTGTCAAAGTCATACACCATGGCAAGACTGAGCACAGCAACAAGACACAAGGTAGTTATACTGCATCAGCAAGGTCTCTCCCAGGCAGAAATTTCAAGGCAGACAGGGGTTTCCAGATGTGCTGTCCAAGCTCTTTTGAAGAAGCACAAAGAAGCGGGCAGCGTTGAGGACCGTGAGCGCAGTGGTCGGCCAAGGAAACTTACTGCAGCAGATGAAAGACACATCATGCTTACTTCCCTTTGCAATCGGAAGATGTCCAGCAGTGCCATCAGCTCAGAACTGGCAGAAAACAGTGGGACCCTGGTACACCCATCTACTGTCGGAGAAATCTGGTCAGAAGTGGCCTTCATGGAAGACTTGCGGCCAAAAGCCATACCTCCGGCGTGGAAACAAGGCCAGCGACTCAACTATGCACGAAAACACAGGAACTGGGGTGCAGAAAAATGGCAGCAGGTGCTCTGGACTGATGAGTCAAAATTTGAAATATTTGGCTGTAGCAGAAGGCAGTTTGTTAGCGAAGGGCTGGAGAGCGGTACACGAATGAGTGTCTGCAGGCAACAGTGAAGCATGGTGGAGGTTCCTTGCAAGTTTGGGGCTGCATTTCTGCAAATGGAGTTGGGGATTTGGTCAGAATTAATGGTCTCCTCAATGCTGAGAAGAACAGGCAGATATTTATCCATCATGCAATACCATCAGGGAGGCATCTGATTGGCCCCAAATTTATTCTGCAGCATGACAACGACCCCAAACATACAGCGAAAGTCATTAAGAACTATCTTCAGTGTAAAGAAGAACAAGGAGTCCTGGAAGTGATGGTATGGCCCCACAGAGCCCTGATCTCAACATCATCAAGTCTGTCTGGGATTACATGAAGAGAGAGAGCAACTGAGGCTGCCTAAATCCACAGAAGAACTGTGGTTAGTTCTCCAAGATGTCTGGGCCAACCTACCTGCCGAGTTCCTTCAAAAACTGTGTGCAAGTGTACCTAGAAGAATTGATGCTTGATGCTGTTTTGAAGGCAAAGGGTGGTCACACCAAATATGGATTTGATTTAAATTTTTCTTCTGTTCACTCACTTTGCATTTAGTTAATTGATAAATATAATCTATTAACATGTCTCTTTTTGAAAGCATTCTTACTTTACAGCATTTTTTCACACCTGCATAAAACTTTTGCACAGTACTGTATATATATGGATTTAAACGGTATTATGACAAGGTACTCGTGTCACATGTGTGAGTAACCACACTGCAAGACAGAGAGACATGGGAGTTGGAGTTGAACCGCCAGCACAGGCGTGCAGTATTTATTAAACACAAAACAGAAAGTAAACAAACGGGTCGTGTGATGCTACCAACGATGGTAACGCACAGAGGACACATACAGAAGATTGTTCAAAACGTAAAATAAAACACAGTACAAAACTACAAATAAAGGTGCCACACAGGGCGAGCGCTAGCCTCATTAAACGAGGCGTCCCGCTCCAGGAACCTGCTACACTACGTAAGCCTTGCTATACATTACTTGGGATCAATATCCCCTAAACTAACCTACTTATGAGCCGGCATTCTTAAAAGGACTCCTGCTTCTTCATACGGCCTTGGCTGGGCATTGACTTCACAAATACCGTGTCGCAGTTTAAAGGTTCTGTCGCTGTAGTTCCTGCAGCGCGGACACTCTCTACTCCTAAAGTTTACGCAGCACCCTTCAGTATGGCATTGCGTTGCAGTCGCCCAGAATGATCCCGACCGGATGTTTTATGCTGACGGTCACTCAGTGGAGACCCGCCCACCTGCTGATTGAGGACCGACACAGCCAATCACTCGCTGCCCTTCCTCTCAACCAAACTTAGCAGGCAGCAAGTCTGAATCGAGCACCTGTCTGTAAACAATCATTTGTCAAACGTAACAACTCCAAAAAGCACACAAAACAAACCGGTTTCCACATATAAATTACACCAACACTAATTTCCCCCTGTGCAGGGCAGTCATCCTGTACAGGTATGTTTAAAAGAAAGCAGAAAAGAAATTATCCAAATTATCCAGAATTATCCTGGGTTTCAAAGAATTGATGCTTGATGCTGTTTTGAAGGCAAAGGGTGGTCACACCAAATATGGATTTGATTTAGATTTTTCTTCTGTTCACTCACTTTGCATTTAGTTAATTGATAAATATAATCTATTAACATGTCTATTTTTGAAAGCATTCTTACTTTACAGCATTTCTTCACACCTGCCTAAAACTTTTGCACAGTACTGTATATATATATATATATATATATATATGTGTGTGTGTGTGTGTGTGTGTGTGTGTGTGTGTGTGTGTGTGTGTGTGTGTGTGTGTGTGTGTGTGTGTGTGAAATATAAATTAGTTAATTTTTTTATCCCCATTAAGACTTTTCATTGAAAACTTATCAAAGAATTGAAATAGTTATTTTCTGTACTTCCATATATCGTACCACAGATGAAAGATATCTTAAACATGTTCTGTCATAAAAATAAAAAATCGAGAGAAACCACTGTCCAGATCTGATAGACCTTGGTAATGATGTGCCTTTGTTATCCACTATGCTGTCATGATCAGGCATGACTTTTATACATTTAGTAAGGTAACTGTGGCAGTGTTTTGGATTGCATGCCTGCGCGTGTGTCTGCTCTGCTAGTCTGTCCTCTCTCCCTGCAGGGTCGTGTGGTGGAGAACATCTCAAAGCGGTGTGGAGGGTTCCTGCGGCAGCTCAGCCTCAGGGGGTGTCTCAGTGTGGGGGACGCAGCGATGAGGTGAGTAAAGGGCTGGAATGGCAGATAAATTACCTTTCCATAACACAAGACCAAAGCCCCCCTGCATTAAGCGCAGGCATTTGCATACAATGAATACCTGTGGGGAATTATCAATACCAAATTTGTAGATCAAAGTGTTTATTTTAGACAGTTATTTTAGTTTGATGTTTTTATGTCTGTGTGACTGGGTTTTATGTAAATGGTCTAAAGTGCTTTTTTTTTTGCAGTAGTTTTTATTTGTTCATTAATAAATAAAAGGCCGATATATAGTGTGTTTGAAAATGAATGTTACAGATTCATGCCTCAGTATATCCTGTGGTACTCAGTGGCGTAGCTAGGGGGTTTTAGGGGTATTACTTATTCGAAATTACTCAGCCACCTGGGACACTTATCACCCCCCCGTCCCAACCAATGTAAGCTCTGACCAGGGAGCTGTCCCTGCCAGCCTACGCACTTAAAAAAAAAAAATAATAATAATAATAATAATCTGTCAAACACATATCTAGTTGTGATTGGGCAGAGTCCTGTCATTTTTACACCAGATTCCAACAGAGTGTCTCTGCAGACCGGAGGCTCCAGCCCTGTAGTCGTGCGTGCGCAGCTCCTAATGATGTCATCATCAATAAAAAGGGTACCTCATTCATCCTTAACACCCCTGTCACATGATCATTTCATAAACAAGGAAGTAAACAATAAAACAAATAAATAATTCCATGGATGGTTTCAAACACACACATTTTTTTATACTATATTATTCTCGTTCACCCAAACGGAAATATATTTTTGTAGGCTAATTTTGAAGCAACATTGTAATGTTAAATAAACTTTTTTCCACCTTTTAGTTATTTTCCAAGGAGTGTCATTTTCATCTCAGCTCCAAAGTTAATGCTAAATGCTATTTTAAGTTATAGTTAGTTAGTACAAATAAGTATAACAGCGACTGTCCTTTTTATGGGCTTTTTAGTGAAATCACTAAACCTGCAGTACATGGGACAGAACAAGAACTGGAACCTTTGGTCTTTGTACATTTAGTTGACTGAGTAAATTATCTTTCATTTATATTTTATTTTTTATTTCAGTCATTTTATGTGATATGTTGATACAATACTATATATATATATATATATATATATATATATATATATATATATATATAATATATATATATAGCACTGTATCAATAATATATATATTAATACAGATGACATTAGCACATGGTCTTGCTCTGGGAAGGTCTGATTGTGGTAGTATGCAGAGCTTGTATGTATTTATGTATGTTTTAATACCAGCACTATATGAACATGCCAGAGACATGCAGTCCTTGCAGATATTTTTATATTTTCAGCTCTTGAATGCTTAGGTTAATTCCATAATTACATTTTCTCAATTAAATCATTAGTGGAAAAAAAGACTAAATGAGACACTCAGCCAATGAGGATTGAAGTAGTAGACCCCAGGTATATGTGGGTGCAGAAAATACTATAAAACTTTATTGATCCTTTGAAGAGCAGGATCCTGAGCAGATGCAATGTATTCCTTTGAGTCAAGGCGAGCTATGTTATTATTTAGCAGTATTTTAGTTTGTTGATAAGGACTGGGAGGTCAAGTTGTTCAGCGCAAATCTGTAGCAGTTTAAAACATTCTATTAACAAACCCAGTGTCATGAAAAATAGTGTCCCTGTGAAAGTGTCCTAAGTTCACCCTGATTGGTGGAATGTTCAGTGTGTGGGCTTCTTTTTGGTGTTTTAGGCACTCTTGTTTTCTGTTTTCACCAAACCACTTTCTTGGGACCATTTCAGTCAGAACCTCCTCCTTCAAAACTTTGCGTCAGAGGTGCAGCAGTCCAAACATCTCACATGGTTGCACTGGAATGTCCTCAAACCACTCCTAATAGCAAATGCTTGGTTTTGCCGAAATTCATCCGATTCACACACAACCTGATGATTCATGCCCCAAGTTTTTTGTTTTTTTTATATGCCATTTACTTAATCAAGACTGGCTGGGGAGAGTTGACATAACTTATGTCTTTCAAACATGTTTTCATGTGTTTTCTCTGGATGTGTCGTTGCAGGTTTTTTCTGTTTAGAAGAATTTTGCAATGTGGGCACAGCACACTTACAATTTTTGCCTAATGCAAATGTGTGGCCTTAAGAGAGCCTGCTTTTGATGGCATACCAAAAAGTGATTTATTATAACGTGCCTCTTTATCAGTGTCTCTGAACAACTGATACAATGGATATGTCCAGTTGATCTGTAGTCCAGGTTGCATTTGCATATTGTGTATTCTAAAGATAGAGATTAGGAAATGTGTTGAAGAGATGGATCTGTACAAACGGGTTCTTACAACTATAACTGGGGTCAATTCGAATTACAATTACAAAAGAATTGTTAGCTGAAATTACAATTATAGTTATATTTTGTTCAGTTACCATTACAATTATGCTAAAAAAGTAATATAAACAGGTATATTTTTGTAATTGTTATTCAGCAAAATAATCCTGTTTTTCAATGATTTACACGTGTTTATCAAATTGTGAAACACAAAGTATGACAAAGGTTCAACTATAGTTACAATTATAATTTTAAATGACATAATTACAATTGTAATTGACCCCAGGGCTGCTTACAGCTATATATTTTTGCATCATATAATTGGGATCGTTGACAAAACAGAAATAGTTTCAGGCCATTTTTAAATGATTATTATGTAGTCAAAAATGAAGATTGAATACTTAACAAAAGCAGTTATGACGTTTTACAAATGAAAAAAGAAAAGTTAAATGTATTTGCATAAAGAATATTTGAAATAACAGATTAATGTCTCTTTAGCATAATGCAGATTACACTTTACTTATTTTCCATCTAAGATGAAAGCATAAAATAAATATATTACATACAGAATTAAAAGAAAAATTAAAATTTAAACATGAAACAAACCTTACTGTACTGCCCATTTTAAGATGGACCTCCAAGTGCCGCCTTATGCTATATTGGTCCCTTGGCTTATGTATAGACGGCTTACAAAAAGGACAGTGATACAACTGACAGCATTGTGAGCAGCCTTTTAATGTAGGCAGCTCTCCTGCCTTCAACACAGTGATATGTAACTGTGTGACCGAGCTGTCGTTGAGTGACGTGTGGGTGGTGACGTCACGGACCAGAAACAGAAACCAAACAATTAATGGCAGTGGTGAAACTGCAGCGCTACAGCGCTCAGTGATTTATTAAATAATAAACAAACAAAAGATTTAAACAAAACACACTAAACAAAAAGGCCAATCAAATAAACAAATAAGTATCGTGCTGGTGAAAACCAGCACGCTTAGCAGTTGTTTCTGTCTCTCCTTTCTATCTCTCCTTGCTCGCTCTCCCTTACTCTCCTCTGTACACTCTCCGCTTTAGCGCGGACAGCTGGAGGCTTTTATATTCTGGCCGAGGGGTTAACTAGCTGTTAATTATCTTATTACCCCTCGGCCACAGCCTGCACGAGTTTAGTAAGGATGCGTGACTGTCAGCTAGTTAAATAATCAGTAGCTGATCAGTCACGCTTAAGGTTTTTAAAATACAAAACGATAACAAATAAGTGGCGCGTCGCCGTAGTATAAACATAAATCATAAGATAAAATAAATAATAAACAAAATGGCGGGACACTCCTCCACAAACTGAAATAAAAGAGAAAGAGTTTGTTACACTTAAGTAAGAAACTTCATTGTAGTTACACAATAGCTGTTACATAAAAAATTACTACACAACCTAATTAGGTCCATACATGTGGGCTTCACTTCAACTGTTTTAAAATTCTATGTCCTGTAAGAACAATTCTATTATTAATAATTTAGAGTTTTTCTAGGTTGATTAGTTCTCTTATAAAAATATTTAATCGAGGATTTACTATGAACACACGTTAGACACTGGGCATGTTTAATCAATAGTAGTATTTTATTAAGTACACAAATATTAAACAGAAATCAGAAAAGTCTGAAAGTAAATCTCTTAGTTTCTACGCAAAGAAAGACAAGTCAAAGCTCTCATACTGCGCTAAGCAATGGTGCAGAGAATCTTAGAATATATCACATTAAGAATGGTATACAGATTAAGGATATAGCAAGTTTACTTTTAAAATAAATTCTTCATACAACAATATGAGGTAGATTGCATAAAGTTACTTCATTAAGTGTGACTAAAAGTTGTGATCGGGCTGTAGCGTACAATGACGACGAGACTTAGGAACTGCACACGCACGACTACAGGGCTGGAGCTATGGAAGGCCATCCTGGTCAAAAAACACGTTATTTAGTATGCGTTTCAAATATTTAGTACACTTTATCATTTGACTTTAGTACTTGTAATTCTAATTACTATGTGTACTAATTTGGCCAATCAGATCGCTGAAAATGAAATGAGAACCAATGAATTTAAAGAAGATAGTATGTGTAATAAATTATCCAATTAAAAGTCGCTTTACATCTGCCATTCCCCTTCAATTCATGGCGGTATATGGACTTGGCACTGGGTAAAGTCTAGTGAAAGATGGATATACACGGAACCGAGCATCAACTGGCGGTTTCAGAGCCTTAGAAATCGCTTTAATTCAGTGGTACCCCCACTGTAACTACATGTAATTTAAAATGTATTATTAGAGTTGTAATTAAATTATGCCAAATCACGTTTTTTATTTACAATGAAGGGAAAACATGGTTTCATTATAAGCATTTGGACGACACAGTATATGTTCCGTTCATTGTAAATAATGAAATTAATAGCTAGTTGAGGCACCTTTTAACAATAATAACCTCTTTTAAATGATTAGGATATTTGCCAATGAGCTTTTGGCATTCTTTATTAATTTTTTTATCATTCTTCAACGCAAAATTGTTCCAGTTCATTCAAATTCTGATGACTTCTCTTGTGCACAGCCTTCTTCAACTCATAGCAAAGATTCTCAATCGGATTTAGATCAGGACTTTGACTAGGTCATTCCAAAACCTTGATTTTATTCTTCTTTAACCACTCTGAAGTAGATTTTGATGTGTGCTTTGGTTTGTTGTTGTGTTGGAATGTCCAGTTGTGCTTTAAACCACGTTTTGTAGCAGAGGGTTTCAAATGATTTGCCAATATCGTTTGGTATGCTGTGGAATCCATTTTACCATGTATTGGAACAAAATTTCCTCTGCCATTAGAGGAAAAACAGCCCCATAGAATATTACCACCTCCATGCTTGACAGTATGTATGGTGTTCTTTTTTGTATGCCTGTGACCAGGCTGGCTGGTGGTGACGTCAGACCAGGAAGAGATGGACACATAGACAGCACTGGGATAACAAATTAATGTGCTGTTGCGCCGGTTTATTAGAAATAAAATGACTTAACAAAACACTACACACAAAAGAAAGCGGCATGTCGGCCAAAATAAATAGACAAACAACAGTGGACAAACAAACAAGTATCGCACTGGCTGAAATTCAACACAAGTAGCTATTGTTTTAGTTTTGAAAGTTCTAACTCCTAACTCCTTCTCTCTCCCGTTCTCCACTCTGAACACCAACCCAGAGTGAGTGATTCATGCCTCTATATATACAGCTGTGCTGGGCTTCAATTGCTAATTAATCATTTACTTGAATCCCAGCACGTGAACTAATTTGTGCAATCCCTGTTCCCACATACTAATAACCATTTTATCTGCACGTGAAGTGATTGTGCAATCCCTGTGCCTAAATACACATATATATTTTAAATCACTTGTGATACATAGCCCACATTATACCCTGTGCACCAATACATACACACCACATAAAACACAAAATATGCACAGGGAGGGCACTCACCACAAAGCCTCACCAGACTCTCCAAATGTAATGACTCAGCGTGACCAAATAGCTCATCGCTCCACAAAACCTTTGACCAGAACTCCTATCCATCATTCGTATGCTGTTTTGCAAACTTTCCTTGGCCTGCAACCATTGAGACCTTCATCATGCAATACTGGACCTATGGTTGCAATGGAAACCCCAGTCCCACTTGCAGCCAACTCACTTTGAATATCTTTGGCAGTCAATCTCGGATTGTTAACCTTCCTCACAATTCTTCTACTTGTTCTTGAAGAAAGAACCGTCTTTCTTCCAGAACGAGGAAGTGTTGTGACAGTACAATTAGTCTTGTACTTCTTGATAATAGAAACAATAGTTTGAAATTGGGATACTCAAATGCTTGGAAATCTTCTTGTATCATTCTCCAGCATTATGGCAATAAATAATTTTATTTATAGTACTTTACTTTTTCACATATTGACTTATTGGTAATGACAGCAATCATCCTATCTCTAACCCTTTTATACTCTTTAAGAATGTTCACCTACAATCCAGCATTGTCTAGACTTTTCTAGAATTAGGTTCTGCATTATCATCTTGAAATGTCTAGCTCCTTGTAGACAAAACTATCATATCATCAAAGGGTATGAATACTTTTGAATTAGCATTTTTTTGAGTTTTGCAAAAAATTGCTGAAATAAGTAACTATAGACATCTATTTCTTGGGCTTTCTATCTATCTATCTATCTATCTGTCTATCTGTCTATCTATCTATCTACCTAAAATAACCGGCCACTACATTAGTATTACTGTAAAATGACCAGCCCCTACGTAGAAAATGCATAATTAATTTACATTTATTTAGAATGCGTAGTTTTTTATGTATTCTGATTGGTCCAAATCAATATGCATGCTAAATATTTGAAACGCGTACTAAATGTATGGCCTTCCATACAAACTGACATGCAATGAGACGTCCAAGTCGAAGATTAATATAAAAATTATGGCCTTGGGTAATGGCTGAAAATACAAAACATAATTGGCACCTCTTAAAAAATGAATGCTTTTAACGGTGCATTTGAAGATATGTATGGAATTACATATCACTCAAAGGACGACATGGTTATTCTAGCCTTTGGAAAAGAAGGTACAATGAAATGAGTTATTTAAAAACCCGGTTCATTGTTTACAAATCATGCACGACATTTAATTTTTAATTTACCAACTTTCGTTAATAAAAAGTAATGCTTTTGACTTATTCTGAGGACACCTGGTTTTAGTAAGCCTGCAGTCATGCTTTAAACAGCTATTGTAAAACTGAGATCTATAAGCACTCGACAAGTTTGCAATGAAAAACAGGAGGATGGACTTGAGGATCTAAACATTATTTAATAATTATTTAATGTTATTTAATATTTATGTTGATAACTGCATAGTAGTGCTTCTAAATGTGATTTTTAAGGTGAAACACCACGGGTCTTAATAGGGCAATTTCGAGTTCATTGCAAGTTTGGAGTGTAGTTCATTTTTACTTGCAGAAACATTTTTATAAATTATTACCCAAACTAAATTCTGGCTACATGAGACTCCTTTACTTTTGAGTATTTGTATTTGTTACATTTTGTGATTCATTTTAACATGAAATCCACAATTCGGTAAATCATTTTCCATTTCCCTGTGTTTTGATGATGTGACAAGGCAGGCTTGCTTTTTTTGTTTTGCAGGACATTTGCACAGAACTGTAGAAACATTGAAAATTTGATCCTCAATGGTTGCACAAAAATCACTGACAGGTACGTGCTGTTTGATTGGAGTGTTTTTGGAGCTGTTGTGGGCTGGGGATCCACAGGAGTCATTGTAACATCTTCTCTTTTGTTCCAGCACGTGTATTAGCCTTAGCAAATTTTGTTCCAAACTGAAATTTCTGGACTTGACATCCTGTGTGTCTCTAACAAACAACTCTTTAAAGGCTGTAAGGTAAGACTTTCCCATTCTCCAGAATATTATTATTATTATTATTATTATTATTATTATTATTATTATTATTATTATTATTATTATTATTGTTGTAGTAGTAGTAATAGTAGTCAAACTTTTTAAAGATATGTATACAGGGCAGGCTAGTTCTGCTGAGCCATATTGTTTTGTTACAGTCCCCATTTTATATGCCTCCCGTCAATCCATCACTCTCATTTAGCTGTTGGTCTGCACTGTAACATTGATTCCATTATAACATTGATTCCATTATAAAGTACTGCAGATAACCATCACACACGCTTTCCAACAATTTTTGTGTTACACTAGCACTATACTGTTTGTTATTAACTCTGATGTATCCGTCCCACGAAATTCACCTGGATAAAAAACAAGCAGCAAGCGGCGGGAATGCATACATCAGTAACTACTGAACTGTAGATATCCTGCTGATATTTTAATTTGTTGCTTTATACTAGATTGTTTTAAAAGTTGCTGTATCGTTGCCGATATTGCTTTTGACAAAGTAAAAGCAAGTGCGAGCTGCCAGTACTCGTATCAGTGTTTGTGTTTGTTTATGTTTATGTTTATGTATATATATATATATATATATATATATATATATATATATATATATATATTCCCCCATTACTATACATTTCAGTGTTGCAAGCTGTAGGTGTGATGTTTTTTTTTTTGTTTTAATGTGTATTTCACTGCTTGTTGAGATACCAACTGTTTCCTGTACGGTACAGAATGTTGTTTTTCCAGTGCTGTAAGTTAAATTGCAGTATAAACTGTGTGCATGTTATTGTAAGTTATATTTTTATACAAAACCTATGTGCTTTTAGTGGTGATTTCTGGGATAATGGTGTTAAATCTTATTATTTTTCTGGTTCAGCATCTCAATCTAGTGGATGTTTCATAAATCATCTCATAAACTTGAATTTCTCTGTCAGGGGAACCTGTGATGTGAGACGTTGGATAAATGAGTGCTGACTGTATATGCAATCCCTTTTGAGGGGTTAGATATTCAAAACCTTTTAAATTGAATTTGCCAGGGGAATCTGGACACCTGGATATTTAACACTCCTTGTTTATTTTTGAAAGGATAGAATGGGTCATTTCAGAGTAGATAGGATCTCAGTTAGTGACAGACAGGATTCAGAACTTCACAGCACCACCTAACAGCATGCTGAAAGAGGGAAGTGTGACCCCTACTGGTCAGTCAGACAACAAAACCACTTCTTGCAAAACCTTGAGAGGTGATTGCTGACCAGGCCCAATTTTGGGTGCATGGATTATACTGTATAGAGATCCATAAAGGATTTGTATGAAATTCCTAGTTGTGAGATTTCTTTACATTCCCCAGCAGATCACACATAGTTTTGTTTAAATTTGAAATATAAATACCAATATGTGCCTGGATTGTGTGTTTTAGAACGTAAAGTGTTTGAATGTGGTGAGTGTAATACTGTATTATTTCAAGAGATATAAATAATTTACCACCTTGGTAACTGTATGTTCAAAATGGTGAGACTCTAAGGCAGATTCTGAAGTGTTGGAAGGTTTGTGTCTGATAATGAAAGAAAGAAATATTTTTTTAATTTATTTTTTTATGTGTTTATTTTCTGATTACACAATCTTGGGGGATAATTGCTATATTTTTCACTTCAGTGAAGGCTGCAGAAATCTGGAGCACCTGAACATTTCTTGGTGTGACCAAATGACTAAGGATGGTATTGAAGCTCTGGTGAGAGGATGTGGCGGCCTCAGAGCTTTATTCCTTAGAGGCTGCACACAGGTTGGTGAGGAAAACCATTCCTATTTCACAGCTGTCTGATACTGATTGCAATCTGTAGACTATGGGGTAGATGTACTAAGATGGGCCAGTCGCAGCGCAAACTTATCGCAATTTGCATTTTCATTGCGACAGTTCGCAAAGTGTACATGTTGTTGTATGTACCAAGAAAATATGTTACTAAAGAGAGCCACAATACACTAATTTAAATATTTGTTGCATCCTCTTAGCAAGATCCCTAGCATTGCGAGAGTCGTGCAACATTTTTCCGAATAAATAATGAAAGGCAGTTTATCCCATCAGATTCTATAGTGGGGCCCCAAATAAAAAAAAAATAAAAAAAATTCTATCAAAAAGCATTTCATAATCATACAGTAGATCCTCGCTAAACTAAAACAAAATTAAAAAACAAAATGCAATAAAATTGCATTCATTTATAGTGCTCGATGTATTTTAAATGTATAAATAATTGTGCTGAAAATAACAAATAACACTAATGTGTTTTGGGTAGGCTACACATTACATTATGTAAAAATATAAAATATAAAAATATAGGCCTATACAGTAAACAGCACAGTAGTAAAATCAAATGAATACCTAGCACACTTTTTTTCTACTTTAGCCTGTAGGCTACCTGTAACACAAAATAAATCATGCTGCTGCATTGTACACATTGGTGTACAATGCCAATAGACGATTAATTTAAATTTAAACTAAATGATTTTAGCTTTTATTTATGTATTTATTTATTTTTTAAGTTGGCCTACTTGGTAGCCTAGACAGTTGACACAACATAGATCATGGTGCTGCATTGACAAGTTATGATACTCACAGGAGGACAGTCAATTGCATTATACCACAAATTTGTATTATCATGAGTAGCCTGTAAGCCAAATGTATACTGTCTGTTTTTATTTAAGTTAGTCAATGGTGCAGTGCTAAACTGTGCACAATTACAAACCACCTGCACATTAATAGAATAGGTGTGTTTCCTATTCCTATACAGATGCTCAGAATGAGCTGGAGGGGTTAGCAGCACATGTGTGCAGTCTATTGCTCTCAACACGTTGGGGAAAGCAGAAATTTGTTTTCAAGGCTTGTATCACCTCAAAAGTACATTGAGCACAACTGGCAACACACGAGAAAAAGCGGACTGGGAAATGCCAGCAACAATTGCAGCTTTCAAGCGTGCTTTCAAAAGTTCTTAACAAATTGATGCAAGTGTCGCAATTGCCAGCAGCTTTAGTACATCTCATTATAATATTTGAGAACCCTCATCTCCACCCCATTTTTGCAAATTTATGCAGGAACGCCCATAATTACATATTAATCTAAGGCTGAACTGCAAAGAAAACCTGCTGCCACAAAGCATTCCCTAAATAGTCCCTAACAGCATTGCGCTTGTTTATTACATTTCACCCTAGACTTCCGACTCATTTGCAACTGGTTTCTGACCATTGCGACAGGCGCAACACTTTAGTACATCTACCCCTGTGCTTCATATGGCTCCATGCAGAATGGCTGCAATGTCATATTTCCATCATACCTTTGATGTACTGATGAAAACAGAAAGAATATCTGGAGAGGTAGATTACACTGTCGCTCTTAGAATCTGCAGTAACTCTCTCACTCATTGACAACGAGAGCCTGTGTGTTGCTACATTTAATTAAAAAGCCACAAGACCCCAATATACCCGGTGAAAGCACTCCTCCTGGTATCTTTTGTTTTCTTTTGTTCGTTTAACACACAGAACATACTTGATAAAAAGTATATTCATTTATTTTTTACAGACGTCAACATAATATATACTCAGCTTTTCTTTACACAACTCTCCAGTGAGTTAATGCTGTGTATTTAGTGATTTAGCAACGCAAGGCCGGCATATTTATTTAATATACATGGTGATTAATAAACAACGCACCATGTGCCTCTAACATGGCACGTGATAATTATTTGATCCCAGTTAGAAATGCTGCATGTGATGTTTGCACATTCTGTCATAATATTAAGGCTGTTTAAACGATGAATGAAAATATAAATAAACAGCTGTGCAGTTACTTTACATACCATCTGACCAAACATGTCCTGTTTATGGAAGCCTTGCATTGATTTTAACTTTGAATGTATCTCGAGGCATGGATGCTGCATGAGAAGATAAATGTCAAATTCTAAAATCTAAGATTATAATAAATACTAAATCAAGTTAACTTTTTCACACCCGGTTTTAACGACCGTTTACCCAGTTTAATCTATTAAACATAGACTTACAGCCTAATCTAATATAATGTTATCCTGACAGTCGGCAACTGTTCCCTCCTATGGTTTGTGCTCAACATACTGTGGCTGTGTTTTTGCACAGGCACTGTGAGCACTTTTATTAAACTGACAGCCTGCCACAGGAACATAGTATTAATGAAATTTCAGCAGCTCAATAAAAATGTTAATAATAATACTAACAAAAAAACTGCTGATTTCCTTTTCTGGAAATCGCCAAAAGAAGTTATCAGAGCAGTCAAGTATTCCTTTAAGACTCAAAAAGGGCTTACGAAATCCTGGGATTTGGGTGTGACCCCCCACCCCATTAACCCAACAGAGATGGTTACCCCAGGAGCAGGCACTGATGATGGGTTGGGGGCTGTGGAGTTAACCTCCTGCGACTTCATCCAGCTCTCTCCAAGCCGCTGTCTGTGCTGCTAGGCCGGGGTGATTGAGCAGGTTGTGGAGGGTGGAAGGAGAAAGCAAAAACGCCATTTGAAATACTAAATGACACGTACAACTGTCTTTGCCCCTGGTTTGCAGCTCGATGATGAAGCACTGAAGCATCTTCACAAGCATTGTCCAGAACTCATGACGATCAACATGCAGTCTTGTACAGTAAGCAGCCTTTGGTTTTATTTTAACAGTACAGTTAAGCATGGGCATGAGCCTGTGTCTCTTTGGGACTACTTACCTTGGAACTCAGAGAAATGTATGGATCAATACATTGAGGATGCAAGGTTGCAGGTGGAGGAGAGAATTTGAAATAGAACACACACAATGTGTGTAATGACCATAACTGTGCAGCCTCGGTTTATATGCCTTGTATAATACACAACTCGTAGCAAATACCTTTTAAAATGCTGTTAGCTTAGTATAGTGAGCACCTTGTATAACACGCTCACCCTTTTTATATAACTTATTCTCCCAGAATTTGGAAATGGGTATGTGTTCTTTTTTGCAAATTATGTTATACAGTCTCTTCAAACAGAATGGCTATAATAGGTTAACTATAAAGGATAGATGTTTTACTGTTCATGTGATATTTGTGATTGACTTAGACTGAACAGACGTAAAGAGATTTTACTTCCAATGCTATACAAAACAAAATCTTTCCTCCTCACTGAAAATCATGCCCTTGAGTCCAGGGTTCGGAATCAGATTAGGTCACAAGTGAATGTTTGGTGCTATGGGGTCGATTTGATCAACCTCTACCCCACGGGAATAAAGACCCCCCTGGATTGTATTATCTGTCTGTGGTTATCCCGGTATTTCCCCCAAAAAATAGGTAGTCCCAAGAGGATTTATCAGTGCTATAAAATACTCTAATAAAATCCAGCTGTGGCTTGGCCTGACAGAATAGCCCCAGACAGTGGTGCATCTGGCAAAGGCACTCCGTGTGGAATACAGGAAGCGCCCTATAGCCTGGAGGTCGCCGGTTCGAGTCCAGGCTGTTCCACTGCCGACCGTGGACGGGAACTCCCAAGGGGCGGCTGGTGGCCAAGCACTGCCCGGGTGGGGAGGGCTTAGGTCGGCCAGGGTGTCCTTGGCTCACCGCGCACCAGCGACCCCTGTGGACTGGCTGGGCGCCTGCGGGCTTGCCTGTATGCTGCCCAGAGCTGTGTTGTCCTCCAATGCTGTAGCTCTCAGGTGGCTGCATGACGGGCCTGCAGAGTGAAAAGAAGCGGTCGGCTGACGGCACACGCTTCGGAGGACAACATGTGTTAGTCATCACCGCTCCTGAGTCAGCGCGGGGGTGGTAGTGGTGAGCTGAGCCTAAATTAATTGAATATTTCAAATTGGGAGAAAAACGAGGTAAAAAAAAACCTCTTATGACCACTCATCTGTTTTTCAGTTATTTTAATGTTTAAACTAAAATCCAGTAGTATTTAACACATTTGTATTCCTTTTACAATTTGTAGCTGATCTCAGATGAGGGATTAGTAAGTTTATCCAGAGGATGCCATAAACTTGAAATTCTGTGTCTCTCCGGGTGTTCAAACATCACTGATGCTTCCCTGACAGCCCTTGGGTTCAACTGCCCCAGACTCAAGTGAGTACTCGCCAGGACGGTACAGGATATATGTCACAGTCTAAAATGGTTCAGACTTCTTACAGTATTGTTATAATAGCCACCTGGGCTTTTGTAACTTAGTCATCTGGAAGAAACCAACGGAACCCCAACCTCCATTGATTCAAAGCCACCAGACATTGGAGCTCTAGGTAAAGTGCTAAGAAAAAAAAAAAGAAAAAAAATCATGACGTGTTTCTGCTTCATCACCAACCATTTAAAGGTTCAGTCCCAACTGATTTGTATTTTATATAATGTTTTTTCTGACAGTCTCGCTGTAGTGTAATTTAAAAAGAAATGGCAGAGTGCAATACAACAAGAGTAGATGTCCTTGTAATCCATTCAGATGTAGTTGGATCGTGGTTAGGGGACTACAGTGATCGTCTCCCAGTAGCTTCATTTGTACGCAGTAAAACCCTTCTTTTATCAGGAGTGCCTCTGCTGTAATTCAGCTCTGTATAGATGTAGAGGGAAACAAGTGTTCTTGTACATCTGTGTAGTTGACAGTCACCCACAAGCATGAAGCTTTTAAGCTGTGTAGTTTAAATGTTTGAATTTAAGTGAGTGTGAATTTGAGGAATAGCCGGAACACTGGCAGCAGCTGTAATGTCTCCAGTCGTGTGACATTGAGAGACATGTCAACTAGAACTTCCTTTACTTTCCTCTTTTCAGCTTAATAATGTAGCTCTGTATTGTGAGAACACAATGCTTTCAAATTGTTTATTTATTTATTAACAAGTAAAGAAAGGATATGAAATATCTCAAGGGGATGGACTGTTTAAACCTAGCCTAAAGAGATGGCACATCCCACACCTAATAAAGCAGGTTCATTACACAAGTTTACACACTTCCCAAACCTGTAGTGTGGTGCTGTTGGTAGGAGGGTTCCTCAATCAAACAAGGCCTGTGCAGTGCACATTGCTTGCTTTTACAATATTGAAGGAATAGAGGCTGAAACCTAATGCTGTTTGATGGAACAATTGACCAGGCAGTGTGAAAGGGAGTGGGAGAGCTCAGAGCTTTTCATTGCATTGATATGATGGCCTGGAAAATGTCCCTTCATTTAAAGAACGTGTTTGTATATCACTCTCAAAGTCTGTACATCCAAAGCCTGGCATATTAAACAGCACCTCACTCGCTCTTTAGTGTTCTTGCCTACATTAATTCACACTGTAGCTGTCAGAAAGGAATGATTTTAAATGGGTTCAGTCAATGACATCAAAGTAACAGTGAGCTGTAATTCAGACATGACAATAAAGAACAAGGACAACCTAACTAGGTTTAGAAAGTAACCGCCACTGCTAACATTGTTGACTTAGGACACCTAGATCAAGTCAGGACATTGGAAATAGCTGTTTTACTTTTTTTTTTGTTTGTTTTTTAGAATTCTTGAGGCTGCAAGATGTTCCCATTTGACAGACGCTGGTTTCACAGTTTTAGCCAGGGTGAGTTTGTTGTGCTGCAGTGCACATATTATGGTTTCATATTAAATTAAAAGTTAATAACCAGTCAGGATATGTGTTTTGTTTCAGAATTGTCATGAACTGGAGAAGATGGATTTAGAAGAATGTATTCTGGTGAGAAGTAATAAAAGAATATATATATATATATATATATATATATATATATATATATATATATATATATATATATATATATATATATAAAATATTATTATATATATATATATAAATATATTTTATATATATATATAAAAAGGATTGCTTCCAAAAATCTTAAATGGCTTCTTAGGAATTAAACATGATGACACATCACGTGTTATGTGCCTTGTATAGAAGACCTGGAGCTGTTATTATTATTATTATTTATTTCTTAGCAGACGCCCTTATCCAGGGCAACTTACAATTGTTAGAAGATATCACATTATACAGTACTGTGCAAAAGTTTTAGGCAGGTGTGAAAAAATGCTGTAAAGTAAGAATGCTTTCAAAAATAGACATGTTAATAGTTTATATTTATCAATTAACAAAATGCAAAGTGAGTGAACAGAAGAAAAATCTACATCAAATCAATATTTGGTGTGACCACCCTTTGCCTTCAAAACAGCATCAATTCTTCTAGGTACACTTGCACACAGTGTTTGAAGGAACTCGGCAGGTAGGTTGGCCCAAACATCTTGGAGAACTAACCACAGTTCTTCTGTGGATTTAGGCAGCCTCAGTTGCTTCTCTCTCTTCATGTAATCCCAGACAGACTCGATGATGTTGAGATCAGGGCTCTGTGGGGGCCATACCATCACTTCCAGGACTCCTTGTTCTTCTTTACGCTGAAGATAGTTCTTAATGACTTTCGTTGTATGTTCTGCTACAGCCAAATATTTCAAATTTTGACTCATCAGTCCAGAGCACCTGCTGCCATTTTTCTGCACCCCAGTTCCTGTGTTTTCGTGCATAGTTGAGTCGCTTGGCCTTGTTTCCACGTCGGAGGTATGGCTTTTTGGCCGCAAGTCTTCCATGAAGGCCACTTCTGACCAGACTTCTCCGGACAGTAGATGGGTGTACCAGGGTCCCACTGTTTTCTGCCAATTCTGAGCTGATGGCACTGCTGGACATCTTCCGATTGCGAAGGGAAGTAAGCATGATGTGTCTTTCATCTGCTGCAGTAAGTTTCCTTGGCCGACCACTGCGTCTACGGCCCTCAACGTTGCCCGTTTCTTTGTGCTTCTTCAAAAGAGCTTGGACAGCACCATCTGGAAACCCCTGTCTGCCTTGAAATTTCTGCCTGGGAGAGACCTTGCTGATGCAGTATAACTACCTTGTGTCTTGTTGCTGTGCTCAGTCTTGCCATGGTGTATGACTTTTGACAGTAAACTGTCTTCAGCAACCTCACCTTGTTAGCTGAGTTTGGCTGTTCCTCACCCAGTTTTATTCCTCCTACACAGCTGTTTCTGTTTCAGTTAATGATTGTGTTTCAACCTACATATTGAATTGATGATCATTAGCACCTGTTTGGTATAATTGTTTAATCATACACCTGACTATATGCCTACAAAATCCCTGACTTTGTGCAAGTGTACCTAGAAGAATTGATGCTGTTTTGAAGGCAAAGGGTGGTCACACCAAATATGGATTTGATTTAGATTTTTCTTCTGTTCACTCACTTTGCATTTAGTTAATTGATAAATATAATCTATTAACATGTCTATTTTTGAAAGCATTCTTACTTTACAGCATTTTTTCACACCTGCACCTTCACACTTTTGCACAGTACTGTACATTATACAGATATCGCATTATTTTTACATACAATTCCCCATTTATACAGTTGGGTTTTTACTGGAGCAATCTAGGTAAAGTACCTTGCTCAAGGATACAACAGCAGTGTCCCCCACTGGGGATTGAACCCACGACCCTCCGGTCAAGAGTCCAGAGCCCTAACCACTACTGCACACTGCATGCTTTAGCCATGAAGTGTTAATTGAAAGATTTATAGAAGTTTGAAAGGGGCCTGTACCTGTTTCTCAACAAGAACCCAAACACCAAATGCAGTGCACAGGGAGTTTTTCTGTAGTGTTGAACCCCCTACACAGTGTTAGATAATACAAGTGTTGTTGTTCAGTTATTATTAGTATTATTGTTAGCATGCTACCTGGGTGGAGACGCTTGTCTTTTCTAATACAGGGCTCCTCCCTCTCATCTCCCTTCCCCAGGTCACTGATAACACTCTTGTCCAGCTCTCTATTCACTGTCCCAGGCTCCAGGCTCTGGTGAGTTTTCTCGCTGCTCTTATTTGTGGTCTTAGTAACATTTTTAAAAGTCAACAAAAGGCAGGTGACGTTCAATTAAGAGTTGTTGTATATATACAGTAACTAACCTCTAACCCTATTACCATCACTAACAATAAAAAAGCTGTTTTATTACCAAAATAATAGTTTAGTTTATTCTTATTCTTAGTTTGCTTGTGTAAGTTACCTCCTAGTTTTTTTAGAATGTTTGATAAAAGTGAAACTTATCTGGCAGTTGGTGTGTGCTTAAGATGGTGTGTTAGCCACAAGGTTTTCACAATCTATTCAACCACAGGAGCACATGTGTGCAAATAACTTTTACTTATGTATCTATTTTTGTCTAACTTACTGTCGTAAATGTGAAGAAATGTTTAACATCCAATTGAAAAGTAATGTAGTTAGTTTTCTTTTATTTAATATACTGCACCAGTGGTTTTTGAACAGTTCAGTTTACTGCTGGTAGTTTACACATTGCCAGCTTTATCAGGATGTAGAAAAAAAGTGTGCCACTTTCATGCAGGTGGCACATGATTTGTGAATGCATTTTAAAGTAAGCCGCTGTGTTTCAGAGTTTATCTCACTGTGAGCTCATCACGGACGACGGGATCCGCCACCTCAGTAACAGCGCCTGCGGACACGAGCGGCTGCAGGTGGTGGAGCTGGACAACTGTCCCCTGATCACTGACCTCACCCTGGAGCACCTGAAGAGCTGCCCCAACCTGGAGAGGATTGAGCTGTACGACTGCCAGCAGGTGACCCGCGCGGGAATCAAGAGGATCCGGGTAAGCCAAGGCATTGAGAAAGACTTCTAGTCGATACATTTCTTATTGAACGTCTTTTTGAGTATTTCTACATTTGGCACTATTGGGTGTTTAATAGTTATGGATATTATACTAGAGCTGTCCAACCTTTTTTGGCTAAAAGATCCATCTTGACAACTAATAAGAGAAATCACAAATGAAAAAAAAAATATATATATATATATATATATATATATATATATATATATATATATATGTATATATATTGCATGTTTAAAAATATTTGTTTTGCCACATATTCACTGATTTTACACCTAGCACTGTGCTCATCGGATGTGTTTTTTTTTTTTTGCAGGCACACCTGCCGGAGATCAAGGTTCACGCCTACTTTGCCCCTGTCACCCCCTCCCTCGGTGGCGGCAGCGCCAGCGCCTCTGTAGATGCTGCATCATTCTTTGACAGCGGACTCCCTGGAGCAGATCTGTGTAACATTTACTGTTAGTGTGAATGATGATCATTATAATGCTGGTGATAATCTGAAGGCTGCCAGACCTGGGGGAAGGAGGAGGAGGAGAAAGCCCTTGCAGAGGTTTCGCAATGAGTCCTGGACCCTCTTGAGGTCACTACGGTGTGCTACATATGGAAGGGGGGTGGGGTGGGGTGGGGAGAGACGTGGGGAAGACCATAGCAGATGGAAAGTCTGTGGAGGAGAAAACAAAAAAGCAATTTCTCATGGTTTATCAGCCAATGCTTCCATTTCAATAAGTCTGCACTTAACTTAAGTCCAAGTACCCCTTTGTGTTATTGTGTCTCTTAAGGTAATGTAACAATAATGTGGTACTATTGGCAGCAGCACAGCGCTGAACAGGACGTTTGTAATGTGGTGTGCAAAACATTTTACATGTGTTGGTTAAAGGCAGGTGGGCTGGATCGAGATTTCTGGGAGCAAGGTAAAAGTAACAGCTCAACATGCGTTTATAACACAACAAAAGTAACAGCTCAACATGCGTTTATAACACAACAAAAGTAACAGCTCAACATGCATTATAACACAACAAAAGTAACAGCTCAACATGCATTATAACACAACATTTTCAACTAACACCTGGAATAGAACTTAAGTGGAATATTCATATTTTGTTATTGTTCAGGTCTGAACTATTCCCATTGGACATTATTAGAGGTGAATGTCAGCCAAGTACAGGTTTTTTTTTGTTTGTTTTTTTAACCCCAATGTAAAGCAGAGATCATCCCACAACTAAACAGACAGATATTACAAGAAAAATATGATTAACTTGTTTTAAATATAAAAATGTGAACTTGCCTGCAACTATTAGGATATTTAA
The DNA here is from genome assembly GCA_030684275.1 of Acipenser oxyrinchus oxyrinchus. Lineage (NCBI taxonomy): Eukaryota > Metazoa > Chordata > Actinopteri > Acipenseriformes > Acipenseridae > Acipenser > Acipenser oxyrinchus. The sequence continues at coordinate 29,013,750 of CM060250.1, forward strand.
ACAAACATATATTTAAAAATGTACTCATGTATAAATTTACAGTATATTAATATTTTAATAGTTGATATACACTTTAATAAAGATAAACAGCAATGCTCCTTGTAACAGCCCTAGATTTGGGCTTTAGCTGTACCCTATACAGAACTATTATTTCCAGACCTTAATTAAGCAATTAAGTAACATTTCCACAAAACTGGGAACATTTTACAACATTACTCTGTAGGAAATACTAAGGGGATACTGACAAGTTTCACAGTGTTTTTAAAAAACTGTTCAAGTGCTGCTCATTACTGCAATAAAATACTCTTCTGCACCCAACCAGAAAATAGCTTTTTTTAAATGATCAATTCTATCTGAATTTGGAAACCATTTTTTTCTTAAATTACTGCTTACATTAAACTGGAGTTATGGTTTTTGCTTCTGTGTTTTGTCACTAGTAGACCAAGGTCAGCCTTGCTGTTTCCAAAGATGTTGGGATTTCATTTTGAACCTCGGATGTTACAAAGCCAGTTGGGTGTAGAAGAGTAGGAATCGCAGGTGTGCTCCCCTGTTGGACTCCTGAATTATTACATGTGTTACTGCTATGCAGTCTGATGCTGTAGCTGGAGAAAAAAAAAAAAAAACGCAGTACTTTTTTTTCTGCAGTTCATGAAAACCGATACCTTAATAATCTTTAAAAACATGCCTCCATTGAAATGCAAACGTGACAATACAATGCATAATTTAATTGCACTTGTTTTAAGACGTGGCATGTTCTTAAGAAAGTCAAAGCTTGTAACTGGTTGATTTTATCAACAATAATGTACGGTAAGTAAGGGCAGTTAAAGGCTGTAACCCCTTTGTATTATTTTGGGTGTAACCTGACAACTTGTGTGGTCATTTCTGCTTAAGAAATCTGTTTGTTAGCAAAGCACTGTTGTTTTGTTTTTCTGTTTCTTTTCCTGAAAGAATACTTGTACAAGTCGCTAAACACCCAAATACCTTAGGGAGATAGTACTTGAAGAAAATTGTATGCCAACATTACTGATGCTTACAGTGTTAACACTGAGAGTGCATTTTTATCCTTTTCATTGATACAAATGCTCTCCCTAGGAAAGTGATTTAACATAACTTTTTTATGTTAAAAATAAGGTAATCGATAGTCAAATTGCTCTGGCTGTTACTATAATAGAAAGTTTATTGAATAAATATTGTTATCATAAACGATTTGTGTTATGTATCTTTTGAATAGAATTTGAAAGGGTTTCCCAAGGTTAATGAAGGGTTGGGCAGAATATTTGTCACACATGCTTTAGTGTACACAGGGTGCCCCCACCCGTCCAGGGCTCATTGATTCATCATGCAGAAGTCATGTACTCTCAATGTTTCAAAGCTGCACCGCTGTTAAACATTGGTTTTATTCGCTATGGGAAAGACTGTAGAACTGGTAGAAAGAGATCTGATAATAGCATTTCATGTGCTTTTGCTAAAAATGCGGCATATGTAAAGAATGGTGTTCACCTGCCGTTCTGCACCCGCTATCAGATTTGCACTTTGCCATCCTTAATCCATTAAAATTAAATTGAAATGCATTCACATGAAGAAAAAAGCATGGAATTGGGGTGGGATCTGGATATTAAGCGGGCGCAAACATTATAATGTGATGTAAGGATTTTGCCTTGCACTTAGGCAATTGTTGACCCTCCAAAAACCTTACAGCTCTTCTTAAGGTGCAAACCATTGTAGAAGTGAGTAACTAAGATTTGTATAAAAGCACACACCTGCAGAGACCTGTCACTGGCTTCAAGAGGGCTGCTGTGGTACACTTCCTGATGCAGCGACACTTGGCTCTTGTTGAGGTGAGGCAGGAAAATGTTCGGAGGAGAAGGGCAAGATGAAGATGACCCCTGCATATTCAATCCCAGGGTCACTTTGTTTGGGATGTCGGAGGATGCGGTGCTAAAGCATTATCGTCTCACTCCGCAGGTCATCCTAGACCTAATAGCTGAATTGAGGGATGAGCTAGACCCTCGTGTCAATCTAGGGATCGCTATCCCTGCACATGTGAAAGTGTGTTATCTGCACTACTTAGCCTCTGGTTCCTTTCAGACCACAGTTGGAATGTATGGAGGGAGAGCCTTATCTTTTCCTGAGTGCTAGGAACATTTCTGGATGTCATGTTGAAAAGGGCAGGCCAATACATATCAATTCCTAAGGATACTAGCATGTTTCATGCTGAGTGACCGCAGCTCCTCAGAAAACACATTTTCTGTGTGCCAAGAGGACTTTGCTGCCCTTCCTCTGACATTTGTTTTTTGGTTTGTATTTTTGTGCTCCACAATGTCATACAGCGCCTACTGCTCTCTCTACTCTGGGCTGCAAGACCGGTGCGCTCGTTGAGACCCACATTATAATTGCAGATTATTATTTGTGCGTGTGGAGTAATTTGCATTTCTCTTTACGTAAGGCTCAGTGCAAAATAATTGCCTGGCTGCAATGCAAGTTGCCAGTTTGATTTTGTTGCATTGTGTTGGCCAAAGTTGGCCCTTTTATGCCCCCTTGTTTGTGAACAAATGTGATACAACATAATGTCGTGCTTTGGATTGGATTGTAGACTGCAGATAGAACTTTGATATTGAAACAAGATGAGTTAGGAGTTTTAAGGTCTGGTATAACTAGAGTGAAAAGTGAGTGAGTGTGTGTGTGTGAGTGAGAGGGAGAGGTCTGCAGTTCTAAAGAGGCAAGCAATATTACAATCCAGTTTTTTGAGTTTCTTTAAAACAAGATAAACTGAAATCACTTTACACAAAACTAAAATAAAAAAATTTAAAAAATCATTAAATCTCCCATACACCAAATGTTTTCATCTTATGCAAATAAATAATTTATCCTTAGTCCGTATCTCATATAGAAAATCATTTTTTGGCTTTGGGGTTCGTACATGGTTTACTTTCATGATCAATTTTATGGCACTGAGAGACGTAAAACTATCAATAATTCCGGAAAATACCGAAAATACCGATGATGCACGAAGTTGGCGTGACATCCCTAGGGGAACACATAACAGGTACAGAGGAGAGATATACATGGCTTCAGACTGTGAAAGCGATCATTACAACTTTCTCTGACGTTTTGAGTAGTCTGTATTACAATATTACATTAATGACAGCAGGAGTGTAGTGAAAGAAATTGTGGGGAGGAAGAATAAGTGGTTTGAACCTCCAGCAGGAGAAAGTAACCACGCTGGCATGAGGAATGCGAGCAACACACCCCCTTGACTGCAGGTCGGCCATTCTGAATGTTGTTCTTACAGTTACCCCCGGCTAGCAGTTCATTTATGGCAATAATACATGTGTATTTCTATATTTGGTTAGTTGTACCATTTATATCTTGCAAATAGTGTTTACCGTTTCCCAGCCACTTCAACAATAAAGCATTTAATATTAGTGAAATTAAATAGGCCTAACCTTCTACCCGCCCATACCCAGTAATGTGCATATGAACATTACCTTAAAGATAAAATTGAAAATCGAAAGCTTACCTAAAAAAGCTGGATGAGTGGATTCATTCTTTCTGCATCAGAAATCATGAGCATGCAATGTGTTTGTACTGGTTTATAGTACTCTGCCCGTAATTACTTGACAATTGTCTTTGTGAACAGCTGTCTTTGTAAAGGTCTGCGTGTGTTTGTGAACTTGTGTACCAGTATCTTACAAAAGAGAAAAAATAAAAATTTGTACCTGCCAGAATCCAACAAACAAAAGCTTTAGTCTCCGTGTTCCGTGTTATACAAAGTGATCACTGCATTGTGCACTGATGAACTCGGTTTTACTTTCACGAATACAGTACTTTTTTTTTCATGCAATGCATTCCCTTGAGTATCTGGAGGTGAAATGTATTTTTGACTGTTTAACCATCGCGAAATAGGCCTGCATGTATGATCGTTTTGTTTGTGCCATAGACGTATGCATGCATGTTCATGGTTTATAGTTTATGTTCCCTTTCAATCTCGAAATGTCAACCATTACGAGTTGGGAAATGACCCTCGTGTCACATGACCTGAGCACATATTTAAAAAGCTGCCTAATAGGCCCGGCGTGACCATGTGTCTGTTGCATTCTGGAACAAGACACTACGTCATGCAGCAACCTTTGCCATTTGATTCCTCACTCCAACTTGAGCAGACATGTCTTTACTTGCTCCATTTTTGTGAGAATCTCTTTCTCTTCGGAGACTGTTTTGGTATGAAAGTACCTCACTATTCCTCCTTGGAAGCCGGCTTGCCCCTTCCTTTGGATGCTACGGTAGTTCTCTTATAATCTAAATCACATGGATGTGATTTAGACTATAAAGCTATTCCCCCTGCACCCGCTCTGGCTTTTGGGGTACTGGAGACCCCCCCCCCCAGCTCCAGCACTGGTCCCTGCTCTCCCGCAGTCTCAGCTGATTGGGGAGGAGCAGGACGATGTGGTGTCCCTGGCCTGTCCTGAATGTGAAAGTGTGTTAGGTTATTGAGACCTGTAGAGTTGTCACCTACCAATACAAATATTATTTAGGTTTTATTTATTTTAAATGTAAATCGTTGCATTCTAACCAGATGGCCACTGAAAAAAAAAAACTGTTCTGCATTTACTTTTTTCTTCTGACTGCTTCCTGAAATGACACCAGCCTCTTGGTCAAGCAACCTTACAAAGACCTTGCCGTTGGTACCGCTTATCAAAAACACTGAACAGGTATCCTCAAGTCAAGATCATTTTAAGTAAAAAACAAAACAAAAAAACAAACAAAAAAAAACAAACTACAAGACAGTTTTACAAAGTGATTTACATGGTTTAATTTCAGGATAGTTTGAAGTGTGCAAATCAACATTTAATAATGCACATGAGCAGCAGAAAAGCACTGTATCTTCATTAACACACCACTGTCGAATCAGCACAACTCAATTAAGGTGATAGGCTACAGAATTACATGTCACTGTCTTCAGTTTATGATAAATGATAGTTTTAATAAAAAGTTTAAAAAAAAAAAAGTGTGCTCTAGGTCAGCTTTTTATAAGCAATTTTCATTACTGCCCATCATAAATTAAGCAATGTGTTCTGATAACAAACATTAATTAAAAAAAAGAAAATATTTTATCACAACACAATCCCATTACCTGTAGCAGAGCACCTTATATTGAGTTTGATAGAATAAAAAAAACTGAACTATGTAATGCTTTTTCAAAATCAGAAAAAAAAACAGTATGGCATACCACTAGTTACAGGGCACATTTCTTATTCCACTTTTCATTGTTAGCAGCTGATTTTGGAGCTGTCATCCAAGCAAAAAAAGAATAACTGTCTTTTGTAAATTTTACATATGTACTTCTCTTTCTTTTTTTTTTTTTTTTTTAATGTGTGCAACTTCAAATGTACAACAGATTTTCCAACCCAGTATCATTTGTGTCTTTGCCGTAAGTGCAGAAATATTTGGTTATTTGGTCATGTTTCCTCTTTCTTTCATTTGCTTTTGACTCCTGATCCGAAACACACATAAGGCAGTTCAAGATATGGAACATTTCAATATTAAAACTAAAAGATTCTGTCTCTGTGACTAGCGAAAATGTATTGTCAGATAACATGCTTCAAATGAAAAAAACAGCAAGTTTGACAGTCATTTAAATTTAATTTGAACAACTGTGTTAACAGGGAGGGGAGGGCAGCATTTTGGAGAGAGAGAGAGAGAGAGAAAGAAAGAATACTGTAAGACATTAAATGTTTGCTGGCAAGAAATATATACTAATTTAGCGTTTATTAAAAATAAGCAAAATATACGTGCCACAAAATGTTCATAATTACTCAATTCAGTTTATATACAGTATGTGTTTACTCGCGTAAACATTTGTTGCTGTAAATATGTCCACAGTTAGACATCTGCAAAATAAAGCTGCTGCAGATATTTCCTGTCTTACAGTATTCTTTTCCATATTGGTACCAACTTGAGGCTTCTTCAGTCGAGTACCCCACATCTTTCACAATAGAAGTCAAAACATAATACCTGCAAGTGAAACATTTCACTCCACATTTCAAGGTAGATATTGAACCAACAACCTGTGCAAGCTGTAATATATACTGGCCTTTAATTGCTTTTTAAAAATAGAAAGGCTGAGCATTGTCATTTTCTTCATGGTGAGTGTCAAGGACTATGCCGCAGGACTCGAGACAGTGGTTTATCCGTTGACTTCTTTCTTTAATATCTTTCTGTTTTCAATATGAAACTTTTTTATACACTATAAATCAGATTTTAACATTTACTTGGATTTGCTCAATGCTTCTTTTAAAGGGTTGTTACACATATTTTCTTTTAAATTATTTCTTCCTCTGACTGTTGAAATCTCAGTCCAGTGTTACCTGGCATGCTTCACTTCAATATCACGTGATAACCTTCACTGTTTTCTGCTGTTGGGAGGGTTGAAAAGAAAGTATTGTTAACAAATTAAGTTGCGTCTGTTTTGCAGAATAAATAAGTATTTATTTTTTGTCTTTCAGTGTATCCAACTGAAGATCATAGTCTAGTTGTGCAAGATTAATAAATATTATCATCAAATAAATATTTACCTTTCACTGTGCTGATTAAAAAACAGCTTTCATCTTGAAAGTTGTACACCATCTGAAAGAGACAATTAAAATGTTGGTTTTTTTCCCACAAACCTCTCCTGCACTGGATATTATTTTTAGGATTTGCACACATCAATTCATAAATATGAAAATTACAGCAAAAAGACGAGTGGCAAGTCCAACAGTGTTAATATACATTAAGATACAGCTCCCCTTGTGCATTAATCTGGTAAAAACTGACATTTAAATTAACATTTGTAACTTTGATTTGATCAATCTTTTTGTTTCTGGTGCACATTTTAAGGCTCTGTAGTGACTGTCAGTCAAATGGTCAGTTTCAACCAGGAACAGCTACAGGTCCCGCTTTGTGAGCAAACAATAATGATGAAGTATCCTTTGCGTCTAAAAAAAGGTACCAGATCATTAAATCCAATATTATAAAAGTTCCTTACAGAAACAGGTATCTTTAATGGATTTAACAACAATACAAAAACATATGACTGTACCTGATCACTGACGAGTATATGTATGCCCGTTGGACCCTGTCTATAAACCTGGATAATCTGATTCAAGGAGATATTAAAAACGGAGGCAATCTTCCTGGTAAGCTCTGCTGCAGTCATCTCCTCCAAGTAGAGAGCATGATACACTGAGAAAGAGAAAAAAAATGAATTAAAAAAAATAAAATCAAAAAAATAATGAAGTGAAAGGATTGTCACAGGAATGGCAGTGAAAGCAGCTCTGTGTGAAGACCACCACACGCACGGCAGCCAGGCTTGAGACTGGGCTGACTGGCAGGGGATGTCCAGGTCAGGATTGAGGTGCACTCTTAAAGCAGTGTCATAAGGAGGGAAATGCTGCATAGAATGCAGCCAGTGCTATTGTCTAATCTGTCACAAGCACCATGGACTAAAAAATAAGAGATTAAAAAAGTAAATAAATAAAAATCCCCCCTCTGCATTTGTTATTTAGTTTTTGTAATACCCTTAAATGTCAACTGTACTACTGATACTTTACACCAGGGGTCCCCAACCTTTTTCTGATGAGGAGCTACTTTAGATTTACCCAAAGTTTTGCGATCTACCTATAGGCTCTAATAAAAAAATAATGAATGTAACTGAAACGTCCCATTAGTGAGAGAGGCCTGGCATTGCATCTCATCAGCCAGTTTGTTGAAGTTTTGTGTGCTCTTGGTGAGAGGAAGTCTCATGCAGTCATTCAGGTGAGCATCAGTCATTGTTGATCTGTATTTTGATTTTACTATTTTCATGCTTGAAAATGCAGACTCACAGAGGTAAGTGGAGCCAAAGCATGATTTTACACACAGTGCAACCTTCTTTATTTCTGGGTATTTTGATGTACTGACCAGTGCCCAGAAATTAGCATCTGAAGCTCTGCATTTTAGTTGGATGTCATTTTGAATGGTGGTTATTTCATTTTCAAGATCTGCCTTGTCAAGGTTAAACACAGACCCAATTTTTTCTGCAATTTCAACGACATCAACCGTCATGAATGGAAAAGATATGAAGGTGGCTACCGGCTCCAGATATTTGAAATCCGCAAAGCATCTTGCAAATTCTGCTTGAATTCTTTCCAAGTGAGAGGTATATTTTTCAAAAGATGAGAGGTTCCCTTATGTTTTTCTACTTCTTCACTCATGCTTGGAAAATGTTTCAGGTCCTTTTTTTGAAGTTGTCTTATCCACAGTTTCAATTTTTCTTGGAAGGTTTTCACTGAGTTTATTTCAGTAATGCCTTTCTGTGTTCCCTGAAGTTCCATGTTTAATTCGTTCAGTCGTGCCATCAGGTCAATCAGAAAAGCCAGCGCTAAAAGCCACACCAAGTTTTTGGTGGTGTTCATTTCTAGATTCTAAAAAAAATCTTTATTTGTGGCAGAAGATCTCAGAATCGTTGCAGTACTTTCACCCTGCTGAACCATCTCACGTCTGTGTGTAATAGTAGGTCACCATACTGTGCATCAATTTCATCAAGTAAAGTTTTGAACAGCCTTCTCTGCTGTGGTCTTGAACAAATTTAATTTACAACTTTAACTTTCAAAGTCCATAACATCGTTCATATTCAGAATTTTTCCACACAGAGCTTGTTGGTGTATGATGCAGTGATAATTCAGGAACAGGGGGAAATCAGGATCCCTTTTGCAGAGCGAGACAAACCCATTGATCGAACCAATCATAGCAGGTGCTATTACTGTATTTTTTAAAGGCAGCATAAACATCCCGTCCTCTAGTTTTTTCCTTCAACGGAATTGTCAGTAGTTCCTCCTTTACACAGCAATCATCGAAAACCATTCTAATGAATACACCCAGCTGGGATGTGTCAACAACATCAACCGATTCAAACTGTAGCCAATTTTTAACTGAAGCGAGACATCTTCTGACACTGATTCAATCCGGCGAGTTACTGAGTTCCCCGAAAGCTGAATATCCTTGATGGCGGATATTATTTCCGATTTGTTTTTGAAACTGTCGAACAATGCATCCGCTGCTTCAAGAAAAGCTTCTTCAAAAAGCTCGCCCTCTTCAAATGGTTTATTTTGTTTCAAATTACTGATACAAAATGAAGCAACTGTTGCTGCCTTGGATGTGGTGGTTTGCTTGGTGAACATTGACTGCTGAGCCTTTAATAGTGATTTAAGTTCTCTAACCTTTTTTCGGAGCTCCGTTTTAATTGGAAAAAGTCTTCATCGTAGTTTATATGAATCGTTTTAAAGTGTCTTTCAACGTTTCCCTTTTTTGCCAGAGCCAAGTGTGCATTGCAAATTAAACAAACGCATTTGTCATTCACTGTGGTAAAAAAATACTCCTCCTCCCAATCAATATGAAAATGATTTTTGCCTTCTTTGAAGTAGAGAGCCTTTCACACATTGTGCTTATTATTTAAACAAATAAAACAACAATTAAATTAAACGTTGGTAGCGGTTAACAAAAAGGCTTATTCTTCAATGTATTCTCAAATAAAGAAATATACCATTTGCAGAGAAAATTTCCGTGTTTAATACATTCAAGGCTATGTGCGACCTCTCACTCTGTTTGACTGGAGGATGTCATTAATTTATGTCATGACTTCACCTTCGACCGCTTTACAGAACTAAACCAAGAACTTCCTGTCTGTCTGTCTGTCTGGAAATAAGGCAAAAAAGTTGTTGTTTATTTTTCCCAACAAATTTTAGTAATTTTCTATTGTTTCTAACTTGAAATAGTAAATAGTAAAATTAAAGCATAAATTTATTTTACCACTTATTTTTATTTATTTTTTATAAATGTTTCATGATCTACTCTAAGGCTTTGAGATCGACCAGTAGCTCACGATTGACAGGTTGGGACCCCTGCTTTACACAAATAAAAAGCTGCTGCATTTTAGCGCCCTCTGGTGGATGAAACAAGACAAATGAAGTTGTCATGTCCAATAATGGGTTAACAGCAGTTTATATCAGTTAACTGGGTTTCATTTTAATAGGCGAGATCTTTCTATCCCCCACAGACATTTAATCAATCATGTTTAACAATATAGGACCCCATAATGGTCAATGAACACATGTTTATTCTTGAGGCTATTTCTGTTAAGAAGATCAACACAGATGCTCTTGACCGTCTTAAGATTTAAACAGCAAGAAGTAAACAGACCGGATTAGGATGTGCATGTATAGTGATCTCTGCTTTAACCACAGATGCATCTTCAAATTTGGGAAGAAAGTCAAAATCAGGGGAATGCAAATGAAGGTACGTAAATCAGAAAGGCTTACGCTTTCCAACTCTGGTCAAACTGGCAAGGGAAATGTTACGTGTAGTGATGCTGTTTTCTGTTATGTGGAATGTAATAAACGAGAACCAGAACTGAGGTTTATTTCATTTTATTGTACAATGCCCCCTTTTTTCACGTTTATTTTATTTGAAGTGTTTATTCAAAGTTAAAATGACAGTTTTCACTTGTTCAGCAAAAAGAAAAGGAATTAATGACATTATTACTATATGAAAATGTGTCATTTTGCTTATTGTAAAGAAATGGTGATGGCAGGGACTTAACTAAAAAACATGTGATGTCTACTTTACGTACAGTTCTTGCTTGAAATGCACACAAGAATTTTTTTTTTTTCTTCTTAAAACTACCTGGGGTTTTGTAGTTAATTCAGTGGGGCCTGAATTCTTCTGGGATATTTTCTTAATTTAATAGTGTTACATGTAATGGCTTTGATTACGTTTAGCAAATGAATGAATATTCTAATACTTGTCTGAATTTTCAATGGATATTCGAACATGGAAACACCATGTTAGTCCCAGCACTACTTTGTGGAATTATAACCTACCATATATTGCACTATTGCTGTGTTCTCCATTCTCAGTCTCTTGCTGGTTCTCCAGCTGTGAAAGAGTTTCTGGTTGCGTTGTTTCCTGACGGACATAGATAGTCAAGCGTGGCCTAACAGACCTGCAAGGAACAAAGGAAACTTAAGAACTACAGGGGAAAAAAACTAAACAAAACCAAACACACAAAACCCCAACCACACATAGCACCATATACAAAATAGCCCAATACTGATGTGTGGCTCTAAAACAGCATGTAGTGAACAATCTTAACAACTTTCTGAAACAATACAATGGCTTTTTTGCCCATTCTATATACAAAAAAGTACCACATCATTACACATGCCGCTTGTTTTTGTTTTGTTACCTCAGGTTAAAATCCACAGCATTCAATACTGCAGACCAAAGTATTAAAATGAAAGAGCTGGGACGCTCCAAGCTAAAAGCCAAAACATTCGATGACTTAGTTTAACTTTTTTTTTTGCTATTAAATATTTGTCTTCAGACACTCTCAACACCCATAATCTAAAAAACAGTAAAGAAAAACAGACACCCGTCCCCTTGCACGACACTAGGGTGATGAATTCAGCTTAATCAACACCACCACCACCACAAGTAATCAACAAGCAGGCTCTGCTTTCACTTTTTATGTCTCCCTGCACCACAGCTGCAGATTCTAAATGCAAATGCCACATCCTATCAGGGCAATGTTAGTTAAAGTGCTTATATCAATGGACAGCAGAATAGAGCTTTTGCATTACCTTGATTTAAGTCCATTAAACAGCCGAATTCCATCAGCTGGGCCACAAATTTGAACCAGATCCTCTCGTGTCAGCTTAAGTAAATCAGAACCTGAACAATGCAAGCAAAACTAAATTAGATTTAATCTCAATGTTTCATTTTCATTTGCACTTCAAATGTAGGTTTAAAAAGGGACAGAAGTGCTCCTACTGCCTTTTTTTTACAGTCCCCCCCCAAAAGAAAGTTTAATTGGAGTGCAGGTATGTTACCTACAAAAATGTGGCTAAGCACATGTTACAGTCTTTGTTAGCCAAGAATAGACAAGCATTGATCTGCCAAACTGACGACTCCTGTTATTATTCACGTATATTCAGAAATGCTATTATCAGGAAACATTTTTCTGCCTCTTCCATGGCTGACTCCACTTGAGAGAAGGAGTCATAAATCAACTTACAGGGCTTAACCTGCAAGTTGATTTATAAACCTGGGTTTTGGCAATATATTTTAATATCTATCATGCACTTCTCTCTTTCTACATAACGAAAACGGCTTTCAGAAGGCAGACACCGTGCAAAGATGTTGCACTAACCAATCATAATTTTTTGTGGACCTACATAATTGAATACACTTGTTTGAGTGACTTGTGACTGGGTTGGACTGAAAAAAAACAAACTGCAAAGTGTGAGAGACACGTGGCAATGGGGCGTAACATGAAATCTGTTACTTTTCACAATTCTGACTCAAATGCTTCCAGAGTTCTACACTGCCTGAATCCTAAATGTGGCCATCCTCACTTCAACACATTAAGTTAACCTTTGTATACAGCTGTGATAAAAAGCTTTGCATCACCTTATATAATTAAATAGTTTTGCTTCATAAAGTCGAACGAAACCTGCTGAATATTGTTACGTTAACATATTGAATTGCATACTGCTTTGTAGTTTTCCATATACTGACAAATTGAAAAATGTGACATTTCAAAATCAAACATGAAATACTGTGCTACTATAAAGTAGCTTTCGGTAGACTTTTGCAGTATCATTTTGTAGTTTACATTATTACATTATGTTAAGAAATATTTAAATTATGTTCTTGTGTGTGTGTATGTATGTATATATATATATATATATATATATATATATATATATATATATATATATATATATATATATATACACACACACACACACACACACGAGAACATAATTTAGATATTTATACACACACACACACACACACACACAGTCACCTCCAAAATTATTGGCACCATTGATAGAGATGAGCAACAAAGACTGTATAAAATAAACAACACAGGTAATGAGCTATATTTTATGCTCAAATATATGAGATAACCATATTCATTTATTCTAATACAGTTGCTCAGAGAAAAAGTTTTATTAACCAGTAATAACATTTTCTCAAAAAAGATAGGTGTCAGAATTGTCACCCCTAAAGATTCAAATAAAATTAAATCTGCATTAACATTCTACTTCTTGAAGTTCATCTCAGACTTAAGGAACAGTATTGTGGCCTTCCATGGCTTCCTGTTTCACTGGGGTATAAAAATGAGGTAACACGCATATGAAATCCACTTGTCATCCATCACCATGGAGAAAGGCAAAGAACTCACAAATGAAAAGAGACAAATGGTTGCTGACCTTCATAAATCAGGCAATGGGTACAAAACAATAGCTTAAAAACTCAATTTACCACTTACCACTATTAGGGCAATAATTAAGAAGTTAAAAACCACTGGAACAGTGGTAAACTTGCCTGGTAGAGGACACAAGTGTATCTTGCCCCCACGCACAGTGAGGCAGATGGTTCGGGAGGTAAAGGGAAATCCAAGGACCACAGTTGGAGAATTGCTTGTTTGCATCTTGGGGTCACCAAGTCTCCAAATCTACAATTAGATGCCACCTCCATGCCAATAGGCTATTTGGAAGGGTTGCCAGAAAAAAGCCTTTATTGAGAGCAACCAACAAACTTAAGTGCCTGGAGTTTGCTAAACGGCATTGGCACTTCGATTGGAACCGGGTGCTATGGTCAGATGAGACGAAAATAGAGCTCTTTGGCCACGCATACCAGTGGTGGGTTTGGCGCCGAAAGAAGGATGCGTGTGCAGAAAAGAACCTTATACCTACTGTAAAATATGGTGGTGGATCTTTGATGTTATGGGGCTGTTTTGCATCCACTGGTCCTGGGGCTCTTGTTAAGGTCAACGGCATCATAAACTCTACCCAGTACTAGGACATTTTAGCCAAAAACCTGGTTGCCTCTGCCAGGAGGCTGAAACTTGGCCGCAAGTGGATCTTCCAGCAAGACAATGACCACAAGCACACATCAAAATCCACAAAGAAATGGTTAATTGACCACAAAATCAATGTTTTGCAATGGCCATCTAGTCTCCTGACTTGAACCCCATTGAAAATCTGTGGTTTCAATTGAAGAGGGCAGTCCATAAGCGCAGACTGAAGGATATCAAGGATCTGGAAAGAGGCTGTATGGAGGAATGGTCTAAGATCCCTCCCAATGTGTTCTCCAATCTCATTAAACATTATAGAAAAAGACTCAGTGCCTTGCAAGGGGAGGGTGCACAAAGTACTGAAAACAAGGGTGCCAATAATCGTGACACTTCATTTTTTTTTTTGGAAATAAATTTATAATTTGAGAAATGTGTAATTTTGGTTGATTCCACTGAATCATTAATAAAGTCAAATATGGTTCCCGAGTGCGCATCCAGTAAAAGCGCTCCGTGCGGAGTGCAGGATGTGCCCTATAGCCTGGAGATTGCAGGTTTGAATCCAGGCTATGTCACAGCCGACCATCGGCTATACGGTCAAAAGTTTGAGTACACCTACTTGAAACCAGGTTTTTCATGATTATCTATGCTTTTAACTCTATAAACTTGTCTATAAACACTTTATTTCATTTTATGATACGTGTACTTATATAAGCTGATAATCATAAGTGAATTGCATTCAAAAAAATGTTTTAAATGAAAATGTAAATCTTGTCAATTTCAATGAAATGGTCACCCAAAGCAAGGGGATTTCAGTCTGAAGCCCAAGTCAGTTAAAAGTCTGAAATGTGTATAACACGGTGTTAAAAGTATAAAAGTGTCTTTGTTAGATGTTCTCCGAGTTAACTAGCATGTTACCTAATTAACCTTTTGTCACCAATTACTGTTAACAGGTGAGGGTCCATTATTACTATAAATATAGGTAGCATAGGCACAAGTTTGTCATTCCTGAATGTAAGGGAGCAGAAAATGGCAAAATACGCTCAGTTAAGCAAAGTCTGTAATTACTTTAAAAAATGAAGGTCAATCTTTAAGACACATCGCAAGAACTTTGCAAGTGTTTGTAACTGCTGTGGCCAAGACCATCAAACGATTTGAAGAAACTGGCACTCATGAGGACCGAACAAGGTCAGGCAGGACAAGGGTGACCTCAGAATCAGAGAAGAAGTTCATTCGAGTCACAAGTCTGCGAAACCGGCGATTAACTGCCCCTGAAATACAAGCTCAGCTAAATGCTACTAGAAGTACAGATGTTTCAACATCAACTGCTCAGAGGAGATTGCGTGAAGCTGGCCTAACTGAAGAATTGCTGCAAAGAAACCATTGTTAAGAGTGCAGAATAAGAGGAAGAGACTTGCCTGGGCCAAAAAACACAGAAACTGGACGTTTGAGGAGTGGAAGTCGGTCTTATGGCCCGATGAGTCAAAATTTGAAATATTTGGGTCCAACCGCCGAGTATTTGTAAGACGCAGTGAGGGTGAGCGCATGAGTTCTGCATGTGTGGTTCCCACTGTCAAGCATGGAGGAGGCAGTGTCGTGGTCTGGGGTTGCTTTGCTGGTGACAGAGTTGGTGATCTTTACCAAGTCCATGGCAAGCTCAACCAGCATGGCTATCATAGCATACTTCAGAGGCATGCCATTCCATCAGGGTTACGGTTAGTTGGGCAGTCCTTCATTCTTCAGCAAAATAATGACCCAAAACACACCTCAAAGTTGTGCAAGAACTATCTGGCGAAGGAGGAAAGTGAAGGACAACTCAATCTAATGACCTGGCCTGCCCAGTCTCCAGACCTCAATCCCATAGAACTTGTATGGGACGAACTGGACAGAAGAGTCAAAGCAAAGCTACCCACAAGTGCCTTACATCTCTGGGAATTGCTGCAGAAGTGCTGGGAAGACATGTCGGGTGATTTCCTGCTGAAACTTGTTAACCGAATGCCTCGTGTTTGTGAGGCTGTTTCTTGAACATTGCTTTGATACTCCTTATGTTTTGTTTTGTATATTGTAACATGTGTTTTCATTTTCAAGTATTTACAGAAACGTATACGACGTAAAACATTGTCAATTATGAAAAAAACCTAGTTTCCAGCAAGTGTACTCAAACTTTTGACTGGTACTGTGTGTGTGTGTATGTATGTGTATATATATATATATATATATATATATATATATATATATATATATATATATATATATATATATATATATATATATATATATATATATATATATATATATATATATATATATATATATATGTTTATTTTTAATAACCAAAAATAACTGATTAAACAAAAATAAGAGACTTGCCTGAGAAGTTTGATAATATCCGTGCGTATGTAGAAAATCTATTCTTGTGAAGCCACTGCTGCGCCTCCTGTATAGAAGCAGTGGGACTGAGTTGCTAGGGGAGGAGGAAGAAAGAAAATGAATAAATCTCTCCAGAAGCTATAACCAAGGAATTCTACGGCAGCTCATTAGCGACACAAAGAAAAAAAAAAAAAAGAATTTCATTAGGACAAGATAGTATTGGATTATTTTGTAATAATTATTACGAGATAATATTGCGTTATTTCACAACAAATAGATAGTTTTGGCAGTTCGTTCACACCACTCATGTCACTATTCCCATTCAGTCTGTTAATTTTACTTTAAAACGGGTTGGATGGCTGTATTTAATGATTAACTTGTACAAAGAGTTTATTGTATAGGTAAGACACCCAATCTTCACCTCCCCCACACACTTTGCCCGCTTCTACTTTTTTGTCTCTAGGGGTCCAGACACACAAAAGGTTGAAAACCCGTGGCCTAATCTATGTGATCATAAAATGGGCTGAATGAAAATGTGTATTAATTTACTGCAGTAGCAATATTATGTATTTGTAAAGATTTTTTCAAAAACAATAATATACGTTATAGAAAACTCAGAAGGTGTTTTTTTTTGTTTGTGGTTTAAAACCAAACCCAGGCATTCCGACATGCACAAACTGACACCATTGGGGAAATGGTGTCGTAATAACGCAATAATTGTGAAATAACGCAGTATTAACGCAATATATATTTTATCAACTGTGGTGCTAATGAGCTTCTGTAAAATTGCCCTTCACTTATGTTTTATTATTATTATTATTATTATTATTATTATTATTATTATTATTATTATTATTAAAAACACTTACTTCCATAGCCACGTTGACTATCAAATCTCCCTGATTATTCGGTGAAGAGGAATTGCTATAAAAAATAAACAAAAAATAAGTTAAAAAGAAATATGAGTCACATGCTCTTTTAAGATGAATAAAAAAAGGACAATCTTATTTGCCACCCCTCAGCTATACAGTCAACTAACCTTGTGCTGCTCAGTTCCAAACTTGAATGTCGTCGCCTGAGAAATAAAAAGAAATTAAAATCTAGCAAAAACATATATTTGTTATGCAGTTTGGTATATACCGAACTACAATTTCAAGAGAGAAGCTTTAAAAATCATGGATGACCCCGGGCGTGCCGCCAGCTGGTTGGGTGGTGCTGCCCACCGTTGCGGACGCCTAGCTGTCACTGCATTATTGCAAAGGTGTAAATTGGACTGCCAGCAGCCTCAGTCCTTCTCACTTGCGGTTTCTTTTTTTATAGCACTGAAACGCACTCAATGCGTCTACCCAGTCCATTCATGCAGTGGTAACGTTTCTAACCAAATCGCGTTGGTTCGGGTGGGCGGGGTATCGTTTTAGACACTGCAGCTCGTGGAAGGCTAAAATGACTAAGAAGATAACTGATTTTTTTTTTTAGTGGAAGTGAGCGGGAAAATAACGAAACCAAAAACAAAGCAAATTATGAAACCTGTTTAGAAAGCAAAAAAGGAATAATACGATACAGCAAACGAAAATAAACAAATCAATGGAAAGGCAGGAGGGGGAGGCTGGGGAGCCTGTGCGAAAAAAAACAGAAGCATCATTATAGTGGGTATGATGTTACATGGGAAAAAAAATGGAAATGGCTTTTTTACAGCACTGAATTAGGTGGAATGATGTGCAATGATGTGCAAAACTTGTCCAAGGGACAAAATGCTAGAAAAATCTACTTGCCCCCTCACCATCCCACAAAACACACAATCAATTAGTGATTAACAGGGGCGGATCAAGCCTTGTAGCTTGACGGGTTCACTAAATTCGTCAAGATACACAAAAGGTTCACTGTGACCCCACCTCACCAACAAATTTATAACATACTTTAAGGAAATGTTCCTTTCAGTGCAGTTTGGAACATATTTGCTTGTAATTAAGTAACATACTAAGAGCACAACTATAATAAGCAATATTTGGAGTTATTCAAATATAAAAAAAAATATCTTCTGCCTGTTCCCCCCACTCGTTCTCGTTCTCTCTAAGCTGAATCCAACTCCTGATGTACAGGTGTTTTAGTTTGTTACATCACAGATACAAAATAATTGCCAAATATTACTGCTGCTTTGTGGAGTTCTGATTTTTCTTAACTTCTTCAGTTATGTAACTGCTGAACCCCAGATTTTTAAAGGACTTGTGAATAACCTGTCAAGTTTCTCTGCATTTTGTACTGTTTTTCTACCAATATTTACAGTAGCTCCATCATATTCTGCAAAGACAAAATGTTTTTTCTTTTGTTTATTTCTATTACAAACTTTTTTTTATTATTATTTTTAAAAACAGTGTACAGCTATTTTTCCTCATCTAACATCTTGTCCCATGATGGCTAACTGGAACGCTGCTGCAGCAGGGTGACCCTGGCTTCATACCCTGGTGGCTTTTTTTTTGGGGGGGGGGGGGGATTTTTTGCATTTTTTGCCAGGGAAATTTGGCTTTTTTTTTGGGCATTTTTTGCCAGGGAAATTTGTCTTGAAATGCTTCTAAACAGTAAACCTCGCAGTTTGTTTGTTTTTTTAAAATATCCCAACTATTCCCAATCTAAATATCCAATTGAGAATCTTTAGTATGAGCTGAAGGCGGCTGTGCACAAGAGGAATTTGAATGAACCATAACAATTTTGCGTTGAAAAATGATCAGAAATGGTTAAAGAATCATGCTCATTGACAAATATCCTAATCGTTTAAAGAGGTTATTATTGTTAAAAGGTGCCTCAACTAGCTATTAATTAAATTTTTCCTTGACAGGGTATGAATACTTTTGAATTGGCATTTTTGGAGTTTTGCAAAAAAATTGCTTAAATAAATAACTGTAGACATCTATTTCTTGTAATTTCTTTTCCTCATCCACAAAAGCAAAACTTTTGCTACAAAAGATTTTTCATATAACTCTTTGATTGAGAAATTTCTAGAAGTTATAAAATTTCCACTGGGGTATGTATACGTTTGACTACAACTGTACTTTTAAATCCAGTATATATTGTAGCAGTATGTAAAATGCCCCGTTAACGACCCAGCAGCAAAACTAAATCAAAATGTTAGGCATGCACAGAACTTCATGAAAAGTAAAAGGTAATGCAATTTAACAAGATTAAAAAAATAAAGTTTCCAGAATAAACAGTATCCAAAGTCAGTATTCAAAATTGCAGAATATAGTGCTCGATAAGGCCCTAATGTCAGAGTTCACTTGCAAATAAAAATGCACAAAAACAAATCAAGATCACAGATAAAAAAAAAAAAAAACATCACCGTATCTAAAACTGTTTAATGATTAACTGTTACATTACCCTAACTTGTCTCTCGCTTTGTTTTGTCTGTATTCGTCAGGTGAAACTGGAGGAAGCGCTGTGTAAATGCACAATATAAGACACACTGATTTGGCATTAGAGAGAATTTATTTATTTATTTATTCATTCAACGGATATAAATTTATGCTATAAAACTAAGTATTTATTACAGACATTTACCTAAAAGCAAATGTGGCAAAACAGTTTCACTTACTTGTCCCTACGTTTACAATGAAAGATTCACTGTAGCTCCCCAAACTCATTTAAAAACAGATTCTGCTTTTGCAAACAGTTATTTAGTAATAAACAAAAAACTGAGTTTATTTTGTACAACTTTTCCACATTTATTTTTTTGAAGTTTTTAAGTTAAATTTGACAGTTTTCACTTGCTATTAGTTTATGAAAGTGTGTCTTTTGCCACTTTTTTTTTTTTTTAAGTCGTTATACTTTTAATTTAGATTTAGCTGGGAATTGTGCAGCATGTGATTGGAACAGGAAAGTGAAAGTAGTTTTCTTATTTCTTTTACTTCAATACGTCAGCAATATTCTTTAGTTTAGGTATTGTATTAATTTATATAATTTTTTTTTTTTTTTTTTGGAAAACACCAGATTTGTGTCTCCAGTTTATTATTAGAAGGGCCTGGAATTTAAGATCCAGTACAGAGTTGAGAGGGTCTGCTGTGTTTTTTAAATTGCAACACTGACTTTATTATAGAAATAAATACAAATTTAGAAGTGCATATGTCTATATTTTCTTTATTTTTCATATGATATACTGTACTTTGTATTTTTAGCAGTGTAGCACTCCAAGGTCACCAAAAAAAGATTTGAGAACCACTGCAATATGACACTAAGTTTCAGGGCAATAAATATTGCCCACCACCGCAGTAAATAAATAAAAGGAGTCAACAATATTAACCCTTTGCGGTCCATTTATTAATTCTGCGTCAGGCTCGCCAGGTCTAATTAATTTTCACACGCGCAGTTAATTTTAGACGCGCTGTTTAAAAGTTTTTTTCACAGTCAAACGGGTTTAAATGGCCCTGCATATCAACAAAGCACTCACTAGGGATCTCCAGCCCCGCCCCACCCTTTCGTTTGCTATCGCTTTCACATATGCTACCAAATAAAAAATAATAATAATAGTCGTACATATCAATCGTCTCCTGATGACTCGTTTTATCACCAAACTCCTCAATAATGCAATCCAAGTCATTATTTTATTACTATAACATCTCAAAAAAGCTCTGCAAATGTCCGTGATAGTCTCTGTGCGCTGATACTGTACTCCCAGCTTGTTTCCATACGACCGCCCCATCTGATGCCAATGGGGTACTATGACTATTCATGAGATACGCCTTTTTTTTTTTTTTTAATCGGCTTGTCTCGGCTCCTTTCGTTCCCACTCGGCCATTGAATGGTTTTCTCAGCTTTTTCCGTTGAAAAACCGACTTTTTTGCGTTTTTTGTGTTTTTAAAATGATGTCGGACAGGGACAAAGGACCTGATGGGAATAATTGCAATGTCGGACCCAGTCCGACAAAGGACCGCAAAGGGTTAAAGTTCTCTTGAACTACGTGCATAGTCTGCACATAAAAAAATACATCAGATTCTGATTATCTCAAAGTGCTGAAGGAAATCCTTACCGAGTTTCTTCACAGTTGAATAAAAACAAACCGAGATTCTGCAGCACCTTAAACTACCTGATACAATCTTTTTATTCTCAGGTAACAATTTGTTCTTTCAGCAGGAAAGCTCGTCTCAAGCTTGTCTTGCCTAAGCTACCTGAACAATAAAAGTACAGGCCATCCCCTACCCTGCTGAATACAAATTGAAGCTCACTTACCTGTCTGGAACAGTGCTAGTGCTGTGTGCTGCAGAGGTAAATGTAGGAGCAGATGTTGGGGTAGTAGTCACATAGGCGTTGTCTGGCCAAGGAGAACACTGCAATTAAAAATAAAAATAAGTTAAGAGGTTAATTACATTTTTTCTTTTTTAAAACACTTATACACTAAAAATTTAAAAACTGCCATAACAGCATTCACTCACACACAGACAGCTCTTTATGCAACTCTTTGAAATAAGGCCAAGTATGCATTTAATGTCACTCCCATATATATCTCTTGAGATGTGGCAGCAATTGATTGATACAGAAATAACATAATTGATTACTTCTCATTAATTTCTGCAAATATACTAAATAGTCAACTCTCCTTTTGACTAACACTGATATAACAAAACTTTGCCAACTTAAAAACTTTGTTGCAATAAATCATTTTTTACTGCAACTTTTTCAGTTGCACATTAACTTGCTCCTTAAAAGCCCAAACCCTGGTAAAACAAACCACTTTTCTAGTCCCTGCCAGTTAGTCAAAATAAGAGTTGACTGTATAATAAACATGTATTATATAGTATGCACATTAATGATGGTCTTTTGCAGATGTTAAATCAAGGCACATTTATGCTATAAATCTAAGTATTTATTACAGAAATTTACCTAAATGCAAATGAGGCAAAACATGGTTTCACTTACTTGTCCCTACGCTTACAATGAAAGATTCACTGTAGCTCCACTCATTTAAAAACTGACTGATTTTGCAAACAGAAATTTTGACAGATGTGTTTGTTGTTCATTACATGCAATAGGTACTTTGCACAAAACAAACTGGTGTGTACTTTCACCACATCTACTTTTAAAGTAGGGGTGTTAATGAAAAACTCATGTATGTAAAAGTTTTGCTAGTTTTTAATACCTAAATACACCTGACTTCAGTATCACTATTCATTTTTGCAATCATACAGCCAGTAATCAATATATGAAAAGCAGGGGTTTTAAGGTCGACATTTTCTATTGATCAATTAATCATCCGATCTATGATCAATTAATCACACCTGTTTGCTAGTGATATGAAATTGTATTGAAAGATGACCACAAGTAATCATTTTGTGATGCAATCTGACATGTTCTTTTGAGCTTACTGCCCGTGTGCTTTTCCTTCAAAATTAAATGCCATGTCTAAAAGAAAAAGATTAAATTCATCAAAAGCATATGTTACTTTAAATTACCAGTTGCACTAACACCTAGAATACTGTATTTAACAGATCTGTTTTTTGGTATACTGTAAGCTTTCAAGTTTCAAACTAAAACTTACAGAGTGCTATTTTATTTAGGTGAGCTGAAGATAAATTGTATTTATTGTGTGCTATTTTATTTTAGTTAGCAGAAGAAAAATTACAATATAGCTGTTAATTTTCTGATACTGTTTGAGAAATATATTAAATAAACAAATTGCAGCCTTTTTATTTTCATTCTGAGATATTGTGCCCCTCACATAGCAGCAGTACTAAAGCTTATTTCTCAATCATTTATTTGTATAATCACATCAGTATAGTGGTCTCCACCAAGACCCAGTGGAAATGCCAATCAAGCTATAGAAACTGTTCACTCCACTTTTGAAACCAAAGTTACGCACTGGGTATAACTTCTAGCTGCCCTTTTGCCAAGGTCTTTAGAAGTACCCTCCACAATATTTCAAGATTTATTTTTCATGCACCATTTTTGATACCGCACTCAGGTAGACAAGATGAATCAATCTATTCAAGAAGCTGCTTGATGAGATTCTGGGATCAATAAGCTACTAACAACCAAACGAGCAAGATGGGCTGAATGGCCTCCTCTCGTTTGTAAACTTTCTTATGTTCTTATGTTCTTTATTTATTTATTTTAAAGCGACCAAAGCCCACAGGTGTGATTAATTGATTAACTATTAAATCGATTAAAACCCCTAATGAAAAGTAAAATAACTGTAGATTAAAATCACCTGAACTTGTTCATGTTAAACATTTACATGCCAAAATGTAAAAAAATAAACTTTCATATATGACATTATTACTTAACATATAGATATGGGTAAAGCGATAAATACACACACATATATATATATATTTCTAACATATTTCTTCCACTGAAAAGTGCTTTGCCGATCACAAATTAAGTACAGGAAAGAAAAAATATCCATTCTGAAACCACTCCGACACCCCTTCCAATTAGTGCAATCCAAGAACAAAACAAAATGTACACACCGAGGGAAAAAAAAAAAATATATATTTTCAGTCTGTCTAGTAGTATTTGCAAGTGTTAGATTTAGGAATGAATGCACATCAAGTTAGTGAGTACATGATTGTGCCAAATAAGGATTTTCCAAATAAGGAGGCCAGGTTCAAGCCAAGCCAGTTTGTAATGGAATCAATGGAAAAGCCCTATATCTAACACTTCGAACTCTGCACCAGGCGTGACTCTCACAATTAAAGGTAAGGTAAGCAGAAGTCCTTACACTGCCTCGCTTTGCCAGAGAATCACCGCAGTCTGCTGGCAAAGTCCGCTTGCTGGACTTTTTCTGCTCATGTTCAACTGCATCTTCTATTATAGGCTCAAGCCTCATCTGGACAAACACCAAACACTAGGATCAATGTTTTAATTACACAGTGAGCACATAATATGCAGAATTCAGAACCATAAATTAATATTGTAACTCACTGGCATCAAAAAAGAAAAAACATCTACTTTGACTATTAACCCCAGTGAGGCTTTGGCCGTGAGATTATACTGTGTGCACTCACATTTAATTATACCGTGTTTATATTAAGAAAGGCACTAAATTGTATTACATTTATTCAAATGTACAAATCCCCAACCCCACCCTTTTTAATACAAGGGCTCCACATTAACTTGAGAAACTCAATGAGTAGAATCCCCGTTCCATCTTTCTATTCAATCACTATTTCAAAGGCACTACTTGGATGTAATGAAGGCCCTGAACGCTAAAATCAAAATGTAATAGAAGACTGGTGCCCTTCCAAGCAGTTCTAGGGACAAGAAGAAAAAAGTATCCCCACTAAAATCACGGAGGTAATTAAAACAAATGAAAATACAAATGAGCAAATGACAATACCCAATAGTTAAGGGGAATTATTGTTGCGAGATAGAGCCAGCCTATTGTTTAGCACACTCAAAGATGTTGATTCTTCCTTCAGTCTGCAATCCAAAACAATATTTAATTGCAGGTTTGTAAGGGCAAGAATTAAAAAATAATAATAATAATAATAATAATAATAATAATAATAATAATAATAATAATAATAATAATGCCGTAGTTTACAACTGTAGTACTTTACTGCAGTTTTAGAACGGTCATTCTGTCATCTTTTTAAAAGTATGACGGTAATTTAGGTTTGTAGATGTTATAGGAATGTATTTATGTAAAATACCCTAACATTTACTCCAGCTTATGCTCATGAAATCAGCAGTAGCTCAAGCCATGTAGGGGTACTTGATTTGCCCCCATGGTTGCTCATCATTACCTCTGCCAGGATGGTGGTGTCATATGAAGGCTGGTACTTTTCTTTCTCCTGCAGGGTCCTTTTCTCCATCTTCTCTCGGTCAGTCTTCTGCTTTCTGTCCGCTCCCTTTGGCTACAGAGTTACACATTCAGATTCAACAACAGGAGAAAGATACACTCTGTGTATAGTATAAAACGGTACACTACTACAACGGACTACTACCACTACTTCAGATTGATCAGCGTCAGCAGTGCGTATTACATCATCTTAAATTTGCTTATATGCAGCACTACTGGGAATTAGAATAAATCAGGAACTGGAGCAAATTGGAGACTTATCAGTTCCAGTATGCCATTTCATAGCTTGGAAGGACTGAAGCACAATGTAGTCAAGATATTCACCAAGAATGCATCTGCTCTGTCTGTTCTACGCTAGTAAAGGAGTCACTGCGTTTCAATGCAGAGCACAGTCACATCGCCATTACCTTGAAGACCTTGATTTGGCAGCTGGCTGAATGGAGGTGATCAGTGTATTCTCCATTCTCATTCTGATTGAAAGTGTCGATCTGAATTCTGAATGGTACACCCTTCTCACCACCGTGTTTCCTAGGTGTAAATTCTGTGCTGATGCAATGTACCTAAAAAAATAAAAAATAAAAAGATTATATATATTAGACACACACACACACACACACACACACACACACACAATATAAATAACAGAAAAAGTTTGCTTTAAAGAATAGAACCTTAAATTAACAATTGATCGATCTCTCATCTCTAATTATTCCTGTTAGATAAGTTTGTTCCATTGCTTTAAAAAAAAAAATTAAAACTTGAAATGCTACAGCAAATCAAAAGAATTATAGTATTTGCAAAAATTGTAGTTTAAAAAGTAATTTTAGCCAACAAAGCTAGAAAACCATAGATAACAGAAATGTTATGGATCCAGTCAAATTCAAGCTACACTGTCAGACAGTTACAGTATGCAGGCAGTAGAAGGTGCTGCAGTTCTAACTTCAAAATAGGCAAGCAACTCATGCACACAATTTAGAAGAACTTCTATATCCTCCCTCAGCAAGTGTAATAACAGGGCTAGAAGTTAACTTTTTAATGCAGTAGTGAGGTTTTGCTACCTAATACCAGTAACTGTGTACGTGTTCACTCAGGGTCGGTTATATAAACCGCAGCGTAAGGTATCAGAAAAATGCTACTGCATAAAAAAAAAACTAGTAGCAAATTAAGAGTTTTGGGTAGCAAAATGCTACCAAATATATAAGTTAACTTTGAGCATTGGTTATAAGCATGTCAACAATTCCAACTTGAATACCCAGAATCTAGTTTCTAAATATTTTTTACCTGGACAAAAACTGAAGTGCGCTTTGTAATGTCCCACAGAAATTCAGCTGCGTTGAGCTGGTTTGGGTTTGTCCTTGGGTCAATAATCCCAACAGACATTGGGATATCTGTCCAAAAAGAAAGATCTGCATTGGGCTTAGAAAACAATGCAACACATTTTTATAAAAGGACCACACACAGGTTTGGCAGCTGGTGGATCTGGTACAGTTGTAATAACTTGCACAAACTCAATATTTAGTAAATAATCCACATAACAGTAGCAAAACAGTGAAAAAGCAGGTCACTGTTACCAACATTCAGAGCACATAAAGAAGAATAAAAAAAAAATTGGACAAGCAGTTCCTAAGATGCTGCTTTCAATCAGGCTTCAGTATGGTGAAATAGTTGGTCACTGTTACCTACAACTAGGGGCAGTACAATTGATAGTGTACTGAATGAATAAAATACATATATTACACGACCACCAAAATAAGCTTATCTAACATGGGGGTTGGGAACATGGTACAAGGATGTTGAGAACAAGATGAACCTATCTGAGGCTCCTGTGACTGCTTATCAGTAGGGCTGTATTTTTTTTATAGGTAAAAAATGTTGTTTTAGCCAATTATGCACACCGATATTACTGTATGCTTTAACTTCTCATCGCACAAAATGGAATGTTTCGTTTGCCGAAACTGAGATGGGAATTTTCCTTAGGAAGAGGAATTAAATTACAGTTTGACAACTTCTAAACATGTTAGTGTAAATGTTTATGTTTTTGTTTTTTTTGGTTTTTTTTTTACTTACAAGCAGTAATACAATGTTTTTTTATGTGACCGTTGTAATAAGTTTATACAGCATAATTCACTGTCAAGCAAGTAACCGATTACAACTTCACAATCTTTTACTATCCTTAGTATTCATTTTAAGAAATACATGCAAAGTGAATTGTTGGAATCTGTAATTATAAAAACAGTGGTTTAAATACATGCCTTGTTTCAGTAGTGTAAATTAGAATACATTTCACAACTGCATCTATGCGTTATTATCGGTATCGTAATCTGTATCGGACGATATTGGGTGGGTAATCATTAGCTTTCAGCACAGTCGGCGCCGCCTATTCGGGATTCTGAAAATCAGGATTGCTGCTTAAATGGGATACAACTCCGGGTGATGGTTTTTTCCAATGCTATTTATGTCGTTTAATTGGGACGTTGCGTTGTTTAATTGGAATAAAGTATTTTCAAATGATGAACGGAGATCACTTTTCAGAGCAAGACAGGTCACGTAGCACGGTGCAGTGAGTACATGATTACTCTGTGACTTGCATAAACCGTGTTGTACTTGAGAAGGAGGAGCCGTCTGTGGTTTCTCAGGCTGCCTGTTGCAAAGACAGTTGGCCTGTCAACATTACAGGTGCGATTAATTTGGTTTAGGAATAAATAAAAACATGGACTCGTATTTTAAATGGAGGCATCCTGATAAAGTGGCGCCTACTGTACCAGCCAAGAAAATCAAATCGGTGCATCCCTAAAATTTACACTACTCTTTCAGAATTGGGAATTTTCACGGGGAGCTACATATTAGATGGCAATGGGTAAATTTCATGGAAATTGTGAAATGTGTGATTAAATACAGCTTTACTTATCAGGCTCTTGAGGTGTAAAGATTGGGCTCTATTTTATATATCTAAGCAGAGGTGCCTTTTTCCTGCTCAACAAGCTTTAGCCACAGTATTTTTTAGCATTTAGTGATGTTGAACAGTGGGGGTCAATAATGCACCACTTGGGGAGCTCACCAGTGGGACTGAAGAGAGTTATCGATCAGTATTATTTTATTAATTTAAAATAGAGCCAATTAAGTCAAGTAGACAAATTTTAATGGTTTTATGAATACCTCTCTTAAGTGCTCTGTAGTGACATTCATGCTTTACATACCAACATCCAGCAGCCTGTCTCCAGGGCGATTCCACCTCCAGCCCTCCAGCTGTTGATGCTCCATATACTGAAGCCTCCGGTCATGGAACACCACTCTAACTATGCTCTAGGGGGGTGCAGAAGGTAAAAGCAAATCAACAAATCACAAAATCGATGATTGGGTTGATGTGCTCTGGAGGTACATCAAACAGAGATTCAGATTCTCTCAATTACTAGTAGAACACAGTAAACAAGTTTTATCACTCATGGATATGTGGTTCTCTAGGTGTGTATCACCACTATATTTCTGTCACCAGGGAAACCACCACCAAGTAAGCATGTGGTTAAAACCACCATTTCCCAGACTTTCACACTTTACTTTTTCTTTAAGCCAAATATATAAAATTGCTGATCTAGAAAATATTGTAAACCGAGTAAAACAAAACAAAAAAACAAGTCATTTTCCTTTAATTACTAATAGACAGCTTCAAGCAAAATTAACTTATTTTAGAAACATGCACTGCAACACCACTGACCCCCACCCCCACTTGGCAGGAACAAGCTTCTTAATTAGCACTCAGCCAGCTCTGCTCCAGCTCACTTGCTTATAGTTCCAAAATGGGAAATTAAGAAAGTGGTTGTACCTTCACGGTTTTACTGTTCAATTCTGGCAGTTCTCCGATCTTTCTGTTATCCAACATTCGGATTTCGTAGGACTGACCTTTTGGGGGTTAAGGGGGCAAAAGTTACTGATTAAGATTAAAACTTTTTTTTTTTTTTTTAAACATATTTTAAAGAATAAGTAGCGGGGTTCTGAAAGATATAGTGCTCGATGTCCCTACAACTGTTTAAATAATGTACCTGTAATTTTTCTTTTCATTGTTAACATCTGATAACTTTAAAGTCTGTTTCAAAGCTCTTTTCAAAATGGCCGCTATAGTGCATTGGGGTTTGATATCTGTCTTCTAAATCACTGCAGGAAGAGTGAAATGATTTTAAAAAAAATGAATCATTATTGCTGTGTTACCTGTTTGACAATGTGGGCAATAATCCTTACACTATCAGTGCACTAGAGCGGCCATTGAAAAGAGCTTTGAAACAGACTTTAAACGTGGAAGTGTAAATGGTTGTCAGGATGTTAAGGAAAATAAATTACAGGTAAGTTATTTTAACATTTTTAGCAACGTGGGGACGTGTAACACTATATTTTTCAGAATCCCACTACTTACCCTTTAATAAACATAAAATAAGACTGAATACTGTTAGTTATTAAACAAATCAAAGAAATAAGTTTCTCTGTTACTGCTTCTCATTAATTTGTATGTGCACTGATTACTTTCATCTGCTTTATCAAAGGAATTACATGGCAATTTGTACTGCAAATGGATTACAGTAAACACAATTTGTTAGGTAAAAAATAGTACAGACAAGTGTGCATGCGTGAGTGTGTTGGAGCTTCAATTCTAAAATGAACACCATATTTAAGCTGTACACATAAAGAAGTATGTGTCTACCACATAAAACAATATCAAATATATTTTTGTTATACAATTAGAAGCTGCGTATTTTTTGGATTATCCTGTTCACCAAGTGCTGGTTCTGGACGGGTTAAAATGTCCAAGATTGGGTTACTTAATCAAATGCATGCATGCGATCTCAACCTCCATGGTTTTCTAATAGTCCCATACTAGTGACTGATGCAAGTAACTGAAGAGGTGTGTTCATACACTATAGTAGGCCTGCTTAGCTCATTAGAAGACAAAGGCAAACCCCTACTTCCCTGTCCAGACTCTGCAGAACGACTTTTAAAGGAGATGTGACTCCCGCCTGGTACTGCAGCACCAACAGTAGAGGAATGGATACTTTAGCCAATGCCAATCCCACAGCACTGAGAATATAAGGGGTGGTTACCTTGGTTCAGGTAGGTGAGGGTCTCATCATGCAGTTTGATTGCCGGCGAGGTGGCAGCACACAGAACATACTGGAATGGAGGGTTTTTGGTCTCGCTGTCTGAGGGGAGGCTTGAATCTTCCTGCTTGAAAATAGGCAGTGCCAAGACATCACTTGGGGGAAACAGACAGCAGCTGGTTAGAGACCAAATTTGTGAGGATCTTGCCGTAGGCAACAAAATCAGTATCTTCTTGACTTTGTCTGAGGCTGAGCATTTGCCTTCACTGAACCCTCTTCGTCTAACAAAGCATTCAGCTCCCTTTATATATCATGTGGCTGGGGCTTGATTGGCCATAAATTAGTCAATCAAGACCCAGCCACGTTCCACTCGTGAATCTGGCAGGGATGGAATTAACCCCATCCCGGCCAAACAAATTCAAAATTAATCTTTGTTGACACACACTGTTTACCTGCAGGGATACTGCCCTGTCACAGTGTGCAATTGAATGCGAGGATATTTTATTTTATAAAAAAAAAATGTCTGCTTTAAAATGTACAGGACCATAAAACACAAAAATAGGCCTACAGCTATGGCCAAAAGTTTTGCATCACCTTACAGCATGAACACATTTAGCTTCATAACGTCAAATGAAAGTTGGACCTGCTGAATAATGTTACATTAACATTAGGACTGTCAATTAATCGCAGTTAACTTCTGTGATTAACGCGTAAATGTTTTTAGAGATTAATTATTTTAACGCGTGTTAATCACATTGCTGTGTCTTGAGCCTTTCAGCACACCGTACTGAAATCCCGGCCGTAGCAACATTGTATTGAGTGTCTGATGCAGTTATTGTTTAAATAGAAAGTTAGTCACTGAACCGCTTAATGGAGCAAAGCACTAAAAATGAATGGGATTTTTTTTTTTTTTTTTCGACGGCTCACTGGACAGAAAGACGCTTACTTCGATACTGTCAAAGTAAGTTCCAGTAACAAACACGAGTACATCTAGTCTGCTGCGTGCTGAACACGCACTCATGTCTCAAAATACACTAGCAGCTCTTCTACTACAGACAATAACAACAACAAATTAAACCCACCAGTTTCGACAGAAATGCAGGATCGCTGCAAGTCAATATCAAGCAGTATGATAATACTTTTTTTTATTTTTTTTTTTTTTTAAAATGAGTTAGGCTGTGTTGCTCCTTTTTTTTTTTTTCTTTTGCGCATAGTATGTAAGCCTAACAATTGCATGTAGTATGTAAAGCCTAACAAATTGTTAATTTGCAGTTTTTGTCTATGATGACAGTTTTTTTTTTTTTATGTTCTCTTCAGAATTAACAGTTCATTTCCTAGTGCTTACTATAGCTCAATTTTAACCGCACATTTTATTGTGTTGGTTGTATTAGTAATTTCTAAATTATTGCCCCTAGTAACTTTTGGTGGTGGTCTCAATGGGTAAATTTCCTGGTTAAATAAATACATTTTAAACAATTTTATTTACAGTTAAGGATAATAAAAACAATAGCATCAGTAATAAAACAAATTTAAATTAGATGGATGTAGTAATTGTAACAATTTAATGCGATTAAAACCAAGATTAACTAAGATTAATTTTTTTTAATTGTGAGATTAATCACGATAAATTATTTTAATCGCTTGATAGCCCTAATTAACATATTGAGTTACATACTGCTTTGTAGTTTTCCATATACTTAATGAAAAACTGACAAATGAAAAACTGACAAATTGAAAATACTGTACTATTATAGCTTCCGGTAAACTTTTATGATATCATTTTGTAGTGTCTTTGATTACATAATGTTAAATAGAACATCAAAATGATGTTGATTTTTTTTTTGGTATGTCTCAATCTAGGTGATGCAAAACTTTTGGCAATAGCTGTAAGTGTGCAAACGGGAAAAGCAGCTCTTACAGTACAAGTAATAGACTATAACTAACAAAAGCATAAAGTAGATCTGGGAACAATGTCATGTTCTAATCCACATGTTCCTGTGTTCATGAATCGTTGAAGTGTCAAGAAGAGATTTTAAAATTTGAAAAGTAAAAGTTAATACTACTTCCTGGGACAAAAATCACTTCCTGTGCTGTAGCTCAGATTCTATCCAATGGTACCGCTGCAATCAGGTCTTGTGACCTATCTCACACACACTACGTGGTCATTTAGCAGGAAGAAAGTTTTGTTCGTTTTTGGTCTACATATCTATATAACCAGAAATACATTACAAAACTTTTTTTTTTTAAAAACACAAGACACACAAGAAATGGGGACCACTGGCAATCCTGCTGATGCTAATAAAGAGGTAAGCAGGTAATTAGCATTCCTTTGATTTCAAGATGATTGTGTACAAACCTACCATTACCATGGACAAGTTTTATCCTGTCTTCTGGGAGGTTGATAAATCATAAATTTTATGAAACAAAAAGAAGCTGCTTGAGGGGGTACAATAAGCTACAAGGAGACAGACAGGAAATACAGAAGCACAGTACTTTATCAAAGCCATCGTCTACCTGCAAAAACATCATCCTGTGGTTAGCATTCTAGGACTTGTATCAACTCCTTTGATATGCCTCAGTACCCACAAAGAAGTCTGTAAGTTACCAGTATTTACTGAAAGAGCAACAAATATTTATTTCCTCGAATAATGACTTTCCAACTAATCCCAATAATGTGTACTGTTATTTTTTTTTAACTTTTAGTGCAATTTTCAATTCAAGTTTTCTTTCTGCTAACTTTGATTTCATACAGCAACAAGTTGAATTGCTCGACAGCTGTTTGCGACGAGGTGAAAAATTTAAAGGCTGCCCACTATCAATTTAAAGGGGTCCTGGCACAGTTTATCTAAGGTCACCTAGCTATTATATCCAGCTCCTGGCACTGGGGTTGTGATTCAGATATTGTTAATCAACACTGTAGCTGTCTGGGCTAAGACTCCATTCCAGGCTCTATTTAATTAAACAGAATAGTAATGAATGGTTTTGTTTAATTATTTTCAGAGTCCAACACATCCACTTATTGGCAGCTGCCAGCCCTATTTTTAGGTCAGTGAATGGGCGGCATGAAAAAAAGAAAAAAAAAAAAAAGAAAATAGCACCTGTGTGCCAAGTGAGCCAACCGTACTCTGTGCATTCCCCGATTTCAGAAGCGTCAAGGAAGGTCACTTAATTTACTGTTGCCCAATACGTTAGCTACTAACCACATGTGGTAAATTGGGAATCCAGATGTGGCACACTGCATTTTTGATTAGTAAATAATAAATTAGTAATACAAGACACGGTCATCAGGAATGTGATCTCAATACTCATTTGCACAGCGTATGCATGTGTACTTTGACCTTTTTGTGCATTTGTTGGCAAAATGGTAAAACTGAAAACAGTGTGCATGAAAGTGTTTTTTGACGTTTTGTGTTAGTTACGTCCTTTGTTACTGCTCATCTGCTAAAATGTGTATAAAATTGGATTTACACATACACGACTTGAGCGAGGCCAGGCAGGTAATACAAAAAGCACAAGAAATAATTTCCTACCATGTTAAACTTTTTTTTTTTCTTCTGGTACCCTCATTGTTGCTGCAGTCTGCTGTAAGTGGCAAATTACGTGCAAATCACGTCTGAGTAGAACTTCAACTGCTGGTTTTTGAAATTGCAATTATTTAATCAACATGTTGGCTTCAAAGTGACAGATGTTTGGCAGCATTTTAAAATAGGTTTTGGTTTGGATACGCAAGCTTGTGCGTTTACATATGCCTGCTAACACCTTTCACCAACAAAAATAGTTTAGAAACCTGGAAAGAAAACAGCCCAAGGCATCTGAACACCCAGACTAAGTATTAATACGCAGTTACCCCATGGAGGATAATTCTTGACTTACGTTACCAAAAAAAAAACCTTTTACATGCAAATGTCAGTTTCAGTTTGGTTGTTGGCAGACAACAGCATTTCTACATTTTCCCTTCAGATTAAAACCTGTGAATGGTATGTGCAGAGCCTGAAATACCACAACACATTTCTTGAAAAGCAAGGAAGAATGAGGTAATAAACTTCATCTTCAGGGCAGATAATATAATAGACTCCACCAACATGGAAAACATTAATCTGTCAATGTAGAGTGGCATGCTCTACCCGGGTCAGGACACTGTGCCATGCGGGTCAGGTACGCGATTACACATTGCTTTTGATAAAGCAGGGTTGACCTGGGTGACAGGCGCAAGTACACAATGGACGCTTCCATCCAAGCTTCTCTGGATTGAACCACCGACCGAAATGTTGATTAGAGCACGTGTTTCTTCATCTCTGCTGCAATCAGGCTCATGGTGTATCTCAATCAACAAAAATACAGTACACCCTCGCTATAAACACCTTTCATTATAACGAACCTTCGGCTATAACAAACCTGGTCCCTGGATCCCAACTACACTGTACTGCAAACAATAAAAAAAGAAGTAATAATAATTTAAAAAATTGCTAATAGTGCACATTGTCCACATCCTGTTAATTACAGACCTGTGCACAACAGGTCTGTAATTAACAGAATGTGCACACAATTATTATTCCGTGTCATAAGTTCACGCTGTGACTGAAGTGAAAGTGTCTAAAAGCTTGCGCTATGTCTCCAAAACGAAAATCAATTTCTGTTGCAACAAAGCAGGAAATTTTTTCAACAAAGCAGGAAATTTGTTGCAACAAAGCAGGAAAAAAGGAGCAACGCAGGCAGATCTCTGTCGTGAATATGGGTTGCCAAAAAGCACGATTGGAACATTCAAGAAAACAGAGCAAAATCTCAGAGCCTTTGTCCATAAAGTTGACAGTGATGAAGGACTATCACGAAAGAAATTAAGAAAATCTGATGACTAGATGAAGCAGTCTTGTTGTGGTTCCAGCAGTGTAGAAGCAATGGTCATCCTGTATCTGGAACGATCATTTGCGAAAAAGCAAACATCCTGGCAAAGTAAATGAATCCTGAAACAACATTCAAAGCTTCTGACGGATGGATGTGGCGGTTTCAAAACAGGCACGGCATTCGGGAACTGAAAATTGTCGGTGAATCCCGTTCATGCGATGGTGAAGCTGTAACCAGCTTCCTTCCAAAGCTAAAGCAACTTTTGTTAGAAGGAGGTTATACACTGGAGCA
Source organism: Acipenser oxyrinchus oxyrinchus (assembly GCA_030684275.1). Lineage (NCBI taxonomy): Eukaryota > Metazoa > Chordata > Actinopteri > Acipenseriformes > Acipenseridae > Acipenser > Acipenser oxyrinchus. The sequence goes on from CM060250.1 coordinate 29,049,004, forward strand.
GATATACAATGTCGATGAAACAGGGTTGTGTTGGAAATGTGTGCCTGGCAGGACATTGTCCCAGAGGACAGATACAATGAAGGGATATAAAGTGCCGAAGGAAAGGGTAACGTTTTTGTTCTGTACAAATTCAAGTGGGAGTCACAAAATTACCCCGCTTTGCATTGGAAAGTCATGACAGCCATGCTGCTTTCATAATGTTAATATGAAGTCACTGCCAGTGAGTTTCAAGAACTCCAAAAAAAGCCAGGATGGCAGGGGAAATGTTTAAACAGTGTTTTTTTGAGGACTTTGTCCCTAGTGTTAAGAGGGATCAACGTCTATCACATCAAGATGGAAGAGCCCTGTTACTGCTCACCCCCCTGGACACCAGTTGGTCACATATGATGGAAAAATTAAAGTTGTCTACTTACCTAAAAACACAACATAAAAAATTCAGCCGATGGATGGTGGGATAATTGCAGCATTCAAGGCGCAGTACAGAAAAAGGCTACTTAGGGAAATCCTAGTCACAAGGGATACAAACTATGTGACTTTTTTGACATGATTTTTCTTGCAGCCGACGCTTGGTCCGGTATTCATTCAAGAAGTGTCAAAAACATTTGGGACAAGACGTTAAGATCCTCCCTGCCAACGAAGATGACGAACTGCTCCAACTGGAAAATGACTACAAAGAGTAATTTCTGTCTGATGTACGGATGCTTCATTTGCTGGATGGAACAGAAGATGGAACTGAAGCTGTTGTGAATGACTGGCTTCATGTGGATGTGAGTGTGCAGTGACCAACATGCTGACAGATGAAGACATCGTTGACAAAGTGTTGGGGAGGTCTGATGCCCAGGACAGTGAAATTGACGAGACAGACGAACCGGCACCCCCTCCCCCACATTGCATCTGAGACTGTAAAGGGGTTTGCATGGATGGAAATACAGGACGTTGATGCAATAAAAATCCTGCTACTTCACCAAATGCTGAGGTTGGCTCGTACAGCTACCATGCAACCGACGCGGCAAAGCAAAATGTATGATTTTTTTTTATTTATTTATTTTTTTTAAATAAAGAACAGAGACTTAAATGAACGATTCAAATTTTAAATTGTTCGATTGAAACAAAACTGAAACTTTGTTGATGCGCTTTTACATTTTTCATGTTTCAATTTAGGATTTGTGCTTTTTGTGGAATTTTGGGTTGTGTAATTCTACTTTTATTCACAATCACTATTATTTATCGTTTATCATTAACCGCTTACTCCTTTACAGGGTCGCGGTGAGCTGGAGACTAACCCGGCATACACAGGGCGCAAGGCGATACTACACCCCGGATGGGAAGCCAGTCCATCGCAGGGCACCACACACACACACTCACTCACACAGAGGGCAATTTAGAGTGACCAACCGGAGTACCCAGAGAAAATCCACGCGAACACAGGGAGAACATGCAAACTCCACACAGACAGTACCTTAGGCCGGATTCAAACCTAGGACCCCGGCGCTGTGAGGCAGCAACGCTAACCACTACGCCACCATGCCGCCGCATTACTATTATTATTATTATTAGTAGTAGTAGTAGTAGTCGTAGTAGTAGTATTTATTAATTTAGCTAACACCTTTATCCAAGGCAACTTCATTAACTTACTCCAACAGTTATCGTTCGTTTTGATTGTCCTTTTGCTATAAGGAACAAAAGGCTTGGACTCCAACAGGTTCGTTATAGTAAGGGTGTACTGTATGGCTAAACAGAATAAACAGAAATGTTCCTTGCGGATGTTAAACCTTCACGCAGGCGTGGCGGTTATTTTGTCGGCTTAAGAACGGCTGTCCTGCATTTTGTCTCGCTCAACCCCAGTCAAAGCGTGTCAAACCACATCCTGAGGTGGGTCGCTGGGGTCCAGGTAGGTGGTTTCACACTACGTGGGATTGTGACAGGACCTGGGTAGGAGTGCCAGTGTGAAAAGGGCTCTACTTTTAAACCACAAAAAGCAATCTGTAAAACAAAAGCAACACTATTTTAAAATGTGTTATGAACATTATTTTGCTATTCTTAAATTTAATTTAACCCTTAATTTTAAGAACCTGTAGCAAATCCCCAGTTCAGAGAATTACATTAATTTGTAACTCTTTCTGCGGCTGTTCATGGTTATTGATAACTTTACGCAGAAGTTAATTAAAAACAAAATGTAACACTTTTTTGCCAATTTCTCATATCCCCATGGGCACAACATGTAACACCTATTTATTGACTTGCAGTGGGTTTCCATGCTTGTTTGTTTTTTATCATTATTTTTAAAAAGGTGACAACAAACTTCCAAACATAGCAACAAAGAATCAAACACGTTGGACTGCAATGTTTTTAAGAAATCATTTATACTTATTTACTAACACTATGGGAAACGTGAATGACAGGATTGATAGTCAGGGGAACGCAATACCATAGGACCAACATTGCACAACGTTTCAAAGTTAACCATGTATTGACATCGTGGCCATATGGCAACAGTTCACAGTGATGTTTAAGATTCTACATTTTTTTCCACAACTGTTGCACAGAGAAATGTTGTGTATTCGACTTTAGGCCACTATAAACCACATACCTGAGGTTGTCTGTATCTTATTTAATTTTTTTTTCTTTTGTTTAAATATATTTTTGTTTAATTTGGTCAGTATAAATAAATAAATAAATAAACAAACAAACAAACAAACACCACCCACACATAATGTCTACTACCAGACTCTAAATTAGATAAAACATCGATAGTTTTACATTTAGACTACAGTGACATATATAAGCATAATATGTTGCTAACCTCATACTGTAGGCGCCGGCGCCGAGTTCCTGCCCGATTCCAGAGAGACTGGCATCGAAATCGTGCACCAGCCCCGACTCGATAGCTGCATCATCCATCTTCAGCACCCAAGCCATGTTTTCAATTTGGCGACCGAAGTTAAACTGGTCTCTCTCTAGCTCTAGTTTTAGTTTGCGGGAGGGGCTACGTAAAACAAATTAGGCGAACTATAAGTCCGATGTTATAATACAGCCTGTCAGTTGTCACTTTAGTCATTAACATAATTCTGTAATTTGTAAATTGTTAATTGGCAGGTATTCCAATTTTTTTTTAATTTTTTACTTAAAAATCAAAATTAACAATAACATATTAAAAACATCCCTTCTACCCTGCGTTACCACAGATTAAGTACAGTGCTTAGGCAATATGTAATATAACTGCAGTATTACACTGTGGTGTTGATGCTGGCTGTAATACAGTCTACAGTAAAATGTTTGCGTATGGATAACAACAACGGTTGAACAAACACTAGTTTCCACCACTGAATCCCTGGCAGTATCTTTCGCTATGTGCTCCTTGCTCCGTCTCCACTCCGGCACCGCTCTCCCTTTCTCATTGCGAGTTCGGTCGAAGGGATGTGGCGCCCCAGGCCAGTTTAACCTGAGGTTTTTTTTAATTTAATTTTTTTTAAATCCCCCGGCAAAGGGCTGCTTCTTTCCCCGCTAGGGTAATCCCCACGGCCCCATACAAATCATCAACATGGCCTCTCAAACTCCCTGCACAAAACCTTCCTACACCCGACGCAGGGGGAGGAGTCAACTGGTATCATAACCAACCAGGGTCGTTTCAATGGTGCCTGTCAAATCCAGATAACCAATAGAAAGTTCCAGTGTGCAGTAATTTTACATTGATTGGCCAGGAATTTTGGACTTTGCAGTTGTAAAATGACAGTGACCCAATCAAAGCTGAGTGTAGTAGGCTTTTCATTGGGTAGAGCTTTAGGGACCTTGTTCATTGATTTGATATTAATACTGAAGGTAGAGAAACTAACCAATGGGAGTCTTACAAAAAACCAAACAAAGTTACACCCCAATGCCAGATAGGGCGTGACAAGAGTCTTTTTTTTTTCTTGGCGTAATTTGTCACGGCACTGCAGTTTCTTCTGTTTTTAACCCTGCTATTTATGTGTTATGTCTATATGACAAGACACTGGCTTCCATTGACCTTAAATGTTTCATTTTTTTAACAGCAATAATACTTTTCCTGAGTTGGGGTCACAAATTTATAAAACAGAAAATAATAACTTTGAGATGTTGTAGACAAACGTAATGTCTTGGGTTATTATGACCCCGATGTATTTGTCTATGTAGCTTTGTATGCCTGAGAAAATAAAATGCACTTTTAACCTCCACGTATGAATCATTATTAGTTTATTTGACAGACGATTACAAAGCTACATCGATAAATACATCGGGGTCATATTGACCCGAGAAAGGCCCTCAAATAAATCCTGGCATCAAAATGGTTTCTGGGCTGACTAGATATGCTGTTACTGACATTCGTGATATACCACAGCAATCGAAAACATAATACTGGAAATGACCAGCTTGGAAGATAGGTGTGTACTAGGTGCAAAGTGTAAAGCGCTTGATCATGTTGATATGCATGCATACATTGGGTTACTTTTGTTAGCAGGAGTGCATGGATCCAAAGGTGAAGCAACTGCTGGTTTATGGCATACAGAAACTGGTAGGGATATATTTCCCTCCACTATGTGTACTGGTAGAGTGATTTGCTTTGATAATTGTGATACCAGTGCGAACCGATGTGAAAAGAGACTATTATTATTATTATAAGTTTATTTAGCAGACGCCTTTATCCAAGGCGACTTACAGAGACTAGGGTGTGTGAAGTATACATCAGCTGCAGAGTCACTTACAATTACATCTCACCCGAAAGACGGAGCACAAGGAGGTTAAGTGACTTGCTCAGGGTCACACAATGAGTCAGTGGCTGAGGAGGGATTTGAACCGGGGACCTCCTGGTTAAAAGCCCTTTTCTTTAACCACTGGACCACACAGCCTCCAGGGAAGGGTAGGATATACTGGAGAGGAATGTTCTTCAGATTTATTGGGACATTTATAAAGAAAGGTTATTGAAAATGAATGTATCATAGTTATAATTAATACTTCATCAAAAGGTGATTTTTTTTTGCATACGGGTACTTAAAATTCTACACTATGCTCAAGCTTTATTCATTCCCTTCATTATAGGTCTATCTCTTGCAAATGAATACATTTTTTAATGTTGGTCTTACTAGTTGTAAGAGTCGCTTTTTGTCTTTGGAATGAGCACAGTAAATTGTGGGTACTGCTAGAAACACTTTTTATGCAAAAGAAAAGGCCAATACTAAGCAAATCCTTATGAATAAAAAAAGTGAGTGCATTCTTAGGGGTGATGTAAGTATAGACACAGTGCAAATAATTGCAGATGCAAAATTCAAATTGCATTGCAGCCAGGCACTGTGCCCTATGTAAACTTAAGAGCAACGCAAAATACTCAATGCACACAAATAATGATCCGCAATTATGAGAACGAGCCCTTTTTAGCATGGCATCCAGAAATTTGCCTAGCACTCTGGAAAAGGTGGCTTGGGCTATCCCTCCAGACATTCCAACTGTGGTCTGAAAGTAACCAGAGGCTAAGTAGTGCAGAGAACACAGCACTCTCATATGTGTTAAATTTGCAGACAACACAAAAATAGGAGGAGTGGCAAACACTGTTGCAGCAGCACTGTTGCAGAAGGTCATTCAAAATGAGTCTATGAAAAAGACCTAGACGTTTATGTGGGGAAAAGTGTTGAATTTAAATCAAGGGAAGTATTGTTAAAACTTAAAAATGCATTAGCAAGACCTCATCTAGAATATTGTGTTCAGTTCTGGTCACCTCATTACAACAAGGATATTGCTGCTCTAGAAAGAGTGCAAAGAAGAGTGACCAAAATTATCCCAGGTTTAAAAGGCATGTCGTATGCAGACAGGCTAAAATAATTGAATCTATTCAGTCTTGAACAAAGAAGACTACGCGGTGATCTGATTCAAGCATTCAGAATTCTAAAAGGTATTGACAATGTCGACCCAGGGACTTTTCAACCTGAAAAAGAAACAAGGACCAGGGTCACAAATGAAGATTAGATAAAGGGCATTCAGAACAGAAAATAGGAGGCACTTTTTTTACAGAGAATTGTGAGGGTCTGGAACCAACTCCCCAGTAATGTTGTTGAAGCTGACACCCTGGGATCCTTCAAGAAGCTGCTTGATGAGATTCTGGGATCAATAAGTTACTAACAACCAAACGAGCAAGATGGGATGAATGGCCTCCTCTCGCTTGTAAACTTTCTTATGTTCTTACGTAAGTTTTAAGAATGACGCCTGCTGTTTGTCAGTCCCAGACTGTTGTGAAAACGATATATTAAATAAACGATGGGGGAAAAAATGTTAATCAAATTACTCTGCCTTTTATTACAACTGTGGTACCATTCAGTGAGAGAACATTGTAAAGGGTACTTTAGCTGAAACCTATCAACAGAAGGTGTAGTGTCAAAAAAAGTTTGAAAACCCCTGCTCTAGCGTATACCAGACAGCGCGAGTTTTTAAGGTGCGTTTGGGTGAAGTGAAGATTATTAATTATTAAGTAATTAATTTAAAGTCAAATTATATATATTCTTTAATTTAATTTTTTTTTATAAAGCCAGTCATTTAACCTCAATTTGTTTGTTTTGTGGTATTCATTTCATTTCGAGTTTTTTTCTAGCACGAAGAAAGGGGATAGTCGGGTGGTTAAGACATTGCGTTTAGTAATGTAAATACTGTCGAAAAATATAAAAATAGCCATAGTTAAAAAATTAATTAAGAGTCATTTTCACAAAACGACGGCTGATACAAACTAACAGGAGAAAAATAAAACTGAATATCTGACAACTGGATCCGACCGAAGTTACAGAACATGATTGGTATTTACTACAAATAAAATACCAAAACAGCGTCTTGTTTAAACAGTAAACTGATTCGTAGTGCAAATTAATATAAACGGGAAGTTATTAAAAGCCGCCTTGATGTCTTCAGGCTCTCCCTTGACAGTCACAGCAGGTATTTTGACAGGTGTTTTCTTCGATTTTGCATGGTGTCGTGATACGTTATGAAGCACATGATTTGCCTTTGTAGTAGTTCCTAATGGTGATATTGTGCTGGATATTGTAACGGCTTAGAACACTGAAGGACCATTCAACACATTCTAACACTCATAATGACATAATGTCTAACATATTGACCTTCTCATTATAGTCATTAATTTTTTACGTATTTTTTTTTTTTTTTTTACTGTAGAGCTTTTTAAAAAGTTAATGCTTAGGAGTAGGCAGTGTTTTAAACATTGTGTATGTTTCCGACATGGCCCTTATTCCAACTACTTTAAAACACAGAGAAAAAAAAACTAGTGGTCGCAGTGTTTGTATAAAATATAGAAGTTGGACCAGCCTTCCTAAACACCAGATCTCAGTCCAATAGATGTAGCAAAGCGTTGTGTATCCAATCTATCTGAGCTGAAGGAAACATGCAAGACAGAATGGGCCCAGATTTCTCCAACAAGATGTAAAATAATGATTAAGAATTTTCATAAACGCCTGAAAGCCGTAATAAAAGCAAAAGGAGGGCACTAAATGCTAAAACGGGTGACAATACATTTATCATGAACAAATACTTTAAATGAAATAAGTTTATAATAAGCATAGGGTGCCAATATTGTGAACGTACATGCCTTTAAATTAATCAAATAGGTTGGGATTTGTTTTCAAAAGACAGGGCCTCAGGAACCATCATCTTTAATTAATGCTCTGTACTTACAATAAATAAACCCTTCAACTTAAACATGCAGTCAGTTTGTTCCAAACTTAGAAAACACCATTGAGTTGACAATGTTCTGATAAATCTAGGGTATATGGCTTAAGTTAAAGGAGGCAGTGTGGTCCAGTGGTTAAAGTCCAGGGCTTGTAGCCAGAAGGTCACCGGATCAAATCCCACCTCTGCCACTGACTGACTCACTGTGTGACCCTGAGCTAGTCACTTAACATCCTTGTGCTCCATTCTGCAGATGAGATGTTAAATCAGTGTCCTATTGTAAGTGACTCTGCATATAATGCACAGTTCACAGCCTACCTCTGTAAAATGCTTTGTGATGGTGGTCCACTATGAAAGGCACTATATAAAAATAAAGACATTAATTAAGTTGCTGACAAAATGTACTCCCATAAAGACACAGGTATTACACATTGTAGAAAAAAAGCCATAATGGTATGTGTAAGTAAATAAACAAATAAGCTTGTGTCAGGCATTCACCTTCATTTTGCTCCCACATAAGCTGGTCTGTTGAGGTCATTCCATGTTTACATTAAGATGAATGTTAACTCATTTTAGGCAGATGATACTGCCAGTAGACTTTTTACTTGCAATAAGCCAGCTGATTTTACTGCTTCCAGTAGCTGCACAAAACACATTCTTAACATAACTACCCTTTTCTATAAACTATCTTTCTTCAGCCCTGATGTTAAACTAATGGCAGCAGTCTTTTGAATGGTAAGACATTTGTCTTTGAACCGTATGGACTGAGATGGCAATTCATTACAATCAGTCATAATGATTAATGGATAAACATTTTGTTGTCTTTCAGTTTATTTTCTTCTATAGAATTACACTGCATACTGATCCCTGGTAGAAGTGTAAAACTTTTCCCAGAAGGTTATCAACAGTAGGCACTCCTATTGCTTGACATTAAACATTATACACAGAACAAACATTTTAAGACACGGTTCCTGCCGTAAATTACTGGAATCCTTTCTTAAGTTCGTGATGACTTTTTTTCTTAAAAATGCTAAATTGGCATTTCAGCTGGCACTGTTTTTTTTTCAGATTACTATATTCTATACAAGGCTAGGGCTTTTCACATGTAAGTGTTTTTTTATATATATAATAATATAATATACAATTTTATTTAATATTTAATGGTCTGTTTGTTAATTTATAGAACTGAAACAAAATATTTGTGTCAGTGTCCAGCAAATCAGGGAGCATTTTTTAGGCTGCTCCACACACACACACACACACACACAGGAAGCCCACTCGAAATATTGTCACAAGCTCAATATTCAATAACTGGAGCATTATAACTACTAACAGGTCTCAGTTACCTGGCAGGTACACAGCAGACTTGTAATATCAGACTAATCATGCCCTTACCAAGCTCTGCACTGAGCCTGCAGAACACAGCAAAACAGATCCCAACAATCCTCCAAATGGTCCCTCTAGCTGAGTCTAGCACACTGTACTAAAGACGTAGCAGGTGTTTTTCCATATTAATCTCCTCTATATGAATTAAAAAGCACTAGTGTTTTGAATGCATTTTTATGTACAGCACAGCATATTATCTTATATACATAAAACTTTTATGAATTTCATTTGGCACAAAAAAGTTGTTTTGAATGGAAAGCTTAAAGTTGTGACTGATTTTTAAAAGATCTTCCATTCAAAGAGTACACACATTGAGGGATTTTTTGGGTTACTTTTGTTCTGAAGAAGTAATGCACTGTATTACCATTAATTTTACCTGTACACTGACGTTGCGCTATTACAGCTGTAAAAATGCTTTGTGATTTTTTATTTACTTACTTTATTAAGCGAGATAGGACTGTAGAGATGTAACATTTGTTAATAGCTAAAAAAAAATCAATTTGAATATCAATTTCAAAATTATTTCTACAGAAAACTAATTGCTATATCTCAATTATTTACACATATTATCTAAAGTATATATATATATATATATATATATATATATATATATATATATATATATATATATATATATATATAATATAATATAATAAACATCTAAAAATAATAATATATACACACACTTATATGTATAATAATGTAATATTTTACTGGGAACTTTGAATAATATAATACTAAAATAGTATTTATTTGTCAGCTTAATTTATTTTAAATATATATTACACATAAATTATAGTCCAAATATATTATGGGTATCTGTAAAGAATACTGTTTGTCAGAATTTATTTCACATTGAATATGTAAAAAGGAAACACTGTAATCTCTGAAATATAATAAATACACAACATTTAACAAATATTTAATATATACTTGTAATTATTCAGAAAACCTTGAGTAAACATGTATTGTACACTGCCTAATTGTACAGTTGAAATAATAATACAAATGTCTTACCGTAGGAAGCTGTTGTTGTTTAAATACTGGTGGTGGTGACTTTGCTCGGGCTGTGTGTGCCAGAACAGCATTTTGTGTTCAACCAAATGGTCACTACATTAAGTGAAAAAAAAATGTAATTAAAAACTTTACCAACTTTCTTTTTTAAAAGCCCAAGGAAGCATGTGACATGATGTTGATTCCTCCTAGTGAGCTACCTGTAATTCTCTCAGGAGTTTTTGTTAAAGGGATACAGGGGGTGGGTGGAGTATCACTTGAATGACATCACTGCACACAATGTATAAACATTATACAGTGTATTATATATAAAAAAAGGCTTGACCTTTGCAACAATTTTCACTTCAATTTTGATAAAATTTGGATATGCCGTGTTGTGAAATGGAAACATGAAAATAAAAGTTTATTTTCAATACCTTAGTAGATCTCTCTTAATTGCAAGAGTGATGCAAACTAAATGTGATGGCACATGTGTAATCTGAAAAGTGCTGAGTGCCTACCTGAGAAATGGACAACAATTTATTGAAGCTTCATTGCAAATGCAATATCCATATATCAGGACCATCTTGACCATAAGAATAAATACATATACAAGGTGATGCATATAAATGGACAACAATTTATTGAAGCTTCATTGCAAATGCAATATCCATATATCAGGACCATCTTGACCATAAGAATAAATACATATACAAGGTGATGCATATACTATATATGAAAAAAAAAACGTGTTAGCGAACATGCTTTGAATTGAGCTCCCATCTATGGGACACTGTTGTGGAACTTGACTTTTCGTGGACGGCCTTGAATCTCATCCCTTGGCAGAGAAACCATGGATTGGTGGTTCAGAATGCTGTGAAATGCTCCAATAAAATCCAGTTGTGGCCGGCAGGGCATAGGGTAATCAAATCAACCCATATGTAAATCCACACATTCATCAGTACCGTTTTATTTTATTTTTTAAACCATGCCTTGTTTCTGAAAAAACAGAAAACAATATGCTGCAAATATTTTGATACTATTTCAGATAGTCATATCAGACTTTGCTACTGGTAAGAAAATCCGACAACTTCAAGAACCAAAGATTCTTGCCTTTGTTTTTATTTTGCTAAAATGTAGTTCTGACATTCTGATGGGTGTTTTATATTGTCACACAGTGTACTTTTCATGTTACAAACATTGATTTGTAGTAGTCAGGCATTTTCTAAACGTGTAGATGTACATTTTTCATATGGGATTTTGTAGACAAGTATTTCTTTATGAATAAACCATCCTAGCTCAATAGACTCTGCTGCAGTGGTTACAATGTTGTATTCATGTCATACCAACCAGATGGTCTCTGCCTTATTGATGCTGCGAGTCAAGTTTGGTTCTCAAAAAGGAAGTAAAATGGAAGAGAAGGCAGTTTGAGGTCGTCAACATGGAATAGAAAAGTGTTTCCATGCTTTGTAGCACTGAACATTTTTGGTCTTGATTACTGCACTGTTGTCCTCACAATAGTTCCTGGATGCAATGTAGAGAGACTGATATTTTGAACACCAACAAATATTGTTTTTAATAAAAACAAGGCTATAGCAGCCATGGAATACAACTTTTAGAAGAAATTGGTCATGCTGAAGTTCAGAGGTTATCAAACTTAATAGGAACCCCCTTTTTAAAACCAGTTTCAAATAGGGATCCCCAACTGAAAACAGGAAAAGGCAAATTGCAAAGCAACATAAACTGTTTATGGAGTAAAAGTGTTAAATTTCCATGGTCTGTGCAAGTATCACAAGCCCACCTCTCGCTACACAGTGAAATACCAGTTTTGTACATTTAATGTGTTGTTTCACAAAACAGAAGCATCGTCTGGGATTACATTTTCCCACAACATGAACTGTACAGCTTGTGTATGAAGTGCAATTTGTGGCATGAGCCATATTTTCCACCTGCGTAACCATCTGTCTGAAAGAGCAGAATTGTGAGGTTTGATACATAGAGCCCATCACCTATTTGAAAGAAGGAAGTTTAATTTGAATCGAAGGTGGCACTGTATGTCAAATACTGTATCAACCATACAGGATAGAGCACTGCTCTGGGTTAAACATTAGGACTGAAGAAAGAGGACATATTTGTTTTAAGGTCCTTAACTTGATACCTATTGTAAGATAGTACTGTGTGTCTATAGTCTTTGTTCAGTGTAAATCTTGACAATACTGAAACAAGTTTTTTTTTTTTAAATTTTGGATTTGAAAAAAAAAAAAAAAAAAACAAAAATACAAACCCTTCCCACCCTGTCACCCCCTCTTCAAGAGAGTAAGAGGACACAGACGGTTTCATTCTTCAGTTAATGTTATGTACAGTTTTATTGCAGGTATATGCACAACTGTAAGCACGGATCTATAAATACACAAAAGTAACAGAACAGTGGGAAACTAGAATGTTATAACATTTGTTGGAAACAACAAAAAAGAAAGCAACCCCCCCCCCCCAAAAAAAATAAAATAAAAGAAACAGTTTTCTGATTCAGCTACTATGTAAGAAAAAAGAAGAGTGGCAAATTATGACACAATTTATGCCTTTTCAGGTCTTTAAATACATTTCTACAAATTTCTCATGAAAGAAAAAAGGACTACTTTTGCAACAAGAGCAAAACAAACCATATCAACACGCTCATTTTCCTAGCTGGACTCACTTGACACACTAACTTTTTTGTTCTATTTTATTTTATTTTATTTTTTACAAAAAAGTAATAATAATAATAATAATAATAATAATAATAACAATAATGCCAATATCCGGCTCCACTTATACACCATCAGAATCACCCCCCTATAACGGAAATGACATTAAGCGCAAAAGTAGCATCTTGGCTCACTGTTAACAAACATTAACTAAGAGAAAAAGGGGGGTTTAAAAGCATAGAAGCAAGTTGGGTAAAAGTCTTGAAGTTTGAGGTTATAGATCATGAGGATTCAAACAGAATAATAGTTAAACCAAAAGATCAAGTCATGGAGAGGTAGAGCACGACACACAAGCCTGCTCTTTTTATAGCTAGTCTCACTTCCCTTTTGTATTAAGCATTGCCTGGATGGGGATTCTACTGTATGCTGTTGGTTGGGCAACTCAAATTTGATGTACAGTACTGTACTTCACAATTAGAAACAAACAAGCAACAACTAGTAATAACATAATATATCATGATCAGGCCACCACTAGAGTCCCCTGCCCACCCCTCTCAATTCCACCATTTCTTTGGTTGGGTCTGTACCTGAAGTAGTGCTGAGATAACATACTTGGCAACATTTGGAAACTTTTCAGTGGGACACTGGTCTCCTGGGGGTGGGGAAGGGTCATACCCAAAAAACACACTATCACAATGTGTGGTTTTCACTAACTCTACTGTGCAGAATAAATGATTTTTTTTTCTGTGTAAATATCAGGACTTTCTTCCTATGCATGGGGACGCGGGACATTTGCTATGAAATTGGGACTGTCCCGATCATATAGGGACTGTTGGCATGTATGGGATAATTATCGAGTTACTCGCGGTTATTTTAAGATATCGAAGATATTTTTGGTACTCGAGTACTATACGCATTAATACATGCATTCCAACATGGGGGATGCACGTGGCAAATATTGTCAACAAAAAAACCCCAAAATAATAGAAAACCACCAAGCAAAAGAACAAAATGAAAATTCTGATATTGATGCAGAATGTCGTTGGGAAATGACCGATATCAATAGAGAAAAACATAACGCAGTTAAAAGAGGACCGGGAAAGAAAAGGAGCGCCGAGAGTAATGCAAGTGAGAGTCCCAGAGCCAATAAGAACCGCCAGACACAACAGTGTGGGATTTCTTTGGGCAGCCAGCAGATCCGCATGTTCAATGCAGCGTGAAGTGAAGAGTCTTGGCAAGTAATATTTATAAGATAAGTCGATCGCAGTGCAGCGTGAAGTGAAAAGTCTTGGCAAGTAATATTTATAAGATAAGTCGATATATATATATATATATATATATATATATATATATATATATATATATATACAGTACTGTGCAAAAGTTTTAGGCAGGTGTGAAAAAATGCTGTAAAGTAAGAATGCTTTCATAAATAGACATGTTAATAGATTATATTTATCAATTAACTAAATGCAAAGTGAGTGAACAGAAGAAAAATCTAAATCAAATCCATATTTGGTGTGACAACCCTTTGCCTTCAAAACAGCATCAATTCTTCTAGGTACACTTGCACAAAGTCAGGGATTTTGTAGGCATATGGTCAGGTGTATGATTAAACAATTATACCAAAAGGGTGCTAATGATCATCAATTCAATATGTAGGTTGAAACACAATCATCAACTGAAACAGAAACAGCTGTGTAGGAGGAATAAAACTGGGTGAGGGACACCCAAACTCAGCTAACAAGGTGAGGTTGCTGAAGACAGTTTACTGTCAGAAGTCATACACCATGGCAAGACTGAGCACAGCAACAAGACACAAGGTAGTTATACTGCATCAGCAAGGTCTCTCCCAGGCAGAAATTTCAAGGCAGACAGGGGTTTCCAGATGGTGCTGTCCAAGCTCTTTTGAAGAAGCACAAAGAAACGGGCAACGTTGAGGACCGTGAGCGCAGTGGTCGCCAAGGAAACTTACTGCAGCAGATGAAAGACACATCATGCTTACTTCCCTTCGCAATCGGAAGATGTCCAGCAGTGCCATCAGCTCAGAATTGGCAGAAAACAGTGGGACCCTGGTACACCCATCTACTGTCCGGAGAAGTCTGGTCAGAAGTGGCCTTCATGGAAGACTTGCGGCCAACAAGCCATACCTCCGACGTGGAAACAAGGCCAAGCGACTCAACTATGCACGAAAACACAGGAACTGGGGTGCAGAAAAATGGCAGCAGGTGCTCTGGACTGATGAGTCAAAATTTGAAATATTTGGCTGTAGCAGAAGGCAGTTTGTTTGCCGAAGGGCTGGAGAGCGTACACGAATGAGTGTCTGCAGGCAACAGTGAAGCATGGTGGAGGTTCCTTGCAAGTTTTCTGCAAATGGAGTTGGGGATTTGGTCAGAATTAATGGTCTCCTCAATGCTGAGAAGTACAGGCAGATACTTATCCATCATGCAATACCATCAGGGAGGCATCTGATTGGCCCCAAATTTATTCTGCAGCATGACAACGACCCCAAACATACAGCGAAAGTCATTAAGAACTATCTTCAGCGTAAAGAAGAACAAGGAGTCCTGGAAGTGATGGTATGGCCCCCACAGAGCCCTGATCTCAACATCATCGAGTCTGTCTGGGATTACATGAAGAGAGAGAAGCAACTGAGGCTGCCTAAATCCACAGAAGAACTGTGGTTAGTTCTCCAAGATGTTTGGGCCAACCTACCTGCCGAGTTCCTTCAAAAACTGTGTGCAAGTGTACCTAGAAGAATTGATGCTTGATGCTGTTTTGAAGGCAAAGGGTGGTCACACCAAATATGGATTTGATTTAGATTTTTCTTCTGTTCACTCACTTTGCATTTAGTTAATTGATAAATATAATCTATTAACATGTCTATTTTTGAAAGCATTCTTACTTTACAGCATTTTTCACACCTGCCTAAAACTTTTGCACAGTACTGTATATATATATATATATATATATATATATATATATATATATATATATATATATATATATATATATATATTTTAGCTCAAAGAGCCAGCTGCCCAACGTTTCGATATGTTGCACATATCTTTCTCAAGGGAGCCTGTGTTTGAATCAAAACATTGGAGGTATTTATAGGGTTTTGACGGCATGACAACTACTTGTTATTGTTTACATTCAAATCTATGATTTATTCTTACATGATGTAATGCTGTTCTATATATTGTGACATCATTTTTACTTCTATCTTTGAATCTGTATTAGTTCTAATTAACATTACTTTATATAAATTTATATTTTTATTATATCATGCAATGCTGGCTCTGAGGATCAGTCTAGATTTGGCCTCCCCAGCACATCAGCATGCACAACTTTTGAACAAACTTTGTTTATTTATTTAAATGTTATATATCTATTGAAGTTAATTAGTTCATTCTTTTCTGTTGAGTCCCGCTGGCATAATCGTATTCAGTCTATTTATCCATTTACTTTCTTTTATTCTTCTATATGTCGCATTGTCTAATTTTAGCTGTTCTAATACTACAAACTTTACATCATTTATGTCATGTCCTTGACTGGTGAAGTGCTGTACTATATATATATATATATATATATATATATATATATATATATATATATATATATATATATATATATATATATATATATATATGATGCTGTTTTGGGCACATATATTATAGTTTTTAATTTTGATGTCAACAGGAATTACGTGTTTATTTTAGCATATGAAACCTTAAAATAAACTATAAAAATTTGCTCTTACAATGTTATTGAATAAAGCACCGTAAGCTACGCGCCTGTCATTTTAAACGGCCGAATAAAACAATTTAAAAAACAACAACATAAGGAGCCACGTTATCCTGTAAGTGTTAACACCAAGTATTAGACTGATATTAAACTTTTACTAGCGTTGTGTTATCAAACTTGTTTTCATTGCAACGAGTGCACAGAACAGTGTATTTTTTAGGCAGTTGCTGTGTGTACGGCTGCTGTACATATTAAGAATTATTTTTTTTCCGTCGGTGTCACGCGACTCGAAATTACGTCATTATTCTCCTGGAATGATAGGGGTATTTTATTAATACGGCTACAGCAGCTGGAACAATAACACGCATACGGCTACTGTACATATTACTAAAAATGGTGATTTCCACACTATGGCTACAGATGTTACATCGAAGCGCCACCTGATGATGATACCAATGTATACACATGGCGTGTAAATGCCTTTTATTATTTATCACTCAAAGGCATGTGGTAATAACACATTTTAATAAAGACTTAAGTCATTCAAACAAACATATTTTGTAACTATTACTTATTTTAATAACCCAATGCCAGGCAGTTGTGGATTCTTTGGCATGCCAGGAGTATGCAGTGGTCCTGTAGGTTCCATCAATAATTGATCTATAAATATGTTTCCAATTTTAAATTACAAAAGCTCAAAGTCGGCAGACTTAAAGACATTCCAAGATGGCCGCTGGATGAACGTTAAAGCGAGTTTGGTGTGTAAAAAAAAAGTATTTCTTACACGATTAAAATATTTTTTGTTTGTGTTTTATTTCAGATATATTCAAGTTTGATGAAAACTGTTTACAAAAGACGATTTGATTATTTGATAGTTAAAATCCGAAATTACGTTTGCCCACCCTACTGTAAGTGGATAACTACGGAAAGCCAGGACTGTGTTTCAGCTCAGTCGACGCCGTCTCACTATCTCGTCACACTCTTCCCAACCCACCCACGTCATGTGATCTCCGTGTCCCACGTGACCGCCTATGGGAAAATAGAACACCGTGCATTTTGCAGGCGCGCCGTACCTGGAGACACTTTTTTTTTTAAAATTATTTTTTATAAAACGCTGCACAAGCCATATCATTGTTGAATTTGTAGCACTATCGTTAGTTTATGGCGTACTAAACCCTATTTACTAAATTGTGTGTTTGTTTATTATTGGGATTTTGTAAACCCATTCATCGTTTCTCTATGCAAGGAGTGCAAGGAGTGCGAGGAGGGGGGCGGGGGGGGGGTAGTAACAGCATGCATTTCAGGGTTAATTCAGGCTGTGGTCTTATGACAGGGTGTACAGACCGTTCATTTAACCTTTAATATACATTTTCAAAAGCTCAAAAAAGGGTTTAAAATAGATTTGCCAAAGATATCCCGTTTAAGGAAGACAGTTGTTTTTTGTTTGGGTGCTTAAAAAAAGAAGCTGTGTAAGAGTAACGAGAGCTGTAGTTGTATGTATTATAACGGTACAGCTGTATTTTGTTCTACTATTATTTTTGTAAATAAGTTAAGAATTGTTTTAGTTTCCGCATTTTTAAAAATTTGTATTAATAGAATAAATGTTAAGGATGAGAAATTTGGTAAAAGTTTGCATTTTTGAGTGTGTGACTTACATGTACTGTACACACGGTTTATGTCCATTTGCTTCAAATCGTCAGAAATTAGGGCATAAACTTTCTCATTTCTGACGCACGACTGCAGATCTTCCTGAACACTTATCTGCCCACAGAGAAACTAGAGCCTGCACTTCCTCAGCGTCCCAAGGCTGTACTTTCCTCTCATCACACTCGCTGCCCCGCCATGTTACTCGTCTTTCTGGTGTGTACTGACTGATGCAACTTAATGATGAAAGTCCTTAACCCCGCCCCTGGCCCGGCTTGGCTCCGACCCAGATTCATATGTCTTGTGAGGCTGGAGTTCAACGGTTTGGTTCTCGCTTGGCTCGACAAATAGCCAGTGGAGAACCACCCGTACCCTCCCGAGCCCTCACGGGTCAGATGTGCCAGTGGACAGGGGGTATCACATCTGACCAGTGCTGTATTCAGTTTCTTTTACTTACTAATTCCAAACTATTTCATGAGGTTTGGCCACTGGAGCAAGTTCAAAGACAAAGCATCATACGTCCTTTTCTGATCAGAAAGTGACATTCCGGTCACATATTGGTAAATTCAGCTTACAAATGTTTTTCTAAGACTCAGTTATGGACAACAAAGCTCCGAACTAAATGACCACAGTCATCAAACAAGTTAAGATGTTAAAATGTCATTTAAAACCATTTACACCAATTAAAAATAAGTTCTAATAAATCAGAATTACATTTCAAATTTTAAATTAGTCCGAGAACAACTAATACCTAATTATCAGTGCCACTCTGTTGTCCCATATGAAAATGAAGTCCAGTTGTATACTTGTCAGGTATATAGTTTTTGGTTTTATTCTAGTTCTGATTAGGTCTTATCATGTAGTTTTTTTATCTTAAAAATATTCCATAAATAGCAGTAGTACTATACCTTTTGACATAAGTATAGTTGTAGTTTTAAAAAAAGAAAAACAGATAGACATGATTGGGGATTGGGAGATGGTTAGCTTCTATTGCAATGCTGGTATACTGGCTTAAGGCAGCTAGGCTAGATGTTTCAAACCAGGACTACTGCATCATTGTAAACTACAATTTTAGTTGTTTTAACACCCCCCCTCCCCCCACCCCACACAACAACAACAACAACAACAACAACAACAGGTTTAGCCCTAACCATGTTGATATGCTGGTGCTTTTACATAGTAACCTGGCATAATGTGTGTTTGTTAACTAATTTGTGTTACAACTTATGTTTGCTTATGTTGAAGTGTGTTCACGTGACAACAGTGATGCCCATATCACAATTAAACTGCCACAGCGAATAGTGAGCACAGTTCTTTCAAGAAACAAGTTTTGTCAGAAAAAGTATGACTATTTGGCTCCCATAAGAAATGGTTGATTATTTTTGTAACGCTCAAAATAGACCTAGAGTACAGACTTGTTAATTTTAAGTCAATAGTATCTACTGTAGTTATTTCTGCATATTACAGGCTTACCATCTCAGTTATGCGAGAAAGCATTTTCTGATCAATAAAATGCTATTTAGATATAGACCATCAACAAAGTAAGACAACCAAACCAGTACTGGAGAGATACGATAACAGAATATCATCTCGTATATAGTGGGGGTGCCTTTTGTTTTATTTATTATTTTTTTCTGCATTATTAAATAAAAAAATAAATAAATACATGAAATTAGTTGGAATTAACAGTTTACTCGAAATCGTGCTTGATTATTTAAATATTCACTCAGCACATCTCTAACCTGAAGAGGCTCTGTGAGATTAAGTGAAATTTGAAGGACTGCCATACTATACCAATAAACCATTCAAAAGAACTAATGATAGTGTCCCTGTTTCTGCCAAAATAGGCACTGACTCTTACCAAAACCGATTACTACTAATCCAGTGACGGACTACTACCTGAACTAATAGCTTATATTATCTCCCCTAAACTTTTGAATCAACACACTCTTGTTTTGGGAATAAAAGTGAACTAGCTGATCATGTCACCAATCAATATTTTCTAATCCCTCCTTCCCACCTAAAGAGCATGTGCCATTAATTCCATTGGTGAAGCCTGGTTCTACTCTGTCTTCTAGTAGTTACTACAGCAATGATAACTTTTGTATCTGTGTGTTTTTTTTTTTTTTTTTAAAGTGAACCACTTTTAAAATAGGGGACTTGAAATGCAGCCGGATAACATTTTCTTAACCTTTTTTTTTAAGCTTAAATCATTCCTTTATTTTCATTACCCTTTATTTATAAAATTGTAATACTGGTAAAAGTTAAAAGGGAAGTCCCATAGGAAAAAAAGTGAACAAGATTTAATGAGCAGATTTAAAGTTTTTTTTTTTTTTTTATTTCCTGTTAATCTCCATTTACCTTGATCATTTGAAACTAATACTGTAATCCCCCTCTGTTTCAAAATAACTTTTAGTGCAACAGTTAACATGCAGGCTTGAGGGGAAGCCATCCAGTAATGTAACTGAAAACAATAACTAAATGGGCAAGGATGTGTTTTAAATGATTTCTCTTTATGTTATGTGCCCGTCTCTCCTTTTCCCCCGCTGATCCAGTTGCCGGTGCTGGTCTTCACTAGCTCTGGCCGGAGATGTCAGACGTCGGGTCGCTGCCACCACTCCCTGTCTGTGCTCTCTTAATGTACAGGTTCAACAATTTCAACTGGGGAAAGAAACAAGAATAATGTCAATCTATACAGTCCATTCAAAATCTGACTAACTTCCATTTGGATGCATTAAACTCAACCTTGTGATTTCACTGTAAGTACTGTTCATCTTGAGCAGTGATCCTCAAAGTTTTTGGCCCAAAGGTCACAATCATTTCTAGATTTTGAAACTGTTCTTAAACCAAAATGTGAAATAAAAATATATTAAAACACAGAAGCAGAGATTGAGAGCACATGGTAGTATAATGTAATGACTTCAATTCCCCCAACAATACATCTGCATTGCATGTTAGGTCAGCAGCCACCACAGGCACAACATTCACAGGCACATCTTTGTGGATCTCAGTCCCAGAGTAAAGGAAGTTCAAGGGACCTCACACATAGTTCTTTGTGGACAGGAGGAAGCAAGAACACTACATGGCCATCAATATATTACAACCCAGTATTTTGAGCAGCAAGCGATTGTCACATAGCAACACATTTTATTAACTTATGAACTCGCTGATATGAGAATAAGGCAAATAATAAAAACAAAGAGAGGGATGCAACAATTTCCAATAATCTCTCAGAAGGCACTACAGTTTTCAAGATGTGGCTGTCTGAAACCAGGAGGGTTATTTACAAAAACATGGCAAGTGCATTTAATTATTTCACTCCCTTTTACAATTTTAACATAAACATTGTTTTATTTTTGTATATCTACTTCATTTATGTTCGCTTTTTGCTAAGTGATGTTCTTTGTGAATATGTGCAAAATTTGATCAAGTAAGTTTACCAGGCTTTAAAAAACAACCCACAATGGATGCTATAGTAAAACACCAAAAAAATAAATGCAGGAAACTAGAAAGTACAGTGCATTTACTGTATCAGGGCCCTTCAATTCACTGTTTTTAATATTTTGCAACACTTTGTTGGCACTACTGTTGGGTTAGTCAATCGACTAGTAAAATGACAAATCAGCCTCAGAAACATATATTCGACTATTGACATGTCAAGTGATTGTGAAGCGTGTGATTTCAGGTGAATGGAAGTGCAGTTGGGGTTGCAACCCATTAAAAAAAAAATGACATTAGAGAACATTAATAAATAGTTTTTAAAAATTCTAAGCAGTTTTAAAATATAACGTAATAGTGAAGTGTTACAAAACAGTATGTTCACAAAGAGCATTATCAAATACATGATTTATTAATATGTCTTAAAGTGGTGACTAGTCAACCTACTGTATTCCTTCGAATTTAAGACACCCTCGAATTTAAGACATTATTTAAATTTGAAGGAATGCAGCATTTGATTATTTTTACCTCAACTACTCGACTCAAATCTAGTAATTCTGCCTCTAGTGTACTGCAGTAGTGATGTCATGTCTGTGGTACCTACCTTGCTGCCAGTGAGCTGGCCAAGATGGGGTTTAAGCTCTTCACCAATGATTGCATGGATAGCAACCAGACAGAACACGCAGGCTTTGCGAACACTGCTCTCTGAATTGTCGTAGCCCTGAGAAACAGAACACGGAGAGTCACAGTCCATACATAAAAAAATAAAATACAAGAAATAAAACATTGCTGTCATCAAATGACATGACCTCATTGAACATCGATTCCATTTTAAAACCACAGAATGAGTTATGATTAAAAAGTCAAACTGGGGATTTTTTTTGTGAACAAAAACAAAGAGGACCTTCATATTTTAATGAATCTCCCGAATCTACGCATTTCAAAGGATGAGCAAAAAAAAAAAAGGTCTTATCTGTAATTCTTATTAGCAGGAGTCTAAGCCAAATGCATACAGTCAATTTTTACTGAAGTTACACTGAAATCAATTTTCAATTGCAGTACAATGAAAATAAATTTAGAAGTACTCAGCATTTTATTGAAAATATGGTTGTAAGTTGACTT
Source organism: Acipenser oxyrinchus oxyrinchus (assembly GCA_030684275.1). Taxonomy (NCBI): domain Eukaryota; kingdom Metazoa; phylum Chordata; class Actinopteri; order Acipenseriformes; family Acipenseridae; genus Acipenser; species Acipenser oxyrinchus. The sequence continues at coordinate 29,071,695 of CM060250.1, forward strand.
TTAAGAAGTATAGATGGCAAATTAACTGCACTTGAAATATGCATGTCCGATCCTGATGACAGGCATTTTTAAACCACAAAAGCATAGCAACATCAAGGTTTTGAGCAAATTTGAAATGCTGACGACTTGCATCCACAGTTTACTATTCATAGGCCTGTAATATTGTATCCTGGTTTGGTTTGCGGCAATGTTTAAATTTACAACAAAATATTTCTTTTTTCATGTACAATGGTGCACTATCCACCGCTTTCAACACCTCCACTTTTGTCTGCAAGGACAATGCACGTTTTTGGCATCTCAAAATGCTTCAAAGCAGTACAGAGGCACTAATCAGGCAAGTTAATACATTTCTAACTAGAGCAATTCATTTTTCTTCCCAAAATAATTCTCAAAACAGGAAATTTGTGTTATGTGAATTCGCATTATAAGAAGTAATTTGCAATAAGCGACTGCTACATTTAGCCGGGACCATGTAGAACACATATGGTATCAGGAAATTAGTCTAATCCTAGTTATTATTTATTTTATTTTTTTTATAAGTATGTCCAATTATTATTTTTCCTCCAATTTGGAATGCCCAATTGCTTTTCCCCTCCCCTCATGGCCTCAGGAGACCTTAAGGTTCAGTGGGCGTCCTCCGATCACACGACAAAGCCAGTTTCCTGGGGGGGGGGGGCGATGCTCAGTTTTCGAAATTAAAATGATTAGTGTTAGCGTATATTTTGTTCTACCATAGCACTTATCTTACACTGTCTTGTACACTAGGTATTCAGTAATATTTTAATGAATCACTGCAACCGCTATAGGTACCGCCCCAGTGCTTTGGCATACTATACCCTGCTCCATACACGGCAGTGGCGCCAAATACAGTTGCTACGTGTAACGATTTGGTAGTGGATTAATACAACAACGTTTGTTTACGTAATATGCATTACACAGATCAAAAAATCGAATTTTGCATGTGAAAGACATTTAATGTGTGATTTATAGTATTTCACACATTGTCAAACGGTTTCTGTTAACAGAAAAAAAAAGAAAAACATACAGTTTGTGAATGCCGTCTGAAGGTTTAAAACTACCTTTGAATTCCTGGCTAGTGAATGAACCTTCGAAAACAGCCCTACCCTGCGCACTACGTGCCTAGTTCATTTTAATGAGAATTGACTGTTTCTCATTAAAACACAGCCAAGCAAAAATATACAATATATATCAATTATACTTCAAAAAAGAACAGTGCATGTCACAATAGTATCTTAAACTTTTAAAAGGTACAATATATAACAACATGTCTTAAATAGGGGTGTAAGAACAGGGTGGGATGTGTCTTTATAGCCGATATACAGAGTCTACATGGTCCTGCAACACATGATTTAATACGCTATGCTATTCGTTCCTCTTATTAGTGGTATGCTTCACATATAAAAGCTGGATTTCGAATTGTGTACCTGTACTAGACCTGGGACGATCTCTGGGAGGAGCTGGTTTAAGGTCTCTCTCGAGACTCTGTCAATGACTTTTGTTTGCATCTTGATAGCAGCCAGGTTTATGGGGTAGTCTGCTGTCTGGATGATGGGGCAGAGCACTTTTACACACTGATCTGGACTGATGGATGTTGCCAGCATCGAAGCGGCTTCTTCAGCAGCTCGTACCACCTACACAGACATCAAAGGGTTGCTTTGGGTTACAGACAGCTTAAAATACACAATTATATTCCTTTTATTTCAAGTATTTTCTGCCAGCTTGACATAAGCTTTTGAAATGTTGTGTACCTCTCATACAATGCCCCCTCTTGTATTTGAAATGGATGTTGGTATTCTCACTTAAAAGCACAAGCAAAAAAAATACTGATTTCTTATGAAAATATAATTAACATAAGGGCTCCAGAGGTTAATAATGTATGCTAGAAGTTTAGCAGTAAAATTCAGAATTCTAATAAATGACATGGCAAGCTGGTCGAATAGGTTGTGATGGTGTATTATACAGTATAAATCACTGTTCTCTTCCCTCTATGTAGAAGAATTTGCTGGTCTATTACATTTTTGATAGCCATAAACTCCTGCCCCAGTGCTACAATAATGTGTCAAAGATCACTCAAACTTAACAAGTGCAAAAAAAGAAGGTGTTGAAAATCCTGACGCAACTGACCTCCTTTTGTGGATCTTTATGCGCCTCTAGAGTCTTCATGATGGTCAGCTCTGCGTAGTTCTTGAATCTCGCTGGCTGTCTGTTGAGGATTTCTTTCAACACTCGCAAAGCCAAGGCTCTGATAGCGTGCTGTGGATAGTCAGCATGTAACAATTAGCTGGATGTTACACCTCGAGCAACTACAGCTTAGTTGATGTGTCAAGCTTAAATGAGGGGAACAGTCTTGTGAAGTGTGCTGCCAAAAATAATACTTATTTCTTGTGATCTTTTTGAGAACATTATTTTTTTGTTTTTCATTAGAATAATTCCTTAAATAGGAATCAATCCCAGCTCAGCCACTGACTCTGAGTAAGTCACTTAACCTTCTTGTGCTCAGTCCTTTGGATGAGACGTAAAACCGAGGTCCTATTGTAAGTGACCACTGATATTAAAGATGTTAAATATTACACATGTACTCTGCAGGTTATACATTTAAAAGGCATTTATTAGACAGTCCAGACAGACATGGGAAGCTCCATGGCTATGAAGTCTTCTGAGCAGTACCTCTCTGTCCCCAAGCGTCTCCAGCAGCAGCAGGAGGATGGTTTTGAAGTGTTCGTCCCACACCACAAGCAGGTTGTCCCGGATGAGCTTCATGAGTTCACACAGGGCTGTCTTCCGCTCCTCCACGCGTTCGTTGTGATTGGACAGCTCTTTCAACAGCTCTGCCACCAGCTCTGACTGGTCCAGATTACTGTCTGTGAATACAAGGTAGTGGTAGTTTGAGTATTTTAATCCATGCTCCTGAAACTCATCTTATTAAAGGTTCACACACTGTGATTAGCACTGATCTTGGACATTTACCTTAAGGCAGGGGTGAAATTTTGCCAGTACTCACCGATACTCCATACCAGGACTTATTTTGATGCCAGTACTGGGTACAGGGACTTATTTAATCGTTTTTCATCCAATGCAGATGCATTCCATCCACTCACAGTCTACTAGCGCAATGTTTCTCAAATGCACTTTCATTCGTGCTGCTTGCATTCTGTTTCCTCATACTGCTTCTGTTTCTGTTAGCTGCCATTGGCCACCATTAACATCAGTATAATCACTGCATGTTGACTGGCCGTGCGTTCACTCTGATCAGGATTTAATTTTGGCACGAGTCACAAATCTCTGCCCATTTTGCTTTGGTATGGAGTAATTATCATTATTATGAAGTAATAATTATTTTCTTTAGTGTTGCAAAGAAACTATCTGAAATATTCTAAATGTACATTGCTGCACATGAATTTGAAGGCAAAAATCCATGTCAGTGTTCACCATAAATTAAATAATTGATAAATATTAGAAATAATTCTCATAACGCATTTTGCCTTGCACTGATTTACCACATTGACAGAATTTGCTTGAAGTCTTCTTTAAAAAAAACTTCTTTTTTACGACTTATTTTATATTTATAAATGTATTGTGTACCAATATGTATACATTTTAAAATTATTTATTCATTGGCACTCAAATTGTCTCAATTTTTAAAATGTTTACACCCGGCTGTGCATGAGTACCTGCACTTTTTTGTTGAGAATTTCACCCCTGCCTAAAGGTATTTCAAGATTAGGGCTAAATGATGGTCTGTGAAACCAGACAAGTGTATAATCACTTGTGACAAAAGGGTTCATTTTTATTGTAAGATAAAGAATTGATTTTGACCTTTAATAATTACAGTATACAGATGTGTACTGAATGTGAAGCCAATATCTCAAAGTTTCCATAAAACTGAAAGTTAAGTCTGTATCTCATAATTGAAAAATTGTGCCAACTGACCACTGCACCGGTCATTTGGAGGTTTGTTCCCCCATTTTGGTAACTCGCAACTAACAAAAACCTACAATTTACATATTCACATGCAATGGCTAGTTTTTCTAAATATTCATACAACAAATAAATGTAAATCAGATTTATACATTCCAACACTTCAGCGGAGCACCTTCCATTAATACAGGCTGACCCTGTACCGCATTAGGAACATTTTGTGTAAACTGAATGTTACAGAAAAAAAAGATGTTATCAGAAAAACAAAACAAAAAACAAAGCATGAAGAATGGTGAACATAACAATCAGTCTAGTTATACAAGCCAACAGAGTCGAGTTTAAAAACAAAGAAAAGACAGTAAAGCAGACTTAGCATATGAGAATGATGAAGCAGTCCTTGACTAAACAGGGTGCCTTAATTGCTGGATCAGGGAACTGAACTTTGCAATCCTCTCATTAATACTTCAGGCGGACCGTATCAATTGTAAAATTGAATAAAAATTCAGCACAACATAATGGCCACTTACTGCAGTATTGCTAGCTATGCACAGACGACAATGTTTTGTCAATACACTGTGCTTGCCTGGTGTTTCTACTGCAAACAGCTGTGTGTGTATTGGAAACAAAATGAAAGGAAACACATGCTCCTTTAATCTTACAATATTTTGTATGCTGGTCTGAACCAGATTTTTTTTTTTTTTTTTACATTTCTGACAAAGCAGCTGGCTTTGTGGGTCATTAGCAAAATTACAGAGATTTGTAGTTTTGGTACAAGATTTGTCATCAAGCAGATAAGAGAAATCTATCAGAAAACAAAAGCTGATGTTCACAGTTCAGTTTGTATTTTGGTAAATTTAAACTAACATTTCTCAACAATAAGTTTTTTAAGTTTATGTAGAGATACTTAACATTGTTTAATTCCTCAACTTTTAATGTAAATGAAGTATTAAGCCCAATGATTTACTTTGGGTCACTGCTATGAAAACTGGGCATTGGTGTTTTTGTGAACAACATTAAAGCATCCCTGGTGATATACTATTGGGGTGATGTGATGGCCTGTAAACAAGTAAAATGGCAGGAGGTTAAAATAATTGTGGTCACAAAAGGGTTAATTGGACAATAACCATCATCGAATTTGATCAAGGCAATCCAAGAAGACAACTGTGTAACAAATGTGATCTGCGTTCTGTATAATTGATATTGACAGAGCTTATGTGGCACTGAAAGCTGGACATCCAGAATTTGTTTGTCAGATAGAATCATAGAATCCAGCTGTGCACCGAATAGGAAGACTATATCCTGAAGTGTATTGTCATGAAGAAAGGTCTTAGGACCTCGGTATGTGTCAGCCACACTGGGTCAGAGGTGAAAGTCACACACACGTTTAGCATGTAGTGTTTATAAAAGCATGCAAAATATGAAGATAAGTACCTCAAATACAGTAGCAATGGTGATTTGACAGTGAGGCAGCGACAGCTTTCTAACATTACTGCCAAAAAAGGGTGAACTTGCCTTGTACAATATCTACAAATGAACTAGTCACTATCTTAATTCCTGGATTATCCCTAAACCAAAAATTTAAAAATCTCTCAAAACAGTTTAGACTATTCATGATAATTGAACTGTGGACAAGCTGGAGTTGAACACCATCGGCTAAATCTTTCTTGGGAACTCACCTTCTGGAAACTGTTCTGCATCGTCGTCAAGCATGGCCTCCTTGAGGGTACACTTGCTAAAAGAGTCAGAGTAGTTGAAGGGGTTGTAATCCCGGGAGCGTGGGCTGGAGTGCATTAAAGGCATGGTATTGAGGAGTGAAGTCTTGTTGTCCAGGGCAGTACGGCCTGTGTCTGGTGCGTCACCACCACCTCGCAAGTCAGGAAGGGCACTTCCCATCCCACCCTAAAAGATACGGAATAAAATATAAATATATACACTATGAAAACTCACTATTAGGGACAGGCAAGGTACCAACAAAATGTGGTCTTACTACTACCTGCTAAACAGTAAGACTTCCCTGCATTACCCGTGCCCCCTCAAGGGCTTGAAAGAAATCAAAGCACCACAAACAGAACTAAACACTCACAGCTTCTCCGTCGCCGTCTTTTTTCAAGTCCCTTTTGACCGGCTCGTTCATGTCTTCCTGACTGCGGAAGCTGAAGTTCTGAATGGCTTCTGTCACTCCACGGAGAGAGCTGTAGATGTCTTCCGAGTTCATGTTTTCTGTATCATAGTCAAATGCACTGTTGGGACAAAAAGAGATGGCACTTGAAATTAAGGACTAAGAGATAGGACACAAGAGATAGCTCTCCATTTTACTTCAGCTGCACAATAATCTTAAAAAGGAGATGACAAAATGAATCCAAACAATTACTTTAAAGCAGCACAAAAAACAGGACCAGAAGACAGTTGGAAATTAAGGGGAAGCAGATTTGGGACAGAGAGTAGGAGACACTTCTTTACACAGTGAGTGGTAAGGGTATGGAAAGGAATTACCTAGACATGTATCACTGGGGTCCTAACTTGAAAATGTTTTTAAATCAATCTGCTACAAGGAACCGGACAAGCACAGAGGGGCTGAACGGCCTCCTCTCGTTTGTACATTTTCTTATGTTCTTGTGACACAGCTGACAAAAGTCAAAGTGCCATAATCCACCAAAGCCATAGACTTGTTTTACTCTTAGTACACCTATGTACTGTAATAGTATTAACAAGAACTGCAAAAGCACAGCCTCTTAATATTGGTACAGTAGATTCGCTGATCTGAACCCTGGTAGAACTGACCTATTATCTGAACAGCACAATGAAAATTAAATTCACAACAAAAGCAGCTCTAGAAACTAGATTTCAATACGTTAAAAATGCATATCAATCAATTTTGCCTCCGAAGATATTTTACTTATTTATTGATGAACTACAAAATTGGGAGATTATAAAATACATAATAAGACTAGACAAGGAACTTTAAGAATGGTACAGATTTTGGTCAGTACTTTGAACAAATCACTGACTGGATGTAAGCACTGATGTAAAAGAGCTGAAACAAAGAGGGAAGCAACAACTTACCTTGGCGACAAGGTGTTCTGAGACATGTTTGTCGGAGAGGTGAGGGGACTGGACCAGCTGGCTGGGGAGCGTGGTGTAGGGCGAGTCAACGGGCTACCTGTGTGAGCCTGGAGAACAAATGACATTGTTAACTAAAGCATAAGAAAAGCTAATGGTATTGCATGGCCCATGTTATAGAATATATTCATCAAAGTACCTGGGCAGTGTTTCCGCTGTTCCGAAGATGGTTCTGAAGAAGTTTGGTTGCGCCATCCTGGAAAGTTTTTGGTAAAGCTCCAAGCAGCATAGTGAATTCTGGGGTGTTCAGTTGGAACAAAGAAATCAACACAACCTGCGCTGCCTGAAACAAACACAATGACAGACCCTTAGGAACCAGCAGGAACCACTGATCCGTTCCTTCCACCTACATGTATTGAAGCATTTACCATGTGTAAAGTGTAACAGAGGAGATCCTTCACACTAAAGTAATGCATGCTCTGTTTCTAAATTTTAATAATCTAAACAGTGGCAGATTTAACAAGGGAATGGTTTACTATCCACCATATTAGCAGCACTGAATATAATAACTACAGTTTAACTAATTAAAATAGACCCTGTAAAAATATAATTGAGAGTTTTTACGCGTAAACAAGAGACAGTAAGTAGAACTGATTTTAAAAAATTTAAAAAAATGAAAAAGCAGTGTTGAAATTATTGAAGGCACCACAAAGCATTGAGGAGCAAGCAAGGATATATATATATATATATATATATATATATATATATATATATATATATATATATATATACACATACAGTGTATTCACCCCCCTACAAAGTTTTCACATTTTATTGGCACCTGCGCGTACTCCACAATGCTTTCAAATTAGACTTTACATGTAGAATCAACACAAACCACTCCACATTGATAAAGTTAAAAAATGCATATAGAATATAAATTTACAGAGAAAAACAGATTAATCTCAGTAGTAATCTCATAAGTATTCAACCCCTTTGCTACTGCAGCCCAAATCAGCTCAGGTACAAATGATTTGTTTGAAAGGTCACAAAATTAGTGAAATGGTTTCAGCCTGTGTGTACTCAAAAGTGGTTTAACTTGTAGATAATTTCCCTCAGGTGTATTAACACTTTCAAGCTGCAACTCACATAGTGATTCAACAAAGCAAACATTAAGACCAAGGATCTTTCGAAACAAGTCAGGGATAAAGTGGTAGAGAGGCACAGAGCAGGAGAAGGGTACAAGAACATTTCAAAAGGCGCTGCTTATCCCTCTCAGCACAGTGAAGTCCATCATTAAGAAGAGGAAGATGTATCATACCACCCAGACACTACCCAGATCAGGTCGCCCTCCCAAACTGAGCAGCTGGGCAAGCAGGAAACTGGTTCGGGATGTCACTGAAGCCAACAATGATCTTGAGAGATCTGCAAAGTTCTGTGTCTGAGATGGGAGTCAGTGTTCACACATCAACAATAAGCCGGTCCCTACACAAAGCTGGCCTCTATGGATGGGTGGCAAGAAAGAAGCAATTACTCAAAAAGCCTCATCTTAAAGCACGTATGGAGTTTGCAAAAAAACATGTAGATGATACTGCAGACATGTGGAAAAAGGTTTTGTGGACAGACGAGACAAAAATTGAACTTTTCGGCCTAAATTCCAAGCGTCTGGCGCAAGCCCAACACTGCACATCACCCAGTCAACAACATCCCAACTGTCAAGCATGGTGGTGGCAGTATCATGTTATGGGGATGCTTCTCTTCAGCAGGGACTGGGAAGCTTGTCAAGATAGAGGGAAGAAGAGAATGGATGGTGCAAAGTACAGACAAATCCTTGAGGGAAACCTGTTTGAGTCAGTCAAGACTCTGAAACTGGGGAGGAAATTCACATTTCAGCAGGACAATGACCCGAAGCACAAAGCCAAAGCCACACTGGAGTGGTTGAACAAGAAGAAAATTAATGTTCTTGAGTGGCCCAGTCAAAGTCCTGACTTGAATCCAATCGAAAATTTATGGCAAGTCTTGAAGATTCCATCGACAATCCCCAACAAACTTATCAGAAGTGGAGCAATTTTCCCATGAAAGAATGGGCAAAAACTTCACCATCCTACTGTGCAAAGCTAGCAGAGACCTAACCAAAAAGACTCATAGCAGTAATTGCTGCAAAAGGTGCTTCTCCCAAGTACTGACTTAAGGGGCTTAGTACTTATGCAACCAGTAAATTTCATTTTGTACATTTTCTTTGCAAGTTTTGCTGACATTTAACCTCCTCCTCATATAACAGTGTTCAGTTTAACCACTACAGCTTTGAAAAACTGTGCATACATTATTTGTAATTCAACAAAATGTGACATTATTGGTAGGGGGTGAATACTGTGTGTGTGTGTGTGTGTATTTTATTTATATATATATATATATATATATATATATATATATATATATATATATATATATATATATATATATATATATAAAACAAACACATATCACTGAAACCACCACAATTTAGGTAGTTCTTCAAAACAAACAATAAAAACAAGTTAGTTCCGTCAGAGTAAGCTCTTTTAAAAATGACAGTTAAAAAGGGGAAGAATAGTAGCCTTGTTAAACACGTACCGAAAATTGTTTGGCTGCAAGGCAATGCACCCACATTCCTGATCAACAGTTGAATGGACTCCAAGCAGTTTTCAGAACTGAACTTAAAGCATTATGTCATCAAGAAACTTTTATTGTGCCACAAGGAATTGCAAGATAAACCGAGGCCGCAAAATGAACCTGATTACTCAGGGCTGAATAGTGAAGAGTGATGAGTAGATAGATCAAGCAGATGTTGAGATACACATCAGATCAGAATGGACCATTAGGCAGTTGGGATTAAGTAGAAGGAATTACTCTCTTTTTCAGCTAAGCACAAGGTACAAGAACATGTTAAATGGGTTAATTGTATTCTGTATCGGGCAAGAAATCTTAGTGGCAAACACATATACAGTTAAACAACCAATATAGAAGAATTACTTTTTATCCCAGTAACACAAATAATCCTAAACTGATGTATTCCTAGTTAATTGATAACTAGACACTAACCCTGCCATGCCTAAAGTCCACGATACAAGTAGTTTTAACTTCAATTTTCACCTAAAATCAGTGACTGATCAATTGATTTTACAGTACACTTATGTTTTTACCAGACACCTTCCTTTTGTTGTTCCCTATCCAACTTCATTCACCCTGACACATGCTGCTAAGCTATTGTGTATACCGTAAAGTCAGGCACTCATTAGATAAACCATTTGAACTCTGACATTCATTAATAGATTGGACTTCATTCTGGGCAGAATGGATTTCCAGGTACTCGTTTCTTAATTGCCTTTAATCACTTCAAGTTCATTGAAAATGAAGACTGTCTTAAATATTGTAAGAAATCAGATTATACAAATAGACAAACATGGACAAGGCAGATCATTAAGCTTAAACAGCCACCACTGCACCTTTACCAAAAGTTAATTCATCATTGAGGGAAGTGTTAACAGTCCTACTGAAATAGCTTATTTATATAAAAGAGCTAGCATTTAGGAAAACAAAAAAACAGGCTTCTCGAGCAAATTTTAATTTGCACTGTATATAAAACTTTTTTTTTTTTTTTTAAATATAATTTATGTAAGATAGGGGTTACTGCACTGGGCTTTTACCTCTCGGGTCTTGGGGTTCATCTAGCTGCTGAATGCATAGCCAGTGTTATTTATCACTTATATCAGGAGCAATTTGATTTAAATGCTGTAGAGCAATTTTTATTGCACTATCCAGAAATAACTCTGCTCCCAAGTTTTAGAGAGGATAAACTACAGAACAGTATCCTTATTGTACAATGCATGTATTAAGAAAATATTTCTACCTCAACACACTTACCATTAGCTAGGTTCACCTATGTACTGTACTGATGCTAGCAACTACAACGTATCTATTAGTGCTGCAAAGGTTTAAATTATTCCATTAAATTGCCATTTTCCATTTATTTTAGTCTTCAAAAGAATCTCTAAAATGGAGAATCTGAATTGATGTGTTTGTGCAGAGAACAGCACACACCCTCAACAAGGTATACTTTCTTCTTGGCTTCTCTCTACATGGGGTACTCAGCACACATTCAAACCAGAAGGACCAGTTAGTCCAATTATCCCCCACCCAGATGGCTGTATTTTACCTTACTGTGTTTGAAACTATACATTTAGAAAATCAAGCTAATTAAAGTGAATAAATAAAATTGGTACTGACAAATCTGAATAGAAACTTGTGCAGCACTAGTATCTCTCTAGGTACTACACTGGCACTAGGTACAAATGTAATTGTAGTACCTAATATGATTATAGTTTTGAGCACCAGCTGCTTGTACAGCTACAGCAACATCTAGCCAGTAGTTTTTTTTTGTTTGTTTTTTCGTCAATGAAGGTAGCGGTTACTGTATTAAGCACCCTAAACCCTTACACCTATAATAATGCTTACTTTATATGCAGTTGCCCCCCCCCGCATGTCCTCAATATTTGTTTTTTGGGGTTCTGCGACATCCATGGTAACGCTGCCTGAACACTGGATTACAAAGATTATAATAAAATACTTTGCTTCCCACAAGCCCCCTATAACGGCAGCGCGCATTAAATAATTACAATGCATAGATATTAACATGAAAAATACTACCACTATTACTGTACATAGGTAATTATGAACTATATTCTAACCAGATCTGGGGTCAATTATAATTCCAATTACAGCAGCATTGTTGGCTGAAATTACAACAATGACATTTTGTTCAATTACAATTATGCTGCAGTAATTACAATTCTACTAAAAAGTTACATAAACAAATACACAAAATTAACATGTTTACTCTATTTTAAATAACCAAGACATAATCACAGGTACAAATACAGAAACCTACTATAACTTTTACTGTATTTTTTTTAAACAAAAGGGGTCACAAAGTGGTTGAAAATACAAGAATGGCACTGTGAATGATGAAGCTTGGAAAGGTGTGTAATTGAACTGTAATTGTTAAATTATTTGATAATTACAATTACAACTACAATTGTGTAGGTGTGCCAAGGTTCAACTACAATTACATCTATAGAAAGGTCTGGTACTTTTTCTCTTTAAAAACAAACAGAATATAACACACACTAACATCACATATACAGATGTCAAGATTTAAATATCAAGATCCGAGATGAGATCAGAGCAGTTTTACAGCCAACCTGCTCACCACTTATAACCTTCATGTTGGAAGGCTATTTTTTTATTTTTTTTGAACTACAGTAAATCTGTCGATACGCCCTGCAGGCAAACAGGATTTATTTACATATCAGCACACTGAACAGCTCACTTGACATTACCAGCAATGGCAGCGCACGGAACACTTACAACACAGTGTACAAAAACTTAGGAAGGATCTACAATCTCTGAACTAATCTTCTCTGTTAAATAATAAACGAATGTTGCTGAAGTGATCATGGCGCATAAATGACTAGGGTGGATATGTGACAGATTACTGTAAAACCCAATTTGTATGACGTGTTAAAGAATCCATGTTGGCTGGTTCTGATGGTCTTCTAGAAAACAGCTCTAAAGCTTTTATAGTAGTTTTTTTTTCATAAATGTAAAGCAAGAATGGGCTACATCTGAAAGTTTTAATGACAGTGACCAAAATCAAACCAGCCATTCAATTGGCCAGGTTATATCATCGCTGTCCAAAATGAATTTATTTCTCATTTCTCCCAACCCGACCCCCTCCTCCTTTTCCTGGTTTTGGCCTCATTGAATATCCACAAGCTTATCTAAATTAGAGACATTTGTTTGTACACATAACAAATCCAGACTATTCTGGTTAGAACCCAAAACTTCAAAACCACTTTTCAGTTTACAATATAAATATTAAACGGACAACACACAACATCACCTGCACTTCAACATATTACAAAATCAGGAGGCATGTCACAGTACCATTTTATTTTAATTTTTGTTTTAGGGAAAACAGATACAAACAATGTCTAGTATTTTTAAGATATGGGCACAGTCTTCCAGGGTAGCACACTATTGTGTTAAACTTTAACTGCAATGTCTACTTTGTCAGATGTTCATCATAGCACAGGTTAGTGTCTCTTATTATTATCAGTTCTATGAGAGCATCTGCTGATTAAAAAAAACACACAATACAATCATTTTCTTTCTGACTCAGTATTTAAAAAAGCTAGAGCACAAAATGCCGACATTGCTGTTCCAAAAAACACATCCTCACAGACTACTGTAATTACTCTCAATTAGCGGGTCCTCGCTACACTGTAGTTGTTGCTACTGTCCCAAGAAACAAAGTCAGTTCTGACTAGTTGGAACAGATAGCAGTGAACAACTAGCAACAGAGAAACACAACTTAAGCATGGCTAAGGTAGAAGCTAAAAGCTCAAGGAAACTGTCAGCTGAAACAACCATATACATTTCACCAATTAAAAAAAAAACAAAAAAACATTTAAAATATCTTTACAGCCACATTGGGGGTTTGGGCTCAAAGCCATATCAGATCATAAATAAACAGATGATGGGGGTTTAAAGAAGCATTATATCTCACAAAAAATGACTAGTTTTTCCATTAACTAGTCCTTCCAAATGCATTTCTGCAATTGCGGAAAAACATGGAATTAGCCCCTGCTTGCAGAAATGTCAATGCACAGCAAAATAACCGAAAAGTTGCAACATTTTCTTCTGTGGTACCAACTACTGCTGTGAGGTGGCAATAGAGAAGCGCATAAACACTATCTGTAGCGCAGTGAGAAGTGTGGCGGGATTCAGTGCGCAAAGCAACTTATTATATATGCCATCCAGCCTCAAATAAGTACAATTATAAAATGGCTGCTGAACAAGATCACATGACCGTGTAGTTAGAACTGTCAAAAGCATGGCTAGGGTCAAATCCCTTCTCAAGATCTATCAATTTCCTTGGATTTATTTTCCTTAAAATCTCTCTTTCGTCACGCCGATAGTTCATGTAAAGCCCCGGGCTGAAGTACAAAATTCAGCTGAACGGCAGGATCTGAAAGGATGGTGGAGATCAGTCAGTTGGATCTTAACAACGAAGGGACAGTGTATGACCAAAAATAAAAAAAAAGTTAATATTTTTCAAGAATATGGTATAAAAAGTTAAATATATTCTGGTAATTGTAGGCATCAGTGTGTATTATAATTAGGGCTTACTTAAAAATGCAATTGATACCTGTTAAGCCTTTCACAACTGAGAAAAGCATGAGTAAAACTGATTTAGTTGTTTTTCTGTGAAAACTAAAAATAGGCTTTTAAATCGTACACTGGTAAAACAACATTTAAAAACAGAGTTAATTTTGTACATTCCAATACAGAATTTGGTTACTTTTCCCCTGATATTTTTGCATCCAATTTTGAAAGATTCATGAAAGTGTCCAGGATACATATTACCTGTGCATTTAATGTACTATACCAAGCTTAAGCACTTATTAAAATGACTGTTCGGGGTGCCCTACCTTCCTGACGTCAGAACTCTTGGGCTCAGTAGTCCAGGTGATGATTCGTGAGACGGCCAGTCGGGTTTCACTGGAGTTAACAAAGTCCCCGGGATCCATCTGCATAGCCAGCGTCTCAATGTACTTCAGTATCGCAACTTTCACCTGCCGGGGGTGCAAACAACACTTTCAACAACAGCACACAACAACGTTCAAGCCTGTTTATTTAAAATCTCCTCCAAAACACCACCATAAGGGAGGAAAAACTGCGTGGTCTTTAAAAGGCCAATTATATTTCTGGTTTGCAGGTTTTGACTCAAATCTGAGACTGTATTGGGATTATTTCCACTTCATTTCTATTCAAGTGGTTATTTGGTGGTCTTTGCTTGATATTCTTGAGGGGACGGCGTCGCTTGCTAATTGAGCTCTAACTCTGGCTTAAATGTCAGAAAACATTAGCCATAAAGCAGATGCACATGATTGCTGTCTGTAGTTATTTTAAGTAAGTGTGGAGGAACTCATTTTTGTGGTATTTTGCAAAGGCAGTGCTGTAAGGGTGGTTTTGCTCTATGAGCTTACTAACCTTAGTGTAATTTAGTAGAGCTATTGGTCTTACTACATAGCACAGTAGCTCATGGCGATGAAGAAGTCTGGTTCAAGGTAAGCTCATACCGTACTAAAGCAGATGTGGTAGGAATATTATTGGGACAAGTTAATTCACACAAAACGACACACAATTGACTAATCTGTGTGGCTGCTGTAATTGAATGTGGATCTTGCAACATGTATGGAACCAGGCTATGATGCAGGTCTTATACAACAGCCTAGTTAGAAGCAAAACAGGCGCTGATGGGAGTATAAAATTGTGCAGGGTTTCCAAAGCTCTCAGGTTTAAAAAAAAAAAAAAAAAAAAAAGCCCTGCTCTTTCTGTTAAATCGATTCCCTGCAATGCAGCCATGGGATAACACTTCTTCCTGTGGATTACATGATGTGTTTTCTTACTTTCGATGTGCTTAATTATTGTCTCCCGCTGCACACTTCCGTTACAGTACGGATATAAGATTGCTTCCCCACAGCTGCACTAACCTGTGCTGCTTGGTTCCACACTTGGATTTGCTCCTGCAGTGAGCAAGTATGGCGCGTTGTTTTTCTGTGGCAGTGGGGAAGCAATTTTATAGCTGCCCCGTACCTGTAAGGTTTCCTGGCAGGCTTTAGAGAGAGAAAGGAGAGTGCATGAATTATAAACATAGCTAGAGGCAGAGCTTAGAGGCTTAAGTGAGAGAGAGAGAGAAAGAAAGAAAGAGAGAGAAAAAGAGAGAGAGAGAAAGAGTTTAGAGGAGAGAGAAAGAAGACAGAGAGAAAAAAAATTAAAACGGGAAAATTAAATCGGAAAACAACGTGCAAGAGCAGTAAAAGCTAGAAAACGTCTGTTGTAAACACAGCCTTTTAACTGCATGGTCTGCTGTGCAGGGTTATTCAAGGAATACAGGACAATGGGGTCCTGTTACTGTAAGATATCAGCATATTGTGTATTCCGAGTGCGCTGATTAGCCGAGCAAGGTGGGAGGGTTTTGATAGCATGGAGGGGAAAACAAGGTCAGCTGGGAGTTGGAAATTAAGAAAAAAAAAAGTTCTTTGGCCGAAATAGCAATGTCTTCTAGATTTCAGTAATTTGTTACCCTAAACTGGTTTAATAATGACATGACAACTAAGCATATAAAAAAAGTATACCAATTCAATATAGTGTTTTTCTATTACAAGACAGTTAAATACTTTCACAGCATTGCTATGTGTGCGCTTTAGTAGAGAGGTTTATGCATGAGTAGCTGCTTATCAGATGTAAGCTTGAAATTTCCAGCTTAAAAAAAAAAAAAATGCTGCCAAGCATTGATAGGCACGGTCTTTACATTAATACATACAAATCAATACTCACCTTCCAGTTCAAACCCCATCTACTAGCCACAAATGATAAAAGAAACTAATAGAACATGAACACATTTCTTTTCGCACTGATTATTTTTAAATGATCTAACCTAGCAGAAATGATGATGCACAACCCTGGAGTGTGAAAATATTATAGACCGCTGCAAGGAGACCAAGTTAAAAAATAAAAACAAAAAAAAATACAGCACAATACGCATTCCGTCTGGCAGGGGTACCGACCTTCAAATTCGGTGTCTGAGTCTGGTCCACTGTGAATCGCATCAAAATGTTAAACTGGAGATCATTTGGAAACGACTCCCTGCAAAGAAAGAGGAAGGAGATCAGTGCACATCATCTCCATTGAAATGGATTCAAGAAGAAAGCAAGTCATGCTGGACCGCCATGAAGGACTCTGGGTTCACCAATGGCCTCTTGTTGTTCTTTACTTTTCTCTCACATGGTCCTTACAAATACTGTAACCTAAAATCTCTCTTGACTCAATTTGTCTTAATGAATTTTCCAGCACTTGTCATATCTGGTGTAAATCAGCATGGTTTTTACAGCACCTTGTATTTTTTATCACCATTATATATTATATATTTTATATTATATACAGTACTGTGCAAAAGTTTTAGGCAGGTGTGAAAAAATGCTGTAAAGTAAGAATGCTTTCAAAAATAGACATGTTAATAGATTATATTTATCAATTAACTAAATGCAAAGTGAGTGAACAGAAGAAAAATCTACATCAAATCCATATTTGGTGTGACCACCCTTTGCCTTCAAAACAGCATCAATTCTTCTAGGTACACTTGCACAAAGTCAGGGATTTTGTAGGCATATAGTCAGGTGTATGATTAAACAATTATACCAAACAGGTGCTAATGATCATCAATTCAATATGTAGGTTGAAACACAATCATTAACTGAAACAGAAACAGCTGTGTAGGAGGAATAAAACTGGGTGAGGAACAGCCAAACTCAGCTAACAAGGTGAGGTTGCTGAAGACAGTTTACTGTCAAAAGTCATACACCATGGCAAGACTGAGCACAGCAACAAGACACAAGGTAGTTATACTGCATCAGCAAGGTCTCTCCCAGGCAGAAATTTCAAGGCAGACAGGGGTTTCCAGATGTGCTGTCCAAGCTCTTTGAAGAAGCACAAAGAAACGGGCAACGTTGAGGACCGTAGATGCAGTGGTCGGCCAAGGAAACTTACTGCAGCAGATGAAAGACACATCATGCTTACTTCCCTTCGCAATCGGAAGATGTCCAGCAGTGCCATCAGCTCAGAATTGGCAGAAAACAGTGGGACCCTGGTACACCCATCTACTGTCCGAGAAGTCTGGTCAGAAGTGGCCTTCATGGAAGACTTGCGGCCAAAAAGCCATACCTCCGACGTGGAAACAAGGCCAAGAGACTCAACTATGCACGAAAACACAGGAACTGGGGTGCAGAAAAATGGCAGCAGGTGCTCTGGACTGATGAGTCAAAATTTGAAATATTTGGCTGTAGCAGAAGGCAATTTGTTCGCCGAAGGGCTGGAGAGCGGTACAAGAATGAGTGTCTGCAGGCAACAGTGAAGCATGGTGGAGGTTCCTTGCAAGTTTGGGGCTGCATTTCTGCAAATGGAGTTGGGGATTTGGTCAGAATTAATGGTCTCCTCAATGCTGAGAAGTACTGGCAGATACTTATCCATCATGCAATACCATCAGGGAGGCATCTGATTTATTCTGCAGCATGACAACGACCCCAAACATACAGCGAAAGTCATTAAGAACTATCTTCAGCGTAAAGAAGAACAAGGAGTCCTGGAAGTGATGGTTCCAGGACTCCTTGGAAGTGATGGAGGCTGTGTGGTCCAGTGGTTAAAGAAAAGGGCTTGTAACCAGGAAGTCCCTGGTTCAAATCCCACCTCAGCCACTGACTCATTGTGTGACCCTGAGCAAGTCACTTAACCTCCTTGTGCTCCGTCTTTCGGGTGAGACGTAATTGTAAGTGACTCTGCAGCTGATGCATAGTTCACACACCCGAGTCTCTGTAAGTCGCCTTGGATAAAGGCGTCTGCTAAATAAACAAATAATAATAATAATAATGATGGTATGGCCTCCACAGAGCCCTGATCTCAACATCAGAGTCTGTCTGGGATTACATGAAGAGAGAGAAGCAACTGAGGCTGCCTAAATCCACAGAAAAACTGTGGTTAGTTCTCCAAGATGTTTGGGCCAACCTACCTGCCGAGTTCCTTCAAACACTGTGTGCAAGTGTACCTAGAAGAATTGATGCTGTTTTGCAGGCAAAGGGTGGTCACACCAAATATTGATTTGATGTAGATTTTTCTTCTTCACTTTGCATTTTGTTAATTGATAAATATAAACTATTAACATGTCTATTTTTGAAAGCATTCTTACTTTACATCATTTTTTCACACCTGCCTAAAACTTTTGCACAGTACTGTACATATATTAAAAAAAAAAAAAGTTATCTAATGTGATGTCATTTCCATCGTATACCACTATCTGATACAGGAGGCTGTGTGGTCCAGTGGTTAAAGAAAAGGGCTTGTAACCAGGAGGTCCCCGGTTCAAATCCCACCTCAGCCACTGACTCATTGTGTGACCCTGAGCAAGTCACTTAACCTCCTTGTGCTCCGTCTTTCGGGTGAGACGTAATTGTAAGTGACTTTGCAGCTGATGCATAGTTCACACACCCTAGTCTCTGTAAGTCGCCTTGGATAAAGGCGTCTGCTAAATAAACAAATAATACCACTATCTGATACATGTCATCTGATCAAACAATCAAAATATCCCAGAGAAAAAAATCAGTCAGTCTGTATTACATCAATATCAGGGTCTACCATATACTATAAATTAATGAACATTCAAAATAAACTCCCACTTTCCCAAAAATCATCTTAAAAAGCAGTTTGTGAATGAGCTGTACCTCGTAATATCAAGTGCTTTTTGGACCTTAGCCTGCACAGAGCCAAGCAAGTCTGCACCCATTTTCTTCAGGAGCTGTGTTAGCAATACGAACAGCCAGTCCTGCAGGTCCTCTTTGTGGACATGAATAAAATCTACCAGTGTTTCCAGGAACATACTGAACACCTGAAAAGGGAAAGCAAGAGAGGAGACATTCATCTGGACTGACCCTACAGCTGGATCTCAGAGACAGAAACACTGACAGAGAACGCAGAGCTTTGCAGCCAAGCAGGGATTCAACATCTGGATTAAAAAAAAAGGCTTTACAATGCCAAGTCTCCCAAGCCCCCATTCAGAATTACCAGTATTAGTTATCTGAGGAGAGATTTCATAATCATGTGCCTTACATGCATGAAATAAATATATTAAATTTAAATAAAATTAACAAAATAAAACATCTGGATGTTTGGTAAGCAAGCATATAGTGCTAAATAATAACAAGCACGTTTAAAGTGGCCCAATAAATGAATATTCACCAGAAGCAGGGCATACAAGCAATGTCAGCCAGACCGGAGCTGTGTATCCAAATCATATAACAAAGCTCCCCCTCCACCCCCAAAAAAAACAAAACACAGTTTATTTCTATTTGACCTGGAATTATATAGTTCATCCAGTAGACCGTTCAAGGCCTTTTTAACATTTTTTTTATTTTTAAAATCTACACTGAAACTGAAAACAATATTTTATATTACCAGAAGGAAACGTAAAACAGATTAAAATCTTAAATTTACCATCTCCTGGTGGCCTTAACCAGGCTAGATTAAAACTAGAACAGCCATCATGAATCCATAATTTTACATTTCAAGAGAAATGAACCATGAACCAAATCAAATGTTTGTTTTCCATTTTGTTGTCCTAATGTGTCTCAATAAAATGCATCTGATAATTAACCCAAACACTCAAAAGGTCAACCAATTGTTTTTCATCAGGTTCAAATACTTTCCTTATTATTTTATTTTGACAGCTCTGAGTCCAGTAAGAAGCATAATACAGTACTGCCATGTATTAGATGAAGGTACAAGCTAGTATCCAAGTCAGTCTTCAAATGAGGGTCAATTAGGATGTGTAGAACAGCAGTTTACATATGTGAGGTTTTATACCACAGGGATTCAGGAAATTAAGAATCTTCCACCCAGAAGTACTGTATTTAAGTTAGTACTCGAGGGAACCCACCAATCTGCAGAGGGTTGACTTGAGCTCTTGATAATATACAGATCTTTCTCTACAAGATTAGATTCTGCAATCACCAGAAATCTGACATATATTATAGATCTTCAATAGACAGATATATATATATATATATATATATATATATATATATATATATATATATATATATATATATATATAGTACTGTGCAAAAGTTTTAGGCAGGTGTGAAAAAATGCTGTAAAGTAAGAATGCTTTCAAAAATAGACATGTTAATAGATTATATTTATCAATTAACTAAATGCAAAGTGAGTGAACAGAAGAAAAATCTACATCAAATCCATATTTGGTGTGACCACCCTTTGCCTTCAAAACAGCATCAAGCATCAATTCTTCTAGGTACACTTGCACACAGTTTTTGAAGGAACTCGGCAGGTAGGTTGGCCCAAACATCTTGGAGAACTAACCACAGTTCTTCTGTGGATTTAGGCAGCCTCAGTTGCTGCTCTCTCTTCATGTAATCCCAGACAGACTCGATGTTGAGATCAGGGCTCTGTGGGGGCCATACCATCACTGTCAGGACTCCTTGTTCTTCTTTACGCTGAAGATAGTTCTAAATGACTTTCGCTGTATGTTTGGGGTCGTTGTCATGCTGCAGAATAAATTTGGGGCCAATCAGATGCCTCCCTGATGGTATTGCATGATGGATAAGTATCTGCCTGTACTTCTCAGCACTGAGGAGACCATTAATTCTGACCAAATCCCCAACTCCATTTGCAGAAATGCAGCCCCAAACTTGCAAGGAACCTCCACCATGCTTCACTGTTGCCTGCAGACACTCATTAGGTACGCTCTCCAGCCCTTCGGCGAACAAACTGCCTTCTGCTACAGCCAAATATTTCAAATTTTGACTCATCAGTCCAGAGTACCTGCTGCCATTTTTCTGCACCCCAGTTCCTGTGTTTTCGTGCATAGTTGAGTCGCTTGGCCTTGTTTCCACGCCGGAGGTATGGCTTTTGGCCGCAAGTCTTCCATGAAGGCCACTTCTGACCAGACTTCTCCGGACAGTAGATGGGTGTACCAGGGTCCCACTGTTTTCTGCCAGTTCTGAGCTGATGGCACTGCTGGACATCTTCCGATTAGAAGGGAAGTAAGCATGATGTGTCTTTCATCTGCTGCAGTAAGTTTCCTTGGCCGACCACTGCGTCTCGGTCCTCAACGCGTTGCCGTTCTTTGTGCTTCTTCAAAAGAGCTTGGACAGCACATCTGGAAACCCCTGTCTGCCTTGAAATTTCTGCCTGGGAGAGACCTTGCTGATGCAGTATAACTACCTTGTGTCTTGTTGCTGTGCTCAGTCTTGCCATGGTGTATGACTTTTGACAGTAAACTGTCTTCAGCAACCTCACCTTGTTAGCTGAGTTTGGCTGTTCCTCACCCAGTTTTATTCCTCCTACACAGCTGTTTCTGTTTCAGTTAATGATTGTGTTTCAACCTACATATTGAATTGATGATCATTAGCACCTGTTTGGTATAATTGTTTAATCATACACCTGACTATATGCCTACAAAATCCCTGACTTTGTGCAAGTGTACCTAGAAGAATTGATGCTGTTTTGAAGGCAAATGGTGGTCACACCAAATATGGATTTGATTTAGATTTTTCTTCTGTTCACTCACTTTGCATTTAGTTAATTGATAAATATAATCTATTAACATGTCTATTTTTGAAAGCATTCTTACTTTACAGCATTTTTTCACACCTGCCTAAAACTTTTGCACAGTACTGTATATATATATATAATTTATTTTTTGGATGCCATGGCACAAATATAAATGATATAGGTTTTATCATATTTTTCACGAGTGAAGCAAGTTAATAACTCGCTGTAAACATTGTAGCCGTCACATGCTTAAGATTAATTGCACCAAACATCATACAATGTGTACAGGTATGGCTTTTAACAATGAAATGTCAGTATATTAGTAAAAAAATGCATTCTGTACTGTTTATTATTATTTACTCAACATTTCATGAACCACACAGGTCCCCCAAAGTCAAAACATATCAAAGTATATAGATAGTCAACTCTCATTAATACAAATTTCAAGGGACCAGCAACAATATTTGTCTTATCAGTAATTCTTATTATCAGGAGTCTAAGCCAAATGCATGCGGTCAAATGTAATGCAGTTACAGCAACACTGACATCAAAGTTCAATTACAGTACCATGAAAAGAATTACAAATTTATTATTGTGTATTTTATTGAAATACGGTTTTAAGTGAACTTTTAAAAAGTACACATTGCAAATGAACTGCACTTGAAATGTGAATGTCTTGGGTTTTCCGATCTTGGGTATTTTTAAACCACAAAAAACACAAAAGCCAAGCGTCCTCAACATCAGGTATTGAGCAAATCAGAAACACTGACGACACATCCACAATTTGCTGTTCATAGGCCTGTATTATTGTGTGTGGTTTTTCAGAATGGTTGACAAAGTGTTCGCGGGAATGTTGCAATGAACGTTCTTTTTCCTGTACATGGTGCATTATCCATCGCTTTCAACACCTTCACTTTTGTCTGCAAGGATAGTGCACATTTCAAGGGCAACTCAAACTGTGTATGGCAACTTAAATAGGATCAGTAGTGCGAAAACAGCACTAAAGTGCAGCGATGCTAATATGGATGAAAGTGAATACATTTCCGACTATCCTTTATACTCAGCCGTTCGAACTACAGCAATTACTTTAATTCAAAATTTTCTTTCACAAAACAGGAAATTCATATTACAAGAAGTAATTTACATAAGCGACTGCTAAATTTGGCCAGAACCCTTTAGAAAATTCCTATCAGGATATTTATTTGTATTAATGAGAATTGACTCTGTGTGTGTGTGTGTGTGTCTGTAATTTAGATATACAGACAGATAGATAGATTGATAGATAGACAGATAGATATATAGATAGATAGACAGATAGACAGATAGAGATATCACAATCATGCAAGGGACAGATTTACATCAAATATTGAACAAACTTACTCTCTACAGAGAGTTCCAACACAGGGGAGGGCATGCAAAAAAAAAGAGATAAATACACCAATTAGTTTCCAGCTATAAAACCTAAAACAAAATCAATTTAAGACTCTGCAAATACATGTCTTATTACTATAGGTTCATGAAAGGGTTAACATGAGGCAAAACTTCCATCACTCCTGCAGAATACAAAAACACATTTTACAGTCATACTAATCTAAAAGAAACAATTGTTTTTTTTCAGCATCAAGTGACAGTGTTTTTTGCAAGAGAGTTGAAAGTTCCCATTGTCACATTATTTGAATGGATCACGGAAGTCTGTGCCGTGGTGGCAGTACCACCTTAGAGCAACAAAAAGCCAGAAACATCATAAAAAGGGGATATGTAAAAAATCTATTTTAAATTAGACACCTGAAGATACTTACTTTAACAGCGTTTTCATGAAATGGGAAAAAAAAACAATTACTATACCAGCAACGCTGCAGCTGCAATTTGATCAAACAAGATATTTTCGCCCATTCCATGAAAACAAAAGGAAAATGCAGCAGAAATGTAGCTGATTTAATGAATAAAGCAATATACTAACAGCACTCCAGAGCAAGGAGCTGAAGCTGAGGTTCCGGAGCAGCTCCACTATTTCCTGCCTTTCACATTTAAAAAAACCTTCTTGAATCATTCAGTTCAAACATTTAAATGAACAAAACAAATAAGTATAGAAAAAAAAAAAACTAAATGTAAATAGAGAAGTACTTAAATATATATAATATTTCTGCTGATATAAGGAATGATCCAACTAGAATCATGTATTCTGGTATCTGCAGCCATAACCTTGTATGAAAACCAGTGCAGGCATATAGAGTCCTCATAATTATTATTATTATTATTTATTTCTTAGCAGACGCCTTTATCCAGGGTGACTTACAATTGTTACAAGATATCACATTCTTTTTTTACATACAATTACCCATTTATACAGTTGGGTTTTTACTGGAGCAATCGAGTTAAAGTACCTTGCTCAAGGGTACAGCAGCAGTGTCCCCCACCTTGAACTCACGACCCTCCGGTCAAGAGTCCAGAGCCCTAACCACTACTCCACACTGCTGCCCTAATTATGTAGAAAGAGGACAGTGAGCGAAAGATTATAGTCAAATGCAATCCAAAACATTGACTAATAAATTAAAAGCTTGGTGAAGATTGGTACAAAATCAAGGCAGTTGCCATGTTCACAATGCAGTGTGTGACAGACAGACGACAGGTGATTGTGTGTATCATAAGACATACTATATACTGTACTTTATAGTACACTGATTCTATCCATGTAACATTATTTATTATACTGCTGGAACGAACATGGTATTTTCAGGTTCAGATCTCTGTTCAGGATTCAGACATAAATGTGAATATTTGTTAATTTGCAAAACGTTATCAAACTTATTATATGCAACACTCCCAGAAGCAAGAAAGGCCTGACTACCCTTGTGAATTAATTACAAAACAAAGCAGCCAGAGCTAGCAAAGCCGGAGTATGGCCAAGCACTAACATTTTTTTTGTTATGTTTTTTTTTTTTTTTTTAAAGATTAAACAAACATCACAGGCTGTGCATTTACTATGAGTAACTAAGGCGTGCTGGTATGGCAGTGGTCAATGGACATCTGTAAGCATGTTAACTAGCAGTTTAGAAGCAGTTTGAAAGCAGGTTGACAGCTGCAGAAACTAAACTTAAACTTACAAGAAAAAAAAATAAAATAATAATAATTAACATGGGCTTCAAGCCAGTAATCTGTAACACCTGCATGATGTGGGAAATCCAAGAAAACCCAGCAGAGCTAAACCAAGTGTGTGTAAAGTGCTGCAAGATCCAGGAGTAAGTATGCATGACAGAGCAACAGGAGTTTGAGGAGCTGGCACATCCAAAATTCATGGAAGTTTGCACCCCTAACAGACAGAAAGCCACCATGGAGGGTGGAAACAGCTGGGTTCAGATAGGCAGAGACGGGAAAAAAAGAAACGTAATCAAACACAACCACCACAAATCAAAAATGTCAAAAACATCTGACCCACTTCAAAATTTAGATGATCAAAACCAGCATCAAGAGAACGAAAGGAACAACATACAGGACCCCATAAACAGTCCTGACCAGGCAGCAAAAAAAAGGGGAGGTCATGATTGTTGGGGACTCCATATTGAGAAACACAGCAAGTTCAGTGTGCAGTGTGGACCCCCTTACAACAACAGTGTGCAGCCTTCCGGGAGCCTTTGTCACGCACATTACTGAGAATGGAGGACAAAGGAGGACACGGACAAAATGACCCACATGTCGACCTGTTCCTATCCAGTTTTATATAACTTTAGCATAACAGAGGCAGTGTTAAAGGGACTAGGAGCTCTTAAAATAAACAAATCCCCTGGGCCGGATGAGATCCTCCCAATAGTACTCAAAGAAATGAGAGAAGTTATTTACAAACCGCTAACCAAGATCATGCAACAGTCTCTTGACACAGGGGCTGTACCGACAGACTGGAAAATTGCAAACTTAATACCGACCCACAAAAAGGGAGACAAAACCGAACCAGGTAACTACAGACGAATAAGCCTGACTTCTATTATATGTAAACTTATGGAAACTATAAGATCCAAAATGGAAAATTACCTATATGGGAACAATATCCTGGGAGACAGTCAGCATGGTTTTAAGAAAGGGAGATCATGTCTAACTAGGGAGATCATGTGACCCTGAGCAAGTCACTTAACCTCCTTGTGCTCCGTCTTTCGGGTGAGACGTAATTGTAAGTGACTCTGCAGCTGATGCATAGTTCACACACCCTAGTCTCTGTAAGTCGCCTTGGATAAAGGCGTCTGCTAAATAAATAAATAATAATAATAACTAACCTGCTTGATTTTTTTGAGGATGCAACATCGACAATGGATAATTGCAAAGCATACAACATGGTTTATTTAGATTTCCAGAAAGCTTTTGACAAAGTCCTGCATAAAAGATTAATTCTTAGAGGAGAAACCTCAAATTGGAGCGAGGTAACCAGTGGTGTACCACAGGAATCAGTATTAGGTCCTCTGCTATTCCTAATCTACATTAATGATTTAGATTCTGGTATAGTAAGCAAACTTGTTAAATTTGCAGACGACACAAAAATAGGAGGAGTGGCAAACACTGTTGCAGCAGCAAAGGTAATTCAAAATGATCTAGACAGCATTCAGAACTGGGCAGACACATGGCAAATGACATTTAATAGAGAAAGGTGTAAAGTACTGCACGCAGGCAATAAAAATGTGCATTATAAATATCATATGGGAGATTCTGAAATTGAAGAAGGAATCTATTAAAAAGACTTAGGAGTTTATGTTGACTCAGAAATGTCTTTATCTAGACAATGTGCGGAAGCTATAAAAATGGCCAACAAAAAGCTTGGATACATAATGAAAAGTGATGAATTTAAATCAAGGGAAGTAATGTTAAAACTTTACAATGCATTAGTAAGACCCATCTAGAATATTGTGTTCAGTTCTGGTCATCTCACTACAGAAGATATTGCTGCTCTAGAAAGAGTGCAAAGAAGAGTGACCAGAATTATCCCGGATTTAAAAGGCGAAAAGAATATGTATGAATTAACATCTGACTGCTATTTGGGGGCTGAAGCCACCCCAAAGTTTACCTTAGCCCCCCCCCTTGTCGGAGACTTTATGTGGGTTTCAAAAACCGAAAACCATTGCAGGTCTTCAACACGGCGACTTTAATCAGGGATCAACAATACAGTACAGACATTCAACATGAGCTCAGGACTGGGTGCTTGATGTGTGAGCACCCACAACAAGCTACTCGCTTTCGTGCTTAAGAGGGAACTGCGTTGCTACTAAACATTCCCTCCAGGAAATGCCATCTCACAGACTCTTATGTTGATTCCAACTAGTTTCTATTTAAAAAAAAAAAAATACACATTTAGCAACTCTTATTGGTTTACTTTTAAACACATTTACTTAAACTTTTAGTTGTAAACAATCAAATTAAAAGTTTAAATATAACTTATAAATGTTACAGCTCTTTGTTCACTTTGTGACTTATTTTATTACAGTGTAGGGGGCAGTGCTGTGTGATACACAGCACTGGCCCTGCCAGTATCCCTCTGCAAAAAAAAGTGCAAGCATAAAATAGCATAATTTAAAAAATGTGCTGTTTTTCCTCTGATTGTACTCCTGCAGTTGGACTAACGTTAAGTGAACACAAATACGCGCGTGTCCTAACTGCACGTTATGGGGGAGCGTGTGCAAACAGAGTACTTGCGCGTCCATAACTGCAAGTTTTGAGGAAATATGCTCAGTTTGCAGAAATCAATATTTTGGAGAGGATTATTGGATTATTGCTTGCCCCCCCCCCCCTTGTGCATGCGATCCGATTCAAGCATTCAAAATTCTAAAAGGTATTGACAATGTTGACCCAAGGGACTTTTCCGACCTGAAAAAAGAAACAAGGACCAGGGGTCACAAATGGAGATTAGATAAAGGGGCATTCCGAACAGAAAATAGGAGGCACTTTTTTTTTTTTTACAATTGTGGGAGTCTGGCACCAACTCCCCAGTAATGTTGTTGAAGCTTTCTATATAGACTGATTGAAGGTTACCATCCCTGGTCACCCACTAGGGGGAGTTGCAATCTCTCAACCACATTTCAGCGGTGGGCAACTTACAAAATGTAGAGACAACTGCTGCTGATCCTAAAAATGCTAGTTTATCAAGCAAATCCTTTTAGAAAATATCTAATAATTACTTTAATATATTACTCATCCATAACTTTATATTTCACTATTACAAATGTGAGTCAGCAGACAGCAAGTTTCTGCCAGTGCCACAATACACTGAAGTAGTAGATGAAACTTTTTGTCTACTAAATGCCAGTTACATGAATTGTAAAAAAAAAAGGTTTTATGAAAAACAAACTGGCACATGTGTTTCAACCTCACTTCCTGGCACATACTACAGAATAATACTAACAATTACATTAAATGTACACTATGCTGTGAAATCTGGTGATCAGAGCAATACTGGACTTAAATCTATGAAAGGCAAACTGCAGACAATACATTCTATCCTCTAAAAACGTAATGATTTAGCCTATTGATCACAGAATGACATCCATGGTTTAAACACTGGCACATACCTTGCTGTGCGGGTCTGCAAACATTCTAGTGAAGATTTCACACAGTCTTTTCAATTCAACACGGCTGTAGAGGGCAGCAAACAAAAGTGATACTGGTTAATTCAGACAAGACCATTACAGATACAAATGTAACATTTGACATACTGCACAGATAATGGGGTTCAGCTCTTTTGCGCAAGACAATGTTCCCACTTTAGTTTAAATTAAATATTGTAATCAATGTGTTACAGAACAGTGATATGTCCACATGTATTAATAACACTGATAAAGGCATAAGGCTAAACTAAGGGTGGCCAAAGTTGTCCCTCCAAGTCATGAACTCTGTTCCAACCCTTTTCTAAAATGTTTAATTCAAATCAAACCTCCATCCACAGCCTAGGGAAGTTCATTATTACATTTTACTGTTAAATCTGGAGTGGAATGGTCCTCAAGGACTACACTTGGGCACTCCTGGTCTAAACCGTTATCTAGTTCAGTGACCGTCAAAGTTTGTTGGCTGTGGGCACATTTGTTTTATTCATAAGGTTGACATTTAAATACAGTAGTTATTTCAAAATGTACATTGAAATTACACTGAAACATAGATTTATCATACAGCACAAAAAGGAGATTAAGAGCATACAGAGCAGTAGATATTGAAATGGCTTTAGTTCCTCTTCTATTACTACATTAGCATTGCAGATCATGTCATCTGCCGTCACAGAAGCCCCCCAGCAAGGTGCTGAACAGCCAGCCTTTCCCTGTTTCAGCCTCACCTCAGCATTCTCTGGTTCTTGAGCAGGTTCTGCAGTCCCAGGAGTCCCTCCTTCCTCTCAGACCAGTTGGAGCTGGCACAGCGGTTCAGGACCTCTGCCACGTCTTCAGTCTGCCGCATGTAGGTGGGGATACTTCCGTTGCGGGAGCTGTAGGAACGCTCTGAACAGGCACTGGATGCGTCACTGTTGGCATCGTCATCAGAGTACATTCCATAGGTTTCATATCTCCTCCTCGCAGACTTCTTCTGCAGCAGGGCGAACACAAAGGGTTACAGTTTACTGAGAGTGCTGCAATGTTTCATTTTTGTTATGGGGGTGGTTGAAGCTTTCTTGGTTGACCCTGGGTGTACGCATGTAGCTGGAACAGTTTATTTTACCCCTAGTTTTCTCCCCAATTTAAATGTCCAATCATTTTTCCCCCTCACCACAGCCATTCCCCACACAGCTCAGGAGAACTGAAGGTTCAGGGGCGTCTTCCCAACCCATGACCGACCTGCGTCAACGCTCTAATATACCTTTAATGCTTCAGCATTATAACTTAACTTTGCAAACTGATAAAAGAGGAGGGCCCCTTTACACCAGTTTTCAGATTTCAGCTTTTGCAGTGATTACAGTTATAACACACACAAGTTAGTTTAGCAATGTATAAAAGGAAGTTACATTTTGTTGCTCTGCCAAGGTACATGGGCTGATAACCATTGGTCTAGGCTTATAATTTACTGGTAAAAAACAAAACTAAATCTGCACTGTTCCATGGGCAGTTAACTTTAAAACATGATCCAAGCTTCTAGGAGGAGATATCTAAGGTGATTCACTTGTGCAACTTGAAATATGTGTGTATGCTTTGGGAATTGAAAAATCTGAACTCTGCAAAAGCCTAAATATCAAGGTTAAGTTTTTCTTGCAAATGTATTTGAGAACTACAGTAATACATGCAATGTATTTTAAAAGAAGAGTTGGAAAGAGTTTTAAAGCTCTACCTTGCTCCTTATGTCTCCTAACAGCTGATAGCACAAACAAATCAAATAAGAGGTTAGCACAAGCAGAGTTTTGTTAGCAACAATGAGTGAAGTAAAATAAATAAATACATATATATATTGTGGGGGGGCCATTTTAGTTAAATATTTATATCAACAATAAAACTGTCATTTTTTTATTCAAAAGCAGCATGACATCTTAGCGTTATATGTGGAAATGTGTAACTGATCATATCTCTGACCATATTTGACATATAATAGAAATTCTAGTTTCTAAATATGTGCTGTTGTTTCTTTCATTCAACTCCTGAATAACTGAACAAGAATACAAGAAATTAAGTAATCCGACCTGTTGCAGCCCAATGCAGCCATGGAACAAACCGTGGGTTGAGCTTACAATTGACTCCAGCAAATGCATTATGGTCAAGTCACCTATAAAAAAATATTACACCATGTGGCAGCCCGAGCTAAATGTGGCGAAACAAAAAAGGAGAAAGAGCCTGTGTATGCAATCCACAGTGGGAATTGGGGAAAGCAGTTCCATAACTTTGTAGATGTCACTATCGTAGTTTGCCACAAAGTGTATCTCGGTAGTGCTTTACAGCCTGATGATGCCCTCTTTATTAACCACCCAGCTGCCCCTTTATTTTAGCAATTGTCATGTTAAAAACGCTCATCTTTTCTTTTTTCTTTTTTTTTTTTTTTGCAGATTTTTCATTCTTAGCCCTCAAATAAGCAATTTGGACAGTTTTCAAAACAAATTTTGCCTTATTTTTTAAAAACACACTTTTTTATTGTTATTATGAAAAGTGGAAATATATTATTTAAACAGAACTTAAATAACAATGTGTTAACAAGTGTAGCATTATAATATAGATCACAACATAACAATTTCCCCAATGGCAGCATTATATAAGTATAAATAACATTTTTTTTTTCCAATGGCAGCTTTATATTAACATTATAATACTTGTGCAGGCATATCACATTTTAGAAATTATTTTTTGCGTGATAGATTTCAAAGCAGACGCACTTTGTCTTTATCTAGCAGATATACATCAGAAAACTTGCGTTGCAAATTTTCAATCATGTCATAGACAGTATCTTTCCCAGCTTCAGGCACGGGTGTACAGCACTTTTATATGCATTATTATCTGTGAAATGTAGGTACAATAAATAAATAGGTCGTTTTGAATCCGATCCTGATAAGGCTTCCTTACAACTTGTAACACCAACAAATAAAATAAATAAATAAATAAATAAATAAATAAATTTTATTCTCTGTAGATACACAGGCATCCATTTTTCACTCACAGCTGTATATATACAGATGACCTGGTCTGTCAAGCACATTTCTTAGGGACTGCTGCCATCTGCCAGTGAAAGTCAAAACTGTAGACAACTTTACTCTATTGTCAACTTATTTATTAACTGAAGCACATTAAAAAGACACGTTAAACTTTGCAGATGTACATATAAGTGCCTCCACTCATGGGAGTGATAAATTTGAACTCGTTTGCACTCCACATGGAAATCGCGGGATAAGCAGCTGGGTGGTTAACATCAAATATCACAGAACATACTTGATAAACCATGTTGTGTGTTGTACGGGGAGCATGAGCATGAGCACAACCACAAAGGAACTCTATGTGAATGAGATTGCCGCCAAGTTTGAGCTCCTGAATCTCGTAAAAATGTTGCTTGAGGATGGAAAAATACTGCCCATCGATGATGCACACAAGGCATACTTGATCATATTGAAATCACACAGGTGTGAAAGTTCACCTTCTTGTAAATATGAGAGACAAATGATCACTGACAATATTGCTGACATTGACTTTATCTGTGGTCTTCGTCACAATGAACGAGATTGCTTTTGACTGTTTTGCCAAGAGGGTGCCGTTAGTGAGTCTCACATTTTTCAATGTGCCAAGATTGTGCGCAAGGACATCTAGGCTCTACCCCCTGGATGGCACGTTAGGGTCCGACAGGAGTGAGAAAATTCCTGCCAAGCTGTGCACTATGCTTTACTGGCAGGCATGGCAACTGAGCTTCAGATGGAGAAGAATACAAATGACGTTCATAAAAAGGCAACTCTTCTTGTGCAGCAGATCACATATCAGGTAAAATCTGACCGTCAGGTACTGTATCAACCCAATCATCTCCAGAGGCATCTTAGTTCACCAGTAAAAGCAGAGCTGGTCAATGGTAGACTTCATTCACCATGTCAATGTACCCATGGACTACATGCGCATATTATGCATCGGAATGCATCTGCTGCAAGGAATTTTCAATCAATGGGGAACTGGCTGTGTTCTCGCCAACCAATTCTTGGAGATTGTTGACAGCAAATGCAAGGACTTGGACGAAGTTCATGTCATTTTTGACAGATGTGACATTCCAAATTCGCTAAAGGAGAGAAAGTTGCGACAAGGAGATCACAGGAGCATTGCATATCATATCGCCGATGATCCAGTCATTGAAAAAAAGTTACACATAAACAACTTCTAAGTAGCCAAGTCAACAAGCAAAAATTGTCTCTACCTGGCATCATAAGGAATCTTATACCCAAAATCTACTCTACACTCTTGATGCTACGCAGAGGGGTGCCACATCAATCTGTATTGAGTGTCCCAACACGGATGTGCTAGTGCTGGTTTTGTGGGGATTCCAGGATTTCTCCCCTGCCACATCATTACTTATTTGAATGGGATGTAAGCAGTGAACCATCACATTGGGCCCAATATATGAAGCTCTCGGGGATAAGCTAGTCTGGATTCCATGCCTTTAGTGGTTGTGATCAAACTGGCACACACTGTGGAAAATCCTAAATATCCTGCTGGAATGCATTGCAGAAAACGGATGTTCACATTCTATAGGCATTTGGCAACCTTGGGAGAGTGTCACACCTGCAGGAAGATGATGTCAGTGCGATTGTGCGTTACACATGTCAACTCTATGTGTCTGGCACAGCAATCTCTTCTGTGAAAAAAATGCGTTGGTTTCTTGGTTTCTGGTTGGGGATCTCAAGCACAATAGAAAGAAACGCTGATGTACGGGTAAGTAAGCTGTGCTGAGTTGAGTGGGGGACAGAGGGGGGTGATACTGGGACACCAGAATCACCGTCGAGCCCTTGAGGTGTTGTGGGCTAGTCGACAAAACACAGAGGATGTACCCTACCTAGCCCAATCCAGACGGTTGTCATGCTGATGCGCTGGGGAGACCGCACTATGGTTGATCCCTGGAGCCAGCATCGCAGCCGTTGTTTGTGCTGATGCGCTAGGGAGGCAAAATAAGCTGATCCCTGGAGCCAGCAATACACTTCAGCCATCAACACCAAGCAGAAGGATATCTACATCATCATATGGAAGGAAACGCAAATGGATGGAGACACAGATGGATCACATTAGTTTACTGTAATGCTACGTCTTAGTTGGTGCTTATCTTGGGGAGAGCCGAGTTCAAATCAGCATGAAGTTTTAACATCTACTCTCGTGTAATGGAAATCATGGTTTCTTGTCAGTAAGCAGCAGTACACTGATGAGAAGTTGCCACAGACAAAGGCAGCTCTGGTACAGAAGACTAACTGAGCAAGTCATGTTGTAATGGTGCGGAAACAATGTGAAATTGCATCTCCAACCCTGTGCCAATGTCCTACAGATGGCGTCAGGAAGGCAATCGGCTTGGAAGCTGCAAAGTGAGCCGCACCACAATTAACCGCTCATGTAGAAAGCAGTATACGGACATGTGCTCCTCGTGTGAGGCAGCTTGTGAAAACAGGAATATGGACAATGAGACTGCTGCAGGAGACGACAGCGATGACGATGTTCTAGTCCAGTTGTCGAAAGACAGCTTGAGGGATACGTCCAGGCTATCTGCATTTTATTGTTGAAATAGCCTCTTGTGATGCGATTGTGTTGTTTTATTACTAGAATAAGTATTTCACTAGAAAGATGAATGCCAAAACGTAAGATTAGAAGCCAACATTTGTTTTGTATATCAAGCATGGAAAGAGATACGGTCAGTTACACATTTACGCTATGATGTCATACGTCATTTGTATAAAAATGAAACTGTGATGCTTTATTGCTGAAATACGTATTTCTCTAGAAAGACTGACCCCCAGAGCATATGAAGTGTAAATCTATGTTGTAGATTGCAGAAGATGCGGCCATTTATGCATTTCTATAAATAAATACAGCTACGATGTCATACTTCATTTGCATAAGAATGACTGAAATTATGGTCTGAAAAATTGGTGACAAATATTTTCAGGTTCAGTGTATGGTATATAATAGATTCCAGCAAAAACCAAATTGATCATTCAATTTCCACGGGACCCATTTTACTCGACACCAGTCCCCCCCACTATATCGCATAGGGTAGTTATCAAAAACTGCAGCACAAAACAGCTTTACAACAAACACAAATTGTTTAAGATTAAAAAGTGACTGAGTCATCCATTCTTAGCTAAAGGCACTACAATATTTCTTGTCCTTTTAACCAAAACACATTCTTCACACATTATTGTTTTATTTATTTTTTTTGGACTCCATTTTAAACAATTGCTGACAGTTTACATTTATCAACCCAGCAGACCATTTATGGTTAAGTATGTATGAAGGGGCTATTTGGGAAAGGGACATACCAGTGCATCTGCTAGCGCCTCCTCCACATCCGAGCCTGTGTTGAGAACCCTCATGGCACTCACTGAGGAGGACAGTCTGCTGGACTGACTGATTCCATACCCAGAACCTACAAAACACAAACCGGACTGTTAACCAATTACAAAGAGAAACACAGCATATTAAAAGATGCTGTATATTTATCTCAAGTATAGCGCTTGCACATACTGTATGCACATGCACATTCAGATACACTCCCCCAACAAGTATTTAGACAGTATCAGGACATATATCATAATCCATCTCGAGTTTTTGGCAATTCCCCTTAGCAAAATATGTGTCTAAATGTAGCTTGAGATAAGGATAAAGCATCTTTAAACCACGATCGATTAAAAGAATGATCAGCACACATAAAGTTAGAAAGACGGTTACTAGACAGGTTGAGGATGACTGATGCTATTTAATAAAATGAAAACAAAAAGACAAAAATAAATCAATAAAATCATGAACATGCCAGTATACCAAGTGCACTTTTTCGAACAGAGATGAAGCAGCATGTTGCAGAAAGTTACGAATGCCACATAAAAACAGCATTCACTCAGGAGAAAGAATGCTATTAAGTATTGCTAAAGTAGTGCTAAATAGCCTGTCAAGTTCCTCCTTTGTTTTGGATACATGAATTCAAAATTAAACTGCATATGACTTTTACACCTTTAGGTTTATGTGTGCTTAAATCAATAGTAAATGAAACACTGAGTTATTATCATAACCCTGGTTCCCTGAAATAGAAATGTAACCATTACCGCACAGGTCTTTACCTCCTAAAGACCCGAAACCTGAATAAGATATATTAAAGCTGCTCGACAAGCCTGCTGCAATCATGGACACAGCGACCTTGAAGGTGAATGGCTATATTTCTATTTCAGGGTCACTGAG
Organism: Acipenser oxyrinchus oxyrinchus; assembly: GCA_030684275.1. Lineage (NCBI taxonomy): Eukaryota > Metazoa > Chordata > Actinopteri > Acipenseriformes > Acipenseridae > Acipenser > Acipenser oxyrinchus. The sequence goes on from CM060250.1 coordinate 29,107,757, forward strand.
TCCATGATTGCAGCAGGCTTGAAGGAAAAATGACAGCAGTGTTTTTGTGTCCTCTGGAGCAGGCCATGACTGTGTCCAGGCTCATGAAGCAGGTTTGATATATCTTATTCAGGTTCCGGGTCTTTAGGAGATAAAGACCCATGTGGTAATGGTTACATTTCGTACTTGAAAGGGAACTATGTTGTTTTTTTTGTTTTGCTTTTTTAAAAACAGCAGCAAATCGTAAGAAATGTGGTGTTTTTTATTTAGGCCACAGCATTTATAACAGCTTTGTCTGTATAAAGTAATAGCATAGATATTTTTTAATTAGGACAGACATTTGTTGGTGTATGATTTAGGTATTCATAACCGGTCCTGTAAAACCCAAGCGTTACAGAAATTATAGAAACGTTGCTGTGATCTATATATTTGTATCTTTCTGTAGCAATCTGCCAAAAAATGTAAAACTAAAACAATCATGAGGACTATATTAAAATAGGCTAAGTATAATAATAAATAAGTAAATAAATAAATAAAAACTAGGATGCATGCTTTAAATGGACAACCCAAATTGAAAAAAATTGCATGGAGCTATGTGGACAGATGGTAGCATTGTGTTACTCAATCTTCACCTGCAGCCCCCAAAACATCAGCTGTGTAGAGGGCACCTGTGGACCTGGAGTGATGTCTGGAAACTGGAATTAAAGGACCACACAGACCCTGTCTATTACTGTGAGGGTTAGTATAGTGCAGAACACATTAGTTAACACACTGAAACAATATATACAGTTGTAGTCAAACGTTTACATACCCCAATGGAAATTTATAATTTCTAGAAATTTCTCGAAAACAAATTATAGGAAAAATCTTCTGTAGCAAAAGTTTTGCTTTTGAGGAAAATAAGTTACAAGAAATATTATTATTTCAGCATTTTTTTTGTGCAAAACTCCCAAAAATTCTAAATTCAAAGGTATTCATACCTTGACAAGGAAAATGAAATTAATAGCTAGCTGAGGCTCCTTTAGCAATAATAACCTCTTTTAAACGATTAGGATATTTGTCAATGAGCTTTTGGCATGATACTTTAGTGATTTTTGACAATTTTTCAATGCAAAATTGTTCCAGTTCATTCAAACTCTTGTGCACAGCCTTCTCAACTCATGCCAAAGATTCTCAATCGGATTTAAATCGAGACTTGGACTACGCCATTCCAAAATTTTATTCTTCTTTAACCATTCTGAAGTAGATTTTGATGTGTGCTTTGGATTGTTGTCGTGTTGGAATGTCCAGTTGCGCTTTAAACCAGGTTTTGTAGCGGAGGGTTTCAGATAATTGGCCAGTATCTTTTGGTATGCTATGGAATCTGTTTTATCATGTATTGTAACAAAATTTCCTGTGCCATTAGATGAAAAACAGCCCCATAGAAAGATATTATCACCTCCTTGCTTGACAGTAGGTATGGTGCTCTTTTCTTTGTATGCCTCACCAGACTTTCTCCAAACGTAACTATCAGTGTGACCAAACAGCTCGATTTTTTTTGTTTCACCACTCCACAAAACCTTTGACCAGAACTCTCATCCATCATTCAAATGCAGTTTTCCTTAAAGTGGCTTTTTCCTTGGCCTGCAACCATTGAGACCTTCACCATGCAATACTCAACCTATGGTTGAAATGGAAACCCCAGTCCCACTTGCACCCAGTTCACTTTGAATATCTTTGGCAGTCAATCTTGGATTGTTATTAACCTTCCTCACAATTCTTCTACTTGTTCTTGGTGAAAGAACCTTCTTTCTTCCAGACCGAGGGAGCATTGTGACAGCACGATGAGTCTTGTACTTCTTGAAAACAGAAACAATAGTTGAAATTGGGATACTCAAATGGTAATCTTAGAAATCTTCTTGTATCCTTCTCCAGCTTTATGACAATAAATAATTTTCTGCCTAAGGTCTTCCGATAGCTCTATACTTTTCCCCATATTTATTGGAAATGACAGCAATCATCCTATGCCTAACCCTTTATACTCTAAGAATGTTCACCTACAATCCAGCATTTTCTAGACTTTTCTAGAATTAGGTTCTGCATTACCATATTGACATTTCTAACACCTTGTAGACAGTACTATCATAGCATCAAAGTGTATGAATACTTTTGAATTGTTTTTGGAGTTTTGCAAAAAAATTGCTGAAATCTATTTCTTGTAACTTTTTTTCCTCATCCACAAAAGCAAAACTTTTGCGACAAAAGATTTTTCCTAAAATTCTTTGTTTTCGAGAAATTTCTAGAAATTATAAATTTCCATTGGGGTATGTAAACCCCAATCCAAGGAATAAGGAAATGTTGGCCAGTGGAATTATTTCCCCATTATGTCAAGGTAATACAAATTTATTGCAGTGTTCAAGAATTAAATACAGCCAGAAGTGCTGCATCAAGCTGAAAACAGATGCTCTTTTTTAAAATAGTAGAGTGCTGAAGGAGGCTAAGATAGTGAAGAATGCACAAGAACAGAAAGCATGCAATACACTGGTGATAGTGACAACACTTCTCTGCCTTTCCTCAGTACAATATTCATTTGAAGCAACTTACACTGACACACCTTAACAGATGTTTTTAAACTAAAGGAATGATCTGTATTTGGTCCCTTTTTTTAAGTCTTTAAACCAGCATTTAACACCTGCTTTTTAAATTTTCATGCAAACAATGCCAGATTTAAAACCTTTTTACTGTTTACACCAAGGTGAAGAAAAGGGTATATAATCTGGTTTATGATTTCTACTACTTTAAAGTGAACACAAAACTGCAACTTCAGATCATATCTCAGTTCAGTGTGTAATGCTTAAATATACACAACACTTTCCACCTCGTAACAACCTTTGAATATGCCTTGTTAAAGCCACCAATGTGCCTACATTAAGCAGAGGTTGACTTGCAAATCCTTAAGAGAAACACAATGGTTCTCTTTACAAATAAATGATATTACGGTATAAGCCAACCAGTCAATAGACTATGCAGTATTTAACAACCCCTTTGGAGTTTAAGGGGTAGTGATTTTAGCCATAACATTCAGAAGACTCAGATGGTTTCTGTACTGAATGGCAGATAAAAAAATTATATTGTTACATAAATCAATATATCTTATTTCATTGGGTTATTATCATAACCCTGGTTCCCTGAAATAGGAAGATTAACCATTAGAAAATGGGTGTTTCCCTTTAAGACACCCGAACTGAAAAACTCTATACCAAAGAGGCCCTACAATCATCACTATTTTCTTCAAGATTGCGACCATGAATGCAGAGAACCCGAAGTTAATGGTTAACATTCCTATTTCAGGGAACCAGGGTTATGATAATAACCCAATGTTCCCTTTCAAGTAGGGAATATTAACCATTACAAAATGGGTCAGTATACCCAAGCTGTCGCAAGGACATGGCATACAACCCAGTGCAAGATAGTAACTGCTTGTGTAACAAATGCTCCAAGAACATTAATACCTCTAATGTTATATCATGAAGGTGGACTGGGATGCCGCCCTCAGTACTCTTGTGTCAAATCCAGGATTCAGCGGATCCACGACATTCAGCCGGTAGAACCTGGCAAACGTGTGGGAAGACGCCCACACCGCTGCACTGCATATGTCCTGGATAGAAGCACCGTGGAACAATGCCCATGAAGTCACCTGACACATGGTGGAATGGCCGGTGAGCTTCTCGGGCGGGGGCAGATTGGCCAGTTCGTGCACAGTCTGTACCGTGCCTGTTAACCAGAGCATGTCCCTGGGACTTCACCCCGTAACAAACAAACAGTTGTTCCGACTGCCTCCAGCTTTTAGTCTTCTCCACATAATACGCTAACGCCCGCACTGGGCAAAGCATATGGAGCTGGCGCGCCTTGTCAGATTGGAAAGGAGGGGGATGGAAAGCCTCCAATTCCACCGACTGATTACTGTGGAAAGCTGGGTTAGTATGAAGGGTGACCTTCGTTCTGGCCTCTGAAAAAATTCGACAAGCTTTTGAAATAGAAAATGCTTGCATTTCACTCACCCGTTTAGCGGAGGTGATGGCAAGCAGGAAAACTGTCTTGAAGGGCAACAATTTTTGCTCAGGAGAATGCATAGGCTCAAATGGAGGTTTTGTCAGTGCATTAAGCACCACATTTAACCTCCAGAGAGGAACTAAAACCTTCACCGGTGGCCTAAGCCGCCGGGTGCCCTTCAAAAATTGCTCCACCAGGAAGTGAGCTCCTGGTGATGTTTACATGGCACACAGAAATGGCTGCCAGATAGACCTTTACAGTAGAGGGGGATTTCCCCTCGTCAAAAATTTGCAGTATAACTGCCATATGGCATGTCGTGGGTTTGAACCCACGAGCCAAACACCACATCTGGAATACACCCCACTTGTACCCATATTGGGAATGAGTAGAGGCCGCACTAGCGTTTTGCAGGGTGTCAATCACCCTGTTTCATAGTCTAAGACGGCTCAAGTGCAGCCGTTCAGGGGCCAAACCCAGAGCTGCAGGCTTGATGGGTTGGGATGCCACAAAGTGCCCTGTGCCTGACTGAGCACGTTGCAACGCATCAGCAGTTCCCACAGCTGGCCGCTGAGGAGCTGCACCAGGTAGGAGAACCAGACTCTGCTGGGCCAGTGAGGGGCTATTAGGAGCACCCTGGCCCAGTCCTGTCTGATCTTCTCCACATAAAGAGGGAGCAGGGCAAGCGGTGGAAAAGCATAGAGTAGACGTGCTGGCCACAGGTGTGCCAGTGCATCTACTCCCAGAGGTCCCCCGTCTCCCTTTATGGAGAACCATAGGGGACAGTGTGTCGACTCCTGAGAGGCAAAGAGATCCACCTCTGTCCTCTCGAACCTCTCCCAAATCTCGGGATGTCTCCACTGCACCGCTGGGGACCCCCCCTCGAAAAGAGGTCCGCAGCCCAGTTGATCACCCCTGGCAGGCGGACTGCCCTGAGTGAGAGGAGGTTCACTTGTGCCCGCAGCAGACATGAGCCAACATCATGGCCAACATGAGCTCTGAGTCCAAGCGCACCCCTAGATAGGTGACTATCTGGGCGGATACTTTGCTTCGTTCACTTCAGGCCTAACCGGTGTAGGTGACTGGTGACAAGTTCTGTGTGCTCCCGCGCTTGTACTTGAGACCTTGCGCAGATGAGCCAGTCGTCCAGACAGTTGAACAACTTTGTGAACAACTGCTACCTCCTGAGCCACCTGGGTGACAGCTTGTGGGTCCGTGACAGTTGTTTATTACCCCGCCCCGGAAAGGAGGGGGGCCGTGTTGGAATTGGAGAGAATAACCAATTTGCACCGTGATGACAACCCAGGGGTCTGTGGTGCACAGGTTCCAGTAGTCCAGGTGGCTCCTGGAGAAAGAGCTCTGGGCTTGTGGCAGCAATGTCCTAAGGCTGTTGCTTTGCCTGTGGTGCAGCCTGTGTTTGTTGTCTAGGCACAGGGCGTTTAAAAGCTCATCTGCCTCTATGGAAAGTGGTAGCAGGCTGCCTCCGGGCTGGCGCGACCGAAGAAGCAGCAGCCTGCGGAATTGGTCTGTTCTGTGGCTGTGGTCTAGGGTGCCACTGTGGTGCAGGCCTGTGCGGTGGAGGGGGGCGCTTTGGAAGAAGATGCACCAACTCCCTGGTGGACTCCGTAGCATTTCGTCTACCGCTGGACCAAATGTGTGGCTTGGGGTGATGGGAGCATCCAGCAAAGCGGTGTTATCTCCATCCAGCACTCGTACCTGGGAGAGTCAAAGCTGTCTGCGTGCAGCCATCAACGTTGCCAGGTTCCTGCCTGTAGCTTGTCCACTAAGCTTGGACAGTCTGAGCAGGTTCCTCGAGATCAAGTGCAACTCGTCTAACTGGAGAGACAAGAGCTTGCGGGTGATGGCAATGGACCCGATCAGGTGCGCCTGGTAAGCTACAAGGATGCTGTTGTAGTTTCCCTGCCTAGCAGAGAAAACACTAGCTGTATATGCTTTCTTGATAATGACCTCAGTCACTGTGCATTGCTTGTTTGGAAATGCTGCGTCCTTGGAAAGCAAGGACAAGTTAGCAGGCTGAACAAGTTAGCAATGGGGGCCTCTACTGGTGGAAAGTAGGTAAGACCCAGCTTGTCAGCACCAGAAACCAACCAGTACATTGCATCCATTGAACGGGAAACCACCACAGCCACGACAGCATGTTCCCAGGTGGACTGTAACTCGTACAGGAAGGGGTAGCAGGGGTAACTGTCGGCTGCTCATCATAAATAGAGTGCCTTTCAGTCTGTGCTGCAGGCAGTCGTCCACTGCATTAAAGGCATAAGCTTGGCCGAAAGCGAGAACTGTGCCACTAGCATGTCAGACTCCGCATCATCTGATGGGAGGACCAGCTGATCATCCACCTCCTCTGAGGCAGCGATAGAGAGCATGTCATCTGTCAGTCACTGTCTGCAAGTGTGCAGACGGAGCGTTCGGTGACACTACTTGCAGTGACGATGGAGCTGAGCGCTCTCTCAGCAGCTCCACAAGGATTGCCTGCTGGCTTGAAACCGCTTCCCAGATCTTGTTGATCTGCCGAATGTGATCTGTGGACTTGGGGGGGGGGATGACTGTAGGAAGTGAGGGGGGGTGAGGAATGAGAGTGTAGAGCTACATATAGGGTTCTTCCTAGCTCGACTCCTGCCCTCTCGCTGGACAGGACCACGAAAAAAGGGGCCAGGTTCACTGGCGATGCTGAGCGCTGCGCAGGCGTGAGGGATCGTTCCCTAGAGTGACGTGCTACTCGGTTCTAGAGAGTACGTTTCTTGAACGATGCACAGATATCGCATGAAGCCTGCATGTTCGGGTCCAAGGACCACAATGCACTCCGTGTGACCATCGTTTCTTTGCAGGCAGCTTGGCTTTGCAAGTAGTACATGCATGGAACCCAGACATGTTAATAATGCTGCGCAATACACAAAAAATAATAAAAAGTGTTTATTATTTTTTTTTTTTGGGTACTGTATATTAGTACCTGCACATTGCACTTGGTGCACTAGGCACTCGGTACCGACATGCCACTCGGTGCCGATACGTCACTCGTTACCTACACGTGTACTCTGTACAGACGCTCGGTACCGAAGCAGTAACCTCAAATTCATAGCGAGATTGGGGCGAAAAAGAAAATGGCGATGATTATAGGGCTCGCTGCTGCTTACGGTTGCTGGGCAGAGCCTCCCTACTCTGGCGGGAATCTTTGGTATAGAGTTTTTCAGTTTGGGTGTCTTAGAAGGGAAACACCAGTTTTGTAATGGTTAATATTCCCTACTTGAAAGGAAACCACTTTAAACCACCTGGCAGCAGTTGTTTACATATTGCCAAAGTGTGAATAAGCACAGAAACTTTTTGGCATCTGAAAATATGGCATAGAGTGTTCATTCATCAGCACCCTACACTCCACCAGGGCTGAATGGTTAATGCGTATTAGCCAGGGGCTAATACCTGAATGAATGCTGTATAAAAGACATCATTATCATCATCATCATCATCATCATCATCATCATCATCATCATCATCATCATCATCATCATCATCATCATCATCATCAGTTTACTACAACCCCAAAACCCTTGATGAATCGTCTGCAAAATACAAAACAAAATGTGTCAGACATGCAGAACGGCCTGTACTTTCCTCTATGGGCAACTGGCAGACAAATTTCCCCTCCGTAGAAAAGACAAAAAAAATAATTAAATAAGTAAATAAATAAATTCAAATCGGGCCCAGATATAAGCACCACTTCAAGATACTTAGGCCTTGAAAATGAAGGCATTAACCATTAGGGAAGAGAACAATTTGCAGGTTAATTTTTTTTTTTATTCCTTCCTTTTTAATATTCCTTCTCCAAGTTTGGTTAGACAAACCTTTCTACAAACCGTCTTAACTGTTTGTAAAAATTGTAACATTCCTTATATAAAAATAAAGATTCTTCTTCTTCTTCTTCTTCTTATCATTAACCACTATTGCTATGCATATATTTGATATTTTATTATGCCAAGATGCTATTGGCTTCTGTAGTAAATAGTACAGTAATCCGTCGCTTATACGTCTGTCACATATCCGCCCTAGTCGTTTATCCACCATGATCAATCTCTTCAGCAACGTTAGTTTATTATTGAACAGAGAAGATTAGTTCAGAAATTGTAGATCCTACCAAAGTTTTCGTACGCTGCCATTACTGGAAGTGTCACGTGAGCTGTTCAGTGTGTTGATATGTAAATAAGTCCTGTTTGCCTGCGGGGCGTATCATCTTCAACCTCTGTTTCGATTCTCCTGCCTGTCACTCAGCAGCAAATGCACACACCCACACGGCAGACAGCTACTCTGTCACAAGCATTAATACCCTTTCTAAGCAAGGGATTTAGGGGAGCTCCCTAATAAAAGCTGAATCTGAAAATAATAATTGTGTGAACTTAGTTATTGTTACAGCTGTGTATAATGGCATTTAAAACAGGATTCATTCATCCGACTTTTTACATATCCGCCCTTACTCTGGTCCCACCGCAGTCGGATATGTGACGCATTACTGAATATAAAATGAACATTATAAAGAGCCTAAACTGTGGACTACTCTGTATTAAGGCACTGTAATATAAATTAAAAACAATACCAATGCAAAAGCAAGCTGAAGCCCATTGACTGTCAACCATGATGGGCAGAAGCACTCTACTACTACCCAGTTTAGAAATCACACAGGAACTTGATTAATTTTGGCTTTCAGCGCATAAAACATAGTGAATACTACTTTGATAGACGGATGTCACGGTATGCCAATATGCCTGAATAAAACAGTTTTTCCTTTTTCGGGAAAAACTGTTCCTGTTACTATTAAAAAAAAAAAAAAAAAAAAAAAAAAAAAGAGACAAAAAACCCTGTTATGACATGTTGTGACATCCTTTATTGTTACTAACATAAAATCACAAAGCCCATGCAGACGAGACACCCAATGACTAGCAGAATAGCACTTGCTAAAGGCTGAGAGACTGAAGCAGCAATGTAAATCGCGACATTTGCATATTATACCCTGGTGTTCCAATCAATGTGTCAATTTGGAAACTGGATATAATATACAGCGTGATTTTACGGAAATCAATCAATGACATCTGGAATCAGGAAGCAACCTGTGATGATGGATTTTGACAACCTCTGAAATTACCTGCAATTGAAGTATGCGAGAGAATACAGCTAATTGGCTCCAAAACAGATAAGCCACCACACATTAACAGATAAGTCACATGCAACAATTTGCAAGCAAGTTGTGATTCATTCACAAGCCAATTGCATGTAACACAATCCCTCAGGTTATTCAGGATGCCATATGTAGGACAGGACAGGATAGGACAGGATAAAAAGCCACAGCATCTGCAAAATTATGTCTATGAAAATCACGGCCCACAGTGTTAAACTTTGAGTCACTGCTGCTATGTGCATGGTGATCACATTCATGCAGCGTACTGTATTGCTCAATTTACGGAATTTATCCTTTGCAAATGGTTTTGTTAAATCAGTTTGTGTTGGCTTTTTAAAAATGCCATTTCTAAGAGAGAAGCATTGAGTAGTCAATTCTGTTTAAAGAGAGAAAGGGTTGATAAGTAGTATTCTTTCCAGAAGGGCTTGAAGGACGTTGGACGCGATAACATGGGATATGATGATCCTCTATTTCAAGCGGATTTAAATGGAGAGTGGGGAGGTAGGGGGATGGAAGGTGGAGAACGAGGGAGGGAAGGAGGTGATGCCATGCACTACAGGGGGCTGGGCGGGGCGGGGGTCTTGGTGTACTTACCAAGGGGCTGGAAAGAGCGGACAGGGCTTGCGTCCCTGCTGCTTTCTCGGCTGGCCTCCCGGCTACAGCCCTGACTCATACTAGGACGAGGAATGCGGCTGCCTCGCGCTAGCAGGAATCAGGGAGGACAGAGAGCAGCGATAAAATATTAAAAAAAAAAAAAAAAAGAGAGAAAAAGAGAGAACAATTGTAATATTCACTTGCAAGTGCTGTCTGTTACATCGCGTTGCATTATGCTACAGAGATGGCTCATTTTCTGCAGGTCCTGTGTCAAATGAATTAAGCGATAGAATCAGAAGAGGGCTGAACCGTCTGGTAAGGCCTGCCTCATCCCGAGCTGAAGGTACGGGCATTTAACATAACGAGAAGCCATCTTATAAGCAGGGCCCTGCGTTTTTCACAACTTGTTTTTTTAACCTGCAATTCAGTCCTAAACCTCCAGATGTCCATGTAGCCACTCCAGCTAAACTGATCAAAGGAATAATTAAGTAAATCAACCCATTAAATTCTGGCTAATTAGAAAACACACCCTAATTATGAGGGAGAATTATTGCCATTCTAGAAATTGATGCGTTTAAAAAAAAAGCTTACCTCAAGACTTTTTTTTACCTCTTACCTCAAGGCTGTTTTAGAATAAATAGATCAGTGGTGCACAAACTTTTTAAATGCCAACCCCCTTTTTAGCATACATTTTGTCGCAAGAGATGTTTGTCGCAAATGTATATTTTATTTATATTTTGCTAGAAAAGAGAGCACCGTCCTGTGTTGTTACTGTGATATACAGTACTGAAATAACGTTACTGAAAGTAAATCAGACTGCATGCAGTTGTTTGATTCAAACCGGAGACTAGTTGCTATTGTGGTTACTGTATTGCCACCGACAGCAAACGCTATTCTCAATTTTTTTTAAAAACTTTATTTGCTTTACTAAATTTAAATAAATAGATAGATTGAACGGATAAGACAGCGATGAAGCAGACTTAGTCTACATTGACAGACAACATTCAGATGGTGTGTACTACTGAGATTTTCTTTCATCAAGCAGAAGAAAGGTCAAATACATGAATACTGATTTTACATATTTTCTGGTGGATCGATTTGGAACAGTGATTAAACATTATAATCAGTACTTTATAATCCCCCTTAAACTGAGAAACTGTAAACTCCAGGAACCCTATCAGCCCTTCACTAAACAATAGGTCAAAAACCTGCTGCCAGGACAGGGCATAGCAAGGATCAGGAGACTGGGTAAGGGTGATCAAATACTGTTCTTTGCCAAAGTTATATGTGTTTCTTCTTCATAGACCCAAGATTAGTGTATTTGACTAAACCATTTTAAAACTCCCTACAGCATAGGACAGTGGTTCCCAGCTTCAGTAGGACCACAAATACTGTCATAGCCTGGCAGTAGAAAGAATGTAGAGCTGCTTTTCTATTGCCCAGATCCCTCCCTGGAGAGCATCCTCAAAGAACACTGCTGTTCCAGTGACTGTCCTCCCATTATTTTAGGAGAATGGTAAGCACACCGTTCTTCCAGGTTCAGCATGGCTCAAAACTGGAAAGGATGTCAGTGTTGGGCCTGGGGTGTAATCTTAAAGGGATTCCATCTGCAATATTTCATTTGTTACCCTTTATACAACTGTGTGTGTGTTTTCTTGTTTCTGATTATATCATTATATACCAGGCTTACTAATTTCCCTTTTCAGCCATGGGGACTGCTCCTGAAAGCTACATTTCTGAAGTGAGGTGGTTTTAAACATGACCACGTGCAACTGCAATTTCTGCCACCAAACAAATGGAACTTCTCCACACAAAATCAGTTAAAGGAAAGAAATTAGACCGCTAGTGATGATTAAATCAAACCAAGAAATTCGGTTCAGGGTTTTTTTCAGAAGCAGACCCAGTGGTTTAAAGGGACTTGTTCTTGGAATAGTTTTATGGTAAGCATGGTAAATAATGGTCTACAGAGAATGGCAGAAAACAGACAATATAATATAAAACCTTTGTCATTGAATGTATTAGGTTTCTTTTGGTATTTTGAAGACATTGAACATTACCGGTAGTAACACTTTAAATACCTGGCAGTAAAGTGGAGACACGTAATTTCCCTTTATTGGGGTGCACATTTCAAATAAAACTCAATAGTAGGTTCAATGCAGTATGGTAAACAATAAAACCATGCCTTAGAATGGCAACACTGGGCAGTAAAAACTAATGGTTAAAGCCGGAAATCTGTGACTTTTTGCTGATTGATATTTTTAGAGAGCATATTGCCATGGCACCAGGTATGGCATGCTCATGTCCTGTCAGAAACAGCATTTCTCATCGGCTTTTTCTGTGTGAAAATGTCCCATTATTTAAGTAAATTACAAAGTAGAACTCATACAAGACATCATAAAACATTTGAATGATATTTAGGCGACAGTAGGGCGAGTAAGCGCCCTGAAACACAAATCACCTAAATACCAAACTGTTAAAAAAAGAATATCTGTATACAAAATCTTACATTCAGATTTTTATTATTTGTTTATTTAGCAGACACCTTTATCGAAGGCAACTTACAGAGACTAGGGTGTGTGTACTATTCATCAGCTGCAGAGTCACTTACAACTACGTCTCACCCGAAAGACGGAGCACAAGGAGGTTAAGTGACTTGCTCAGGGTCACACAATGAGTCAGTGGCTGAGGTGGGATTTGAACCGGGGACCTCCTGGTTACAAGCCCTTTGCTTTAACCACTGGACCACACAGCCCCCTGCCAGATGTTGGCATGGACAGGTTATTAGGTTTTTCTAAGCTCTGTAAGAATCTTTTTTTTTTTTTTGTATTCCGCAAGCTTGACAGAAGAAAAAAATTAAATAAAACTAGTGTCATGATAAAATGAAGTTAACATGGGCCATTATCCCCTTTAAAAAATATATGTGGATCAGTCTCCAATACTTGGTACCAATAGACACTGTAAAATGTGTTCAAGTTTCTTTATTATCAAACCTTATTTTATTAAGATACATTTTTTAAAATGTTTGATACGTTATACACGTTATTGCAAATTATTGCATTATTTTTACTTGACGTATATTTAAGAATCTTGACAAAAACAGTGAACATGTCATGAAATGGTATTTGTGACATGATAGGTGCAGTCATCATGTACCTGGACTTAAACTCCTTTGTTATATACGTTTTCAATGTGTTATTTTACTGAAAATGTATTTTAAAAAAACTTTTAAAAATACGCTGTTGGTGTTGTGTTTGTTTTTTTCTTGCATGTTGGAATTACAAATCAAAACGCGGGTTTTGCGTGTTGCATATGGTGTCAATAATTACACTACAAGAAATATCCTAGATTTATTTGCTACATATAAATATCTGTACATTCAGAATGCATTACTTCTTCAAACGCTTTTATTAAATGTGCACGTTTGAGTTCATCAATTATATGATATTAAAATCCAAAATAAGAACATTTGAATTACCTACGCCACCTTGGAGTCAATACCAGGATATGTAACATACAAACATAATTACTGTAATCCAGTGTTTTACCACAATCACCACTTTTTTAAAATTTTTTATTGCGTCTTCAGTCTCTTCTCAAAGCGGGAATCTGTTTTACCTGACTATTTTTCACATTGGTTTTCAACATTGTTACATCGGTAGATTTGAAACGTCAGGTTCACCAAAATAAAGATGGCGAACAGTAGGGTGGTCATTGAATAAAAAACTGTGTCAATTGAAAATGACATTTATTTTATTATCTTAAGACTCACTTGTTATATAAAATTCATACCTTGCACAGTTGATAACTAAAACTATGTGTTCCCACTTTTGGTACCAAGTATTGGAGACTGACCCATTTCTCTGTTAAACCTTCAACGTGTCCTGTTATCCTTCATGCCATCACATAATCACAATAGGGAGAAAGAAAACGTGACTTTCTAGTCCACATCATGGAAACCACAGTAAATCAGCCTCAAAATGCAAAACAGACACTTTGTATGTTTAAGTCTACAACTGCATTAACAGACTTCTACCAATGGAAACACACCATACATCTGTAGAGTAAAAGATAAGAAACAACCCATAGAATAATAAAAAGCAATTAAATACAAATTGTCTACCTTTGCGTGTTCTACTTTGTTTTATTTGACAACCTCTACCAACATTTCAACAGTAATTTAACTGCATCTAAAATGGTATTTTACAGTTTTGAAAAAAAATGTGTAATGTATTAGCCATGCTTACCTCCTCTACTTCCGCCATTGAAGATTTGCTGATGACTTGACGGTGCTACGTGTAAGAAAGTAAAGTACAGGGTAGTTAAACATTCTCATAAGCCACATTGGCATAACATGAGATCACAGATAAAAACAAAAAAAATTGATTTAATGGAAAATTATATTGTTTCAATGTAAACAAATGTACAGTAGGTTTAACCTTTTTCAATTACAAAATGTTTTCCTAGACCTTGTCATAAAAAGGCAGCGTCACAGCTAAACCAAGAGCCATCTGGACTGCAGTTTCTTACCGACGGACAGACGTGTCGGGCTGGAGTCTCTGCTGCAGCCCTGACTGCGAGGGATCTTGCTGCGCTTCTGTGCAGAGCCCGCACTGACCAGCACTCTCTGGACTCCGCTGCTCATGGTACTGAGTGCAGTGCTGGTCAGAACTCTGCCAGGGGAGCCAGAGCGACTGCCAGCTGCAGGATGAAAACACTAGTTATGTACCTGTTTAAGGCTTTGCATTTAAAAAAAAGAAGAAAAAAAATACATGGCAGTGATCCCCCATGCCGAAATAAGAAAAAGATATGTGATCCCCATGTCACACATGAAAAAAAGTGTGACATATGCTTTGAGACAGATCTCGAAAGAAAATGGTCCTTCTATCATAAAAACCTTGCAAAACAAACATTACTGTAAACGAACAAGATTATAAATAGTTTATGCAAACTGCTTTGACAAGCTGTATACACACCAGGGATGGAAATAAGACTCTTATTGCATAGCAGTTTCACCCATTCCAGGTTTTAATATGTGCTATATTAGCCCCTGTGCATAGGTAACAAGCTTGTGTGTCTTACTAAACTGCTGTGCAACGACGACAGGCGCAATCCACTGTCTAAAATGATATTTGCGGCGGCTACTTTTATTAAAAAATCTTAAGATTATTTTCAGGTATTTTGCTTAAACCATGCAAAAATGCACCATTTAAATCTCTTTTTTCATACATTTCCCACTGGGAGACGGGAATCTCCCCTTCCGCACTCTCCCCCCCACAGCGCTACACGTCTCTGAGATGGGTGCCCCCTTCAACCTTCAAGGTGCCACGCACTTTAAAACGAACTGAAAACCCTGTATGCAATGGGAGTCTTATTTCCATCCCAACACACCTACTGTATTAACTGAAGCTCAGCAAAAGTAATTTAATAACATTGCCACCATTTTCTCCCCCGCATTTCAAATGAAATAAAACAATTTTAAAGGTGTTGTTTTCCCAAGCAATTACGTAAAAAACTAGTTTCTGAATGTCAACTCAATGATCGATTATGACTGTGGAAATTACTCAATGGGATTTCATAAAACACATCTTCAGAGATTCAGAGCAGGATTAAATGTCAAGACGATTACAATAGGAAATCAAGTACTTGCTTAACTTCTAATGATTCTGTTTTACAAAAGACAACACATTTTTTTAAGCAAGTAGATCAAACTACCAAGAGTAAAATAAAAATCTACAATGAAACTGCCCCAGTTCTACTGGGCTACTGTGCCACATGCAACAGCTTTGGCCTGTCCATCATGCTGTATACTCCATGTATTCCCACAGCATGCCGGCTCATAGCATCATATTGCCAAACTTCAGTCACTGCATATATTGTACAGTACACAATGTTAATGATATGACAAGTGGAATCGTTGTCATTCAATGTCATTGGGATTCCAGACCCGTGTTCTGTAAATCGCTGGGTAACAGGAACAGTTTCAACTAGAGTTGCTAGCAACTATACAAGCTTCCAAGCAGTTATCGTGAAATTTAACCGCATTGGTTATTATAGATGAAACGTTATCATCACATCTGTACTAACTGTGTAAATTTTGGCACAAATATGAGAATACTTTTGAAAATTCCCCGAAATTGTCACACCATGTGACCAAAGGCCGCCATATTGACCACGGCACAACATCCCATAGTCCTCTACATCCATGTCAAATTTCGTGGATTTTAGTGCAGCCGATCAGAAGTTATAGGCAGTTTTATAGCCAGGTGCATATGTTGATGATGTCATACATCACCGTTTGACCTTAAGGAGAGGTCAGAGGTCACGGGCGATGACATTTTTTCATAGAGCACATATGACTTCCTATACGTGTTCCATTATAACTTTGACCCTGTCGGCATGTCAACGTAAATTCCAATATGGCCGCCGTGCCGTGTGAGCAATCGGTTTCAATCTTCAGCAGTTATTACTTTCCAACGGTCTGTACAATTGTGTTGACACTGAAGAGCACAAGTGCAACAGTGTTCTTGTTATGGGTTGTAAAAGTTTTTTTACAATTATCTTGACTGTAGTGTATTGCACCTTCGATTTATGCACGAATGTATGAAAATAGAGCTGTCGTGAAACGGTTATTTGCATGCCGCGGCCATGTTTTTTAGCGAAAAAGCGTGGATTTTACAAACGGTAGAAAGGACCTGGTCATGAACATGCGTGCCAATTTAGGTGTCGCAGTTTAAGACAAGAAGATTGTTGAATATTTGGCGCCAATCCAGCGTAGAGGGCAAAGTAATTGTTCAATCGACCTCAATTGAACATATGTTTTTTTATAGGCCTTTGCTGCACTATCTGCTGCCATTGTCACAGTTCCACCTTAAGCTGTTTTTAAAGGCAAGAGTTTTGAAAAATTCCCAATTCCACGAAATCCAATATGGCAATCGAACCATGTGACTTTTTCATTCGGGGACGCCAGTCTGGTTGTCCAGCCATAGGCATCTACTTACGTATGCGTTTTCATAACTCTGCAATGATGTTTGGGAAGAAAATAATAATAATAATAATAATAATAATAATAATAATAATAATAACAACAACAATAGGCTTCCCCAGCCTTTGGCTTGGAAGCCTAATTAACGAATGTTGCAAAGGTTGAATCAGAATCACAGATAACTGGTGTAAAATCCAAACACTTAAAAAAGGATAAAGTCCACAGCACTTTTCAAATAACAGTTACAACTCAAGGACACATAGAGCGTACTTGCAGTCAACCGTTTGCCGTGCAACTATAAAACCCTTAAGAAAGGCAGATAACTAATATTTCTACAACTAATAGGTATTGCATAACTCAACTGTAGGTTAAGACTCCTGCTAGCTCCCATCCTACTTCAGTCCTGAAATTTGTAAAACAAACAAATATCTAAAAGCTGCAACAAATGTTTCAGCTGCTGAATTTTACCAACACTGAGATTGAAAATTATTATTATTATTATTATTATTATTATTATTATTATTATTATTATTATTATTATTATTATTATTATTATTTATTTTTTAAAGTAAGCATATCAAGCAAACAAAAGGAACAGTTCATATCACCAGCATGTTGCAGTCACGGTTTAGCAGCACAAGATGAGCAAAAAAGTGGCAAGGGCCATCCTGACAGCTTCAGTGTTTGAAATACAGATGTTTAATGATGACCAAGGCTGCTAACTTCACAAGTAAGAAAGGGTGAGAAATGGGTGGTTCTACAGAGTGCTCCGTCTAATAATGATGTGAGGGTGCATGGAATTGAGGTGTACAAACACCAAGGACACACACTGAGTATATGTAGAGTCTTACCACCAATGGGGTTAGCTGACTGTGATCCTGAACAAGTGGAAAGGCGGGATTAGGGGGAGGATTGTAATCCATGGACAGGTAGGGAACAAAGCAGATTTAAAACAAGATGAATGGCATGTGGAAATTAGAGAGCATTGGTCAGTTAATAGAAACAAAAACAACAAGGAAAAAGGGAGGTGCTGAAAGCAATGCTGCTACCCTGCTATTTTTAAACAGGGGAAAAAAAGCAGTTTTTATGCTTGCGTTTGTGTGTGCAAGAGATGAAGCAAAGCTGAAAAACAAAAATAAATATACTGCACTTATGTTGCACGCTAGAACACAAGTCAGAGCACACTCAGGTCAGCCAGAAAGGAATACAAAATATCAGTAAGAACACAAAGTAAAACATTTGTTACTGTTGTAACGATACAGTACATTATGACATATTCACAGTCTGGTAGAAACACGCACTTCAGTTCTCGCTTTTAACAGCTATGTGAAGCACTTTGCTTTTACAGCTATAAGCATATAAATTTACTATGAGATATCCTTAGCAGACTTTGAAAACTGGGTTAAGCAGGGATTAGATTAAAATGCATCTTTCCAAAGTCAATGTTCCACTTCAGGAACATGCGACGCCTGAAAGCATTCTTTACAACCAGCTGACATCCTAAATGGATAACCAAGATGAGTTTTTACCAGGGGGTTAGTGTTCACAGGAAGATACTTGAGCGTGAAGTATGATTTGACATCTTTATATCTTTTGCTAAAGGTACACCCTAAACCCAGATTTGGACATTCTGTTAAAGACGAAGTAAACCATTGGGGGAAAATACATTAGCTATAGATAGATAGATACATACAGAAAATTATATAAATTATAAATAAAACAGAATATTGACTGAAAATAACCAACATTTGCATTATGATGACCTTTTAACTGGTCTGTTATCGAATTCCATTCCAAAACTGTACAGAAAGGGGTGTTCCACAATAAATAAACAATTAAAATAACACATTAATTACTTTAAAGGATATTGTTGTCTTACAGAGTAAATGGATTTATAAAAAAGTATTTCTCATTTATTTCAGGCTGGATGTGTATGACAACAAATGGAACCCCGGTGCTGTGAAACTGTTTTGAGAGTGATAGTGCCAGTGTGATTCACACCACAACAAAAATTGAACAGAAGTGACAGCCAGGCTACAACTGTGTGGCAGAAAAAAAACAAACATGTGTAGCATTTGAGTTTCCTATAATGCTAAACATTTAAGGGGTGATGTAAGGATATGGGCAAAGTGATTTGCGGGTGCAAAACCCCCATAATGCTGCTGTAAAGAATTTAGTGGCCGCTAAAAATGAGGCATATGTAAAAAATGGTAGTCATCTGGCGATCTGCACCCTCTATCAAGTTTTCACTTTGCTATCATTAATCCATTACAATTATATTGATGAAGAAAAGACCATGAAATTGGGCGGCATCTGGATACTAAGTGGGCGCACACATTCTAATGTGATGTAGACAATTGCTGATGAGACTTGACTCTTGTTGAGGAGAGGCAGGAACATGTTCGGAGGAGAAGGACGAAGAAGACCCTGCATATTCAATCCCAGGATCACTTTGTTTGGGATGCTGGAGGATGTGGTGCTAAAGCGTTATCGTCTCACTCCACAGGTCATCCTTGATCTCATTGCTGAATTGAGGGATGCACTAGAACCCAGCATTAATTTAGGGACTGCTATCCCTGCACATGTGAAAGTGCTGTGTTCTCTGCACTACTTAGACAGATATTTCAGACAGATATTTATTAAGGGGTCCAATAGGTTGACAGAAATCAGCTTTGGTATTTGGTGTTGTTGCATCCTTCCTCCAGTACAAGTAACCTCAGATATACATTATATTTAAAACAATGAAGACTGCCATGAAGCTTCACTTCTAAACCTTTCTGGCAATTCTGAACCTAAGGCACAAAACATGTTAAGTGTTTATCAGCAGTGTTTTATCAATAACTTTTAAACATATGCACAATGTCTCAAGCTAAAATATATATTAAAAAAGCACATTGTCAGAAATAAGAAGAATGAGGGGGACTTACGTTGAGACTGAGAAACCACTTTTGTCCGGCTGCGTCCCCGAGAGTCTACCTGACTGCTTCCAATCCCACCAGAGGCTGCTGACAGCTTTGAGCGAACCCGACCTGGAAGAAAAACAGGCAGCTTGAATTATTTAACCTTCCTCTTAAATGCCAGCACTGCCAGGACAAAACACAACAATTGTCAGAATCCCATAAAAAAGGAAGACATAGTCAAGCTTCAACACATCTCATAACAGCTGGAGCAATAAATCGTTATTTTAAGGGTTTAACCCTTCCTTTTTTCATATTCAGCCTTTAAAATGAAGAATATACTGTATATTTTTCTTTAACATAACAATGGCAAATCAACAAAAGACTAGAAAAGAACGGCTACTACTTAAACTTATTACTATTTATACAGATTACTGTATTGCTACTCAGGACTGACAACACCAAAATTCTATTCCAGTCCAGGTTTTTATTCCAACCTGTCCCTAATGATTCACAGGGTTAGAAACTAACAATATTGTGCTACTAGTCCAAAGGACTAGTACCTTTTGAAACGTGGTAGTCCTGATGTAAATTTAGATTGTATTTTGCTAAAAAATAAACACCATTATAAATTTAGATTTACGTGTTTTTTTAAAAAAAAAAGCACCTTCGTAAACACTCATACAGATCGATCAATCACCTGTTTGTACCTCGTTACTGAGCGACTAGATGTACTGTGTGCTGAGAAACTGAAGCACCAGACGGGAATTGACACAGATGAAACAAGTAAAATGTTTATTTTATTGTGCATTACATGTGTTGCTGTTTACAAAAACGCTGGCTGGCTATGAATTACTATCTACAATAATTAATGTACTCACGCACACATGCAGTCTTCACTAAAGTCCCAATTTAAAGACAGTACGTTTCACTGTGGCCCTCGGGATGAAATTGTTAGGTGACCAATTTTTTATTTATTTATTTATTTATTTATTTTTAGCAGTGGGAGAAAACCGCTTCAGCAAGTACGGTAGAATCTGCCAGAACTGACGGACGCTGAATCTGCATATAGATACTAATGAGAGCATAATAAATTCACCACTGCTACACCCCGTTAGAAAATGCATTTTTTTTAACGCAAGACTGAACGTGAGAGTATATGTGTACATTTGTTTTAAGTACTAGCCAAGAGGACTACTGAGACACAGACATCAGCTAGTCCTCATCAGATTTAATTAAGCCTCGAGGCGAAGCGTGAGTTTCTAACCCTGGATTCAGTTTCATTTTGCACTGTTTCAGTGTATATCATAGTTGTTCACTGTAGATCAGATGTAACGATGGAACAAAAACTGAACTGGACTGGATTTTTATATTCAATACATTTTAAATATTGACTTAATTAACTAGTGAGTCTCTTATGAAAAGCTACATACATTTGAATTAAATCACTAGTTACATTAACATGTACACAACAAATAATAAACTAAGACTAACTAACATAACCTACTGTGTAAAAAAACAAAAAAAACCCCAAAAAAAACACAACAGCATGTATTTACATTAAAACCAATACTAAACTATATCTACCAGGTCCTAATTCTTACCATCCTCTGATGCAGCTTCTAAACAAGGAAGAGACAACCCATGTGACTGTTGTACACAACTTGCATAGTAATATTTGTATATTAGTTTTGAAAAATAAATTAGTTGGGTGTCTGAAAATGGAAATTAATGCTTTGCAGTGAAGGGGGTGTTGTTAACTGTTACATTGCCCCAGACTACAGTAAATAATGAGATTTCAAACACAACATGCACAGGAGACATTACGTCAAGGATGAGTGAATCAGCTGCAAAGCACCACTGACAACAGAACTAGCACAAAAATCATTAGGTTATTATCAGAACCCTGATTCCCTGAAATAGAAATGGTGGCCCGCCCCCGAGGACATAAAAGGACTGCACGCACAGATCTCATAATCATTTTTCCTTCAGGCCTGCTGCAATCATGGACGCAGTGACCTTGAAAGTTAACGGTTATATTTCTATTTCAGGGAACCAGGGTTATGATAATAACCTAACGTTCCCTTTCAAATAGAAAATGTAACCATTAGAGTATGGGCGAGTGTACCAAAGCCGTCGCAAGGGCAATATTGCGGAACAACTGTAATGCTACAAGGCTACGCCGAGAGGCTGCCTTGCGCATTACCATTCAGAGCCCTAGTAACAAGAAGCTTGGGGGAAAAAACTGAGGAAGTTTCACCTCTATGCCTGCGTTGTAAGAGTTGATTTGGTTGATTTGCTAATAGGCAGTCCTGACTGTATCACCTATCCACTTGGACTGCCTGTTTAGACAGAGCTTGACCATGGAAATTCTCACCCCAGCGCACAAAAAACGGTTCGAATTGCCTCCAACTTTTCGTCCTGTCAACATAATACGCAAGGGCCCGCACTGGACAGAGCGTATGGAGCTGCCACTCTCTGTCAGACTGGAAAGGAGATGGATGGAAAGCCTCCAATTCCACAGACTGGGCAACATGAAATGCCAAGATAGTCTTCAAAAAAAGCAGGATTGGCACGGAACGTAAACTTTGACCTGGCTTCTGCAAAAATGAAGCAGGCTTTCGCAATTGAGAATGCCTGCATCTCACTCACCCGCTTTGCGGAGGTGATTGCAAGCAATTAAGCCGCTTTGAGCAATAAATATTTCAGTTCAGCTGAACGCATGGGCTCAAATGGAGGCTTCACGAGTGCATTAAGCACCACGTTTAGCCTCCAGCGAGGAACAATGTCCTTTATAGGCGGCCAAAGCCACCAAAGCCCCTTTCAAAAATTGCCCCACCAGGAAGCTTGAGCTCCTGGGGATACTGAGTCAATTTTGACATGGCAAACTGAAATAGCTCCCAAACAGACCTTCAATGTAGGGGATTTCTCCTCGTCAAACAGGTCCTGACAAATTGCAGTATTAATGCCATGGGACAGGTCGTGGGTTCGAACCCACGAGGCAGACAAAACATCTGAAAGATGTTCCACTTGTACCTGTACTGGTTACTGTGGACACTGCTCTGGCATTTTGTAGGGTGTCAATAACCCTATTGGACAGACCCACGTTCTGCATCCACTGAATTGGTTGGAAATCTTTGCCAAGTTATACAGATGTGGAAATCGATTAGAAACAGCCCCAAAACTCGTTTACCCAAGGGCATCTAGCATACTTTAATAAAGGCAATATATGTAGCACGTATGTTGTCATGTTGTTAGTCCCATCCAGGAATTAATTTTATTAGTACCGAGTCAAAACAACGAAAACGTGCCTATTCGGGCCTAAAATTCCAACTGCGAAAAAGTAAGCAGCAGGTTGAAGCGAGGTGGCTGTGCTAGATCGTACCTGTAGTACTGATTTAACTTGTCGACAGGAATACATTTTGTCTGGGCTGACTTTCCAGCTGTTTATTTCACGTTCTGTTCAGCAGCCTCTGTAGTAGCTTTTTGTTTAATGTGTTATTCTGAATATAAATAGCGATCAATCGTATTTTCTCCAAAGACACATTAAGATATTCAAAACAATTACCTCCATCTGCATGAACAGTTTCTTTGGGAAACATCTTGACATGATCAATCACCAAAATACACTTTGCTTTTTTTTTTAGCAACCTAAATCAAAACAATGCAGCACTGACTTTGTCCCACCTCCTACTGCACAGTACAGGTCACAGAAAAGCAGTACAGACACACTGATAGGCTGATTAAAACTTTGTTGTCATTTGAAAAGTAAACAAGAACGTTAACCGTTTGGAGAATTTTTTTTTTTAAATGTTATTTGTGGACGTTTTTTGTTTGTTTGTTTTTTGCTTAAGTGCAATGTACACAGGACGACGAAGGAATAAAAAAGGGCTATCTACAGAAGGAAGATACGTAGTTTACGTCGCTTGCGTTGTGCAGTAGTTCATTTAAACAAGGTTTCGGTTTTTTTCCTCTCCGTACTTGTTCAGTATACATTGGCCCCTAAAAGACATGAATTTCGCGGTGACCCCTCAATTTCACAATTTCCACGAAATCACGATTTAGGTAGACCCCTAATTATGAAACTGAATACAAAATGACCAGATCAATCCAGGAAGGCGTTCAAAAGTTAAAACCCTCATAAGCTTTTATTCAAACAAAACAACCAAACAAGAAAATGTACAAAAACATTTTATTGCAATGTTAAATAACCAGTAAAACTATAGTAAAATGAATTTGTGATCCATTTAGGTCGTTCAAAACTACTTATCTAGTTCAGCCACCCATAAGACATCACACAAGACAGAATTGTTAGACAGTATTAGGTGAAGTAGAACAGGTAGAAGAAGTGGATCTTACCCTCTGTTTTTTCAGGTGCGTCATCTTTGGTGACAGAGCAGGCAAAGAACAGGGAAAAGTTAGTGTGTTAGTGAGAAAATTAGATCCACAGTATCATGTCAACACAACAAACAAGAAAGAAAGAAAGAAAGAAGAAAAAAAAAAGAAAGAAAGAAAGAAAGAAAGAAAGAAAGAAAGAAAGAAAGAAAGAAAAAAGACAAACAGAGGTCATTCCAGAAAGAAAGACAACAAAACTATACATATAGCATTTCTAGCAAGCGTACCACAACAGGTCGAACAATTTCCTGCTCAAACTGACTGACTAGAAGATGCTTTAAAGTCTACTGAAGAAGTGCTAACCAAGGACTCAGTTTCTAGCAATGTACAGACCACACAACCTCTACAATACAGGATGTATTTAAGTACTAAGAAGTACTAGGCTGTATTTGCAAAGTTTTGTGCTGATCGGGGGCTGTAAAACCTGATGCTGGTGTCCTAAACTAAAATATGAAATTTACCAGACTCAGAAAATAACAGGTTCAAACCAATAATTAACCAATAGTTCATTTAATAGAGATGTAGAGGTTATACATTCTACATAGAGCCATGGCTTGATTCTATGGTACAATCAACACGTATATCTGCCTTGAGCATGCAAAATTGCGTACCACCGAAGCCTGTTGGATAGAGAGTACCACCCACACCTTCTTACCTAAGGAGGCATAGGAGCCTGGTGGGAGGCCCGAGGCTGTTGAGCGGCCTGCTCCACCTGCCTGTCGAGATTTGGCACCGGCCGCCGCGTTGACATCGATGTCACTCCTTGACCGCTGCAGGGATCCTGGGCTCGGGGCCGCCTTCATACTTGAATGTACTAAGAGAAAAATAAGTTAGAAAGTGTGCTGAAGCTCAAGGTAAAGGCATCAAGTTAAACAGTATTCAACTGAACTCCCAGAAGAGCAACAAACAAACAGAAAAATTGATCCTACCTCTTCCTGGTGCAACGGAGGCTCCCGGTACCGACCATTTGGATAAAGGACGGCTACAATAAAAAAAAAAAAAAAAAAAGAATGTTCTCAACCTATATAATACAAAGCCACAAGTCTGAAATCATGACTAGCGCTTTGCTCTCATCTGCCACTAGTACAGAGTTGAAAGATTTAAAATCCATCCACGCTCATTTCCAACACCAGTAGAGTGGTATCAACATGATTTGAACTGGGAACTGCGATTAGGCGTTTGGAATATGTACTTTGTGAATTCGTATCATCCCAGATGTGATGATGGAAGTGATAGGGTAAGCATGTCGTGTGACTTTTGCTGATGTGAATCACTGTGTGTACAAATTCGAAACTGTTACAGATCAAGATGGGCCAAGTTTTTTTTTTTTTTTTTTAAGTGTATCTTGCAGGAAATGATCCACCTCAGTTCTGCAGTCTCCCTCAGTTCGGCATGTGGTTGCGGGACTAGAATTAAAGAATTTATTTCCTACTCATCACATTCCTAGTTTCATAAATGCACTAGGAAAAGAATTACAACCGATTTAATAACCTTGGAGATCAAGAGCTTGGATCTACTCTAAAGCAGGCCGTCAATGCAGATTTGAAAACCAGTCAAGTTAAAAGTTCATGCAAAGGTTTCCATTGGAAAACTAATACTTTCACTATTAACATCTCATTGAACTTGCCTGGAAGCTTAAACCTTCAGATGAAAACCACTTTGTGCTAGACGGCTAGTCTAGGACACTGCACTGAATAACCATTTATAATACATCTAGATGTAATGAAATAACTGTTTAAAAAACTTCACACCTCCATACCAAAATTCCATCTGGACTATTTCAGTGTCCATAATTGTCTTACAGGAAATCAAATCATGTGTTACTGGGTTTCTGATGGCTTAACTGTTGGCAACTTTGGGCACTAACTGCCCTGGTAAAGACTACCCTCTTTGGAGCCTAAACTCTCAGCTATATATTAAACCGTATATTACTAGTATGCTTTCAGTTATATTTGTCAAGTGTCTACATTTTTTTCTTGATATATCCATTGTTGATTATTACCTGATATTTGAGAAGGAAACTGGTCGTTGATTGTGACTCTAGATGAAGCTATTTCAACAACTAACAGTCGTATCACTGGTTCAGCCAAGACCAGGGTTGTATCAGATATAAAGTGTTAGCCAAATC
Organism: Acipenser oxyrinchus oxyrinchus; assembly: GCA_030684275.1. Classification (NCBI taxonomy): domain Eukaryota; kingdom Metazoa; phylum Chordata; class Actinopteri; order Acipenseriformes; family Acipenseridae; genus Acipenser; species Acipenser oxyrinchus. Next base: position 29,133,946 of record CM060250.1, read on the forward strand.
AAGGGAATCTCTTACTTGAGGCTCTCCTGCGAGCTGGAGGAGGAGCGGTCGGACTGGGGGAGCGAGGCCACGCTGCCAGAGCTCTTCAGGCAGGACTGCAGGGTCCTTTGGTAGGATGGCTCCAGTGAGTTATACAGGGCCTCCGTCTCTGATGGGAAGTGATTCCGCAAACCCCAGTAAGCCCTGCCAAGGAGAGAGAGACAGAAGTTCAGAGAAAACTCCCATAACAACTTTCATCAGCCTATGGATCAACTCATAATTACAACTTCTATGGCTGTGTTAAGAATCCACAAACTGCACCCTTTGCTGTACAAAATATTGATGTTGATATCTTATTCTACAGGTTGATTAACAAAGATTAACTAGAAAAAAATAGATGCCCTGTCAAAGGGAGTTTTTTTTAAAAAGAGGGAAATGTTAGTATGTAACCAGGAATTTTTCCACTCGTACTTGCCTGTATAAAAACAATAGTTCAAATGGTTTGGCCCTTGCCTTCATCAGTCTACTAGCTGAAACATTTCTCTACTTGACAACATTTCTTATAGTTCTTCGCAGTTTCTCCTTATTTAGATTTATAGGGTTTTGAAGTTATGGATAAAGAATAGTCCAACATACTTGTCTTAAATCAGGTTATGGTGTATGGTTAAAATATAAATAATCCAGTTATGTTTTAGATGAAAGTGGTTCTTTACGCTGTTAGAAAGTTCTCTAAAGAGTATACCTGTGAATATAGTTTGAGATAAAAACAGTTAACCCTTTGCAGTCCATTTATTCAGCACCTGTCAGGCGTGTCAGGTCCAATTTATATTCACACGCGTTGTTTATTTTACACACACTGTTTAAAAGTACTGCATCTCCAGCCCCGCCCCACTCCTTATTCACTGTATTTTTCACATACCTCTTCATAGTAGTGCATACTGATAAATCATCTCCTGATCACTCGTTTTATCACCAAACTCCTCAATAATGCTATCCAAGTGATTATTTTATTACTATAACATCTCAAAAAGCTCTGCAAATGTCTGTGATATTCTTTGAAAGGTTTTCTCTGCTTTTTCCGGAGAAAAAACAACTAGAAAGATACCTGTGCTTGACGTCTTTTTGATGATGTCGGACCTGGTCCAACATAGGACTGCAACGGGTTAATGAGACCAGATTTATAAAATTTGTTCTGGTAATCCGTTTGCGTAAATGCCAAACATTGCGATGAACACACAGATCGATACGCTCTTTTTATGAAGACTGTGCTTACTTTCTTGCTTCCACTCTGGCCTCGGCATCAGCATCGCGGATCCCTTTCTTAATGCTTTCCACCAGAACAGCAACATGTCTGTCACAAAGAAAAAAGAAAATTACCAAACGACTCGCACAGGGACAGATTCACAAAGCACAAACTCAGGGGTTAGTTTCTTTTTTCTGGTTCAAATATCAATTTAGATGTATACATTTCCCTTACTATTTTAGTATCTTTGCAAATCATTGCTGCAGTATTGAGTTATCATTTTTATCTAAATCTTAAAAGGTTTATCTGTCTTTGAGCTGCTTTGAGTTTGTCTGGAAAATCCTAAGTGCCAGGACAGAAAAGTCTTCCTTATTATATTCAAATCATGTGAAAATCTTTCAACTCTGGCAGCCCCACCTACACTGTTCATATAGGAGAGCAGGCGGGTCTAAATATAATTGTCACACGATTTGAAGTCCATTCAGTCTCTGCACTTCAGGTTCTCAATGCAAGGTCAAAGCAAGATAAAGGCAGATTTACCAATAACTCAATATTGAAGAAACAGAACCCAGAACAGAATGATTACAAACATGATAAAACAGTAATGGAAAAGAAAACAATGAAATTACATTTGAACCTCTTTACTCTTTAAAGTATGCTTTTAATTTAAGGAAATTAAATTTACTTAGGAACATCATATGGTAACAAAAAATACCATAAAAAGTGCTTACTAGTAGCTAACATCACAGTTAAAGTAGAACAATTGAAATTAAGCCAGAAAACTTACTCAAAGCTCAGACAACAGATGGACAGGGCTAATCAGACAGGAGTTCAAAGGCTTTTCTACTGATAGCAGCAGTATGGAGATCTACTATATCTATCCAGCAGTAGACAGATATTAGCTGATAATGAAGTGTGTCTGTCTCTTACTAGACACACACATGTACATTTGAAGGTCAATGCATTGTATAGAAGATCTGTGTGAAGAGAATGGCCTCTCCCAAAAGGGGGTCTATGACCTTTGTAATTAAAAGCTGGTGTTTTACACAGCCCATAGCATGTACACTCTCAATGCACTGGGAATGGCTTTAATTCTTTTTATAAAGCATCTTTCCTTATATCCTTATGCATGCTTGTGATGGGTGGGACTGGGATGGGATATATTTCCTTACCTCTCTAAGGAATGTGTTTGCCACTCCTGTAGTAACAAATAAAGGAAATCATAGCCTCGCCTAAAGAAAGAAAGGAAAAAAAGTCCTCAATTGAAAAAAAATCTATATGAAAATGATTTTTTTTATATATATATACATTATATTAGTTTTACTCAGAACTTGTAGAACATTCAAGTATTACTAAAGACTCAAATCATTTAGATGGACTGCAGCCAAGACAAATATGATTGTGGTAAATTACACCATGGTTTAAATGTTGCATATGTATCTCAAGTTGAAGATACACAGATTTTTTTTTAATTTTTTTTTTTTTATCTAACATTTCTGGGCTCTTCTGGGACTACAGCTTTCTGGCACTCATCTAGTTAAAAAAGCTATGGTTTGGTAACATGGTCACTTTGAGAACTGCAATTTAAAAGGATTGGCTGATGAATACTGAGAGGGTACAAATCCACTGTGTAGAGAACCAAGATGCCATATTCCAGTAGTTCTATATATAACCAAGAAAGTTGGGCAAAGCATCTCACCTTCTGACTGCAACTGATTTAGATGTACAGTTACTGGTTATTAGAGGAATCAACCTTGGAACATGGGTATGCTGAGAGAGAGAGAGTGAGAGAGAGAGGAAATGGCATTATGACCAAATTAGGCACTGAGTCATACATTTTTATGCTTTTATGGTCATGTAGAATCTTTTGTAGCCAAAAGGAGGTGAAACCAAAAACAGAAGGCATTTATATATATATATATATATATATATATATATATATATATATGTACAGTATATAATATGTTATCCTCTCTGGCAATCAGGTTTCATTAGCTTAAGAACTGTTTTAATGAAGTGTGTAAGGTACAACAATAAGAAACTAAGTCAAGTAACTGAAGAGGACACAAGTTGAAATGTTTGTCAAGCTGACTTGGGTTTTTATAGTTTTACCTTTGAATTCTGATTGAAAGTTTTGAAGTTATGGATACAAATTTAAATTTGACCCTAGTACAGATAATGTAGACATAAAAATGCTTCCATGAATTTGATGTCCAGCATACTAACCCGTATGATGAATCTGATTGCTGACACACCAGACGTTGCCATAACCTTGGCACAGTTGGGAATCAGATTGAACAAAACAGGTACAATGGCTTCTGCCCCATGGTCATACTTGTTTCCCAGCACAAAGGAAAGATATCTGTTTAATTAAAAAAAGAAAAAGAGATAATAAAAAAAAAAAATGAAACTGACAAAATCGCATACTTGGACAGTTTATTGATTGATTGGGAGGATTATTAAAATGGAAAATGACCTCAATTTTCGTATATAGCGATTCGTTCACCATGGATACAGTACGGTTTTGTGTCTTGAGGGACATTGATTGGTTTATTAAATCTTTCCAGAACCGCCATCATATCATTTAATTGTTTTGTACTCTGATTTCCACGAGTGCACTTCATCGCTACAAAATGGCATGTAAGCAAACGGCAAAATGAGCTGCTGTTTCTCATGCTACACAAATTTAAGAAATTGTTGGAGCTCTTGAAAAAAACCTGAATCAGACGCAAGTCGGCAAACAATTTAACGTTTCACTTTCTGGTGAGTTGCTTCACAATTTTGTTAAATAATGTGCATGTCTTGTATATTGCTGCTGCATTTTGTAACGTGTGTAGGGGTGCTATGTTAATTTAGTTTGACAGTTAGCTTATTAACGTTAAGTTAACCCTAAGTAACTTCATAGTACATAGCAATTAAGCTTTTTGGCCGTGTTGTTTTGCTTTAGTTTTATAAACGTTAGTTTGTCTTATTTTATTATAGTTTATTAACATACACTTGCCTATTGTTTTGCTTTTACTTATTCAGTTGATTTCATATGTTGATGCACGTGCGTCATGACAAGTAATACATATGTATTACGTAAACCAAATATTCCAAGTGTTACTACTATGATGCACTGGAAATCAATTGTAAATAATATGGTATTAGCATAAATAAAACAAACAAAAATACATGTGTTTATTCTTTCATTGGTTACAGTAGTTCTTATAGTCTCATTGATTAAATACTGTGTTCCACTACCAGCAACTCTCACACGCTTTTAAGGAAGCCTGTGCAATTCAATATTAAAGTTTTAATGGTGTCTTCTCCTGCATTCATCTCAGCTGTGCTCTGACAACACACGTGGGCACAGAACTCGTGCATACTCTCCAGTGTTTTTTTGCGCCTTCATGTGAAATGTGCCAAATTTGAAAAACAAATGATAGATAACATGCTTCAATGTATTCCGCACACCCCTCTTCATGAGCCTCAATAATATGTAACTGAGTAAATCGTTATACTACGAAAACGACGATATTTCAATTTGAATGAAACTGCAGTATTGTCTTAAGATATATCAAACATATTTGTATTTATATTTACAATTTACAGAGGGTTTCTTAATCAATATTTATGGTAGTGCAAGACAGAAAACAAAGTTAGAAATTCAATATTTTTTTAAACTGCTAAACCGGAGATAAAACAAGCAATCTCTCATATACCCAGCGAATACTGGAGGCAAATCTCTTCAAAGTTTATCAAATATCATTGCAACTAAAACAGAATGAATAGACAGGGTCATGGATTTTAACATAAATTAATTTTAACTGAAGTAAATCAGGTGCAGATTTGGAAAATACTTACGCGACAGTGATGCAGGCTTCTCTAACCACCTGGGAGCGCAGGTCCTTGGCTGACAGTTTAAACGCTCCATCCAACAATCGCAGATGCTGGTAAAAACAGTCATAGTCTGCAGCCCCGGCAATCAACAACGAACGGAACTTCCTGAGCTATAAGAAATAAAGAAAAAATATCTATTGAAGCGTTTTCACGGCTGACTGCATGTGACGGGGGTACACACAGTGGGGTAGTGCTATATATAGTGAGGGGTCGCTATTATCTGTGTGATATGTGTGCTTTTCTATACCCATCTACTGCTTTAGAGCGAGTCAGAATCTCGACGGACAGAAAAAAACGCAAGCATGTCGTTCTGAAATGCCTCGCTTAAACAGTGCCCAACTTTCTGGAAATGTTGTGTAGTGATTTTTATATAGATTGTATATATTGCATATTTTTTGTTGCGACTTTGTTATGTGGAACGTAATGAACACGTTTTTTTTCCCCTCCCTTCATTTTACAACGCCATTTCCACGTTTGTTTTAGTTTGCTTGTTTAACTATAAAAGGTACAAGTAAACCTCATGTCCAGCCCCAGCCACCTCCCCAAAAAAGGAAGTGCTTCCATGGTGCCTCATCTGTGCCGAGCCCAGGCACTACACCATGTGCTGCCTAATTCAAAGTTCTGCGCTTTGCTTTTCTAGCACTGTGACGACTGTGTCAAGTCAAAACACTCACCGCAGTGGCTCTCTGATCCCAGTCATGCTTGTCGTCTGAAAGGATTTCCCGGATTTTGTTAAGATTGTCCTCCAGGTCTCTGGTGGAATAAATCTGAAAACAAAGTGAAGTTGTATTAGGTCACAGGTCAAACTGAAGGGAACCATAACACAATAGCTTCCACAATTAAGGCCCTATGAAATCCATTTTATTATTTTGAATTTTCAGATTTATTTTTTCCTGATTTCAGATTTTTAAAATCTGTAATTTGTTAGTTAGTTTGTTTTTTATAACCACAAGTGTTTGATACATTGACAGCAGCGATGAAGCTAGAAACGCATTAAAAATGACAAAAAAAACCCTTTTTAAACGGTTTTAATCAAAGTGCTTTCAGAAAAATGGGTACACATTGGGACAATGTAATAGAAACAAACTAGGAACATTGTAAATTTAAAAAAAAATCAAAATGTAGGCATTAGTAGTTTTTCTTTTCAACACAAGCTGAACTATAACATTTCAAAATAGATTTAATGTTTTCATGAATAATTAATGACAAACAATGTAAATAAAAGCCTAAATATTTTGATTTATTCTAATTTAATAAAAAGGCACTTAAGTAATATCTCCCTGAGAACTTTGAAGAAAAAATGCAGCAACTACACTACATTCTGCAGTAGTCATTACAGTACTATCTTTGCTCAGAATAACTTATAAGTAGTCGTTTTCACCCCAAGCGATAACGGTAGCTAGCAAGTGAAGTGGCACGAGAGGCAGTGCTTTTTACAGTTCACGGTTGTGTATGGTGGCTGAGAGGTGCAAAAATAGTTTTCATGCATTCCCAAGACGTGTATTTCTTGAAGCCTCTTGTCATACAAACACTGTGCTATTTCAATGTAATTTTTAAAATATATACATATATATTTTGTTTGTTTAAACTGATTTTGTGGCAATGTCCTCGGGTGCCTAATTTCATTTTTTTCTCTGAATTCCGCAATTCCGTCTGTGTTCTCCACAACGTGGATTTCATAGGGCCCTACACAATATTGCAAATATGAAGCTATCTTGTGAAGTTATGATGCCATCCTACTTGCATTCAAAACAGTCAATCATTGAAATGATCAGAAATATGCCAATGAGAACTCTTCTGTGATTCGATAATCTTGAGCATGTCCTACCCATATTCAATTATTTAAACACTTGCAAGATGGAAAATCTGTCTTTTTGTCTCGCTCAAAGAAATGGAAGACACTCTGAAAATGAAAACATCTTAAGAAAGCTGTCTCTTGGAAAAGCTACACAAACATTTGAATGTGTATGCAATCAGACTAAAATCGCTGCCAAGACAATACCTCTCAACATTTCAACTTCACGGAAAACAAACACAGCTTCTGGAAAACGACTTCTTGAAGAAAAGATCTTAATTCAAAACGATGAATAAAAATACTTTGTTACTTTGTTAAAATACATGAAGTAAAACAAATCTGAAGTTACTTAATACCAAAGTGCTTTTTAAATCTTTAAGAATTGACACTGTATCACTGAGATCAAACAGCATTGAAGCACACAGGAAGAGGAAACCATTTGTTGTGTGTTTTGTTGCATCATGGGACATGGAGTTTTGAAGAAAAAGCCACCTTGTTTTTTCTTCAAAATCCTTTAACTGTGAGAGGACTACAAACTGAAGATCAAGTTTCTCAACTGAAACGCTTTTAACCACGAGGAGAATTCTATATACAGCAATTCTTCATTGCAAGACTGTTTCAACTTCTCACTTTTAAGGACTGGTAATTAAACAACTTACGAATTTCCATGGTGCATAACTCAGTTGTATGATTAATTCTGTTTAACTTGAGTATGAATTAATGATATTACCCTATGTTGAATTATTACATAAAACATATATATTAATGCACAATTAAATGTTGGATATATAAGAATCTTAAATTACAACTGAACATATGGTTATTTTTTCTAAAATAATTTGTGTAATACTTTATTATACATTGGAAACTAATTAATACAATCTAAAACGTTACTTTCTATTTTTGTAACTTGAAAAATAAAATAAAGGTATTACCTTCAACAGGATTTATTTGTTTTGATTTTAACTGTTGAATAGCACTGATATATGATAACATTGAATTGAATCAAAGTTGAATATTGTCAAGAGACTAAATCATATGCCGAATTAATCAATCATATGTATAGCCAGAATTCTGATTACTGTAAAACATATTTATATGTTCATTGTAACTTTTGATTGCAGTTAGATATGAATGTAGTTTTGCTGTAAGATAGAAGAATATTGTGATAACACCCTAGATCAATATTGTTTATACATAACTAAAGGTGTGTCTTGAGATAGTATCCAAAAGCATGCTTACTTGTCTCGAGAATAAAGTTTAATGTTAGAATTACTTTATCATAAATTATTTTTTTCCTCAGGCCTCATATTTGGGGGCTCATTGAAGTTACACCACACTTTCCGTATCAGGTGTGCTCATGTAAAATGGTTAGCCTCCAAACTGAATTCCTTGGAATATGCCAGGAATGCATTTATATGTTTCATCCAAACAGTTTTGTATTCACCTGAACTGTAGGGACGTCAGTGAAGGCCTTGATAAAGTCATCTTCATCAATTACCCCAGCTCCCTCCTTTGACAGACCTGCAAGAAAAACACATTGTTAAAACGAGGTAGCTTTCTGAGCTTATACAGTACAAACAGACTTGTTAACACGACTAAGATTCTGCCATCACCAATTTCAAACATCTTGGATATCAAGCAACTTTTCTGAACAGAAAGCAAATACGTGCATTTCCGAAGAGATTCCCAAATAGCGTCTTTTGATTCTGTGCATCCAAAGACTAATAATTAAATGCTTTAAGAATTGCTGTTTGGTATTCGGTCCTAAACCAGCAGTCCCAAACTGTTGTGGCAAATTATATTTTAAATAAAACAAGGGGTGAACCATTCAAAAGAGAGGAAATTGTAAAGGGGTACTTGAGGTGAAACCTCCAAACAGAAGGGGTGGAATTTAATAAAAGCACTGTTTTAATTGATCCAGAGCATTCCTGACTAGTTTTGAGGCTATTTATTAAAAAAAACGCTCTAGCCAGCGTTGGAATACAGAAAGATCAGGAAGTATCCAAAGGGTTGCTAACAGGAGTGCAAGTTTAATGTATAAATATCTGTTCCCATGGTGTTGCTATTGTAAAAAAGGGTAGTTGCATAAATACATAATTAAAAGTTAACTTTTAATGGAAGGATAGGCGGTTTATTTTATTAAACTCTGCATAGAAGCAATGATGTGCAAAACTTTTTTAGAAACCTAGTTTGATTCTCTTAACACTAGAACCGCCACGGTTACACTCATACCTCAAACTGCTGCCAGAAGTCATTATGACAATTACATTTTAAACATCAATATTAAAATGAAAGACAAACTATCGGATACAACTCAAAAGTTTTATTCGGGCCCCCCAAGTGGCACATCTCGTAGAGTGCAGGATGCGCCCTATAGCCTGGAGATCGCCGGTTCGGGTCCAGGCTATTCCACTGCCGGCCGTGGAAGGGAGTTCCAGCTGGTGGCGGTGCACAATTGGCTGAGCACTGCCTCGGGTGGGTTAAGGTCAGTTAGGGTGTTCTCAGCTCACAGCGCACCAGCGACCCCTGTAGACTAGCCAGGCGCCTGATGGCTTGCCTGCTGCTTTCCAGTTTTCTGATCAAAATGTTTTTGCCGAAGCACTGTGGCTAGCTTCAAGATGAAATCTCTCCTACCGATATTTTCCACAATGCATTCCATGTACAAAGCAAAGGAATTGGTGGCTGCCAGGTCCAATAGAGATAACAACATGCTGTAAAGTAAGAATGCTTTCAAAAATAGACATGTTAATAGATTATATTTATCAATTAACTAAATGCAAAGTGAGTGAACAGAAGAAAAATCTAAATCAAATCCATATTTGGTGTGACCACCCTTTGCCTTCAAAACAGCATCAGTTCTTCTAGGTACACTTGCACAAAGTCAGGGATTTTGTAGGCATATAGTCAGGTGTATGATTAAACAATTATACCAAACAGGTGCTAATGATCATCAATTCAATATGTAGGTTGAAACACAATCATTAACTGAAACAGAAACAGCTGTGTAGGAGGAATAAAACTGGGTGAGGAACAGCCAAACTCAGCTAACAAGGTGAGGTTGCTGAAGACAGTTTACTGTCAAAGTCATACACCATGGCAAGACTGAGCACAGCAACAAGACACAAGGTAGTTATACTGCATCAGCAAGGTCTCTCCCAGGCAGAAATTTCAAGGCAGACAGAGGTTTCCAGATGTGCTGTCCAAGCTCTTTTGAAGAAGCACAAAGAAACGGGCAACGTTGAGGACCGTAGACGCAGTGGTCGGCCAAGGAAACTTACTGCAGCAGATGAAAGACACATCATGCTTACTTCCCTTCGCAATCGGAAGAAGTCCAGCAGTGCCATCAGCTTAGAATTGGCAGAAAACAGTGGGACCCTGGTACACCCATCTACTAGCCGTAGAAGTCTGGTCAGAAGTGGCCTTCATGGAAGACTTGCGGCCAAAAAGCCATACCTCCGACGTGGAAACAAGGCCAAGCGACTCAACTATGCACGAAAACACAGGAACTGGGGTGCAGAAAAATGGCAGCAGGTGCTCTGGACTGATGAGTCAAAATTTGAAATATTTGGCTGTAGCAGAAGGCAGTTTGTTCGCCGAAGGGCTGGAGAGCGGTACACGAATGAGTGTCTGCAGGCAACAGTGAAGCATGGTGGAGGTTCCTTGCAAGTTTGGGGCTGCATTTCTGCAAATGGAGTTGGGGATTTGGTCAGAATTAATGGTCTCCTCAATGCTGAGAAGTACAAGCAGATACTTATCCATCATGCAATACCATCAGGGAGGCATCTGATTGGCCAGAAATTTATTCTGCAGCATGACAACGACCCCAAACATACAGCGAAAGTCATTAAGAACTATCTTCAGCGTAAAGAAGAACAAGGAGTCCTGGAAGTGATGGTATGGCCCCCACAGAGCCCTGATCTCAACATCATTGAGTCTGTCTGGGATTACATGAAGACAGAGAAGCAACTGAGGCTGCCTAAATCCACAGAAGAACTGTGGTTAGTTCTCCAAGATGTTTGGGCCAACCGACCTGCCGAGTTCCTTCAAAAACTGTGTGCAAGTGTACCTAGAAGAATTGATGCTGTTTTGAAGGCAAAGGGTGGTCACACCAAATATTGATTTGATGTAGATTTTTCTTCTGTTCACTCACTTTGCATTTTGTTAATTGATAAATATAAACTATTAACATGTCTATTTTTGAAAGCATTCTTACTTTACAGCATTTTTCACACCTGCCTAAAACTTTTGCACAGTAGTGTAATGTAATGTATATATATATATATATATATATATATATATATATATATATATATATATATATATATATATATATATATATATATACACAGTACTGTGCAAAAGTTTTAGGCAGGTGTGAAAAATGCTGTAAAGTAAGAATGCTTTCAAAAATAGACATGTTAATAGATTATATTTATCAATTAACTAAATGCAAAGTGAGTGAACAGAAGAAAATATAAATCAAATCCATATTTGGTGTGACCACCCTTTGCCTTCAAAACAGCATCAAGCATCAATTCTTCTAGGTACACTTGCACACAGTTTTTGAAGGAACTCGGCAGGTAGGTTGGCCCAAACATCTTGGAGAACTAACCACAGTTCTTCTGTGGATTTAGGCAGCCTCAGTTGCTTCTCTGTCTTCATGTAATCCCAGACAGACTCGATGATGTTGAGATCAGGGCTCTGTGGGGCCATACCATCACTTCCAGGACTCCTTGTTCTTCTTTACGCTGAAGATAGTTCTTAATGACTTTCGCTGTGTGTTTGGGGTCGCTGTCATGCTGCAGAATAAATTTCTGGCCAATCAGATGCCTCCCTGATGGTATTGCATGATGGATAAGTATCTGCCTGTACTTCTCAGCATTGAGGAGACCATTAATTCTGACCAAATCCCCAACTCCATTTGCAGAAATGCAGCCCCAAACTTGCAAGGAACCTCCACCATGCTTCACTGTTGCCTGCAGACACTCATTCGTACGCCTCCAGCCCTTCGCGAACAAACTGCCTTCTGCTACAGCCAGATATTTCAAATTTTGACTCATCAGTCCAGAGCACCTGCTGCCATTTTTCTGCACCCCAGTTCCTGTGTTTTCGCATAGTTGAGTCGCTTGGCCTTGTTTCCACGCCGGAGGTATGGCTTTTGGCGCAAGTCTTCCATGAAGGCCACTTCTGACCAGACTTCTCCGACAGTAGATGGGTGTACCAGGGTCCCACTGTTTTCTGCCAATTCTGAGCTGATGGCACTGCTGGACATCTTCCGATTGCAAGGGAAGTAAGCATGATGTGTCTTTCATCTGCTGCAGTAAGTTTCCTTGGCCGACCACTGCGCTTCACGGTCCTCAACGCTGCCCGCTTTGTGCTTCTTCAAAAGAGCTTGGACAGCACATCTGGAAACCCCTGTCTGCCTTGAAATTTCTGCCTGGGAGAGACCTTGCTGATGCAGTATAACTACCTTTGTGTCTTGTTGCTGTGCTCAGTCTTGCCATGGTGTATGACTTTTGACAGTAAACTGTCTTCAGCAACCTCACCTTGTTAGCTGAGTTTGGCTGTTCCTCACCCAGTTTTATTCCTCCTACACAGCTGTTTCTGTTTCAGTTAATGATTGTGTTTCAACCTACATATTGAATTGATGATCATTAGCACCTGTTTGGTATAATTGTTTAATCATACACCTGACTATATGCCTACAAAATCCCTGACTTTGTGCAAGTGTACCTAGAAGAACTGATGCTGTTTTGAAGGCAAAGGGTTGTCACACCAAATATGGATTTGATTTAGATTTTTCTTCTGTTCACTCACTTTGCATTTAGTTAATTGATAAATATAATATATTAACATGTCTATTTTTGAAAGCATTCTTACTTTACAGCATTTTTTCACACCTGCCTAAAACTTTTGCACAGTACTGTATATATATATATATATATTGAATACAACCTACAATATTCTATACATATATATATAGATTATTGTATGTTATACTCAAAATAAAAACGTGCATTGTAAAAGATGGTTTTGGCGGTTCTAGGTGGGTGGAATTATAAGTTCCTTATTTTCGTGATCCTGCCTTTCAAATGCCGTCAGGGTATTTAACACGTATTTAGGAAAAGTCATAAACGGACAACCACATAACTTTCAGACGCGCAGAGTAATTTAAATTTGAAAACCTCAAACCGTCAAAATGACTGCCGTGGTGGTTCTAGTGTTAATGGCAGATTTGCCACACAAGTAAAAGAAAACAAATGCTTCCAGGTAACGTTAGCAATTTTGTTTTGTTATATTAATACATTTGGTGTCTCGAATAAACATAATGTTTAAAGAAGAAAAAAATATAAGTATTGCATGTTGAAAAGCATGTTGAATTATTCTAATTGTGTCTTTGCAGAAGCCTTCCACTACTTGAGCGGTCCACTGGCACTGCAGTGACCCGTGATGAGCTTTGCCAGTTACTGCTTGTCTGGCTTCATTGTCTAGTTCCATGCCAATGCTCCTCCCCCCTCCCACATGCAAAAGCAATTACAATTAGCTTTAGGAAATAGCTGCTTTAAATATTAATTGGGGACAAAGTGCTGTACTGTACACATTATGTATTTTGTGGATTAACTGTTACAAATACACTGTGCAGTACTGAAGAAAAAAGGATGTTTCATAGATACAGCATTGTGTTTCCGTATGAACCAAGATATTCATACAGCAGGCTTCATGCTGTTTTGGTTTACCAAGCTACAGGACCCTGAATTAGGAGTCCCTAGAACTACTATAGGTTTCTTTTCCAGCCAGGCCCTCGCTACTAGAAATGTATTGTGATTTTCAATTTTAGGTAGATCAGGGCTGTTTATCTATTATTTAGTTTGTTAAGAACAGGGTAGATGGATTTGTTGGTATTTGCACTGCACTTACTGTGCTGGATTTTCACAAGCATCTTTTTAAAGCCAGGCAAGCACAGACTTGTTTTGTCTTGTGGGTGTTCAAGTTTGTGATGCCTCATTCTGTTATGCAGTCAGTCGGAAACGATGCAAGTTATCTAGCTGAGCAGCCTTTTCACATCTGAATCAAAACTCATTGCTTAAACTAAAGGACATATTATAATGTGTATTATGAGCGCAGAATTTAAAACAGTCTTTTCATTTTCATTTAAAAGTAGGAGGTTGGAAATCCTTAGAAGGCAGGGCGGTATGGGGGTCCTCCCCCAGCGTGGATGAAGGGGGCAACGCCCCACACAGAAAATTAATTTTAGGGTTTTGCAGGGGGTCTAAACCCAGCATATCCCAGGCCTAAATATGTGTCTTAATAGGGCCACAAAATTAAAAATAAGTTTAGAATTTTTTTTTAAAATGATTTTAGGTGTCCAGATTTAAAGAGCAAGTAAAAGTTACTTATATGTGTATGAAAAGTAAAATACAAAATAATATTTATATTAGAATTTTAAAACCACCAAACTTGTCTTAGCACACAGTAAATTTCAAAGTAAGTAAAGTCCACATATTTAAGCAAACTGTTCTGTTTTGCAATAATTACACAGACATGTGGGGAAAGAAAGACACACAATGTCACATTATAGGCTGGATACCATAATACCAAGTGAGACTGAAGAGAAATGTGAAGAAATTTCTAAATTAGACATAAGATAGAAGCAGTATTAATTGGTAGTAAATTTGAATACAGAAAAGGTAGCCATAAGCTATGTTTTTTTCCTATAAGTTTCAATAAAAAAACATTCATGGAACCACCAATCCTTACATTTATTTTTAGTCTTCCAATATTCTGAGTATACATACTTTCCCATTGCGCCGTATCTCATTAACTGCCGAGTCTGAGAATGTGCAAGTGCATTAATTAATAAATAAAAATAAATAAAAATAAATAAATAAATAAATCTGTGCTTGCAAGAACTGTGATTTCGAATACTTTATTTTACAGTATTCAGAAATTCGTTTGATGCAATTTCTGTAAATAATGCGATTTCTACAGTAAGTTGCATTTTTCTTTCGTTTTTAATATTTTTCCAATTCTGTTAACTGTTGCTTGATTAAAATAAATACAAATAACAATAAATAATGTATTGGCATTTACTTGGTACAGTACATAAATGTCAAGTAATTGGTATATGAAATTGAAAAACATGGAAATTACTCATCAAATGAAAAACAGTAATGTTGAAACAGAAAATCACTTTGGTCTACAAATTACATTTATATACACAAATGGTTCTGGATATTTCATATTCATTTTATTAATGCAAATTAGCACAAACTAACAAACGTTCCCACTTTGGAGATTATCATGAGCTATAAGAAATCTGGATAAGCTTCCCTCTTTGGCTGGTGCCGCAGTCTGCCACAAAGCACCAATAGTAATACACAGCTTTCTAGCTTGAATTTCTATTCAATTATAGTAAGACCACTAGATATCACACTAATGTTTATGTAGGACCTAGGGAAAGGGTAAAAGCTATTAACGTAGACTGGATGCAGTCTATTTAAGACTTACAATATGTAATACTGTTGTAGCTCAATATTGACAGAACGTGCGGCACTCGGATCGATGAGCTAACTATACAGCTTGTGAGTGCATAGGAGTAAAAAGTTTCAAAGTTTCAAAAGTGAAAGCAAACCAATATGCATTAATGGGTTAAGATACTTCGTGTTCGATATAAATTGTGTTGGAAAATATAAAAATATGCACAATTAAATCAGTAAAGAATCAGCCTTTTTAACAAAATGACGATTGATACAGCTAAAAGGAGTAATTTAAGCTGCTGACAACGGGATTCAACTAAAATCACAGAAAATGATTGGTATGCACTGAAATACTAAAACAAAACAGCGTTTCGTTTATAAGGATTGATTTGATAACCACTTCATCATCAACATCGCTTGTAAGCTCAAAACTGATTGGTCCATCCCGATTCACGGTGTCCATGGAAACATAAGCCCGGAAACGAAATGCCCTCAGAGAAGGAATGTTTTACTCGACTTACATACGTAACGAATTGTGGAAATTGCTGCTATTTTACTGGAAGAAAATAAACATTTTGAATGCTATTCACTGGAACATACGAGCACTGTAAAAACTTTTTTTTTTTTTAAATAACTATTTTAGATGGCTCATCTGGAAAAGCAGAAGGCAATTTAGCCGGCCGCCGGCTGGAAATGAGAAGGCTGCAGACACTCACAGGGTTAGTAGCATCAATACAATTCACAGTGGATCTGATTCTGCAAATATGCTAGACCATTTAAATGCATGGATTTGTAATATAGAAAGTAAGGAAGTTAAAATTTGGAAGACATGACTTTGCAATGCACAGATTTAGTTTAAATTGGATTACATTTATAACATTTAAAAAATGCTTCACATTAATTATTTATATATTCACGTTACCTGCTTTTTCAGTGGCAAATGCACTAATCCAATATTGTATAATAACATTCTTTACAAATTATTAATATGTAAAATGTTGTTAATATGACCTTTTGATCCCGAAGAAATACTACAAAAAATATTTCATAATGGGTACAATTATAATTTTGTAACAGACAAATAAATGCCCTTTAAAATGTGCTATAATACGTTACGTTTCTGTATATTCTAAACAGAACCCATGCATTTAAAAATGATGCAGTACAGAGTCTCGGTGCCACACCCTCTTGACAGTCTTGGCTGAGTGGCAGATGTGTTTTTAGGGGTAGGCTCTAGCCTAGCATAATAAATTTAAAAAAAAAAAAAAAAAAAAAAAAAAAATCATCTTTCAATTTAAAATCACAATCTAGCTTGGAATGAATTTTTCCAATGAAAAGTTTTAATATTTTAGTGACAAACCTTTTATTGTTTTAAATTCTAAAAGCTAAAGTCAGTAGAGTGCAAAACTTAAATCCAAGATGGACACCAGGCAGCAACTGCAGTCAAATTTGGTGCGTAAAAAAGCATTTTTAAATGTTTAATTTATTTTTATTTTTTTTAATTTTTAAATTTCAGACATGTCTAAGTTAAAGTAAAAACTATTGATAACCTATTTGGGGTTTTGCTTGTTGAAATCTAAAAAAAAAAAAAGTTAGCCTACCCTACTGAAAGAAAGGATTCAGATTCCTGGGAATCTGATCCAGATAGTGAGAGAGATCCGGATCCTGACAGAACAGCACACAATTTCTGTTGCAGCTGCTGTAACTGCACAGTAATGCCGACCAGTGAGGAATTGAGACTTCAGTGAGGGTTTGTTGTTTTGAAATTCCTCGCATCAGCACAGAATTCCTGAAAAATTGTCAGGCCAAGGTCCACCCTGCATCACGCAAAATGCCAAATTGTATGCCTGGATAGAGAGGTCCTAGATACTGCACTGCTGCTTTTTACAGACATCCGAGTTGACTCTGTAAGACCCATCACCAGCAGGTTTCATAATTCTTGTACACATTACATTATTATTACTATTATAACAATAATAACCAACTTCATAGGAATTAAAAAAAAATACATAATAGCTTTAATGTTTTAAATTAAAACGACAAGTTGTTAACATATTACTATTATTATTTTATTTATTATTATTATTCTGATTTAAACTTTTATCATTTTTTCCCTGTGGGTATAGTTTCTTTCTCACGAAACGACACCGCTAAAGCCACATTGTCTTTATTGAATCTTTATTGTCATTATGTTCAAAGATCTGATAAAGAAAATCTGTTCTGTACACAAACATCTTTTCACGATCGGGCTAAAAATGAGCCGGGATCAAATCCTGTTTTTTGACCCCATTTAGTACAACTGGCCCCAGGTCACTGATGTCAAGTGCATTTACTTTACTACTATGTACTATGGTCATTTGGAAACTGGACAACTAATGTAAAAGCTACATGTAAATCGTTTAGAAATTACTTAGTTACAATGATATTGTACTAAATCACCATTAGCAAGTCCAAAGCTCTGAATTTCATGTTAAAAAGTGACATTTTCCAAACAATCTGCTTTGGCGAGGTGTATTTTGCATTTATACTGTTCTCTTTCCGTGGATGAAGAAGACATTTGGTCCCTAGTGTAGCTATCCTTCATGAGCTCTAAACTCGGTGGCAACCTTGAACTCTTCACTAAGACTTCATGTCCACAAACTAAATATCCTTGGAGGGGGAAAAAACCTGACAAAGCATTTATAGATTGTTATTTTCTCATAAGGAACACAGAACTGCTGGACCAACAAAAAAAGAGAAGCTGCAGTTGACCATCCATTCACGTTAAAGGTTGAGTTAAACTGAAAATACATTTGCTTCTATATACAGGGGTTCACATAACTGGTACGCATGTGCACCAATAAAAAAAAAAAAAAAAAGCGGACTTCCATATTGTTTATAAGACGCAAATGTGTGCTGTCAGTATATTTTTTAACAGGAAAGCATTTTTCAGGGAGCGAGGGTGCTCACGTTTACAAGGTCAAGCATATTAGCTGTCTGTGACCTATACTGCCTAACCTCCCGATTTTCTACCAAGTCTCAATGTCCCTGGGATCTGTCAATGATCTCCGGGTAACTGAGCTTATTATCGCACACCATAATTAAATACCAGTCCCCATATTTCACTAAGGACAGAGGGTTCCAGTTCACTAAAAAAGTCCATCCCTGCTAGTGCTATCATTGACTGCTTCAAGGTTTTTTAATGGACACATGAAACAACCAATGATAGCAGGGATCTCTATTTAGCTGTCCATTCAGAGAAGAGGGCTGTAGTTACGATGAGTGGCGTTATGGAAGCTTGCTGATGCTTCACTTCTCAAACCGAGCGCAGATGACAGGTGGTGTCGATGTTTGAGAGCCATTACATTTAAACGTGTTTAAAAAAAAAACACATTTACTTAAGCACTTTACTTAAAATAATATTGTTTCCCTGAGTTATATCCTTCTAGAAATACTGTTGTGTCATCAAGCTAACATGTTCAACAACACTAATAAAGTGAAGAAATGTTTTTACTTTTGAATCTCCAGTGATGCTGAATGTGTGATGATTTGTTAAAAATTGTAATAACCAGCAATCCGGACTCCTGCTTAAACATTCATAAACTATTGTTGTTATCTCTGACACAGCCATTATGCAGTGTTATTTATGAGCATGTGTTTTCAGATGTCAACATTTTAAAAAACAAATATCAATCCCGCCTATCAGCCTCACGGCTTTCTGCCCTGATGCACATTCATATGTGTAAGATGACCACTGAAACCTTTGATCCTGAACCCAGCAACCTTGACAGGGGTGCCAATCATTTTGAAAAATGGTGCTAAACCGTTTTGAAAGTTTAGCACCAGAGAGCCTGCTGGTGCTAAATGATTAAATACTGCCCAAATCAAGTCCCCCTTACAACTTCTCACACCACACAAACCTTCGATGAGTATGGGTGGGCCATTTGAGTTGTCCATACTCAATGAGAAACTATCATCAACTATGGTGCAAACGAATACAAAAAAATATAACAATAAATGAAGCATGTCTACTGACGTCACAATTTAATGTGCCATATGAGGTACCCTGGCTAGAATCTAGCTCCAAATTTGCACTCCTGATCCTTGACATCTCAATTGTTTGAACTGTCGTAGGAGGAGGTGGAGCTAGACAGCGACTTGGATGATGACACCTAATTTTGGGGAGTACCAAACCATTTGTACTGGTACTTACGAGAGAACCAAATGATAAAAGTTATGTGAATCACATAAACCAGAGTGCACAGGTTCTACAAAGAGTAAGAGGTTTGTTTTGTTTTTTGTTTTGCCAGCGAGCACAGCTCAGTTCTGACATGACACTCTCCAGTGTTCAGACCAACTCTAATAAAAGTTTCCCACAGTAAAAGCATAGCAAAGTGTAATAAAGCAAAGCAAAAGCATGGTAAAGCACCTAGGTAAACTTTGTAAATAATAGCTATGTATGGTAAAGCATATTAAAAAAAACATGGTAAACTATTATTATTTATTTGGCAGACACCTTTATCCAAGGTGACTTTACAGGTATTATTTAAATACAGTATATTTTATAGTAAGTGCAAATAATACTACTAAACACGTAAGGATTATAAGTTGTATCTACAATGACACAGTGAAATAGTGCATTAGCATAGGTAATCTTTTACAAGTGAAGGCTAAGCAGAAATGCTCGTCCCTTGTTAGCACACCATGTTCCCCTACTGGGGGAAACTAATATAAAAGCACAGAATCTAGTCTTTTTTAAAAATGTTCCCAGTGTTTTAGATCCTACTACTTCACCTAATAGGCTATTCCATTCTATTCTCCTGTGTAAAAAAGTGCTTCTTACCTTCTGTTCTAAACTTACTTTTACTCAGCTTCCACTTAGGCCCTCTTGTTCTTCTCTCTGTGCTAAATTTGAAGTAGTGCCTTGGGTTAACTGTATCTACATTATTTAAATGAATGTTGTTAATGTATTCCAGTGATGCTGTAGTGCAACAACTGAATCATTTTCACTGGAGTTGCAGACATAGTTTTAGGCTTTCGAGGAGGCTTGTTAATAAAGGTGTGAAAAGCCTTGAACTTGGACTAGGCACTGGAATGGAATGTAAAGGTAATCTTGCTGTTGATGTTAACACCGTCCAAGATTTTTATATTCTGGTCAAATAGTAACGATGCCACAAGAATTAAATGCATTCAACAAAATAGGTCTACTCTCTAATCTGATACAAACTTATTTATGATGAATGGTTAAATGATAAAAATGTTCGTCCCACTCAGTGAAGCTTCTTCATTATCTAGTCTCAAGTCCCCATTACAACAAAGAAACTAAATGAGGTTGTGAAGACTGTTGCAGACAGCGCTGTTTTTATAAACCAATACCAATGTTTTAAAACACTGTTTGTTTAATTCACACCACATGGTAATACCAGAATATCAATGCCATTGGCTGTTATCTCTACTAACAAATTTGGTTTTCCTGCAGTAAATATCAAGTCTCAGATTGTATTTGTCCTTGAAAACATTCAACTTGAAACCTCATGCCTGTTTTACTTGTCTAACCTGCAACTTGAAAATGTAAAGTATAACTTGTAGAAGCTGCAAACAGGTTTCAAGGCACAGAGAAAGCTGATGTCCCTTCAGTTAGAGCTACCTTTAGGTGAATGTATAATTGGAGTTGTAATAAGGTCTGCTTCCTGATAGCGGTCCACAAAATAGAAAAAAAAAATACAAAAAGATATTTGAACATACAGTAGAAACAGTAAAAATATTTCTGGCTTTTCATATTTATTTAATCCATATTTACCAACAACCCATTGAATAAAAACAGGCTGCAATTGTTTTACACTCACAGAATTTAGATTTTGTTTGGTTTCTACATCTGCTATTGACAGACATTTCATTATGACAGAATAATTTTTACTGCAAGTCTGTTGGCACTAGCAGGATTTAGATTAGTCAGAGTCTGCTGTAAATGTTTGTTTTATTTTTTCACTTGGGCATTAGCCAATGTGACGTCATGAAATTGTAGCCTTGTGTCAAGGACAGGCTAAGATATTACCAGGTCCATCTGCAACATGGGTCGAGCGTTTCTCATACTTCCATACCGCAAGGCTGGGTTCACACCCAGGTCAGGCTTTCAAACAATGATGAGGTTACATTACCTCCTAACTTCCCGGTTGCTGTGCCTGGTTTCCTGGAGCTGCTGCTAGGATTGCCAGGCTTCTTGGGTGCAGGGACCTTGAACGCTGGCTGGGCTGACGAGGGCCTGTTCCCATCCACTGACTCGTCATCTTCAAAACTTTTATCTGGAGAAACAAAAGGGTGAAACACTTTTAAAACAATGGCTCAAATTAAAGAACATCTCTATAGTTGAGCCATAACAGAGAGAGGGGGAGGAGAGCAGGGGAAATCAATACTAATTACCAGCCCCTTTTGTAGAGGGCCTTTTAAAAGGACAAAAATAAATAAATATGCAAGCTGATACATTTTTTAAACAGACGATGACAGGAAACCATTACAAAACATTTAGTGTTTTATAGTGCATTTCGACAGACACCATAATGCACCCTTCGCCCCTATGACATGAAATGGCAATTCTACATACAACTACTATAACACAGTACTGTTTATTCCTTTCCCTAGTCACTTGCTTTTTATGCAATGAAAACTGATAGATATTTATGCATGAGAGAGAAATAATCAGAGCAGGAAAAATAACAGCAAGCTGCTGAATGCAGACATGCTTCCATCAGTGTGACAACCCACTTAACAATGCACTGCAGTTTAATGCAAATAAAAAAAAAAATTAAAAAATTAAAAACAGCAGCAAGTGCAGGATTTTTTTAGCATTCTGCCTGGTTCCCATCTACTATTTCTCCAGTTACACATCCTCCCACACCTTAGCAGCAAGCCCTCTCTTAGCCATTTCATTCCACCCAGTGCAGTGTCTCCCACAACTTACAGTCGCAAATCTTCTTGCAAATCAGTCGCCTCATCCCTCTAGAAGAAAAATCTCAATTCCCCCTCACAAGCAAGTAGCAACGCTTCCAACAGATCACATGGCCAGGTGTGGTCAATTCCCAATATTAAAATCAATCAGAGCACCCATCCAAAAATTCCACAATCTGAATCCACCATCAAGGCTAGTGCCGGCATCTTTTTTTTCCTCCTCCCTCTCCCTCTCCCTCTCCCTCTCCCTCTCCCTCCTTCTCTCCCTCCTTCTCTCCCCCCTGGGTGGCCAAACAGCCAATCAGGTACCAGATGACATCATCTCTTTGCAGCCAGTACCAGATGAGGTGCATATTCATCCTGAATATCAATTGAGCTTTATTTAATTTATTTATTTTAACTGTTCACCTAAGCTTATCATCAGGCAGAGGTTTCAGTAGCCAAAAACTACCAGGATACATCCCCACAAAAAATCCCTTCAAACTTATCTTCTTTGTTTGTCAGGCTAGATTTTCATATTAAAATAAATGTAACATAATATTTGCCTTAACTGATCTATACTTCTGCAGCCAAAAGGACAGGATATTGCTGTCTGCTGCAGTGTGATTGTGGGGAACAAACAGTGTGGAGGGGGAGTCCCTGACTGCCTGCTGGAAGCTACTCTTTTGTGAGTGCACACACACTTACATAAAGCCCACTACGGCCTTGCATCCTTAAATAGTTGGGCGAGGCTCTGCTGTGCAGGGAAGCAGCAGCCAGGATTCCCATCAGCACACATTCAACATTCACTGCCTCCCGGCACACACACGCGCACACACGCACACACACGCACCCACGCACCAAATAAATAGCTCAGGTAAAAATTCACTGCGACAAATAGGCTATGTAACCTATCAAAGGTTATAAAATAAAATAAAGTGGGGGGAGGGCTTCCTACCACATACTATTCCTGCTTGAGAAAGCCAAGTCATTATTCAAGCATACAGAATGAATAGGTGATTTTTACTGTTTTAAATCACACCTCTAGTCTGGTGTTTCTATACAATGCATTGATTGATTGTTTAAATTATTGGAAAATCTGCCTTTTAAAAAACAACCCAGATGTAAACTTGTATTTTCAATAGTACAGTACGTGTTTTCCGTACAACATAATCTTGGCTTAACCTGTATTTGCTTGTATAGAGATTATATTATAGAGTTTAGATTACATTAGCAGGGGTGTGCAATTCACAGCGGCAGATGGCCGGGACAACAAGTTTTAGCTTTATACTTTGCCCGTCAGACAAGTACTTTTTTTTCTTCTTTTGTCACAACGTTCTGTTAGAAAAACTCCCATAGATTTCTAGGGAGCCATGCACGGTCCTGAAAACACTGCCGAAGTCAGAAACATTCAAATGAAAAATAAATAAATAAATAAATAAATAAATAAATAAAATAAATAATGCGTAACTCTAAACCTCAAAGAAAAAGTAACTACAGAGTACACAACTACACATATATTTTTAATTCACCATCCCTCAGTCACACACAGTAACAAACACATTTAAATGACTGCAACAATACTATTAAAATTGCCTTTGTCTGCAGGAGCCCAGTAAAGTTTGACTGCCAGCTCTAGGAAGAATAGTAAATAGTAAATATTAAGAATAGTAATAGTATAAAATGTACAAATAATAGTATAAAATGTACAAATAATAAGCTTCTTAATCTCGGGTGGTTGGCAATAGATTTGTCAAGGTACAGATTGACTTCATTATTTTTAATACAACTTTGCACTGTGAGACCCCCTGAAACACCCAGAAAACAATGACTCCTCTTTATCCAATGGCCATATAGGAAACCAAACTGTATTGAACAAGCGTCATCGCCATTCCTCTGGGTAATGTAGTTTAGAAACCAATCCTTAACCCTTCCGCTTCGGTGAACATTCTACCTGTTTGAGGTCTGACTGACATAACGTGACTTTCAGCTTGTGTAAGAGGACAAATATCCACCGAAAGTATACCATATTGTTCCTTTCTAAACAGCTGAGAATCTGCAGATTATGAAGAGAATAACGTTTTCACTCTATGATGAAATGTAAAAAATAAGTTTTAAAATTTTAACAAAATTATTTCTTTAGAAATGTCTCCATAAGTGTAATTTAGTGATCTCCTACTGAAAAACTGTTATTAAGCCCTAAGGAATAAAATAGAATCTACTGTAGATCGAGTTCATGGTGGTCAATGGCAGTGACACCGATAGATTCCACTGGAAGACCTTCATTGCATCTATATACAGGTCAATCATTCTGCAAGAGCATCCTGACGGTTTCAAGCTATTAGAGGATCTAGCAGGCAGACTGTACAGTGTACTAAACCTGCAGGCATCTAGAGTAAAGAAATCATGTTATTGTACAAAGCGAATATGATTTTGTGACCTTGCTGTGTTGCAGAGGTGGTTAAAGACAGCTACAAAGAGACATTCACTAAAGCAATGTGATAGACCTCTAATCAAGTGAGTCACACATTAAAAAGACTCACTTGCATAAACAGAATGAAAAGTCAAATTGCATTTCAGTCTGTTTGTACATTGCAGAACTGGTCCAGCTCTTGATGTTTTAGTAATGGTGCATGCCTGCTTACTCAGTATTCTGCACTGCATCACAGCATAATATTGATATACAGGAACTGTTTTACACTGGTCAGTATTGTGAAGGTATTTTTTATTTTGGTAACACAGGTTCCATAGGTCCAGTTGGACTCTACTTTGCTTCCATTTTTAATCATAGTTCACCTCCTTTTTAACTGCCCTGGTGGACACTTTCTAGATGTTTTTGGCTTCTTAACAAAAAACTAATAAAAAAAAAAAAAGATCAGGGCCGAATGCTTTTGCTTTTTGGGGAATTCACACTTTTGTTCAAATTATCAAATTCAAAAGGGGTGCATCTTTCTACAAAAGTTTTACAAATTCCATTTTGCATAGAGATGCACCAAGTCCAATTAAAGGGCGTCTGCTAAGAAATAAATAATAATAATGCCAATAATATGAAAATCGACTTGTGTGATGCCACAGGGGACCTGCACATGCTGAATTAAAATGCAGTCTCATGCACTTTAAAGCAGTAACCTACCAGCAGCACAGCCAGATGGCATACTGGCGCTGTCCTGCTCCAGATGGTAAAGTGTCAATTTCTTAGAATGTCTGCCTGGTGTTCTCCAAGCACCGCTAATGATTTAAATGTAATATCCACCAAGGCCAGCCCTCTTATTAGGTTGCTACAAGTTAATTGTCATCTACAGTAATATTCCACTGGTTAGAAACTATAATGGTACATAGGTTAATACAGTGCATTACGGAATGATCCAGGGAGCTTTAGTGTAGAGCAGTGTTAAGGGCACATCCACAATACTTAAAATTGCAGATGGGAGTTGTTTTTTTTTCTTATTAAAATGCCACCTCCAAGTCAAAGGGTGAAGTGTGATTGAATGAGCTTTCTAATCATACAAAGGTTAAACAACAAAGGTAAGCCCAGACTTTTCTGTTTACGAAACACATATTTGTTTTCAACATATTAAGGGACATATGGGCCAGAGTCATAAAACTATTATCAGGATGGTGGGTGTACATATTTAATTATAACAATAAAGCCGCTCCATAAACAACGTTAATTATTTTTAAGGTATAATTCCCATGATGTTAATCAGCTGTTCAAGTTTGTTTGCTGCATAATGACAATGAATATTTAGACCCCCGTTTGTATCCCTCCTCTCCATTTCAAACCTCTAAATAATGTTACTAGCATTTGTTTGACAGCATATTTAGATTTCTCATTGATAGTTTTTTTTTAAAAATATCTATATACACAACAGATGCAGGTTGTTAGCATTCAGAGTAAAGTCCCTTACTCTAGCTGCGAGAAGCTGTGTGTAATAGAGGCAGGTTTGCAGAAACAGTGGTTTTGACAAACAAAAAGTTATACTTTTTTTTTTTTTTAAAGAAATATTAATTTCTCCACCTGTGTTTTTCAGCATAAAACGGATTCCTAGCACCAGTTCCTAAAAGTATTTATTAAAGTAGAGGGAAAAAGGGCGGTCAGATACTGTACATTTAAACTATTTACAAAATGTTTTTGTATAATAAATCACAAAGAGACATTTAGTCACGGTCTATAATACAACTGTACTGTAAATGTTCTACTACAGCATTTAAAGCACAATATTCTGCCATCAGCCCACCATTTTCAGTTTATTGCTTCCTACATACAAAAGCTTGGTTTTATTAAACACACACATTATATCCACGTCTGACTGCCATATACTATGACATGTCATTTTAAAACAGTTATTGAGTTCTAAATACAGGTCGAAGACAAAAGTATTGGTGCACTACGCTTATTATACCATAATTCAAGGTAACAGATTAAGGACAAGCATTTAGTAAACTTTAACCATTTTTTAAATAAACAAAATTGACATTTTCAAGTAACTTAACAAATAATCTATCAAAATAATCTATCACAAACAAACTTATTTCATTTTAAGTACTAGCACCCCTGCTTTAGTAATTTTGGGGGCTTGTTTTGATTTTATTAGGGCTTTCAGGCATTTCTAATAATTCTTAACCAGTATGTCACATCTTGTTGGTGACATCTGGGCCCATTCTGTCTTGCATATTTCCTTTAGCTCAGACAGATCGGATACACAATGCTTGTCTACAGATTTTTTCATATTGGTCCAAAGCACTTCTATTGGATTGAAATCTGGGTCGTTTTATTCAAGAATTCCCGAGTTGCCTTATGCTTTGGGCTGTTGTCATGGTAGATAAACTGTCTGCCAATCAGTCTCACATGAATGTCTCCAATCCCTGAACTGCTAAAACACCCCCATATTATGATCAAACCACCTCTATGTCTAACTGTAGGTTTTCTTTATTGAAGGCTTTCCCCTTTTTTTCTTGGCAAATTGTAGACTTTTATGAATTTTCTTGTGGTTTGCAGCGAGGTCTACATACATACAGCTCTTCTGTGTTCAGGTGCCTTTGTACAATTCTTTCATGAACTATTCTTAAAACAGGAAATAATTGCCTCTTTTTCTGGCTATTGACTTTATAATGCAGCTTAATTGCTGTAACGGTTTTCAATCAAAGAATATATTTTAAAATTAGTTCTATTACATTTTTATAGACTTGATGTAAAGGTGCCCATACTTTTGCCATTCATAAATATTTGAAATTGCTTAAGTGCTTCTGTTTTTGCAGAAAAGCTAAAATTGTGTATTTGGGCTTTGTCATTACTTATTGGCTTATGTTCACTAAATGCACATTTTCTTGAATTACCTTATATTAAGTGTAGGGTGCCAATACTTTTGTCTGAGACTGTATATTCTGTTTTGCTCATGTACTGCATATTTCAGATTCAATTAATTCTCTACACAATCAAATTTGATACTTACCAAGTCATGCATACTGTACCTCTGTTGGTTAGCCTCCAAAGACACATGTTTTCCAGCTACAGTAGGAACAAAGTGCTCTTCTGAACAAATCTACTGTAGTACTGACCTGCCAACACCTTATTTTGCAGTCAAAAAGTATTAGGCGTACAGATGGCATAACACACAGGTAGCACTTTAAAATCACAGCGAGGAAGCATACAGAGAATGAAGACAAATAGTCCATGATGTGTTGCTATAGAAACCAGAGCTGTCATGTTTAAACGCCCATAACAAAACTGAGATCATGAAGAAAGTTTTCAGCAACAAGTCTTTTGATTGAATTTGGACTACAGTAAAAGTGCCAATGTAATGTAAGGCAAGAAGCAAGTGGTCATTGTAAACACACTACTTTCTTTAATTGAGTAATTTCACCACACTCTTGTGAAAGCTTCATATTACAAGCAAAGTCCCTCCAAAATAAAGCCTTCACTATTAGTTCTTAAGTTCAATGCCACCATCATCAGCTGAATTGACAGCAGTGAAGCGAGTGCTTTTTTGTGATTTAGACACTTCGGAACGAAGCCGAGACCAAGAACACATTTTACTGGCTCCATTCTCAGTTAGGCAAGAGAAATACAACATGCTCTGTTTAAGCAGGACTTATTAAATACTAATAAAAAAAACAGAATGACCTGTGAATTCAGACATATTTAAATAGTGAGAGTAGGTTCTCATGTGCCCAGAGCACAGCTTACGGCCACGCCATGGAGACTGGTGACCTGAGGCCGCCTATGTGGTTGACATAAGCCACCACTGTTGCGTTGTCTGCCTGGCCAAACACATGCCTCCCTCGAACCTTCTGCAACGAATGCTACAAGGCTAGTTAAACTGCCTGCAGTTCCAAACCATTATGTGAAGTGCCATTCTACACAGCACCCCAGCCCAGGCTGGACGCGTTATTTGTACCGGCCTCCCTTTTGGTGACACTGCCCAACGCTACGCCGAGGCGGAGATGGGCAGGCTGTTTGCACCAGGAGCAAGGCATGGGGAGCTGGAAAGAGGACAAACAACAAGACCCTTAAGACTGGTACTTAAGTGCGCCGTTATTTATGGGGATACGAAAATAGCCATCTTTGAGGACCACTGTGGTGGCCTGAATGACTGCAACAACATTTTGAACCTTCGGCTTAGAACAGGTTGACCTGCCTGAAGTTGAGGATTTGTCTGAGGCCACCATCCCGCTTGGGCATGGAGTAGAACCCGTGCTCCAACTGGAGGGGGTGTACCATATGAATAGCCCATTTTTTCAGCAGAGCTGCTACCTCCTGAGACACCACCACGGCATCCTGTGGGTCCGTGACTGATGCTGCAGTCACGCCCTGAAAATGGAGGGGGTCTGTGCTTGAACTGTAGTGAGTAGCCGGTCAGAACGGTAGTAAGCACCCAGATGTCCGTGGTGCATTGACGCCAATACTCCAGATGGCTCCCTGAGAAGGGGCCCTGGGCCTGTGGCAGCAAACCCCTAGGGCTGCTGCTTACCTTGTGGCTTGGTCTGAGGCTCTTGCCTCTGTGCTGGGCGGCAGTCCATCGCAGGCGCAGCTGGCTGAGCCAGTCCCTGAGGCTGCTGGCACAGGGACAAAAACCCAGGCATTATACAAATAGCAAGCAATGTACAGTAAGAATGTACAGTTCCTGCCTCAGCTGCTAAAGACAGCAACAGGACTGTCAACAAAGCCTGCTTGGTACCAGACTAGGATGTAAACACTGGTCGGTAGCAGACCGGAATCGGCTGGAACGGAGCAAACTTTGTCCCCATCAGGCACACATGCCTGTGGAAAACTGCTGCTCAGAGCTGCTCTATTCCCGGGTGTGTGGCTCTCCCTTGGCACAGATTCATGGGGTGAGGACACAACCACCTCTATAAGAGAGGGTGATATGGAAAAACGCTGTGCAGGTGAGGGAAGCAGAACGCTCTGTAGAGCTGCAGGAGAAAAGTTTCTCCAACGTACACGTCTGCTCAAGCAGCAACGTCGCTGCGTAACATGGCGGGTGCAGTGGTTAAAGTCCAGGGCTTGTAACCAGAACGTCACCGGTTCAAATCCCACCTCTACCACTGACTGACTCACTGTGTGACCCTGAGCAAATCACTTAACCTCCTTGTGCTCCATCCCGCAGGTGGGATGTTAAATCAACGTCCTATTGTAAGTGACTCTGCATATAATGCACAGTTCACATCCAACCTCTGTAAAGCGCTTTGTGACGGTGGTCCACTATGAAAGGCGCTACATGAAAATAAAGATTATTACTGTAAAAACTTCTGCCTAAGTAAAAAGAGATTAAAACAGGGCGAGCCAAGACTCGAACCAAGTCCGCTGGTACTGGACCAGGGATGGTACCACTGTTTAAACGGTGAGTTGGTGAACGGTGATGAACCGAGGTTGAACTGAGCAGAAAGTAATTTGAACAGAGATGAACCAATCATTTCGGTACTCGTGCGGTGCCTGAGCACTGGTACGGTTACGGTACAGTTCAGTACCCATGGTATGGTGCACAGGGCACGACGGTACGGCACACGTTTATTTAGCAGATGCCTTTATCCAAGGCGACTTACAGAGACTAGGGTGTGTGAACTATGCATCAGCTGCAGGGTCACTTACAATTACGTCTCACCCGAAAGACAGAGCACAAGGAGGTTAAGTGACTTGCTCAGGGTCACACAATGAGTCAGTGGTGGAGGTGGGATTTGAACCGGGGATCTCCTGGTTACAAGCCCTTTTCTTTAACCACTAGACCACACCTCGCTCACTGTTCAGGAACGGGGTAGGTCTGTGACCTACAGTTACCGGAGAGGAAATATATAGGGATGCCCACCTATACAGCTTCTGGCAAGCCAACACAGCCCTAAGACTAAGTCCGCTGTCAGAGCCCTGACAGCCTTCACAATGGCACTGCAATCAAAAACCAGGAGTGGTAACAAAGGACTGCGAACAGTCAGACCCGAAAAACACAGCTGAGCCCAGCAACTGCTAGTGAATCGAGATGGTAACCTCATTCAATGTACAGAGGACCGGCGGGAACAGGAGCAGGCCTGGACCTACAGTTACCACAGGAACGATCTTTAGGGATGCCCATCTACTCTCTTGTCTACCCAAACAGTCCGAAAACTGAGGAAAGCCTACTGTTAGAGACCTAACAGTCTTCACAATAATTCTGCAAGCAGAACTAATGTGGCAACGAGACACTGTGGGAGAAACTGCAAGCAGCTAAACCCGAAGCGCACGTCTCGGTCAAATGCAGGACAGCTGAGCCCAGCAGCTGCGTAAGTATTTCTGTGAAAAATACAGAATACACACAGAGAAACAAATTCTCACACAAAACAGTAACAACTCAGTTGCCGATATTTTAATATAATTTTCATAACAAAAAACAAAATGTAATTGTTAAACTTCAAAACGAATCTTCACACGGTGCACAAGGCCGCTGCGGGGCTAACGAAAACCATGGCTGAGTGCACAATAAGTGTAAGTAGTAACCTGATACTCATCTGTTCTTAGACTCTCCTGCTCAGGTTCGGTTGAAAGGAAAAATTATGACAATGTCTATGTCTGCAGTCCAGTTATGCCCTCAGGGGCGGGCACGACTGCGTCACAGGCTCTTTTATTCAGGTTATCAGGGTCTTCAGGATAAATACCCATGAGGAAATGGTTACATTTCATACTTGATAGGGAACTGAGTAACCATTTCGTGTTTTCTGGTGTTTATTGGATAGGCACCAATTACATATTTATTTTTTATATCGGTGGTGTTTTATCAATTTTTATCAGTTAAAACCAAAAATCAAAAGTCCTATTTATAAAGTATACTAATAAATATCTATGAAAAAACCCCACAGACTGACACACACTTCAAACCAATGCAAAATATCTAATTTGAATAACTAATTTATGTGCAATTTGTTTTTGAGCAATTATGTGGTTATCACGACCTCCACAAACAAACAGCAGGGTTAGAAACTAACAATGCTGTGATACTATTCCAAGGACTAGTACCTTTTGAAACTTATTTTAAGTGCCTAAGTTGGAATCAACAACAGTTGGGGTCCCTAAAAATAGGCTTAGATTTTATTTTGCTAAAAAATAAACACAGTTATAAATTTAGATTTACATTTTTTTTCTTAAAGCACCTTCGTAAACGCTCATACAGATCAATCAAATCACCTGTTTACACCTCGTTACTGAGCGACTAACTGTACTGTGTGCTGAGAAACTGACACTGACCGCACCAGACGAGATGACAGGGAAAAATTCTCTCAGCTGTATCACCTTGCCGACCATGAATCTCTGCCTGAATTTGACACCGATGACAAATAAAATGTTTATTTTATTGTACATTACAGGTGTTGCTACTCGGGATGAAATTGTTAGCTCGGTGGCTATTTATTTATTTATTTATTTATTTATTTATTTATTTATTTAATTAGCAGTGGTAGAAAACCGCTTCAGCAAGTACAGTAGAATCTGCCAGAACTGACTGACGCTGAATCTACTACAGATACTAATGAGAGCATAACAAATACAAAAGAAAAACAAGGGAAATGCATATCTTTTCAAGAAAGCTGGGAGACTTTATATAAATGGATTTTATATTTTTAAATGCTGCAATAACAGTTCTGCTTGTGAAGCATATCCACACTATAATTTGACAGAAAAGTGATTTATTTGCACTGTGCGGGACCTTATTTTCCCCCCATTGGTGCTTGAGCCCCAGAGCGCTCACAGAATCACCGCCTGTGCACCTATCATCAGTGATTAAAGCCTGGTTTTCAAACAAACTGATTATCGCTCACCAGTACTGTATTGGTATAAGAAGTGTGTTTTAAAAAAGTAACTTCAGCTTCCAACCACTTAAAATATGCTGACGATAATGTAAACACCAAGCTACAGACAGCGAGTCCCAAGCTTTAAACATGTTACTGTTTATAGAAAAGAACTCAACTTTATTATGAATATATTGTGTTATGTTTTATGCAACATACTACGATAATGTTCATTATGGTAATTGTTTGTTTATTAGTTTTAAAATGTTTAGTAAAAAGTAACCTATTGTTTGACCTCGTTAGTAAGCCGGCCCCCTTTGCAAATGACATCTTCAGTCAAGGTCGTAACCCAGTATAAATCTCCACATTTTTGTAAAATACACTTACTTCAAAAGATGCAACGTGTTTCAGTAAATTCAAATGATAAATTTTGCATCCCACGCAGAGAGAGAACACAAATGTAAGATGCCATTAAGTGGGGTTGGCATGGCAAGGGAGATGAAGGGAGGTTTCAGTTCCAAGTGAGTGTTTTCTAAACATTATTTGTGAATGCTTATTCAACATTGCTACACTTCGTTAGAAAATTGACTTCCCTGCATTTTTTTAATGCAAGACTAGACTAAACGTGGGAGTAGTATATGTGTACAGTTGTTTTAAGTAGTCGCCCAGAGGACTACTGAGTCACAGACATCAAATAGCCCTCATCAGATTTAATTCGCCTCTGGCGAGCGTGAGTTTCTAACCCTGCAAACAGTAAACATTTAAGTGTCATCAATTCAGCAAAGCAAGCGTTTCTGAAATTCCTGTTTGCAAAATGGATCCACAGTCCTGCATGTTGCAATAGCTCAGCAGTACACAAAAATGGAGCTACTCCGAGGAGAGAGCAGAAATAAAACTGTGTCAGTGCCAATTGAAGTGAAATGTCATTCTGTTCCTCCAGGAAAAGCATAATGTACTGGTGCATTGTTCATACAGGCTGCAGGGAACAAGTCACATTTTCACGGACTAGCCTATACACAGAACAGTGTTATTCACCATCTTTGCCTTGCACCTTCCCCAGTACCTCACATACACTTTCAGAACTAGCTACTCTATCAACACATTGAAAGACTCAATAACCCTTTCCATCCTAAAAATGGAACTTTTCCTCCTTCATAACATACATCACTGTAAGCACACGTGACTGTAACGACTACGTATGGTCAGAAGTACAAGTCCCTACATACAGTACTGTAGATCTCCAGGAACATGTGCAAAAGAATATCCTAAGCAAGTTTCATAACATTTTGATAAGTGGTTATCGACATATTTGTGAAAAATGTGTTTTTAACTAGCCTAGTATACTGTACCTCCATTCCTGGTGATATGTGCAATTACTGAAATATGGTGTTAATTTAATTTGATATACTCTTGAGTTTTGACCTTGATTCAGGAGCAGCTCTCTGGCTTGAGCTACCTGATTGCTTATCTAGAGTTACATATGTCAGTGGTGAAAAACAAAGCATCTGTAAAGCAAGCACAATTAAGTGAATATTGCAAATACAGTACCACTCAAGAGCTGATAAGCGAACTCCACTACGAAAATGTGTTTTGAAGCTACTTACTCCAATTGTTCTAGGCCTCAGAGACTGCTCAGCAGATCGCATGACACACTTTAGAGCATCAGAATCTCCCGGGACAGAAAAAAAGGCAAGCACGTCATTCTGAAATGCCTCGCTTAAACAGTGTCCAAATTGCTGGAAATGTTGTGTAATGATTTTTATATAGATGTATATATTATATATTTTTTGTTGTCACTTTGTTACATGGAATGTAATAAACAAGAACCAAAATGGTGAGTTTTTTCCCCTTTATTTTACAATGCAATTTCCATGTTTGTTTTATTTGAAGTGTTTAAAGTTTTTTTTTTTTGTTTGTTTTTGTTTGCTTGTTCAGCTACAAAAAGGCACAAGTAAACCTCATGTCATTATTTTATGAAAATATGCCTATGGCCACCGTTTACTGTGAAGAAACGGCAATGGCAAGGAATGAAAAAAAGTATTTAAAAAAAAACACACACACACAACACTACATAAAATGTGTGGTCAGCTTTATGTACTATTTATTTCAGGAATAAACAAAACAAGCTTTTAACTTGAACTGCTATTTGGCCCACCCCACCTGATGACACTGTCAGTCTGTTTCATGACATCCAAGAGTATCGGTAGTGTTAAAAGGTGCCAATTAAGGAAAATAATTACTTATTATGGGTAAAAGGGCCACTCAAATCACACATTATAACTGGGGTAAATGCTAAAAAACTGCATGCAGCAACACAGCATACCATATTTCGGTGTTTGTGTTTTGCATATCAGTTCACATTTGATTTAAAATACAGATGTGTACCAATCATAACGATTATAACTAAGGGTACTGTCTCTATACATTAGGAATTTACAAAGACACAGGTCACTGTCATGGTGAGCAGCATGTTTAACTTGCAGGGATTATATGACCCTGTAAACACAAAATCTTTATGCCATTAAACATGTCCAAGAGAATGAGAGAATACAGCTGTGTACAAGTATAAAGCCAATATCTCAACGACAAAAATGTACACAAGCTCAGTATGGCGGCCTTCATGGTGCTGTTAGATTTTGCCTTTAGAGTTTCCATAAATCTGAAAAGGTTTAAGAGATATTACCATAGGATGCTTATTTATGATAACCTTCCCTTCAAATCAAGTTTTTTAAACCCCAGCTGCTATACTGGTACTTATATATATATATTATATATATATATATATATATATATATGTGTGTGACTGCAGGGGTTTCAGGTAAGTACCATATGTGGAATAAATCAGCACAAACTGGGGATTCAGAAAATAAAAAAAATCCATTGCTTGATTTGATACCCAATAAATTTAGTAAAGAAACATAGGGCAGCAGTGTGGAGTAGTGATTAGGGCTCTGGACTCTTGACCAGAGGGGTCATGGGTTCAATCCCAGATGGGGGACACTGCTGCTGTACCCTTGAGCAAGGTACTTTACCTAGATTGCTCCAGTAAAAACCCAACTGTAAAAATGGGTAATTGTATGTAAAAAATAATGACAACTTGTAACAATTGTAAGTCGCTCTGGATAAGGGTGTCTGCTAAGAAATAAATAATAATAAACAAAAAACTAACGAATGGCAGGATGAAAATAAAATACACTTTTTAGAAAAAAAGAACATTTGTTGACAAATATTTTTTTCAGTGCTCTGAGTAGAAAAAAAAAATGTATTTTACAATCAAACTTCAAGGTCTTGGGTACATGTCTAAAATTAAAATTGGAACACCAGAACAAAAGTCACAGCCATTTATAACAAAACTATAGAAAACACAAGAAATACAAAATAATATATAAAAAGAAGAAAATGATCAAAAACAAGGGAAACGCTATCTTTTTTATTTTATTTTGTTTGGCAATGTTTTCTTTGCTATCCTCATGCTGCCTGCTCCATCCAGTGCTCTCTCACACAGCGTGAAGCAGTCAGTCAAATTCTCACCGA
This sequence comes from Acipenser oxyrinchus oxyrinchus, assembly GCA_030684275.1. Classification (NCBI taxonomy): domain Eukaryota; kingdom Metazoa; phylum Chordata; class Actinopteri; order Acipenseriformes; family Acipenseridae; genus Acipenser; species Acipenser oxyrinchus. Next base: position 29,170,010 of record CM060250.1, read on the forward strand.
CGTAGATGCCCATATTGGGTATAATTAGAAAGCCACAGTCCACCCCTTTCCAAGAGTGACAGGCATATGCGCCTATGATATACCGATCTCGTGTACTACGTCTTAGAAGGCCGAGCTCGGGGGCGACCGCAATAAAGCTAGACTAACCTCAGAGAGAAATCTGTGAAGTGTGTTTGATACTTTGACAGATAACTAGAGTCGTTATTTGTAACATTAATGTGAAGGCAGACAAATACTATATCACTCCAACGTAGAGCACAACACCGTACACATTAGCTTAATTTCCTCATCGTTTTCTTTGAGGACATGTATTTTTAACGTATATATGTGATGCATTCATTCAATAATCTACGCTGTTGCTAACCTGTCTGAATTATTTGAAGAGGTCTGAGTGCCTGTCCGCCAAATGCTTTGCTAAATTTGAGGTGTTGCCTCCTCTTGTTGTACCGTCTTAAAGCACTGTTTGCAGATGGGCTTGGATGGATCTTTTGCTTTGTCCTGCTCATTCGCTTCATAAACGAAATATTTCCACACAGCATTCCTGCTGTTCTCTTTTTCTAAGAGCGCGGGCCGCTGGGCTTGTGTGCCTTCCATCTTAACCTTTTACTTCTGAATCCTGGCTGTCTCGTTGTCGTTGTTTCCACCTAGAGCGTATGGTGTCCCTGCGCGGACATAAAGGGAAGCTTCTTTTTTTTAGTATGACTCCGTCTTTTACATGACGGACGCAAGCACGCAATTTTCAGTTTACAAGTACAGAGTCCTCCGATACTTTCTGTTTTTCGGTATTACCGAATGCATAATTAATGAAGCTCAGAACCGTTTTTGAAATCTGGTATCGCGATAGTATCAAAGTATCGGTATTTTTGACAACCCTATATATATATATATATATATATATATATATATATATATATATATATATATATATATATATATATATATATATATAGACACAGACAAACACACACACACACACACACAGTAGATGCTGTTATTAGCAACCATGATAAAGACAACTTTCGGTTATTAACAACATTTTCCCAGGAACCAATCCCATCCCGTAGACTTTAATGTTAATGGAATTCTGATATTATTAACTGCACAGCGTATATTGACAACTTTATTACTAGTTGCCAGTGCTACAGAGCACACTTGCATGATTCATGCGCATACTTCATGCAGCCTCTATAACACACCGACTTAGCAATTGCGTATTTATATATGTGTGTGTGTGTATATATATATATATACACACATACACACACACACACACACACACACACACACACACACACACATTTTAAAAAATAAAACTGCTGCGTACCATAAGGTGCAAAATCATAAGACAACCATAAACTGCAGCTTGACAACCCTTGGCAATATGTAACTATAAACAGATGATTTGATGCTCCCCCTGTAGGCCCACAGGCTCTTTATTTCAAGTTAGCTTTAGTTACTTACATACAGATATTTTAATAGTAAGCTGATAGCTACATGGAGCTGGTCGCAAGAAGAGTTTCATTTTATCTACACAGTTCAGCTTGAAAAAGAAAACAATGATGACCCCACCATCACTCCACAAAAACAAATTTAAAAGATGCACTGTGCAATTCCTACACAGAACTAATGAGCATTCCTATATTTGTCACTTACCAATCACCCTAATCTGGATAATGGATAATGATAGAAATGCATAATCCTCTTCTGAACAGGGCAGCTCAGTTTAAATCCAGGGGGTGAAACCGGGCCAGCTTTTCAGAACAAATTCTCACTGCCTCAGAGTTCAGCCCAATTAACTTTTTTTTTTTTTTTTTGAAACAGAAAAATGTGTTTAAAAAGGCTTTGCTTTGTTTTTTTTGCAGACACCCTTATCCAGGGCGACTTACAATTGTTACAAGATATCACATTATTTTTACATACAATTACCCATTTATACAGTTGGGTTTTTACTGGAGCAATCTAGGTAAAGTACCTTGCTCAAGGGTACAACAGCAGTGTCCCCGACCGGGGATTGAACCCACGACTCTCCGGTCAAGAGTCCAGAGCCCTAACCACTACTCCACACTTCTGCCCACTCTATAGCACAACACGAAACAGGTGAGTACTGCCGCTCACTGTGTGTACGTCACAATAAGGATATGAGTGCAAACACGGTTAATAGAGTTCAAATGTACTGGCCAAGCACAAATCTTTAGGTTGAACCTACCTAAAATGACAAAACTACAATTAACTTTATCTAGGAGCTTGTAAAACAGGGCTTTCACCATTATAAGGAATCTTAATTTTGTTTTATGGGAAAGAAAGAAAATGGGTTCTCTTTTCAGGCAGAGATGTGTTCAACAATTCTAATATACTAGTTTGCAACATGAAAGGAGCAAAATATCTGTTTTATTAAACAGCAAGTAATTTCTAATAATAAAAGCAACTGAGGCCTGGGGACTTGTCAGCTGTGAGATTTGAAATACCAGAATAAATTACAATCTGTTCTAACCTCTGTTAAAATGAAAACCAATGCCCTTTGGATTATCCAAAGCCTCTTCAAATCTTAGTTTAAATCTTTTCTGCAAAAATGACTGGTTACATGTACTGTACCGAGTAACATAGCACTGGCTGCCTTAAAGCCTACGCAGTGGTCAAAAATGAATTCCTCCAGTTCCTGACATTTTTTCTGGCATTATTGTTAAAAATCCAACATTCTTTTAGATTAAATTGTTGTAGCTCCTAAATGAATGATTTTGTGTATAATGTTAATGTAACCAATATTTGTACATTATACAGATTTTAAGTGTGCAGCACAATGCTAACAGCACATACAAAAGCCTCTACTGTACACCTGGAAGCAAGTACAGTAAGTATAGAGTATTAATAAGAGAATAACAGGATAACTGACTGTTCCACTATGGGAGTCTATTCAATCTTGCAGACTGGAGGGCTCTGTAAACCACTCGAGCTTCTCCTCTTGAGGTTTATAACGTCATTTATATCCCTAAAGACTATATAATCATACACTGACTGTTGGTGTATTAAATGAGCTATTGAAAGAGTACTATAAAAACTGAATCCAACACAGAAGCAGCCTAAAAAATGAACAGTAGAGGCAGACAGAATCAGTCGTGTAAGTTACAGTACACCAAACATTATGTAGTGGCACTGTCCTATAATTCTGTTCACAGAATAAAAGCAAAACGTGTTGACAGTCCAGTTAGTTTACAATCCCCAAGGGCAATTTTTAAATGTTCAAGCAAACAAAGTGTAGAGGATAGCCTCCCCCATATAGTCTGTCAAAATGTACTGTACATACTGTATACTGTAACAAACTGAAATATGCACACAGTATAAGAAAAGTAACTAACAGGGAATGCCTGTAGACCATAGTTTCAGAGCACTGGCACTGAACAGCTGAGTTAAAATCTTCATGTCGCCTGTATCTTTCTATCGCAGTTTCATATTTTCCACTTAGCTATCACTTAAGATGTTAATAAACACCTTCCTTACCGATATGTTGCTACATAGATGCTTTCATTTTATACATGCTGTATATTGTCAAAAAAATCACCTCATTGTAACTTCTCGTGAGACATCCAAAGTGGACACCACATTCGATATGCAATCTTAATAACGGAAGTCTCTGCACAAAAATTTAACATTAATAAAATGTTGAAACAAAAACATTTTATTTTATTTTGGGGTTGTGAATTAACACATTTAGTGGCAGCAAGTCTTACATGTTTTAAAAACCATATGGGGTTGGAAACAGCATCATGAAATGATACAACAGTAATTTCCTAGGTACCGTATTTCAATCATTTTCAAACTACCACTGTAATACAAACCACTGTAGTCCTGCCAATGGCATCTTTAATAAGACAGTAGCAGCATTCCTCACACATCCAATAAGGACAGCATCTAAATTAAACATCCTACATGTTTGTTAATTGCTTCTGGCATTAGATGGACAAAGCTGCTACACAGATCTCAAATCTAGCCTCCCATGTTGTAAGGAGTCTTCTTGTTGCTGTGCTAATGAAAAACACTGTACTACCACTACTCTCTCTCTCTCTCTCTCTCGCTTGCTCTACATGCTGGCAGCCATAGTTCCCAGAGCCAGACAAACTAGAAGAACCTAGTAAGTTCCTTTCTGTCAGCTCTATTGAGCCAGAGCTCAAATCTGCCACAAAATCCAATTTTAAACTTGGTGACAATGGTGAAAATAAAATAAAAAAAGTATGTTCTGAAAACAGCAAAACTGGCAAATTGATTAAGGAAACAACCATCTAATGAATGTTACATAACCGTATAATAATGTTCCCCTCTTAAGTCCCAAGATTTAGGATTGCAAATATAATATGTAATTAACCAAGAAAACATTTTTAAATAAATGTGCAGTTTAATAACAACTAACAAAATAAATAAATAAATAAATAAATAAATAAATAAATAAAAAAACTATTGTGACATGTAACCCAAGTTCTACCTATAATATTTCTAACACTACATTGTATAAATGTTTATTGGTATAAGTATTTCAACATTTATTTCCACTATGACAAAAAAAAAATCACAAAAGAACAGCAGAAATGTCAAATCACCAAGCAAATGCCAGACCTTACAAGCATACTTGCATCAAAAATAACTTAAATATAAAACATTCTTCTTTGATGTTCTTGAACACACACACACACACACACACACACACACACACACACACACACACACACACACACACACACACACACACACACACACACACACACACACACACACACACACACACACACACACACACACACACACACACACACACACACACACACACACACACACACACACACGACTTCACCATCAAAATCAGAAAGGTCATCACAATCAACTTTTCAAATGCAAACTCAAGTAAACAGGCTGATTCACTTCTGGTAGCAATATAACGGCAAGCTAAATACATTAATAATTTTAATACTATACTGAATGTATTTCCAGTCCAGTATTCACATCATATACAGTTCTCCTAACTCGTATCATTATTAAAATACCTTTCCTTTCATATTTTTTTTAATTTAATTTTAATTATGGTTTACCCACGAATGCATGGTCTTGAAGCTTATGTATTTCTTGATGAAGTAAGTGATACTGCTCCTGTACATAATGTGCATTAATACTGCAAAATACACAATCACAGGCTTTTAAATTAGTTTCTAAAAATAAACACTACAGTATGACCATTCTTTTACAAAAAATACCCTTTGTTCTTCATTATTACAATCCAAGTCCCCTCCAACTGCAGAATATAAAAAGTAAACGCTTACCATCTCCATCATCTCCAATAGCCATAGCAGGAGAGGCAAAAGGTACTGAGAACAGAGAGCCTGCAAAATAAACCCTTGGATGGAATGGCAGAGAAGCGGAGTGCGTGTGGGAGCCTGCGCCACTCTCAAAGCAGAGCTGCGCAAAGACAGGCAAAGCTCTGTGTGACCCACTCAGATCTGCAGCTCTCTACTGCAATAGCCAACAGCTGCTCCATGGCTTCAAAATAAAAGTCCTGCCCCCCTTATCCCAAGCTGTTAGCAGGAGAAACACAGCCCCCTTCCTCAGCTCTCCTGATCTCAGGCAATTTCAATCACTTGGGCTCAAGCTGTCACCAAGAACATCACTGCTTCTGCAGTAGTCTCATCCGTCTGTGTCAGCGTGTGTGTTACATATATTACACTCACTCTCTCGCCCCACCAATCCCACTATTTTAAGAAAAATGTCCAATAAGCTTCCCCACAATAAGACTTTTAACACAAATCATCCAAACATGAGGCATGTGTTCAATAATCAGTACGCGTCTGTATTCCCTACAGACTCCCCCACTGCAATCAAAGGATGAGTCATTGGACTTGACACAAATTAGGGGGACAATTTACAGGTTTTAAAGAGTCGTGCATGTCGCCAGCCCCCCGCCCACTGCTTGTTTCAAGGAACTGTCAATGCATTTTTAAGAAATACATGAAATGGAATCTGCAAAGCAAATACATGGCATTCAAGGTTACAGCTTTACATACACTGCTACGAGGCCTATTTTGTTACTGTAAACAGATCACGTCAAAGCTCAAATCAATGGCTGCTCTGTCTCAGAGATGGCAGATTTTTTTTTACTGGTTGTGGTGGTGACAGCGCAGGTGCTGTGGAACTAAAGTGTCTTTTGTTAGGGATCAAAAACACAGCCTTCAACTTGAAGCAACAAGAACAACAACTACAACAACAATGACGACGACAAAGACCAGGCACCGAGAGCATAACGAAAAACTGCTTAAAAGAACCTACAAAAAGCAGCCTTAGACCAGAAGGGAAATTAAGTCTAGGCAAATTAAGCAACGTCACAGTGGCATAATTAATGTACTTTCCGCACTGCAGAGAGCAAGAGAGCTCATCACCTGGTATTTAAAACAACTGTAAAAATATACCAGGCAATTGCTCTTAAAAACCAGATTATCAATGGAACCATGACCATTTCTTAAATAATATTTTTCTAGCTATACATTCCTTCAAGGAAATTGATCGCTTTACTGGGTAAAGGATGTAGTCACTACACACTGCTTGTTTCATAAAGACATTCTGTCTGGAGACACACCTCTTCTTAAAATTAGCAAACAAGGTGGCATAATTAGCAAAGAAACAATTGGGAGGTATAATTACGTTTATATTAAAAGGGGTACCAATTAAAATTAGAATCAGGTAATACACAGCAATGAACCTGTGAAGCACAACAGTCAGTCAACATGCCTTTATCAAAGTGTTTTGTATTTTATCCTGGTTACTGTAATGCCAGTAAAATACTAAACTTAACTTGTGGAGTACTGTAAATTGGATTACTCTCATAAGACATTGCTGGACTGTTACTGAACTGTTTAATATTTATTACAATTGTAATGCCAGCAATAAGATAAAAACGGGTCTTTTCAAAACGCCTTAATTTTGTAGGCACTGAGGGGGTACTAAGTTTTGTGACCCTGGAGTAACTTCTTAAAAGAACAAATACCTACACAACGTATAATGAAATTCGGTTCCCAAGATACAACCTTCAATAGCGCATCCAATCACGATAACCTAAATGAACACATGAATCCAAAGTGGTATCACATTCAAAGCCAATATTGGTTTTGAATGTCCATGTCCATGATCTGAAAACCAAACAAAACATTGGCAAAACTACAGCCTCCTAGAGTATAGCTGTGAAGCAAATTTGAAGCAAATACAGTCTAAGCGTTGGGTCAGGTAAAACTCAGGGCTAAGCTGCAGCTTAATCATTTTTATTTCAAGGGCAGCTACAGTAGGTTGAGGGCATGGTTATAGTATCAGGAGAGAAATTAAAAGCTAATTTAAAATCTTTAAATGGTACTGACACCACATAAAATGACCAACAAATGCAATATATTTTGTTAGGGAGAGAATAAGGGGGAAACTGCAGAACCCCTGGATTACATTAGAACACGACAATAACATGGTTCTGCAAGATAAGCATTTACTGTAAGTATTGCTGCAGGAACCAGTATAAGCCTATATAAAAACACAGTGAAACATAAGCCGATTCATGTTGAAGAACAGAGACATGGAATCATTGTGTATTACTGGTACCATTTTACTGAAGTGTGCACATACTTTAATGGCCATTGTGGTAAAAACAAACAAAAAACTAGGGCCAAGGAGAATAAAATCACCTAGAAAATCAATAATCAGAACAGAAGGAAGGATAAATACAAAGCTGTAGTGTTGGCAGTAAAGAATCTGGTGTACACAACAGCTTGACCTTCAGTCTTCTAGTTTATGACATGAACCATAGATCGATTTCTGCCTTATATCTTTTGCCCAGCATCCAGTCTGACATGATTAGAAATTGTAATTGTTTACATTTGTATTACTATAGGGGGTATTTGACATTTAGTAAAATTATGTAGTTTTTAATTTGCATTCACCAAAAAACTGCTATGGTTCATTCTATTGCAGAAAAATAAATATGGAGATTTGTGCACTATATTTTGTTAGCAAGTGTGTGAGGGATAGAGGGTTTGTTTCTGACCTTAGGGTCTCACTTGACTTTTCAGCTCCGCTACTTTTGTTCAGGTTTAAATTGGCTTAAAATCACTGCATGAAAATCAGTTTGTTTATGCTAACCGAGTTAGAAAATATAGGTCACAAACCTTCATATGACAAATGCAGTTCATCATTTCCATAATAATGCATTTTTGAAATCCTTTTACTATTGAATGCAAGTCTTATACTTGATCGCCTCAGGTCCAAAAAAGCTATTGTTCTTTCTGAAACCGGATTGCATGTGACAAAGCTGTTAATGATGAGGTTTTGAAATTTGAATGCAATACAATGGTTTGATTCTATTCTGCCGCTTCTGCCTGTAATTAGTATAATCAATAAGTTGCATACAATTCCAAATACAGTGTAACCTCTATTGTGCAAAACAATTCAAGCAGAGGCTGGTGGCATAATAAGCTGTGAACTAAATAAATATAACGCTTCCGTCTATTATGCAGAAACCAAAATGCCACATGATCACAATATGGTAGTTATTTAAGTCACAGGTTACAGTTACATTTTGCCCAAAGTTTTCAAAAATAAAAAATATGGTTTATAAGGAGGAGCTGTTGAAGAGCTATGCTCTATTACAACCCTTCCAGGGGGAGATCCTGGGAGGATACAACTGTACTTTGTTGACAGTTGTATTATGGCATTCAAACTGCCTCCCTAAAGCTCTTGCCTTAGTACTAATTTATTTATTTATGTATTGATTTATTGCCATTATATTGGACTTGTCAAGCATATTCACAAACTTGTGCCATAGTGAGCAAGTAGGACAGATGAACCCAGTGCTCCAGATAAGGTTTTGGGCCACTGAGTAATTTACTCTGCAATTTAGACTGTTAGTAAAATGTATTTTGTGCGAGTAAAATGCAACATTACCTTGAAGTCATGAGTACTTTCAATAAATACTATACTTTAATGCCAATGTTTGGGGTATGCATTAACTACAGCCTTACATTTGATGCTACTTGAACTACTGTAGAAAAACTTTAGTCTTCCAATAAAAACAAAACCAACAATTATTCTTATTCGCTTTATTGACCACAAATATAGCTGTGAAGCAAATAAAGACCTGTAGATGGAATATACTGATTTTCGGGTGAAATTTTTTTCCAAATTCGGGTGAATGCTTTTTTAAAAAATCGGGTAGAATTATTTAATGAAAAAATCAGGTGAAAATTGGGTGGATTTTTTTTTTTTATATATAAGAAAGAATAAATAAATATTCTGGTAAAAATTGGGTTTTATTTAGAAAGAAATAAACAAATGCTTAAGCACAAAGTGTTGACCAAAGTTGTCCTCAACAGTTTAAATCCCCAACGTATGTATATTTCCACACATTGGGGTTTGAAGACTTTTGATGACATCTATCTCTCTCTCTCTGTATATGGAGGCATTTCTCCATTCCAATCAAGTTTTATTTTGTAGTGGAGTTGCAAGTATAATTGTACACAATTTACTCCATGCTGTTTTACAGAGAAAGGACGGACTGTTGCATCTAAAATGCTCTTGGTTTAAACACACGCGCCTAAAATAAATAACTGAGAAGAAAAGTGTTCAAAAAAAGCAAAAACCTTAAAGCTATATTGCTGTAATTTTGAAAAAAAAAAAAAAAGAAGCCACATTTTTCTAATAGGTAAATCGGCTTACTGTCATCAGCGCTAGTTCTGTTCTTCTGTTGCATTTGAATCACAGACAACTGTGCATGCGTTTATTCATATACAGTATATACCTGCCCTAACTATGCCCTAACTATATATTTTAAAAAACTGTACCGATACTGCACTAATGCAAATAAAGAAACAATAGCATTGCATTCCTTATTGATATTGCAATATAAAGCATCCTGACTCTCTCCAAACACAGAATGTTATACTTATATAGATTTACCTTCCAAAAATGTGGTTGATACATAGGTAAATTGGTAGGTTAGGTTGAGGGGTACTAAGGATCAAGAATCCAGTCACTTATTTACTAGTCAAACACACACAATCGTATGTTTTTTTTTTGTTTTGTTTTTTTATATAAATGAAAATCCAAAGTTATTGGTTATGTGTTCCTGGCAATTCCCAGGCATGCTACAATTAGCTGTCCCGGTCCCGGCATTGCTATGATCCATTCTCTAGCTACTGCATGCAGTATATTCACAATTGACCATTGAGACGCTGGGAATCAATGAAGTACATGAAGCTTGATAACACGAGAACTCAAGCTGTGCAGCAAAATTGCTATGTGTATTCCTTACGCATTAAATTAGAAAAATCTTCCGTAATGCATGTTTTTTCAATGCATAAAATACCCAGTAAGCAGCTCATCTGGAGCTCTGCCAACAGATTTATGCTTCTGTATATCTGCAGTAGGCACCTCTACATATTACCATGGCATACTTTCAAATGAAACTTGTGTACCATGTTGTGCTAAAACACATGTATGCGAACAATTACAGTAACTGCAGCATGGCCAGCCAGCTCAGTCTCTCTTAAAGAATAATGACAGATCACACACAGAAACAGCGATTGCATTTATGCAGTTTGACAGCTAAATGATGCGGTTTAAATCTTAATCAATCTCTATCAACATACAAGGACTACTAGGTACAAACATGTTAATTAAATGTATTTCCATAATGGTACGTTGCCAGCTGCACAGATGGGCAAAGTTATTGCAAGACTATAATCACAGGGAAACTTTGGAGAATGTGGAAGGGCAAACAAGGTTAATAAGCTGTTCCCACAGTTTGAATGCCATATCTTTAACTATAAAAGTACCATTCTGTACACTTATCAGGCACCCAGAAGAACACAAAACATCCACCTCCTTAAGTAATTCTACAGTACATCATTCCCACAATATGTCTGCATGCAATGAATGCATTAGAATCCTTTAGTATAAAACTATTTAACATTGTCATTCGTGTATTCATTGCAAAAAACAAAATCAGATAGTGAGATCATTACATCATATCAGGTTTTCATCACTTGGTTGGAGCCTTTCAATTAGACAATGGCATTGTACAGTTTGGCATGTTATACAGTTAACAGGAACACCGTTCATGGCCTCAGCAAGCTAATTACGACTGTAAATCCCAAGTTTATTAAGATGAAGACATTTTGTGTAAATGGTTGTTTAATTATTTATAATGATCATTCTTAGTTTCAAGACACTTTAAAAAAAAAAAGTGAAATTATAAAAAAAGGCAATTAGATATGCTGCCCTCTGATTGGTCACTTCCACACTAACACACAAGAAATAATCCACACTAACTTGTACTTTCACTACAAAAATCTATATAAAATGCCTGAAAATCACATCCCCAGCACCTCTCACTACATCACCTACTCACTGGAGCAAATGGGTATAAATGACACTGGTTCAATGATGTGGAAGCTGAGCAAAGCTGCGGCTATACAAACCATTTAATACGATCTACTGCTGTTCACATTCTCGCCAAAGGTGGGCTTGAAACATAAAATAAATAATAAAAGAATAAATAATAAAAGATTAATAATGTCCGAAACGGCTCAGTCAAAGTAACACATCCATCAGTAGTTACTGACAAGCAAGCCATTAAGAAAGAAATACACGGTCCCTTATCCTTACTGGCAGAGGCAACAAACAATCCAAATTCAAAACGGTCCTTCGCCCACACTAGAAATAACCCGAAGCAAAAAAAAGCAGAGGCTCTCTCCACACTAACATCTGCAGCGTCCTCTTTGAATAACATTACAGCGATCACATTTTAGCAACTGTTCTTAATGATCAATCTAATACTGTCCAGTAAAATGTAAACCTATGAAAAATACATATGGGATTAACAGTTATTATTATTATAATTTGTAAAATAATATATTACATCTCACACATAGCACCCTCACCTGAACATTCTTCTTTAGAACAGCAGGACACACGAATGAAAATCATCATCAAGAGTTTAAGAGCCTTATAAGTAACGATGATAAATACAGTTACTCAAGGATACTCCAGCATATCACAACACACTGTCATAATTCTTAAATCAATGCTAGTTCCTAAGAAAACAGTACACCTTCTGTTTAGTATTTCTGGTACTAGCCCCAGTGAGAAGAATTGATGTTCCTGCATATTTCTGGACTATAATGTATCTTTAGCTGTTTTCAATCATAACTGCCCTGTATTTGTAAGGTCACACAGCTCAACAATAATAACAGAGGCTTAACAACAATAAGATTATACTTGCTTCATAAGGTTTGGCAAGTCTGTATTTCTTAAAAAGCTTTGTTAAAAATGTTTTTTTTTTTTATATATAAATCCTGTAAACTTTGTTTTTCAGTACTAAATGTTCCTTGTTGAAGTCATTTACAGTACAAATTCTACTGCAGCTAAAATGTGAGATTAGACTTAAGCAAATTAAAAGCAGGCGTTCTAAAAGCTCACTTTTCATAACCAGACAATACTTTATCTGCCCATGCCAACAAACTGACGCAAAAACTTTTGGAAGGATATTATTCAGTTTAAAAATAACATTTCCATGTTCTGAAGGTTGCAATTACTCTAAAACAGAACACAGTCTCTGCCAGACTGCTGCACATAAAAATAACCATGAAAGTTGTGATCAAGTTACTTACCCGGAACGCAGCTTAAAATCATATTCCCAGAGTTGCGTGCTTCATCAAACTTATTAAATATCGCTTGTAACCTAAAAAACATTTTTAAAATAAATTAAAAAAACAGCATAAACAGGTATACAATGGTACACACAATTCAGCACAATGAGGAAACTTAAGCATCTGCTTCATTTGAGTTAAATGCACTGGTTTACAGTTACTACATGTCCATAGGCTATTTAAACAAATAGATCAAATAAAAGCAACTGTATTAAAACAAATAGCAACTTATCCTACAAAACATTCACAAAGAAATCACAATCAATCTTACATGCCCATGGCATGTATTTAAAATAGATTCATGGAAAGGATTTCAGAATGAACTATTTTTGCATGTGGAAACACTAGTTTAATTAGGAATTGCGTTTGAACCCAGCTCCTGCTCATTTCAGATATGGTTCTCTTTTAATTGTAAGAGGTCATCTTGTTAATTACATAATAGCATATGCAAACATGTGGCAGCCAATGGGGAAATATGTTGACCTGAGATTACAATATGTGAAGCTATTTTTATAAATACATACACTGATGTAGAAGTTTGCTCAAAGAAGCCAAAAAAACAATGACAAAGGAAACGGCTAGTCTCACACTGAAGGGAAGTTTAAGTCTGTCTGAACTGTTGTTTTTTCTGATCTTTGGCAAAGCCAACACACTCCCTGCTCTGCCCTCTCTTTTATCCTCCAAACTCGGCTGGATTGACTCTCCATGGCCAGATTCTGATGACAGCGCTCTGTTGTTATTGATTAGAAGCACTTCCTGAGGTGCCAGTCAATCAGTTAATTCTAGCCATTTTCTGGCTGGGAGAGCACAAGTGTCAGCTAGCATGATGTGTTTTCTGGCACAAAGAGCGACAGCTTGTTTCTACCATTACTGAGCCGAGCTGCATGGCTCAGCTTTGTTTATTTGGTTACATAATGTAAAATGCAAGGAAAATCAATAGAGCCTCATTACATAAAAAGAGAATATACATTTGCATGTCCTCCTGTGGCAGGAATCTGAAACTGCACTGTTCAGGAAAGAAATGGTTTGGATAAAGATAATTTAAGTAATAAAAAGGTATTAACTATTGATTTCCTAATTAGAACAAGGAGTAAACAGGTTACTTAGTGTTAAAATAAAAGTGCTCGGTGGATATTTATATGTTACAGTTGGTAACAGCAAGGGCAGATTCTGAATTAGAAGATAATTTTTCTGCCTGCAACACTGGACTAGGTAAAAACAACTATTCCTGCTATCATTGCTTGCCTGCAGGCTACAGAAAACATGGCAACAATTACAAGATGTGAATTTGGGTTACCTCTAAATAGAAGGAAGAAATCCTGAGCAAAAGTTACAGCACTGTAGTTTAGGACAAAGAATAAATCAGCCCCATTCACTGGCAACAATGTAACAAGTGAATGCGGCTCCAAAAGGGCAAATGAAATTCCACATTGTCAACAATAGCCTTTCTGTTTTTTGTCACTGTGCATTACTGCTCCTTATAAATTGTCAGCACTGTACTTCGTACACTGCGAAAGGAAGCAGTCACACTCTAGTTTAATCTAACCCAGCACATGCCACCTGGGCACCGACACTAATTTAAAAGCAGAACAATGACTGCAGAAAGCAGGCAATGGATTTATACCGTGCAGCTGGAAGTCCCCTCTTGCTCAGGTCGATTCTTACTTTCTCCCCTACGTGTCGGTAAATGTCCAATACTGCCATTATTGCCGTCTCTCTAACCTGGAAAGAAAGTTATAATACACCTTTAACCCCTTTGCACATGAAACTAATCTCTAACTCCCTGGGAGGTAATTTAAAAAAAAAAAAAAAATCCAAGCATTTTCTACAGCTCTGAAGTCTGAAACTACTTAATAAAAAGCAGATACTATACATATTGTCTTACGTTCCCATATGAAGGTTAATCACACATTTCCTGGGGTGAGTTTTTTTATAGATATTACTGCTTGCCAGGAATGCAAATCATTTGATCCAGTGCTTATAAAAACACAAGACTAGAGCGATTGAATAAGGGTCAGCCAGCTTTCTAAGCATCAGCCAGGTAACACACTCTTTGTCACTGCAGAACATTTTAGACATTGTTAAATAATGGAGAGATTCCACAGTACAGAAAATTATTATCGGCAATAGAAACTGAAAAATGGAGACCATTGTGTGTATTTGTATTTTCTTATAACACATTTTTCAAGTTAAATGTATATTGAATTGTGTCCTTAATCTCAGTTTGTATCCTGCATCAGTTATCACTCAAAGTGTGTGACAAAAAGATTACTTCATTATGAAACACACTTCAGTACTTGGTTGGTACTCCAAGATATTAAAGTGCTGCAAAACAGTTGGACATACTTTATATTCCACAAACATGAAAGTGAACTTCTATGCATCAGTATAGATTATCCAAGGTAGCTCAGCCAGAGGTTTTAATTTGAATAGCCTCTTATTGAACTCTGATTCTAATAAGATGTCCCTAGTTTTACTTAATCTGAATGTTGCATTTATACTACTAACTATACTATTGCTTTGTCAAGATATAGTGCCTCTTTTCGTGTAACGTTAAATGCAGGGGTCTATTCTAGGTCCAATTCTATTTAGCATCTATATGCTCCTTTTGGATGATGTGCTCTGGTGCCACAATATGACTCCTAAATGTTATACCTGGGCTAGACTGCAACTCAATTGTGCACTACAGCCTAAGTCTACAGTTCATCACATTGGTGTCTTTTGGTTACAATGTCAAATGAAACAAAAGCAGCTCTTATTTATATAACACAGCTAGACTTCAACGCTATCCTAGTTTTTTTTTTTCTGATATTAAAACACTGCTCCAGTATTCAATATATAATGATTATTGCACTACCTTCTGTTCTGGTCTGGCAGATTACAACACTTACAAAATGCTGCAGTGAGACCCCTATCTTGCATTCACTACATTGGCTGCAAATAACATTTTGCACAGATTTAAAAATGTGTACTTGGATAGAAGTGTGTTACCTCCTTGTATGCCTGAGCTTCTGAACTCACCTGCTCTCTTTGGTCCTCCAGCTAAAGCTTACTAATTGCTCCCCTTTCTAGGTTGATGTCACAGGTTTTCAGCCATTATACACACACACAGGGACTCAGAGTGCCTTCTTGTGTTAACAAAATTGCAAATCATTTGCACACAAGGCCTGTTACTGTTTTATGAGTCCATTTCAGCTTTTTTTTTTTAAAACAAATTCTAATATATATATATATATATATATATATATATATATATATATATATATATATATATATATATATATATATATATATATATATAATACAATCATTAATGGAAGGTACAGAAGTCCTGGAATTGAGTGCAGTGTTTTTCCACTTCAACTGTGGGCAGGGGGGAAATGTAGTCCAGAGTCCTAACCAGGGAGGAATCAGGACTACATTGCCAACAGGAACTGTGCTGGATGATTGGGCCATCAATGGAAAACACCTGAGGCTAACCTTGTTGTCTATGTCTGGGTTAATGCTGTGACCTGAACACAGACCGGGAGACAACTCATGTGAGTCACAATCATTTTATGTACATTTCTGTACTGGAAATACAACGTGTGTTCAATAAATGGCTTAGCCGTCTGATTAATAGATAAGGTTGATTCCAAAGTTTAATTAGTGCTCTTAAGAGGAGTTAGAGTTTATTTTGTTTATGCTTCTGTAAAATAATAAAAATACCAGCACTGCCCTAATCTTTTCTTACACTAGAAGACGGTGATAAAACGTCCCAAACATGGCACGCAAACCCCACTGTGCCACAACATACATATACACATATATATATATATATGTGCATTTTTATTTTATTCCTTTCTACATCTATATCCTAATGATTCATGATTAATGTTTGCATTGTTACGCAACCTGTTGACATTTTCATTAGTTGTTTACTACTTTACCATGTAATGAAGTTATGTTGAGTATAATAACAATAGGTTTAATAATTAATGTTAAATTGTGAAAAAATAATCCCTTTATTTCATCTCAGGGTACCTAAGGTAACAATTTTATGTAAAAAAAAAAAAATAGAAGTTATTTATTAAAACATGTATTCATGTTTTCATATGTGTACTTAAAATGTAAGCTTCTTTCAGCATTTATATTATTATTTTAAATCACCATTTAGTTTTTACCGCATTTTTTCTCCCCAATTTGAAATGCCCAATTTTAAGCCTGGCTCACCGATGCAACCCCCCCGCGCTGACTCAGGAGGGATGAAGACGGGCACACGTGTCCTCTGAAACGTATGCTGTCAGCCACCCACTTCTTTTCACTCTGCAAGCCCGCCATGCAGCTACCTTCAGAGCTACAGCGTCGGAGGACCACACAACTCTGGGCTGTTTACATGCAGGCCCGCAGGCGCCCAGCCAGAGTACAGGGGTTCACCAGTGTACAAGGGATCATCCTTTCCTGGATGCGCCAGTCAGGAGCCCCCTTATTTATAAATATTTTAACCAATATATTTTCTTGTCATAATGAAAAAAATGTATCTAATTTCCATACATTACTATATCATTTAAAATATAAAAATGTTTTAAGAATCAACTTTGTTATATTGCCAAGAGTATACAGTAATGCTTACTTGACTGTTTGAATCTCCCGATAAGGTGCACAGGAATGGCATTAGCTTGTTTAACGTTAAGGGTTTAGCTCCATACCTGCAACAAAATAAAAGCAGTTTTACAGAATAAAAATCAAGATGGGGGATTGTGGGTAGCATATGTTCCTTACCAAGCTACAAGTCACACACTAAAGCCTACAGTATCAGTAAAAAAACAAGATGACCTAAAGTAATGATCATATTTTTGAAATCTGATTAATGGCTATACAATACTATACAAATTAGGGGAGTTAGTTTACAAAGTTTAAGGAAAATTATAAACATTTAACACTTGGCTACTAATTTTACAAAAAAACCAAGACAAAACTATCAGCATGTCAGTCATTTCATTCCAACCTTATGTAACCGTTTCTGAATAAGTATTTTAAAGCATTACCAACATTCTTTACAACAGTAAATCAATACTAATTAAGCTGCATATAGTATGTGTTGACTCACGTATTTAAGGACTGAATGAGACAAAGGCACACTCCTTCTCGACACCGAAAGTTCTTGTGTTTAAAACCAGCACATAAACGATCCCAAACATACTGTCAACCAAAAATAAAAGTACAAAAAAGAAAAGAATTAGGTGTTGCATTTTGTAACATGCCAAAAAATAGCTGCAGAACCCCACATACCACTATGAGAAAACCAGATTTCTGGCTTATTTCATTAATGTGCTTGGTATGCGAGACACTACTTAATGTTTAAAATGTATTTTATTACTTTTAAATTAAATTTACTTTAGTTTTGTTCCTTACTTTGTATGAAAGTAGTACTTCAATGTTGCAGACCTGGAAATAAGGCTATTTATGCTTAAGGGTTTACTGTGAGTTAATGATTTGAACTATGTAACTATACTCAGACATGAACAAGTACGTTCCCCAGTAAACTAGAAAGAGGTCAAACTGCTATGCAAAAGCAGTCTTACTTGCTTACAGCATACTGCTGGCCATATAAGGAAGATATACTTGATTGATTTCTCAATCTCTGTTCTATAGGTGGTTCCAGTCTGTTTACTTTACAACAAAATGTAGACTATTGTTCCAGTCATTAAGGTATTTGTTATGCTTCTAAGGCAGACTTGTTTATCTATTCAAGAAGTTCAGGCTTTATAATAAACAGCAGATTTGCTTATCCCAAACATGAAATCACTTGCCCATACTGTTTTTACATTCTTTAAAAAAAAACTGCAGTCTTCAGATTACATTACAAATCCTTACAAATTACATTTGGCATGTGTAGGGAGAGAATATGAATCAACTATCACAGACACACATCAATAGTGCCAGGTCATTCACATTTAGTTTTTTTTGTTTGTTTTGTTTTTTCAGTGTTGCCCAATATGGTTATTATGCAAGTCATAAAATGAGTTCTGCTGTTCTAAGTTTTTTTTTTTTTTTATCAATATACAAGTTAATGACAAAGAAACCGACATTCAGTATTTACTTAGAAATGTTATCAATATACTTGTTGAAGAAAGTTGAAAATCATTACTTTTGAACTGGACCCTTGAGTAAGTGAGCTGGTTAAAACAAGACAGTTGGTTCCATAACTCATTTTAGAGCTTAAGACTGGTTTAATAATAATAATAATAATAATAATAATAATAATAATAATAATAATAATAATAATAATAATAACATCCAATGTATGTTACAATAGCACATTAAAAACGCATGTAGGGGCAGAGCTGGGCTGAGCATTGAGGCTTGCCAAAACTCATAAGGGATACCTGTGACTCACCATTGGTGGAGCAGCTTGGTCCATCAGCTTGAGAATGAGATTTAGTGACTGCTCTCGGACCTGGTCTTTGGCATCACCCAGTCTGTCAATCAGCGCTGGAAGAACTGCAAAGCACACAGTAAAGGTTGGATTGAGAAACATTTTAATTTTGTAGGATTTCTTGTACAGGTAAATGGAGGAAAGCTTCACATGTTAAAGACAACATTTTGCACCAAAGTGAGGCAGGGTGGTGTGAATAAAGGGTGTTAGATTATGTTAAACTTTTAAAACATATAAACTTTAGGATTAAACTCAAAATTGCAGATGGAAAAGACTGCTAAAGGAAAATAATATGAAATAAATGAGCTTACATTGTACCCTAGTCTACATGCATATTCAACGTGTGTCTACAAAGGTTCTTCTACAAAAAAAAAAGGAATGCATTTGGTTCCAATGAAAAGACTAAAGAATAATACAGGGCAGCAGTGTGGAGTAGTGGTTAGGGCTCTGGACTCTTGACCGGAGGGTCGTGGGTTGGGGGCACTGCTGCTGTACCCTTGAGCAAGGTACTTTACCTAGATTGCTCCAGTAAAAACCCAACTGTATAAATGGGTAATT
Organism: Acipenser oxyrinchus oxyrinchus; assembly: GCA_030684275.1. Lineage (NCBI taxonomy): Eukaryota > Metazoa > Chordata > Actinopteri > Acipenseriformes > Acipenseridae > Acipenser > Acipenser oxyrinchus. Next base: position 29,189,702 of record CM060250.1, read on the forward strand.
GTATGTAAAAAAATAATAATGTGATATCTGTATAGACTTGAGTATTTCAAATTGCAAACATTTTTGTTGCCACTGTGATGCGGTACCGCAAATCTGGCATGGATACCTCCTGTCACAAAGGACGATAAAAAATTTTTTTAAAAACTGCTGCAGGGCTTGTGAGAAAGGTTTGATTTGATGTGCAACTAAATATGGCCAGACGTGACAAAGAAGGCCTGCATGAAGCAGACTCGTTTGCGCTTTGTCATGATGAAAATGGCCAGAAATATTTCACTTTAAAATTGAATGAACAAACCAAGAATCACAAGAATTATAATGAATCAAATAAAGAATGCACAGGTTTCATTTACTCCAACCCTGGAAATCCTCTCTGCCCCGTACTAAGTTTGAAAAAATATATTAGTAAAATCCCTGAAGCCAGTGCCCTGAGTTTTTATTTACATCCCAGACGCCCTTAGCGAGCAGAGCTTGAAACACAGAAAATAATGTCTGTCACTGATCACAGGTGTGATGGAAGCCATAAAATTGTTGGGCACCGTCTTCAGGTGATAGCAAACAGTGGAGCCACACTCTGTCCTGCACTTCCTCAGACAACGACACGGACAGCAATGATCAAACACTATGTTGCTCGAAATCGCTTGCTGCAGCTCCACCTACTGTTCACAATAAAAATCTAAAAAAAGGGCCTGTAAATCTTCAAAACTGCAATTTCAATGGCAATGTTTAATTTAACATCTATAACTAGTGCTTCTTATTTTTAATCAGGTCAATATTTATTAAAAATGTTGTCTAATAATTTTTTTAATTAATGTACTTTTGACTTTTTTCTTAGGCCAGGCAGAGGCAGAAAGATATTTAATAAAAAATATTTTAATCAATTAAAACATGTTTCTAGGTTTTTTGTTTTGTTTTTCTATTTAGTTAGTTGACCCATTTTATAAGCGCATTAAGGCACTTCAAGATGTGGGATATACTCTGATATCACCATGCCCTGGGCGGTTAAAGCAATGAGGCGAAGCCTTGTGGCTTATAACACATCCAGGGCGTGGTGATATTAGAGTATATCCCACACCCTGGTCATGCCTTATTGCTTACATACTGTATGTATGTAATGAACTAGAGGATTTAGAGTCAAGCACCCTGAAGGGTCATGCATTGCCAGTATCACTCACAGCCCTGTGCCGGTTGTTTGTATGAAATCCTATTATAGACTCACAGGTTATTAATTTTGATGAAGTGCAACCGGGTATGGAGGATATTTTAAGCCAAAAAAGAGAAATAAATAGTTAAATACATATATAAATAAATATATAAATAAATAAATCAAAAAAATAAACAAACAAACAGACATCTATATATTTTTGTATTTATTTCAACTGTTCATTGTCTGAAATCCTGAAATTACGTAAAAACTGTCAGTTGCGTCATGAACATATAGGTTTCTCATTTAAATACTTAATAGTTATTCCGCCACCTTTCTGTAAATTGCATCCATTCCACCTGGTCGGAAGACACTTTTGATAATCAGAGACATTGTGAAAGAAAAAAACAATTATTTCATACAATATGTAAAAAGCGAAAACCCCGAAATTTGTTTTTTTTGGGGCATCTACATAAAACTGGAATAGCTAAAAATAAGCAGTGCAAAATGAAATTAATAAAAAAAAAAACAAACAGAAGCCCTAATTATACCCTTGAGCAATTAGATCAGAAACAGAAACTTAATCTGCAAATATTAAAATAAACCCTAACCCTCCCTCAGTAACAAGGCGCAGTGCATTAGACACATGTAAGACAACTTATAGACTGTTGTGATGGAGATACTCAACCTTGGCCAAGAAAGCAATTCACCTCAGAATGATCAGACGACAAGAAAAAACACACTGATCAAGGTTTTCATTATTCACCAAATTTAAATAAATAGGTTCCAAACAAAACTGTAGCTAGAGCTTGGTCAGTTACACAGATTACATTCAGGGCCTTCATAATCACATAATAATCACACAGTACCTGAAAAACTTAAAATTGTATAAAATCACATTAGGAGATAAATGTTTGTTAAAGATTACTGTAAAATCCATGCATTTATTGTGTTTACCAGGTAGAGCGTGACAGATAGACAAATGGACACACATAATCAGCTCATAAGGGCCTGAAAAAATACATTTGCAGGCTCACATGCAAGCCAAAAAGTAATACATTTGAATTCCTGTGAGCACACATCACAAAGCAGAAGTGTGGTAATGAAACTTATGATGTACGAGCGTGGTAATGTTTTTAACCCAAGCACTTCTCCAGAAACACTGATGTGTTCAGCAAGGAATGCACTACCGGCTAAAAGCAGAACAATGCTCTGCTCCCTGACAACAGTTGCTACAACACCAGACTGTTTCCTAGGATATGAGCACAATGTGGCTCATTCAACCAACTCCATTCAGAGAAGAATATCACAATTAACCTACTGCACACAGCTGGATTTGAAAAACACAGTCAACAGTTACAGCTGGATGGAAAAATTTATTCTACTTTTACATTAGCCTGTAGCTTTTAAAAATTCTTCCGTAGGCGGAGCTCCCAAAAGACAGTACGTGCAGCAATCCTTAAGTCAAGTTGTACATGTTTCTATAGACCACTTACTCAGGCGTAAGGAAACTCGGTAAGGAGCGTCTTTAGCACAAGTTACTGAGCATATTAGAGTCTGGGGGTATATGGTATCTGCATACTTACTTAGGTCATGGTTATTGTGCCTTGCGTAGTTCTGTTTTAAAGTACATATGACCCATAACAATAGCGCAGAATTTGGAAATAATAAAATAAACAAATTCAATGACAAACGTTTCGACTGAAAAGAAGACTTTGAAAAAGACTTCTAGTCAAAAGTATATATATTTTTTTAAAGGTTAGGCGCCATTGCTGCCTGTAACACAAAAATGCTGCCTCTCCCTTTAAAAGCATGTGTCAATATTTATGAATGTGCTATGACATCATTATGTATAAAAAAAAAAAAACTGGGTTAGAATGCAGGGTTAGAAACTAACAAAATTGTGGTACTCATCCTAAGGACTAGTAGCTTTTGAAACTTGCTAGTCCCCGAGTCATAATCAACAACAGCTGTTGGAAGTTATGGAGGAATTACAGAAGTCATCCCCAAGGAAGGTTATAGACATATCTCCCAGTTAATAGCAAAAGCCACACGTTTGACTGAATAGTTCGAATTCCCTTAGGGCCTGTAATATCAGAGTTTTTGTCAACTATTAACTCTGCTGCAAGTTTTTTGTGACTTGAACCAACAGAATCCTGCTTGTAGCAGTGAACTAACCAGAGACCAGGGTTGAAATCCATTTCTATGTGACCTCGTTGATCAATTACCCAACGAATGAGATGGCTGGGTTGTGTTTTCTGTTAGTGGATGACTTATTGAAGCTGTTTCTCCCTCTTGTTTTGTTACTATGGTGCTGCTGTGCACTTCTAAGAATACACCCACTTTGACACAGGGCTGAATCTAGCTGACAGATGCAAAAGTGTAGAAGTAACAAAAGGATGCTAATTACAGTCACTCCCTCTCCTCCACCTCACCACCTTATTTCTCCCTCTGGCACAAATTAACCTATGCAGTAGACATTAACTACCGTTTACTCAATTACAACCATGAAATCAGAACACACCTCTTAATCTTTTCACCTAAGGGTGTGTTCACACGGTCCATTTAGAGTGTTTGGTCCTCACTTGGTACGGTTCGGTACGCTTGGTGTGTCTGCTTGGGAAATTAACCGTACTGAGTCCACCTAAAGAGCTGATCTCAGTCTGTTTGGTAAACGCACAGTCTGGTTCGCTTGCTAAACATCAATGTGAACAACTGCTGGTCCTTTTGCACATAGGAAACAAACTATATAGGTATATACTGACTTAAAGTAAACATTTCACACATAGTTGAGCTCATATTCTGAGGAAACAAGCAGAGCAAAAAACAAAAGCACGTCTTTGGGAAATACAAAATGTAGTTTTCACAGGAATGTACATCAGGGTTACCAGACATGCCATGAAACCTGGGATTGTCACCGTTTCAGCCTTAATTTGTTGTCCCTGGTCGGAAACAGTAAAATTGTTAATCGTCCCAGTTTTGCTATTGTATTACAATTTTTTTAAAAAAATGCATTAAAAAAGTACAAAACTACATCAGTGTGCTCTACAAGTTAGCAGAGCAATGTATTAGGTTGTGTTAGCACCATTCAAAAATAAAATAAACAATTATATGAATTATTTGTTTAATCATTCTGATTATGTGTATACCATATGTTTAAATGGTAATAGCTGATCTACTTTTTAAATCTGGCTTTTTGTACCTTTAACATGAGCTGACTAGATGACAATATAAAGAAAATAATGAGTTGTTATGATCTGCAATAAATTCACCCGATGTTTAATTTTTAAACTATTATTGTGTTTTTATATACTGTTATTTTAACGGCTTCAGAGTTGATGCGGTGTCAGTGAATTTAAGAAAAAATAAAACATCCCAGTTTTTCACTGTGGAAATCTGGACAGTGGGAGAAACTGAAGCTCTGACAGAAATGATCAGACACCAAAATCCAAGCTGAACTGGACAAAAAAAAAATATCACAATTTTTCTTAAATTACTTTGTTTCATGCCGACAGTAGAACTGTGCAGAAATGCGTAAACTGCATTATTCTCCTACTGCAGGCTTTCAATACATGCAGTTCTTCATTTTCATTTGAAGTAGGCTAGAAATCCTAAATAGAAGGTAGGGAAGCACGAACTCGGTTCCTTTGCTCGCAGGTGTGAACAGCAAGTACACTGATACATTGTTTCAAATGAAACGAACCAGAGCGAGTCCGTTACAATTAACAGTACAGTATCCCAGGGCTCGAAATTAACGCTTTTGCACGAAATTGCCGTGGGTGCCCCTATAAATTGCCGCAATGCCCCTCAAAATGTAGGTCTATTCGCTGGTTTTATCACCGCAGTGCCCTTTCAGCTACAGCAACTAGAGAAACGCCTGTATTAGGAATTGTTTGGATCCAAACAATAACATGATAACCTGGTTACGTTGCACCAATTCCACTTGTGTCAATATTTATGAATGCGCTGTGACGTCTGTCTGTAAAGGAAATATAAAAGCCGTCATATCACATGTATTAAACTGAAGCGTGAGAGGGATGATAATGATCTGATTGAACTCAAACGCCTGGAAGTCCAGAGGTGCTGTATTAACACCAGCAGAATATGGTAGCCACAGGTTCATACAGCAGTTGTGATGGTGGCCAAATGTGTGTGAGTACATTAGCTTAAATGAAACGTTGCATTAAAACAGAACATTTAGAACAAGAATGAAAAAAAAACCATGCGTGCCATTAACAAAATGCACTGAAAACTTAATTATGAATTACTTGTATAATGAAGAGCTGAAACGCAAAAAAAAAAAAAAAATGAAAAGGTTACTGTATCAAGCTGAAAGTTCTCTTTGTGAACTCCAGTAAACCAATGTTGTCTTTTGCACTCAAATCGTAGGGTGCATAAATAAAGGTTTTCAGGTAACACAAACAGATTTTATCGTTTGTTGCATCTAGCACAAGTTTTGTACTAAAGCAGGGTCACCTGCTGCAGGGAAAACAGAGTACTTCTCAAACTGATTAAGAATGATGACAGCAGAATGCAAATACTTGGGACTGTAACTAGGATGGGGGATGGGGGAATGAAATGTACTGCAGCTTACTTGATACTTGATTGAAGCAGAAAACTGCCATTCATTAAACTTAGCTTTCAGATTGTGATAATGAAAAACAATAGTTTGGAAATATCTAAACTATATGATACTGTGTTTACTGTTGTGTATTTCATATTGTAAATAACAGAATGAACTCACTGAAACTTGTTTTTACTGAAACAAATGGCTGTTACATGCTCAGACCAGGACTCCCATACACTGAGCATGCGAGCTGCAGCATGCCATTTGTCATACAACTGGATACAATTAAAAGGTGCGGTCACCAATTACCTCCACAACACTTGCAAAATATCTCAAATACAAAACGCAGTCATCCGAATTACCTATTCAACAGAACGAAGCAACAAACAAGCGACATTTAGTAACATAAGGTACTTTTTTGTTTTTTGGCCTAGGAGCCATTGGCTGCTAAAGATAAAAGTTAGTCTGGAGCCCTGTCTATGCTGCTGGTCGACAAACAAAAATTAAATAAAACATGTCCTACAGTATACGCTATCAGACTAAACAAGGATAGTACCAATCGTCCACAATTTAGGAAGTTGCTACATCTTAAATATTTTGATTTACTGGATCAGAACCACTTTTCCAAGCCAAAACAAAAAGGTCTAATTACAGAGAAGGTTGCTTTGAGGTCAACAGCAAATCAGATTTAAAAAAAAAATGTCTTCAAAAGGTTGCAGTGTTTCTTCTGCAACTGCTGTAAAGTAGGCGATCACAACACAGTTCATCCATTTTGAATTCGGTCATTCACAGTGTCCGAGATGGGCAGAAGATGGTGGCCTAGCGAAGCTGTGTGTGTAATTCGATTGTCCTCCTCTGTTTTTGGCAGTGTGGTACTGCTGCTTGGCACTCATTATTATCAGGTTGAGCTCAGGTTCACAGGAGCAGAGACCCATAGAATTAAGACTTTTATTTCACCCCAAATCATTATTTCACACAACAGGGCCCTTTTGATCTAAACAGCTGCAGGGTGGCAGGTATCCCATGGTGAAGTTTCTACCCATTCAGTTTATTTACAGTTATGTAACAAACATTTACAATCCACTAAAAACACAGCCTTAACATATATATATATATATATATTTTTTTTCAAATTTTCAAATTCAGATGCAGCCACAAACAGCTGGTCCACTTATGTTTAAAATATACATTTCAGAAATTGAGTTTAGGATTGGAACAAATCTACTTACCAGTTCCTACATAGCCTTTAAAGCGATCCGACAGCCGGTCTACAAATGCACTTACAAGATCGATCCCCAGTAAAGTCACCTGAAAAAGAAAGGAAACGTTATTAATCCAGTTACAGCACCCAGCATTGAAAAAAAATAAAATACACACTCAAATACTTGAATTTAAATAACTGACTTATAAATTACTTGTTAAAATACATGTTTAACTTTTGACAGCTCTTTTTTAAAGAATAAAAAAATGGTTCTCTCTATTCTAAATTCACCAACAAAAACATGGCTTGAACCTTGAACCAGCGCTGCACACCATTTTTTTTTTTACTTTTTAAAAATGATACAGGAATAAAAAGTTATGCAAGACCATGCCACAGTGGAAAATACAAAAGTATATAACATGGTAAAGTAGGTTGTGGCCTACTATAAAAAAAATAACCAATACACACCTCCATAAACCCCCATATTACTTCTAAATAATGTCATGTAATTTTAATCACAATTGCATGAAGTAAAACTATGTATGGCCACCTCCACGGCATAGGTAACCAAGGATATGCATCCCTAGTTTGTATAACAGATTGCTTTGTACATTACAGAAATGTCAAAAATGGATGCTTTACAGCAGGGTTTTCATCCTTTTTTTTGAAACTGTACCCCTTCTGTCGGGAGGTTTCACCTCAAGTATCCTTTACAATAAAAGGCAGAATAATCTGGTTAACACATTTCTTTTTTCTCCCGTTTATTTAATATATCATTTTACAAACAGTCTGGGACTGAGAAACTACTGAGACAGAAATCCAAACAGTAGGCTTCATTCTTAAAACTTAAAAAGGTAGTATTTAGGAATCTTTGGAAAGACTCGTATTCACTTTCTATTGGGAAAAGTCATTATAAATAATACAAAATAGTCTGCATTGTAAATGTTTATCACGTTACTATTTACTTCCCATCTGTTTACAGTATCAAAAACATTAAGCTCAAGATAAAACTATAATTGCTAACTAAAACTGATCCAAAGGGACTCTGTATAACTGTCGCTTTGCACTTTGCACTTTGACTTTTGTGTTTTCCTTCATTTTTCTATTGCAAGTAAGAAATGTATTAAACACTGAACACATATTCAACCAGCCGCTATTACTGTTAATAAAATGCAGCCTTGGTAATAAACAAAAATCGTCAAAGTATGATGACTATGTATGTTTACCAGAGCATTTACACTTCTAAAAAACACAGAAACACTGTGCTTCACTGATACAACAAGTTAAAAATAGTAAAGATCATGAGCAGCACAGAGCGCTCTCCAGGCATAATCGGCAGACACCTGCTTCACCTATATATCAGCGTGGAAACCCACGCAATCGAAATCAGCATGCGCTGGGTGCAAAATGTGGACGTGATGGAATCTGTGTTTTTTTTTGTCTTAGTTCATTAGCGGTTAACTTTGATCTGTTAAACAAAGATTAAGTATACATTGTGGTTTAGAGAATATATAATACTGTTAAAAAAAATTCAAGATCATTATTGTCTCTTACTTTCATTTTTATTTGTGCATTTGAGTCGTCCTGCGTACCCCTGGTTGAAAACCCCAGCTTTACAGTATGTGGCAATGGAAAATAAAGCTTACCTATTGCCATTGGGGGATCTGACAGGCTAACACTAAAATGGCCTTGCTCCAAGAGATAACAAAAGCACTGAAAGAGAACCAGCATGCCGAAGAATTCCATTCTTGTACCGCATAGGACCTTTAAATAAAGCTTAAACAGCTCACTTCCAGTAGAATGCACCAAGACCCATGTATGGTAAAATGGTTAGAATGTGAAGTATGCTGTTCAGAAGCTCCCTTCTACCCCTGTCTGAATTTCAAATCACTCTCACCAGGCCTCACACACTTACCGAATGCATATAATAAATACCTGTAGCATTTTTGTCCTAATACAGTTTTGTAGATGTTTAAAAATAGACCAACCTACAGTCGGCTTGAAAAATGAAATTCCTGGTAAGAAAATGCTTGCCTGCTTGTTTGATGTTTGTTGTGAAACTTGGCAAGGCAACTAGTCCTTCAGATGCGTTCTATGGGAAAAACATCATGAGATTTGAAGATCGCCTCCATGGACAACAGACTATTGTTGTCCTGTTTAAACAGACGTGGAGATCTGTATTATGCATGGAGGACATCTTCAAATCTCAAAGTTCAAAGTTCCATGTTAAATCCAGGTTGCTTTATATCCCAAGATTCAAGTAGAATGCAAAAAAGGAGCAGCAGACAAATATAAATTATTTTTTTCTATAAAAAGAAGAGCATTGTCAGCTATCAGTGAGTTGACATAAAAATCAGCATCACCGGTTACAGCATCACCAACTAGTATTTTTTGCTTCAGGTTCTCAATTTAAACACTTTTAAAATGCATTACAAAAATATTCTTAACCAAGTGAGTATTTTCTGTATGCAAAGTATACTTTGGGTTGGAAATGTTCATTGGTTATGTAGGTTAAAAAATTAAAAGCACGGACAATGAGAAAATGAAGAATAAGCGAGCGTTCTTGCCACTTCACACAATGATACATAATGAAGTAAACATTTGTTCACACACCCATATTGTAAAAGATGAATTCCCATTAAACCAGGTTACCTCACTTTCCTCTGAAAGCAAATTACCAATGTGCCTCAGGGATTACTGGTTAAGTATTTATGAAGAAACAGGATGGAATATTTGCTGTAATTCAGTAACTAGAGTAATTAAGGAAAAACTGCAGGGGCTAGGTGGCACAGTGGTTGAATACAGTATTGTACAGTAGCTGGCCACCTGCGAAAGAGACTTCCAATCCAGGTTAGTTAAGTGACTTCAGTAATCATTCCAATTGTCATACCATACTTTCACATTCGAAAAAGGTACATCTTGTGTACAAAAAGGTTGAACAAACTAAAGTTTTCACTTTTCTACAGCAGATCAGTCTTTGTCAAGCCAACAGGTTTTAGGGCCAACATACGAAAGAAGTTAATACCAAACATTCTAGGCTAATGTTCCCTCATTACTGGGCATAAACACTAGTGTCAGAGCCATCTACTGATTAGGAATGTGCTGGGCTTCATAATGCAACATTCTTTAAAAAAGGGTCCCTTCACCAATGCAGAGATTGACTGGAGCCTACAAAATGAGGAGAAGCATTTTACAATTACTGACTGAAGAGAGCTTCTTGTGCTTTACAGCAAATTGCTAACCAAAAAGTATGTATAAACTTGGCAGGGACTTTACATGCACTTGGGTCAATGTTTGTTGAAAAGTTGTCAATACAATCTCTAAAAATGCCATAAATGCTCACATATTTGCACCGATATATAGTACACCAAGTGTTAATAACCTGATCACCAACTGTCAAGGTCACAAGCAAATGACAGATTATGCCAGACATGCATCTACTGCTGTGGAATTCTGCACAGATTTTGAACATTTTCCAAAATAATCAATATTCTGAGGTAAGGATGAATTACATGGTCAAGCAGACCACATGTCCACTTTTCAACAGGATTTTAAAAATAATTCCTGGAGTTGTTTTCCCAATATGTGGTTAATTATACATTAACCAAATAATGTATAAGAGCAGTGTAAAACGCCCCACATGGTGAAAATGTGTCGGTATTTTGCAAAAAATGCCAGTTTTCAAGACCTTTGATCTGCAACTAGAACAACGTCATGTTGGACAAATTGAGCAGGTGGAGACAACAGTTATTTCTGATTAGGGTTTTATAATCCAATACATCTGGTACAGGATTAACTTTTAACTCTTCAGTAAAAACTAGAAATTAGGAGGGTTGTGATGCCTTGGGGAATTATATAAGGGTTGAATGATTTCTAAACATCACAGGGATAGAAATAAGATTTCCATTGCACAGCGGTTTGATCCATTCCTGGTTTTACCGAGTTTAATAAGATACACATGAGGTTGTTACTTATACACTGTGGCTAATCAGGCTTGTATTAACTCATTTCCATTCCTGCATCAAGTAAAATGGATGAAAACACATGTGTTCTGCATCAATGAGATGCCCAGGGACTGAAACAAAGTTACACTGAAGCAATGCCTGCTGCATAGAGACCAGACCTAAAATAAATATTGTTATAAATATGGTTTGTGAAAAGTAACTATTACTTAAAATAATTAAATACATATCACAGAAAGTAACTTATTTGAAAATATTTAAATACAAATTGTAAATAATTGAACATATTTAAATATGGTTTGTGGAAAGCAATTATTTGAAAATATTTAAATGAGTAAAGTAATTGAAATACTTTAAACTCTTCATAAATATGTAACTAACATACAGCAGTCTAATTATTATCCTGCATTCTAAGCAGGTTAAGCCTTGTCCTTGTTAACCACTCAATGATCTTTTGGAAAATGTTCTATTTCAATTAGATTTAATTTGATCAATTAATTGGATATTTGAAAACAGTGACATATCTTTAACCACTGGTTTAATGGCCTGTTCAATTCAAAGTTATTGAATTGAACATGTTTAGCATTTTCCTCGTTAGAAATCCTCCTCAACCACCATGTGGTAATTGCAAGACTTGGTACATAATTACACATTTAGGGAAATAATTAGGTTTTAGTTTTTGATTATTCATTAACTATTTTGGAATAGTTCAGATAGATAGATAGATACCTAGATAGTACTAATAGTACTAATAGTATTTGTTTTCTGCAAAACAATGTAAATATGTTCAAATAATATTTGATTTTGTACAATTAATATTTAAAAACAAAATTGATTTTTTTGAGCATAACTATTTAAATATTTCAACTATTTGAAATAGTTGGGGTTTATTATAAAATATCAGAGGCAACTGTATTTCTCCCAGGTCTGATAGACACACAGTAGTAATGTAAGAAACTCAAAACAAGCCAAACTACTTCCATTAAACAGAAATAACCATGTCTGCAGTAGTTAAAAAACACAGAAGGACTGGTGGCACGATGTACGGTACAATTGACTGGAGTAATGGGGGGGGGGGTTGCAGGTATACTGTGTTGCAGAATACCCGCTCAGAGAAGCTTTTTAAAAAACAACAATTAATATCTGGACCAAATCATTTTTTAATAGTTAGATAAAGAACTTCTGAAGGTGTAATTTTGTTTTTGGCCAGTGGTGTACAGCAAAATTCTTCTTTGGCAGAGCAGTGAGTTAATTCATGCGAGTAAGAGAGAAAGGAAAATAAATGAGATTATGATGAAAGAAAATGTGCGACTTTACAATTAAGTGTTTAAAGACTGCAGATTTTGGAACAAATTCAAACTGCGTGTAGTGGTTGAGATCAATTATTCCAATTATGTGCTGGCTTCACAGACAGAGTTCGGATGTGTCAGAGAGAGCGTGACTTCTAGCAACAGCTTCGACTCAACTTGCCAATATCAATAGGCATCTACTTTTTCCAACATAAAAGAACAGAATGTTTTCTAACTTATTTTAAAAGTATTTATTCTTAATAAAATCATTTAGTGCTTAACTCCTATTCGATTTCACCCTACAACAAGGGTTTAAGTTTAAACCCATTTAAGTGTACAGTGTAGGCCAATTTTATATTCAATATTTCTTCAGTCTTTTCCAAATAAATAATTGCTGTAAACTATAAATTTTGTTTACACAAATACATAAGAGGATATTGAATAATCGTTTGCGGTCTACGTTTTTTTATTCACTTCAAAATAAAAACAGTACAGTAGGCCTATATCACGATCATTCAATATTCTGTTTATACCACAAGTATATTTGTATAAAATAAAATAGCAAAAGAATGTGTACACTGCGTCTATTAAATGAATTAATTCAGGAATTATTTTAGCTGGCAGATCTTTCATTTAACAGACTATGTTTCGAATCCTGTTAATGGTCTCTTCACAACTGTCTTTTTAGATAGAAACTTGTTTCCAACCATTTCTGGTGTTGATGGGGGGGGGGGGGGGGATAGTCGAACACAGCAGCCTTAATAAAATCCTTAGACTATGATGTTGAACCGAAGGCTACAAGGAGTAGAGTACCTATAGTCAACGAAACTCAACATTCAAAAACCGAGTGACCAGGTTAAGGTCATTGAGAACACCTAAGTCTTATTTACCATGGGGCAGGCCATTCATTACCCATTTGGCCTGTGGACTGGTTTGTTGTATATTCTCATACCAGACTTGCCAAAACGCCCCCCAGTACAGGGTTCTCGAAAATGTTTTCCCCATTTAGGGTCCAGGACTTTCAACAAAAAAAACTGAAGGTCCCAGAGAATGTTGGGGGTCCCAATAAAGTAGAAAGTCTTAATGTTATGATTAGGGCTTCCGGCATTTATAAACCTTAATAAAAATCTGCACTTTTCAGGACCATGAAATGGGTCACAAATTGGTTAAAACAACCCTCGTACCCATGATGTTCCACAATGGAAACTGGTAGAAATCGGTATACATAAACAACTTAAACAGTAATGTAACATTAAGAGTACTAACATCAATAAAACAAAACACGTTGTATTCACAGCTTGTGACACTAGTAGAAGTCATATACTTGCCTGAATCCAAAGCCAGGCCAAATAAAGGAATCGTGGAAAACAAATGCTGCACTGCAGAGTCAGTCAGTCACTTTATCAGCTCCATTGAAATCAACTTTGTACATCCAACTTAAAACCATCAAAACTCCCTTTTCACCAACAGTTTTAAAAATGAATAAAGTCTGCTTTGACTGTAGTAAATACACACTTATTTGAGGATCATTCATGACGTTGCAGAAAATGTAAGGAGTGTGTGCAACAACAAAAACTAGATACAAACTGACGCAGGAAGCCTTTCACCCATTATGGAGTACAAAATAATAACTTCAACATTAAATTCGGCAGGTATTTAAATCAGCAAAAATATATATTTTTATATTTTTTTTTTTTTACTTAAAACCGGAACCCCTAGTTATAATACACAAAAAATTGACAATTTTTAATAACAATAAGAAACAAAACACTAAAAGCCAAACACAATGGGTTATTTTCTGTCTAAAAAAAATTAATATTAAAAAAAGCATAGCAATAGAATCCACAAAAGCAAAATTCTACTCAACCAGGCATCCCCCACTGCTCTCACTATTAAAGGAGACCAAATGCTCCAGAACTCATCAGGTATTTAAACATATATTACATGTATTAGTTTGTATGTAAAGGTAACTTGCACCTTAATGCTCATAACACGTAAACGCTCCTTTATTTTATGAGAACCAATCATGCATCCATACTTCAGAAAACTGTAAACACACGTTTACATTCACAAGAAGTGTTACTACTTAAATACAATATTAAATTCATAATTCATTTTTGGCTCAACTTAAAAGACTGACATTTTTTCTACTGAGTTTCCCAAACTAACTAACTTGCTTATTCAAAACAGTTGCTTATGCTTGGGAAGCAGTCAGCAAAAAAAGCCTGAAATGGATTTCAGCAAAACACACAACTGTACGTACACAGGGGGTCACGGGAAAGGTGCTAGATCAGTATAGTGTTCAGTCCTTCAGACCGCTCCAATCCCAAAGCACCCAGGTCCAGAGTTTGAGCCTGCCAACACTTTGAAGCTTGTACCTCACACAACGCAGCTGTACTACCTGCATGATTTTAAATATATAGAATAATCTGCGGTGGGTTTGCAGAGGCGCATCCCAGGGACGCAGACAACTGCAAATCTGAAAGTCCTGACAAACCATTTGTGAGTAAAGAACACAGGTACCCGCATCCCCAAAAGCCTTGACCCAGTCTACATATTCCATTTTTTCTAGCCATGAAATCTACAAACGAGTCAACTCCACAGATTCATGGAAGGCTACTACACTACTACTATTCTCAAAAGCATAAGCTGTGGGGGTTCTTAGAAACTGCTTCTACTCAGAGAGATCGATACACTCTGAAACGCACGTGTGAATTTTAGAAACAGGGGCAGAGTTCTTGTGCTTTAAAGGGAACTTCCACACAGCAACCTCTTGGCCTTGGGGGGGAAAAAATTACAGGAAGTCAAATTTTACCGCAGGGCTTGCCATCTGCTAAGGAAGTGACTATTTAAGGACAATGTCATGTGACTACAGGCTGTTTTGGAGCCAATACCCCTAGACATCCTCATTCTGTGCTATTGTATAAAATGCCAGCTTGTCATAATGACCTTGTCATCAGCCTGTGTTTACAGACCACAAAACTGAAAACTCAATTTTACAAACTACTTTTGACAAGAGGGAGTTTGTAAAGTCATGTTTAATAAAATGATTATTGCGTAATTGCATTAAAACTGAGCAGTGTAGTGCTTTGCTGACATTTTGTCAATCTCTCCAAAAAGAGCATTGCACGCACCATTACAGGCTGGGGGCTGACCGGATAATAATAGTCCTGGGACAAATGTCTGTCCTTTACGCACGCATGGTTTGTTGGGACGCTCAGCTTTGCAGTTGTCTGCGTCTCAGGGAGGCGCGTCTGTCCATCTGACACGGGCTGCGTCTCTGCAGACTTTTAATCATTTAGGCAATAGAGTTGTGTTGTGTGAGGTGCAAGCTTCAAAATGTTGGCAGGCTCAAACTCTGCGTTGTACATTACTTCCCGCTGTGGAGAACTGGAAAACGTGGAACGTGTCTGTCTCCTCGGACTGAAACACTAAACCCAATACCGTACTGAGTAGCAGCCCTTTAACGTGACCTCCTGTGTACAGTTGCGTGTTTTACTGAAATCCATTTAAGGCTTTTGTGGATTCTAGTGCTATTCCTTTTTGTTATTCGTTCTTTTAAACAGAAAAAAAACTTTGTGTGTGGCTTTCAGTGTTTGTTTCTTACTGTTAAAATGTGTCAAAGCTTTAATGAATTAAGAAAAAATTAATTAATTAATCAATTAATTAATTAATGTGTACCATAACATTTAGACTTTGTACTTTACTGGGACCCCCAACATTTCCTCTGGGACCTTCAGTTTATTTAGTTCATATTCCTGGAACCTCAATGGGGAAAAGTTATGGAGAGCCCTGGCCAGTGTTCCGCAGGATATCGATACCTACGGTATATCATGATACCAAAATCTTATGATACCTAATATCGGGGTAAAAGAAATATCACAATTTTTCGATAGTGTTTTGTTTTGTTTTTTAGCTTTTAAAACAATTGTGTGCTTTACTCTTACTCATTTCTACTTAGCAGAAGTGATCAACTACCCTGCGCATTCTGGGAAAATTTAATTGCTGCAACAGTAATGGTGAATGCCGGAGAAAGATGCTTGGTGTGGAACTATTTTGGATTTCAGCCAGATGACAACGGCAATTTGGTTGAAGTCGGACAGCCAAAATGTTGAAAGTGTTTTAAAGGAGTGAAAAACAAGGGAGGAAATGCCACCAATTTATTGAAACATCTGTCAGATCGCCACCCCGATCTCTTTGCCAAAGTGGACTTTCCTTTACTGTAGTTTCTTCCATTTTTATAATATGCATACTTTGCAGACATGTGTCATTAAATTCTACTGCATGTCAAAAATGTTAGCAATGTTTTTATATTCATTGGATTTTGTGGTAATCTGTATTTTATGTGTATGTAATGCAATAGCTGTGCAACTCCTGTGTTTTGAATTGTAATTTGAATGCATGAGCAGTGGAAAGACCAGAATGAACACAGACTTCATTGCTATATCAATTTAGAGAACAGTATTAATGTGATGCTTCACCTGTAGAGGAAAGCACAGGACCTTAGAAGCTTCCGAGTCACACTGCAAAAGGCTGCCAATGCAGCCGGCTTCAGGTTCAGCATGAAAGCAATAAAAAGCAAAGCCGTTTATTATAGTAGCCAGAATGGTTGTCGTTTGTCTAATTTACGTTCTTTGCAAGATTTTTAACAACCAAACGAGTATGAATGGCCTCCTCTCGCTAGTAACATGTCTTATGTTCTTATTAAGGTGCACTGGGGCGTTGTTTTGACGGAGACATTTGGCTTGAATGTGCTTAAACAGAATTCTGTTCTAATAGCACGTAAGAGTAAGACATCTACATTAGTGGCCCGTTTGTTTTAGAAATGTAGTATTAAATATAAAGCTTGACTTTGAATTTTTCACTATTGAATTGCATATGTTAGCAGCGTTTTTAGTAAAGCAGGTCTTTGCCATTAATAAGTTGAACTAATTTTATTAAATTATTTGGAAGTGGTGATTTTCAAAATATCTAACACTATAAAATTGTAAAATTAACGCATTGTGTTTAAAATTAAGGAATACAACAGTAATGTAACACATTACTGTGTTCATTTAAAAAAAGTCTTAAAGTGTACATGAATCAATCAGGCTAGTCTAGTTTAGCATTTATATTATTTTTACTTGTTCTACTTTCTAAAAGATTTTAACAGTATAGATTCATGGAGGTATTATAGTTTATGTGACTTTTTAAGAACATAAGAAAGTTTACAAATGAGAGGAGGCCATTCGGCCCATCTTGCTCATTTGGTTGTTAGTAGCTTATTGATCCCAGAATCAGAAATGTAGGGCTACTGATTTTCCATGATTGTTGAATTAAGCATTGGGAATGGCATTCTGCTTTGCAACTGCACCTTTATAAAAAAAAAAAACTGTGCAAACTGTCTTTTACTGTTGTTATTCTCCTAGATTGCTCTGAAAACTACACTACCCAGAAGCACAGCGACAATGCTTGTATAAAATGTTTTTGTATGTTTACTTGGATCATTGGAGAACGAGAAACCAGGTGGTTTTGTGAGTGTTAGGCTGATGGATTGTCTGTCTCTTTTGCGACGCTGCCGTTTCTGCTGTGTGACTCGAGCTGTTTAAAAAACAAACCAGCTGTTTTGTGAGAGTTCTATTCTGTGGAATAATATTGTAGTTGTATATACAGAAAAGTCAAAAGTACCTGAAAAAAACAAGTCAACCCCGATTAAAAAAACTTGATTGAATTTATGTATTCATTTATTTACTTATTATCGCAAATCCGCGTTACCCTTTCACCCACTCAACACGGTGGTTGAGGTGAAACCTTTAGTTTTATAACTTATTTCTAATTGAACATTGCTCTCTCTACTCTAGCTAGTAAGAACAGAAAACGTGATGGTGAATGAGTGGACCAATAAATACTTATTTAATTTTACCAACTGTACCGAACGCAAAGCCAATATGTTTATTGTGCAGTTAAGTAGTTAAGGATCACAATGTGAAAAGACATTTTGAAACCAAACACTGAGCTTTTGGAAATACATATTCAGAGGGCTGAGCAGTTAGAAGCTCAAAAGTAGATCTCTTAAGTTATACTATTAATATGTCACATACATTTTAAAATGTTTGTAATGATACTCTGTTAAACTCTCACACTGTTCTATTTTTAAAGTACTATTCATATGGTAAAATGTGTAAGTCTTGTTCAATATATGAACATTAAGTTATATCATATTTATTATATTGCTTAAAAATGTGCAGAGTAAAATACATTGGCCTGCCTACTGCTAACTTTTTTTTCCAATCTGGCCCTTAAATTTAAAAAACTAGTTGAAGAGCCCTGCTCTAACTAAGGCAACTCTGTCTGTCCAGGGTATACGAGAAACACATGCAAGCAGCTTTACAGCAAGTACAGCACTAACCAGTTTGTGTTGTTGCAGATGAAACTACAGATGGGAGAGAAGTGACCTGAACATTGTATTTAATTTGCAATTTTATGAAAATTGTATATATTTGTAATAATGCCCCTCGTTTGACTAATCTGTATATTGTAATGCCAGCAACAAGCTGTTTTTCAAAACACCTTTATTTGTTGACTGACCTACAGTACATTGTTACTAGTGGACTGCTTTAAGAAAGATTTTTCCTGAAAACTACAATATCTCCGGGACTTAAATAAAAAAATGAATTCAATAAATTTTTACTGTGAAAGTTATTTATGTTCAAATTATGTTGTTAATTCTTAATAAATTGGTAAAAATGGAATTGATCATTTTGAAAAACGGAAAAACACAGAATGGAAAATCAGGTGCCCTAGAAATGTTACAAACAAGAGGAGGCCCATCTTGCTCACTTGGTTGTTTATCGATCCAAGCAAGAACCTCAAAGCCATTTCTTGAAGTAACCGTGTAAATCAGCTTCCATAACAGTGTTTAATTTTTACACATTTTTATGGCACTTCTAGTTACCCCTGTATGTAAAATATCTGGCCTAGTTATAAAAAGTCTGCTTCAAGGAAAGTATTTCTGCGTTACTTTGTTATATATAAGAATTAAGAGATTCCTTGTAATTAGAGTATTTGAGCTGTCTGAAACACCAGGAGTTATCTTTTTATATGTAAGAAATAAAGAAAAAGGTGTCTTTTACACCAAGTGTTGCGCTTTCTTACCAGTTTTATTTGAATTGTATAGTTGGTGGCAATGACCTTTGAATAGACACACTTATTTTCAGCAGGAAAAAAGCGCCAGGGTTCTCCCCAGGCCTTTTCAGCCGGAAGTGGCTGTTGCCGCCCGGCCGAAAAAACCCAATCCGCCCGTCTTGCAGATGCTACTGTACCTTTAACAATAAGGATTGATTGCGCTTCTAGATCACTTGCGCGTTGCTGGGTGAAAAAAAAAAATCTTGGAACCGCATGACAGCTGTGTTATGTCTTGACACAACATTTAACCAATCAGAGAGCTGAAGGGCGGGTTTTCTGTGTTAAGCACTTGAAGAGGCTAAAACGTTAAAAATGACTGCTAAAAAAATAACAGATTATTTTCAAAGCAAAAATAGTGACAATGAATGCAGGGTTTTCAAAATAAGCCGGTGATTGGCGCAATCCACCACCTAGTACTAGATTTGCACTGGCTACTTTATTAAAAACATATTATTTTCGGGTACTATCATTCAGTCCATTTGTTGTCGTATTATTGTACTGTAAGGTGACATATAGTACATAATTGCTATACATATGCACCAAAAAAAAAAGTATTCTTATTGTGATATCGTAAAAATATGTACCCAGGTGCATGTGAGAGATATTGGGGGTTCATGTATAGCAGCTGATACGCTTTTAACAAGAAAGGTGTTGGGATACAGCTGAACTTGTCAGCTGATATACAAATGCTTAAGTGCTGTATTATTGCACTCTGGGGTTTAATGCAATTATGATGCGCGTGTGAGTACTGTTGTGTAAAAAATAAATAAATTGTTAAAATGAACAGTTGTAGAACAGCCAAAAACAAAAAGACGCGCATTAACAAAATGCCCTGAAATCTTAACATAAAGAAAGCAATTTAAATGAAGCAATAAGCTCAATAATTAAGCTTAAAAGGAAGTGAAAATGTTTCTGGGTTTTTTTGTGAACTCCAATAAGTACCTAAATAAGCAGGTAATTTACCATAATAAAAAACAGTAATGAAAAAGAATGTAGATCATAAAAAAGAGCAACCAGATATAGTCAACGAAAGACAACACATTATTCAAATTATTTGTCATATTATGTATTTATTTAAGGCATGTTTATTTTTCTGTCAAAAGTGCTCTCGGCTATAACGTTCTGCAGCCCGGCTGTACAGAATTCCTGGGGGAAACCCTGAGTCTGTGAGTGTGTGTGTGTGTGTGTGTGTGTGTGTATATACAGTGCCATGAAAAAGTATTTACCCCCTGTCTGATTTTCTGCATTTTTGCATATTTTTGACACTGGATGTTATCAGATCTTCAACCAAAACCTAATATTAGATAAAAGGGACCCTGAATGAACAAATAACACAAAAATGTTATACATATTTCATTTATTTATTAAAGAAAGTTATGCAACACCCAATGTCTCTGTGTGAGAAAGTAATTGCCCCATTAGACTCAATAACTGGTTACGTCATCTTTAGCAGCAATAACTGCAACCAAACGCTTCCTGTAGTTATTGATTAGTTTCTCACAGCTGCGCTTCAGCTTCAGTTCACGGACGATGGTCTGACATTCTCCTGTAGAATTCTCTGATACAGAGCAGAATTCATAGTTCCTTCAATGATGGCAAGGCGTCCAGGTCCTGATGCAGCAAAGCATCCCCAAACCATGACACTACCATCACCATGCTTGACCATGGGTATGAGGTTCTTACTGTGGAATGCAGTGTTTGGTTTTCACCAGACATAACAGGGCCCATGTCAGCCAAAAAGTTCCACTTTTGACTCATCTGTCCATAGAACATTGTTGAGGAACTCTTTAGTATTATCCAGGTGCTTTTTGGCAAACTTGAGACAAGCATTCATGTTCTTAGTGAGCAATGGTTTCCGCCTTGCTACTCTGCCATGAATCCAATTTTTGCCCAGTGTCTTTCTGATGGTGGAGTCATGAACACTGACCTTAGCTGAGGCGAGACAGGCCTGCAGATCCCTGGATGATGTTCTAGGGTTCTTTGTGACTTCCTGGACGATTTTACGCCTTGCTCTTAGAGAGATTTTGGCAGGATGGCCACTCCTGGGAAGATTCACTACTGTCCCAGACTTTCTCCATTTGGACAATATGGCGCCGACAGTGGTTTGGTGGAGCCCCAGAGCCTCAGAAATGGCTTTGTAACCCTTTCCAGACTGATAGGCATCAACAACTTTTTTCCGGAGGTCTTCAGGAATTTCTTTTGTTCGTGGCATGATGTGCCTCTAGAACCTGTGTGCTGACAACTTCACTCTGATTGTAAGGGCCGAAGTTAGTCAGATTTATATTGGGCAGGCCCGGCCCAAATCAGGCCTGGTTGTTAACCAAAGTACTCAAACAACTGACCCTAATTATCCCTTTAATTGGGTTGAGTTAACTAGGGGGGGCAATAACTTTTCACACCTGAAGATTACATGTTTGATTACCTTGCACACCAAACAAATGAAAGAAGCACCAAACTTTGGTGTCATTTTTTCTCTCAGACTCCCTCTATATAACCCAGAAAAAAATCTGACCAACTACAATGTGAAAAATGTACTTGCAAAAAAAAAAAAGAATTTGGCAGCCATTTAACATGTAATGGACATAGGATCCAAAATATTGTGATAGTATCGAATATCATGATGAGGTGTCGCATAAATGAGGTATCACAGAACACTAGCCCTGGCTTATGTTAAACTGTGTAAAACATATGCTATTAAAATTGCTAAAAATGGTCCCATGGCGTAGTGGTAAAAGCCAATGCCTTTAGCACAGAGAGCTACGTCCACGCAAACTCGAATCTAGGCTGCTGGTTGATGGGCTTGTGGGGAGGTTTAATTTCCCGGTCAGGGATCTCGCCGCGTCTCGGTGCACGGCTATCTCCTGCCTGCCAAGCACTGAATTGTTCTGTGCAATCTCGATGATGACAGCTGTCACACAGCACAGTTCAAACTATTAAAATGGAGAGGCAGCTCCCCCCCCCAAAAAAAACAGTATTTTTTTAACAAATAAATAGTTATTATTAAGTTAAACAGTTGTTTCTTTCTGTGGCAAATCATTACCTTTATATGAATCCTAAGCAAAATTACACAACATCCTACACTTTGGCCTTGTGTTATGTTTAGTGGCCTTGGTGCCCTCTACACATTTATTTCATTTTACAGCCCTGGTAAACCACTTTTTTTGTAAACGGGCTTACATGACCACTTTGTATAAAAATATGTATTATTATTATTATTATTATTATTATGAATGACTAAAGTAGGCTAATTATGCATATGTAAATGAATAGCCCAGTCCCATGAAATTGATTCTATAATGGAGCAGTAAATCACAGCACTGAGACTTCTGTTCATTCATGCATTTCTTGGAGCTATGTGCCTTCTACATTATCGATGGCACAGGAGGGCGTAGCACTTGGAAGCAGTATTCCTTTTTAGGTTGTGTCCCCCATGAAGGTTGTTACACAATATAAAAAATAAATCTGAATCATACTGCATCAATTACTAGTATGATTTGCTTTGTTTTTTTGGTGGAAAGTTAAACATTTTTGCCATTTGCATCTTTGTTTAAAGAAATGGTGATGGCCTTGTGTTTCCTTGCAGTGTTGCTCCAATATGAAAATAGGGTGCATTATCAAAGGATTGCGACTGTTTTGATTGTTTATGAAATTAGGTTAATTCTGAGGATTCTAAAAGAAGAACATGTGGGATTTCTTTTATTTAATGACTTATTTTTACACCCAGTTCTGGCTTTCAGAACTTCTATTGTTTTGGTTTTTTTGTTTTGTTTTGTTTTTTTTTAAAAGACCACGTGCCAGGAACAGGCCCCTGCTACATCTGCTCTGAATCCATCACACTAATCAAAGCATGAATAAAATCAATGAATGTAGATTTAATAGGAGTTGCTCATAAGGGAGGCACGATGTATAGGACAAACTCCTAGTTTCCTGAGAACTAAAATCTACTTTATTTTAAGGCAGGTCTGTAAACCAGGACAGGGCCACTGGAGTTTCAGTCTCTCTCTATGTATCGATTAAATGATTCATCAAATAAGCATGTGAAGAGACTTCAGAACAACAGGGTCCCTTTAAATTTCTGGTTCCTCCAACAGATTTTCCTGAATACAGTCTCCAGAATCACTGAGGTGCCAGCGTTCTCTGGTGCTGATGCAGAAAGCACTCAAGCTGTATTCCTCAGAGAATTGTCAAATTCTGCAAGTCACTGTATAGCTTCTGCTTAACCACTTCCAAAAATCAGTTTTGGCTAAATGTGTAAGTTAAAAAAAAAAAAAAGGTGCTTGGAATCTCTATTATACCGGGTCTGAAGCTACTGTACAAGCAAAAAAGCTGGCCCACTCTACACAGATTGGAGGTTTAAGCTTAGGAGCCAACCAAGCTGTGCAGTAAAGGTTTGTCCCAATGACAAATTGATAAATGACAGCATCTGGCAGACACTTGGTCATTACTTACGTCCCACATTTTATAAAGTTAATATTAGGCCTATATATTAAGAATGGGGGGGTGAAGATGGGTAATTATGGTTTGAAACACTGCTTTGCTGACACTGCGGAAGGATACATGGCCAGGTGTTGATTTGGGTGACCTAAAACACACACCAGTCATGTGATTTATTTATTTTTTTCATTTAAAGTATACAAACATTAGAGCAAATTCACTGTATAGAAAATGGTTAATGGCGAATGACACCCCTCAAGTCAGAGTTGGTAAAGTCACTCTAAGCCATTTGATTTAGCATTATATCCTGTACCGTTTCGATGTGCACAACTCGGACAGACAACAGAGGAACGCATTGTGTGGTACTGCACGTTATATTACAATAATATCACTGCCACGCCACCCCAGCATTCAAGAAAACAAACTGTACATTATTATTCTCAATCACGATGTCTGTCCTACTACCGGAACCCGCTACTATTAGAAGTTCTAAATCCTAACAAAGAAAGCCATTACATCCGTCAGCGTCCTTACCTTAAAATTGCTGGAGTTTACCCAGCCCGCTAACTCATCTATGGTCGCATCCAGTTGTGGTCGGTCCTGCTCCACATCAGAAGATCTTTGCGGGTCGTTCAGGTAGTCGATTAGCTCTTGGCCAACCTGGAGCCGCCGGGACACGTCCTTCTGCAAGACTTGCTGATAAAAGTATTCCATGCTGTTGTAAAATGTAATACTTATCCACCGTTGTTGATAATGAGTCCACCAAAACTGATTTTGATTTGTTTGTATTCTAATTCCACACAGTAAAACAGACCATTGACTCTCAAGTAGCCCTGTTACCCCGTAGTCTTACTGCTATTTAGCAACTTTAAAAGTTGTTTTAAACCTTGTGGAGTTCGCTCACACCGGTGACCAATTTTCTTTTATTCCTTTTCCCAAATTTGGATTTGCATACACCCAAATGAATCTGCCAGTACTCGGCTAATCCGGAAAGCCCAGATGCTTTAAGTTGCCTCCCTTCTCTTTGGTGATCCTCAGGTTTTCTTGCTACCAGTCCTCTTCTTGCCCAAATCGTCTGTTGTCACAGCCCTTGATCGGATAGAAATGTTATTCTAGCGTTACTTCTCCGTCCATAGACTTGGCGCCTCCATTTCATTTTAACAAACCAACTTTAAAAAGTTAATTGTTGTAAAGGTTTTTACATTCAAAGAACGGGAACTTCCACAACCGGGTTCTTACTGCCCTTCTTGGGTTCCTGATTACTCTTTATCCCAGAATAACACTCACACAGCCGTATCTCCTTAATTCTCAATTCTCCCAACTACCAAACAGTGTTAGCTAGGCCTACGGGGTCTTTCAACACTGCACAGTTGCCCCGTGAACTGCCCAAACTCACTTCCGAGAACGTAAACATTTTCATATAAAACAATAATAATACAAACCATGAGGGTGACATTATTCCTTACATAATTTTTAACAAAGTCTGAAGAAAAAGAAATCCGTTTTACAGCGTACATTTTTTTTTATTTATTTATGTGTTGTTGTTTTTTTACTGTTCAGGCACTAGTTTCCCCAGCACCAAACACAGAACCTTTATTTTGAAATGCAGAAAAGGCGCGTGTTCATATAACTTTCATTCAAAAAAAGTAGGATACTTTGTATTATGATGTGTAGTCGCTTATTCAATCATATACGGTAATTTGTGTGGGTTATGTTGATAACATTAATATTTTAAAATGTGATCAAGTGTAGTATTGAGTATATGTATATAAAACAGTTGTCTTGTAAAATTATATTTTCTGGAAGCGATTTTGTGGCAAGTGTTTAGTTATGTTAAAGTTAAGAACATCTTTAAGAAAAAAAAAAGATTTTAGCAGTTTTTCTTAACTTTTTTCTTAAGTCCAAAGTTAAGAAAAAATTGGACTTAAGATTTTTTGTCTTAAGATAGTTTCAGGAATACGGCCCCAGGTTCTTAAATGTTCTATTAGAATACATAATTATAGCACTCTTTTTTGTATTATTAACTTTTTACCACAAAAAACGAGGCTACTTATTGTAAAAGAAAACGTCAATGTCCAAATAAGTAGTATAATAATAATAATAATAATAATAATAATAATAATAATAATAATAATAAATACATAAATAAAAATGTCCAGAAGAACGGCGACAGTTGCGGTAGGGCAGTTTCAAACGGGGTCACAGGGGTAAGCCAGACGACTCAGAAATGCAAAAATTAAAGTAAAATACAGTTATGATCATGTATTATAGTATATATTATCTGTAAACCACTGTGCATACGTGTTTAATTTTTGTTTAACAGCTCAAAGTTTCCTGTCTGACTAGTTTCAAAATAATCATCCACCTGTACGCATGCGTGGTCGTTTAATGTGGTTTCTGGCTAAACAGTAACTCGAGTTACTGCAGCCCAGATAAGCGTACCTGTCGTTTTTACGCATTAAAAATCCGAAATACGCACTAAATTTAAATGTAATGAGCAATTTTGCAGCACAGCTTGTCCGCCTCCCCTAAATCTTCCACTATAACATCTGCATCTCCCAGAATACAATGTCTTCAATTACTAGGAAACTACACAAGAAAACCCAACAAACATTGTTCAATCTCTGGCTAGCCTTGTTGTCTTTGCAGCCAATCAAACTACGTGTTGTTGGTATGTGTTCTAAAAAAAATCACACAAGCTACGTATTTCCTACGTTGGTGGATCGTCATTTTACATTAGTGACTTTAGTGTCAAGTTACCGCGTTCGCTTGTAATCGCAGTTTATGCACAACGTAATTGGCACAGTAGCCAATAACTTTTGGTGTATCATTGGCAAGAAGACATCAATTTAAAATAAGGAATATTGCAAATATGGCGGCGAGAGATTTTCTTCTGCGCTGCAAGCATACATTTGCTGCCGTCTCATTGAGGTTTGGCATTTTTACGTGGCGTGGTCCTGGCCGGACAGGGATCGTGTTTATTATCAAGTATAATACATTTGTTAATAATTTTTATCTCTCTGTCTCCTGCTTTAATGACAAAAATAGTAAGGGTCATCACAATCTATTATTATTATTGTTGTTGTTAATAATTTTTATTATTATTATTATTTATTTCTTAGCAGACGCCCTTATCCAGGGCGACTTACAATTGTAAGCAAATACATTTCAAGTGTTACAGTACAGGTAATACAATAAGAGCAATTTTATGTTGTTAATAATAATTTTATTTTGTATAGCGCCGGGGCGTTTCTTTACAATATTTGCTAGAAGCCCCGCCAACTATTGAGACCCAGCGTTTATTATGTAACATCACTAACATCTTCAAATACTTAAGATGCAGTCATGGAGAAGGCACTAACATACAACCTTATACATAACTAAAATGCAACATTCCAATTTTCTTCAGCTGAACACTAGCAAATCTGAACTTCTAGTAGGTTCTAAAACTCAACTTAAGAATCTAAATATAGCTGCCCTGAACCTTGGTGTATGAAGTACGAAGCCTTGGTGTGCTTCTTGACAGCAACCTCTCCTTTGATGCCCACATCTGCCAGGATCCTTACCAGATGTAAAAAACGTGCCCAGCTGCACTGGCTACCTGTAAAGTTTAGGATTATTTTCAAAACTCTCTTGCTCACCTACAATGCCCTTCATCACACAGGTCCCGAGTACCTCCTCAACCTGCTGACCCGCTATGTCCCTGTCTGCAAGCTGAGGTCCTCCGAATCTGGCCTGCTTGTTATCCCCAAGCAAAAGTGCACCACACTTGGAGAACGCTCATTTAGCTTCTTGGCTCCGACTCTTTGGAGCTCTCTCCCAGCTTTGGTGCGTGATGCTCCCACCGTCACTCGCTTTAAATCAACTCTCAAAACCTACCTGTTCTCTCTTGCTTTCCATGCTCATTAGGGCAACCTCTGCACAATCTTTATACAGGTATCTAAATACGTTGAAAAATTAATTTCAATTTTGGTCGTGGGTTGCATCTGTCCTCGTTACGCAATGAACATGCAAGTGTTAAGTATATATAGCCAAATATCATGTGATAACCCTTCTCATAGAAGAGGCAAGGGCAGTTCAGCAACTGTAGTATTAAATGTATTGTGGTAAGACTAATAATCCTGGAATTGACCTAATCAAAAGGACAATATCCTTCCTGGATTCTTTAAATATTTAGTTTACTGAATGTTAAAGGTAGAATGGATTTTTTTCTCTTCGTCAGACAGTCTCTCTCTTTCTCTCTCTCTCTTGTTTGTCATCACATTGCTGGAACATTAAAAACAAATAAAATAAAAAATTTTGCTTATTTTTACCTTACACACCTGTGTGAGTTAATTGCTTTAGTTAATGAGATGTATTGAGTGGTGTTTTTTGTTCTCAATTATTTAGAGAAAAGACTACATGATGTTGTATATTAATTATAAATTAAGGTCTGTTTATTATCTAAACAGCATTAGTTATTTAGTGATGTTAATACTCAAGTATACTGGTACTTTGGAGGGAGAAACATACCAACAGGAATAATGTATTGTGAATCAGTATTTAGAAAAGCCAAAAGTAACTTAAACGTGGGTTCTTTATTAATAATACAAAAGTCAGTTTGGGCTTCAAGTCAATTCAGCTTTATTACTTAAAACATCAACAATAGCACATATACAAATAGGACAAAATATAATTTGTATATTTTAAAAGTATGCTAATATCCTGTATGGTAAATTATTAAAACACACTACCTTTAAAAAACTAAATGGTATAATGGACCCTCATAAGGCAATGTTTTATGATTGGCAAGTAGTTAATGTGTTCAGGTAGTGGCATCAGTTTCAAATTATGAACTAATACCAGCTACATATCAGGAAGGTGGAAGAAGGAGTGGAACCTTTAAGTAACTCCAAAGGTCGGAGCATGTAAGACTCCAAATTCTGTTGTCTTTTTGAATAAATCATAGCTTGTGAGGATAGGCAATCTCAGCAATATTAAGCAGGTATTCGCCTCTGGAAATATCCTGGGCAGCGCCTGGCTGTCCGGATGCAGGAACTCAATCATGGGGGGATGAGGAAACCCAAGAGGTGGTATAGCAGCTGCACCAGAAGCAAAAATTAGTATTTTTTTCCCAGAGTAACAGGATCACAGTCTCCATCTGTAAATACAAAGTATGTATGGTGTTGTTTTGTTAAATCTCTGGATTAGTTTAATGAAATAGAAGTAGACCAGAGCGTGGATTATCATGCACCTGCAAATTAGGAATTTCAGATATACCTTTTTTTATTTTTAAATTCTTACCTTCATCTTTGATGGGACAATCTCTCCAGTAGCCAATGGTCCTGTTTTCATTCGGTCTTCTGTTACTGCTTTGAGGAGAGAACACCACTTCAAACAGGTTTACAAGGTCCTTTGCTTCAAGTGTTTGTTTTTTTAAATTAACAAAAAGATCTTGAAAAACAAATGGATGTTTTCTCATCACATTTATACGATCCAATGTAAGAAAAAATAATTAGGAGTATGCATAAAGTCTCCAAAACTTTGGAAACAACAATAAAATTCAAGACATACTTTGTTATTGTTATCATTAGCATACTGGTTGCACATCGTGAACACGAATACTGACACTTAAACTGAGTTCTTGCTAAACCTTGCTTTTAAAGAAATTGCTCCCACAGACCATATCACTACTGATGCAATAACAGTCTGGCAGAGTTTCCGTCACTATAGGGACAACATTTCCCCACTCCACAAGAAACTCATCTGTGTTTGACAAGAGGGAATAAAGCGCTACTGCAGCTGTTGTGAAAACCTATACATGTACAACTTTCCAAGGCTCTGCGGAGATTTGTTTGCCAGCTGAGCAGAAGCTGACCAGTGTCGCAAAGCAATTAAAATCTTGCCCGAGGGCATGGTTTTGTCAATTCTCCACACACTTTGGTTTAAGTGACCTATTTTACACTTACTAGTGTTGCTCAGAAATATTACTATGAAAATAAAAAGTGAAGTAAGTTTGTATTGATAGTAGTCCTAAATTATGCAACTGTGTATGTGGGGGGAGGACTCACTGTTCTAAGACACCCTGCAATCTTCCCTCAGTATAAATATTGGCAGTGCATCACAAACACCAAATGTGCTGATATTTCTCAGGGTGTCCAACAAGCTCAGAATGTCTGCAGCCTCGCCAGCAGCAAACATGGTCTCCTGTACTGGATCAGCTTCTTTAATCTGGATAAATCCATTTGTAAAATGTTTGATGAATATCCCTGATCTGCTTGTCTTCCACAGTCTTACTTGGAAAACACAAACACTAACACAGTTTGATGTAGCATAGTGTAAGGCTTTTGAAACTCCTGCCTATGTATTGCCCTGACCTTGTAGCTATTTAGCTTGGCACGTGGCCCAAAATACACCCATGCCAAGGAGTAAGTGGCTTTTCATGGATGATAACAGTTTTCGCAAAAATGGTTTCTGCTTAATAAACTGTTTTGAGTCTATGTACAAACCATAATCAAACCAATTAAAACTGGTTCTAAAACCACTTATTTTTGTAAAAAGTGACATGCTATAACTTTAGGTACAGTGTCACGGAACGCCTAATAACACATTATACGAATGTAACACTAGGCTTTTCCAGGTAAATTGCACAAGTTCTTATTGTTTCATCAGCCATTTGTCCTTTCCATTATGAAACCCCTTGCTTATATTGCCCCTTTAAATGGGGCAAATAAATGCACAATATATTACATGTTTGCCAATCTTTTCACAATGCCATACTGTATACCTGTTGAATCTCTTTGTTTCTCCGATGTACAGCAGGTTGCATTTTCTGCAGCAGATGCAATTAACTATTTCATATATTTTTTGTTTTAATGGACAATATGAGTGAATATAAATAAGTGTATATTACTTTTTTTCCTACTGTTAATATGAAATATAATAAAAGGAATTATTGTAACAGATTTGCAATGTATGTCATTCTGCTTCAGTGAGACCCTCAATCCTGCCCCAGTATTGCTATGAGGCTCCAGCTCCATAAACTTAGGGTACCCCTGGTTTATAGTTTAAATTGTGTTTAGATGGGCTTACCTCTACTTCTTCTAGTGGCAGCCATAACACATATAAAGTAGATCTTCCTGTAATGCCATGACTTTCAACTGGTCCACCCAATGTGGAAGAAACAGCATTTTGAATAAGGAACACCTCACTTGCCAGGTCGTTGCATCCCACAAAATCAAACACAACCTGTACAAAATGATAAAACTGAAATTTGGCATTGCTCCCATATGAAGAAGTCCAATTTCATGCATACATTATTTATTTTCCATTTCATTACCTGAATGGATCCTGATAGGATGAACCTTCTTCTTTTAACAGTTCCATCAGGGTACAGAAACTGTAGTTGTGCACCACTGCCATGTTCCATGATAGAGGATATTCTTCTACTCCATTCTTCTAATTTCTGACAATACATTAACTTGTATGAATGATTTAATTAATACATACATATTTCTATATTTTAATAGTATAATACATACTTTTCAAAACAGAAAAAAGACACATACCTGCCTTCTTCTTGCTACCAATCCAGCTATGTGCTGTCTCCTTTGTTCTCTTTCCTGTTCCTGTTAGAAGTAGATTTAGTGAACAATTACAGAACACATACCTTACTTAGACCACCATTTCCCATTCATATACACATACATATCCCCTGCAAAGGATATAAACACATTGTGAAAATAAGTGCCCCTGAACACTGATCTCTTCTTGTGCCATCTACAGGACAGTATGTTCAACTACATCTTGAAACAAATGTCCATGCAGTTTCAACATGTAGAGCAGGGTTTCCCAATCTGACCCTCTGTGTCTGCTGGCTTTCATTCCAACGGAGTTCTCAATTACTTAATTAAACCCTTAATTGAACTGATAATTTGCTTAATTAGGCCTTTGTACTTATTTTCAGCTCAAACAGTTGCGGATTTCAAGAAAGCTCTTTAACACCTCTCCCTCCCCCGCACCCCCTCCTGCTCCAACCCCTACACCCACTGCATCCCCTACTAACTCACCCTCCTTCTCCACCTTCTTGCCCCTCTCAGACTCTGACCTCTCCTCTTTGCTCCAGGGTCACAAACCCACCACGTGTGCCCTGGACCCCCTCCCCACTCACCTCTTTCAAGCTGCTGCTCCTGCTCTACTTCCCTTCATCTCCTCCCTTCTCAACACCTCTCTCCTTTCTGGTCTTTTTCCCTCTGCCTTCACAAAAGCCTCTATCACTCCCTCCTCAAAAACCCACCCTCGACCCCACCTCCCTCCAGAGCTACCGTCCTGTCTCCCTACTACCCTTCCTCTCCAAAACCCTCGAGCGGACTGTACACCGCCAGCTCTGCTTTCCTGTCCAACCATTCTCTGCTCGACCCTCTCCAATCTGGCTTACGCTCTGCTCACTCCACTGAATCCGCCCTCCTGTCTGTCGCCAACTCACTAAACTCTGCCCGAGCTGCCTCTCTCTCCTCTGTCCTAATTCTTCTTGACCTCTCTGCTGCCTTTGACACTGTCGATCACTCTATTCTACTATCCTCTCTCGCTGACCTGGGTATCTCTGGCACTGCTCTGGCCTGGTTCTCCTCCTACCTCTCCAACCGCACTTACCAGGTAACCTGGCGTGGAGCAACCTCCACACCGCGCCCTCTCTCAACAGGAGTCCCCCAAGGGTCAGTCTTGGGTCCGCTCCTGTTCTCTCTCTACACCCGCTCCCTGGGCCCCCTCATCGCATCCTATGGCTTCTCATACCATTTCTATGCTGATGATGCTCAGATTTTCCTCTCCTTCCCCATCTCTGACTCCACCATCTCCTCCCTTATCTCTACATGTCTGTCTGCTATTTCCTTCTGGATGCACTCGCATTACCTCAAACTCAACCTCTCTAAATCTGACCTCATTTTCTTTCCCTCCTCCTCCTCCCCCTTCTCTATCTCTGTTCCTCTGGAATCTACCACTCTCTCTCCCTCTTCCTCCACTAAGAACCTCTGAGTCACCCTGGACCCCTGCCTCTCTTATTCCCAGCACATCTCCACTCATTCTTCCTGAGCAACATCCGAAGAATCCGACCCTTCCTCACCAACTACGCCACCCAGCTCCTGGTCCAGGCCTTGGTACTCTCCCGCCTAGACTACTGCAACTCCCTCCTGGCTGGCCTCCCTGCGTCCGCCACCCGTCCGCTGCAGCTCATCCAGAACTCCGCTGCTCGCCTGGTCTTCTCTCTGCCTCGCTTCTCCCATACAACTCCACTGGCTCCCGATCACCGCTCGCATCCAGTTCAAGACTCTTGTACTAGCCTACAGATGCCTTGACCAGACTGCACCCAGCTACCTCCAGACCCTCATCACTCCCTACACCCCCACTCGACCTCTCCGCTCCGCCTGCACTAGAAGACTGGCTCTACCTCCTCTACGCTCCCCTGCCTCCAGAGCCCGCTCCTTCTCCACCCTCGCTCCGCAGTGGTGGAATGACCTACCTACAGATGTCAGGACCGCCCAGTCCCTGACCACATTCAGTGCCTCCTTAAGACTCACCTCTTCAGACAGCACCTGTAGAACTCCTCTGTTTCTCCCCTGGGACACTTTCACCCTTCCTTAAATATGCTTTACTTACTCTTATCTGCCCCTATTTTACTGCATTTAATCCTGTACTTCAGAGTACTGTAATCTGCCAAGTGTTTAAACTGTAGTATTTGGTATTTAATCATATCTTGATGTAACTATCACTGTCACTTTTATCTGCTGTATTATTGAATTGTATTTTGTCACACTTGTACTTGCTTGAACTAGTCATTGTATTTATCTTGCTCTTATTGTATTATTACCTGTACTGTAACACTTGAAATGTATTTGCTTACGATTGTAAGTCGCCCTGGATAAGGGTGTCTGCTAAGAAATAAATAATAATAATAATAATATTAAAGAGCCTTATTATACTGATTGTTGGTAGCTTAAAACATGGTTCCAATCTTCACAATATAATTATTTACATACAAATAAAACCTTCTAACAATATGTTTTTTTTATGGACACAGGCTCCCCAAATAGATCAATTTCTTCCGTTTTTAGGTGTTACTGCACTGGCACTGTAAATGTGAAAAATTCCCAATGGGGGCCTGATGGGTCCCCAAACCCCTTGGAATTTTGTAATAGTTTTTATATTAGAACTGATTATTCTTTTATAATATGTTATTTTCTGTTACAAATTGAACAAAGTTGGGAGTGGCATTTTGGGTTTTTGAGCTCAGGAATGTTACGAGAGAAGGGTCCTCTGCTCTGCTCTACTTGTTTGCATGGGGGGATGGGAGAATCTCAGAGATAACAGATTCAAAGGAATGTGAGGGGCCTTGCTTGCCTGTCTGTGTGGTGTTGGTGAAGTAAAGGAATGTTTGTGAGGCTTGGAAACTTGCCATGAGTACACAGGTATAGGAAGGAGGGGTCATAAATGACATCATTAAAAGGGTGTGTTTTGGAATCTACAAAGCTGAAGTGAATGCATTGTCTAGTGCTCAGTTTTATCAATCTCACTGTAGCCCAGAGTGACGAGACTCTGTTCAATACAATTGTTCTATTCTGAGCTATGCCAATAAACATATATATTTGACACCACTAATATTGTTTATGAGTTTCATTATTTCTTACAGTAGGAAAATGTGCACCGTTGCTAACCCTAAAGAGTCCACTTATTATTTTCTGCACTAGCGGCTGGTCACATTTGTTTTCAGTGGTTGAAATAGCAAATCCAGATTATCCCATGTATCGTTTCTTGAATAAAAAATCGATACATTTCTTACTTGCAAAGAATAATTAAGGAAGAAAACTCAAAAGAGTCTACAGACAGTGCAAAAGACAAAGTTTGGATCTTGTTTTGTTGGCTTTAATAAATGGTTTATCATTGTTAGTTATTATAGTTTTATCTTGAGCTTGATGTTTTTGATGGTGTTAACATTTTAAATAGGACACATATTATTCTGAGATTGGAAGTAAATGGTAACATGGTAAACATTTACAGTGCAGACCTTTTTGATTTATAATAACTTTGCTGAACAGAAATTGAATGTACGGAACCTCTAAAGGGACATGGTGTGAATAAAAAAAGAAGACTAGTATATCATGAGCACGATTTAACACTTTTCTCTATCTCCCTGTTTGCATATTAGGGAAAATGTCTCAACATGGATGGTAGGCAGAGGATTTCTCCTTTTATTCTTCAGTGCTGGCTTTGAAATGTGTGATTATTATTTGTACGATGCCACAGGAACAGGATCTACTTGATTTGCCTAGTCAAATGATTGGGGCTTTATAAAATATTCCACTGGTCATGTAAAAGAAAAGAAAAACGGAAGTTAGCTCAAGAGTAAAAACAATAATTATATGTGTGGCAAAAGGTCAATTTAAGAAACTGCATCAAGTTATCTTAGAATTCTGTTTGTCATTTTAAAGATATTATGTCACTCTCATGACATAATAAGTCGCTCACGAGATACTAACCTTGTTTTTTTAATTCACACCATGTCCCTTTAGGGGTTCCATATGAATACATGTGTCTCCGAAGAGGTTCCCAAATGCTCTCTTGATTCTGTGCATCCAAAGACCACAAGTTTGTCAGTTAAATGTGTTAATCAGATTATTCTGCCTTTTAGTGCAACTGTGGTACCACTTAGTAAAGCTAAAATTGTAAATTCTAAACAATGGTATAATCTCAATCTCGTACGTACCAGAAACTATCACTTATGTATGAGATAATCCCCTTCATTTTTGTTTTCAACGTGCGGTTCACAGCTTCCTTACGTTGCTTTCAATTCTATACTTTGATTTGATATTGAAGAGCAATTACTGTAGTTTTAAATTACGTTTTCTTATTTTTCTGTCCTCTTACCCTTTTTTAAAATCAAATTCAAAATGTGTATTATTTGGAGTGAGTCTGATAGATAAAAACAGCCTTGACACTGTCTATACTCTGAACCAAATTTTATAGAAAATCTAGGCTATTACCACAATTTATCCCATGGTTGTAATTTCAATCATTTGAATAGGCAAATCCAGTAGATCCTGTTCCTGTGGCATTGTACAAATTATAAACACACATTTCAAAGCCAGCATAGGAAAAATCCTCTGCATACCATCCATGTTGAGACATTTTTCCTAAAATGCAAACAGGAAGATAGAGAAAAATCGGTAATGCAAAATCTAAACCATTACTGAATATTTTGTCAAATGATTTATTTTATTATTTATTTCTTAGCAGACGCCCTTATCCAGGGCGACTTACTGGTGTTACAAAATACCAAATTTACAAAATATCACATTATGAAATATCACATTAAAGATAAGAGCAGTTAAAAAATACAATAAAGTCAGTAGTAAATAGGAGCAAATTCAAATAAGAAGCAAAATACAGTAAATAATTATGTTTGAGAGCGATTTCGACAAAGAGCAGTTACATTTATAGCAAATATTTGCTTATAGGAGTAAATGCCATTAATAGCAAGTAATAAAGTACAATAAATGGATAAGAACGATTTCAATTAAGAGCAATTACAAAAAAAGTGAATATGGTTATCTAAAAAAGTTAAATCAAGTATAAGATACAAAAATAGTTATAATTGAGAGCAGTAGTAGAATACAGCAAAGTGTGGCGCAGTTAAGTGCAAATACAAGTGATGCAAGTACTGATACAATTGGGTGCCTATATTTATATATATATACAGCACTGTGCAAAAGTTTTAGGCAGGTGTGAAAAAATGCTGTAAAGTAAGAATGCTTTCAAAAATAGACATGTTAATAGATTATATTTATCAATTAACTAAATGCAAAGTGAGTGAACAGAAGAAAAATCTAAATCAAATCCATATTTGGTGTGACAACCCTTTGCCTTCAAAACAGCATCAAGCATCAATTCTTCTAGGTACACTTGCACACAGTTTTTGAAGGAATTCGGCAGGTAGGTTGGCCCAAACATCTTGGAGAACTAACCACAGTTCTTCTGTGGATTTAGGCAGCCTCAGTTGCTTCTCTCTCTTCATGTAATCCCAGACAGACTCGATGATGTTGAGATCAGGGCTCTGTGGGGGCCATACCATCACTTCCAGGACTCCTTGTTCTTCTTTACGCTGAAGATAGTTCTTAATGACTTTCGCTGTATGTTTGGGGTCGTTGTCATGCTGCAGAATAAATTTGGGGCCAATCAGATGCCTCCCTGATGGTATTGCATGATGGATAAGTATCTGCCTGTACTTCTCAGCATTGAGGAGACCATTAATTCTGACCAAATCCCCAACTCCATTTGCAGAAATGCAGCTCCAAACTTGCAAGGAACCTCCACCATGCTTCACTGTTGCCTGCAGACACTCATTCGGTACGCTCTCCAGCCCTTCGCGAACAAACTGCCTTCTGCTACAGCCAAATATTTCAAATTTTGACTCATCAGTCCAGAGCACCTACTGCCATTTTTCTGTACCCCAGTTCCTGTGTTTTCGTGCATAGTTGAGTTGCTTGGCCTTGTTTCCACGCCGGAGGTATGGCTTTTGGCCACAAGTCTTCCATGAAGGCCATTTCTGACCAGACTTCTCCGGACAGTAGATGGGTGTACCAGGGTCTCACTGTTTTCTGCCAGTTCTGAGCTGATGGCACTGCTGGACATCTTCCGATTGCGAAGGGAAGTAAGCATGATGTGTCTTTCATCTGCTGCAGTAAGTTTCCTTGGCCGACCACTGCGTCTCACGGTCCTCAACGTTGCCCGTTTCTTTGTGCTTCTTCAAAAGAGCTTGGACAGCACATCTGGAAACCCCTGTCTGCCTTGAAATTTCTGCCTGGGAGAGACCTTGCTGATGCAGTATAACTACCTTGTGTCTTGTTGCTGTGCTCAGTCTTGCCATGGTGTATGACTTTTGACAGTAAATTGTCTTCAGCAACCTCACCTTGTTAGCTGAGTTTGGCTGTTCCTCACCCAGTTTTATTCCTCCTACACAGCTGTTTCTGTTTCAGTTAATGATTGTGTTTCAACCTACATATTGAATTGATGATCATTAGCACCTGTTTGGTATAATTGTTTAATCATACACCTGACTATATGCCTACAAAATCCCTGATTTTGTGCAAGTGTACCTAGAAGAATTGATGCTGTTTTGAAGGCAAAGGGTGGTCACACCAAATATGGATTTGATTTAGATTTTTCTTCTGTTCACTCACTTTGCATTTAGTTAATTGATAAATATAATCTATTAACATGTCTATTTTTGAAAGCATTCTTACTTTACAGCATTTTTTCACACCTGCCTAAAACTTTTGCACAGTACTGTATATATATATATATATATATATATATATATATATATATATATATATATATATATATATAACGGTACAATATTTATGGCTTTACAGTATATATATATATATATATACTGTATAGCCATAAATATTGTACCGTTTTATTATTGTATGGTCTGTTAAAGAGTAAGCAGCAGCGTCCTGGAAAATATAGCGTTACACATCTCCACATGTTGCTACAACTGTTTAAATAATGTACCTGTCATTTTTCTTTTCATTGTTAACATGATCCTGACAACTTTTTACACTTATAAGTCTGTTTTCAAAATGTCCGCTCTAGTGCACTGGGGTTCATTGGGGGTTCATTGGTTTGGTACAGTACGTCATTGGACAACATTCCAGAACAGGTATCTCTTCTCATGTATTAAGTAACTGCTTTGTTCTTCAGATTTGCTGTTGATGTGATCATAGACTTGAAGAGCAAGTCAAACAACAGAGCAAGTCAAACTGCCAAGACATTCTGCTATTTTACTGGGTACTAATCAAATGAGTTAAAAGTGGATAATGTGATAATGCCCTTATCAGTGATGAAGTCATGAGTGTACTTTTCACTGTTAACGTTATGGAAGACATACAGTATAAAAACATGTGTATATATATATATATATATATATATATATATATATATATATATATATATATATATATATATATATATATATATATATATATATATATATATATATATATATATATATATATATATATATATATATTCTTCATACTGTATGTCTAGAGGCATAAGGAGAGATAAGGAGTGTAGATTTTTGTTATTTGTGTTTTAAACTTATTTATTATTATAATGATTCTGCAAATTTGTAACCAGAATATGAGAAGGGAGAGCCCGGAAACAAGGCAGCATGTAACATCTTAAACTCTGCAAGCTCTGAACAACATCTCGAAAAAACTCTTCAATTAAAAAATAAAAATTAAAATACAGAGAACTTCTCTACCTGGGATCGTCATTAAAGAAGAGGACAACTAATGATTTAAACACTCAATTAATGGACTGAATTGACCTACCGAAAATGGTCAATTTTACTAGAAAAATTATGTTTTGATAAACAAAGACTGAATGGGGACACCGCTCTACAAGACATCACGCATGGTCAACACTGCGAAACAAACTGGGTATTCCCAATTAAACTAAATAGAAAGATTTACAGAAACTAAAATAAATGTATATTTGCAGACAACTGGATAATGGTGTAATGTAAAAAGGTGTGTTTTTGTGCCGTGATTCTAATTAAAGGATAGGTATTTTTAACAACTGATTGATAGAGAATCAAGTATGATTTCGTAATACCCTATTTATTAGAATTCACTGAATTTATATACATTCATTTCCTGACTCATATTTACTCAACAGTTATTCTGCTTGCATATTCATATTTACTGACTTGAGAATATAATTAGTTCTAGCAGAAAAGACAAATTATATAGATAATCAATATATTGCTTTCACATGTAATAGCCAGTACACTGGACTGAGACGCTGCCTGACCATTATTGCTTTCTGAGATTAATGTACGATGCTGAAGTTGGCTTCTTATTCGTCAGCTTCTTATTCATAAGAACATAAGAACGGTTACAAACTAGAGGAGGCCATTCGGCCCATCTTGCTTGTTTGGTTGTTAGTAGCTTATTGATCCCAGAATCTCATCAAGCAGCTTCTTGAGGATCCCAGGGTGTCAGCTTCAACAGCATTACTGGGGAGCTGGTTCCAGACTCCCACAATTCTCTGTGTAAAAAAGTGCCTCCTATTTTCTGTTTTTTAATGCCTCTGTATCTAAACTCCATTTGTGACTCCTGGTCCTCGTTTCTTTTTTCAGGTTTAATTTTAAGCGCTCCTAGTCCCTTTAACACTTCTGCTTCTGTTATGCTAAAGTTATTTAAAACTGGATAGGAACAGGTCGACATGTGGGGCATGTTGTCCGTATCCTCCTTTGTAAAAACTTGTGAAAAGTAATCATTTAATATATTTGCTATTTTTTTCTCTTCATCTATGATGTTGCTATTTGTATCTCTTAGACATTGTACTTCCTCCTTGAATGTTCTTTTGCTGTTATAATATTGGAAAAACTTTTTGGAATTGGTTTTAGCCTCCTTGGCAGTGTTTATTTCTATCTCTCTCTTGGCTTTTCTAACTTCCTTTTTGACTTGCGCTTGCAGTTTCAAGTACTCTTTCTGTGTACTTTGTTGTTGGTCCTTTTTAAACACTCTGTAAAGTGCCTTTTTTCTCAGAATTTTTTAAAAAATGATCTATTAAACCATTTTGGCCATTTAGTTTTAGATTTTGATTTGTCTACTTTTGGGATGTAATTGTTTTGTGCCTCTAGTACTTTCAATACCCGTTTCTCATTGTAATTCATATCAATATGCACAAGAATTAATTCAACTTCCCATTCAGAACGGAATCCAACATTCCAGTACCTAATTTAGCTAATTAGTTTTACCGTGTTAATTTAGCTTAGCCGTACCAAACTAATAAAATGTTATCAACCTCAGTTGATTATATATTCAAATTAACTCAGAAATGGGGCAATGATCAAATTCTCTGCATTTAGAAGGCAACTCCTTTGAGTTGCACATTTCAACAAACAAAATATATTTCTTACACACTCTAAAACAGGAAGTTATATTCTATTCCTAGAACAGTTTATCCACTAACTTGATAGCAGTTGCTACAGTTAATTTCTCGAGTCATAAAGTATCTAATATGCTGAACACTTATTGATTTTCAACAAAGAAGTCAATCTGCTTTGTTGATGAACACTGCAGCTCTCTGGATCTGAAGTTCCAGTGAAAGAAGACGGTACTTTGCTTGAAGTACGCATTGTATTTCGTCGGCTCGCAATAAACAAAGTTATTTTCAAATGGAGATCAGCTTGTTGATTTCCAGTCTTGCAGCATTATCTTTGACTTGTCGGCAGTTTTCCAACTGGAAATAGTTCAGTTGATCAGACGTAACTCAGTTCAGATAATGTGTTGCAATTGAAGAGTTATGTAGTTCATAGAAGTGTTCTCGTTGCAATTCTTCTGTAATGGCTAGTAAATGACCTTAGGCCCAGCTGCTGGCTATGCTTCTGTTTGTTTCGTGGAGTGACGTGGATACCAAGACCCACTTTCAGATCAAGGCAGTGTCTCATTTACTGTTTCAGGCTCTCGTAGGGCAAAGAGCTAGGGCTCTCTTCAAAGCTGATTTCAGCCTTCTCAGAACATGATTTTATCTTTTGTGATTCTCACTTCCACCCTGTGATTGGTCAGTTTGTTTATTTTGGGCTGTGCCCGAGTCCACGTGGGGTGTTTCTCATTGGTTGTTCTCATTCCTAGATGGCCCCTCGTTCTCAATTGGTCCGCTGTTCCACCCCGTCGGCTGGATTTATGAGATGGACTGTTTTCTGTCCGAGGTGTCAAAGCACCCAAAACTGTCTGGCTTGCCTTGTGCAAGATACTGCCGACGCCAGATCATTCAGTGATGGGGGAAGATAAAACACTTGTCCAGCAGTTAGGTTATGACTCTTTTTAAAAGTATTCTTTGTCAGTGGGGAAGTTTGTGACCGTAAACCAAGTAGACACAGAGAATGGTTTAGGACCCCTCTCTATATATTTCAATTCTGTTAATTTCATACACAGAATTATATTATGACCCACTCTGACACTACACAATTAACATTTAAAACATGTTTACAAGTAAATATTATAACAAAAAGCAAGTAAAAGAAAAATAACAGTATATATAAACAAACCTCAACAACAATAATAATAATGATGATAAAAGTATTTTATACTATGTTCTCCTCCCTCCTGTGTCAGGAGCCTCAGTGTTCACTCTCTGCCCCTCAGGCTATGACAGGTGCAAGTGTACTGGGCTGCCACTTCTACACAGCTTGTCTGCTCTCCTAAGAGGATGGGGAGTTTTTCTGGGTCTGGCAGTTTTGGGAATTCTGTGCAGATATGTTTTATTTTTGGGAAGAAGGCTTCCCTTATTTGATTATATTTTGTGCACTGAAGTAAAAAGTGTACCTCTGTCTCCCCAGCAGACCTAACCCATAACCCGCCAGGGCAGCACTTGGCAATTGTATGCATAGCATAGCTTGGATTCGAACCAGCGATCTCCAAGATATAGGGCGCTTCCTGCACTCCGGGCGGAGTGCCTTTACCGGATGCGTCACTCAGGAGCAACTTATTTCAAAGTTGATTCTCACAGAGGAGGGGCCTCTCTACGTCACCCACTCATACAAAAACAGCAAAATCATACAAAAATCCGGGACGTTATCATTAGCAAAGACTGTAACTCAGTGAGCGTCCGCGCTCATTCAGTCTGCAGGAACGAGGTGTGAACTCAAAACCTGTCATAGTAAAAAAAATAAAATAAATAATAATCAAATAACCTCACGTGTACTTTTAATTCATTTTGGGCTGGGATACATACACAAGTGGGACGTAGAGGGGTTTCCCCACTGTGAGAATCAACTTCGAAATAAGTGGCCTAGAGCGATTTAACACCCGAAATACCCCAGTTACTTATTCAGTTAGGGTTACATTTGTGGGATGCGAATAAGAAGCCAACTTCACCATCGTGATTAATGTAACGATTTATGTTTACATTATATATATATATATATATATATATATATATATATATATATATATATATATATATATATATATATATATATCAATGTTCGAGTCGCCACCGCCCCCCCCCAAAAAAACAAAAAACTACTGGAACACTCATTTCAACAACAGTTCAAAATTAAGAATAACATACAGTAGAATCTCGTTCATCCGAACAGCTGGGGAACTAAAGGTTCATATTAATGAGTGTTCAGATGTTTACAATAACAGCAATACACACGTACATATATTGCGCTGTAAAGGTTTATTTAAAAATGAGTATTTTTCTGATAGCCCCAAAACTGAGTGTTACATTGTATATAACGTCACTCTGCAAAGCACATCTGACAGCGGTACTGAAGCTTTATATACAAGTACCCTAAATGTAAAACTGATTAAAACAAGTGAAACACTGATTATTTGTATGCACATCAGTTCATTACTTTAAAACGTTAAAAAAAGGAAAAACTATAAAATGAATACAGTACTGAAAACAAAACTATTCTCAAAACATATTGCTGAATTCCACAGTGGGGTTGGTCCTACAGTTACGCTGGATATTTCGCCCAAAACAAGCTTTTTCTTTGAACGCATCAATTTCTAGAATGGTCATCATTGTCCCTCGTAATTAGGGGGTATTTTCTAATTAGCCAGAATGTAATGTTGATGTCTTAATTATTCTTTAGATCAGTTTACTGGAGTTGCTACACGGACATCTTGAGGTTTAGTCGTTTAACTTTAAATTAGTCGTGTCGTTTTAATTCTCCTGTGAATTTCGTAGGGCTCTAGTTGTAACATCTGCTCCAGATTAATGGGATACTATTAAACATTAACAATTAAGTGTTGTTTATAAGTATAGCATGGACACAAGTCACATGTCAAAATGTCGCTTTCCTTCAAAATGGATGTCCTTGACTTTCTAGCGTAAATGGCAAGGTATATATATATATCGTAATAAACTCCAGAGATGTTAACCTTCTTGCAGTAACTGCACGCAGTCCATTTTCTAATGGCAGAACAGTTCACAGTTGGTGCCTCTCTCGTGATTGTGTCGCATTGTGTCAAACTTTCCCTTACTCATCCTGTACTCCCACCCCAGCTCGCGCGCCCATTAAAACAGTCAGAGTTACGCGCAGACGTCTTCTGACGTTTTCAGCCGTACCCAGGAAGTACTGAGGTTTGTTGTTCATCAGAATTAGATTGCTCTGCTTATCAGATCTTCTTGTTAGCGAGGCGGAATGGCGACGTTTATTTCAGTCCCATTAAAGAAGTCTTCTGAGGTGGACTTGGTGAAACCTCTGACCAAGTTCATCTGCGCGACCTACTCTGCCGGGGAAGACCAGGGGGAGTATGTCCGAGCCGTGGAAGAACTGAACAAGCTGCGGAAAAGTGCAGTGGGGAGGCCGCTTGATAAGCATGAAAGCTCGTTGGAGATTCTGTTGAGGTGAGTTCTGTCTTGCGTAAAGTTCAGCTCAGCGACTGTAAGAGTAGGGCTAAACACAGAAGTTACGCTGAGAAGGTACGCAATACATTGTTTGTGAATATTATTAGCATAGCTTTCTGGGCCTGCTGCTTACCTGCTGGGTCTTAATATTTACGTGAAAACTAAAAATGATCATTGAGTGTCGGCTAGTGCCAGGATTATTATTATTATTATTATTATTTAAATTTGATTCACAGCCAGGTTGACTGGTAAAATATCATAGCAATTGATATACTGTGCTTTGGATACCACCACTGCTGCTGATTTGGTCATTAGCCAAGAGTAATGACACTGCCAATTCAGATAAAAAGTAACAGCAAAGTTTTTAGCAATTTTTCAGGTTTAAGTCGTTACCGTAAACATTTGCGCGTCAGTCTTTTCTAATTCTTTCTTTTTTTTTTTTTTTTTCTTCAGGTAGTTACCGCTTGTTACGGTGTTTAGTTGGGTCTTTTTTCTCTGACGCACTCACCGTGTGCTTTCTTTTGTTCATAAATGTAACATAATGAAGGGGACATTTAAAAACCAAACTAGTTTAATATTGTTGAAAGCTTTCACCAAGTCTACTATAAACTCTTAACAGTAAACCCCTTTTTTGTTTTTGTTTTTGTTTTTATTTTTGTTTGTTTTGTTAAGAGGAAGTTATTGTATAAT
Organism: Acipenser oxyrinchus oxyrinchus; assembly: GCA_030684275.1. Taxonomy (NCBI): domain Eukaryota; kingdom Metazoa; phylum Chordata; class Actinopteri; order Acipenseriformes; family Acipenseridae; genus Acipenser; species Acipenser oxyrinchus. Next base: position 29,234,565 of record CM060250.1, read on the forward strand.
AAAAATGTATCCCAAATGGAGACGACAAACCAGGAACAACTTGTGCGTCATCGTCACGTATTACGGTATCTAGTGGGGGCCACACCAAGGTGCAATTCGATAACCGGGCAGGTGAATAGCACTGACACATACAAGTACAGTAACAGATGGGTTGGCACTTAATGTGAACTGCAGTGCAGCAGCATTGCACACACTACATCTCACATTAAAAGTCATTTAGGCAACTAACTCATTTACACAATTAAGCCTAATAAATGATGGGCTAAAATATATTTATTAAACATTCACAATCCATTGTTTGTGAAACTATTAAAACATGATTGTCACATATATGTATAATGATAGAAGAAATGTTGATATATCTGCACAACAGTGTATTATTATTTTAAAATAAGATTGTAAATCTCACGGCAGTGTGTTATGTATTCATTCATTTATGCGTTTATTTTTCAGTGAGAATAGTAATGTTACTGTCCCCCCCCCCAAAAAAAAGAAAGTCAACAGGGTATGAAACCAGGATCACCCTGCTGCAGCAGTGTTCCAGTTAGCCATCATGGGACAAGATGTTAGATGAGGAAAAATAGCTGTAAAATGTTGTACACTGTTTAAAAAAAAAAAAAAAAAAAAGATAGAAATAAACATAAGGAAAAATACATTTTGTCTCTGCAGAATTTGATGGAACCTATTGTAAATATTGCACACATTTTGGTAGAAAAACATTAAAATATGCAGAGAAACTTGACAGGTTATACACTTCCTTTAAAAATCTGGGGTTCAGCAGTTACAAAACGTCAAGACAAATCTGAATTCCTCAAAGCAGCAGTAATACTTGGCAATGATTTTGTATCTGTAGTGCAACAAACTAAAACACCTGTACACCAGGAGTTGAATTCAGCTTATAGACAGAGTGGGGGGAAAAAACAGGCAGAAGCTATTTTTTATATTTGAATAACTCCAGGTACTGCTTATTATAGTTGTACTCTTAGTATGTTACTTAAATTTACTAGCAAATGTGTTCTAAACTTCGCTGAAAGGAACATTTCCTTAAAGTATGTTATTCATTTGAGGTAAGACGGGGTCACAGGGAACCTTTTGTGTATCTTGAAGAATTTAGTGAACCCGACAAGCTACAAGGCTAGATCCACCCCTGCTAATCACTAATGGATTGTGTTCACTGTTAAATAAAACCCAAATCCTACAAGTTGTATTCTACTTTTTTGTGTGTGTTTTGTGCAACAGGGAGGAGGCAAGTAGATTTTTTAAGAAGGACAAGTAGATTATTCAAGCATGTTGTCCCTTGGACGAGAAGTTTTTTCAAACATTGCACACCCCTGATACTACAATAAGACTACAAAGAAACAGGAAATAAAAATGTGCATCAACTTACTCGTGTCGGACAAATAGCCTAACGCTAAACACAAACACAACATGCTAACTATTCTGAATAATTTCTTCTCAATATCCTTATGTAGATTTCTTTTCAAACTGCAGTTAAACTTGTAAAGGCTTGTAGGCTATTTACTATATCACATGTATGCAGATCTATTTATTACTACCGGAACCTGAAACAAAGGTCCAAAAAACACGTATGAACTGCGTGAAAAGAACTGGAAAGCCCCAAGCATACAGACGGAGGTTATGTGTAAACAGAAAATCTATTATGATATAATGTTAACATGATTAAATGTTTGCAGCAATAAAAAAATTATAAATAAGACTGCACTAAAAACCTGATAGTTTCTGGAGCAATTGGTCTTCTTTAATAGTGAGAGCAGTGGGGGATGCCTGGTTGAGTAGAATGGTTGGTTGTCCTTTGATCTTTATGGAATTTTGCTTTTGTGGATTCTTTTGCTATGTCTTTTTGTTCTTTTAGACAGAAAAAAAACTTCTGCTTGTGGCTTGTAGTGTTTGTTTCGTATTGTTAAAAAAAAAAAAAAAAAGAACTCTGTAACTGATGGTATTATATCCCATAATTGATTGTATGCACTGTTAACCCAGCCTTTCTTAAACACGGGTGTAATTTACTGAAAGAAAACGGTAGCCTGTTTTTTTTTTTTTTCTCTGAATTTTATTTGATACAATAAAAAAACACTGTAAATTCTTGTCATGCTCTGAAGTCTGAAAGATGCTCCAGATTGCTTTTGCACACACGTTAGATTTCAAATATTTGGATTTATTATGGAGAAAAGGTCAGGGTTGGCTGATTTAAATCAAGTTGATTTAAATACTGATTTAAATCACTAGATTTTTAAAAATAAAAATCATTGATTTCAATAATTTATTTACTACCTATTTTATATAGTTTCTCAAGGAAAGGACATGAAAAGTATGTTTTAAAAACCTTTTATTAACATAAACATCTTAAACTCTTCCTGTCTATAAATGAAAAAACTGCACTGAAATGGTATTCTGAAGACATGTCTTGCCCCGTTATAGAGCGCTTGTCCCATCATTAACATATTCACCGAAGCAATTCTGATGACACTGCAATGGGGTCCCAAATAGACAATTGAGCACTGTGTTAAGACCCGCTGAAACCAGGTTTATTTAGTGGTGCAATCAGGAACTTTAACAATTGAACACACTGTAAAAAGCAAAGTAGTTCTAAGTAACAACTGTGTGTGTTTGGACTGACACAGAAAGAGAAATCAAAGAAAGAAAAGTAAAAGATGAGTGAGGGGTATTTTTCTCAGGCATACTCCATAACTAAATTATTGTAGTTCACATTTAGAGGATGCCACAATGATAAATAATTTGCTTTATTTATGTATTAATTTAAGATTGAGTAATTTAGTTTGGTATGTAACTATTCACAAACCACCATTTCCAACATCCTTAAATTTACAGTTTGGAGGTACTGTACAGCTACTACTACAAAAAAAAAAAATCCATAATTAAACAAAAAAAAACTGATTTAAATCAAATAAATCAGATTTAAAAAAAAACCAAAATAAATAAAAAAATTGTGAACCCTGGAAAAGGTTAAATGCAAAAAAACCCCTGTAATGTTGTATTCTGCGATTGTCCAATTGTGGTTTGATCGTGGATATCATGCAAGAAACTTTGACCTATTTTGGGGCAGTTCATTTTACAAAGCAGCTGACACCAGAAGGTCAAAGACTTGTATCTTGGTGGTCCTGACTAAATATGACTAGGGTGGTTAAGTACAGCATGCTAACATCTGTTGGTGATCACAAAGTTCACCTGACTAATTGTGGTTGCCATATTGAGGTCATAAGACTAGTTTCCTCTTTGTTTGGTTTGTTGCTTAAGTCATTCTCTGAGACAACCAGGCACCTTGTGATAGTTACAATTACATTAAAGATGGCATTTTCAATGTGCTCACATTTACCCACTTGCCATGTCTTTAGAAACATTAAGCTGTTTGTGGAAGCAGATAACAGGAGGCATTTTTAATGTAGTTGCAATGTGAGTTCAGTGACTGTACGGCACCCTGTGAGTCCAGGCAGAGCGTTTCCAGGCTTGGCCCTTATCACCAGGGTTCAGCAGTTTGGTGACATCCGTTGCTTCAGTTTGATAGGTGAAAAGAGTGCTTAGCTTGACAGCAGAACGGAGGTCATCTGTCGATCTTCAGTCCTTCCAACCAGTTAGTAGCTTCCAGTGGTAAAGTGAACAAAAAAAATGTTGGTAAGAGATGCATTAAACTTTTCCGAAACTATCCACATGTATGCAACATAAATAAGAAGCCTAATTTTATACTATAAAGTGGAAACAGTTATTTCCCAAATGTAGTTTCATAAAGCTTCTTAAATTAAGGGTATATATCAGGGGTGGCCAAGCCTCATGAGCCGAAGAGCCGCAAACCAAAATCATAATGTGTCCGAGAGCCACAGGGCAGGAAACAGTAACATTGGACCAAAAAGTATTTGGACATATTTATAATTTCTGTGAATCCATAAAACCTAAGATCAGTTTAAAACAAAATGTAATGAATGTAAATAAAACAATAATCAGCACAGAAATGAAAAACCTGAGTATGTGAACAGGTTTTTAATGACAGGTAGTCTGCAGTGCCACCTTCTGGTCTCTGCTATACAACATTTTTTTCTACCATATGATACATAGGAGCTCTTTCTTGACAGATAGGGCTTCTGGTTTTCAGTGTTTTCCACTGACTTTTCCCCTCTCCTTTAACAATTTACGGAACCTTGCAAACAAAAGCACAACATTAACAACTGCAACGTTTTTAAACAACATTGTTATTACCATTGATTGCATTGTGTCCAACAAGACGGTTGTTAATGTTGCACTTTCGTTTGCATTCATTTTCTTCAGTCTGCTTTCAAATCAAAGTGAAACAGTAACATTCAAACGATTTAAAGCACATTTTAAAGGAGAGGAGAAAAGTCATCGGGGAAAACCAGAAACCCGACAGATATGAGAGCCATGACAGGTGGACTGTGCTTATTTCGAAAGTGATTACAGTACCTTTCAAAACTTAATTTTCACTTTAGACCAGCACTGTAACATTCACATTCTCTAACATGCGCCTACAAACCACTTTTTTACAAAATGTTTATATTCTACTCACCATACCATTTTGATGGATGCCTAGTGGGGTTCCATCCTTGAAGTGAGCCTCTTGAAATTAGGTTGGAATGTTGTTAGGGCAGTACAGAGGAGTTCTGTGACATGTTGATCAGTCAGGACCGCACAGTGTTTTGATTTAACAAACAGAACAGAGAAGAGTGACTCACAGCAGCATGTTGTGCCGAATATTGATACGAGTTGCATGCTCGTTTTTTTGAGTTGTGGATACTTTGATCCTGGAACTTGTTTCCAAAACTCAATTACAGGCTCTGATTTGTGCTCCATTTTTAGACCTTCATCCTCCTGGAGTTCAAGAAAAGCAAAGCATGGTTTTAAACTTTTTCAAATCTCCAAATCTGCCACAAAAATCATCCAGCAATCCTTGCAATTTGCTGTTGTACTCCTTGAGTTTCTGCTCTCCTACGTTCGTTTTCTTGAAACTTTCCATATTCTTGAGGCAGGGAAAGTGGTTAAAGTCTCTCAGTTTAACATCCCATTGAAGAAGCTTCAGCTTGTTCTGGAAACTAAAGAGAGCCTGAGTAAGGTCAGAAATTAGCTAACCATGCACCTGGTGTTTCCAAGTTCAGACATTGCAGATGCTGCATGTCGTTGGTGAGACACAAGGTCTGCAAGCCACTGTGGGTCCTCAAGTGCCGTCAGCCTACAGCTTTTTTCACTCTGCAGGCCGGCATGTAGCCACCTCAGGGCTACAGCATCGGAGGACAACACAGCTCTGGGCAGCTTACAGGCAAGCCCGCAGGCGCCCGGCCAGTCTACAGGGGTTGCTGGTGCGCAGTGAGCCGAGGACACCCTGGCCGACCTAAGCCCTCCCCACCCGGACGATGCTCGGCCAATTGTGCACTGCCCCTTGGGAACTCTCGTCAACAGTCGGCAGTGGAATAGCCTGGACTCGAACCGCCAACCTCCAGGCTATAGGGCGCATCCTGCGCTCCACGCAGAGCACATTCTTAATGCCGGCACCACGGGTTGTTTTCTTTTAAAGCCACCAAGTCCAACATTTCTTCTTTTACATCCATATCAGATGAAACACAGCAAACAAATATTACTAGCTGGGGTTTGTCTGTGGACTCGTCGAGCGCTAACCTGAATGCCTGTGAGTTACACAAGTCATTTGGTAACAACTTCAGCACTGATCAGAGAGATGCGCCTCTCTGTTGTATGGTGTGAAGATGGAATTTGGCTTACTAGCTTTTGAAGCTTCAGTTGTTACATCAGCTTCTTTACTAAATGCCGATCGCAGCATCTGCTGGCTGCTGAGACACGATTTTAAAGAGGTTACTTTTTTCTTCCTTAATTCGGATCCAGGAGGCTATTCAGATGAAAAACTGCCGTTATTACTTTTAAAGTGGCGTTTCAGGTTGCTTCCCTTGTAGTGTGCAAGAGTTTTGTTGCAAATTCTTCTTCCCGTTCTGACTTGAAACCTCGTTTTTCATCCTCATACTGTATTTTCTTAGTTGAGAGTTTACTTCATGCCATTTTCTTGGCGAAATGAACTGGTAAATATAAAAAAAAGAAATAAGAAAAATTAACCGTGGCCTTGAAAAACAAGATAAAAACCCCAACGAACTACACATGAAAGTGAGTGCAGTACACAGACATTGAGTGTCACGAAAGTTGAGTGTCAAAGGCCATCACGCTTGATGCCACTGCGGACGAGAAGAGGGAGAACAATAACAGTAAACACGAAATGAAATAAGAAAGCAAACAAACGTGTTTTTTACTCCTTTTTTATTTCTTGTTTATTCTTCTCTAGCTTTTCATCGCTAGCTGCACAACAAGTGGAGAAGAGCTGCAGCTTGACCACCACTGGTATATATGAATATAAATATTTTATTTATATTCGACATGAAGAGGTGTTTGTATAATATATATATATATATATATATATATATATATATATATATATATATATATATATATATATATATTACACACACACAAGGCTTGATATTAACATATTTGGTAGCATTTTGCTTCCCAAAACTCTTAATTTGCTACTAGTTTTTTTATTTTTTATGCAGTAGCATTTATCTGATACCTTACGCTGTAGTTTTATATGACCGACCATGAGTGAACATGTACACAATTACCTGTGTAGTGTTAGACAATGGTTCATCGTCAAAGTGGTATGCGTACCAAAATATGACCCGTGTAATGTCAGCAAGTGATACTTTGTCAGATTTTGGTACATGTGCAATAAATTGCGATCTGAGTGTTTTGCTTGTGAAAGAGGTACATTTTTCACTTTCTAATGAGTGTTTTGCGGCTGTGCATAACTGGTACATGCTTATTTAACCCTTTCAGGACCAAGCATTTTTTAGTGGGATGCTCCCCCAGGACCAGGCATTTTTTGGCTGTATTTGAGACTCTTCCTATAAATTCACTAAAAATCAATTTTTTTTACAGTGGCATCTTGGAAATGGTGTCCTTTTTTCAGAACACTCTGGGGGACATTATAAAGTACTTCAGAAACCATACAAACGGTTTTTTTAAAAACCATTTATTTATTTATTTATTTATTTATTTATTTATTTATTTATTAATAATGTATTCTACTTCGATACATGGATTAAAACATGTTACTCTGACCCAACAGACGTTAAAATACTTCCTGAATGTTTTGTTGAAAAATATTGATGTTTGGGCAAATTCCAAGACATTGTTTTACCTGAGTGATTGCAGTGACATAATACACGTTTATTCTCAAGGTCTTTATAAGCAATAATGGACACTACTCTCTATTTTATTTTCTCAAAATATATATTTATAATTAAAATAAGTTATTCATTCCAGTATTTACAGTAGTACTAAAAATGTACCTAATAACTTTAGTTAATGAAATGTTTTCCTCCATGATTCACAAAAACGGTTGGAAAAAGTTGATAAATGTGATTCTCTGCGGGAGTTTAAATAGTTATGTTTTGTTTGCACACAGTACAGTAGCTACATTTTATTTCTGTCCTGAGATTAGTTTAAATCGTCTGATTTAGCGTCCTAAATCTAAAAACACAAAACAAATGTTAAGTTAATTATACATATTTTATTTTTTGCAAACTTGAAACAGACAATCAATTTCTCTAAAATGAAAAAAAAACAATTCACAACGAACAAGACAAAATGAGAAGTCCACTTCTTATTTGCACAAGTAAAAAAATATACAAGACCCAATGTATTGCATATGATAAATATTCACATACTGTTTTCTTAATGGTGGAAAAATATGATAAATTAAAATAAAAAAAATATGAAAATGACCGAAAACAGCATAAGGTACCACTTTTTATCCGTGTACCTGAAAATAACACTACACCTATATATATATATATATATATATATATATATATATATATATATATATAATATATATATATATATATATATATATATACTCAGTTTTAAAACATGTTTTTAACACATACATTATTAGTATCTTTAAAGCTGGAAACCATTGCTAATAGAGTTTCCCTATTTGTAGATGACTGAGGTTTGTACCGCCCCATGTAGATATGCGTGAGGCACACACTGCAAATAGTATTGTTTGGAAAGTGGAGTACACATACCTACAGTACCAGAACAATGTGGATACAATTTCAAGGTGTGACGTTTATTTTATAGACCAAAAGTAAAATTAAATAACTGTTAAAAACATTATGATTTTATAAGACAATGACCTTGCAGGATATTATGTTTATTCAGTGTCTATAAAATGCTCATTTAATCCGGTCATGGAGAATGGCTGCTCCGGTTTTGTTATAATATTAACCCTTGTTTCACCCACGGAAAAAATGATCACATAAAAGGTAGATAAAAAATGTATCACTTTACGAAAAAAAAGGAGCAAATAGCTAGCAATAATGTTACCAAGTAACAACTTCCTTGTTTTATCAGTACGAATAAAGACGAAATACAATCTTGAGGTGCATTAATTTATCTATCTGTTTTCTTTTTATAATAGATTATCGCTACTTTACGTATTTCTTCTGTTTTAACTAGTGAAATGTGTGCTTTAACAAACAATGTACAAACTAACTTAGCACACATAGCTAACTAATGTCATGGTTTAATAAAACAAACCTAGCGTGTTTTTTTTTTTTTTATTATTGGTTGATGTTCCTTATTCTGTTATTACTTGGTTAATTTCTTCAAAAATTGTACAGCATTTAAAAATCCAGTGAAAAGGCAGGGTGCGAGATGACATATTTATGAACATACCTGTTAGTGTGACATGTTTCATGAATCTTTTAAATGTAGCGGGAATTAGCTTTCATTTTCAAAACAGCTTGGTTGTGATTTTTATTCTTATCATTTTATAAGGCCATACAATGCAGGATTCAATGATAATGTGGCACACGGTACTTTTTTTTTTTTTTTTAATCGCTGTCTTTATAGGTGTGTATGATTTGTTTGTTACCGAAATCTCAGTCACATGAAACATAACCTGGTTAACCGTACTGATGGTATATCAAAAGCTTAGATGACAGATATGGTTGCATTCTTGTAGAACTTAAGGATAAAACAAAATACATTTCGACAAGGAATTGCATTAATGCCATTACGTAGTTGAGCAGAAGGTAGTTTCAGTAAATACTTTCTGATTTAAATATAGGCCTATGTGATAGTTTGGGATATTCAGTCTATTTAAAACAGGAGGTAGGTGTTTATTATTAATTTTTATATGCAATTTAGTCGAATAAACTACTACCGAAATAAGACCATTTTGCTACCAACTTTCCAGGCAGGAAGCAAATTCTCACAACTGCCTAAAAAGTTAACTTCTAGCCCTGTGTGTGTGTGTGTGTGTGTGTGTGTGTGTGTGTGTGTGTGTGTGTGTGTGTGTGTGTGTGTGTGTGTGTGTGTGCAATATGGGCTGACGGGGCGTCCATATACGTTGAATATACGAATGCCCTGAAGTCTGTCTATTCAACGTATATGGACGTCCTTAAGGGCCTTATTGCATTTATAATCCAGGTCAAATGGTGGATTTGAAGAAAAAAGGCATAAATCATGTTTAGGGCAAAAAATTATTAGTTTTTTTTATTTTACTTTATTAAATATGCTTACACCAATAAAGTAGTCCCATTTATAACTTTGAACTACACAGTAAATTAAGCTGAGTAAATTAATTTTATTGGAACATTCAAAAGAAAGTACATCTGTATTTTTGATATTGTGGACATTGCCATTGAAAAGATACACCAGGGGGCGGAGTTGAGACGGCACAGTGTTATTTTTTCCCCTGTCACTGTCAGTGCAGACACACTGAGCAGAACAGATGGGAGGAATAAAAATAAATACAACAACGTCTCGGATTTCAGTAATTTTTCAAGGTATGTGTCTGAGAGGGGTGGATAATGTGCAGAAGTGTCTTTTTGTGTTTTTCTGTAGTGTTTACAAACCGCTAAATATATTATTTTATCTCTATCTTCCAGTTAATTTAATTGTTCTTCATCCAAATCTGCATGTCTGCTTACTACTTTGGGATTTTTTGCAGGTAATTAGTCACTCAATTTCATAGTTACAGCTGTACATCTGTAACTGTAAAAGCAAGATGGCTACCGTCTGGTACTTAAAATTCTTTGAGCCAGCACAGTGATTTAGAATATATATCCATCCAATATACGAACAGCTGGAACCTTGCGCGACAAATCTCATTGCTTGTTTCACGTTCCATTGCCTATATATATATATATATATATATATACAGTACTGTGCAAAAGTTTTAGGCAGGTGTGAAAAAATGCTGCAAAGTAAGAGTGCTTTCAACAATAGACATGTTAATAGATTATATTTATCAATTAACTAAATGCAAAGTGAGTGAACAGAAGAAAAATCTAAATCAAATCCATATTTGGTGTGACCACCCTTTGCCTTCAAAACAGCATCAATTCTTCTAGGTACACTTGCACAAAGTCAGGGATTTTGTAGGCATGTAGTCAGGTGTATGATTAAACAATTATACCAAAAAGGTGCTAATGATCATCAATTCAATATGTAGGTTGAAACACAATCATTAACTGAAACAGAAACAGCTGTGTAGGAGGAATAAAACTGGGTGAGGAACAGCCAAACTCAGCTAACAAGGTGAGGTTGCTGAAGACAGTTTACTGTCAAAAGTCATACACCATGGCAAGACTGAGCACAGCAACAAGACACAAGGTAGTTATACTGCATCAGCAAGGTCTCTCCCAGGCAGAAATTTCAAGGCAGACAGGGGTTTCCAGATGTGCTGTGCAAGCTCTTTTGAAGAAGCACAAAGAAACGGGCAACATTGAGGACCGAGGACGCAGTGGTCGGCCAAGGAAACTTACTGCAGCAGATGAAAGACACATCATGCTTACTTCCCTTTGCAATCGGAAGATGTCCAGCAGTGCCATCAGCTCAGAATTGGCAGAAAACAGAGGGACCCTGGTACACCCATCTACTGTCCGGAGAAGTCTGGTCAGAAGTGGCCTTCATGGAAGACTTGTGGCCAAAAAGCCATACCTCCGACGTGGAAACAAGGCCAAGCGACTCAACTATGCACAAAAACACAGGAACTGGGGTGCAGAAAAATGGCAGCAGGTGCTCTGGACTGACGAGTCAAAATTTGAAATATTTGGCTGTAGCAGAAGGCAGTTTGTTCGCCGAAGGGCTGGAGAGCGGTACACGAATGAGTGTCTGCAGGCAACAGTGAAGCATGGTGGAGGTTCCTTGCAAGTTTGGGGCTGCATTTCTGCAAATGGAGTTGGGGATTTGGTCAGAATTAATGGTCTCCTCAATGCTGAGAAGTACAGGCAGATACTTATCCATCATGCAATACCATCAGGGAGGCATCTGATTGGCCCCAAATTTATTCTGCAGCATGACAACGACCCCAAACATACAGCGAAAGTCATTAAGAACTATCTTCAGCGTAAAGAAGAACAAGGAGTCCTGGAAGTGATGGTATGGCCCCACAGAGCCCTGGTCTCAACATCATCGAAGTCTGTCTGGGATTACATGAAGAGAGAGAAGCAACTGAGGCTGCCTAAATCCACAGAAGAACTGTGGTTAGTTCTCCAAGATGTTTGGGCCAACCTACCTGCCGAGTTCCTTCAAAACTGTGTGCAAGTGTACCTAGAAGAATTGATGCTGTTTTGAAGGCAGGGTGGTCACACCAAATATTGATTTGATGTAGATTTTTCTTCTGTTCACTCACTTTGCATATTGTTGATTGATAAATATAATCTATTAACATGTCTATTTTTGAAAGCATTCTTACTTTACAGCATTTTTCACACCTGCCTAAAACTTTTGCACAGTACACTATATATATATATATATATATATATATATATATATATATATATATATATATATATATATATATATACAGTACTGTGCAAAAGTTTTAGGCAAGTGTGAAAAATGCTGTAAAGTAAGAATGCTTTCAAAATAGACATGTTAATAGATCATATTTATCAATTAACTAAATGCAAAGTGAGTGAACAGAAGAAAAATCTAAATCAAATCCATATTTGGTGTGACAACCCTTTGCCTTCAAAAACAGCATCAATTCTTCTAGGTACACTTGCACAAAGTCAGGATTTTGTAGGCATATAGTCAGGTGTATGATTAAACAATTATACCAAACAGGTGCTAATGATCATCAATTCAATATGTGGTTGAAACACAATCATTAACTGAAACAGAAACAGCTGTGTAGGAGGAATAAAACTGGGTGAGGAACAGCCAAACTCAGCTAACAAAGTGAGGTTGCTGAAGACAGTTTACTGTCAAAAGTCATACACCATGGCAAGACTGAGCACAGCAACAAGACACAAGGTAGTTATACTGCATCAGCAAGGTCTCTCCCAGGCAGAAATTTCAAGGCAGACAGGGTTTCCAGATGTGCTGTCCAAGCTCTTTTGAAGAAGCACAAAGAAACGGGCAACGTTGAGGACCGTGAGACGCAGTGGTCGGCCAAGGAAACTTTCTGCAGCAGTTGAAAGACACATGATGCTTACTTCCTTCGCAATCGGAAGATGTCCAGCAGTGCCATCAGCTCAGAACTGGCAGAAAACAGTGGGACCCTGGTACACCCATCTACTGTCCGGAGAAGTCTGGTCAGAAGTGGCCTTCATGGAAGACTTGCGGCCAAAAAGCCATACCTCCGACGTGGAAACAAGGCCAAGCGACTCAACTATGCACGAAAACACAGGAACTGGGGTGCAGAAAATGGCAGCAGGTGCTCTGGACTGATGAGTCAAAATTTGAAATATTTTGCTGTAGCAGAAGGCAGTTTGTTCACCGAAGGGCTGGAGAGCGCATACGAATGAGTGTCTGCAGGCAACAGTGAAGCATGGTGGAGGTTCCTTGCAAGTTTGGGGCTGCATTTCTGCAAATGGAGTTGGGGATTTGGTCAGAATTAATGGTCTCCTCAATGCTGAGAAGTACAGGCAGATACTTTTATCCATCATGCAATACCATCAGGGAGGCATTTGATTGACCCCAAATTTATTCTGCAGCATGACAACGACCCCAAACATACAGCGAAAGTCATTAAGAACTATCTTCAGCGTAAAGAAGAACAAGGAGTCCTGGAAGTGATGGTATGGCCCCCACAGAGCCCTGATCTCAACATCATCGAGTCTGTCTGGGATTACATGAAGAGAGAGAAGCAACTGAGGCTGCCTAAATCCACAGAAGAACTGTGGTTAGTTCTCCAAGATGTTTGGGCCAACCTACCTGCCGAGTTCCTTCAAAAACTGTGTGCAAGTGTACCTAGAAGAATTGATGCTTGATGCTGTTTTGAAGGCAAAAGGTGGTCACACCAAATATGGATTTGATTTAGATTTTTCTTCTGTTCACTCACTTTGCATTTAGTTAATTGATAAATACAATCTATTAACATGTCTATTTTTGAAAGCATTCTTACTTTACAGCATTTTTCACACCTGCCTAAAACTTTTGCACAGTACTGTATATATATATATATATATATATATATATATATATATATATATATATATATATATAAATAATGCTTTTTGTGTGCGTGTGTGTCTGCTGGGACGAACACAGGATTTTCATCTTTGGATATGCGCTCATAATTAAAATATTTGTTTGGATATTTGTTCATTTTTCAAAAAGTAATAAAAGGCATTATATTGCTCTGAACACAGGCAGAGAGAACAGGAGGGGCAGGGGGTGTGGCCATGGCTCCTGTCTGTGTGCCTTTATTTTACAGCAAGACCTTACAATATGCAACACATTAAAACAGAAAAATATCCCAGGAGTAAAGAACAAGTTGTGTAGGACTTATTTTACCCCAGTGAATTAACTAAAAACAAAGATGCCAAATAGCAGCTCAAGTTAAACATTGTTTTGTTTATTCCCGAAATAAATAGTACATAAAGTTGACACCACATTTTATTTCTTTTCTTTTCATTCCTTGCCATTGCCGTTTCTTCACAGTAAACAGTGGCCATCGATACGTTTTCAAGTTATTATTATTATTATTATTATTATTATTATTATATATATATTTTTTTTACAGGTACTATGATCAGCTGTGTGTCGTTGAACCCAAGTTTCCATTCTCTGAAAATCAGGTATGACAAATGTGGGTTAACTCTGTATTGAATTAGAAAAAAGGACCTTGATATATGGGACAGAATTAGATTGCCATGGACCTTATCAATTACATATGTTTTATTTTTCAGTTATGTTTAACATTTACCTGGAAGGATGCGTTTGATAAAGGATCACTTTTTGGAGGCTCAGTCAAGCTTGGTGAGATTATTTTTCTTATGATTATTATTTAAGTGTAACTCACCTCCTCTGGGGTTTTCATTTCCAAATCCATTGCATAGAAGGCATCATCACCCTTTGAACAAGCAGATTTGTGCTAGGTGCTAGGCAGATACAAATCCCTTGACTGATTTTTTTTATTTTTTTATTTTTTTATTTATTTATTTATTTATTTATTTTTTTAAGTATTTGATAGACATCAAAAACATTATGATTGCAAGGCAAATGCTAAAGCAGTAACCTTCAAAACTATATTTAATAGAAAGATGGTGAACAGACCCTAATATTCTGTTACTATCGATAAAATGTGTTAAAGAATGTGCTTTGCATATTTCAAGTATGAAATACAGATAGGCAGTCAGACAGACAGCCAGCCTCCATTTACCTCCGGATTATGAGACAATCAAAAATGTGTGCTAAAGAAGGTCATTAGCAAGTTCTTATCGCAACTGACCAAGCAGTTCCCAATAGATATATTCAAAAATCATCATTGTGACTGCCTCAAACAACAAAAACAGTGATAAGTGCATGCAATTGTATGCTCTACCGTGTGGTGGTTGACCGCACTATCGAAAGTCAAGGTCAACTACCACAAGGTATAGCCGTCATCGAGAGGGCACTATTAGAAGACTATTTTTTTTCATTATTTTCACTTTAAAACCTAGATTTACCTGGTACTTGTAATGATTCGTGGGGTATCCTTCCACTGAGAAAAGCTTCAGGAAAATAGTCCTGGAACTGTTTATAAAGAATCACTTGCATAATTAGAGGGAAAAAAAATCTCATGACTTTATTAAATAAATCACTTCTTTACTTGTCAAAGTTGCTTCTAGTTTATCAGTGCCAGAGATCTGAATGGAGAAATATTACTGATGGATAGTAAATAGACTGCAAAAACTGGAGGATACATAAAAGATGTTATGCAAAGGCAAAATGACAGACTGTACATATGATCTAATGCATAAACGATGCAAACTATTGTGCAATCTATGACATCGCCCTGTATAATTAAAGTTAACAAAATAAGCAATAATCTCCAATTTGCACAATAGGTTTTATTACAACAGTGAAAGCTATTGTGTGTTTATTATATGAACCTTGTTAATTGCAAATTTTACAAAGCTTAAAATTTAAAAACATCGTCAACCACATGGTATGTGCAAACAGGTCAGTGTATGTTTGGATCCTAAGCCGAAATACGACCCCATCGGCTTGGGATTAAATTACATTTTTAGATAGCCGAAATCTTGTCGTGTTTGGCTTGGGGTTGTCTTGCGAATGATCCCATCAAGGTGCAGAAAATTCACATTACCCAAAGCCTATCTGAAGAAGATCCAATCATCCCTTCATGTCAAAGTGAGACTAGTTTGAATTACCCATCTGAGTTTTCATCCCTTCATATAAGTGAGACTGAATTATTCTCCAGGGAAATAAATATAATAATAAAAAAAAAAAATTATATATATAAAAAAAAAAATCTGTTAATGCTGTTAAATATATTGCAGACTTTTTTTTCTCTCTGTCAGTTATAGTGCTCAAATAAATGTGTGTTTTTAATGATTAGTTTTATTAAAAACATAACAAAACATAAAGTACTCACTGGAACAGGATCCCTGATATTTGTATCCGGTTCTTCGGCTCCAAAGTAGGAACTGGGTACCCGGTTTCAAAGGAACAGGTTCGCATTCCTCTACTGTTTAGAACAGCTTAACGTTGGCAGCGTTGTGATTGCAACAGAAGATACTGGGCCATTTGTGGAGGCTGTAGAAATGATTAATCAACTATAGGCTAGGCAATTTTTAGTTTGAGTTTGTTTTTATTCTATAAATTAATCAACATTTAAAGGCAAGAGAGCACCAGACAGTTGTTGTTTATTATTATTATTATTATTATTATTATTATTATTATTATTATTATTATTATTATTATTAGTATTTTTTTTTTTAAATAAGGAAGTTAGTAGTTTTGTGTTGCTGCGCGGCCAGGAACAGGTTTAAGTTCAACACCAACCCTAAATAAAATTTTGTTACTGTTATTAAGCACTAGTTAAAATCTGAAGCAGCGGTATTTCAAAATAACAGTATCCCGTTTTTACTTTAGTGAAGTAGGCTAGAATGTTTGTTTTTTTCATTAAAAACTTGTCATTCTTAATTGAAATACATTTTCAGCTTAAAGAGGAACTGTACTCAAAAACAAGGCTGTCTAAATGCTTTTATACAAAACAAATGCGTCTTGTTGCACCAATTTTATTAAGTCAAGCGTTTGGCCAGTATTTCAATTTTTTTGTCAGCTTTCTGAGTCAGCTGGAAGTCCATATTGGAACCTTTCTGGCTCTGCTGTTGCTTCATATCGTTGACAGCCACCCACACCAGTGAATGCCGGCAGGGTGAATTATGTCGGAATGCAAAGCATTCGGGTGCAAAAATAACAAAAGGAAAAACAGTAACAAAAAGTATTTTTGTGTGCCTAGGCCTTTAAACCAACAAAGGGCGGCCATAACAAAACAATGGCTACATAATATCGGAATGGGACATACGCTCAATAGAATACTATGTGTGACTATAGAGCGAGTCAATGACAGGACGTCCCACAAAGCGTGACGAAAGAGAGCTCCAGTACATTCAATGTTAATTTGTTTTAAAGGTTTTTATATGATATATTGCTCAAGGAGAGGCTGAAAATGCATCAAAAGCTTAAGTTAACGTGTTTTCTATTGAAATGGTTAGATATTAATTTGCATTACAGTTCCCCTTTTAAGTTTCTTGTTGAAGCTTGTTGTGTACTACTCATTCAATCAGACCAAGTAGGAATTTGCTTAAGACGTTTAAGTCAAGTAACCCCTGTTTCAAACTGATGCTCCAGTGGCGTGCCAAACTGAATATTTGATGAACCAGTTGATTTCATACTGGCGAAATGAAGAGCAGTGCACTTACTCCAAAGCAATCTCCCACAATGCATCATAGTAAGTAATGACAAAACCAGGAAGTGAGAGAGTGTGAATGTATGTGTTTGTTTACATTTGTTATCGATATTGTGCAATTGTACCCATGAAAACATTTACCCACTCTATCACATAACATTCTGTGTTGTAGCTAGCTAGTTAGCTATGGATTCAAGTGATACCAGATGGCGAATCATTATTATGATGATGACTATTCTCAGCATGATGGTGGCGACAAGAAATTTCTTCATGAAATGCTTAATTACAAGCATGAGAACTAGTTGCTCCTCTGTGGGCACTGCAATGATTGATTCTGGTTGTAATAGATGATCATTGTAGGATTGTGGGACACGCAATACTCTTCATATAATTTGCGTACATTAGCATTAAGTACAGTGAAGTACAGTTCGCTGCTGGAGTGGCGTATGAAACCAGGCACACCAGAGGCGCTTGGAGCGGCAGAGGAAGGCTTGCTAGCGTCGAAAGAGCGTCAAGGTGTACTTTAATTGTTTCAGATGCCGCTCTACTTGTGTACTTAATGGGGACATAGTCAATATTTTGTGCTTGAATTCAGTTTAGCATGCCGATGGAGCATCAGGTAATTACAACATTTTTGCTTACAGCCTCTCCCTGTCTTTCTGCGCACTGTCGGCCCTTGTTAAAGATATAAAATAATGTGCCCAATCTGAAACAAGTGCAAAACATGCCCCAATATTTAAAGCAAAAAATATAAATATTGTAAAACTAGTAAGAAATGACTTTATTGCAGTTGCAGCAGTTGTATTATTTTAGCTAATTTATTATGGGCAGACTTTGTCCTCTAACTCAATTAACCATATTTAGAAGCAAGCAAAAAGGCAAAGACACAATTTCTTAGAGGAATAAGACCAAGAAACAACTCTTGAATCGTCCTTCCTGCAACTAAGTTTATATTGTTAAATATATGTTGTTGAAATTGTTTTATTCAGCAAAAAGGAAAATTATTTTTATTTGCTTCAGAATTAAGTCACTGCTGCTGTACCCTTGAGCAAGGTACTTTACCTAGATTGCTCCAGTAAAAAAAACCCAAAAAAAGCTGTATAAATGGGTAATTGTATGTAAAAAATAATGTGATATCTTGTAACAATTGTAAGTCGCACTGGATAAGGGCGTCTGCTAAGAAATAAATAATAATAATAATAATTATCCATGTTTCCATTGCAGCCCTGGCTAGTCTGGGATATGAGAGGAGCTGTGTTTTATTCAATATTGGTGCCCTGGCCAGCCAGATCGCCTCTGAACAAAACCTGGATAGCGATGAAGGACTGAAGACGGCTGCTAAATATTATCAGGTAAAATCAAGGGATTGTCCTTGTGTTCTTTCTTTCTCTCTTTCTCTCTTTCTTTCTTTCTTTCTTTCTTTCTCCTCTCTCTCTCCTCTTGTTGCTTATTAAACCAAAAATAATGTACTTTGATTGAAATTAACAGCATTTTGTGAGAACAGAAATTAAGTTGTAGGACAGAGCATGATCTTATACAAAAAAAGAGATTTTGAGAAATGTATTTCTTGGTTTTATGACCCATAATTTTATGCTTGAAATCCACCAGGTTTATGTTAAATTAGATCTGTATCATTTTAATATGTTCAGTATGGATTTCCGCAGCTTTTTTCTGTTTGACCGTCCTATATTTTTAGTTCACTAGCAACATATTTATTAAATACAGTGGAATTCTCCTGGAGTCAGACAGAATGCATTTGTATATTTTAACCATCTAAGTTATTTTGCAGTACTGTCTACATTTTTATTTATCTTGATTCTTTTGACTGGCATATACCAAAATTGTATTCAAATGTGATTTTTAACTTGTGGTTTCAGTTTGCTCTGTTTTAAATTGGACAGATTCACCCCCTATTTCCAAAGCCGGACCAGAAGGTGGCAGCAGAGACATTTAATATAGTTCTGCACATAGTTGTTTGGAACAAAGTCCAGCAAATCAATGTTTTATTAGTTACCTATTGGCTTTATTAACTTTGTTAATGTTAATATTGACATACAGATATTTAAAATATAGCACTACAGCAGTGCTGCATTCTGGTATTTTTGCTTTAGGTCTGATTGCATCTAGACCATTGGAATTAGTTTGAAATGCAACACAAGAAGTTATTAGGTGCCAGGAAGTTCTAACTTGCTTAGTGTTTTTCTAATGCTGCTTGTTGTGTTTTTCTGACAGCTGGCCAGTGGGGCTTTCTCTTACATTAAAGACACAGTATTGTCTGCTTTGAACAGAGAGCCCACCATGGACATCTCTCCAGACACGGTTGGGACCCTTAGTCAGATCATGCTGGCTCAGGCACAGGAGGTGTTTTTCCTGAAAGCCACATCAGGTATCCTGTTTACTATCTTTTGTTTTGGTTCGATCTAACAGTGGGATTAGAGTACAAGTCACTGTTGAAGCATTTACAGTCTTGAACAGTTGTTTTTGCCAGGTCACATCTAAAATGACTTAATTTGCCATCCCAGTGTGTGTGTTTGTGCAAAAAAACAAAAAACAAAAAAAACATAAACTAGTCAGTATGGGCAGCGTGTGTTATTTACCCATTTTTTAAATATTCATATGTTAAAAGGATAAAACTAGTCGAAACTACCAATTTTTGTGATACCCATTGAGACAATAAAACATGTTTATTCAGTTTGAAGTGTGGCGTATTCTTTGGTTCTCTCAATGAAGTTCCATTACAGGTGGTCTCCAGCAGATAACCATGTCACTGCCACATTGTTTCAACCACTGAACATACAGATCTTTCACATATCCTTCTTTCACTTTTGATCTGATGAGACATTCCCCTTTGATTATGCCCCATGCCATACTAGAAGCAGCAGTTTTTTTACTTTTACATGGCTTTCAGCTCATGGTTGAAAAATATCATGGCTAACAACCATTATTACTTGACAAATCCTTTACAACAGCTATTTGTGTCAGTAGCATTCACTCCAATTTGAAATGGAACCAAACCTGGTCATTAAAACACTGTCGGGAACACTCATGAGCATTCATTAAATAGGCGTGTCTATTTCTTCTGGTTGAACGGCATGCCTGAAAATTTATGTTGACTTTTTTTTGTTAATAGTAGTTTCTGCTTTGGCTGTTCCACAATATTATGAGCATGTACAACACTAGAGGGCCCCAAAACAAAATTAATTGAATTCTATTGAGGAAAACACATTTTATCTTCCATTGCCATTCACCAACAAAGACAAACATGCCCAAATCTTCAACATTTTATATATAATCCTTTCATATATGATATCAAGATTCTAAAACTATTTGTGATAAGGAAGCAAAATAACTGCAAGGGTCATGTTCTGAGATGGGGTACTTTTCAAATCCAAGCTTATATAGAAAACAAATAAGCCTCCACGTGCCTCCTGTAGTTAATAAACACAAATGTATTCACTGGCTTTGCCTCAGAACAGCTACACAGACCAACTGGGAAAAACAGCAGATACAGATGATGTCTATATTAACTCACTACTTATTAGAAGTTGGGTGTACTTCAGTTTTTTTTCCCCCCACATCATCTAGAATGTTTCAATAAATAGTGACAGCACCAGGAGCAGCAATGCATTTCAAATCTCAAACCCTGACATTACCACTTTCTTAAAGATTTGTGTGTTCTGAAACTGTTTTCTTTATTACAGACAAAATGAAGGATGCTATTATAGCTAGACTTGCTAACCAAGCTGCAGATTTTTATGGCGATGCCTTCAAACAGTGTCAGTACAAGGAGAATTTACCAAAGGTACGTGGCTATGCATTTACATGTGTTCATTTTCATTATAGAAAGACAGCACATACAGAATTCCCACACAGTACACACCAATATAGAATTTTCTCTTTTTTACATTTTTTTTATTAATGTTGATTTGCCAGTAAAGGACTAACATATATATATATATATATATATATATATATATATATATATATATATATATATATATATATATATATATAGTGTTGCATATGCAGTTGCAAATTATGATATATATATATATATATATATATATATATATATATATATATATATATATATATATATATATATATATATATAAACTTTTTTTTAATAAAGATTGGTCCACATGGACAATGACACCATACATAACTGTATACATATTTTTAATGAACTTGCAAGGTAGTTTTATATCGAGTTAATTTGTTTTGTTTGTCTTCACAAATGAATGTATACATACCATATCGTTCTGACTGAAAAGTGCTGCTGTCTGCCTTAACCTACTGATGCCAACAATGTGCCCCAATACATTTAAGCACTCCTTACAATCTTAACTGTCCCCTTTCTTTTCTGGCCATGCTAACCCCTCTGTAGTGTCATACACTCTGTGGTTTTGTAGAAGATGTGTGTGATGAACAGTGTGACTTTTCACTTTAACCATGGGATTATTGGTGGTGTCCTTGGTGATGGCAGTGGTGTTGCATGGACCACAGCAAGAACATTTTACCTTTTCCTTCATATACTGAAATCATTATAACTGATGATAAATAATCTTCGTCATTCATATATTTAAACATCATATTTAAATATTTTGAACGGCCAACACTTGGTGCTGGATGCCAAATGTTGTAATTTAGAAAAAAAGTTCTTGGCATCCACAAGTACAAATAATACCAGTGTGTTTACAGCCTGGTGTGGGTGTGAATGGGGAGGATGGGAGTGAAAGAAATATATGAATGATCTCTAATCACTTTCTTTAATAAGTGTAGTATTGTGTTTGTACTATACTTATTAATGCATACACAGATATGTTATCTGAACAAGAGTTGTTGGGTAAAAATTACATTGGCTTAAATGTTATGTCCACTCAGTTATTATATTTGTATTTTTTTTTTTTTTTGAATAAACATGAATTGTGTAAAGACAAAAACAGGATATTGAATAACAAAACTAGACATGCTATTTAAAAAAAAAAAGAAAAGAAAAAAACAGCTATTTAATAAGGCTTAATATTGATATAAACTACAATAGTGATCTACATTGAAAAATTTGCTGAATTATGCATCATATCAAGATATCAATAAAAAAAAAAAACCACCATGTAAAAGCAAACATTTTGTTATTATTGTCATAACATATTTAAAGAAGTATGAATTGTACAGACTAAAGCAGCACACTTCACAAACTTATCTCTAAAAGCAAAAGTTGAAAAAAATAAGTATAGCTGAAGGAGGACTGAGAATACCGATTTAACACTGCTGTAATGCAGAAGCTTAAGCATAAATGAACAGATCCCATAAATGTTTGTAAACTAGGTGTTTTTTAAATTCTGCCAATGTTTTGCCTACCGATTTTTGTTGCTCCTAATGATTAACCTCTCTAAAACATTAACAGTTAATTCTCATTCCTTTTGTCCTTCCTTTTTTCCTCTTCCTGCATCCCATGTTGTGGTTGTGTGTGTGCGGTTGCTTGTGGCTCGACTTTTCCCTGGTCAGTATTTTTATTTCCAGGAAGTGCTGCCTGTCCTTGCTGCAAAGCACTGCATCATGCAGGCCAACGCAGAGTACCACCAGTCCATGCTGGCCAAGCAGCAGAAGAAATTTGGGGAGGAGATTGGAAGGTTACAGGTGGGTTTTCTGAATGTTGTGCTTATCAAAAGCAGGTTAAAGGCACTAGATATGTGGTACTTCCCCGTTAGTCTCCACATTCACCTGGGTTACCCGGTAAGTTTACTTCACTCAAAGATACAAGTTAGTTGATTTGTGACACCTGTCTGCTAGGTGGAACTAACTTTTGAGTATCTCATTCAAATAGGATTGTGCACTCTAATTGTTGTACAGTGTTGTCATTTCCTGATTTTATATTCTTACACTGTCAGTGTAGGTGATCCAAAAGCCAATATAAATGGAACTCTCAGATTTCATATAACCAGTGATACCATTTGATAAGGAGTGGGATATAGTTATTCTCTACTAGTGAGTGGCATTTGCAGTAGATATTCTGTCTTCCGTATATGGACACTTCTAGCTGTTTAATGAACTATTTAACCTTTTTATTTTAGATCCTCAATAGCAAACTGGATGACATGGTGCATCAGCACTGTTTTTATTGCATGCATTATATAATTATATGAAGCATTTATAATAATAATAAAGAGCTTACCAGCTTCTAATCTGCAAATTATAAAAGAAAGTTTGATAATTGGGGTGGGCGACAGGACACAACAGAGAGCCACAGGACAAAATGTGGTTATGACCCTCTGGGTCCAATTATTATGAAGAACTTTACAACACTAGGAAAGCTTTGGAGAATTAGATTGAAAAAGAGGTTCTACTGGAACACACTTTGCAAAACACATGCTTGTAAAACACGTCCTTTACTGTTCAGCATACATTTTTTCAGAAGGAAAACGCAGCCTGTAAATGTTTTCCCTGAACTCCATGTCAGAGAAGCAGAGTGCTCCATTTGCTAACTGTGACTAATGGAGTCAGATTTAGCTAACTCCCTCACATGGGAGGAGGGTGTTAATAAAACAGCAAGTGGAGTCAATGCAGAATACATACCTGTGGTCACTGCTTTCATTAGGTGTGTAATGCTTGCACAAGTAATCAGGGTTTGTTTTTTTTGTTGGGAAGAGACTACAAACTTCAGGAGGCTTGTAAGTTTAAATGTGTCTGTAGGCAATTAATGTTGCTGTTTTGTTGCCGTTCAGAAGTAGAGAATGCAGTTCTTGTTCTGTGTAGTTGACAAGCTTGTTCAGTGACTGACAACACACCTTTTAAATATCAAAAAATCCTGCTCAAATGGGGATCTCTTTCAGCTGTTTTTTTTTTGTGTGTTTAAATGCAAAAGCTAAGGGGTTAATAAACCTTGCCTGGTGGCCGGGGGCAGTGTGTAGAAGCACAGCTGTTCTATATCATTACAAAAGACACGTTCAGAATATGAAATCTGTATTTTTCAGCATGCAACAGATCTGGTCAAAACAGTGGCATCCCGCTATGATGAGTATGTCAATGTGAAAGATCTCTCCGATAAAATTTCTCGTGCCCTGGCAGCTGCAAAGAAAGACAATGACTTCATCTATCATGATCGGGTTCCAGATCTCAAGGACCTGGAGGCCATTGGCAAAGCTGCCTTGGTAAAGTCCACAGTAATCAAAGTGCCCATTAGCCAAAAGTTCACTGGTAAGGCAAACTCATTTACTCTTACTGTTAGTGTGCTATAATTAATAGATTCAACAATTAATTGATTATTGATTGGCATGGCTTTCATTTTACAAGTCTGCAGTTAACATACACTGATCAGTTAATTGCCTTGCGTATAATGAGAAACATGCATGTTATTAGTTGTATTTGAAGGCTTTTATGAGGATCTGATGATATAATAGGATATGATACAGCCATATAGAGGTCATTTGACATTCCTTATTTCCTGGGCTACAGTTCATTGTCCCAATGTCATCATATTGTACTGACATTACAGCAGGGTTACAACAACTACATTATGAAGTAGGTGTTTAAGTTAAGTTTAAGTTACTGTTTTTTAAACGAGGAGAGCATTCCCACTTGTAGGTGCTGAAACAGCAGATAACCTCCCAACTCCCATACTACCTTTTATTGAATTTGACTAATGAGTTACTTTTATCATCATCTACAAGTATAGACACTGTCTTGAATCTTTGTTAGCAGATTATTAAAAAAGGATGGATGTTATGGTAGCTTTTGTTGACATAGCAGGAATTTAATACCCATGCTGACATGGACTTCATGAAAATAAATGGTGTGTGCTAGTGAAAGTGATTCTAACAGGCAGGGGAAAAGAATGGATAGTGTTAAGTGTTCATCTTCCCAAACCCTATTTACTGAAGCGCCCTGAACTCTCATACCCCCCACCCCACACACACAGTATTGGCACCGATTTTACTATGACTGCTCCAGGATACAAGCTAACCTGTGACAGAAATGTGATTTCATGTGTTTTTTCATTGTCACAGTACAGTATTGGTGCTTTTGTACTGTAATGTCAAGTTAATTAGAGTTGTACTCTTGTTTTTCCAGACCTGTTTGAGAAGATGGTCCCTCTGGCAGTGCAGCATTCCATGACTGTTTACAACTCAAGAAAGGCAGAAATAGTAAACAGGCTAATCGGGCAAATGAGAGAAGCAACAAATCTGTCTAATGGGTAATAAGACTTACTGAAATTTAGGAATGCCTTTTTATAATGGTATTGTTTTTATTTGTTTTGCTTATTCCCAGTGATTTAAAAAAACAACGGTCATAAATGTTGCCACACCTGCAATGAGTTTTCAACCTTAAGAAGACTTCATTCCCAACTTTATATGACAACACATTACTGGAAAGTTCAGACTCTGTACAATGTGATTATGCATGTTTAAAAAAAATTAAAATAAAAAAGCAATCTGTGATTTAATTTATTTGCACGTTAAATCTGGTAAAGGTAACTTAAGAAGATGTTAATACTGAGGCTGGGGCAAGTGTAGGCAACTCCGGGAAGCTTTTATTTATGTTTCATTATGATTCCCTTGATCACTTTTGATTACTCTCCAATAAAACACAAACACCCCATTCTAGCTTTTTATTTATGTAAATTGTGACTAGCAGCATCTCTAGTGCTATTCAGTGGGACTCTTTCTAGATCTTTTAAGCAGTATGTTGTAGCACCGTGAAATGTAATTTGTGGTTTGTCTTCTCAGAGTCCTAGCCTCTCTGAACTTGCCTGCCGCTCTTGAGGATCTCTCTGGAGACAGCATACCCCAGTCCATCTTGGAGAAGTCCAGAGCCATTATCCAGCAGGGAGGCCTGCAGAGCATCGACCAGCTGATTAAAGACCTTCCTGAACTTCTGCAGAGAAACCGAGAGATCCTAGACGAGGTGAGCTGGGGGGCAGAAGCTGTTTGGAGTTCTCCAATTTTGTTATGCCTCTATGCCCTTTAACCCTTTTACCTTCTATTTCTGATACCTCTAGTTAGATGAATTGTCAGTTTTAGCTGCACAGGTGTATCAAACTCTGTTCTCAAAGGATCTGTAGAAAGACCTAGGATAGGTTTGTAAAGTAACAGTTTAATACATATACTTGTCTGGTCATTTTTTATTGTCTTTTTGTTTAGTCTCTGAGAATACTGGATGAGGAAGAAGCCACAGATAATGAGCTCAGAAACAAATTCGGTCAACGCTGGCAAAGAACCGCCTCGAACGACCTTTACAAGCCCCTAAGAACAGGTATTGTTTTCACAAAGTATTCAACTATTTATATCCACCTGACAATATCATTTTTTTTTTCTCCCAATTGCTAGATGAATGGAGTTGATTTTTAAGCCACTTGGTCAATTGACTTCAAAGCTGATTTTATAGTATGAAGTTAGTAGGTTTCCAGCATCTTGAATATCTGCAGTGCAGCACTACATTTTATTTCCACCAGGCCGTTGTCACATTGATCACGCAATTAACCGTTTTTGATTTTTACTAGTTTTACCTATATCTATACATGAGGGTATGATAACAGTTTTTACCTTTATGTATATATTTCCAGAGGGAGGAAATGCCCGTAATGTTTTGGACAAAGCTGTCCAGGCGGATATAGTGGTAAAACAACGCTACGGCACTCACAGGGAAATGATTGCTTTGCTCTGCAAACCTGAGGCAGAGCTTAATGCTGCGATTCCTTCAGCCAATCCTGCAAAAACCCTGCAAGGCAGCGAGGTGAGATTATACAATAAATATCTGTGCACAAGTTTGAGAGACTGTGCAGAAAGCTAAAGAGGGTTCATTAAACTCTAAGCCTCTCAATAGCAGAGTTGTAGTTTGCCCCTTGCTGTGTGCCTCCTATAGCAGATCCTCAGGAGGTAAAGTCATATTCCAGTATGTAGCTATAACTGTATGCGCTTAATCAAAGGGCTACATTGTAATGCAGTACAGCTTCACACTGCCATAGCAACAGCAGGAATGAAACGTGGTAGTGCGACATAAAAATAAAGACTTTAATATTGAAAATAGTGTTGTTGACTCAGTTTCCAATACTTTCCCCGTCTACTGTTCCCCAAGCCCTGTGCAGATTGAGGCATCATGTTTTTGTTAGTAGCCCCCCCAAAAGTATATTTTCATAACCCCTCCAGTAGGTGAAAATGATTGCTGATTATTTCTGTTCTGGAATTGTGTCAAATGCATAAGAAACAATGGTACAACATCCAATTGTCATCTTTTTTTTCTTTTTTATTAATCTGTGTTTGTTTCAGGTTGTGTCAGTGCTCAGAGCACTGCTGGCCAACGTTAACGAACTAAAGATGGAGAGAGAGAAGCTGGAGAATGACATAAAATCAGCCCAGTTTGACATGACCAGCAAATTCCTGACAGCACTGGCGCAAGACGGCGCCATTAATGAGGAGGCAATCTCTGTGACAGAGCTTGATAACATCTACGGAGGGTACACCCAGAAAGTGCTGCAGAGCTTGAAGAGCCAAGAAGAGATTCTGGGAAAGATCCAGGTCAGTGATGCTTTTTTAAATATCTAAACTGCCGTACCATTACTGGGAAACCAACTAGAAAGTCAGCTATAGGAGAACTGTGCTGAGGCTTGCTGTTACCTGCAGCCAATTAGACTCTTGTTTTATTCTCATTATAATATGTATTTTTATTTTATAGCACTACAATGTTGTATGCCATCAAAGCCTCATTAACAGTCATGAATGGGCCTAGGTGGTGCAGTGCGTTAATGCACTAGCCTTCTCTAAGGCTATAAAGGTTTTAAATGTTGGTGTTGGTGTGTGTTTTTTTTTTTTTTAAAACAAAATGAACTTTTTTAAAAATTTTATTTACAGTCTTACTATTGATTGACACACCAATGTAATGTTCCACTCATCTGTACAGCAGCAGGTTAATTTACTATAAAACAAATGTGTTTTCCTTTTCAGAACTCTCATCAGGAGTTCTCTACAATGAGACAATCGAATGCAGATGCCAACCAGAGAGAGGAGATGCTCAAGAAACTTGCGGCTGCTCACGATAGCTATGTGGAACTCTCCAGCAATCTGAAAGAAGGCACCAAGGTTTGTACAGTACAGTATTAACGTGAAGTTTTTATATCAGGTTGATTTATATACACAAAAGCATCACCCACATAACACTGTAGCCTTTAAATACTCAAATATAAATCACGTAGGTAACTGAAACAAGTATTGAGGTGGATGTTTGTTTATTTTTCTATGCTATCATCTAGGTTTATTCAGGTATAACTAAACTACAGCTCTTCAGATGACAAGTAGCACTTCCATCTGCGTTGTTGGTTTAGTTAACTTTGTGAAAATAATGATATCCTTGTGTTCTGTATATTCACGTTTAGTGTTGCTACCTGAATAATGACCTGCAAAGTGTTTTTGTTCTCATATAATTTATATTCATGTTTAATACGGTTCTAAATAATTCCCTTAGCAGTTAGTTTAATGATCCAGCTGCTTAAATTATCTTATACATTTTCAAGGTTAATCTACTTGGACAACATCAGAAGATGATGTCTAGTGGCACAGTAGTTGTGAATTTATTGGTTTTAATATAGAGGTCCATTAGTTTTTTCATGTTTGACAACTTCAAACTATTGTTTTGTGACCAGATCCATGTTGTCCACCAGGTCAATCATACAGTTGAATTTAATAAAGGGATGTTGTGATTTCCCTATACAATATTCTTAAACTTTTGATTAGTGTTGCACCAGCATTTATGAGTAATGATGAATTGCAGACATTTTAATTCTAATCAGCTAACTCCCCTTCTGCTGATTTTCTGCTCCAGTTCTACAATGAGCTGACTGAAATCCTTCTGAAATTCCAAAACAAGTGCAGCGACATTGTGTTTGCACGCAAAACGGAACGGGATGAACTTCTCAAGTAAGTCTGTCAATTCCTGAAAATGTTGCTGAAATGGCTCTTTTTTTTTTTTGTATAAATGTATACATATGGGTAAAACTGGCCTGTTGTACATAATGTAATATATAAAGCTAAATGTTTAAATTATACAAAAAACAGCTTGGCAACTTTTTGTGGCATAAATGATGTATGGTAAAAAGCTTGCTTGTCATATGTACTGATTTTATTCAGATGATGGTTACAGGGTTGGTCAGAAATCTTAATACGTCTCCCCTGTAAAACGGTGCTTTTGGCGCACGCAAAAACAACAGCTAAGTTGGCATGTTGTCTTAAATGATATGTTTAATGCATGTTCTAACCCTTTTGTGTTGTCAGGGATTTACAGCAGAGCATTGCTCAACAGCCCAGTGCTCCCTCGTTTCCTGCAGTGCCTGCGTACCAGTCCACCCCCAGCAGTACCGCAACACCAGCCACTGCTACTTCGAGTGTTCCCACACCTGCACCAAGGACTGTGTTTGTTGTAAGTACACTGTGGTAACCCTTTACATAATCAGCACCGGCCATACAGTAGAAGCTTTAGTTGGGTATCACTTTGCTTTTTGGTATCTCATTCCTTGTCTGTCATAAAAGCAAAGTTAAATTATTATAATGCCTGAATTTACATTTGTCATTTTCTTAAAAATATTTAAAGACAAGATAGAATAGTTGTCTTGAAAGCACCGAACGGCAGAAAAACAGTCCCTTTGGCAGCGTGGTACAAACATAAATAATGTTTCGCCCTGGATAAGGGCGTCTGCTAAGAAATAAATAAATAAACATGAGATAAGCAGACCGTATTTTTACAACTGTTTGCTCTATTTCAGTCTCCAGTTATTCCCAATAAACACTTTTTTGTAGCAAACCTGTATTCCAGAGGACATCTTTATAAATTTGACTTGACAGTTTTAGTATGTCCCCACAGTTCTAAAAAAGAAAATAAGTAATTCTTATATATTTTTTTTGTCTTTTGCAGCAAAGCAAACCCCAGCCACCAGCACGCCCGCCTCCCCCTGCAATTCAAGCCCAAGCAGCCAACACCAGCACTCCCCCAGCCAGCGGGGCAGGCCCTATTCCCCCTGCTACCCAGCCAGTGTCGACCCCTGGAGCAACTCCATCCCCCGCACAGGGGCCTCCCTACCCAACATACCAAGGATACCCTGGGTAAGCCCAACTGCCACCTTTTAGAAATATAAATGTAGCCTCAAGTTTGCCATTTTTATTATTATTTATTTCTTAGCAGACACCCTTATGCAGAGCGACTTACAATTGTTACAAGATATCACATTATTTTTACATACAATTACATTATTTTTTACACATTATTTTACATACAATTACCCATTTATACAGCTGGGTTTTTACTGGAGCAATCTAGGTAAAGTATCTTGCTCAAGGGTCCAGCAGCAGTGTCCCCTACCTGGGATTGAACCCACGACCCTCCGGTCAAGAGTCCAGAGCCCAAACCACAACTCCACACTGCTGCCCTCACTCCACACTGCAATTTCATTTCACCGGTTAATTGCTAACAAAAGCTAATCAAGAGAACATCAAACATCTGTGACCTATATAAGATGCATTATGTTGCAGCTATCTCTCCATCTCTCTCATTTATTTATTTATTTATTTATTTATTTATTGACTGATGTTTGATAATTTTAAATAAACATTTGCATTTTTTATGTCCTCTTTTTAGATGTTATCCGATGCCTGTGGCCTACAACCCATATGCTTATGGCCAATACAACATGCCATATATGTACCAGGCTCCAGGACAAGCACCTTATCCTAATGTCCAGCAGCCCCAGCAACCCGGATACCCATACCCACAGCAGCCTTATTATCCCCAGCAATAGACTGTTACCAGTGGCTACTGGTTAGGTTTAGGGAATTAGTCTATTACTATTACATTGGCTCCTTCCTATAATGCAAATGTATAATTTCGCTCTGCAGTAAAATGCTCAAGTTGTTACTCCTGTTCTGCTGATGGCACTGGCAATGGTGCTGTTTCACTGGCATACAAACACTAATATGAAATAAAGTTTGACGACATGGTCGATAAGAGGCTTTCTATTTTAAAATCCATTGTAGGAGACTCTGAGAAAAAATCCTTGTGCAAAGACCTAGATATTGTAACCTGATAATGTTTCATGCAAATTGGTTTTAAAATGGATATATCTATTGCAATAAAATGCTAAACTATATTTTTGTTCTCTGTAGACATTTTCTAAGAGAATTATTTTGGTGATGGGATTTAAAACATAAAAAACTGCAATACATACAACTGATAATTTTGTTTTTGTTTGTTGGGTATCTACCTGCTATTCTCTTACTATCAGTGCCTTGTAAATCACTTAATAAATTAATGATATTATCTATCTGTCTGTTTATATCTCTATCACGATTGAGGAATAATGAATACAAATGATTTAAGGTGTGAAAAAAAATGTGTGATGTCTTTTCCATTCAGTAATTGCAAGAACAAATAAGATACATTTAGTAAATTTGTAATACAAGTAAATGACAGAAGAACCTTGAATAAACAGAAACAAATGTTCAATGACAAGTTCAGGTTTCAATGCATGAAATTTCAAAAAATTGTCATGCACAATATTGATGTAATTGTTTTTAACAATGTGTGCAAAAAATTGTGCTTGCCCGATGTATGTTATATTAGAAATTTAAAAAAAAAAAGAATAGTCAGGTTAAAAATACTCTGATCTCAGATGCTGAAGGTAAACATTGCAGCATCAGTGTGTCAGTACTTGTGATGTTTTACATGGACATCTTTATTTGAGAGTAGCTAAAGTAGATGTTAATAACTTGGCTAGACACATTTTGAAAGCAAGCATCTTATTGCTCTTATTGCATCTGGAGAATAAGGACACATCGAAGAAGACGGCCTTATATATATATAAAATTTGTATTTGTCATTTATACTTGTTCTAGTCAAAAATGTCATTAAAGGTCAACAGATTTCCAATTTCAACAAAACAGCTTGAGGACAAATGTCTTCACCTCAATAGAA
The DNA here is from genome assembly GCA_030684275.1 of Acipenser oxyrinchus oxyrinchus. Taxonomy (NCBI): domain Eukaryota; kingdom Metazoa; phylum Chordata; class Actinopteri; order Acipenseriformes; family Acipenseridae; genus Acipenser; species Acipenser oxyrinchus. Next base: position 29,266,780 of record CM060250.1, read on the forward strand.
TCACAAATGTCAAGACACTGCTATCGGTGTCCTGTCACCATAACACGTTTTTCGCAAACATTCTTAATCTTGGTGTTTGGTGGGAGAAGCTCCATTGGGCAGATAGCAAATGTTATATGTGCCAGCAAAGCAGTGGGATATTAAAAATAATGGATCTAAAAACAGGGCCGGAACTTTAAACGGTCCTTTCCGTACCAAAATAAACCATCACTGTAGTCTAAAGTCTGTTTTCAAATCTAGGCATTTCCAGCCACTGCCACAAAAGAAATGCCAACAGTATTTATTGAGCACTAAGGGGTTTTACACTTCAGGGTTGATCAACCTTTACCCTGCCAGGGATAAGCCACAGGTAGATTTAAAACAAAAAACATTTTAAACCACTTTACAGCCTTATGGAGTCTTGCTAGATTGCATCAACCACCTATATTTAGAGACAATTCCAGAATAACCACAAGTATGTGGTTGATGTAAATCAGATTAATTCCCCAATGCTGTACAATATCTAAAAAAAATAAATCTGTAGATTATCCCAAGAGATAGGCTAATCAAATCAGCCTTTTATTTCATAACCACAATTATCTGTTGTGCGAATTTGAAGAAATTGTTCGCCACTTCCTTTCGTTAACAAGAATATTAACAGTGTTAGATAAATAATAAGGTGTCTGTTTGATATCTGATTCCATGATAATCATTGTGACAAACTTACAACTTGAAGATACATATTTTATATATCACAGAATAATGACAGTGATTCTATATTGTGTTCATAGTTCTAGCACCTGGATTCTTGTTTGGAATACGATCTTGAGCAACCCACACAGCCTAACACTAGCTGTTCCATCAATCTCTCTTCGAGAATTCACCCTGTGTAAGTGTGGTAGTTCAGTCTATATAGTCTTAAATCTCTACCAGAGACTACCAGCAAAGATGCCAATTAGCACCAAGTTTGGTGATTTGTTTTGTCATTAGGAAGCCCTTTGCCTGTCAACCATAAAAGGAGCTAAGACCATATTATGTAATTTCTCACTAGTTTTCAACAGCATTTATACTAACTAATTCTCATTAATTACAGTAGCTGCTGCTTGTAGCCTGTACAGTCATCTCTTTTAAAACATTAAAGTATTTTATTCACAGAACTCTGTCACTCCTTCCACTCCTGCAGTTTATTTATTTATTATTTATTTTTTATTATTTCTGTGCCTGGGTGTAATATTTCAAAGGGCGCAGACCAGCCTTGTTTTATTTATATATAAACAAGAACTGAAAATAGGGACTTGACTAAAATAACAGATAAGCAGCTATTTAATACGGTAAATGTGCTGTATATGTGCTCAAATTAATATACAACACAAATATTTTGTTTTGAAAACATAATAAACGGAACCTTACTGACACACTGAACATTGGAATGCTAAAAGTCACATGTCATATCGGAGATAAGCTTTTTGAATAGGAATTCTAATTGGTTTAGAACAAGGATAGACTAAGTCTAAAAGCAGTCAGACTGTGTAGGGTTGTGGAGGAGGGAATTCTGGCATGAGCCTTTGAAAACTTCTGGTATGTTGTATGCCCCTTCCCATTTTTCCAACGTGCATATTTATTTCAATATAATTCAATGAATTTGCCTTAATGTACTAATACACGTCAACAAACAGTGTGTAGATTGACTTGTGTTTAGTGCTTGTTAGTGAATGTTCCTTATTAATGAATGTCCACAAATACCAGAAAGGGAGGGAGAATGTTTTTTTCAAACTGTAAACAATAAAGGTAAAACTATAAGAAACTAAGTCAAAAAGACAAACATTTTGGCTGCCATACTTGTCTATTTAGTTTCTCGTGCCAACAGCAGAGGGCAGGCTTGTCACAAGAAAAGTTTTGTAAGCAATAAATGGATCAGTGAATGTGAGAAACTTCTCCCTGGATAGCAAATGAATGTTAAAGCAACTTATTCTGTCCTTGTACTTCACAGGACAGCAAAGACAAGCCATGCCGGATGTATTGTAAAAACAAAGTGGTTATAAACCAAGTTAACTAGCTGCAAATAACCTCCTGTTTGTATACAGATGTGTCCTCCATTGTTAATGTGTCATCTGAACCATTTCAGTTACGTTCTTGTAATTCTGACCACTGCATGTTAAGGATTAGGTGTTCTGAAGAGTTTAAGCTGAAAAATCTTCAAAAATTAATATGATGAATGAATCTGAATATCAAGGTATGATATATCTTGGTATATTCTTTTCCCAGACACTATATTTTTAATAATGGATTTACAACCAACCCCCAAAAAAAAAAAAGTAAATAAATACATAAATAAATAAATAATGCTTAAAATAATAGTAGTCCTTTCCCCACCAACCAAACACACTTAATCTAAAAATATTCCTCATATAAAGAATTCAAGCAACACCTTTGAAACAATTTGTACTGTGTAAATTGCTTGATAGGATCAGATTTAAGTTGTCAATTCAACAGTTTGTAAATTGACTTGTGTTTAATGCTGTTAATGAATGTTTCTTTTTAAGCATTAGAACCCTGATTGAGGGCATATGTGGCTGGTAGTTGACTGTGTTATATACCATACCACCAAGGTTTGACAGTTGTAAAATGGAATTATATTGGTGTGTTTATTCTATGTTTGCATTTAATTGCACGGCTCTTTTTAATTCTTTCACATTTCTTATATATTTATAGATTGTTTAACATATATTATATTTATATTGTGTTTGTTTAGTTATGGTGTGGGAGCAGGATTGTGAATAGTGAAGGTCTCCCGCTATCACTGACACTAGTTTATTATTGCTGGTTTTTTAAATCTTGTTTCTAGTAATACATCCTAGTTGGGTAGTTTCCACTATATCCTTTCTTGTGAAAAACAGAGCAGAAGCTCTTATAGCTCAATCTCATTGATTATTCAGTGCATTAATTTTCAGGATTTGATTCCCAACTCAGTTACTTGGACAGGGATCTGAAAACACATTGAGATTCATCTACAGTATTTCAGAACCAGATTGGAAAAAGCCAAGGGATCTCTATAGAGAATAGTTAACACTTCAAGTCAAGTATTACTGTATGTCTGGGGATTGGAGGCCTTCCCAGAATATAGAGGGGCAAGGCAAGCATTAGAAAGCAGCCTGGCACAACTGCAAAGGACCAAATGTAACGCACTATCTATGCTAGTTTGACTTGACAGAGTTGAACATTATACTGAACGGAGCCCAATAACTGGCAGCAGATGGTCAGGAGTGGTGACAGTTATGCAAATGACGCACATCTAAAACAATTGCAATCTTCCAGATACAAGATTTTACCATGACTGTTTCCATGGTTATCTGGTAAACTTAAATTATGAAAACTAAATCCAGATCTTTCTATTTACAAAGATGAACATTCTGTACAACATGTATATGTGAGTGTCTGTATAGATAAAAATAATCCAAAATGGTAAATGTTGTAATTAGAATCACTGCATCTACAATGCATCTTAAATAAGAATGGATAACATTTTTTCAGAAAATAACACGCACCCTTTTACAAATTGTAGAATTGGAGCGAGCTATACATATGTGTTATATACTTAAGTGCAGTATACTTAAGTGCAGTATATAATAAGTCACAACCACTTTGTTTAAAAGGGGGGGGGGAGATAAAGAAGAACTGCCGAGCAGAGTCGATGATATACTAAAATCTAAGAGTTCCCTTTCAAGTCGAAAATAACCATCAAGTATGGGACATTGCCATCAGGCACTAGGGATTGGCTGAGCTTTATAGCAAAGCTGCCGATGAGGCTCTCTGCTGAGCTGCCACGTAAGCCCGCTCCCTGGGAGCTTACTATCATGCAGCCGCAGAGACTCTCTTCCTCTTTTGTCTTCAGCATCGGTAGCGGTAGGTAATAGAGCTGGTAACTGATTGTACTCGCTAAGCTTAGGCTTGAGAAGCTGGTTTTTGCCCCTTCTCTGAGTTTATTTCAGTTATACTCTTCGGAGTGATTATTATTTTTGTTATTAGGATTATATAAATTGTTTCAATTATATATTTCCTTCACGCTTTGCTTCGGCATCGTGTTTTGTTTATTTTCGTGGTCTCCGTCTTTCCTATGTTAATAATTATTTTTTAATTATTAGTGTTGTGTTTTGGGGTTTTTTGTAAAGTAAAGATTTTTCCCATTCACTGCACAGAGGAAGACAACCACAAAGCGCATTCCCCAGCACCAACAGGTAAGTAGTGCACAGCACCCAAGACACTGTACCAGCACTTAGTGTCTCCGCTCTGCGGGTCAGCTGACGCTTAGGCGTCTGTGCTAGCGTTCTATGCTCGGTACTCACTCTCCGGCGTGCTGCACTTCGGCGCTTTGGTGTCAGTGCTTTGCGCTGGTGCAGCGCTGGCGCTTTGTGCAGCGCTTCAGCGCTGGTGACTCGGTGCTCGATGCCGATGCGCTTCGCCTCGACACACGCACCGTCGACGCTCGGTGCTTTCGACGCCGGCGCTCGGTGCTCGACGCTCAGTGCTTGACGCGTCGGCGCTCGACGCACGCACTTCGGTGCTCGACGCTCGATGCTCGACGCTCGGTGCTCGATGCTTCGGCGCTCGGCGCTTGACGATCGGTGCTCGACGCTCGACACTTGGTGCTCGACGCTCGGTGCTCGGTGCTTGGTGCTTGGTGCGTCGGCGCTCGGTGCTTGACGCGTCGGTGCTTGACGCGTCGGTGCTTGACGCACGCACTTCGGTGCTCGACGCTCGGTGCTCGACGCCGCGCGCCGGTGCTTCGGTGCTCGACGCACGTACCGTTGGTGCTCGACGTTTCGGCGTTCAACGCACGCACATCAGTGCTCGTCGTTTCAACATTGCTGCTTGTTAGTGCTTGCGCTAAACAAGGCACTATGTCAGGCTTTCACTGATGCGTGACCTGCCAAGCCAAATTGCCTGCCAGCGATCCGCATGACGACTGTGTAGCGTGTTTGGGGCCGGAACACGCTGCATCTGCCTTGGTGGATAAGGCATACTGCCATTTATGTGCAGGATTCCAGACACGAACCCTTGGCCAGAGAGCAAAGAAGGAGGTGGGGGGCCATTCTCCATCCTCGGGGTCGTCCCATACAGTCTCAGCCCCGCTGTCGTCTGCTACGACGCCGCCGGCGACGCTGCGGCTCTCCATGAGCCCATCCTCCCAGCTTACAGCTGGGCAGCGGTCCCCTGCCAGGCGTGCTCGGGAACGTTCCCGCAGCCCCTCCTCTCGCGGGATACGTTCCCGTCTGGAGTCCAGGTCGAGATCTCGATCGCCTCGCCGTAGAAGGCACTCTCGCTCCCCTCGACGGGACAGGCGACATCAGGACAGATTTGGAGTGGCGGAGCTCACCTCCAAAATGTCACAGTTTATGGAGGTCATGATGGGGCAGCAATCCCTCCTCATGACCCTAGCGAACGTGGCGCCTCGGGCCCCGGAACAACTGACCAGGCCCATCGCTAATCAGCCGGCGGCTCCTCCACCAGTTGCTCACGGCCAACCCCAGGAAGTCTGGGACATCGATGCAATCTCAAGGGACGCATCCGATGTTGAGCCCTTGCTAGAGGAGGATAGCACAGAGGCCGAGGTGGCCTCCCAGCACTCTGGGCAGGAGACCGACCCTGAGGTGCTGGACATTAATGACCCTATGTGGTCAGTGGTGGAGAGGGCAACCCATTACTTGGGCGTGGACTGGCCCATGCTAGAGCCAACACGGCGCTCCCTCTTTAAGTCGCCATCAGCCCAGCCCCCCCAGTCCAGGATGCTACCGGCATTCCCAGATTTTATTAAGGTGGTCCAGTCCACCTGGGGGGCCCCGGCCTCCGCCCTGCAACTTCTGCAAGGCTGGGTTGGCGTCCTTCCCACCGGTGGGCGCTGCGTTCGCCGCGTTAGTGAAGGCGCCAACATTATCAGGGCTGACCAAAGATCCTGTGTGCCCAAACAGGCAATGTAAAATTACAGAGATCCACCTAAAAAAGGGGTACGCCACGGCCACAGAGGCAGTCAGGCTGTCTAATGTGGCCAGCCTCCTGACTGTCTATCAGGCGGCGCTCATCCGAGATCTGCCCGAGTGCCCCTCCGTTGCCCTTAGGACCGAGCTAGGCACAATTGCTCAGCTGTTGGTGAAGCTGGCGCAATTAAATGCGCGAGCACAGGGCAGGAGTATCGCTTCCCTTGTGGTGGCAAGAAGGCAGCTCTGGCTCTTGCAGGCGAGAGTGCAGGAGCCTGACAAGGCCCCGTTGCTGGATGCCCCAATCACACCGGGGCACACATTTGGCCCGGCAGTGGAGGAGATGCTGCAACGCTCTGCCAAGGCGCGGGAGGCGTAACAGCAAATAGCCAAGATGTGGCCGAATAAGTCATTACAGCCAAAGCGGCCACAGGAACACCAGTGGCACAGGGCATCGCCACAGCAGCAGGCGCAACCACTGGGTAATAAAACCTCCCCTTCAGGTTCATCAGCGCGCGGCCAACCCGCGTTTGTAAGACCGCAGCGCGGAGGGTGGCGCCCTAGAGGAGGTGGCAGGCCACACCCTCGTGGCTCTGGCCAGGCCCCTCGTGAACGAGCGCAGCCAAAACAGCCCTGAAAACTCCAGGCAGCTGTTAACCCACCTCTACACTGTCCCACAGCTCCAGTTCTGGCAACATTGCACCAACGACATCTGGGTGCGCAAAACTATATTCACCGGGTACACCCTTCAGTTTCGGTTAAAACCCCCCCCCTTCCGGGGAGTGGTGGTAACTGCAGTGAATGACTCGGTTCAGTCCTCAGCTCTGAATGTGGAAATACAGGCATTGCTCAGGAAGCGTGCCATCCAACAAGTAGACCCTGCTCTGACCGACCAGGGGTTCTATTCCAAATACTTCCTGGTGCCCAAGAAGGACGGCGGGCTCCGGCCTATTTTAGATCTGCGGCTACTAAACAAATACCTGCAGGTGTTATCGTTCAGGATGCTTACACACAGGCACATCATCCAGTCTGTCCGACAAGGCGACTGGTTCACCACCGTGACCTGACAGATGCGTACTTTCACGTTCCCATCTGCCCGGGTCACAGGAAGTATCTGCGGTTCGCATTTCAGAGCAGGGTCTACGAGTTTTGTATCCTTCCATTCGGCCTGTCACTAGCTCCCCGAACCTTTTCGAAATGTATGGATGCCATTCTAGCTCCCTTGCGGGCTCAAGGTGTCCGACTGGACGACTGGCTCGTCTGCGCGCAGTTGAAGGAGCAGGCGGCACAGCACACAGTGATGGTTACAGACCATCTTCAGTGGCAAGGTCTGAAGGTCAATTCAGGAAAGAGCCGCCTTGTGCCAAGCCAACAGACCGAATTCTTGGGTCTGCATTAGTTAGTGCGGTCAGACAACACCACGGTTGTGGCGTATATCAACCGCCAGGGCAGCCTACGGTCCCCTCGCCTTCACCGGATGGTAACACGAATGTTGCTATGGGCACAACCGCGTTTGACCTCTCTGCGTGCAGTTCACCTACCGGGCAGAGTCAATTATGCAGCGGATCTCCTATCCAGAGGAGGCCCTCTTGTGGGCGAATGGCGTCTTCACCCTCAGGTGGTAGGGCGCGTTTGGGAATGGTTCGGCATAGCGCAGTAGATCTCTTCGCGCGAGAGACCACGCACTGCCCCTATGGTTCTCGGTGAGGGACCTCAACAGCCCCCTAGGAGTCGATGCACTGGCTCACGAATGGCCGCCAGGGCTCCTATATGCGTTTCCACCGATTCCGATGCTCCCCGCCTTCTTAGAGAAGGTCAGGGTAGAGCAAGCGACAGTGATTCTGATCGCTCCTCGGTGGCCCCGGAGGATATGGATCCCGAGCCTGGTGCAGTTGCTGCACGGTCGCCTGAGGGAGCTCCCCCTGCGAGCGGACCTATTGTCCCAGGCCCAAGGAGGGCTTTGGCACCCGAACCCCAAGCTCATGCAGCTATGGGCTTGGCCCCTGAACGGGAGCACCTGTCAGCCTTAGGGCTCTTGACGGCGGTGATTTCGACCATTCAGAGTGCTAGAGCGCCCTCTACTGGGTCGCAATATACGTACAAGTGGCAGTTGTTTCAAGATTGGTGTCTGGCGGAGGGCCATGACCCAATATCCTGCCCTATGTCAGTGATATTACAGTTTCTACAGAAACTGTTAGATGAATGGAAATCTCCCTCTACACTTAAGGTGTATTTAGCCGCCATATCGGCCTGCCATGTACGCATTGACGGTTTATCACCAGGCTGCCATTTTCTGGCATCTCAGTTCCTGAAGGGTGCAAGACGCTTGTGGCCTCCAAGGATGACCAGTTTACCGTCATGGAGCCTTGACGTGGTGTTAGAAGCCCTTACCAAGGCACCGTTTGAGCCTCTCCACAGCGTGGATATGAAGCTCGTGTCTATGAAAACTGCGCTTTTGCTATCAGTGGTATCAGCAAAATGCGTGGGCGAGTTACATGCACTTTCAGTGCATTCATCATGTACTCGTTTCGCAGGAGACGGTTCTAAGGTCTCCATGTGTCCAAATCCGGCCTTTTTACCCAAGGTCATATCCCCGCTTCATATGAACCAACCAGTTGAGTTGATGGCGTTCCATCCTCCTCCTTTTTCTTCCCCAGAGGAGGAACGGTTGCACATGCTCTGCCCCGTGCAGGCATTGAGATGTTATATTGACCGTACAATGACTGTGAGGCGAACAGAACAGCTGTTCATATGCCATGGTTCTAGACTTTGGGTCAGCCGTTGTCTAAACAACGCCTTTCCCATTGGATAGTGGATGCTATTAAATTAGCATATGAATTTGCAGGCCTTCCGCCACCAGGGCAGTTGAAGGCACATTCCACTAGGGGTATGGCGACATCCTGGGCCCTCTTTAGAGGGGTGCCGGTGTCTGACATTTGCGCTGCAGCCAGTTGGGCTACACCGCATACTTTTATGAGGTTCTACCATTTAAATGTACTGGAATCCTCTGCTCAGTCATTCGGAGCATCCGTGTTACACTCTATGGCGCCCTAGTTGGCAGTCATATTAAGTATTGTCACGATATGGTGTTGACTCCACTTTAGGATAGGTGTCATTGCGAGCGTAGACGCTGAGGCGTGGCTCCACATATGCGTAGATGTATTGCCTACGCAATTGCGTTATGTCGTAAGTCTGTCCTACTGCCGAGAATCCTCCCTCGCGACGGCTTGGGTGCACTGTTCCCATACTTGATGGTTATTTTCGACTTGAAAGGGAACGATAGGTTGCGGATGCAACCCCGGTTCCCTGAAAGAGAAAAAAAAAATAACCATCAAGCCGCGAGGTCGCTCCGGAAGCCTTCACGGCCTGAAGAGCAAAAGAGGAAGAGAGTCTCTGCGTGCTGCGTATAGTAAGCTCCCAGGGGGGCGGGCTTACGTGGCAGCTCGCACAGAGGCCTATCGGCAGGTTTGCTATAAAGCTCAGCCAATCCCTACTGCCTGACGGCAATGTCCCATACTTGATGGTTATTTTCTCTTTCAGGGAACCGGGGTTGCATCCGCAACCTATCGATTTCAGTATATTACGAGCTAAATTGGTAACTATTGAGTCGCCTTTTTTATCATTCAGCATTTATTTCTAAATTTTTTAGTCATTCAGGAACATAACATAACGAAATGTTTATTATTAGTAAGTACACACGTTTTGATATGAAAGCTGAACATTAATATCAGCAAAGAACTACTAAGTTACAAGGTTTTAATGAAATAAATAATTGTAGCCAACTTTTTCACTAAAGTAAAATCAGGCTTATCTGACTTTGAAATGCCACTTTGACATATTTACTACTGCTTAATCTAAGTTAAAAAAAAAAAAAAAAGATTTTGGAGGGAATTGAACTTGAACTTGTTCATGGCCTGGCGACAACATTAACCTAATTTTTAAAACCCAACATTATTACATTTTTATTAAAGGTCTGACACTCCCTCTTCCTTATCTTTTTTCTTTTAATAATCGTCTTATACTCTCTTTTTTGAGATATTTTTGTGAGTAATAAATATATGCCTATATATATACAGTATATAGGCATATTTATATATAGTATTAATATTTCGTGCAGTTGTCTCTCCTGACCGCCTGCTGAGTTCATGTTCACTTAACGTTTTTTAGCTAACGTTAGCCACGGTCAGACCTTATGTCAAACCAATATGTTCGTGTAGGGAGAAGTTATTGTGATGGTTTATAAATGTGGCCCTTCCTCTGAATACTTCTCCATTTTATATTTCATTTTAAACCTTTTAAAGACAAACCAATGCCAAACACAACACGGTATAATACCATACCTGCCAAGTCTCTGGAGATAGAGCATGATTCTCGCGTCTCGCGATGAGACTCAAGAATCTCCTGATAATGTAAATTGCCAATTGTAATGTATTATAACCTTAAGTAAATTCTCTAACAAGCGCCTCACCCCCTGCTCTATGAGAGGTGAAAGTACCAAAAAGTAAATAATATAATGCAAACTCATCAATTAACAACAAAACAGCATACCTTAAATTGAAATTCAATTTACCCTAGATGCGGAAGTTCTTTATTTGATCTGTGCACAAAAAAAACAGCTTCCCTAAAAATGAAATTAAGTTAAGCAAGATCTTTATTTGAGCTGTGTACTTTTGCTCCACAGTTTATTTAAATATGTTTTATTTGAACTGTGCAAGCACAAAGTGTCACTCATTCCCCTCAGCCTCGCCCACATCCATCAAGGAAATTGGGGCTTGCTCTTGCTGTTTGCTGACACGTTCAGCCAATCACAGCTAACTTTAGTTGGAAACCAAAACTGACACTCAACAGACGAGTTCTGGATGGGGGCTCCGAGCTTTACAGAAGGACCGGGATGAAGTTAGTTACTTATTCCCGATTCGAGGGCTGAAGTTAGTTACTTATTCCCGATTCGAGGCTGAAGTAAGTTACTTATTTGCACAATTACGTATTGAATATCAACTCACATTCTAAGGGGGAAATAACATAAATAGTCTGGATGTACCACCTCAAGCTGGGTATCATTTTAAAGCTTGAGCATTTCTCTTCAACATAAAGTATTATTATTTGTTTATTTAGCAGACGCCTATATCCAAGGCGACTTCCAGAGACTAGGGTGTGTGAACTATGCATCAGCTGCAGAGTCACTTACAATTACGTCTCACCTGAAAGACGGAGCACAAGGAGGTTAAGTGACTTGTTCAGGGTCACACAATGAGTCAGTGGCTGAGGTGGGATTTGAACAAGGGACCTCCTGGTTACAAGCCCTTTTCTTTAACCACTGGACCACACAGCCACATAGCAGAGTGGCACAAGTAAGCATTCACAGGCTATGCCATGAAATATACACACACCCCCTTCTCTCTCTGCATATTAGCACACATTTCGAGGGCTTTGCCACCTCCAGCTGGGTGTGATGTTGAAGGTTAAGCAATTATCTTGCGAATAGGGTATGGTGCATAGTGGCATGTACATCACTATTAAGTGCTATTTAATATGAAAATTAGAGCACTTATTATGAATTATTTTGCTCAAATTGTGAAATGGAAAGTATCAAATAAGCAAAGAACAAAACAGTAAAGAAGAGGCAGCAGAGACAGAGACAAATGTAAAATCGCAGATTGAGCAGCATCTTCATAATCTTTTCGGGAACTGCATTTGCTCAAAGCACATTTCGCAATTTGATTATATCACTTTACTCAAAGACCGAAGAAGCTGTCTTTTTTGTGTTTTGTTCTTTGCTTCTTTGATATTTTCCGTTTCACCAAAATAATTTGCTTGAAGACCGAAATAACCTTTAATTTCATTCTTCATTCTTTGATAATTTGTAAATGCTCAAAATCGCGAAATGTTTTTTTTTTATTTTAATTTTTTTATAAATTTAGTCGTTGCCAATTATTTTTATTATTTTCTCCCAATTTAGAATGGCCAATTATTTTAAGCTCAGCTCACCGCTACCACCCCTGCGCTGACTAGGGAGGGCGAAGACGAACACACACTGTCCTCCTCCGGACTCACCATGCAGCCACCCAAGAGCTACAGCGTCGGAGGACAACGCAGCTCTCAGGCAGCTTACAGGCAAGCCGATCGCTGATGTGCGGTGAGCCGAGGACACCCTGGCCGACCAAACCCACCCACCCACCCTCCTCCCTCCCCGTCGCCGCGCCAATTGTGCGCAGCCCCTGGAAGCTCCCGTCCACGGTCGGCTGTGGAATAGCCTGGACTCGAACTCGCGACGTCCAGACTATAGAGCTCATCCTGCACTCCACATGGAGCACCTTTTACTGGATGCGCCATTCGGGAGCCTCGAAATGGTTATTTTTGTCTGTGATTGAGCGAATCATGACTCTGAGTGTAACACACACATTTTTTCTAATGATTCCCATTACATGAGAGTTGATGTTAAAACTTCATGCTGATTTGAACTTGGCTCTCGCCAAGATAAGCACCAACTAAGACGTAGCTTCACAGTAAACTAATGTGATCCATATGTGTGTCCATCCATTTACGCTTCCTTCCATATGATGATGTAGATATCCTTCTGTCTGGTGTTGATGGCTGAAGTGTAATGCTGGCTCCAGGGATCAGCTTATTGCCTCCCTAGCGCATCAGCACACACAATGGCTGCGATGCCGATATTGAGCATCAAAAGAAACTTATCACTATTATAACACATTTATGTTCGAAAAAAAATAAGTTATATAAATGATGGACATTGACAAAATGTTTTTGGTTTCTTTTTAATCACTCAATCATTCATCCTTAACCATGACACGCTTGAGTGACTATGACTGAAGCATATGCACGTAATCACCTAATTAGTGAGACAGTTGATTGGACACTGGATATGGAGTGATTTCAGCTGTTGAATTGCAAGCTTGAATAAAGCAGTAAAGAAAATCACAAAAAAAACCCAATATGCCACGTCTGTCAAGAGAGCAGCATATTCGTGCAATCAGCATGTTGGAGGCTGGATCTGGCAAGACGGTATAACAAGGCATACTCTGTCAATGACAGGCCATGAACTGGGAGACGTGTGGCTTCTAGGGCCCAGAGACCACTGAACAGGCAGATGCTTATCCAGGCACTACAAGAGGAATGGGCCAGGATTCCACAAGACAACATCGGAAACCTGGTGCAAAGCATGCGTCGCAGATGTACTGCTTATATTGCTTCCAACGGCGGCCACACACGCTACTAGCCTGTGACTTTCACAGTATCCCCCGTCCCACCATAACTTCAGACAGTAAAATGTCAGTTGTTAATCAGCACAATAAAAAGTCACTGCACCTGCTCTAAAACACAGTTTGTCATTTTTCGATCACAGTGAATTTTATCCAAATATAAATGATAAATTTCTTTTGCTGCTCAAATACAAGTCATACAAGTGATAAGTTTCTTTTGATGCTTAGTATATATATATATATATATATATATATATATATATATATATATATATATATATATATATATATATATATGTTAAGGGCGAAACCTGGTGGTCTGGCGAGTCTAGTTTTGCCCGGGCTACTCTGGTTTCGCCAAGGGCTTCTGGGTGAATCCCAAAGTAACCACTTTTTTTCAGCACTCGCCTGCGTCCAATCGGGAGAATCTAGGTTGGCCCAGAACTTGAAAAAGATGACTGGGCAAAACCTGTTTTTTTCACTAAATTTTGGGTCTAGCCCAGGCAAGGCTAGTTTCATCCAACGCTTCAACATCGATGCTGGGCCAATCTAGTTTTGCCTATGTTTTGCAAACTCGCCACACACAGGTGGGTAAAACTATCAATAACTCAATTAGTCGGGACCCAATAAGGCATTACAAGGGGGCTGAGTGGAGAAGCTACTAGAAAGTGATGAATCAATTACAAAGTGCAAGTTGACAATATATAAAAAATGTGCACTAATCAAATCAAAGTGTACAATTATGAAAATAAAACATACACGTGACAAATAAATACTTGAAATATAACAGGGTCATTACTGACTGAAGCTGGCAGGGGAGAGTGTAGAAATGCAAAACTAGACTCGCCCAAATTACTAGCATAGGAAAAACTAGATTGGCCCAGCATCAATGTTGAAGATTTGGACAAAACTAGACTTGCCCAAATTAATGGCATGGGTGAACCGGATTCGCCCAGCATTGATTTTGAAGTGTTGCACGAAACTAGACTCGCCCGGGCTAGACCCAAAATTCAGTGAAAACTGTTGAAAAAACGGGTTTTGCCCTGTCATCTTTTTCAAGTTCTGGGCCAATCTAGATTTTCTCGATTGGAAGCGGGCGAGTGCCGAAAAAAGGTGGTAACTTTGGGATTTGCCCAGAAGCCCTTGGCGAAACTAGATTGGCCCGGGCAAAAAGTAGAATCACCACACACATTACATTAAGGTCAGTATACACTAATGTGGACTTTTCAGGCTCATATCAGAGGTTGTTTGGGCAGTAAATATTTAATAAATGCAAAAATAATACAATTCTGGAGTCTCACTGCATCATACTATAAAAGGACTTTTGACTAGACTTTTTATGTTATTTTATTTATGTATTTTTTTCTGTGCTAGGATCAATAACAGTAATACTTTGAAACAAAATTAAATTAAAAAAAACTGACATTTAAGATCCTTGAAACATTGATTTATGAATAGATTGTGCTATACTTTAATTTATGATTTCGTTTTTTTTTCACTAGTTTTCTTTGCAATCTTTGTACAAATGTTTGTTTCATTTCTTCTACTCTCCATTAATGTGGATTAAAGTCTACAACAAAATATATTTTTTAATGTACTTCACACACAGACAAACAATGTGTTTTATTTTAGGTACACACTTTTTGGAGCAACAGTCAACAGTGGAAACCACTTTATCCCCATGATAGGAAGAAAGAGTAATTTGATTTTATATGATGGCCTAAAGTAAAACTTCCAGATAATTGAAAAAAAATCACGAACTAAAAGCTGCAATGTGTAATGTAACTTACACGCGGGTGTGAGCACTGACATAAACAACACACTCTATAGTAACATTAGAGACGTTTAATTTCCAGAAACGTGGTGCATTGCACGTACCAGGCTACTGCTTGATAACATATGTGTTGTTGCATCATGTAAAATTCCATTCAAAGAAGAACACAAGACATATTTCATAAGTTAAATGATTTTATACCTATACATGTTTACTATAAATTAGTATATTTCATATACTGTAATTGTTGCTTAGTTCAAAACATGTGACTTTAAATATCTGTTATCAAACTAGGCCTTTTTTCTTACAATTCATAATAAATGCTCTAGTTTTCATACTAAATAGCACTTAATAGTACTGCCTTGCCTTCCAGTGACTCAGCTGTCCAGCTGTGCTGAAGCAGGAGAAGGGCGGACCTCAGACTCCGAATAATAAGTGCAAGTTAGTTCTGTTCAACTATCTTTAGTTTTGTTCTGTGCATATTATTTTTACCTGTAAATGTATGCTATAAAAGTCTGTGTAATACACTTATATGTGGTTTATTTAAGACCATGTTTAAATCTATACGTATAGCTCCACTGTGACGTTATTTCAGTTAGAATGTAGGTAACCATGGTTTTGTTGCATGTTGAATATGATAAAGGGGTTTCGCTAAATGAGATGTTTCTCAATGGCATTCTCTGCTTGAATGGAAAAATTAAGATCGAAAAAACTTGGTAAATTATTTAATCAAAGTTAATCAAACAAAACGAGTGTGATATTCCAGATCTCTTGGAAAGCCTGTGAGTCAGGGGCATTTTGTATTGTACAGAAAAAGGCAAATGTTTTATTTTTATTCTTTTTTTTTTTTTTTTCATGGGTACCATTGATTCAGGTAAGTTCCTTATATATTTAACCCTTCTATATGCCTTGTTTTCATCAGGCATTTAGGTTCTACTTAAACATTTACAACTGCAAATTAAATGCTTTAATTGTTTTTCCTCAAGTTAGTTTAATGTAGAAAACTAAATATAGCTTTTGTAAATGGTTAAGTAAAAATCAAGATGAAATAAACAGCCTGCTTTTTTACTACTTGTTTTCAGCACACATAATCTATTTGACTCGTATTAAAGTGTGTGGAGGGCTGTGCAGAAAGGCTTGGCTAGTAAATGGTAATCTCTGATCAATACATGTTTGTGGTTGGCTATCCTAAGGAGTGCACTGTGAAGAGGTGTAGAACCTGGCATTACTGAATCTATTTTTACCTAGACAGATTTCAAGGTCATCACCGCTCTGTTAACTGTAATAATAACTAAAATTATATTTAGTGAACTGTAATAATAACTATAACTAAAATTAAACTAATAAGTATAACTAACTATAACTAAAATAAAAAAATAATCATAACTATACCTAAAAAAAAAAAACTAACTAAAAAAACACTGTTCACCAGTCACAAACATTTGCAAGGAAATGGATTAACCCCTACATGTTATTTATTTGAAGACCCAGACTTACTGGTCACATGTTTCTGGGAATTCCCAGGCAGGCTACAATTATCTGTATGACCCATTCTTTAGCTACCTATTACATTTCTACTGCAGAGGTATATTGCACTTTTATGCACCATCATTTGCTTCTTGAATATGTGAAGTTTAAAAAAGCAATAATGTCGAAGATAAGCAGATACAGCACAACAAAAACTTCAGTATCCCAAAGTTTTTATTTATTTATTTTTTTTTTCCCAAGACCTAAATCTGTAAATCTTGCTTTTCCTAAAATATACTGGCATTATTTCCATTCAAACACACATTTACTTTATTAATAAAACCATCTGCTTGTAATTAAGGGAGCAGTTTAAAATTATAGCCTGTTAGCACTAGATATTGTCTCTGACAGTTGCTTAGGAACAGGCTAATCTTCTGTGGAACTTGGAGAGAAAGAAGTCTGTGAGATTTATGTACAAAAACAGAAAATCGCTGTTTTACAACCCGTTCAGCATAATGGGAGAACATTGTAGACACAAATGTTTTTTTTTTTTTCATTTTTCAATAAAGTTTTTTCTTTCTTTTAGTGCTCCAGTCATTTTTGAGGGAATAGAAATGCAAATATACCCAAAGGGTAAAGGATTTAAATAATTATGGTGCAGTTGCATAAGTAATTTAATTTAAAACAGAATAATGCATGACATACTAGTCTTTAAGCATAAAAGATAGCTTGAAGAATTTAAAGGAAATTCATCCATAACTGCAAACACTCAATCATAAAATCTTTCCTAATACTATAAGCAACACTCCAGATAAGCTGTGTGCAGGGTGTTTTACGCATTGAAAAAATATGAATTAAGTATATTTAAAAACAATGCGTACAGAATACGCATAGCAATTTTAGAATATGTGTAGAAATTCTCCTGCACAGCTTGCATTTGCATGTTATCAAGATTCTTGTACTTCGTTGGTTCCCAGCGTCTCAAAAATAATCACAGACATTTCTGTTTTTTATGAAAACATGACAAGTTCTAAATGAATTAAGTTTGAATTGGGAAGCAGAAGAAATGGTCTGTTTTTATTGTTTATTAAAGTATTTATATAAAAAATAGACAATTAACAGGCTTATCAGTCTACGTGATACCAAGTTCCTAGTTGTAGAATTTAATAGGATTAATAAAAATACACACTAAATAAGCTTGAAAAGTGAATAACATAATAAAGCACACACAGTGATTACATATTCAGTACAAAAAGGAAACCAAACCAAGCGCATATTAATCTAAAAAATAGGAAAAAGTAATACATATTGTAGCGATCTCGGTCAACGCAGGCAGGTGCATCACACAGGGCGAGGCAATCCACACACAGGCGGACGGGCAGGCGAGAACCCGAGACCTCTTGCACTAAAGCATAGCGCCGATACCGCTGTACAAAAGAGCCGTCTCCTTTGCAAGGAGCGTATATCGGGATTATGTCCCTGTGTGTGATTACGTCACCTACCAGCCCTGCTGCTGCCTTCCCTTGTGCATGGTCCCCTGTCAGCCTCAAGTCCACCCCGGACTTGCTCACCAGTCTACAGTCTGACGAAAAGTGCCGGGTACCTGTGTCCACTTCTGACACCAATGTAGCGAAATAGGTTAACTCAAGCAGGTGCAAGAGGTCTTGGGTTCACGTCCACCCTCCATCTGTGTGTTGATTGCCTCACTCTGTGTGATGCACCTGTCTGTGTTAACCGAGATCGCTACAATATGTATAGCTATAAATATACTTAAGTAAATCAATCCCACCTACTATAACCTACTAGCCACCCTGTCTCCCACTGTTAATATGCCTTGTTAAAATAGGATATATAAAACTAAAAGGCTACATTAAAATAGGTTAAAAACTAATTAACATACAATTCACAGGTCAAATAGAAAGATTAACCCTTTATACATTACAACACTAAAACCGAAGATATGAAATATTAAATATGATGTGTGTACCTCTCCTTTCTTGTTTTGATGCAGTTTTTTTTCACAATTTTCTTAGCGTATTTATTTATTTATTGTGAATAACCTTAGCACTACCCATGACATCGTCACACTGACCAGTTTATACGCTAGAAATGGGCTAATGGAAGGCCATTTTTTGCTGTTAATGTGCACAGCTTTGTTTATTTTTTTTGACATTTCAATGAAAACATAGCCAATCTCAAGAATATACTGCATGCGCTAGCTAGAGAATGCCTGGATAGCTAATTGTAGCCTTCCTGGGAATTGCCAGAAACATCAATAAGTATGGGTTTTCAATAATAATAATAAAAAATAATTTAAAAAAAAGTACAGTTGAATCCACTCACTTGCGATGCATGTTTGTGACTCATGAATAAGCGACTGGTCCTTTAGGATTTCTCAGCGCTGTCTTTGTCCCCCTCAACTTAACCTACCAATCAACAAGGAATACTATTTCATGCTAAATGTGGTATACTGCAAGAGATTATCAGTGTGCATTTTGTGGTAAACTAAAGCTCCTGCAACAGAGTGCTCAACGTAAGAAAGAGGGACCAAACTATCAGGCTTGCAGGAAAGGGTTTATATTATAAAGGAACTAAGTCAAATAGAGAAACTTTTCAGCTAGTGCTTTCTACAGTGCACAGATTCAAAATGTGTGTGGTGGTGGTGTTATTATATCAGCTAGGATGTGAGATATGTATGAAAACCCAAAGCCCCTCTTTTCCTTGTATGAATTTGGAAAATTCCCCACACTCTGCACATCTCTACCCTATTCCTACTCACCTACCTTTAACAGACTGGTTACAACGATGGATGCAGGGAGGGGCAACCCCTTCCTAACTGATATAAAATTCCACCAATTCTTATTCAGTACACTGAAGTAGCACAAGCCAAAACGTTTGTCTACATGACTAGGTTTCTTAGTAGTTCTGCCTCAGAATTTTAGTTGAGTGGTTTGAAGTTATGGATGAAATCATTCAATAAATTTCTACTGGTCATGAACTTACATTCTCTAAATAGGTATCTGTGACAGGGAGAGAATGAATCTGAGCTGCAAGTCTACCTCCCGACCAGAAAGGGGGCTATAAGGCTGGTGGTCCGCTTTCACAGAGACGGTTCGACACGACGGTAGGTCGGAACCGGAAGTCGGCCATTTTGGAGAAAGCACGTATTTGCGACACTGCTAAACAAATCCATTGTGATCAGCTGTGGGGCACGCAATGATTGGATAGACGCAGCTACGTGAGTACGGACCCTTATGTTATTATTATTTATTTCTTAGCCGACGCCCTTATCCAGGGCGACTTACAATTGTTCAAAGATATCACATTATTTTTACATACAATTACATTATTTTTTTACACATTAGTTTTACATACAATTACCCATTTATACAGTTGGGTTTCTTACTGGAGCAATCTAGGTAAAGTACCTTGCTCAAGGGTAAAGCAGCAGGATCCACCAGGGATTGAACCCACGACCCTCCGGTCAAGAGTCCAGAGCCCTAACCACTACTGGAACTAACGTGCAGAATGTGTACATCACATCACTGCACAGCACAGCACCACCATTCCAGGAGCACTTTGCCTGTGCACAAAGGTGGACGATTGGGATGCTGTATTATTATTATCATTTGGGTGTTTACTTCCCCCATACCATTGCTGGTATAGGGGTGGATTGTTATTGTTTATTATTTAATAAACACAAACGTTTTGAAACTGCAATTGAACTGTTTGGACATTGCCTTATTCCTCACGTCACTCACATCCTGTCACAGTTTCAAATATGGAAAGTAACACATCTTACAGCAAGCACATTTCATCTTTAAACACGATATGTGACACTACAGTGGGTCGAATAAATCTGTTTGCGAACCCTGCTGTTTTCCAAACTGAAAGGTTATGTTGTCACAATATTGAATGTAATGAGGAAGTCTATCCAGTTCTAGCTCAGTTCAGACAAGTTCAAAGCCAGGTACAGGCAGATTTAGAGAAAAATAATAATACTCAATACTGAACAACAAACCAAGATGGCAAAAATCATTAAATAGTAAGCCTAATATAATAAAAAGCAACTATCATGAAATTTGAAGCTACTTACTCTTTAAGTAAGTTTTTCAACAGCCCAAATAATCTTGATAATATTTTAACAGTTTGTGTATTTTGAGTAGCAAATCCTATTTTTCTTAATAATAATTAACATGCTACAATTCATGGAATATACAGCTGCTGAATCAAACAACATTTACTTAAAATCTCAATACGACATACATCTGATACCAGTATATTATCTGCACCTTACATTTTTTTATTTTCCATCTCATTTCAAAGATAATTTTGTATTTCTGGAGTTGGTTAATTATCATGATAGACCACTTTAGACAGAGTTGACTGGTAGATTACATTCTACTTATATGTACGTAACCCTCTGGCAAGTATGTGGGGTATAGTGGAGAAAATAGGGACCCAGAATCACAAACACACAAGGAGTCAATTTGATCAACCTATACCCCTTGGGATAAACCACAGCTGGATTTTATTGGAAAATTTACAGCACTGGGAAATCACCCTCAGTTGCATTTTCATGGCTATTCCAGGGTTAGCCCTAAAAATAAGTGGTTAATGCAATCCGGAGGGAATCCCAAGTAATGCTCTAATAAAATCCATCTGCGGTTTAACCCGACAGGGTATAGGTTGATAAAAAAAACAAAAAAAAAACCTAAAGTGTAGTAAACCATAAAGTACAGTGGAACATATTAGTATGATAAAGCATGGTAAATAAATGGTATAAGCATAGTAAAAGCACGGTGAGCTTCAAACCTACCATGGCAAACTTTTAAGGAGTGTGTTTTTTTCAGAACAGCACACATAAAACCTACACAGTGAAGTGCACGACAGTTACGCTTTACAGTAAGCATTTCATTATAACCCCTTTATTGACTGTTGGAAGTTATGCTTGATACATATACCCTATACGCTGCCTAAATAATGAACCATCAACACACGTTGATGTGATTACCATTCATAATCACCTTTTCAAAATGTGATGATCACACATCGGGGCACAAGTATTGAACACAATGCATTCTACTGCAGAATTTCAAGGTTTATAATTTAATTACTTTAATTAGTTCAAAGCCCTTTACTCCAATGGGTAAATTAATCATTTTTTGAAAGGTAAAAAAAACAACCTTACAAAGTTACAAAATGAGACAAAAAAGGTAGTGTTTTCAGCAGAGCTTTGGAATAGACCACAAGCAATTACATTTACATAAACATTTAAAATCTCCAAGGCATAACAAGCAGTACATAGGTGTTAGAATTTATTTCATTTATTAAAAAAAACCTGTGACAAATATTAATTACTTGCTTTGGCTGTACTCTTCACTTAGGTGTTTGACTTTGTTAAAATCGCAAAGCAGCAATTTAATACCAAAATAACAAGTGCTCTCCATCTACCCAATGTGCAGTAAAATATCACCCACGTTTAAGTGCTGTTTTATTTCTTTTTCTGAGCTGACACAGTTGTAATTTTATGCTTTGTTTTCAGAAAAATTGAGTAATACAGGTATCGATATTGCGGTCACATTTCTCAGTGAACTATCCTTTTTGGGTTTTTCAATGCTCATTTGCCTTTACAGTCTTGGTACTCTTAGCTAGGTCGTCTAAACTGTTTTTAATTCTACTGCTTCTGCACCAATCCATAAACCAGAGGCAGAGGAAACTGATAAACCCTCAGTTTACATAATGTTGATTTCTCCACAGTGGGCTAATGACATTATTTGTCATCTCTATCCAGAGAAAATCACATGCACATGTAACAAATTAGGCATACGCTGGATTATTTAAAATAAAACAAGGACTATAAAACGCTAAACAAACTTACATTACATGCTTGCTTGGTATGTAGGAGAACCCCTTTTATCCAATGAAATGACTTGAGCCAGGGAAAAAAAAAAAAACTGGCAGGAGCAGTTTTGGGGTTTCTTAATACCAGTACAAATTAAGTTTTTTGAGAAAATAGGTAGTTATATTAAAAATGCAGAATCAAATGCCAGTAAAAAAAATCCTAACTGCCCCAGAGATACAGAAATAGATATAAAGAAATTGGACAAAAACGGTAGCAATCGTAATCAGTAATTTCAGTTCACAGTTTTGCATCAATTATATATAACACAAATACCAATTATAAGGAGGAGCCCATGCCTAGAGTGCTAAAACTACTAAAATCTGCAATTTTGAAATCTACTTAATGAAGACTGAGAAATAATTTTGGGCCTAAACATAAAAAACATTTATATGTAAAGTATACACAGCCTGTGAATGACTATTTTCGATGAGTTTGCCCCTGAACAGCAATGTAACAGTGACTGCAATCAACCCTGCCTGTTGCTGAAGGCACCAATTCCAAGCTGTTCCCTTTTGGTCACTTCTGTCTGATATAAAAACCCAATTCCTACATCACAGGAATGTGATTCTTCAAAATGGCCCCTGGAAGTTACATAACAAACAGCTCCGTTACTTTTTGTATTTGAAAATAACTCTCAACCGTTCATATCTCTTTCTGTCTATTACATCTTCTAAAATAAATTCCTTGTTCTTGTTGTAGCCCATACTGACATATTAGTAAAAACCCTAATTCTTGAGCATATAGTTACCCTCTGCTCATTCAAAATAACAAGCCCCTAGAGAAAGGCTGAAGACTGGCTTCTAAACACGGTGAGGTCATTTAAACGTTTGAGCTCTGGCTGCCACTAAAGACAAAAGTAAATTGATTAATATATTTACATTGAAACCAAACGTCACAGTTCGCTTAAACAAAAAGGATATCTGAATATATATATATTTTTTAAGAACAACTAAATCAAATTGTGCTAGATAAAGACTAGACAAAGAATGCATTAGTGTAGTTTGTAGTTCGAGTGACTGGTAAGGTAAAAAAAACAAAAAGTTGTAATACTTGAAAAAAACAACAGGCAGTGTTGTGTGATGCACTGCTATTACAGATTCTGACCCCTGTTGGTGAGATGAGGTTAAACGCTCTAGAACCACAACTGCAGAGGAGTGTGTGGCTGCCATTTTGTGCCCAGCTTCTTCCTTGTTAGTTGCAGTGACCTGGACCTCATAGATTGAAGGTTAAAGGGGAAAAGAGTTTAACTGGTCTTAGTGTCAACAGGATGTCCAAATGCCATTTTAATTTATTACTTACTATTCTATCTTTCTGGTTTTGCAATTTAATGTTTGCGTTCATCATAAAAAAAGTATTAAGAAATGTAGATTACATTTAAATGATATTTGAAGCTACTTCCTCATTTTTAATAACCTGTATTTTATCCCATGCTGAATCATTGGGCCATCTGAGGTAATCCCTTCAGGTGTGTCTGAATAGCTCTGACCCTGGAAAACAAGGTTTGAATCTAGAAATTGCAAGAAGCCTGGATACAGATGCCACTCTCAAGGCCAGTGTTCTGGAAGAAAGCATCATTTAGCAAGACCATGATGTGTTCTTTGAGCTGGATGTTTTCTCTAACAAGCTTTAAAAAGTTTGCTTCATGGCTTCAGTGGTAAAGTAAAGATTGTACAGGCGGACTTTTCGTTGCTTTATTGATTGTGTTTTTTTGTTGTTTTTAAAAAAAAAGAAGTTTAAAAAAAAGAAGCTTTTTTTCCTGAAATACCGAAAGGAAGCATTATTGCGGGATCCTGCTGGCTGAAATCAAGGTGTTGCAGTGTTTACCATCTGTCAACTCCTTCTTGGCAGTAATTAGATCACAGCCTCATGCCTCCATGTGGGAACAACAGGGGGATGTCAGACATCGCTCCTTCTCTTCGGACGCAATTTTCATCTTCTCAGCTCGTTTGGAGCTGCATACCATTAGCACCTGCAGGTGTACGTTTGCTGAGCACTCATGCTGGGCTACAGCAGAGGAGGAAGAAGAAGCACATATGAAATACTCGAAACTGTTAATTAGGACCAAGCTTCATTAAAGTGATTCATAACCTTAACCCTCTGCCCCCTTTTGAATGTTTATTTTCTAATTTACAGGGATAGGTCAGTTAGTCATTTCTGGGTCTCCATAAGGCTGCTTTGGTGTTCAACATTTTCCTCTGGACTGCCTATGAGAAAACTGCAGATGTTAAAGCCCTTAAAAAAATTTTTTTTGGTGGTATTCCATGGTAAATGCACAGTTAATTGTAGTAAATTACAGCGAATGCAACAGGGGGAGATGCGTGGGTCTTCACTGATAATAAGGAGTCAGACACAGAGCATTGGTGTTTGACACGCTGCACCAGTGCTCAGATTTAATAATAAGTGCTGGAATTAGGGTACTAACAATGTTAGCCCTAATGCAGGATTTAAAAAATACAAAAACACTGTAAAACAAAGCTAATAAATAAAAGTTTGCTCACTGAAGGCGAGTGCTAGTCCCACTAAAAGAGATGTCCTGCTCCAGGAACCTACTACACTACACAAACCCTCACTATACTGGTGTGGCTTTAAAATGACTAACCTATTTCTAGTGCTCCCAGAGTCCTGGCATCCGCCCAGCGACTCCGGCTCTTTCTGGCGGTCCCGGCTGGGCAGCGCCTTCACGGCACCGTCTGGGATTGGAAGGGTTTTGTGCACCTCTGGAGCGAACGCTCTCCTCCCTGGTGTAAACAGACATGGGAGCCTCAGCGTAGCGCACGTTAGTGTTTTAATGGCCTCGCAGCAGCCAGGTTCTATGGCGCGGCCTATTTTTGAACAGGCAATCTGCTCCCTGTGGTACGGCCCCAAGCCAATAAGGAACTCCCAATCAGCCAAGCCCCGGCCCGAGCCTCCCTGCTCAATCGGTTGCCTGGCAACGCATCCTGTTCCTGCTCAACGCTAATGTGCTTCCCCACCTCACTTCACTGAAGGAATTTTTTGTTGTAATAGATAGTTTCAATGTCAAATAATAGATAGTTTCGATGTCAAATAATGAACTGAGCAGAAAAACAATAGACAATCATTCCCACATAATAGGAGTTTGCAAAGCTTTGATATTAAGATGTTCTTAAATAATTTTTATGCATATGTTATTTCTTTCTGTTAAAAATATTATTTACAAAATTACCTTGATAGAATTTTGGGGGAGACTAATTGTGATCAGGTTTGCTGTTTTAGTTTTGAAGTATGCAACATAAGGTTAAAGAGGTATTAAATATTAACAATTTAATATTCGAGCAATGTATATATATATATAAAGCAGGCTACATTAAAGATTATTAGAGTACAAGCAGCCTTTGAATTGTCAGCACCACATCTAAAAATACATGCAGTGAACAACAGCTATAAGGAGGTGTAAATGATGTCATGAAAACCGTATAAAACATGGATCAAGGACACAGCTAGAGACTTTTATAATAGTATATGAATACATTTTTGATACATTCTGAAATACTCTTCAAAAGAAGTTCAAGATAAGTGAAGGTTATATAATACACAACCATGTAAACAATAACCTAGCCTACTTAAAGTGAATATTTATCAGTGTGGATGTTTAACATTCTTATTTCTTTGATTAATTTCTTTAGGCTTATATATGAAAATGATTAAGTAGCTCTCCTGTGCAATATTTCTTACACTGACCTAATGTTTTCCTGACCCCAAGGAGCGGGGTATAGCTGCAATGCTGGAGACAATCGTCTCATATGTCAACACGTAGGGTTGGGTGCTGAGACAACTGCGTCCGGATCTGCAGCAATACCCTAACCCTATTGACCCTAAGCAAAGCCATGGTGGTCACGTGCAAATTAACCCTTAGCAATGTGGTGGGCGTGCTCTAAACTCAGGTACCATAGAGAATATTGAAAGACAGATAGGCTAAACATCAAATAAAGGCCTTCTGCTGCGCCTGTGTCTGAAATAGCCATTATTTAAATACTGAATCTTAATATTATATTCAGTTTAACTTTTATTCTATGAGATGTGCAAATAACTAATTTGATGGTGAGACCAAGTGGAGCTACTTGAATAAATGTTACTGTTTGGCAACTTGTCTGTGTAATACAGTAATCTGCATTATCCACCCTAACCGTTTATCCGCCATGATCAACCTCTTCAGCAACGTTAGTGTATTATTGAACAAGATTAGTTCAGATATTGTAGATCCTACCAAAGTTTTCGTACACTGTGTTGTATGTGCTGCGTGAGCTGTTCAGTGTGTTGATATGTAAATAAATCCTGTTAGCCTGCGGGGCGTATCAACTTCAACCTCTGTTTCGATTCTCCTGCCTGTCACTCAGCAGCAAATGCACACACCCACACGGCAGACAGCTACTCTGTCACAAGCATTAATACCCTAATAAAAGCTGAATCTCAAAACAATAACTGTGTGAATATAATAATTGTTACAGCTGTGTATAATGGTATTTAAAACAGGATTCATTCATCCGACTTTTTACATATCCGCCCTTACTCTGGTCCCACTGCAGTCGGATATGCGACGGATTGCTGTACTATAATATTATATTATTACCTGCAAGATGCTGGCTCTGTATATGGAAATAACCTGTTTTTGGTTTAATTATAAAGTCTTACATGTAAAGCATTCTCCAGAGGAATAATAAACACAGTTGTTATATTTAATGCACTTTATATTTTATGAAATACTTAATACAAATTGTACTGTCTGTGACACAGTGGAGTATGAAAGCAAGCCTGCTCGTCAGTCATTTCTGTTGTCGTAGCGGCAGCAAACAAAAAGTTTGAAAATTAATTTTTTTAAAGCTGCAGTGTGCCACTAACTTGTTCAAATGTGCTCTAAAATTGTATTAATTGCTGAGATTTGATATGGTACATTCTTCCACTGTCCAACCTTCCTTGCATTGATTTATCAAGAAAGGAAATCAAGATGATTGTCCAGCTTGTTTGCCGTGGCTGGTTCACAACCTGGTGTCCATGAATCAGTGAAAAACACATAACGACACTGTCATGCAAGGTTAAAGATTTTACTTTTTTAATCATTTTAAAAGTTTCAGAGATATTTAATACACCCATTCTTTCAATCTGTCGCCTTGGGTCTAATCACCACACAGGGGTGCGTATATTTAATGGGAACAGCAAGGCCCGTCGTGGTTTTTACCGTAAATATATATGCTTGGGAGGTGATTAGGCCCGAGGCGAAGCCAAGGGCCTTTAACGAGCCCAACAAAGAACAGAGAGGTGTAGGAGCAGCATCTCCCGTGTAGGGGAGTAGCACTAGCCGTGTTCATGGCTACTTTTATTTGTAATTGTTTGTACAGTGTTTTATTTTGCTTTTTGTACATTTTAATTTATGACCTCCCTGCGCTACCATTGCTTGTAGTGTCACTTGAGCTGTTTGTTGTGTAAATAAAACCAGCAAGCCTGTGGGGCGTGTTAACTCCAACCTCTGTCTTGATCTCAATCAAGCAGCGAATATGCATGAACACACGTCTATCCACTGTTTCACAAATTTACACGTGTTGTGAAGTTTTGCATTGAAACTAGAATCTGAGAAGTAGAGGGCAGAGCACAAGCTGATAATGTGGATGGTCTAAGTGGAGTATCAGAGAAACCGAGGAAGGAAGTAGAGCAGCTGCGATGAAGCAGAGTTTGAGGATAAAATTGAACTCCACTCTTTTGTGTAAAATTATACAGAGAAATTCACTACTACTAGAGTTTATGAATTAGCCCTCATACAGAGTAACGGATAAAGTAAAATACTTAAGTATTACCTCTGGACAGTTGGCATGTGTCAGCCACTCTCCTGCATTTTCCAACTGTGTTGAGTTTCACATTGTAAGACACACATGTAACCCACAAACCCCACTCTAACACAAAATAGATACATTCTCCAACCCCCAAACTCTGCCGCTCATTATTCAGATGAGCTGATAATATGAGAGAAAGAGAGAGGGAAAGAAAGAGAAAGAAGGGAAGAGAAAGAGAGAGACACAGACAGACACACACCCAAACCGTGATGCCCACACACACAAGGATGGAAATAAGACTCCTATTGCATAGCACTTTCACCCATTCCTAGCAACCATTACATGTATTGAACTAATTCAGTTATCAGCAAGAAATAGTTAGTCAATTAAATGATTATTAAAAGTATATTACAAATACTAAAATTGTTGAAAGTACCAGATGTTAGTGTCCAGTAGCTCAGCAAAAGCTTTTGGATCGATGCCCGCTTACAGACATAATTTCCCTTGTGCCAGGTTACTATGAAGATCAAACCCGAACTTGCATACCAATCCGACCGCGGTGTCGAGGAAAGTTTTCATGACTGACAGGAAGACATTATTGCTGGCCTGAAACTTGTTGTCAATAGAGATGTTAAAACTTCTACTATTAAATCAGCTGTGCCTGATTTAATCTTATATGTCTACTGTTGACCGTTGCTGTAGCACCTTTTTTTTAAAGGTGTACTACTGTCTTTACTGGGAACGTTGGTGATGTACCAGTTCTCTAGTTTTATCTCCAAATGTATTAAAGAAAATGGGTGGAATGTCACTCATTTTGTGGCAGTGGTTTTATAACTAATAAATTAAATGGCATATTTGTCATGGAATTTAGTGATCGGATTTATAATGTGGTGTGTATTGATTTATAAAGTGTGAAGCGGCTCATTAGTATACAAGCCATGTGTATACTAATGATTGCCATGTGTATACTAATGATTACCATGTGTATACTAATGATTGCCATGTGTATACTAATGATTTCAGATTCAGATTTTAACTTTACACAAAGTTCCTTTACAAAATAGTAAATAGTACTATTCTGTTCATTGTCATCCAGCCATAGTCATTCTGTTATTAAGGTGGACTTATGCAAATACAAATAATTAGATATAGTTTCTATATTTTTGTATGAGCAAATTAACTTATTTTTCTATATACTAAAAAAAAATACCCAATTTAACACATGGAGACAAAGTACAGTAAAAAGTACATAATTTTATAATTACTACACAGACAAGTTGTTACATGTTAACATTTATTAAAATTGCTCCAGTAGGCCTCACAGTTCAATGTATTATTTGCTCATCTCAAACCATTAAAAGCTAAAATAAATTATTTATTTATTTATTTATTTATGTATTTATTTATTTCTTAGCAGACTCTCTTACCCTGGGCGACTTATAGTTGTATACAAAAATACATATCAAGAATTACAGTACAATTAAGAGCAAGAGCAATATACAGATTTACTATTTAAATAATGGCTATTTTAGACACTGGCGCTGCAGAATGACTTTATGTGACTAAAGGGATGTTTAGCCTATCTGTCTGTCAATAATCCCGATGGTACCTGAGTTTTGCACAAGCCCACCTGATCACTAATGGGTACATTTACTGTACATGTGAACCCTGTGGCTCTGCTTAACAATTTCTGAGGAGAGATGCTCAAAATAATTTTCATGCTAAAATTGCATATACAAGCCTAAATAAATTATTCAAAGTAATGGGAATATTAAACAAAACAAAGGTAAGCTCTGTGAAAAGATACAGCACATTTCACTCATGCAGATCAGTATCACAGATGCAGGGGACAGCAGTGTAGGATCCATTCTCTTTTTCATTCACTGTATTTCATTGGCAGCCAGCTCCATTATTCTCTTTTCAGCACCCCCTTAGCGCTCCATTACATTGTTCAGTGCTTTAGCTCCTATAAAACTTAATTTGATCTATTGCACTCTCCTATGGAAGTTTATCAGTCACTAAGCTTTTCTGAAGAAGAACACATTACTCCAAAAACAGAGCCTTCTACCACCTGAGCTGTTAACAGCTCCAGCCCATTCCTCAACAATTACTATTTACCTAATCATAAAAGATTATAGACTTTAACGCTTGCATTTGTGCCACCAGTGGCAGGCTTTTTAAGTATTCAGTGGGAAGTAAGGAAGACAATAGTATGCAGTATATATACAATATTTTTTGTGATGGAGTAATGATATCTTGTCATGACTATCTGTCATGTTTTCAGCAGACTCAGAGAAGAATTATTCTTATAAATAACACCCAGCAAGTACATGCTGACAGAAGGCAATTGTGGTTAATATGAGAATTCACTGAATTAATTAATTGAAGGGGCTGTACAAATCCTTTATTGAAAATTGGTAGGTAGGACTGTGAGATAAAAACAAAAAAAAAAAAACAAAAAAAAAAAAACTGAGGTGTGCGGAAGAAAAATACGATATTGCTTAATTGAAATGGGCTTTAGTATTGAAATAATACTCAACCCCATTTGAATCATTTTCATTTCTCTGCCTCCAACCAGGACTGAGCTCAGTCCTTGAGGTTCCCAGCCTGAAATCTGCAACTTGAATCCAAGCTAAGCTGAAATTCCATAGTAACCACTCAGACTGCACAAATAAAACATAGTGTGCCTGAGGTCCTACAATGCTACAAACGCTGCTTTTACAAAATATAGGACAGATTTCTGTCTTTAATTACAGTTGGGCCACTATAATATACACAAAACATGGAAGAGACGGCAGGTATGGTGATTATTTCTAGAGTCAACAGTTTTAGTACACCAAAACAAGTTCCATTTACACAAATTCTCTCACAAACTCCCACACCCTTAACTCTAATGCAAAAAATGGTACGCTTTTTACAGCTTTTAACTATTGGTACTCACGACCTGTCACTGCTGATCGCTTCTTGAAAATGACCAGGAGTAACAATGGAACTTGAAAACATAAGAACAAGAACGTAAGAAAATGTACAAATGAGTTGGGTTTTAAAGGATTCAAATGGCTGTGTGATCTGGTGGTGAAAGAAAAGGGTTTGTAACCAGGAAGTCCCCTGTTCAAAACTCACTGACTCACTGTGTGACCTTGAGCAAGTTACTTAACCACCTTGAGCTCCATCTT
Organism: Acipenser oxyrinchus oxyrinchus; assembly: GCA_030684275.1. Classification (NCBI taxonomy): domain Eukaryota; kingdom Metazoa; phylum Chordata; class Actinopteri; order Acipenseriformes; family Acipenseridae; genus Acipenser; species Acipenser oxyrinchus. The sequence continues at coordinate 29,298,056 of CM060250.1, forward strand.
TCGGGTGAGACGTTGTTGTAAATGACTCTGCAGCTGATGCATAGTTCACACACCCTAGTCTCTGTAAGTCGCCTTGGATAAAGGCGTCTGATAAATAAACAAATAATAATAATAAAAAGATGCTGTCTCAACAACATGACTACGTAACCCTCACCGCTCTGTGTGTGAAGAAGTGTCTCCTTCCCTCTGTCCTAAGTCTACCTCCACTTCATTTCCAACTGTCCTCTAGTTCTGATTATTATACTGCGCTTAAACTATTGTTTAGGGTTAAATATGTAAACTAATTTTAAGATCTTAAAGACTTCAACCATGTCCCCCCTAATTCTTCTTTGCTCTAGGGTTCTTTCAGACTATCGTCATAGCTTATCCCTTTAAGCCCTGGTCTGGTTGCCCTTCACTGGACTTTCTCCAGGGCCACAATGTCCCTTTCGTATTGTGGTGACCAGAATTGGAGACAGTACACTAAATGTGGTATCACCAGTGCATTATACAACCTCATCATAACCTCCTCGGATTTGTACTCTAGACTTTTGGCTGTGTACCCAAGCTTTCTGTTTGCCTTTTTGAAATTGTTTCCCAGCAATTGTTTGTCTGATTGCTGGGTTTTTGTGCAAGGTGTTTCTCTTGGAGAGCCTGTTCCAGTTCTATATCCCCCATTTGAAATTTGGATCCTACATTTTTGTGACTGGCATGTAACACTTTATGTGTGTTGACATTACTTTGCCACATTCAATTTGCCACATTTCTGCCCAGTCTAAATCTTTTTGGATTTCCTGGGTGGCTGAAAAGACTGAAACATGATAAACCTGAGCCGTCCTTCAGCTGGTAGCCCAAATTCTGTATTAAAAACGCTGTTTCATTCATCTTCTTAAAACTCCTATGTTAAAACCATCCCTGTGGCTTCTATATAGCTCTAAAGAGACCTCTATGGAGGCTAGACGGCTGCTTTAAAAGTATGAGTTTAAAAAAGACGAATGAAACAGAAAATGACACACAAAGTGAATGTGAACAAGAAGAAATGTTAATTCTTACCATTTCAAATGGCTCTTTAAGCTTTGCTTTTGAAGCAGATGCTGCTTTAATTTACAGGTGGGTCAAGGTTGCCAACCATCCATAAATTAGTCAGTAAAAAAAAGAGTCACATTTTAACACTGTCTGTAAATTTGTAAATAACAAAAAATGTTAGTGATTTTGAATTGAAATAAAGAATGATATATTTGTATTGCTTTGTGGCTTTTTCAATCAGCTTGAATGACATATACCTACACCTTATGGGATGGCAGTGAAAAGTATCAAAAGAAGAATGCCAATTAACAATACTGCGCTGAAATTAGTATACGCATTCTTCAACCAAGTAGCCAAAGCACAGAGAGCTTGGGAGACATCGTTTAGTTTGCAATGCTTTTCCCACAGATTGTTCTTGGGAATATACTGGATAGCCACGTTTTCCTACACTTGACAATTTTACCATGAATATGTTGACTTTGCCACAGTACTGCAGAATTAGAACACATTTCAGATGAACCTTGTAAAAACAGATGTAAGAAATCAACTGTCACAGGCATTCTGGATGAAATTCTGACTATCAAGACTGCTGTTAAAAACATCACCAGCTTCAGACCAACGAAGCAAACGATCTAGTGCACAAATGTGTACACGTATGACTGTAAGAAGTAAATAAGACTTGTAAGTACATACACATAGCATATTTTATAATGTATTTTTTCTTTTTTTTAAATGATGTCAATAAAAAGGGCCACCGTAAGTCTGTATGTCAGTAAAAAAAAACAGCTGTTAAGATCTGCAGTTCAGTTAAAATGTTCCCAGTTTGCTCTTCAGTTATGGGTATGGGGTACATATATATATATATATGTCAGGAAGAGGTTTAAGGCAGGGGATACTGTCCTTGTATGTTCTGGTATTTGAAAATACAGTGATTAAAAGGAAAAGAAGGCTGCTAGCAAATCAAACTGTTTGTGAAAGATTTCTAATTTGATGAGGGAGGAAAGGGGATTGAGGGCAAATGAGGGTTAAACAGCAAGGTAACAGAAATATGAGAGCATAATGTAGGACTGTTGCTAAGATACTAGTTTAAAATGTAAAAGCCTCAAAGTACTGATCAGACAAGCATATTAGCTGTCAAATATAAAGTAACTCAGATTTAACAAAAGAAAAGTAACATCATCATTTGTGGCTCCCTGAAAATAAAAAGGTTGTTTGAGTTTCTTTTTTTTTCTTCTATTGACTGTCCTGGACCTAAGAAAGTGGTGGTTATTTACACAAGTACTGTAATTAAATTTCTGTTTCAACTCAGCTGCTATTTATTCATTGAGATGTGGCATTTAATGGAATGTATTTCAGATATAGTCTGAAGAGTATACAGTACTTGCAGCTTCAAATGTCATTTAAAATGATTTTTGTACATTTCTCTTACTATTATTACCTGGCTTTGAGCGGCTTTGATAGTGTCTGGAAAATCCAAAGTGCCTGGCACCAACCTCATTCCATTCAAATTATGTGACAATCATGGGGTGTCCATGCGGGTCAATTTACACAGGAAAATGTGATGCGCGTGCACGTTTGGGAGAATTACTCGTGTAAATCAGGTTTGTGGCCGAAAACAAATGGCCAAAGAGATATATAGGGTGAATCTCATTTATACGTGTAAATTATGAAAATCACGTGAAAATCCACGCCCAGTTTCGCATGGAAACCCGCATTTCACATGTAAATGTTAATGATCTTATAGTGACATCACTATAAATATTGCAAGGGAGCAGGTCAGTTGTTACTGTGGATTCTAAGGCGGCAGAAAGTAAGTGGCTGAAGGGAGGTTTTATGGTTAGCAGTGGTGTAGTTCACCTTAATGATAATGCGGGCTGCTTTTTTTATTTTTGTTTTTTGCTGTGTTTGGCCTGTCATGTTGTATATCTGTTGTGAGTTTACAGTTCTGTATAAAACCACTTACCATGAACTGCGAGATGCCCTTTTTATAGTATTAAAGCAGCTGTTTGAGAATACCCTTGCTGTAAAAACTACGCTAAAGTTAAACATGAAGAGCAAGTGAGCTGCTTACTAAATGTATGTAACTGAATTCCCTTGTTTTTGATCCCAGCTATGTCCAAAGACAACACGTGTCCGCCCTCCACTCAAAATTGCTGGAGCGAGGAGGAAACCTGTGTATTAATAAGTATAGTTAGTGACTCGGATGTGTTGAGCCAGCTCGATCGCCCGAAACAGCGTAACAAGTATGTGTACCAACAAGTGGTTGATGCCCTCTCAGAAAGAGGAATAGAGTGTGCAGTCCCACAAGCCAAGGACACATTTTAAAAATTTAAACAGTTCTACCTGCAGGAACAAGCAAGGAGGTGCTGTTCGGGAGAAGCAGGATGGTCCCGGTTTCGGTTCTGGGAAGACATGGACTGTTTATTGGGGCAGCACCCAGTGGCAGTTTCAGCTGCCCACTTAATTGACACCTCCCAGCGTGCTGCATCTGAAGAAGGTAACATCTTGTTGCGTGAAAATGTACATTCAATAACTTGCATTACTGTTACTTAAAAGTAATTGTGATACTTTTCATTTTATTACTTTAAGACCGCTCCACCAGTGCTCTACACAGTCAGCAGCCACAACCTCCTCTAGTAGTATACAACTGCAAGCTCAACAGGATGAGGCAACGGAGGAAGGAGAATCGGTTGGTGAGGAATCGGTGGATGTGATGTGGCAGATGGAGGTGAGTCTCTATTTTTTATTTGTATACATTTTTTGGTGTCTTCGGTTTAACAGAACTCTGTATACATATATGTCAAATTAACGATCGATATTGCATACTGCTATTTTGTCTTTTTTTTTTAACCCCTATTTTTGCCCCCCCTCCCCTCCTCAGCGAAACTTGTCCATCACAACAACACCTTTCAGCAGTGGAGTACAGGCAGCTGAGTCTACAGGAGATGAGACGGATGCGACGCCAAATGCAACAGCAACAGGTCCTGTTCCAGCAGGCAGAGCGTCGCTGTCAGCGTGACTGGTCAACATGGATGAGACAGCAGCAGCAGCAACATCAGCAGGCAGTGGCAATTTTGGGAACAAACTCATGCTGCACTTCAGACCATTTCAGCAGTATCCACCACCTCTCTTTCAAGTGCCTAAAAGTTTACCCGTACTCGCCCAAGCATGCTGTTGAATGCTTCCTCCGCCAGGGAAGTATGCAAAAGTCAATCCATTGTATTTTCAGCCATTAATGACATTCCCCAAACATCTTAAACATCTTAATATTGAGCGCTTAATTTGACACTACAGCATTAAACACAAACGCTGTTAAGTGAGGAATATATGAGGAAAATGTAAAATCTTAACACTGTCTTTCATTATATGTATAGCCTATTTCCATTAAGAATACATTAATCCCTTAGACCCTGCGGAAGTGCGTGTTGACTTGTATACAATCCTGAAGGCTGGAAGGCCGCAGCTTCCTGCGCAGATCCTGGCATGCCACACGGGATGTCTCTAAACCTTTGAAATAAAGGAACAAGACATGTCAAAATGATTTAAATAAACAGTATTTTAACACATTATGGATTTGTGACTTTATAAGGTACTTTACATGAAAAGCCATAATATATTCCTGTGGCAAAGTGGTTTGCAGTGCGCAGATGCAGAACAGATGACAGACAACAAAGTTCATGGTCCAAACAATTCTTTATTGGTTCTGTTTTTAATCCAGGTCATGGCGACTGTAAATAATAATCCCAGGCATTGCACGGTTAAACCACAGGTTACAGTCCCGAAATAATAAACACAATATAAACACACACACAAAGAAACAAACACGATCACAAGTCCAGAGTGAGTGCTAACGTGCAAGTGGTGAAATACAATTTACTAGTGCACTAGTACTTGTGAGGGAGCATCTTTTTACTGAGGTACATGATGGGGTGTTCTACACTGTCTACCTTTTGGGACAAGACCACCCCCAGACCAACATCCGAAGCATTGGTGTGGAGGATGAATCTTTTGTTAAAATCTGGTGCGATGAGGGTGGGGGCCTGGCAAAGTCTCTGCTTGATAGTGTCAAACGCCCCCTGACATTCTGCTGACCATTTAATGAAATTTGGAGCACACTTTCTAGTGAGGTTTACTAAGGGATTGTCCACTGTGGCATAATCGGGGATAAATCTTCGGTAATAACCGGCCAACCCCAATGGAGACCTTACCTGGGACTTGGTTTTGGGGATTGCCGCGTTCATCAAAGACTGGACTTTGGTGATAACGGGTCACCCACCCATTTCCCATATTAAATCCCAAATATTGAGTTTCTACTTTGGCAAATGCACATTTTCTCAAGTTGGCTGTCAGCCGGGCTACCCTTAGAAACTGAAGGATGGCCGTGATCCTAGCCAGATGCTCTCGCCAGGTGGAACTGTAGATAACCACATCGTCAATATACGCTGCTGCATACTCACGATGTGGGTGTACGACCTCGTCCATCAGTCTCTGAAAGGCAGTGGGCGCACCATGTAGCCCAAACAGCATGGTTATAAAATGGAACAGACCATCAGGAGTAGAAAATGCAGTTTTCTCTCTAGAGCTGCTGGTTAATGGGATCTGCCAGTATCCTTTTGTCAGGTCCAAAGTTGAGATGAACCTGGCCGTTCCCAGTCTGTCGAGAAGCTTGTCGACCCGAGGCATAGGGTTGGCATCGAACTTGGCAATAGCTTTTACCTTATGGAAATCAATGCAGAAGCATCCTTTTTGGTGACTATCACAATCGGACTGCACCACTCGCTCCTGGAAGGTTCAATCACCCCAAGTTCGAGCATCGCCTGTACCTCTTTGCTAATGCCACCTTGTCGACTTTCTGGGATCCGGTAAAGTCTCTCTCGAACCATGACACCTGGAGGAGTGATAATAGCATATTCAACAAGGTTAGTTCTACTGGGCAAGTCAGAAAAAAACATAATTGAACTCCTCTATTAACTTATGCAGCTCTCTTTGCTGATCTGGAAGTAAGTGTTTCCCCATTGGAATGTCTCAGGTGCTTGGGACCACTAGACAGGATCCTAAATCATCCTATACTTTGCCTGGGGTATAAATAAGGCATCCCTTACCTGCCAGGGCTTCTACACATTTTATTTTATTTTATTTATTTACTTTTTTTAAATGTAGTAGTTGCCAATTAATTTTATTATTTTCTCCCAATTTAAAAAGCTGAGGATACCCTGGCTCGGCCAGTTGTGCGCCGCCTCCATGGGAGCTCCCATCCACGGTCGGCAATGGGATAGTCTGGACTCGAACCGGTAACGTCCAGGCTATAGGGTGCATCCTGCACTCCACGTGGAGTGCCTTTACCGGATGTGCCACTCTGGAGCCTCCTTTGGGCTTCAACAAATTAACATGATAAAGTTCACACTCATTTTAGTGATTGGTCTGCTTAATTTCATAATTTACCTTTCCTATAGCATGATTCACCTCATTTGGCTCCTGCCATTTAGAAAACAGTTTTGATTCCGACGTGGGGAGGAGCAACAGTACTTTTTCTCCTGGCTGAAAGGTTAGAATACATGCATTTTTATTGTACTGTTGCTCTTGCTGATACTGAGCCGATTTTAGATTGTCCTGGGCCAATCGACCAACCAAGTTCGTTCCGTGATCAGTCAGTATCTCTTTGTGGATCCCTACTCTGGCTATAATCTGCATTAGTTCTTTGGCTATCGCAGATGCACTTGTAGACTTCAATGGAACTACTTCCGGGTATCATGTTGCATAATCTCCCACCATTAATATAGGACCGTTTGCAGCTCCCCCGTTTCCAATCTTCAGGATAAACCCCATTGGCATCGCCACTTGAAAAATGTCAGGAAAAAAGAAAAATCTTATCATCGACTTGTCAGCACCACGGGGATCAAGCACCAGTCGCATCAACTTGCTCATTCCTCACGATCAATTTTCTCTACAGTACATTACCATATCGGACGCAATTCCTTCAATTAAATTGACAGGTTGCGGCTCCTGGTTAGCAAAAGCAGATATCTCAGACAACACCTCTTGCACCAAGGAGCACTCACTATTGAACTTGTTATTATTATTGTTATACATAGTTGTGTATAGTCAGTATTATTATTTAAAAGCAATTAATAAAGCTTTGTTTTCAGCACTTGAACTGGTGTTGGACTGTTGTTTCTAATCACTGCATCACCGCTACACCTGTGCACTACAAACCACTTTGCCACACTGGGTCATTTAAATTTTGCAATTCGCATTATCCCGCAGGGTCGGTCATTTATATCTCAATTACTTGCTCTTTCATCAACAGCAAAAAACTCGAACTCCTACATCAATATTTCATTAGAAGCTAGGAAAGACATTAAAATGTGGTCTGCTCTCATACAGCATTGGAACGACCTCTCTATGTTCTATGATGATTTCATTTCAGCACTGCATGACCTGGCTTTATTTACAGATGCCTCATTTTCTGGATTTGGAGGTCTCTTAAACAATAAATGATTTTCTAGTGCATGGCTGCTAGAAATTGAAAACCTATCACCACTTCTAAAATCCACAGCTCTTCTTGAAATTTACCCAATAGTCATTGCAGCACATTTATGGGGTCATGTTTGGTCAAAGAAATCAATACTATATTATCAATAAAGGCTGTTACAGTGCCTCTCTTATTATGCAATTACTGTGGCGGTTAATATGGATTTCAGTATCAAATAATTTTCTAATACAAGCCCGCCATCTTCCGGGCATTTATAATAATGCAGCTGATGCTCTTTTACTGGATGCACCATTCGGGAGCTGCTCTTTCTCTTTTACAGATTTCCAGATTTCACAGTCTGGTTCCTACAGCCCTGCCAACTCTGTTTCTGTTCCCAAAGCACGATTAATCCGACCCCATTCAACCAGAACTGGATTATGGCTTTTATAGTGCACACAAAAGACTCTTTACATCTTGCACCAGCTACAATCAAATCCTAATCTGTCAGGAATATAATACCAATTCCATTTGATGTCTATTATCTCCCCAACTCTCCTATCAATACCAGCTGTCCGTCTCATCCTGCGCGGAATCTCTAAGAGCTCTCTGACCACTTCTACTTCTCATCTGCCTATCTCTATAGATATTCTTGGGAATTTGATTTCAATGCTCCGTCAAGGCTGCATTTCTACATTTGATGACCTAACAATGTAAACTATATGTCTAACTGCATTTTTTGTTTTTTTAAGATGCTCAGAATATGCAGTTCCTTCTATTGTCAGCTTTCCCATGCTGAGTATTCGCTGGAGTGATCTCACACTTATCTTAGATTCCCACTTTATCCTCTTCCTGCGCATTTTCAAAACAGATCGGCTTCGGCAAGGTCAATTTATTCAGATATCAAAAATGGACTCTCCTCTATGCCCATATGCTTCCATGCAGGAATATATCGCAGAATGCAAACCTATTTCAAATTCTGACCCCCTCTTCATCGATTCAAGCCGGACTGTTATATCCAGACATTGGTTCACATGTCATCTGTCCACATTGGTTTCCACAGCAGGACTTCTCTCACAGTTCTATACTCCTTATTCATTCAGAATCGGGGCAGCCACATCAGCAGCAAGAGCAAAGATTAACCAGCATGTAATTAAAAATATGGGGCATCAGCAGTTGAATCATACTTACGTTCTTCCCCATTTGAGATATCTTCTGCGCAACAGTCTATTGCTAGTATGTCCGGAGTGGGGACGGCCCTTCCGCCGGGACCACCAAAGGTTTCTCCCTAAAAAGAAAGGGTTTTTTTTCTTTCCACTGAGCGGAGGTTCTTCACATAGTTAGTCGGGAGCCAATTACTAACTTTCTTGTTGTGTTAAATGTTTTTTTTTGTATATGCATTGGCAGTTTCTTTTGTCTGTCTGCACACATAGGACTCTTTAGCTGGGAGCTGGCAGCCCATCTTTTGGGGGATTAGTGATCTCACTTTCTCCAACTCTTGGTTCAGCTCTGCTTCCTTTACCTCCGCGAGGAGGGCTCTCCATGAGTCAGAGGGGACACCCGGCCAAACCCAACCTTTTGGCATCACATGAACTATCACTCCCCTCGCAATCTGAGGAACTAAACTTATTCTTGCTAAACCTCGCTGTAGGAGCTCTTCCTTTGTAACACAAGGTTCTCTTCTTGTTTCAGGTTCTCTGGGGGTGCGTCTCTGTCCCAGCCTTGGAAGTCTATAATTCACCTCATTGAGGGCATTTATCCGAGCCAGTTCCCCTTTCTTCCTTCCTTTCACGTTCTCGAGTCTCTATTTATGTACGGGGGCCCCTCAAGAGACGTATGCCCCTTGTGTATGTCAGGTCCCCCGAAAGGTGGGGACCCCTTTTCTATATAGCTCGATGTCCCTGAGGGTGCTGTGTGCCCAGCCTTGGAAGTTGCCTCACCACGTCACGGTTCTCACCTATCTGTGGCAGTGACTTCACCACGATGTGGACTTCGTCCTGCTGAGGGCTTGGTCCTAACTGTGGGTGGCTCTCAGAGAAGTCAGGCGACATCGCTACAGGTAGCCTTGCTCCCGCCCTATGAATTATAATACTAAAAAAATAGGCATGCCAATGATGTTGACTTTTGTTCCTTAACCCTTTTACTAGTTAAGAGAAAACTACCTCAACAAGATATACACCTTATTCCTCCTCACATAGTTTATAAATTATTTGCATTGTTTCCTCAAAATTCATTTACAGTCAGTCAGTGAATACACTATGTGAATACACAATGTGAATAAACTTGTTTACTAAATATTTGCTAACTATTTGAAATAAAAAGCCAGTGGTTTGCAAACGGTTTCCAAAGGGAGAGTTGCATTGGCTCTGGTCCTCCTGTGGGATATGGAGGCAGTGACTGACTGTTTCAACTCAATTTACAGCTGAGCATGCTAACATTTTTCAAAGAAACATTGTGAAAAAATACAACCGCGCAAGCAACCAGTAGCCTATAATGGAAGGCTATGGCCACAATACAGAATTTCTAAATGACTTTACAAAACCTAAAATTATTTTCATGTTAGCAAAGGTTAAACACTTTTTTAAAAAAACATGCTAGGTACTGTAAATGCTGCCCTAGTCAAACTACGCCCACGAGTGACTGTGCAACAGTGGTTATTTTATTTTACCAGCATTAAAGCAACACCACAAAAAATGCTATCATCCAGAATATGCAATTATTAGGAACAGATCGGTCATTTTTTCATAAGAAATATGGAATAATCAGGTATCCAAATAGGTGGAATGAGAGAGAGACAGTGTTCAGTAACACTTTTATATATATCTGCTTATCCCTCTCCCTTCTTTCGAATTCTGGGATCATGCTCAACAGATCTAAAAATAAGTAAAAAGTTAAAAAATGTTTTTTTTTTTTAACAAGGGGATTGAAAACTGAGACTGCCAATTTACGCATTCATTATTTAAGGAACCTGTGAAATTACCAGCTCCTGCAACTAAGAATTGCACCTCTGAAGCGTGGTGAAAATTTTAAAATGCAAAACATATGGCCACAACCAGCCTGAAGTTACTGCTGTGCAGGCAAAATAATAAAAAGGAGTTTAAACATGCTTTTATAGGATAATTTACTGCAGCTGTAGCATTTTGAAAGTTATTGAGGCAAGTAAAAGTAGTCCACGGTATCACCAACCTATCTTTGGATCAGTTTTGGTTGTCTCTGTGACTTTCTTGTTAGTCAGATGTAGCCTTTGTTATTAACCCTAGCCAATACTTCAAGTGCAACACAAAAACCAGGGCCAGAGATCACCTCTGGAAATTAGATGGAGACAGACTTAGAAAAGAGGATAGTAGACACTTATTTACAGAGAGAGTGCTGAGGGTATGGAATGGATTACCTTGTCATGTTGTGATGCTGAATAACTGGGATGCTTTAAGTTTTAAGATTAACCAGCGATTAGTAACAAAGCAAGCACTGAATGTTTGTAAATTTATTATGTTCTTCCATCTTTATGTGGTGTGAGTGTAAGCCATTGTGGGGGGAATTTTCAAACATCACCGTTATTGTATCGAACTCGTGGTATAGTAACGACAGCTTTAGCAACAAGTGACTTTCAAATGGAATTTGTTACTAAAATCAATCCGATAATGCTTTGAAATTGGGTAGATGAGGTGGTTAATGAATGCATTTCTCGGTAAAAAGCTTACTTGTCGCAGGTCAGGTCCATCACGTCCTTTCTCAACGACTACATAAGGGGAACTCGTTAATCAAAATGCATGGTAATGAGATAAAGAAAAATAATTCGCTGCTATCACCTGCTAGAAGTGTACAGGGACAACAGACACCTCCCCATTCTCAGGCTGTGTCTGTCCCTCTGCGTCGCACTGGCCAACATGCAGGTAGAGGGGGAGAAAAAAAAATAGTATTTTTAATCAGAATTTATTTATTTATTTTTTTGGATATGCCGGGGGGGGGGGTTGTTAAGCCATCTATGTAGGCTTGGTTGGAATTTATTTTCTTATGTTGACATCTACTTTTGCATGTATTTTATTATGTGCGATTGTGGGCTATAAGTAAATATGTTTCAAGTGCCATTTGTGCTTGTAGTTATTAGTTATTATACATGTATACCATTTACTAACACTTCATTATATATTTATTAAGCTTTAAAAATCATGATAGAACTCCCAAAGCCAATACACAAGTTGTTTATAATTGTTCCGTGAATTTCTCTAATCATGTTGAATGCATTTTCTCTGGCACTCTTTCCTCGTCTCCGCGGTAAATAAACTCAACATGATTAGAAGTTGCCACAGAACATTTGCAGCATTATAAGAAAAATGTAAATGCATACAAACGTGTGAAGATGGAAGTGTATATTGTATATACAATAAGTGTTGGGGTGGAGGGGGGCGTCCGACAACATGTATACTTACAAATACATTTAGGCAAAATCCATGTCAATGATCTGTTGCCTGACAGCCCTGGCCCTGGCAGCTTCTCCGAGAGGAATATTCTGAAGAGGCTCCAGTGGTTCAAAATGAGGTGCTTCTTCCTCCTCACCTTCCTCAAGTGCATCAAGCATTTCTTGGTCGCCCAGCAATCTTTAATGTATATTTATACCAAGATTTCATTATTTACTCTTAGGTGTTTACTTGTATAATTCAAATACACTCTACAGTAGAGTTCAGTTGTCATATAATGTATGCATCCAGAGTTCAGAGTTCAGCTACAGCTGCATTGATAATTTCTTGGTAGTAACATTGCACTGGATGCAAAAAACGGTATATCATTTTAGCAATACAACAAACATTCCGTAAGGTTACAAATGGTTAAAACAAGTGAATAAATTCATAACCACAATTATAGAAAAGGCTAAAATATGTTCACAACTACAAATACTGAATTGTCTTACAATACTGACCTACTAATATGCTAGCTGGTGTATTGGGTCTCGGAAATGATTAAACGCAGCGGATTGTGTCAAAATGTAAGTCATGACAGGAGCCAGGGAAATTTGCACATACGTTCCAGATGTTATAGGATGCATCACAAATCACCTGCACATTTAGTGACTGGAACTGTTTCCTGTTCACATATGTATATGCATGGTGCTGCGATGCTTTGAATGCAACATGTGTGCAATCAATGGCTCCCTTTGCTCTGGGAAATCCAATAATGTCATAAAAACCCTTTTAATATTTTGTAGCAGCTCCTGATGAAATGGGATACTGATATAATTGATAACCAGCTTTATCAAATCACCTGTGACTTTGAAATGACTCAGAAACATCAAAGGATAATGCAGCCTACACCTTCATATGCGGTGGTACGGCACGGCCCCTTTTCGTAGGCAATTCAAGGTCATCTTGCAGTCTGACAGAGGTCGACAATAGCTGCCCTATCCAGACGCAATCGAGGTTTTAGATCGTCATCTGGTGAATCTAAGAAAGTAACCCTGGTCCTGTACACCCTCTCTCTGTATAGTCGGCATTGCAGGCGGTCTGTCAATCTCAGGCTCGCACTCAAGCTCTAAAATTACATTTGCTGCTACTGGTGCTGCAACTGCTGCCACTCCCAGCAAAGCCATATTGTAGTTTGTTTATTCTGTTTTTTAAACCCCAAATAACTTAAATACTGTTTACATACCTTGCCACATTCAACTACTGCTCCTAACTATAACTACTTACTGTGTCTTGTATTTGATTTTACTCCTCTAGGTAACCGTACTCAAGTTTTTTATAATTGCTCTTATTTGAAATCATTCTCATCCATTCATCATACTTACTAAGTGTTCTTACTGGACTTTAATCACATACTGCCCAGTCCCTGACCACCTTCCGGCGCCTCCTCAAGACTCGCCTATTCAGACAGCGCATGTAGACTGCTGTCTGGACACTTTATCACTCTTCCTTAATGTGCTTTACTTGCATTTATCTGCTCCCTATTTTACTGCATTTAATCCTGTACTTTACAGAGTACTGTACTGTAAGCTGCCACTAGTGTTATTCAATCTGTAGTATTTTGCATTTAATCATATCCTGATGTAACTATCACTGACACTGTTATCTGCTTTGATATTGATTCGTATTTTGTAATATACTTGTACTTACTAGAACTGAAGTCATTGTATTTTATCTTGCTCTTAATTGTATTAATACTTGTACTGTGATTCTTGAAATGTATTTGTTTACGACTGTAAGTCATCCTGGATAAGGGAGTCTGCTAAGAAAGAAAGAAAGAAATGATAATAATAAGCAAATATTTACTATAAGTTTTAACATCTCTTTGTCAAACTCGCTCTTACTTATAATTTACTGTATTCTTTATTTTGCTCTTACTTGAATTTGATCTTATTATACTTTCATAACTGCTCTTATCTGTATTATGATATTCTGTAATGTGATATTTTATAATGCGATACTTTGTACTTTGCCCTGGATAAAGGTGTCTGCTAAGAAATAAATAATAATAATAATAATAATAATAATAATAATAATAATAATAATAATAATAATAATAATAATAATAAAAGGTGAGTTATATATTTTTTCGTTAATTAAAACCCTCCTTTTCCATGTGCAAAAACTCCTGATAAATTATGACAATTAAAACGGATGTCCTTTTAAATTCCCACACACTAAAGAAATAGTCGCAAGAAGCACTGTTCGTTAAGATATTAACATTATTTCACAAATCAACATAATTTAGGAAATTACATTAGCATGATTATTTAATAACGAAATAGGCATAATGACTGCTTGAAAATGCCAAAATCAATGCTACATACCGAGTTGTTCATTAACACTGGCGTTATCATTTATGAACTTTTGAAAATCCCCCTCTGTTTATGAAAGTCAGACCTGAATTTTAGCTTTATTTACTACTGTGTTTGTGAGAAAACAATAAAAGTGGTTATTATCAAAAATCAATCAGTATGTTTACATGGCACAAGTATTCACAACATGAAGTATTTGAAATTCCGAAATCCCATCATCATCCTATGTATGCAAAAATCTGCATTCTGCCATAATCGAGCCAAAACACGTCAGCTCTCTCATTCAAGCCGAAATCAAGAAAGGTTTCATGGTCGGTCCTTTCATAGCACCCCCTTTCCCTACCTATCGCATGAACCCTCTAGGCATCACAACTCGCAAGCCCAATTCATTATCAGGCAGTGTTTAAACAGCATTTGAGATGGGAGAATTGGAGTTTTAATGATGCAAACAAAATGTGGATGTAATCCCTGGTGAACAAAAACAACTGCAATTAAATAGTGTTTAAAAGTGAATTGTACTGCTAGACCTCCTCATAACCGTTATAACTATGGGGGCACTATGCAGTTCCTGAGCAAAAATGCTGATGTTAAAATCTGTAGTTTACAGCTGGAGTTTCTTTAAAATTACTGTACACCTACACTGTAACTGCAATTTACCTTACTATTCAAACTGCAATTAATGTGCAGTTGTTATTTCGCAAGTGATTGGAGCTGTTCCCCCGAAATAATATTAAATTCACTAGGCAAGTGAGATTAGCATATTAGGTAAGCTACAAATGGATCCACTGACAATACTTTAAGTATACATTTATTTCCATTAGCCTTGACCTTGCTGTAAAAAAAAGAAAAATACAGACAATGTACAGCTTGCCCCAAACCATTGACACCCTCTTATCTATTCAAAATATTATTACCAATTAGGAAATGTGTCAGTATGTGCTTAATATTCTTCATATTAAAGAAATATCAATGAAAAGTTAAACAGGCATATTCAATATTTTTTAAAAAACTATAAAGTTATAAAGTAATTTATTTTCTAATTGTATTGTTTAGAACTATAAAACCTAAACTACATTTTTTTTTTTTTTTTACTTCTGGTTACATTATGTCAGTTTTGCCACAAGATGTTCTCTGTAGTGAAAGTAAACCTACTAAAGTAGTGCTTCGATGAATGGCAACTGCAAAAAAATATTCAAGAAATTCTCCATCTGATCACAGTCTTTGAATGGAGAAAAAAGGAGAGACAAACAACTGGAGGATGCTTGAACTAACAAACACCTTGATTTATGTTATTTTGTTTTAATTTTATAAAATGAACAGGTGATTAATTAAAAGGTGCGTTTACACTTGCTTTCCGGAATCCTTCCGATAGGATTCCAGAACAATGTGTTCCGGAGCGGTGCGTTTCCACTTGTATTAAACAGCAGGGGATAGTTCTCTCAGGAGAAGAGTCTAAGCATGCGTACTTTGCAAACTAAAGATGTGCTGACGCTGTGCTGTAATGACAATATTGAGTACCATCATTTGAAATATAACCTTGCTTAATATCATACCCACTCACCATGCGTGGTCGTGCTTTACCAAGTAACTTACAGCCAATAATCAACTTGGCTGATAAACAGACATTTTCTGCAGCCTGTCAAATGCTGTGTGGGCGGTCTTAACGGGATACAGTTCAGTTACAAAACACTAAGGTCATCAAATTTTCCTTCTTTTAATATAGCCATATACAAATGCACAAATAAACAAACAAGTGGCACCTAATTGATAGCTCTCATCAGTCGACAATTCATGCCTTTTTTAGATAATGAGCAACTGTAATAATAATAACAACAACAACAAAAACAACAACAATAAATAACAGATAAATAAAAGCTTTTTGTAGATTTATTTAATCGTTTCTTGTTTACCACAGGTCTGTGAAAAGCGCTATATAAATAAAATTAGATTTGCAGTGTTCTCCCCCACCGTTATGGTACAGGCTGATTCTGACCCTTTCATTACACAAATAGCAAGTATGTTTTAAGTTACAAAAAACCGAAAAAAATGGAAAAAACAAGATCAAATTGAAGTTTTTCAATTTCAGAAGTTCTAAAAATTGAACCGATAAGCATTACACGGACCCCCAGTCTACAAATCAAAAAATGTGAAAATAAATGTTAAAAAAACAAAACAAAACAGATACACCAAGCATATCACTAACTGTTATAAAAAGTATAGAAAGAAGTTGCACTTTATTTAGATGGTACGACTTAGAAGTTGAAAATATCTTCTTGTTTGTGTTTATGAATTATGGGAAGGCAGCACTGTGATGACGTTGCTGGTTGGCTTGCAGTGCCTGTTGTGTATTTTCTCCAATCTTGCCAGAATATTTCCTCAGCATGTTTACACTCACACAGTATACTGGCAGCAGTGTGGAGTAGTGGTTAGGGCTCTGGACTCTTGACTCTTGTATAAATGGGTAATTGTATGTAAAAATAATGTGATATCTTGTAACAATTGTAAGTCGCCCTGGATAAGGGTGTCTGCTAATAAATAAATAATAATAATACTGGAATCCGTCCTCTTGTCTTCTCAGTCCGGAATACGAACTCAGCTTTTGAGAGGATAGCGTTTACACTACTAAAATATTCCGGAATACGTTCTCTTGTCCGCTCATTTCAGAATATGTGTGCTAGTGCAAACGCACCTAAAGACTGGAGTAAACACTTTGCCTTCCCAATTGGCTGATCCATCCACTTCCCCTAACATGCTATTTCTAACAGTGGCTCTATATTAAAATTTGCATAGTCTTTCTTAACCCCAAAGAAACAACCCTAGCACAAAGAAATATTATGGAATATAACTTGAAACCTCACTAATATGCCTCTCCACCTCACTTCCCAGCAGTGGTTCCAGAGGAGTCTTTTCAGGTGCAATTTTTGCTATGGAATATTTAGTAAGCATGTCAAGCAATGGTCTAAGCAGAAACAACAATGGGTAATCATACAGGACACACATGGTAGGATATTAAACAGGTAAGAAATTAAACATTAGGAAAATGTAGCTGTTATAAAGTATCCCTGTAAGAAAATGTCTTATTAGTATGGAAAAGTTGAAATCAGTATTAACAAAAGGGGATCAGTGAAGTTATTTTAGTTACTGCTCTGAATTGCAACGTTCTTACTGGAACACTCATGCTATATGAACATGGCCCCATAGGTCATGTGTCTGATGAGCCACCAGCATCTTTGAATGTATGCATAATTTCTCTGCCAACTGCCGTAACTACCAGTTATGATTGTTGCTTTTTGTTATAATTACCCTTATTGCAAGATGATTATATTCTTTAGTACAGGAATTATATATAAAAATAGATGTACTGTATGGTACTTCAAAAGAGTTTTGAATTTAAAAGCGGGTGTTCCATTTCATCTCTCGGAACAGTTGTTCCTGTTAATTATATGCTTTTGTAGAAATTAAATCCTTTTTTTTAGTAAGCCCTGTTGAAGCAATTTTGTGCAAACTGAGCCCAATTAGTTAACAGCATAAGAACCATGACAAACACATCTATATATTTCCTTCCTATAGGTGTAAACCCCTATAAAAAATACCCCGTCTGTACATTATCCTGCACATCTACGTGCTGTGGAATCATAACTTTAGACGTGCTATAAGCATCTGGTGAGCTCGTTAGGTCCCAATTCAACATGGTGGATGACATGACCACCGTGACTACAACAGTGGCCTGCATTAATCGGTTACTTGGTAAACTAGCAGATAACATCAGATGGGCATGTATGGAGTTCAAGCCCACCAAGATGAGGTACATCTCCATCATCAATGTCAAAGTAGTGGATAAGGTGTTATTTTCCCACCCAAGATTGCTACAACTACCCTTTGACTTGACATTTTCCTCTGGTCAGTCACACCTTGTTCTCCTGGTGGAGTTAGCAGTGCCAGAGGATTCCGTGGATGAGGCATACAAGTGGTAGAAACTCTGGTATATTGAGTTAGCCGCTGAGGTGGAACAGCGGGGGTGGAGTCTGGGTTTATCCAGTAGAAGTGGGTTGTCGGAGATTTGTCGCACACTTGATGACCTGGCTTCTCAGAGATAATGGATCTGTGTGGCACGGACACAGCACACAGTATGACTTTTTTTTGACAGTATATAGCAGTTTAAAAAATGGTGAGGAAACACAATCCTGTCAGTGAATGGGAACAAATGTGGTCACAAATGCTTTAATGAAGCGTTATGTAACTCATTATAAATGGGCTATAAAAAAAAACAGGAAGGAGGCAGCTAATTACTCAGAGTTCAAACACAGCACTGCTACAGAAAAGGATAATGAAATGAATCAAGCGTGCGAGTTGATTCAGTCCTTAAAGGTCAAACAAAATATAGTTGGAGATGTGAGGAGAGCCTCTCTACTCGTCAGGGCGAAAGGTGCAAATTAGTGGGTGCCTGTGATGCATCTGATTGACAGGGTGCTGCAAAAATAACAATAATCACACGCTGACAACTGTCTGCTTGTGCATGGATGTACCCATTCTGTTCTACACTTAATTAACAGGGGGTCATATTGCAGGCAGCGGAAGACAAAATAAAAACTGGTTTTTATTATCCCTTTAATGATTTTACTGTTTGATTATTTAAGCAACCACCTGAGAAGTGGGTTGTATCAGCACCACTATCGCCTTCAGGTGTGTGACCTTACAAAATGGCTCGTTATTATTTAGAAACTGATAGAAACTAAATGAGATCTGAACCATTTGGTTGTATTCTTTATACCATATGGTAATGAAATGTAAGTAGCCCATCAGGAACCCTTTTATAATATTTTATTGATTTATTTTCAGTGTGTGATCAGCTGCAATGTGAATCTATAAAAGTAGTTTAAACCAGTGCAACTAGGTGGAGCGTGAATTGACGTCCAAGCACACTCTATTACTGGTTGTGCAAATGGACATGGCTCTTTTGTGCAGTGGTTAACATTCTCTCTTGGAGAGTGTGTGGTCGCCTGTCCGTGCCCAGGCTCCTCCCTGTTATATAAGTTTCATTTTCGTTTGCTCACAATTGTCCTGTTAGAGAAAGAAGCTTCAAATTACATTTTCTTTGTCCTTTTTATTTTCTCCTTACCCTTTCATAATATATGGATAATATATGGAACCATTCTAAGTGTTTGTATTACATTTACTTTTTTTTTTACCTACTCTTCTTGCTAGAAAAACAAAAGGAAACCTGATGACTGCCTGCTGATAGAGTGCCTGTTACCACTTCGCTATTTCATCTATAATTGAACAATTCACTTTCTTCAGCAGAAAATTACACAATGGTATCCAACCCTGAAACCCTCTGATGACCACCCTTTCCTGGAGTTAAATAGAGCACATCACGCATATGCAGGTGGCCCTCGGGATTCCAATAAACCACACACCATGATATTTCAATGCTTTTGTGTGGCAAAGTGGTGAGTGAATACAGGTGCATGCATTGCAGAGTGGATACAAAACAGACAGACAACGATTTCCAGGTGCAAGGGTGTTTATTGGTTTATTGAACAATGTCCAGAGCCTTGTGGCGAACACCTGTAAATAATAATGATGGAGTGATACAGCGGCGTGTATCACTTGGTATTTGTAAATCCCCGGGTTTGACCCGCAACCAAAAGTCCAGTTTTACACACCAACACTAAACACAAAACACAAACACAGTTCTTAGTGACAGTGAATAAGTGCTAGTGGTGTATTGCAGTTCTCCGTGAAATGCAGGGGTGAAAGTGATGTCTGGGTTTATTCTGGCTTTAGCTACAGCTCCGGATTGAGTTTGGGTACCGTAGCTCCACCCCCTTCCTAAATTACAGACTTCCACCTACCCTAAGGAATAAATTATCATGCCATTTAGTTAAGGGTACTCTTACACAGTTAAGGGTTTCTTTTACACAGCGCCCTCACAGGTTGGGAGGGAGATCTAACACCAAGAATCATTCGATCTCTGTCACACTTTGTTGTACTGATCGACAATGACTCCTCCTCTCCAGTCATCGTATAGGGGCAAAAGCTCTCTTTTTATGTGGATTACAGTCACCGCCGCAAAGAGGAGGGACTGGTGAAGTGAGAGTGAAGCTTCACTCCCAGGGAGTGGACAATTTCTTGGTGTATCCAGCTGTTTCGAAGATTAATCATGGAGGGGAGCGTCTGTCTTTCATACTCCTGAAGAGGTTGCTTCCTTTGCTCAACGTTTTCAGGATACGATGAGGGCCATATAGATAGATAGGGAGCGGAACCAGCAGGTGAGGAGTACGTATGGTAACCGTGGTCTGAGATTTCTGATATATAGTGTGCTCTCTCTTCTTTATCACCTTAAATTTTTGTAACCATGCTCCCATCTCTGTTTATGTTGCTGCATTTTTGTCATTACTATGCTGTTGTCCTATAGCATATTGCTATATGATGAGTGCCGAGGTCAGGGATCTTTCTCCATGTCATATTTTCTTGCTCTCTAAGTGCTGTGTATTTTACTCATTCATTCTCCCTGATTTTTATCTCTATTTTTGACCATGGGTAGTGTTGTCATTAATTCCCAAAATTTGTGAGGGGCCAATCACTCTGTAAAGAGAGCACAGTGCTTTGGTTTTCTTTTAAGAAAAAAGATTGATATTGCATGTTTGCAGGAAGCACATTTGGGTTCAAGTGATGTTTCTTGTTTTTAAAATAAACATTATAAGGTAATTGCATAAGTATCCTGTAATATTTTGCGGTTTGTGAAGTCCACAGAGATCCAAAATATATTAATCTCGGATCACCCCTCTGTGCCATGCACTTTCAATTTTCATTCTTTTGGAGAGATCTACGACTCAGCTACACTTAGCCACCGGTAATTCTATGGCAGCATGGGATACTGCTGCCGATAAAGAGGCACAGTTGTTTGAGTAAGATCAAGTGCATATTATGGCATTTCCCGCTAGGATAACCTTCTGATTTTTCTTTCTTTGATACTTTAACTCCTAGTTACAATTGGTGAAGTTTTATTTGGACTTTGGCCTTTCTTTTTTAAAATACTGTTTGTGCAATAGAAGTATTCTTTTAAACCAGTCAATGTGTCTTTCCCCCTGTATGGGAGGGGGTGGGGGTGGTTGGGGTGGTACAGCTGGTCCAAACTTAGGTATAAGTTTTGAACCTGTGAGAAGGGGAATCAGTTCAAACTTGCAAGAAGGATTGTATGTCTGGCTTTCAGTATTCTGTCGGCTCAAATTGGTATTGGGTTAGGGTTCCTAGTAACCTGTTTAATCACTAGTTATGTAGTCGGCACACTACATTGCAGAAGGTACTGGGCATTAGAGTTTGCGGGCCAAAGCCAGCTTAGGTCTGTGCTCAAGTGTAAACGAGTGGCTCAAATGATAAGAATCTTTTAATCTGATCAACCCTAAGCCAGCTCAGGTCCGAGTTGTAAGTATAAACATGCCACAAAAATTTGCTGATTGTCCAAAAGCCAAATCAAGTTTAACAATATTGCTATTGGCTAACATTAGTCAACCTCAAATAGGTTCATAGTCAGTTAATTTGCGCATTCAGTGCTTGGAGGGTCTCTGTTTCCAACATTATATTTCTCAGTTCTCTGTGTGCGCTGATGAAGGCAATATCCAAAAGGCGTCGGCTACACAGGTTTAATTAATTAAACTTTGACAGCTGAGATTCATTAACTGGGGAGCAAACCAATTCTGGACATCAATACAGGTCCTGCACTACACATTTTAGCAGTACATATACAGCACTAACCATTGATAATAACAAAATAATTACCTGCCTACCAGCCCCTCATCTCTAGGGTCAGATAGAAGTTTTCAGATTCATTGCTGTCTTGCAGTATCAGCGCAAACAGGATCTTGCAGTGTAAATCATGGGCTTTCTAAAGCCATAAGTGCTCCTAAACTACAATAGCAGATATAACTGGCCCCCTGAGAGAATTGCAAAAGAAACACAAAGAACACCACCTCACAAGTATTTGTTTCCTTTATTAGGAATCTTACAGGGAACATGAATGGTGATTAACGGTATTAAAGAATTAGGCTCAGGGCTCCACAAAGTCTGATGAAGATTTTCTTGTATCATTTATTTATTTCTACATGTTTCTATTTATTAGATTTAAATCTGAACACACCAGAGTAAGACTTGAGGCAAACCTTTTTTTGCTGTTCGAAGGGTAATACAGAAATATACCCAATACAGGGTCAATGGTAGATATATTAATTCTACAAGCATTATATTATATAACATCAACTACAGAATTATATAACAGCAAGTACAGCGATACATTACAGTAAACAGGTCACACTGCAGTAAAATATCTAATTCCAACAGGATTGTCATTCCTACAGGAGATTTTATTTTTATTTATGTATTTATTTTTTTGCCTGGAGACGGGTATTGGTGCATTTTGAGTGGCAAATGCCTAAATTACCAGTAGAAGATGATTAAAATACCATTTATGATTAAAGTACCATTTAGGAAATGAGCAATGGTTACACTCTGGTGTAACATAGGAACTAAATAGAAGATATATCTGTGAGCCCCTTTGAGGCTACAGAGTGCTTTAAACTTCACATTTTTACAAGGCCAATCTTATATATTCTTACAATAACAGATCACTGATAAATCAATATGGTTAAACTTTTGTACAGTTACAGGGTTGAGTACGAAATGCTTTTGTAGTAAATCTGTGAAACTGAAGTAGGTCATGACAGCCTTCGACAACAGGTCCACCCTAATCTTTGCGCATTACTAGAAAATCATGGAGTAAAAATACTGCTGGAATGCATTACACAGCACATGAAGGTCAGGAAATGTAAAATAATTTCCTAGGAAGCAATCCTTTAGAAGTACCTATTGTGAAATTCATGCTCACTCGAACCCTGTTGAATCCAATCAGTGTACAATGTTTAATTCAAGGCTACTCTAGTATGTCAGTCATTCTTTGCTTTTTTTAGTTTCAATTTAAATGTTATTAGAGGCAATAAGGAAACTGCCTTATTAAATCAGCCCAGGCACTTGAGAGACAAGAAGCGGATGGATAAATCATTGAGCAGTGCGGCTATGATTACGATATCTATTGATGGTGTGAGACTGGGAAGCTTGGAGCAAAGTTCAGCCTAACTAAAACTGAAAAAGGCCATTGATCTGTATCTGACACAGCAAACTGCAACCAAAAAAAAATCCAAGAATGATATTCGCTAATTCCAGTTGACATTGGACGTTACAAAACGATATGGGCTTTTAAAAGCTACATTTGTACAGTGTTGTTGCAAGCATACGCTGTCTGGCCACTATATTAGGACCTGTACCTAAGGCCACTGTTTGCCCTGCATAGCCTTGACTCAACATGTTGTAGACTCCACAAGGTACTGGAAGATGCCACAAGGGATGTTGATCCATTAAATCATTAATATTTCACGCAATTGATGCAGATTGTAGAGTTGAGGAAAATCATCTAGAAAGTTCAGACTTTTTCTTGAAAAATAAATCTCCTTTAGACTGAAAAATATCCCCTCTATTATGTCAGAAATCATCAGAAACTCAACCAAGAAGGAAAGTTTATTTCAAAGATTTACATAACTCAAATGGTTTGTCAACTGAGAATTGTATTTATGTAGACAATGACGCAGAGTTTAAAGTTATAATACTAATAATCTTATGTTTATACAAAACCGTAGGAGAAAACCTTTTTGAAAGTGTCTCTATTCCTTCTTTTACATTATGACAAGCCTGAACAAAATAGAATCAAGACGATTCTAAAACTATGGCTCAGTACAGTCAACACTTGGATATACGTTACTCAGATACACGTCAGTCGTGTTTTATCACCCTTGTATTAAGAATAAAATCAATCCCCATTATATATATATGTAACAAATTAATGCTCTTACCCATCACACGCGATTCCCGACTCTGTCACCAGTTTTCTGATACAAAGCCCATCTCTTCAATATTACAATTTATCTGAATATCCGTCACAGCCCACGTTTAAAAAAAAAAAAATCTCTAATGTCAAATCAGTCTGTCTTATATTGTGCAGTTACACAGCGCTTCCTCCAGTTTCACCTGACGAAAATGCAGCCAAAGCAAAGAGAACAAGACAAGCTAGGGTAATGTAACAGTTAATCATTAAACAGTTTTAGATACTGTGATGTATTTTTTTACCTGTGATCTTTTGTTGCTTTTGTGCATTTTTATTTGCAAGTGAACTGTGATGTTAGGGCCTATGTTCTGCAATTTTGGATACTGTTTTAATACTGTTTTAATTCTGGAAACTGTTGTTGTTGTTGTTTTTTAAATCTTTTGGTTTTGCTAAATTGCATTGCCTTTTACGTTTTACGCAGTTCTGTGCATGGATAACATTTAGATTTAATTTTGCGGTTAGGTCGTTAATGAGGAATTTTACATACCGCTGCAATACGTACCGGATTTAAAAGTATGTATTACAGTTAACGTGTCGTCTCTTTAGTTTTGGCAAGTGATATTTTCAGAATCGTATCGTTCTGAATTAAAATACTACTTCTGTTAAAAATATAGTACTGTACCAACAAAAACAATACAGTACATCTAAATGGAAGCCTACTTATTTTAAAACACAGTCCTTTCAGATATGTATTTTTGCTATTGTCTGTTTTTCAGGGAACACAAGAAAGATACAAGTGTTGGAACAGGCCGAAATAAAATAATCAGATATGCTTTACACGTGTTTAACTATCACTGAAGTCAACATTTTACAGCGTCGGATATGTGAGTGCTGACTGTACATTTCATTTGATGTTAGAAGGCTTTGTACAGTATCCTCTCCACTTTGCTTGAGTGAAGGAACTGGCAGTTTTACAGATCGTTTATAGTACTGAAAGGATTAAGTCTACCTGAACAGAGTCCAAGCATTTGAATATGTTTATTTATCTAATCCCAGCCTTTCTTGTCAGTGCAGTGTGTGAAAACACTATACAGCAGTCTCTCTGTCAACCAGCTATCCAGCCATTTGTCCATTCACCTTCTATTCCTGTTTCCCTACATCTGCCCGACTGTTCTACATGTCTTTTTCCTGTAAATCCTCTGTTCAGTCATGCATGTGTCTGTTACTCTGTCCTCTTATTTATCTGTTCCTGTCATAAATATGTAAACAGTGTGCTCGATAACTGTGCACACGCAACATGCAGACTATCTGTATTTGAAAGGCAGCGTTTAATAAGGAGTAAATACAATAAAAAAATAAAGCCCCTTTTTAAAACACATGTTGTTTCCCTGTTTTATGGCTCCATTGAATCCAAACTTCCACCAAATCTCCCTCCCCAAACAGACCTCTGCATTAGCATTTGCAAGTCGTGTGGTGGTCTCTTTACCTCCTCCCCCTTCTCTGTAGACGGCGGCTCCTTTTCTCAGTGTTCTAGAGACGACGATGCTTCTCTGTTTGTCAATGGAGACAGCAGCACTTCTCCTGGCTTTGGAAACAACGGTGCTTCTCCCTCTGGCACCCGCAGTTCTTGCTCCGACGGTAGCAACTCTTGCTCCGGTGCAGGCAACTCTGGTTCCAGCGCAGACAGCTCTGGTTCCGGCACAGGCAACTCTGGCAGCAGCAAGTCTGGCTCTGGCAGCAGCAGCAACTCAAGCTGCCTGCGGTTGGCCTCCCGTTGTAGGCGGTTGGCCTCCTGCTGTGCAGCAGTTGCATGCAACAATGCTTTTAGCATTTCTTCCATTTTTTTCTGTTCCGTGCTGATTCAGTAGGGGGGAGCTATCCCACTGCTAACACCAAATCTGGCAAAGTGTCCCAGACCAGGTTGGTTTGCACCCTTAAAATACTTGACCCAGACACAAGAACTGCAAGTTTTTAGGCGCTTTTGTGCACGTTTATTAAATCCAACAAAATAAACAAACAGCAAAACAAAATAAAAGCCTAACTCCGTCAAGGAGTGCTAACTAACTTTTTCAAATGACCTAAACTATCAGCCGGACGGCTAAGCCATTTCCTGGTTCAACAAAAGACTTTTTACAGACAGTACATACTTCTCATACCCAGTACCTTTTGGGTTTTCAGGAGAACCACACAGGTTCACCCTCTCAGGTCTCTACACAGGCCTTCACACAGAGAGCCTCTACACAGCCCCCTCACCACGCCTTACAGACCTGTTTAAATACCTGCCTGCTAATTACGTAATTAAATCAGTGCCAGGCGATCTGGCTCAATAAAACAATTAAACAATCAAACAATTACCCTGCTTTGCAGGGCCTCTGCCCTGTCACAATACTTACACAAATACACAAACGTTCCCTGAACTCCTAATTAAAAATTAAAAATTTACTGTTACATTTTTACATTTTTTTAAGAGGTAGATAAAAACAAACAGCTCACAAACCAAGTTTGCTTTTATGTACCAGGTACCTGAAGTGAAGATCAGTGTTCTGGTAAAGCCCTAGGGAATGCTCACTTGAGTATCACGTGTTCCTGTAGAGAGTAAAGCATGAATTTAAGTAAAAAGAAAGTCTAAAAAAAATGTTTGTCAGTGTTATATATCGACTGTTTGAAATGTAATGCCTGTAAACTGTAAATATACAGGTATGTCTGGGCACGCTTTTGTGTTCCAACTTTATTTACTGTGAAATACTATAAATGCACTGGTCAGTTTGCTGGACTTGATTTTTTGTAAACAATTTACTGTAAAACATTTGTACTTAAACATGTATATAAAATTTCCATTAAAAAAGAATGCTAATTATTTCAAGTTGCTGCCATTTCAGATCGGTATTTTTATGAAATAAGAAAATGAAATGCTGTTTGAATGGCTTTTTTAATTAGCTTCATAATTAAGGCACTAGATTCAAACTACATTTCCGCGATTGTTCATGCTTGGGTTGCAATTGAGCTGCATTTTTTAAAGATCTTGCCGCGATTTAGGTAGGGCCTTTTCAATATTAACTCACAAATAGTTGGAATGCTAAAAATAGCACAGAGGAAGCTTCACCCCCCCACATCATAAAAGGCTTCCGCCTCCAC
Organism: Acipenser oxyrinchus oxyrinchus; assembly: GCA_030684275.1. Classification (NCBI taxonomy): domain Eukaryota; kingdom Metazoa; phylum Chordata; class Actinopteri; order Acipenseriformes; family Acipenseridae; genus Acipenser; species Acipenser oxyrinchus. The sequence continues at coordinate 29,325,311 of CM060250.1, forward strand.
TGGCCCTCGCAGAGGTAGGCAGGTGATCTGCCTCCAAGCCTGGGAAGCAAGCGTTACTTCCCCCAAGGTGAAATGGAAAGTAGAATAGAGGACAAATCGAAAAGATGAGAGAAGTCTCCCGAGAGACGCGTGGGTGAAAACAGACAGAATGAGAAAATGAAAGCCAGAGGGTAGTTTTGGCTGGGGTCCCCTCTGGCTCGCGGAGGATGAGGCCGGCGCAGCCAGCCTCTTAGGTCGGGAAGTGAACTTCACTTATCCTCAGAGGGAGGCCGTTGCAGTGGAGGGAAACAAAAAAGCAAGAGAGAATAAGGCCGTGGCTCATCTGCTTTCATGGTTTTAGAGCTTTTAACCTCATCTCATCTAGAATCTAGACAGAATAGAATCCGTAACAGCAGTGTGTCACACAACACTGTCTGTTACACCTACCCCTTTCAACTTCAGCGATCGGCTGCAGCCTATCTATGAGATCTGAGTCATGGCACCAATGTAACAGAAACACTGAATCACTGGCCTCCTTTCACACTGCACAATCCCCAACTTAATAAGTCTAAACCATTTCTTAGTCCCTCTGTCAACAACTTGTAAAAACATTAACCGATGGCATTAGCATGTATTCCTGTTGCTAGTGACAATAACTTTCAATTCTATAAATAAAAAGTATAAAATCATTTACTATATTACTATTGTTGATTTAATACATTAAAAAACAATCTTGGCATTTACAATGCCAACACCAGTAACAGTAACAGCCAAATAAAAAATAAAAAAACTGTAAAATTAAATCATTAGCATTTATTCATGTTGTTAGTGACTAGAACCAGCTATTCAATACAATGTGAAGAATATCATTACCATCTGTGTGCACTAAAAAAACAGTGTTTTTAGGCTCCTTTAATCTACAATCGATTACTATTGAGGCGATGGGTATTCTACATTTCCAGTCAAGTGAGTTGTTTCTGGCTAGGGTTGAATTATCGCAAATAAACATCTTAAACTTCTTAAAGGAGAGTAAATTGTGTCATTATTTTAGAAAAAAATATTGCTGCATTGTTAGTTCTTTGCAAAGACTCTCCACCTACCTTTTCCTCTGCTCACCCACGTATTGGTCATATGCTGTGTGTTTTGTTTTGTAGTGCCGTTTAACATTATAGTCTTTCATGACTCCAATGGGCTGTTTGCACAGAAGACAGAGGTTTGCCCTTGTAGTAGTGACCACAGAGGCCACAGAGGCCTGAGTAAAGGTCCTGCCACATAAACATTAGCAGGGTGCTGTTATAGAGATATACAGTATATATACTGTTACTTACATTGTAAGCCACTTGTGGAGTGAGTCAAGAAAGCAACAGGAACAATACAGAAGTCTGTTAACCTTGGGGTCATCCATGTGTATTCTATTAAAATACAGACGTCAACACTATAACAGACCTCCTTCTCATTTACAAAATATTTTTCTGTTCATTGGGTCTTGAAATGTTTGAAACTCTTCTTGCACTTCTCTTTTTTTTCCCGCTGCTGCCACTGCTTGCGTAGCAGAGTTCACTATCTCCCAGACTGGCATGCACGTATAAACCGTTGCGTCAGTCTGTCATTAGTGTTCATGCGCAGTACGTTGAAAAATAAATTCCTATACTATTATGCGAGTTCCTACATAACCCTGCTCTACTGCTTGCCTGCATGCTGCTTAATATCAACAAACCGCTTTGGGCACCTCTGCTGTAAATCAAGTGCATGGCAGCTGCTCCGTTCGTTGCAGGCCCCATATAAGGTTCAAATGGAGAGACGTTGCGGGCCGCATCAAAGGGGTTGTCGGGCCGTGCTTTGGGCACCATTGCTCTAGAGCAGAGCTTCCTAACCCTGGTCCTGAGGACCCCATGTGTCTTCTGGTTTTCAATCCAGCTGAGCTCTCAATTACTTAACTAAACCCTTAATTAAACTAATTTGTTTAATTAGGCCTTTTACCTTGTTTTCAGCTCTTAAACATTTGCAGATTTCAATTTAGCTGTAACATTTTATAAGTAAGTTGAACTCTTTTTAGGAACTGAGAAAAATTAAGCAAATTATTAGTTCAATTAAGGGTCTAGTTAAATAATTGAGAGCTCAGTTGGAATGAAAACCAGAAGACACATGGGGTCCTCAGGACCAAGGTTGGAAAACCCTGCTCTAGAGACACCTGCTGGTGGAATTTAACAATATAAAACATTTTTAGTATGAACATTTTACCTTTTCTTACACCAGCCTGGTTATTAATAATGCTGAATACAAGTTAGATTTAGCCTTTTTACACCTATATTTCTGGTGCTGTAAGTACACATCTCCCACTTTACAATTTCACACAGGGTTAACGGGTTATACAGTAGTTGTTGATGAAATACAAATAGTACTCATTTGCAGATAGAATGATACTAATAATGTGGGTGCATTTCTCTATTTTTCATCAGCTTTATGATTATATCAAATGCTAAGAATGGAATTGAGTAGGTGGCAATGTGTACATTTGATGAAGGGTGATATTTTTCTGCACCCTTTTTCTACAAAGTAGTAATTGCAGTAGTAATTGAAGCAAAAGCCTGCACTATTTTAAACAGGAGACCATCAACAGGATATGGTCATTTAAGAACCAGATGATAACATGTCTGAAGCCTGGGGGTTTGATAGAAGGTGGACAGCTTTCTTATGTATTTATTTTAATGTTTAGCAAATAAATAGCTTCAAATGTAATTTTAGAAGCTTTTTAGTTTTTACATTCCCCTTAATATGTTGTGGTGTTTGCAATCATTCTGAGTGATTCTAGTTTCTGTTGCTCCAATATTGAGCTATTATCATTGCATTTACCTGTCTGGTTGAACATGGCAGTGTAACCAGCGACTTTGCATGCATACACCTGGCTGCTAAATGTCAAGTTTGTTTGGAAGCATTGTGGGGCAGTCCCAGTCAGTTTTGCCTGTTGAAACTCCCCTATTCTAAAAACTAAAGAAATCAATAGGCTGTAACAAGCAGACATCACTTGGACTAAGCAACTGACTCAGTACTCAGTAGTTTTCTGAGCCAATTGCTATATAATATGCCAGCTACTACGAAAACTCACAAAAGATTCACAACACCACCATTCAAAAAATGGGAAATATCTAAAAACCTGACAATGCTGGTTGTCTTCAGGACAGTCAAGCGGGTTGTATGGCAGTGAGGGGAACCTGGGCTCCCTAGTGCAAAAGAAAGAACACAGGCGCTAGAGTTCATTAGGAACAGAAACATCTCAAAACTGAATTGGTCTTTTAAAAGATTTACAATCTATTACATTTTTCACTAAGCAAAACTATTGCAGTTATGCTACAGACATTGTATCCCAATTGAATTAGGCTCAACTATGTGCAACGATTTAGCTCAAACATTGCACAGCTCGGATGTGTTAATAGCTCCATATCATCCTGCAACATGAGTAGGCTACTGTGCCTGTGCTGTTATAAGACATGCTTTCTCCACATCATGGTGGGAAACACACACGATAGATGCCTTTTATGTGAAGTGTTGACTGGTATTTTGTTAACCCAGGCCAAGACACGGAATGCAGTTACAAGCACTGAGCACATTTATTTATTTTAGTAGGTCAATGCTGAAGATCAGACAATAAATAGCCTAGTTTAACAGTTCTGTTTTATAAAAAAAACATGTCACAAAAGCCAGGTATTTCTTTTAAGGCTCTAGTTGACCCACCTATAGTGCTCTCAGGCTAAACATCCCAAATAATGTTTGGTAAGGTGTTCTAAAGAAGAAAGAGAAGATGTTTTTAAATTAACAACATCTTTTATTTTTTTTGTAATTAAAAATTAAGATGTGCAATTTACAAATACACTGAAATATTTAAAAACAAACAAGCCTTGCAGCCATCATTTCAGAATCATTTAACTGCTCTCAGGCGTTTCCTCACTGCGCCTACAGTGGGCTTTGAAACCTGCTGTTTGTAAAGCAAACAGTTTGAACAGAATGGCAGCCATCTGCCTTGTTCCCCATTTTTTTTTAAAGCATAGAGCCGGCATACCACGCTCTCCCAATTCAACAAACCAAATGGAGTGTGCTGCCGTTGTATTGACAGCTTGTTAATGAAGAAATCTGAGACAAGATGACAGTTTGTGTGGGAAGTGATATGTGTCTGAAACCACCTACAACCCAGTGCCGAGCAATTAGCAGGCAGGGAAAAATAGCAACTAAGTGCTGCTTGAACAAAAAAAAAAAGAAAAGAAATCCTAATCGCTTGCACATGGCCGCAGCTGATACTATTTCATCTTAGAAGTCTAAAGTTTTATGTTACTTTTGGACAAGTGTTTCAACATTTTTGTTCTTACACTTACAAAGCTGGGGTTTAGATTCAGATGTTTCAGATGTACAGACAAGAATCATCTGACTTTAAAACTTTACACTAAATGACTTATAAATCGTGTGACCTTTTTATCCCCAGCATGATACTTGCAGTATCAGTTAGTCGTTATATATGGAATATTGTATAGGGAGCTGTATGATACAAGCTGATATCTACTCCACAAGACTGCCACAAGTAGGCTTACTGGCCACTCTGACCTTGAGTGGGTGAAAATCAGCACCCTAAACCATATTTTTAAAAAAATATATAGTTGAATAAGAATAATGAAATGGTATACCTAATTTTATTATGATGCCATTCCAACCATACAAACTATTAAATAAAAGTAATCTGATAGTTCTAGTGTTGGAACTTTCCTGGAATGTTTGAGTCAGCAGCAAGCTTTTTTTAGATTCAGAAGACACACTTATTGTAGCTGCAAAGTATTGCTCATTATCTTTGGATGAATGCTGTATTGTAGATTATGGCATATGACAGCATTGAGACATGAAGAGATCATGCATTCCACAATAGAAATGGCATAGAGCAGTGAATCTGTCCTGCAAGGATGATTAACTGGATGTTCAGTTTCTACTGCTTTTTGCCTTGCATAGGTAAATATGTCCAGTGTGTTAGTATATCATTAATCAATCATCCATTATTGAGTCATCTGAGTAATACTAAAGAAACATCTTGATCCAGTTGATATACGTTTTGACAAGTCCTTTTGACAAGTCCTTTCCAATGTTCATCACACCATATGTGCAGAAATTCAAAATCCTATGTAGTCAATCATAAATATTGTAGGTTGTGAGCCATTGGGTTTTGGAAGAGTATGGGTTTAGTTCATGTTTGTTACAGCCACCTTTGCAGTTGCTTTTGTTGTTAGGTTATTTACTACAGTGTGAGTTCATTGAAGTTTGCAGTGGTATTTTTATACATGAAAATATATATTAGGCACTTGCCTGTGGGAATTATGGGCCCTCCATTATGATTAAATACGTTCATAACTGGTAGTGGTGATATACGGCATGAAACGGTGAAGAGAAGAGGTGAGAAAGAATGAACTTGATCTCAGCTGAACCATGGCACCATGCCATTTTCTTCTTTGGTCCACCCATGTATTTATTTTCACCCATGACAAAAGGTTTCTCATGGTTTTTATCATATCTGTCATTCCTATGGTATCATACTCTGTCCTTAGTCAATTCTTTATTAAGATGATTTAAATATTAATTTGAATTTTGGATGTCCAGGGCTTTCTTCCTAGTATATGGTGCAATTATGCCCTAAAACCAGAGGTGTCAGCAACCCCTGGCATTCAGAAATCATCTTGTATCATAAGAAAACTTGTGTGTTAGCATTATATAATTACACAAAGCATCCGCTTAGCAGTCATTTTGTCATTGAATTTGAATGAATGCAAGATAGATTCCAAAATGAGAACCAGAAAAAAAAAACTCAGCATAGCATTGAATATGAAGAAAGTTATTTGATGCTAGCTAGATCTACTCTTGTTGTAAAACTATTTTGTTATTTGCTAATTTTTTTTTATCAGGATAACAGCACCAAAATTAAATCCCAGAGTTTTATGAAACAGAAAATAGGTCATGACAGCCTGTGACCCGGAGAGCCATGTCGCTGGTTCCTGCACAAATGTGTGCAGCTGGCACAGGAAATGCGTTGCTAAGCAACCAATGGGGTAGTTAAGCTGATCGGGAGGTCTGCGCCACAGTTCACCACCGCCATGCTACACAGAGGGGCGCCTTTGTTTACATGCAGTAGGAGAGCGTCCAACTACTACGGAACCCCTCGACTGCAAGATGGTACCTGTGAAGGCTGCTCAGCTAGGATCACAATGACCTGGAGTTGCTGGGAGGCCGGGAGCAACAGCAGTAGGTTAGTTTAGGGGATATTGATCCCAACCAAGTATAGAGAGGGTTGCCGTAGTGTAGTAGGTTCCTGGAGCGGGAAATCTCGTTTAGTGAGACTAGCGCTCGCCTTGTGTGGCAAACTTTAATTTTTAGCTTTGTTTTGTTTTCTTTATTAAATGTGACACTAGGGCTACCATTGCTGGTACCCCAGTGTGAGCACTTATTAAATATGCGCACCTGTGCGGCATGTCAACACCCAATGCTCTGTGTCTGCCTCGTAATTAATCAGTGACGACCCACACGTGACAGGTCCCCTGTTACACAGCCATCAAAAATGGTCCACCCTCTAAAAACCATTGTACATATACATAGATAGGAATTAACTTGCTTATTTTTATTTATGTATTTATTTTGAAAAAAAAATTATAATCTTGCTGGTTACTAGAAAACAATGGAGAAAAAAAAAGCATTTTAAAAAGGGACTGGGAATGTAAAATCATTTCCTAGGAAGCAATCCTTTAGTAAGTAACCAATAGTACAACAGTAATCCATTGCAATCCCAGGATACTGTCTAAGTACCAGTGAGTTACAGTGTTGTATCAGGACCATAGAGCAATAATGGTTCCAAATCTATTCTGTCACCATTACTGGCAATGCTAGTGATCTGCTAATGCTTCTCTATGCTGGGATTATAATGGTTACCAATGGTATTTTTCATTTTATTTTCAAACTTTTCTGTAAATGGCAGCTGCATTCTCTCAATATTTGCAGTAAAAAGCAGCACATGTTTTGCATTTTAAATCATATTTTTGTGTAACCTTTTTCATGTCAATGAATGACATGCATTTATGTTTGATAATCCTCTGTAAGAACAGCTCTTATTTTGCATTTAGATAAAGGTTGAGTAAATGTATTATGCTGAGTAGTTTAGGCAATTGACTAAATACAGTGACTAATAATGCATAGTGAAGTGGATTTCTTTAAATTTAGTATGAAGTTATATAACTGTGTTTTTGCTATAGAACATTTCATAAGTTCATCCAGTATGCACACTGTTCTATAGACAAAACCTTAAAATAGAAATATTGTTGATTTGCAAGGAGAAACAGAGAAGCTTAGGGTTACTATAACAACACCACCTACCCCATCTTTAATACCACATTATTTGAATGAAATAACAGAATACTGCAGAGAATTAAAAATCACAACACACACTCTCAAAGCGAAGCGCTGAATCCTGCCTTTGCTGTGACTCAGAGACAATTTAGCCTTCCCCTTATTAACTGGTGTCTCATGGCACCTGTGCCAGATCTCAAATTTAATAAGGTTATAATCGAATCTCTAAAGTATGACCTTTACAGTTATTTGCAACCAGATAAATCCAGTGCATCTGGGAATGAAAGTCTTATTTTGGTGTTGAATGTTAGTTGCTTTATTGGTTGCAATTTATTCATGGAACCTGAAACTGGTAACTTAATCACCCTAACTGCCACATCTTCGTTTTTTGGATATCTTGTAGTGTAATATGTGGATTACTTGTTCCTTTGACGGAGGAGAAGTTTGGGGATGCCAGCGGTGACCTTAATATGTTATAGTGGTGTGGTCGTAATATTGAAGGTCACTTTTTATACATTGGATTTAATTGTGGATAGTCCTTATTACCGAGATGACCTTAATGCAATATTTTACTACAATTTTAAAGTGATGATAGCTAACAAAATAATCCAATGAGTTTCTACAGTACTCCAGTACAACAACTCTTTTCTTGGGATGCTCATGGATAGTTATCTCAAATGTATAGATTGCTCTTATAATATCTCCATTTACATCTTTCCTTACCCAATCTGAATTGTTAATATAACTACTCCTTTCTTATTCTCTACTCACAAGGCCAATAAAAAATAAACATTTCAATTTGTTCAGCCCTAATGTTAATATGTAAAGCTTATCAAAACTACCGAAACATAATCTTAAACTCTTTTTTGCTCTGAGGATTTAAAAAGCTTCTTCTTTTACATTTAAAAATAAATAAATAAATACATTAGATATATATATATATATATATATATATATATATATATATATATATATATATATATAGTGACACAATATATATATATATATATATATATATATATATATATATATATATATATATATATCAGTGACACATATATATATATATATATATATATATATATATATATATATATATATATATATATATATATATTGTGATGGATTGTCTTCCAGTCACATATCTTTCTCCTTTAAACAAAGACTTGACAGCCAGAATATGGTGAAACGCCATAGCATGTGTTTATTATTTACAATACACAAAATAAATGAAAACAAAACAAAAGCCTAACCCGTTCTCGGGCCCTATCTAAACAAGTGTTGATACTATCTGAATATGAGGCAGGCTAAGCCTGTTCCCTCGTCATCAAAACCAAATCGCAATCCAAAAGCAAAATCCAAATTCGTTTACCAGTAAATCAAGTAACGAATAACAAATAATTTCTTCCAGTCACCAACCAAGCTCCTCACATTCTCCCTCATCCAACACTTACAAACCCATATTTTTAAATGCCAATCAATTACATCGTTGAAGACAATTAACAAAACATTGAATTGAATTTTAAATTAATTTGGACTGCAGCCAACCCTGACTCCAGTAGCTTCCACATGGTCCTAATGCCGCCAAGTATTGTCTCTGCACAATAAGAAGTGTTTACCCACCAGTTTGTTTACATTGTTTTCCCAGTTTTACTGACCAATCCCTTACTATATATATATATATATATATATATATATTCCAAACCTAGACACTATGGAAGTATCCATAACTATAAACTATAAGTTTACAGTGGTATGTGTTGTAATCAATGCTTAATTTGAGCCGAATCCTGCCGGAACAGGATCCGGCACCTCTCAGATTTTACTTTTTCGTTCAGGTACCTAATTTGCCCGGATCCGGTACCTCTCGCGGCATGATTCATTATTTTTTCCACTGTTTGCACTGTAAACATTCTAATAAAAGCGATCAGAGTTAAAGTTGCCTCTGCCTCCTCGTTATTTCTCCCGCCCCCCGAAAAAGCGCATCCTATCCTGCCACACCGATTCCAGACCTGCTGTCTTATTTGTACATAGAGGTTATGGGGCGGGCCGGCGAGGTAAGTAACTGATCTTGAAACAGTGGTGGTCAGCTAGTGAGAGGTCCCTACGTAATCACGTCACATAGCCTAGGCTAGTCGTCGCTACTGAATTTGAAACGTGTCATGGGAAAGGAAAGCCAAATCAAAAACGAGGGGGAAACTGCTCCTGATGGCGATGCCTTAGCTACCAGCGCTGTCTGTGCTGCTAATTTCGCCAGTTCAGCATCACCACCGGCACGTCCTCCACTAGCTATTTAGCCTAGTGAGTCAGACTCGGCGGGAGAGGGGGACGGGGACGGGGTCAAGGAGGACTAGTGATGGGCAGTTTGATTATTTTTAGTGACTCGATTAATTTGATTCAGTTCAGTTTGGTGAATCAATTCTTTTCGTTCATTTGATTCACTGCTTCAGTGACACAAAACCAATCAATATAGACCGCATTAAGATTGTTTACGTAGGTTTATTTGAACCAGAAAGAACGAGTCGTTCACGAACTGCACATCACAAAAGCTAGGGAGAATGTATATTTGGTTGCAGGGTTCATAAACATTAAATTAAATATAGTTTGACAAAAAAATAATAATATACTGTATATTTAGAATACTGGAGATAACATAACAGTTTGAACCATTAGCATTGTTTAGCCATCAGTATCAATCTAATTTAATTTAATCTTTTAAAAAAAATACAGTACTGTGCAAAAGTTTTAGGCAGGTGTGAAAAAATGCTGTAAAGTAAGAATGCTTTCAAAAATAGACATGTTAATAGATTATATTTATCAATTAACTAAATGCAAAGTGAGTGAACAGAAGAAAAATCTAAATCAAATCCATATTTGGTGGGACCACCCTTTGCCTTCAAAACAGCATCAAGCATCAATTCTTCTAGGTACAATTGCACACAGTTTTTGAAAGAACTCGGCAGGTAGGTTGGCCCAAACATCTTGGAGAACTAACCACAGTTCTTCTGTGGATTTAGGCAGCCTCAGTTGCTTCTCTCTCTTCATGTAATCCCAGACAGACTCGATGATGTTGAGATCAGGGCTCTGTGGGGGCCATACCATCACTTCCAGGACTCCTTGTTCTTCTTTACGCTGAAGATAGTTCTTAATGACTTTCGCTGTATGTTTGGGGTCGTTGTCATGCTGCAGAATAAATTTGGGGCCAATCAGATGCCTCCCTGATGGTATTGCATGATGGATAAGTATCTGCCTGTACTTCTCAGCATTGAGGAGACCATTAATTCTGACCAAATCCCCAACTCCATTTGCAGAAATGCAGCCCCAAACTTGCAAGGAACCTCCACCATGCTTCACTGTTGCCTGCAAACACTCATTCGTGCACGCTCTCCAGCCCTTCGGCGAACAAACTGCCTTCTGCTACAGCCAAATATTTCAAATTTTGACTCATCAGTCCAGAGCACCTGCTGCCATTTTTCTGCACCCAGTTCCTGTGTTTTCGGGCATAGTTGAGTCGCTTGGCTTTGTTTCCACGTTGGAGGTATGGCTTTTGGCCGCAAGTCTTCCATGAAGGCCACTTCTGACCAGACTTCTCCGGACAGTAGATGGGTGTACCAGGGTCCCACTGTTTTCTGCCAGTTCTGAGCTGATGGCACTGCTGGACATCTTCCGATTGCGAAGGGAAGTAAGCATGATGTGTCTTTCATCTGCTGCAGTAAGTTTCCTTGGCCGACCACTGCGTCTACAGTCCTCAACGTTGCCCGTTTCTTTGTGCTTCTTCAAAAGAGCTTGGACAGCACATCTGGAAACCCCTGTCTGCCTTGAAATTTCTGCCTGGGAGAGACCTTGCTGATGCAATATAACTACCTGGTGTCTTGTTGCTGTGCTCAGTCTTGACATGGTGTATGACTTTTGACAGTAAACTGTCTTCAGCAACCTCACCTTGTTAGCTGAGTTTGGCTGTTCCTCACCCAGTTTTATTCCTCCTACACAGCTGTTTCTGTTTCAGTTAACGATTGTGTTTCAACCTACATATTGAATTGATGATCATTAGCACCTGTTTGGTGTAATTGTTTAATCATACACCTGACTATATGCCTACAAAATCCCTGACTTTGTGCAAGTGTACCTAGAAGAATTGATGCTGTTTTGAAGGCAAAGGGTTGTCGCACCAAATATGGATTTGATTTAGATTTTTCTTCTGTTCACTCACTTTGTATTTAGTTAATTGATAAATATAATCTATTAACATGTCTATTTTTGAAAGCATTCTTACTTTACAGCATTTTTTCACACCTGCCTAAAACTTTTGCACAGTACTGTAGTCAATTGCATTCTTACGTGTTTTTTTTCTTTTGGAGTCGCCCATTGTTTTTTACAACAACAAAAAAGAGAGGCTCGAACGAGTGGTATTTGTGGAACTAATCCGTGGTATTTATTCAGCACATAGCAAAACGCTGTTTGCCCAATTCATCTTCTATCTTTGGGATTAGTCATGTAATCAATCACACGTTGAAGCACACCCATAACCGCAACATGAACATTTTATATAAACAAAGTTTAAACGTGTATATATTTAGTATTTTTTTAGTGTTTAACACAGTAAAATAACATTTAGAAAATGTATATTTAATGTGCGTGGAAAATATAATAGACGTTTAAGAACGTCATCCATTAGAATGTGCAATATCCTCCTAAAAGGTTGTTGTATCGTAGCTGATACTACGTTTCACTTTGTGGACTAAGGTGAATTGCCGTCATTATTAAATTATAAAATATTTAACCGTAGTTGTAAATTGTCATGTATAAAATACATTCATTCCTCAAGGTCAAATATGTAATCACAAGTTATATAATTAAGCCTTGGGTACAATAACGTTACAATACCAGTAGATGCTTGTATTTATTTATTTTGGAAATGAGGTGTATATCTCAATTATTATTATTATTATTAATATTATTTAGTAATTTGGCTGACTTTACTCAAGATGACTTAGAAGTATTAATCATAATTTGTGCAAAATAGTTAACTATAGATATGATTAATTTTGTATGTGTAAAAAATAACAAACATACATAGGCTACAACTAGTAGTGAATCATTTTATTATTTATTTGCTTGGCAGACTTACACAAGGTTAAGTACATAGTAAACTAAGAAGAACTGTAAGAAAAATAAAAAATAAAATTATGGTGCACAAACTTGTAATCTGAGTTTCTGACAGCGTGAAGCAGCACTTTCGAAAGTACACACCGTCTGGATCATAGATATATAGCTATGGTCTGGAGGATGTAACTGATGCCATTTTGGCGCAAACAGAGTTCTTATCATGTACTAAGTAAGCAGGAATTTGGATCCAACATGGCACATACGGTCTTCAGTTTCATAAGACTCAATGAGTTGAGTGACAACCCGGTTTCCTTGTTACAACGAACAAATCAGCCAGACTCGAGAGGTAAGAAACGATTTCATGACTTTTGATAGGCTGGTAACTCGACTCCTGTGCGCCATGCAGCTTGTTCATAGGGTAAATCAAAAGAACCAATTCAATAGGGACTCTGATCCGATTCCCATCGTTCACCTTAGTGAGTCGTTCAAAAAGAACGATTCGTTCGCGAACTACACATCACTAGGGAGGACAGTGCATCCACCGACGAAGTGCCCGGAGCAGGTGCAGTTTGGACGGAGGCTCAGTTCAAGAAAAAGCAAACGTATAACCCCTGGCTTGTCATGTAAAATTCAAAGATGGGCTGTACAACATGCAAAAAGGTAGGGAGCTTTGGTCCGGAAAAGACTAGAGGGATGAAACTAGCAAAAGAGTGGGTGGAATGTACAGTAATGTCCTCTGCCTCCGACGTAAAAAACAACAAAGATCCCTCAGAAAAAAAGGTTTTTGAACATGCCCGAACCAAGGCCCATTTAGCGGCAGCAAGCATTGTAGCAGAGGCTAAAGATGACACCTTAACACAGGTTATAGTTACATTGTCTGGCTACATTGTGTTTGTCACTTTTTTTCTCATGCGTTACGGTACCTCAGAGCCCCCCGGAACACCTTCCCTCTCGCGCTCACTATGTGTTCCGGGACCTCCCAATTTACAAATTAAGCACTGGTTGTAATACTACAAGAAACTAGAACATTCATAGAGTTTAATACATTTCTATTAGTATTACTTCATTCACAGTAGAATCCAATATGCCCTGGGACTGTGGATATTTCTGGAACATTTCTCACTGGATGAATCGACAACCCAAACTTAAACGCCTCTTTTAAGCCAAGGAACGTATTTAAGAATAGGAGCATATATTCAATGTATTTCAGGAATCGGAATATGATAAACCCCAATCAAGACGAAGAAATAAAACAGCTAAGAGAGTGTGAACTCAGAGAGGATGAATCTGCTCATGACAGTTTTAATGGTCTAGAGGTAACCTTTAAGGAAGCTGGAAAATCAACCAAGCTTTATTGACAAGATGCAGGGCAAGCAAGGAGCAGTCAGCAATTACTGTGCCTTTATTTGAGAGGCGACAACAATTCATATGAATGAAAACAAAATCACTGTGTTTCTGGAAAGGTGCCAACAAGGAAAATATCAAGCCATGTCAAAGACAGGGTCTCCTGTTCCAAATGACGTTGCGTGGCTAAGCAGATTCAGAGCTTGATCTATAAAGAAAGTCATTTCCAGGATTCAACTGTTTAATTTAGGGTTAGTTTACTTTTCCACATACTTTACTTTTTTTAGTTTTATACATACTAAATGAACATACATGGAGTGCTGTGTTTATTTCACTCATGAGGATAGTCAAAAACAACTCGCTCACGGATTTCAAACTGAGTGCTCAGACCTTCGCAATGAGTGTACAGAAACCACACGAACATGCAAGTAAAAAATAATGATTTCTTTATTATAGGAAATAATACAATTGAATACAGCTTACTTTATAATACAATTTGCAAAATCCCCCCTTCAAACCACCTTGCACGGAATTTCAGTACAAAACCGATCCTAAAAACACCTGAAACTGTGCAACAAGTAAAACCACTAAAACCTTCCATAATACATCGTTATCAGGCTACTTGTGAATTCAGGGGGATATTATTAATACAATTATTCAACTCAACGCGTTATGTTACAACACCACAGGCCCGAACAATATAAGCAGCAATTTGGTGAAACAATAGTTCCAGTATATTCACCTGGGCTTAAGAAAGGCCTAGAAATCTCAGTTAGTTGGTCCAGTACTTCATCCAAGTCGCCAAACACTGTCCCAGTAGAAACGCCAATAAAGGAAAGTATTAGTTGAAGGTGACCATCCCAAGACCCTCCTGATCCGTTTGTTCATCCCGGTGTAAGGCTTGTATTTGGCTCCCTTCAGGCTCGACCCCCCCTTTCCAGCAACACCACACAGGATCCTGCAACAGAAGAATGAACAGCACTTGATCTCCACACTCCTTCTGTGTGCCTGGTCATTCACTACATATATCCTGATCGCAACCCTCCCTACTCTGATTTGGTCTTCCGACCCGGCCACTGGTACTAAGCTTAAGTAGGGTCTCTGCTGTGTACAGGGAGCTGGCAGTCCATCCCTTGGTTGGTGCCTGTTCGCTCCTCCGGGGCGTCAGTCATGGAGTGGGGTGCCAAGAAGGGAAGCTGTACATAACCTTGTCATTAATATTGGTAAATATAAATCTTTCTGCCAAGTGTCTTTACTTCTGAATCATTTGTCAAATGCCACATGGTCCTCAGCGTAATAATATTAATAATCTTCTTTAAATCAAAAGATCGCCGCTTTAATAGTGTACTTCAAGGATGAATACTTAGCTTTGCTATCAGTTTCTGGCCAGTCCATCCTTCCATCGGACTGCTGAATAAATACATTTTCTGAACAATGAAGAAAACGCATACTTTCTCATAGTATGACATCCCAATCCACTGTAGTGCTAGGCAGTCCTGGACCTACTTTTACAGTTTTAAACATCTTTTCTGAAGTTGGAACCAAAAATCATATTTCAACTGCTTCTTTCAACTAGGTCTGCACTTTTAACACATAATCCATCAAAACAATTAAATAATTAAAAAGTCTCCCCGTGTATAAACATGATGGTTCTCGTTGATGGGTCAGACTTTCTTCCACTTATGAGTAAAGGTCTATATTATATCAGACCTTGTTATTATATGTTTTATGCAGGATATGTAGATCAGGATATGTAATAAAGGTCAGAACGAGGATTGGTTAGAAGAACCTGAAAAGCCATCAACATCTCATATTGGGAACTGAAAGAAGAAAGTTTGACATTGCTTACATCATTTATGTAATATAGTAGCATACCTTCCCATCAAACCAACCACTGCCTGCACCCCCGCCCCGCACCTATCAAATTATTGCAATTCATTTGGTGGGGTTCACAGGGGTTTTAGGGTTTTGCTGGATTTCTGGTACCCCACTTAAGATTAAAATGCACTGAACCCAGCTAAAGACAGCCTGCTCCTGTGACAGACACCTGTGAACTAGCCGCAGGGACATCAGATTAACGATAAGAAAAAAGATCACCCAGGTGGAAAAAATAAATCTTAACAACTTCTGATTACATCTCAGCTAAATGAAGTGAAAATTAAAACCTTCTGCTTTCCAAACATCTACGTGTTGTTTTTTTTTTTAAATCTGATGACACTGTAGTTTTTAACTGCAGCACTGTAACATTAGAAAAGTTTAACTTTTAGTCAAAGAAAAACGCCCAATTAAAGTGCTAAGCTTTTGCTTCAACACACACTTGACATCATTATTTTCTGATAGGACTGCACAGTAAGTTAACATGATACATCTACAATACAAGTTATTTATTATAGTTAAAGTTAAAGTGCCCCACCTAGAGTGACAAAGACGGAAGTGACCAGTATGTTTGGGGAATGTAAACATGTTTTCTATTAGGATATATTAAAAACACTGCAGCTTTAAGTTATTTTACAGGGGAGGACAACTCGTCCCAGGGTTCCTCTCAGCTCATGTTTGAATACCTGCAGGGAGCCGTCAGTATGATTTTGGGGACCACAGTACGATTTTGGAACTGATTGAACTGATGATTGTACGGATCTTAGGCTACCACTTGCCAAATGCCCCCTGAGTTTCATCTTGATTAAATTAGTAATTGAAAAATAAATTGGACTGAAACCAAAGAAAAGAGGTAGAGAGAACACCACCCCGAATGAATTAACCACAAGCGGTATTCGTATCTTTCAGAATCACAGCAGTCATTCAAGTACATTCAAGAGCATTTCAAAGATTTCTTTTGAAAGATGTTTTATTGTTTGATACAAGGTAGACCAAATACATTATTTTGGACTCTGTTAAATAATACATTTTTATACTTTTTTTCTCTCTTACAAAATGTTAAATACTGACTACAGATGCTGGGAGCGGGTACCGTCTGCTAATATAAAATGGATTAACGACCAAGAAGCCTGGGCTAAAGTGCTCTTAGATGTCTTCCAACAATTGTCAAGTTTAGATGGAAACATTGCCTCCTGCTGTGCTTTTCATTTGGGAGCGAGTAGATTTGCTACAACTGTTATTTCACCAAATGTAAGAAATTCTAGTTTCAGTATGTCATAAACATTCAGCTGCACACACTCTTTAAAAGGGACCAAAAACAAAGTACACAGAAAGAGTACTTGGAACTGCAAACACAAGTCAAAAAGGAAGTTAGAAAGGCCAAGAGAGAGATAGAAATCAATATTGCTAAGGGTGCTAAAACCAATTCCAAAATGTTTTTCCAATATTATAACAGCAAGAGAACATTCAAAGAGGAGGTTAAATGTCTAAGAGACACAAATGGCAAAATCATAGACGAAGAAAAAAAAATAGCAAATATATTAAATAATTACTTTTCACAGGTTTTTACAAAGGAGGAAACGGACAACATGCCCCACATTTTGACCTGTTTCTATCCAGTTTTAAATAACTTTAGCATAACGGAGGCAGAAGTGTTAAAGGGACTAGGAGCTCTTAAAAAACACAAATCCCCTGGGCCGGATGAGATCCTCCCAATAGTACTCAAAGAAATGAAAGAAGTTATTTAGAAACCGCTAACCAAGATCATGCAACAGTCTCTTGACACAGGGGTTGTACTGACAGATTGGAAAATTGCAAACGTAATACCGATCCACAAAAAGGGAGACAAAACCAAACCAATAAGCCTGACTTCTATTATATGTAAACTTATGGAAACTATAATAAGATCTAAAATGGAAAATTACCTATATGGTAACAATATCCTGGGAGACAGTCAGCATGGTTTTAGAAAAGGGAGATCGTGTCTAACTAACCTGCTTGATTTTTTTGAGGATGCAACATCGACAATGGATAACTGCAAAGCATACGACATGGTTTATTTAGATTTCCAGAAAGCTTTTGACACTGTAGGGATTCAAGGAAATGCATGCACATGGATTAGGGAGTGGTTAACATGTAGAAAACAGAAAGTACGGATTAGAGGAGAAACCTCAAAATGGAGCGAGGTAACCAGTGGTGTACCACAGGGATCAGTATTAGGTCCTCTGCTATTCCTAATCTACATTAATGATTTAGATTCTGGTATAGTAAGCAAACTTGTTAAATTTGCAGACGACACAAAAATAGGTGGAGTGGCAAACACTGTTGCAGCAGCAAAGGTCATTCAAAATGATCTAGACAGCATTCAGAACTGGGCAGACACATGGCAAATGACATTTAATAGAGAAAAGTGTAAAGTATTGCACGCAGGCAATAAAAATGTGCATTATAAATATCATATGGGAGATACTGAAGAAGGGAACTAGGAGTTTATGTTGACTCAGAAATGTCTTCATCTAGACAATGTGGGGAAGCTATAAAAAAGGCCAACAAGTTGCTCGGATATATTGTGAGAAGTGTTGAATAATTTAAATCAAGGGAAGTAATGTTAAAACTTTACAATGCATTATTAAGACCTCATCTAGAATATTGTGTTCAGTTCTGGTCACCTCGTTACAAAAAGGATATTGCTGCTCTAGAAAGAGTGCAAAGAAGAGCAACCAGAATTATCCCGGGTTTAAAAGGCATGTCGTATGCAGACAGGCTAAAAGAATTCAGTCTTGAACAAAGAAGACTATGCGGTGATCTGATTCAAACATTCAAAATCCTAAAAGGTATAAACAATGTCAACCCAGGGGACTTTTTTGACGTGAAAAAAGAAACAAGGACCAGGGGTCACAAATGGAGATTAGATAAAGGGGCATTCAGAACAGAAAATAGGAGGCACTTTTTTACACAGAGAATTGTGAGGGTCTGGAACCAACTCCCCAGTAATGTTGTTGAAGCTGACAACCTGGGATCCTTCAAGAAGCTGTTTGATGAGATTCTGGGATCAATAAGCTACTAACAACCAAACGAGCAAGATGGGCTGAATGGCCTCCTTTCGTTTGTAAACTTTCTTATGTTCTTATGTTCTTATGTTCTAAAGTACTGTGTTTGTACCAGGATATGTTTGACCCCTCCCACTGCTTGTAAAGTTCCCTATTTGATTGTTTAAATTCTAGTTCATGTAATAAAAATCGAGAAAGAGTTTTAGTCATTGTCATTGTTTTCTCTGCAAACATAGCAGATAGATGAACCAATCAAAACTCTTCAGTCACTATCTTTGAACTCCACCGACTCCCCTTTAAAAACTCTTTAAGTAACTGAATTCAATTGTTGGGATCAGTGACCTAGAATCCTGCATGTTGTAGAATCATCTGGAGTGAAATGCTAAAGCTTCCAGTAGAATGTATACATAAACCTAATCCTACCTTTAAATTACAATTTTACCCAAAACCTTTAACTTAATCCAAACTAAATTCTCTCCCCCCAGTGGGATGATTGACATATTATTTTCTGTAGAACAGATGTTATTCAAAGTGTGGATCTACCCTGAGCATTTAGTACCGGATGAATACGTACACTAATACTTCCATTGCATGCTTTTTTACTGAGAGAGAGAAGTAAAGGAACTTGTTCCAGTTTAAGCCAACCCTTGCTTTAAAGAAGGTAAAGAGGCACTTAGCTAAACAGCATACAAGCATTAAGAGCTAATGAAGAGGCTACTCTCAGTCCCTGACAGCACAATACAATTTTTAGGTCAGCTCAAAAACATTGTTGTGTTTTTGCATCTGTTTTTTGAAAGATCTGTGTTTCACTTCTCAAATGATTAAATAAACATTATTCTAAACCACTAACATAATTAAAACCAGAATCTGACATGTAATCCCTTGTTGCCAAGTTTAAAATGCATGCTGTAGCAGGTTATTATGATTTATTCAGAATTTTTATATAAAGTTTTTTTTTGTTTGTTTATTTTAACTTGTTTTTTTAAAAGCAGTTACTAACTTTTCTTTCAAATCCAAAGTCAGCAATGGATTGTGAGACATCATGAAAAATACCTGTGAGTAAAACTTTTTAATTAGACCTACTTTATCATTTCAGGTATGTGCCTTTAAAGTAAAATGACACTGCGAAGGAATGAGTGTGACCTTGTTGTTTTTTTAATACACAAATAAGCTTACTCGACTTGAAACGTCTTAAATGAAGCAAACAAATGCCTACACAATATACTTAGTTTGATTGAATGAATAGTAGTACACAACAAGCTTCAATATGAAAGCTGGACATTCATTTTAATAAAGAACAATGACATGTTTTTGATGAAAAAGATATTGCACCTACTTCATTAGTAAAAATATGTTTCTGTTATTTTGAAATAGATGTTACTACTGCTTAATAACAATATATTTATGGATGGTGTTAATGTTGAACTTAAACCTGTTCATGGCCCCTCAAGAACATTAACCTGCTAACTTGCCTTTTTTTCAATTAATATAATCTAATTAATAGAGAATAAAAACAAACTAAAGTGAAAAAAGCAGAGGATCAATATATATAGTTTGCCCCCCTTGTAATCAACACAGTTGGGGTAACTCGCTACTTAAGTAATGCGTTATTGTAATAATATTACTTTTATCAATAATGAGGTAATATAACAAGTCAGATTTTTAATGGGAGTAATAATATTAGGAGTTAGTCTTGTTACCTTTTCTCTGTCGTACACTTACATTAGGGGTAATTTCTTTTCTAACTCCGACGCACCAGACTGTTCTAATGTCGGTGCCTCAGCACAGATGACGCAATCTCTCTTCCGGGATGTCTCACAGCAATAATAAGCCGTGACACAATCAAAGCAGATTTCTGAGCACCTGATTTCAATAAGGCTAGGCACTAGGAATAAAATAAATTAGTATCCCTACATGCCAATTTTGATGATACACAAAAACTTGATACAGGAAACGTGTCTAGCATCGCATATTTTGAAGTTTAATAGGTCAAGATTGAGAGGAATCTCGTACTTGACTGTATGCACCACTTTTATTTATTTATTTGACTGCTTGCTTACATTTATTGCATCCTCATTATCTTTAAATTTACTGCTTTATCACCACATAGTTTGTGTTTCTATAGACCTTTTTTTGTTTTTGTTTTGCTATTGTTGATTTGCTATTCATGGTTTTATTGAATTCTAACGTTTGTATGATTTTCTCTTTATACTGCAAAATTATTGAAAGTCAGGAAATATACTACAAACATTTTTGACACAGTTTATAAATGAATTACCAGACGTATCGTTAAAAAGTAAAGTAATATTAACCCTTTTTAAACTGCATATTTTGATTAAGGTTTACTCACATTTAACATTTTGGAAATCTTTCCCAAAGAATTTGCAGAATTTGTAGCAAAACAATATATTTTATATTGTTATATTTTCACAAATGAATTATCAATGTAAACTGTAATTCTCTTACATTATTTACAGCATGTCCTACCTGCTGTCTCCACCCATATTCAACTGCGTTAACAATTTACTTGGAATACTATAGTCTCCGTGTGGTGGGGTACACCCCGCCCCTGTGCGTATTTTGTTTATTTTGGCTTATGTGTTATTATTTAATGTGAATGTGTGCACAGGTGTTTTAGGTCAGCAGAGAATGAAGCCCAGGCACAACTGTATAAAAGAGCAGATCAGCCGCTCATCAAGGTTGGGTGTTCAGAGGTGGAACAAGAAGGAGAGATGTGAGGTTAAAAATATAAACAATTGCTACCCATGCTGGATTTTAAACCAGCACGATACTTGTTTGTTTTGGTTCACTGGTTCAAGTGTTTTTGTTTATTTAAATATTTATTTTATAATAAATCCAGGCACCACCATACTATACCCCTCAGTTTGAAACCAATACAGGTAACAAGTGACTCTTGTCAATATGACAAAAGAAAACCAGCAACACTGTAATTGTGATATATGAGTGGTTTACCTAAATTTATCCTGTGAAAACAAATCACCCATTTTTGCAAGGATAGCCACTGGTAGGTGGTTGATCTGATCCAGGGTGAATCTCCAGAGCTGTAAAATGCTGCAATAAAATCCAGCTGTAGCTTATTCCTGACCCCGGCACCTAAACACCCAGCTGATAAAGCCTAAGTTTGACCCCTGTGGGTATTCATACATTTAATATCCATAACTGCTGTTTACCATAAAACAAAAGATTCCAAATTAGGTTTGTCTATCAGATTTTCTAAAATTTGAATTAATCCATTGATGAAACATATGTTTCAGTATTTCAGGCTGTCTATTTTCCACCCATCCTTTGGCTCGATTGGGAGTCTGTTTCCTCAGAGAGACCCAGGAATGAAAAGCAGTGAGAAGCTAGTGCCATTCACAAACTTGCTGCTTTTGCTTTTTCATAGTGTTTTCAATAAATTATTAACTGTATAAAAAGCATATACTGACAGTGTCAGGTGTTATGAACCTGATGCACCAGACTGAGAACTGGCATTGTGAGATTCAGCAGCCAGGTTGCCAGTCTGCTGTGGAGAAACAGCATGTAGCCTCTGGTGCAGCTGACTTTGAATGACAGGTCTTCTGTACAGCACTAGGGGAAAATACATCATGTATGAGTGAGGTGTCAGTGTATGAGATGTGACCTTTTGAAATCTCGCCACGACAGTGCAGGATTGTATTCAGCTAAATAAATAGGAGATTTTCCATTTTTTGTTAGTTATATACCATCTGCTGTTCCTTGTCCGCCTTATGTTTACTGAACCATTCTGTGACACATTGTGTCAACCAGGAGCATCCTTCTGCCATCTGGGTGGCATGACAGATACTCAGTGGCAAAGACTGTAGATATCTCTCGTCAATGTGCTGCTGGAGACTGGATTGCTGGTATGTTTTGTTGTCTTGGATGATAAATGTTTTAATAGCTTATCTGTGATTTAATGATTCCAAGCACCCTGCTCTTGGCCTTGAACCTTATCATAAATGTGCATTTCCCAATTGTTAATATTGTTAATGCATGCAGTTAACCGATTTCCAAAATCGATTATCGGACAAGTAATAATCGACAGTAATCAATGTATTGATAGGACTTTTCAATAATTCATAATAGATCACTTGTGGCACACCAAGAAAGCATAAGAGGTTGTAGTAGCATATTGCATTAGCCTACTTCCACTGGAGGCCTGGGTTTGAATCTGACTTATATCAAGTGAAATGGTGGCCTCTGCTTAGAGGACTGTGGGTGCTATTCACAAAACTATTTTAAGGAATGCTATTTAAGTCGTTTTTTTAAAGATATAATTTTAGGTTAAACAGTGCTTTGAAAAGGAAAATACATTTATAACCCTCGAACTAAAACAGTTTAAAATGGTTTTGTGAACTTCAAACTTGATTTAATGAATCAAAATGGGTCCTTAACAAAACAACCTTAACAAAACATTTCTTAAAACGGTCCTTAAGGTTTTATGAATAGGGTCCTGTATGCCTGTGACAGAGATCAAATGATTCTTGGTGTTAGATCTCCCTCCCGACCTGTGAGGGCGCTGTGTAAAAGGAACAGAGTACCCCTAACTAAATGGCATGACAATTTATTCCTTAGGGTAGGTGGAAGTCGGTCATTTAGGAAGGGGGCGGAGCTACGCTACCCAAACTCAATGACCCGGACGTGGCACCCGAGGATTGGAGGAGCAGATGCACTCATTAACATAGGGGTCATGAGCAAGGGTATAAATAGGGGACATAGTGTAAGTGATCTGTTCCTTTGTAAATGGTTAGATCAAACCTAGAAGGAGAATCCTGTGCTGCCAAAATGTGAGTGTTGTGTTTTAGTTTGTCTAAGTAAAAACTGTTTGTTTGTTATTTTAGACTGCTACTAAAAGATCTGGAGCTGTCGCTATTCAGCCAGCATCAAACCCGGACACCAACACTTTCCCCTTTGTTCACGGAGAACTGTCTTGCACCACGAGCACTAATATCACTCACTGTTAACTGTGTTTGTGTTTTGTGTTTCGTGTGGGTGTAATAGAACTGGACTTTTTGGTTACGGGTCAAACCCTGGGATTACAATTACCGAGTGATACACACCGCTGTATCACTCCATCATTATTATTTACAGGCGTTTGCCATAAGGCTCTGGACATTGTTAAATCAATCAATAAACACCCTTGCACCTGAAAAACATTGTCGGTTTGTTTTGTATCTACTCTGCACTGCACGCACCTGTAATCAATCACCACTTTGCCACAATGCCAGATCATAAAAACCTGTGGGCACTGAACTGATTTCTGAGCATGTAGGGTATTGTAGCACACATTGCCACAGCTGGAGCTTTCCCTGCTCTGTGGAGAAATAACGAGAATGTTAGACTAAAATCCATAAAAAAACATCATTTTCCCTGATTAGATAATAACAAATGTCAGGGACTAGACTTTCAGACTCTTACTAACACATAGAGATACAACTATACATTGATTATTGGTTCTTTCCTTGCACATTGCTTTTATTTGAAGTTGTTTTGTGATGAAACATTATTATTTATTTCTTAGCAGACACCCTTATCCAGGGCGATTTACAATTGTTACAAGATATCACATTATTTTTACATACAATTACGTTATTTTTTACACATTATTTTTACATACAATTACCTATTTATACAGTTGGGTTTTTTACTGGAGCAATCTAGGTAAAGTACCTTGCTCAAGGGAACAGCAGCAGTGTCCCCCCCACCAGAGATTGAACCCACGACCCTCCGGTCAAGAGTCCAGAGCCCTAACCACTACTCCACACTGCTGCTATTCTATTGCTTTTAAATACTGTTTGCAATACACCATTGCCTGTCTGATATTTGATTGGATAATTGGTAACTGATTGGACCTACTCTCACACCATTAAAACTAGAACTACCGGACTTATACGCATACCTAGAACTACCATGAGCGGTCAATTTGACCACGGTATTAAAAAGGAAAAGATGAAACTGACCTGTTCGTTTGTGAAATGGAAAAAGATCAGGAAATATTATTTAACACTTTGCAGGTTCAAAAAAACATTAGGAAAAGAAAATGGAAAGAAATAACTAAGAAAATAAATTCACTGGGACACTGTACGCGGCAGACACTTGACATTCAAAAAAATGGCATGATTACAAAAAAGAAAGCAGAAAATAAAAAAACAAGCATGACAAACTGGAGGCGAGCCATCATCCGAAAGGCAATTGACACCTGCAGAAACTTTTGTTTTATCCACAAGGAGGCAGATTTGCCCCGTAAGTTAAAGGCTATGAATTCGCTAACGTATAGGAAGTCATATGAATTTTCATAACATAACATTGTTTATTCTTTAACCCTTTCAGGACCAATCATTTGGCTGTAGTTGACTCTCTTCCTATTAAAATTCATTAAAAATCCATTTTTTACAGTAGCATCTTGGAAATGGTGTCCTTTTTTCAGAACACTGGGGAACAAACCATACAAACTTTTCGCTGTTTTTTTCAACACAATTTTTTTTTAAAGTTAAGTATTTTTTATTATGTATTTTGCTTAGAGATACATGAATAAAAATGTGTTATTCTATGACCCGAGGGATCTTATAATACTTCCTGAAAGTTAAAAAATATTGATGTTTGGGCAAATTACAAGACATTGTTTCACCTGAGTGATTGCAGTGACATAATACATGTTTATTCTCAGAGCCTTTATAAGCAATAATGGACACTAGTCTTGATTTATTTTCTCAAAATAAATATAATATATAATAATAAATATTTATTATTTGTTTATTTAGCAGACCCCTTTATCCAAGGTGAGAGACTAGGGTGTGTGAACTATGCATCAGCTGCAGAGTCACTTACAAATACGTCTCACCCAAAAGACGGAGCACAAGGAGGTTAAGTGACTTGCTCAGGGTCACACAATGAGTCAGTGGCTGAGGTGGGATTTGAACCAGGGACCTCCTGGTTATAAGCCCTTTTCTTTAACCACTGGACCACACAGCCTCCTTATTATTAGTAATAAGGAAAAAAAAACTTACCTGATACATTTAGTTCATGAAATAGCATATGCTTATATCCACTTGTTTCTTGATATTTATAAATGTTGTAAAAACATATATATTAAAACACATGAGACAGAAAAAATGTTCTAATATAATTACAAGACAAATACATCAGATTTACAGTGTTCCCTCTTTTTTATTAGCTCTAAAGAAGTTCCTGTGATGTTTCGTTTCTGCTTTTACCTCTGCCGGGCTGATGTAAACTGTCTTTTAGACACTAAATGTCCCTCTCGGTGACATCACACAAAAAAAAAAACAGGAAATGAATGTCAGTCTCTCCCCTATCCATTGATATGTATTTCAAGCCTGTACTGCAAAGTACGGTGGCCCTGTAAGTCAACAAAAAGAAGTGCTTTTTTATCATGTTTATACGATTGCGGTCCTAGAAGCCCATTTCAGTATGATTGTGTTAACAAGATCCCGGTCCTTAAAGGGTTAAATAGCTCAGCATGGGATCCCCAGAGGCTTCCTCCTTTCTTGGGAGAGAGGGGGTTGTTCTCTGTGCTGCAGATTGAAGGGAGTCCAAGTCAAGTCATACCCTCTCCCTCTTGTTAGCATTCATGTATTACATTTAGGGCTGTCAATTAAATCACAGTTAACTTCTGCAGTTAATCACAGTTAATTTCTTTGGAGATGTTTTCTTTTTTACGTTACGTTTGTCTATTATTTCTTGATGTTTACTTTTTTAAACTGATTTTTGTATTATTATTTGTTTATTTAACAGACGCCTTTATCCAAGGCGACTTACAGAGACTAGGGTGTGTGAACTATGCATCAGCTGCAGAGTCACTTACAATTACGTCTCACCCGAAAGACGAAGCACAAGGAGGTTAAGTGACTTGCTCAGGGTCACACAATGAGTCAGTGGCTGAGGTGGGATTTGAACTGGGACCTCCTGGTTACAAGCCCTTTTCTTTAACCACTGGACCACACAGCCTCCTATTAATACACCTGGGCTTTTATCAGCATCTAGTTTGTTTGCGCGCTGCCCTGATTTCGCCTGGTAACAGAGGGCCAGGGAAGTGTGTGCAGAAAAAAAATAAAATAAATCCTGCTTTGCAATAAGTGTCTCTTTCTGTCACAGCTGATGTGAGGCAATGATAAGCTATAACAAAAGAATCATACCGAATGTAGCATCAACTGTTTTATACAGAATATTACAGAAATGCGACTTCTATTGCAGGTACTTTAAAAAAAAAAGAAATACATACCTATATATTTACTTATCAGTGAATAAAAACGTTTTTGGTATATTAATACTGACAGTCTATACATTACCGGGACCTGAAAACGTATCAATTCATCTCAACCTGATAAATACTGTGTCGCCAAAAGGTAAAACATGAAAACAGCATAAAGTACCAGATTTGAATGGGAATGGAAGTTGTTTAGGCATGTGCAAGCAAACGCAGTGCGCTGAGTACCACTTTTTAACACATACCTGAAAATAACCCTGCACCAGTAAGAAATTAAAGTTACTTTCACCTCTGAATATAGCATCTACTTTGACTTCAATTCAGGTAAAATCTACCAATCTGATTAGATATTGCCAGAACTGTATATATACTGTGTTCTTAAATCGTAAATTCAGTATTATTTGTTTTGCAAAACAGAAACATTACGTTATGTTTCATTGCATTTGCACTTTTATTAAGTTTGTAATACAATGATGCATTTACGAGATTGTGTTTCAGTTCATTTGATTTCAGATAATGTATTTTTTATCTTTTCTCTTTTACACAAAAACATATTATATTTATGCATGTCCCCTTTGTGTAGGTTCATAATGGAATTAAAAATGAAGTTCACACAGACTGGTTTCTAGGTTGACGTTGCACAGTGTACTGTTCATGTGTTTTTCCCACATCCATAAATTATTTTCATTTTGGTAAATGAAGTGGTATTAAGTTATTCTGTTGTTCTTTTTTTTGCTATCAATCAGTCCTGTCTGAGCTGTCTGGGCGTGAGCTGGGAACGAATGGAGATTAAAAGCAAAGCACAGAATATTTAATCACACAGCGACTTTCTGATATGAATTAAGAAGCTCTAAAAGTATAATTACGTTATAACATATGATTATTCTTTTTTCATTCATTTTTGTTTTCAGTAAACTCAAAATTATTAAGGTGACCAACTGTTTTCAGTGCAAACAAATACATTATATTCCAGAGATTCAGGGAGCTCAGTAGAATCAAATTACTTATTTTTCAAGAATGCAGTTTTAGAAATGTATTTCTACAGTGCTTAAAACTTGTCTCTACCTTCTCCTCACTCCTTAGCTGTCCCCCACCTCTTCCACCCTCCATCTCGGCTGATGACTGCCTCCTTCCTTCTCTTCCAAAATCACAGACATCTGCAAACTCTTCACTACCTCGTCTCCTTCCCCAGCCACCCCCCTCATATAACTTTCAAC
Source organism: Acipenser oxyrinchus oxyrinchus (assembly GCA_030684275.1). Lineage (NCBI taxonomy): Eukaryota > Metazoa > Chordata > Actinopteri > Acipenseriformes > Acipenseridae > Acipenser > Acipenser oxyrinchus. Next base: position 29,353,495 of record CM060250.1, read on the forward strand.
AGTCACGTTATAAAAAAAAAAAATCACTTTTGTCTTTTTCATACACCAAAGAAGCCGAGTCACAAATGATCTTATTTAGTTTCTAGCTATATGTAAGGGCCTTCATGGGACAAAGTCATATTAGCTTTGTGAAGCAATGTATGCTTTTTTTGTGATCACATTTTATTATTTTTTTATTTTGGAACAAACAGCACATTCCAATAAAACAGGCAGAAAAAGACCTGAAATTCCAATTTTCCACCCACCCTTCTACCCCCAACCCCCATAGAGAACCCACATCACTCCCCGTTAGCAGATGGTACAACCAACATAGATTTTATGATATCAGCAGCTGATTTCCAGGCTATAACATTCTCCCCCCTGGCGCCATGGATCCGAGCCGTGGAGAGCTCCATATGAACAACATCAAGGTAAGAGGGGATCCATTGGCGATAGGTCAGAAAGTGCGATGGCTGCCAGCGCAAACCAATCATTTTTTTTGCAGCCTCTGCTGTGACGTTAGGTCAAGGGATGAGTCATCATTGAGCAGAAGTAACGCAGGAGAACAGGAAATATTTTAAGACAAAATAGTGGATAAAGCAGTAGAGATCTGTTCCCAGAAATTGGCTACATCTGGACACTCCCAAAAATAAAATCAAGTCTTATCTTCAGTGTTGCTGGATTCTTCTTCACTGGTATATACAGTAAAAGTAGGATCCACAACCTGTTCCTCCTCCAAATCAAGATCCTCGCTGCCACGTGAGTAATAAAAGTCACTTCAATCCTCCTTGCGCGATTGTTTGCCGAATTCCATTTTTTTTACAAACACATACCTCACAACTCACAAAACTAACTCTCTGTTGCACTCCTACAGTAACTACAGATTTACCTGGGCCTCGTTCAGAGTTAATTTAGCCTTACCTTCAGTCCATGTGACTCTTTTAAGCCCATCAGTACACATTTCAGCACCATTTTAAATGATGCATTTGCAGAATCAACCAGTCACGGCTGTGAAGGGGCGGGGCCAAAATAATTGTTCCGAGGGCCCAAAATATTCGGGCTCAGCCTTCAAAGGGTTAAGTGGTATTAAGTTATTCTGTCATTCTTTTTTTGTGTTGCTATCAACCAGTCCTTCTGTCTGATATATCTGCTCTTTGATGGTAGGCAATTTTCGACTGAATTTGCCAGGTGAATTCATTGACGTTGTTTGCAAACAGTGATGGCGTGTGCAGGGAACGAGTGGCGGTTAGAAGCAAAACACTGAATACTTAATCACACAGTGACTTTCTGATATGAATTAAGAAGCTCTAAAAGTATGATTATAACTTATATGATTATTATTTTTCAATTGTTTTTGTTTTCAGTAAACTCAATTAAATTACGTATTTTTTTAAGAATGCAGTTTTAGAAATGTATTTCTACAGTGCTTAAACTTAGAACATGGTTTAAAGTAGTAAAGAGAAATAAGTACTTATTGTTTTCAGTGCTGGCATCGTTTATTCCTTATAGAACTTAATGCAAAAGAGGAAAAAAGTAGGGTTTTGTATGGGGGGGTGTTTCACAGCTAGTTGGATTTGAGTGGGGGTGTGTGTACTCTGCAACCTACCTCGCTTCCAATTTCTTATTCTTACTATGATTGGCTGCAAAGACAACAGGGCTAACCAGTGATTGGATAATGTTTTGCTGGGTGGGTTTTTATATGTACAAGTTTCCTAGTAACTGTAATATTATTTGTGTAATAGAAAATAAAAAATGCTGAGTTGTTTTTTGGATAATAATAATAATAATAATAATAATAATAATAATAATAATAATAATAATAATAATAATACAATGACAATACAATACAGATTTCACTTATATAGCGCTCTTCATGCAAGCATTCCAGGACGCTTCACAAAATACATATAAAAAAAGCCTGTGTCTAATATATAATCCAGCTACAAATAAACAGACCCAAACAAATACGTTTTCAAACAGGATTTTAAAGATTCAATTGTGCTAGCATTCCTGATGTGAATCGGGAGCAAGTTCCAAAGACGAGGGGCATTATAACTAAATGCCCAGGTTCCAACAGAGTTCAAACAAATTTTAAACATACGATTAAAACCAAGATTAACTCAAATTAAAAAAAATTAAAATCGCTAGATTAATCGTGATTAATTTTTTTAATCACTTGACAGCACTAATTACATTATCCAAATAGGATTAGAATAGGTTTTGATATTACTGTATTTTAAAAACAAGAACAAAAATAAATCAACACTATCATGATGAAATTGGTGGATAAACTACAAAATAAAGGCCTACACATAAGTGGCTAGGGTCTATCTCTCAAACTGAACACAAACGCAAGACCAAACTAGATTACTTACTGAGTACAGTACTTGGGCTTCTGTATCATACAAATTCTACCTAAAAACTATATTAACCTGACCTATGAAACCTATATGGGGATTAGCTGAAATGATCAGGAACAACACTTCTGGTTATATACACAAAGACATCTCTTTTAGGAAACTTTAATATTAAATGCAATGTGATAGCCCCTAAGGATGAGGCTTCTTAAGGATAAGGTAGTAAACTACATTTGGTGCTTTAAAATAAATAGCCCTACTTGTCTGTGTGTAAGCACAGCTAACTGAAATTAACTGCACTGCGGGGGGTGTAAGAACAAGTTTGCATTTCAAAGTCATTAGATGTGTTATGAATGGCAATTATAAGTTGTAATGAGATTAGAAAAGAATCTGGTTGCTGGAAGTGTATTCTTTCTTTAGAAGAAAAATCTTAGTTGACACCCATAAATGATTTAATGAACAAAGAATGATTAATGTTGTTCTGCTTATTAGATACTGCTATTTCTAGTTGGATAATGTAATACATAAATGCCAGCAGGGGGAAGGGGGGCACAACTGACTTCTTCACTTTGCAGCACAGAGGAAAAGAACCCCTTTTCTCCCAAGAAAAGAGGAAACCTCTGGGGAAACAAGGCTGTCATTATGCAAAGGTATACTATGTTATACAACAGGGGTTGAGAGTTCCAGCATTGTATACCTTTTCCAAGATACAGAGATACATTTTTGGAAGAATTTTGAATTTTTGGAATCTACTGGATTTTGTATTCATTAAAATCCAACGACAGAATGACCAGGTGAAATGCATGGTTACAAATGATACTACATTGCTAAATCAGATACAGAGCTGTTTCATTGAATTAGGGTTAAACAAACATTTTTACATACATTCAAATTGTTATATAAAAAGGAATATTCATAGGGTGCTGTGTTTATTTTACTCATGAGGATGGCAGTAAAAAAAACAACTCGGAATAACCATATGTGAACAGGATGTGCAAAGGGGTGTAATAATACAAGGTCCACACAAGGTTTCGCTCCCAAAACAGTCTGTGTTTATTAATTGATTACAACAAAATAAAGTAAAAATGGTTCCAAAAATAAAGCAGGTTGCCACTATACCAGCAATGGTGTAGGGGATGCAAAACACAGCGGGTTTCAGTCCCAAACAAACAAATAAATGAAAAACAAGGCCCTCCGACGGCCACCCTTCCTCTGTGCGCGAAACTGTGCTGGTGGTGTAAGTGGCTGTGAGTGTCTGGTGATTCTCTGTGCTGTGCTGTGCAGTGAAACAGTGACTTGGGTGATCGCTGGCTCAGTGGCTGCAGCTTCGGTCTCCTTGGTCCTCCTCTGCAACTACGAACACAAACAAAAACGAAATGCATGCTCTGGCTGCTTAGTGTTGAACACTCTGTGAAAGGAAACACACTTGTGTAGCTGCGTCCCCTTTGTACTGCCCAACTCCTCCCTGCAATCAGCTCGGCGCCCCGATGTAACCAATCGCTGCTTGGCCGCAGCTGATCGCATGCAGTCGTTTCGATGTGCTGACAGCTACGTGCCTCCACCAAGATGGCCGACTTCCTGTTTATGCCCACCATCGAGTTGACCTATCTATGTGGAAGCCTACTGCCAACCTTGCACAGCGCCCTTTCTAGTCGGGAGGGAGATTTACAACATTGATTCTTTCTCTCTTTATCACACCATAGTACTCCATGGAAGTTTCATGGAGTATCCTCTATGTATTCAGCATAGATTATTTGTGTTGATTAAGGTGTTCACTTTTGTTTGTAATTTGTGCAAATACCTCCAATATAGACATTCAAGTAAATGAAGCTGTCCCTTATTTATCCAGTGATTGCATACAATCGCAGTTTTGTGTCATTTTACAAAGACATCCAACGATAGGTGTATACATTGAATATTTAAATACAAGATAATACATCACAGTATTGTTTGGTCCACATTTTGAAAGACATCCAAAAGTGGATAGAACCCTGAAACATCCAGCAGCCGCTGACAGATAAACACATATTTTATGGGTCTGATAATCACCAAAATTTCCCTTAATGAAAACTTATAAAATTATGTTAAAACGTACCTTTTATAAATCATGCTTAATATGCGGTGATCTGTGATGTACATACATCTTTTATAAGTAGAATGTACATGTCAGTGTTAGCATGATAGCTGTCCCAGTATAGGCACGTTTTCTGAAGGTGTTGAGAGCATTCTAGAAGAAAAACAACCAATCCAGAGAAATTATAAATTATAAAAGGCTAGATTAAAACCCACAGCTGTTTGTTTTATCACAGACATAAACATGCTCCGACACCAATAGGGAGCATGTGGAGCCCAGATGACTGGCCCTGGGTGGGACACATCTCCCAGATGCCTGAAGGTCACTGGTCAAGTTGAACTGAGGAAACGAGACAGATGAATAAATCATCGGAGGGGTGGTGCATTAAAATACAGGAGGACATGCAGAGATGTGGCTCTGAGGACACACAGGAAGGAGACATAGAAACACTTTCTTAGAAGAGTGGAGAAAATGTCTGTTACACAGGCTTCAAGCAATAGATTTGCTCACAAAACCAGGGTCTCTGCCAGAGCTCTAAGGATGTTTTCCGACACCCACATTGCTCTCACATACCCGTACTGTTCATTTACAGGATTACTGTACCATTGCTCCCACTTCTTGCTCTTGTTATTATGGCTTTTTCTACACTGACGAATAGGCTTTTCTGTGTTATTTTGAATACTGTGAATCAGTTTCACACATTGTAATGCATCTTCACCTTCTTGAGATTTTGCTCATATACCTCAAAGAGAGGTATCTGTTTGATAGAAAACCTATTGGCTTTTCATACTTTTTTTAAAAACAAAATCATAAATGTAAAAACAACAACAGACACATGAAATGTTCCCTTCTTGTACTGAGCAGAGCGATCTTTAGCAGAAATATTTCTGATATTTGATGCAGCTGGTATCTTTTTCATTGAAGACATTTAAAAAAAAAAAGTGCAGCTCTATGAAGTATGTTTAACGGAAGCAAACTAAACCACAAGTTTGCCTCACAAAATGGCGAGCGCTAGTCCTACTACAAGGAACGTCCCGCTCCAGGAATCAGCTACTCTACGTAACCCTCTCTATACTGTGGTGGGATCAACATGCCCTAAACTAACCTACTTCTGGGCTCCCGGAGACCCGGCTTTCTCACGGAGACTCCTGTCTCTTCACATGGCCGCGGCTGGGCAATGCCTTCACAAGCACAGTCTTGGAATGGAAGGGTTTCGTAGTAGTTGTCCTGCGTAGTGGACGCTCCGCTCCTTGATGCAAACAGAAGCTCTCCCTCAGCACCCATTTCTGTGTCAATGGCATTGCAGTAGCCCCGAGCTGTAGCGCAGCTGCTTTTTGAGCTCAGCGCCTATCCAATCCGGACCTCTTGATCAGCTCAGCGCAGGGCGAGCCCTCTGCTCAACAAACACTCCTGTTGCGGGTTGCAGCTGCTTTCTCAAAGGCACACACACACTCCATGAAACAGCGACAGGGATCTCCTCATCACAGTAAAAACAGTGGGTTTAGCTTAGTGCACGTGAGATCGATCACATGATCGAGCTGCTGAACTTGAAAGCTTTGTGTTTATTTTGTATAGCTACAACAGGAGACTTTCAGACATGATTTATTCATCAACAACAACTGTAAAAGGTCTAGTGAAAATGAATAGACCAACACAACATAGGACTGCACAGCAAGTCTTGCAGTACTTTCAGGAGTTATCAGAAGACGAATCTGGACATGAAAATGTGCCAGACCAAGACAGTGATGAAACTTACTCTAATCACAATGAGGTTAGTGATAGTGAAAGTGATAACGAAGTTGCAGAAATTTTAGAACAGAGACAAACACAAACACAACCACAGCTGTGGAAAGTGCGTGGCAAGTGCACTGCACATGTGCAGAAGTGGCATGTCTGAGTTGATTGCACAGACTAGACCACAAGGTTTTTCTATTTACATTCCACATTTGAACAGTGATACGTTTCCATCTTTTCAACAGTTGTAGGTTACATCTTTTGAACATTTGAATAATCCACATTTTTAATAGTTTTACCTTTCCATACATGTACGTCCGGTAGTTTACCCAATAGCTAAGAAAACATAAAACCACCTATACATGCTTGTCATGAAAAGTACTATTTTATTACAAATATTTGCTAAATGCATGTGTATGCTTTCCATATTTGCTGTAACAGTTTAGATGAAGAAGCACAGTTTTTGTGCCATCTGATTTAGCACGCTACAAAAATAATTCTAGTAACAATACATAATATCACCATAACTCATTTGGACTGTAGCATGCAGCATGTATCCATCTCTTCAGCAAAAGTGTTGCTTAACTTCTTGATATACTGTAGGCTTTGGTATATTTGAGCTGTTACCGCAATCGTACCGCACAGTAAAAAATCTCTAACTTCATGTACTGGTAAGCTTTACACTTTTTGTATTCACGAGCTTCAGTGTGTGACACCTGCTGGTGAAACACTGTATTTTCAGTAATCAGTGACAAATCCGTTTCTAGTCAGAAAATGCCCTCTAGCGTGCAGAAGACGAATAGGTTAACTAAACTGCATATTGCATTGACCTCAAATTGTTCACGGAGAGTACCGCCCCCTTATTTCACTTTTGCTGTCGGGCTGCCAATGTACTTGCGTGTCTAGTTAATAATCTATAATAATTACTTTAAAATAACACGATATATATGGAAAAAATGACTACACCAAAGTGCTATTTAAAATCAAATTTGAAACAATGACTCGACAATAGTGATATGTTAGTGTTTGTGTTTTTTGTCAAACTGGATACGTTCTTTCAGAGCTCTGCATGTCACTCTGGTCTGGACAGAACGCTCTCTGCTCTGAGAAAAACTGTTTCTTCAGGCGACCTGTTTTGGTGAACCAAGAAATTACATCAGAGGAAAAAACCTGCAAAGTTTGTTACGGATAGTAAAGAAACGGGGGTGTTTGGATGCAAGGGAAGTATATAATATACAATGATTTTAATGTTCAAAACGGCAAGTTCGAGACTAAGCATTACATCCAAGAAAAGATAAAACTGGCACAAAACAAAGAAAAGCACATCAAAAGTAAACTTTCATACCCATCAATATTTACTTTAATATGTCAATACCAAGTAGATCAGGTTAAAAAACAATATGTTCTTGGTTTTGTGAAACAAAAAATCCTTTTACAGATATCAATCAGAATAGAGAACCTGTATGTGGTTTTGTGGTGGGTGGCTATTAATCCTTGTTTATATCTGAAAGCACTGCCATTTTCTGTTTATTGAAGTTATATGATACAAGTGTTGTGTAGCTCTTAATTGTGATGGTAACTGGGAGTTAGTGTAGATACTCCAAACAAGTTAGAATAAAAGATGGAAGAAAACTACTGTGACTATCTATACAGTACCAGACTTTATGGGAAATCTAGGGTATTTTTTCAACACGATTCCATTTTTTTTCTCTGGACAGCTCTAAACACTCTAACAAATTGTGATGTAAGAACTACAAAAGGGGTCAAGTTATATACAAACAAGGGTCAGCTCTGTCAAGATGTAATCCAAAAGTATAGACTAAAAAAAATTGGGGCAAACTTGGCCCCCACTTTAAGTTTACCCCAATTGTGTCTTGTTTAACTTTGCCACTTTTACATTTCATCTTGACAGGGCTGTATTTAACCTTTCCGTTTTTGTAGATATCACATGTTTATATGGCTGATCCCTTTATTTTAACTTGTCCCTTTTTGAAATGTTTTATAGACATTTACACTATTTTTGGAGTACAAGCTTTTAGAAATCGTCCCATATAATGTTCCTTACAAGATGCAAGGCTTATGTTGTTTTTAACCCTAATATTCATGTGCCTCCATGGAGTGCATTATATGACACACACCTTTCTTCAAGCTTATTAATTGCTTCAGCATGGTTTGACAGGTAGGTCTGCAGGAACCAAACAATGCTTGATGGTCACAGCATGGCATGCTGGAGGCCAGGTCAGTAGCGTACCAGTGTGGTGTAGATGAATGCTAATAGACTTGTGAGTCAGAGGATGCAATGGAAACTGGAAGTCGTGCATCCTTGCTTGATGATAAAAAAAAAATAAAAAAATAAAGTTTAAAAGTAACATTTGTGACGAGGTTAATGAGTTCCTGGTTTCTCAGATGATCAGTCAAGCTCATTATTGTCAGGATCCGGGAAGCCTACAGAGCAAGCAGAGCTGTGGGGCAGCACATCGTTACTGCATTAGAATTGGATGAAAGCTGTTGTGCTAAAGTTCATCCTCGGTCAACACATCTTGTTAATTGTAATGGAATTTTTTTAAAAATTTTTTGGATTGCGTTTTGCTCATTGCGTTTCATTTATGCCTGGCTATGTATGGTATGGAACCCTCATACACAGGAACGCAGAATAACTTTATTTTTTTTTAAGTAGCATACATTTGTATTTTAAATGCTTCATTGTGTTATAACAAATTCAATGAGAACAATTGCACTTTCCTTTTGCGATCAGCTTTAAAACATCAGGTTTGAGTGTGACAGACTTGACAGCAATAATAGGCAGTCCTCCAAAAATGTATGCGCCCCTAATTATTTTGTTGAAATACCAAATCGCACAATATGTCACTCAAAACTACTTTACAAATGTGGGGGGCACATTAAGAGACGAATTTGTCTCTTAATAGATGCAACACAGATGCTATATTATTTTTACTGATATGTATTTGGAGTTTACAAGGACACACTATCACAATTGTTACTTTATTTCTTTTTCCTACAATTCCACAGACTGGTTGATGTGGAATGCCACGATAGTTTTAGGCAAAAAAGCAGGATTGGTACGAAGCGTAACCTTTGTCCTGGCTTCTGAAAAAATTAAGCAGGCTTTTGCAATTGAAAATGCTTGCATCTCACTCACTCGCTTAGCGGAGGTGATTGCAAGCAAGAAAGACGCTTTAAGCGACAACATTTTCAGCTCAGCTGAATGTAAGGGCTCAAATGGAGGCTTCATGAGTGCCTCAAGCACTATGTTAAGCCTCCAGCGAGGAACCATATCCTTCAGAGGTGGCCGAAGCCACCGGGCTCCTTTCAAAAATTGTCCCACCAGGAAGTGAGCTCCTGGGGACACAGAGTCAATTTTGACATGGCAGGCCCAAGTGGCTGCCAGATAGACCTTTAACGTGGATGAGGATTTCCCCTTGCCAAATAGGTCCTGCAAAAATTGCAGTATTACTGCCATGGGACAAAACGTGGATTCAAACCCACGAGGCAGACACCACACTTGTACCCGTACTGGGAATGTGTGGACGCTGCTCTGGCATTGTGCCGGGTGTCAATGACCCTACTGGACAAACCTAGACGGCTTAATTGCAGCCGTTCAGGGGCCATAAGGTTCCCTGAGCTTGACTGAGCAGATTGCAGATGGGCAGGCTTCAAGGCTGGTCGCTCAGGACTTGCATTACAGCTGAAAACCAAGGTCTCCTGGGCCAGTAAGGGGCTACTAATAGCACCCTGGTCCAGTCCTGCCTGATTTTTTCTAGACACACACAAGAGCATGGCGAGCGGTGGGAACAAGCGTGCTGGAAGATTTAAAAAAAAACAAAAAACACATGTTCACAGTAAAATCCAAAGTGTTGGTAATATATAAAATTTGCAGCAAAAATAATCGTAAAGGACCGTCAGTGCACCACAAAAAAAAACAAAGTATCAAAACAAACAAAAAAAAACAAAAACATTGTAAAAAATGCAAACAGTCACACAAAAAATGAAGACAAAAAAAAAAAAAAATAATCCAGCAACAATAATTCAGTCTTCCAATAACAGCGCTCCTGCTGCTTTCAGGTTATCGGGTTCAGTCTGCTTTCCAATAATTTAAACAGAACACCCACTTGTTCCCAGTTTTCTTCTTACCCTGTTCTTCTCTTTTGTTCTGTCTCTTATTCTTTCGTTTTGTTGTGTTCGGCCTTAGTTCAGTCGGGTTCCCTGCATTCCAACTCTGTCTGTGTCCCGCTGACCTATCTTTGTTTCTGTCTATTTCTTTGTCTGTTCCACGCTCTCTCTGCTTCCTGCTTTTTTTCTTCCTGCTCTTCCTCCCTTGTTTTCTGTTTTAGCTACCTTTTAAATACTCAGGTTAATTAATTGTTTCTTGCATTCTGTGCCGGTACATAATTGACAGCTATTAACTGACAGCTAGCAACGCGCATTCATTGGATTCCTGCCAGGACGTGACAAAATCAATTAGTGCAAATCAAATAAATCAAAAAAGAAAAAAAAAACGCATCTGAAAAATAAAATACAAAACAATCATTGCTTGTGAAAGAAACTTAGAAAAAAGTAAAGTGGAGATATAGAAAAACAAAAGATAGTACAAGTGAGCAGAAAAAAAAGAATCAAACAGTGATTTGTCACCAGGTGACATATAAATGCACAGCTTCGGTTGAGTATATGCGCTTTGTTATGTAGGCAGTATAAACCCAGTTAGTTTTAATTTTTTGGTTACTTATTTACATCGTTTCAGTTGTACAGTTTTGTATCTACATGATATACCTGTATATACACAAATTTATTTTGGAATATTTGTTTATTTTATTATTTTTACTGTTCTGTGAGGTTGGGCTTTATATAATGTCTGTATATAAACATTTCTTTTCAAATGTCAGTTTATTTACAAAGTTTTGATTGTGTAGATGCTTTATATGACATTCCTGAATAAAAGTACGACTTCTATTCAATTGTTTATCCTTTCATTATAATATTTATGTTGTTTTTAATACGCTGGTCAAATTGACCGATGATGGTTGTTATAGGTATGCCTATAAATGCGGTCATTCTTGTGTTAACATTTCCAAACATGCGCTTACAACCTATTGCAAGTATAGCGAAGAAAAACAAACAAAGTCTGTCTTATAAAACCAGCAGTTCCCCAAAACCTGTGCTCTCAGCTCACAATTCCAGCAACAAGTAACTCTCCTTTAATTAAAATTGGCACCTTTTATACACCTGTGCTAATTGGGAGACACAGCTGAACAGTCTCCATGGAGACCCACACAGTGCTGCATGCCGATTTAAAGGACAAGTGAAAAATAAATAAATAAATCTTAACAATATACACAAAAGTGAACTTCACACCACAGACATCAAGTGAAATCAAGTAATAAATAATCCAAACCAAAACATCATAATCCAATAAAACAATAACCACACAAAATAATAATAATAATAATAATAATAATAATAATAATAATAATAATAATAATAATAATACACACCTTACAATTCTACAAGCGCTGGAACAGCTCACTACATAAACTTTTCCTACAGCCAACCCCCTCAATGAGTGAAACAGTACCAGTTATCCGTCAGAGAAGTCCTTCATTTGTCAATTGGGTATGCACACAAATTTCATCCTTAGCAGTTGCTGGTGTCACAAGAATGAATGCTTTTAACCAATATTGATTTACAACAAATTATGCTATAGTAAATACATCACATTTATTATATCAAGATGCAGTTCAATGGGAGGATTTGTGCTGTATTTGAATTAAGCAGACTTCCTACGAGACGTCTTCAGATCAGCTTTTGTAAGATCTCCTTTGCAGCCAGTGATTGAATATGCGATTAAACAAACAGTTTGATTGCTAGCGTTTCTGGGATTTTTTTTCTAAAAATGAAAAAATCCAGATGGCATTTCATTATTTGTATTTAAAATAGTTTACTCCATAAAGGCACAGGAGGATAAGACATATATTATTTTTTTATTACATTCATAAGAACTGACAATTTAAAAACAAATATATTAAAACAATATATATATATATATATATATATATATATATATATATATATATATATATATATATATATATATATATATATATCCATAACCCCACTCTTAAACAAAATGAATATAAACAGCAGTCATATTGGTACTGTAGTTTTACCATCTGCTTTTTTCACATCCATTTATTCATAAAAAACTGTTTTTTTAATTTCAGTCACACTTTACTTAAAGGGATATGTTTTTCTGTTTATTAATGGTATTATCTTCAGCAGTGTTTATGTTTATAATTTCACTCAAACAATGACTGAAGATGAACATATATCCTACATATACAGCTGGAATGTGCCAATATTAAAAGAGAATAGATAACTAAAGATATCTGCACACACTAACAATTAATATATCAGCTAAATATGTTGGTATGAAATATTTTTCAGACAAAGCCTATAAACTGTAAAATAGTCACTCATCGCAGTCACTCAACAACAGAAAATTTGTAAAACCAATTACAGAATTTGTAGCATCCAATAGTAAAAAAGGGTGCCGGATAATACAATAATAGAAGGCTGTGTGGTCCAGTGGTTGAAGAAAAGGGCTTGTAACCAGGAGGTCCCCGGTTCAAATCTCACCTCAGCCACTGACTCACTTAACCTCCTTGTGCTCCGTCTTTCGGGTGAGACGTAGTTGTAAGTGACTCTGCAGCAGATGCATAGTTCACACACCCTAGTCTCTGTAAGTCGCCTTGGATAAAGGCGTCTGCTAAATAAACAAATAATAATAATAATAATAATAGAGGTAGCTAGCGACTGTAAAATTCAATACTGTACCTTTGAAAAACTCTATTACAGTACATACAGTAGAAGTCATCTACAACTATACACTGTAATTCAAAGATTGTAAATTTCCATTTTGTTGACAGGTATTTTACAGATATACCGTACCTTGGCACATGTGCGTATTTACACAATATACTTGATATGCAATGTGATTTGAATGTGTGACCTTGAAGAATGTGGAGGTATGCAATCAAGTTAATTACCACTTGAAATTCAATAAGCTGTTAAAACCAAATGGTAACTTAAAGCAGAATAGTCTCCACATGAAAAGTAAAGAAAAGTCATTATTACTGATAGAATACAATGCTCTCACTTAAATTAAAGATAGAGTAGTGCTTGTATTTGATGATTAGCACAACTAACCCCTTCTATATGTGGCAAGCCGCTTGTAACAGGGCGAGCAGCCCTGTACATTGTTTTGTTTATTTTATTTTAGAGCGTGGTCCCCCTCCGCCCCTGTGTTTATTTTGTATTGTTTATTTATTTTTATTGTATTATATTTATGACGGCGAAGCGCCGGTTGTTTTGTTTATATGATGGCGAGCGCCGTACATTTGTTATTGTTTAGTAACGTGGATGGGCAGCCCCATCCACGTAGTAATTAATAAACTCGTGCAGATTGTGGCCGAGGGTAATAGAATAATTACTTGCAAAGCTAGTTAAACCCCTCGCCACGATATAAAAGGCTGCAGCTCGCTAGCTCGGGTGGTTGTTGTGGGAGTTCAGAGAAGGAGCAAGAGCGAGAGCAACGTGATTTAAAGAACATAGGAACAGTGAAGGCAATCTGCCCAGCCTGACCTTTGTTTGTATTTTTGTGTTCGAGATTTGTTTTCGTTTACTCTTTTATTTTGCTCTGTGAGCACAGTGTTTTTGTTCAAATATTTTATTTCTTTTTGTTATTTAAAAATAAAAAGCAGTATGCGCCTTTAAACTGCAGTACTTGCCTGGTGTCAGTATCCTTCCTGCTTCTGCCGTGACGTCACCGTTCAGTCACCCTTTCACACCGCTATATAACTTTTACTGTATTTTACGACCACACCACCCTCAGTTTATGTAAGGAGAGGGACCTCTAATGCAAGATAAATATAAAATAAGCCAATAAGTCCAACCTATTGGATTGTTTTGGTGTTATTCAAAATGTTAATGTTCCCACACATAATAAGGGCCATACACTCGACCTTGTTATTTCCACTGGTTTAACAGTTAAAAACCTGCAGTTTCAAGAGTGGGGCATTTCTGACCACCAGGCTGTGCTTTTTGATATGGAATTGCCATTAGCTATCCAAAATTGTCAGCATACCATGACATTCCGTAACCTCAAAGCAATTAACGTTGATAAATTTGCACAATCTGTTCTGTCTTCTCCCCTGGATAGTGTTGATCTATGTAATCCTGAGGCCATAGTTGATATTTATAACTCAACCCTCTCTAACAGTTTAAATAGTTTAGCCCTCCTAAAAACAAGAAAAGTCACTTTTTCCCCGCAGTTCTCCATGGTACAACAAGCAGCTGTGTTCTATGAAATCATTAGGATGCAAACTGGAATGGAAATGGAGAGATACTGGCCTGACTGTGCATCTTTTAGCTTTTAAACAACATCTGGTAGATTATAAAGATGCCTTGAACTCCGCCAGATCTTTCTTCTTTGGAAAACGTATATAGGAAGGCAAGAGTAATCCTCGGTGCCTTTTCTGCTGTTCACTGCTTACTGAATTAAAGAACTTTGTGCTGAAAGTAACAAAATGGCGGAGTACTTCAACAAGAAAATTGAAAACATCAGGGGCTGTATTCTGATCACAGCGCAAATGCGAGCGCAAGCGCAAACGGCGCATGCCCCTGATTCTGTGGCGCAAAAATGCAGCAGAGCCGTAAAAAAACCCTACTGCGCTGAAATGGTATTCTGAGCCATTATATAGTGCCTGCCCCATCGCCACACGTCAGCATAAATTTCAGGGTGTAGTATCATTAACATATTCACCAAAGCGATTCTGATGACCCAAATAGACAATTGAGCACTGTGTTAAGACCCTCTGAAACCAGGTTTATTTAGCGACGCAATCAGGAACTTTAAGAATTGAACACACTATAAAAAGCAAAGTAGTTGGACTGACATAGAAAGAGGAAATCAAAGAAAAAAAGGTAAAAGAAAAGAAAAAAGAACCTAAGACAAAAAACGACAAAATGTAAGAAACTAATAATATTATTCATAAATTAATAATAAACAAATGCATGAATTAAAAAAAAAATCCTATTTTGCAGATACAATGGAGTACTGCATTTATTTTCACAGGGACTATGCAATTTATTTTCATGGCAATTATTACAAGTGAAAATATTTCCATACAGTATATGGAGAGCAGCATAACAGAAGCACGACTTCTGTATGTGTATGTCTGTCCTTTCTTTCCCTGGTTGTTGCTAGTGATGTCTGTGTGTGCGTGTATCATGTGCAACTTTAAACGAGTTAACTGCTGTGTAAACTTAACACAATGTATTTGCTTTGTTTCTGTGATTGAAATAAGTCACTACTATCGGCAGACCTGAAACAAGATATCGGTTTCGCTGCCTGATAATGTATGATCTTAACTAGTTTGAAACATTATAAGGAATTAGAAAATGGATCTGGGATTTCCTTTAACCAGATTGGTCAATACGAGGGCTTAAATCTCTAATAAAGGGCCTCGAATGTTATCTTTCAAACCATGTTTAATCACTGTTCCAAATCAATCCACCCGAAAATACGTAAATACAGTATTTGTGTATTTTACCTTTTGCCTGCTTGTTGAAAGAAAGTCTCTGTTCTTGTAGTGCACACGCCCTCTGAATGTTGTCTGTTAATGTAAAATATTCTGCTTCCTCGCTGTCCAATCTATATATTTAAATTTAGTATAGCAAATAAAGATAAAAACATAATCGAAAAAGTGTTTGCTCTCAGTGGCGGCAATACAGTAACCACAATACTATAGCAACTAGTCTCCGTTTTGAATGACGAGTTGAAATCAAACAACTGCACGCAGTCTGACTAGTTTCAGCAACTTTATTTAAGCATATCACAGTAACAACACAGGCACGTCGCATCTCTTCTAAAGCCAGGAGAAGGAGGCTTTGACTTTATGAACACACTCTGTGAACAAGTAACTGAACAAACAGCATGATCAGGATTAACACATACTGCAGATAACTAAATTATTTTTAATTACTAAAACGTTTTATTTTATTTATTTTGCTAATAAATGTTAGGACCTAACGGTATCTTAAATACTGAAACGTTCACAAAAGCACGAACATGCAAATACAAAAAATAATAAGTTAGCTGTACTTTTATGCTTTACATGATCTTTTCACAATGGGGGGAGGGGGTGGGGGGACGGATGGTTGGGCTCTGGGAAATACTCCATGAGACTTAAAGCCCTGGTTATATTGAAACTCTAGTACATTACAAGCTCAGAGGGAACGTGATGCGACACTTCATGTCCCACTAGAAAATTAATCAGCTGCTGCTACTGGTAGACAGATCAGGGAGGGTAGTAAGTATTTTACACTTTACATGTAGTAATGTCAATGCCATGAAATAATGTATCTTGTATAATTATTATAAATAATAAATGATTGCCTTACGTGCCTCTACCTCTTCTATTAATATAGCAGTCTCCTGTGTCGTGAAGCATGGTTTATGCTGTTTTTTCTTGCTCTGTGCTACTGCTGCTCGACATAATCGTCACTTCTACATTCAAAACGGAGCCTTGCGGTGACTTAAGCCCATCCGAAGGTCATAAGGGACAGTGATACTGTTAATATTTTAAAATCTATACTGAAACCCCACTTTTATACTTATACTATGACCTGTTATGTGTTGTTGAATGTAGTTATTGTTTTTCTTGTTTTATTGGATATTATGTCACCTTTTTTTTTTAAATGTCATTGCTTAAATTGCTTTTTTATTCTTGTGAAGCGCGTTGAGATATGCCCATGAAAGTCGCTATATAAAATAAAGATTATTATTATTATCTATCGACGGAAAAGAGAATGTGCTGGTTTTAGCTGATATGTTCTGTAAGTTAACACACGCTATTCCAACCTGAGACCAGAGAGCGAGCACTGTCGCTATAGTGATGGTGCAGGAATGGTTTTGCCGTTTGGGATCTATTCAGACCAAGGCCAGAACTTTGAGAGTGCCCTGATCCAGCAGTTATGGCAATTGTACGGTATCCAAAAGAGCCGTACTACCCCCTACCTACCATCTGCAGGACAATGGCGTTTCAATAGGACATTTCACGATTTATTATGCACATTGCCAGCGGAAAAGAAGCATCGCTGGTCTGAGCACTGGCCACAGGTGGTGTTCGCTTACAACACCTCGGAACACCAGTCAACTGGGTGGTCTCCTTATGTTTTGATGTTTGCTTGTGAACCTTTCCTGCCTATAGATTCCCTGTTGGGATTCAGTGAAGAGGAGTCACCTGAGGGCCAGGGGGGATGAGTGAGTTTGTGACCATCAGGAGAAACTATATGTTGTGTACAATGGCTGGAGAATGTTGCAGCCCAGCATAGAAGAGCTAATGACAAACAGGTGACAGATTCTACCTTGTCAGAGGGAAAGTTGGTATATCTACGAGACCATGGTGTTCGAGGACGGAACAAGATCCAGGATTTTTGGAGTTCTGTCTTGTATCAAGTTGTTCGGGCACCCCAAGATTGGGGATCAGTTTACTCAGTCATCCCGGTAGAGAGAGGTGGCCCTGTAAGGCATATCCATCGCACTGAGGTGTGCCTAGCACCTCGACAGTTATTAGAAACTGATGCCAGGTGCACAAGAGGTAGATAACTGTGAGGAAGTATTGAGTTCTGTAGGTGATGACTCCAATCATGAGGAAGGGGACTGAATGTTAGTGACTATTTGCCAGGCTCCGCAGAGGGAAGAGATTGCAGATACCCCTGGAATATCTGGACTAGAAGTTGTATGTGGAATGAGGGTGACCCACCAGGAAACCCCTTACAGCAGGTGGTAACAGATGATTTTCCCCTTCCTGTGGAACCTATGCCGAGACACACCACAAGAAGTACTGCCGGACAACATCCCAATAGATTCCATCTACCCAGGTCAATGTTAGAACCACCAGAAGTAGCATTACAGGTGAATCGTGTGAGGGCTGTGAATTATCTATGGTCTGGCCCCAGCAACTGTTTTAGTGCCCCTAATAGTTTGTTTCGGCCTTGGGAAAGAAAGATCGATCCATTAAGCTGGGGCAGATTAGGTAAGACCTAGTGAAGTGGCAGTGTATCGTGAACACCTGTTTTCAGGTGCTAATTAATGTTAGTCACGGGTATTTAGCCCACTGTGCATGGTCCAACAATAGCAATTACAAAGTTGACTTGGGAGGTTGCTGTGTGTTGTCTGCCTGGGGTGTGTCGTATGGTCTGCTTGCCTCATTTGTGACTAGGTAAGCCGGTTTTGCTTGGTTAAGTTTTAGATTTGTATTAGTAATTTGTATATTTGAGAGGCAAGGCCAGTTCATATAAAGAAATCAGTGAAGCAATTTGCTGCTGCCTTCACTATATGTTATATGTGTTAATAATAAAGAAGCTGGTGAGAATTTTCTAACTGCACCTTTTTCTCTAGTCTTCATTTGTTTGAAGGGGACTTGCTGGTGGGGAGATTGGAATTTTTGGCCTATTTTATATTTATCTTGCATTAGAAGTCCCTCTCCTCTACATAAACTGAGGGTGGCGTGGTCATAAAATACAGTAAAAGTTATACAGCGGCTTGCCACTCTATACAATTGTAAATAGCCTGTTCTTTTTTTTTTGTATCTCTGATCAGTAGGGTCTACTGCAGCATAGTAAGGAGAAACACTGTGCTTAAATTATATGATCACAATCACACACAATCACATAATTGTGTGGTCAGTGCATGTTGTAAATATTAGTAAATGGTAACTGCAGTGTAACTATATGTAATTAATGTACCTACACTTTGAAGTGTATCCACAATCCCCATATTGTTTACTTAATGCAACCTAACAAGTTCAGTCTTGCTTTCAAATGATGTTCCCATATTTTGATACACATTGTACTGTATATATCAATCAATCAATCAATCAATCTTTATTTTATATAGCGCCTTTCATAGTGGACCACCATCACAAAGCGCTTTACAAGATAGTGAGGAACAATGCATAATACATTAAATACAGTAAAATACAGGGCATAGTACATTAAATACAAACAGTAAAAAAAAATAATGCAAATACATTAAATACAAGGCTAGGATGTGAATTCTAAACATTGTGGATGCGTGTGTCAAGCAGAATCACATGAATAAGATGGAGTGAAAAACCTGAAATAGCAATTTAGACAACAGCTAATAACAGATATCAGGCTTAAAGAGCATTGAAAGCAAGTGAGAACATGTGGGTCTCGAGAGTTATAATTTCTGGGGGAACGTGCAGCCAAAGCTGCTAAAATGGACTTCAAATTCAAGATTTGCAGTTTTTTGCAGATATTTACATATCCTGACAGGTGCCTCAAAGCTAAGATCTTCATCTCCTCTACACCGGAATTGAACTTGTCTGTGCAGTGGAGCACGGAAGGGTTACTCTTGCAGACTGCCTGCCAGTGTGATGTGTGCTTGTCATCGAGCCCCATTCAGCTCTCCCTTCTGCCACGAATCTAATTATGACTGGATATTAATTCTGATTAGACATGAAGTTTCTCTGTGATATCTGACTCCCTGCCAGTACAATCACGTGCAGGCATAGGAGAATGAAAAGAAAATGTTGCCTTGGAACTGGCACAGCAACCAGTGCATCCATTGTCCATTAATTCAAGAACCGAAAAGGAGAGGAAAAGGTGAAGAGGTTATTCATATATTTATTGGTACAGTGATTGTAGTCATGCACATTATAACATAAATTTAAAAAGATTCCAAGGCTTGATGAACACTTTTGTGGTTGTTTTCAAGATGTTACTTGTTAACTGGTCATTAACCATCTGGAATACGGTAGAAATTGAGATATATTATTATTATTTATTTATTTAGCAGACACCTTTATCCAAGGCGACTTACAGAGGGTGTGTGAACTGCACATCAGCTGCAGAGTCACTTACAATTACGTCTCACCCGAAAGACGGAGCACAAGGAGGTTAAGTGACTTGTTCAGGGTCACACAATGAGTCAGTGGCTGAGGTGGGATTTGAACTGGGGATCTCCTGATTACAAGCCCTTTTCTTTAACACTGGACCACACAGCCTCCTGTGTGGTCCAATGGTTAAAGAAACACCTAATGTATACCCTTTTACTTTAGATGGTGTTTGGGGTGACAATATATCAGAAATAGCTGTTTCACTCTGTTTCTCATTTTAAAATTTTACTCTGTTTTTATTTTTATTTTAGAGAGCCCAATTAATGTCCCCTCCTATGTTCTCCCCAATTAAATTTGTGGATTTAACTGCTGCTGTCGTTTAAATCATAAAATAATAACAGACAAAATGTTCATAACTTTGGTACACAAACAGCTGGTCTGACAGACCCTGATTAGCACCAATCTTGGCTGTAGTCCCAAACAAAATATTGTTTAGATAAACTGAAACTGAAAAGGCCTCTTCTCTGGAGACCTCAAAACATATTTTACATACCACTGCCCCATCTTCTCTTGCTTTTAAGTATTTCTTTTTACAGTTGCTCAACCTTAAAACAGCTATAAGAGCTAAACAACATTGCTTTTTGGACAGCGGGTGATCATTGCTGCAAGACAGAGAGCATGCCGGAAACCACCATGCTATTCCATTCGCAAAGCAGTTCTTTTCAGTCCTCTGCTATTCAGTCATCAATGAATGACACCGGCACTCCAGCATCTGCTGGCCCTTCAGTGGAGACCCGCTCAGAGTAAGGCTCCCTCAGTGGTGGCCACTCACTCTGCATTAGCAGATTTAAATACGAAACTGTTTGAGGGGAGCTCTGGAGATCATGGGCTGAGGTGTCTGAAAGGGAATTGTCAGAGACAAGTCGAAAAAAGTAAATAAATAAGAGCTTCTTTGTCTGACTTCTCATCTTTAATTAATACAATACTTTTGTTAGAGCTTCCTCAGTATCTAAGGTCAGCTTCATTAAAAAGCTATTATGGTGTGCTTTTTTATCGATCTGTGAAGAAAGAACATTACCAAATCATGTATTCTGCCATTCATTGGTTATTTATGCAACACCCACACAGAAAAATTATGATTTCTGTTTATTATGTAAGGGATAACACACGACAGGGTGTGTGTTGTGGTGCATTAACATACTGCTGTAGTTGAGTTGGAAGCACGAATAGAAACTGAGTGCCTTCAACCAACAAAGCCTTATGTTAATGCAACACAATGCACCTATAAAACTGATACAATAAAATAAAATAAAAAAAAGCATTTTATTATATATCCTTCCACTTTGGAGAAAAAAACAGTCCCTCAAACAAGGTTCTATTTGTTGTAAACATTGAACTGGAGGTTTTCAGCATTTCTGTATATTGTAATTAATTAAAATGAATGAAGCCTCCGAGTTAGGCTTGTTAGTGATCGAGCATTTAAAATGCCAATCATGTATTTTTGTTGAAAATTACAGAAAAGGAGGCAAAGACAAAGTTCACTATCCATGCCTTACTACCACTGACCTGGAGAAGCTAATACAGAAATACATGATTGGCATTTTAAATGCTTGGTCACTAACAGGCTATCATTGCGGTTCATGTCAGCACTGTTTACGGAGTGATTGAGACCAGCACAGAGGCTAACATAGCAAAGCTAGAAACTGAAGACTCTTGACCAGCTGAATTATGCACTGAAGCATAGAATTCTCCTAACAGACCGTTTACATTTTCAAGACAAACTGTTTTTAAGTCGATTACCATTTATTTATGTTTCATCCAATCAATAAAAACACCAGCTGCCCAAGAATTTTTTTTCTTCGATTTCATTTAAAAGACCTCTCAGAACAATGTGTATATTTATTGCGAGTTTAATATGTCGTATATTGATAATTTATTAATCAAACTATGCATCGGCAAAACCAAATTCCGCCATGCATGGTACTATTTAACTGCATGGTAAAAAATCCTCAACAACCAATCAGCGTGCAGCATCCAAACATTCAGTTTTATAAACTTAAGTAATGTATACAGCTGATTCACTATTATGTTTTATTTCATATTAGAGAAGGTGAAATTCCCTATTGATTTCTTTAGAACATCCTCATGATGAAAACAAGCAGATTATGTCTGAAGTAACTATTCATATAGAATCTAGGAAATGACATTAACTGGCATTTAGTGAACAGATATGATCATCACATTTATTTTTATATTTCTGGCAATACACAGCTGTACTTATTTAAAACACGTTGGCTAATCTAGCTGGGGTGACATATATCTATGGCAGATAACTTGAACATTAGAGCAGCTCATGAATTTAGCTCAAAACACTGTAACACAGAAGATATCATATTAAAGTAAAATAAAAATGAATTGCAAAAACCATAAAAAGGTAATAGGACAGTAAAAAGCTTTGAAAATGCTGCTTGAATCTACTTTTTAAAGAAAATACACTATTTCTTTTAGTTTCACCAACTTTGTGAATAATTAAATCAGGTTTTGTTATTTAAAAGAAAACACACACACAATTTTTACAAATTGTTTGCAGATTAAGTTAAACTAGATGGTAACTTTACAAGTAATGTTGTGGGGCTTGCTTTATTGGGAAAGTGGTCAAAGTAGCTGATTTGTGTCAAAAGTCACATTGTTTACTAATTGTCTCATGCTTAGAATGTGCTAGAATTTGAAATTTCTCAAAGTTCTATCACAGTTAATTCAACAGTGGGAAGTAGCCCACTGAAAGAAGTTGATACTAAAACAGCTGTACCTCTTGATTGGTAGACGCCATTCCTGTTTTGATTTCATATTTGAATAGCTGAGAAGTAGAGGAAGATTTCATTTACTCTAAGTAGTTGTCTAACTTGTTGGGAAAGTGGTCAAAATTGGAGTTGTTTATAAAAAGTTAGAGAAAATTGAGTTGGTGCGGTTACTAAAACAGGTGTACCTCTTGATTGGTAAAAGTTATTTCTGTTTTGATTTCATATTTGAATAGCAGAGAAGTAGAGGGAGATGTCATACCCTCTAACTTTTTGTCTAGCTTGTTGGGAAAGTGGTCAAAATTTCAGTTGTTTACAAAAAGTTAGAGAAAATTTAGCTGATGCGGTTACAAAAACAGCTGTACCTCTTGATTGGTAAAAGTTATTTATGTTTCAGATTTGAATAGCAGAGGAGTAGAGGAAGATTCCATATGCTCTAACTTTTTGTCTTACTTGTTGGCAAAGTGGTCAAAGTAGCTGATTTGTGTCAAAAGTTACATCGTTTACAGTAAATAGAATGCTGGAAGTCTGGGAGTTTTTAAACAATGGGGAGCTTTAGAATGTTGAAAAAAAGTCCCATTAAAGTGAATGAAGATGGACAAAAAAAGGACAAAAAGCTTAATAGTTTAAAAAGTATAAAAGATATACAAAAAGTTGTATACAAGCACACTATTCCAGACCGGTCTACACGTTTTAAAGTTTGAATGGCGTTTGTAGCTTAAACAGTGTAAGAGGAGTAGCGTGCCAAAGAATAATAAGAAGAAGAAGTATGTCGAAGATTTAAAGTGGGGACTCTTGCTTCGCAAGCCCCACTAATGAGAATTTCTTAAGAAAGCTAATAGGTTTTATTGGTTATACTTCAGGACAAATAAACTATTAGGATTTTATTATGTTGCAAATAACCTTCACTAGAACTGAATAATTATGGCTTGTAATTGATTTTCTAATGATCTTTTTCTTAGAGAACACAGAAACTGTTACTGATTCTCAAAGGAAGCAGTATGGTGTTTTTTGGTTCCCTTTAGAAAACTACTATCATTAAATATTTTCAGCCATATTGACCATAAAACACCTGTGCCTTACTTTTATAGCATCACTGTTGGGAGGTGAACAAGCAGTCTTTTGTAAATTAGCACCATTTTTACTTAAAGGACTGTCAAGGTGACATTTCTATTTACTTTAAAATGTTGTTATCCAGTCTCTCCAGTAGCTAGAAGCTGATGAGTTTGATACTAAGTCACAGTCCCTAGATTAGGTTAATAACTATTACATACATTTCCAGTATATCTTTACAATGTTTCACAATTATGACTATTATTAATATTATTTTATGGAAGTGCATGTGACAATTTCCTACCACTAGACACTCCTAAGATGGCAGATAATACTGGGTATACTGACAGCTTACAACAGCAAGGGGGAATTATAAACAGTCCGTGTGCCAAGTAAGTACAGAAGAGGATTTGCCAAAGAGCCAAAACACAACGACACTGGTGTAAGTTTCTCTATTTGTTTTGAGACCCTATGGATTAGTGGATGACCAAAACCAGGGACACACTTGTGAGGTAATGCCCTAACATTATCATCAAGGGTTTCCACAGTTTCAGGCCAATATACATTAACATTAACATCACCACTGTGGGGTTGTCACATGTCGAATACAGAACTGAGGTATCATGGCCAATGAACAGGCTGGTACTGTATATGCTGCAACAGAGCCAAATATGTGGGATGTTGTGCCCACATCCTGTCATTTTTTTTTATTGAACAATTGCTGAGCCAAGTCCATTGGATGAATACTTCAATAGTTTAATTTGAATATAATAATCTCACTGCCAATTCCAACAATCTGCTGTGAACTACTGCCACAATTATCCCAGAAGCATAAAGAAAAACAAACAGATTGTTTACTTGTTCATCAATAATACTGCACTATAGGGAGGTTTAACTCTTTCAGCACTAAATGGGTCAATTTGATTATTATTTATTTATTTAGCAGACGCCTTTATCCAAGGCGACTTACAGAGACTAGGGTGTGTGAACTGCACATCAGCTGCAGAGTCACTTACAATTACATCTCACCCGAAAGACGGAGCACAAGGAGGTTAAGTGACTTGCTCAGGGTCACACAATGAGTCAGTGGCTAGGGTGGGATTTGAACCAGGGACTCCTGGTTACAAGCCCTTTTCTTTAACCACTGGACCACACTGCCTCCTGATTACCCACTACCCTGCCAGGATAAGCTAACCCTGGATTTTTTTTTTTTTTTGCAGTGGTAAATCAGTCTGGATTGCATCAACTACCTAACCATCTATGTTTCTCCAAGAAGATTGACCAAAGCTAAAGTATAACATGATTTAATAAAACCAAGCTGTGGTTTATCATGGCTTGGTATGAGTTGATCAAATCAACCCCAAAGTAATTTTAAAGAAAGACTAACCTTGGATAACTAATTAAATAGCTTGTGGTGTAATATGCAGAAAAATAGTTAATGTATAGAATTAGTTTACTGGTCCACTTTCTTTCCAGTACTACTAGAGCAGTCTGCAATTTTTTGTGGAGTTGTCTATCCAGGACCTTTATACAGGTCTACAGTGCTGAAAGAGTGAAGTGAAAACATTATAAACTGAAAAATTATATTGCTATCCAAACATCTAGTGTTAATATCTCATTCAAATGAACTGGGTTCAATCATTAATGAACCGGTCACCAAATAGACTACACACTTATGATGGCTCAAGAGGGCTACATCTGTTGTTCTGTGCGTTTACTGACTGGTACCAGTCGGTGACCTCTCAGTTATTTCGGATAACTTAAGCTTTAATGCATCACATTAGTAACAAGCCCTTTGAATACGTTTTAATATTCATGCTATAAATTCACTGCTATCTGTGGTAACGTCTGGGGGAAAATGTCATCATCACCAAATGAAAGCTTTCTGAGTCACTTAATGAGTATTATAATGAGACAGACATCAGTAAAAAATATATTGTTCCTGTAAATGATTTAATATCACTTGCAGAAAAGTGTTTATGACTCAGGAAAGCCTATTGAAGCATATATTATGCCAATGAAGACTGATGGCATCTGGTATTTTATAGTAGTATGGTTTATTATTATCAGCAACAACAAGAAAAACAACAAGAACAACAACAACAACAATGTGCAAACCTGCTTCAGATCATCGCTAGCATTACCTGGCAATCATATAGAGCTCTCATAAACCTCTAGATCGTTTTTTGCAAGCTGTTAAAATACCCTATAGAAACTACAGATATCTATAGGCATTTATATAAAACCTATCTAGAATTATGTACAGTAGTCCCTCTTTGTTTGACTATATTTGACTTAAACATCAAAAAATCGTGAAATACTGAAAACAGTGAATTAGGAAAGAGCACTTATATAAGAAAAAAGGACTTTCTGTCAACATAACATATTGACATGCAGTATTTCTACAGAATTAAATGTTCAACTTTTTCATAGATTTCAACTATAGACATAGTTCTGTAGTTATACTGTATATAAATATCTAGATTTTTCTAGATATGTTTATAAGGGATGTATGTCTACAAACATCTATACATTTCTTCAGTTTCTATAGATTAATTACATTTCTTTATATTTCTATAAATATCTATATATTTCTATACATAAGTATATATTATCATAAGATTATTGGGATGTGCATATGCACATGTGTATATATTTGTATTATTTCTGTAAGGGCAGGAATGTTTTGTTTAAATCCCTATATTGTGTCTGGTTTCCTCCAACAGGCTTACAAGCCAGCCATTTGAAAATGTGGCTGGACTGGTTTGTCTGACCTGATTTGTAAATTGGTTCATTATTTACCAATCTGGCTTGACCACATATAAAAGAGAAGCTGGGAGACAGCGCCTCAGCTCATTTCTAATCATTGTGCCAGAGCAGAAGGTTGTGCACTTGATGTTCTTAGGTCACTGTAACAGCCTTAG
Organism: Acipenser oxyrinchus oxyrinchus; assembly: GCA_030684275.1. Classification (NCBI taxonomy): domain Eukaryota; kingdom Metazoa; phylum Chordata; class Actinopteri; order Acipenseriformes; family Acipenseridae; genus Acipenser; species Acipenser oxyrinchus. The sequence goes on from CM060250.1 coordinate 29,380,354, forward strand.
TTTGTGCAAACTTTTGTTTTGTATTTTGTTTAATTAATTTGATTTGTTGTTTATAAAAGTCTCCTTAAGTGTTTAACTGCATCTCCAGCCTGTGCTAATCTCATCACTAGCCTGCCTGACCGCAACGCTACAAATGCCTACACATTGCTTTCATTTGTATTGATATATTTTTCATTTGTATTGATATAGTTTTCTATAGATTTATTTAAATATCTATACTGATACATAGATTTCTATAAGATTTTTTTTTTTAATATCGCATTCACTAAGTGGGACAAGCTAAAAAAAACTGCCTTAGTGAAACAGAATCCTCTGTCTTTGAGGATGACAAGAGCCATTTTTCAAGCAACACTTGAATCAGCAGGTGTTTTTAACATGCATCCGCGGTGGTTTCTATGATATCCACTGTACAGCTGGCTGGTTTAGGCAACTATCTCAATGTGTAATTGATGTCATTTTTCAGATTAGAAATTTGTTTCTCATGAGGGACAATTAGTGCTGGATCTGTGTTGCCCTCCCATCACTAATTAACAAAGGCCACTGAGTTCAGAAATCTTCGTTAATAAAGTTTCTGTTGCACTTCCACTTCCTTAACATGCTTTTCGGTGTTTGGATGTTTGTTTCTATGAAAGCTTGTGACTTAACTTGAGAACAACTTGCTGGATTTCAGAATTTGTAGACGCCTTCACAATGCACTATTGTAGACTCTTATAATAAATTGTTACCCATAAAACAAAGAAAACATGCACCCATGAGGGTGCTAGGCAAGAGTGCGTCTGAAAAAAAAAATATATATACCCTACTCATTTTTTTTAGACGTGCATGTTTTATGAAATGAACAAGGAAAATAATAATAATAATAATGATTCACATTTTTTCTCCTTCTGATTTTTTTCACGCTTGTTTTGGATTCTCAATTAAAACGGGGAAATGTGTTAATTGTTAAATTAGTAACCGGTGTGATTCTTATTATGGATTGTTATTTTAAACATGATTCCAATGTGATTGGAGTCAGACTGCAGTTGTCTGATCAGGAACAGGGGTGTTTTTTAAACTTGATAAGTCAGCTGTTGAAAAGAAGCTTTATACTTTTCACAGGCTATAAACAGCAAAACTGGGGCAGTTTGAAGGATAATTTAGCAAAGAAACATTTTGTTAAACAAAATATACAAATAAGACATTTTTGAATTGTACCGTAATTAAGACACTGATGACTGAATAGGGAACAGCTGAATCAGTGGTGTAGTGGTAAATAAAAAAAAGTGGGTAAACTGCTCTGTTTGGTGGATTTGAACAGATAAACATGAACAGATAGTATACATTCAGGGTTCATACAGTTTTTAAATGAATGTAATTTAATAAATACAGAACAAAAACAAACTGAACAAACAACTACATAACCTATATCATTTAATCAATCCGTTTTTTTGTAGTCCCCAAACTGCCCAGCATCTTCTGTTGCAGACACGCTGTTGCTAACGTGTTCTAATCATAGGAATTGACCTGGGTGAGGCCATTTTTACTTTTTCACACATGCGTAGTGTACATCCTAGTGTTGCCCTTTGCAAAGGTTATGCAATGATGAATATGCTAGTTGCCAAATTCATTACTTGGCAACCGTAAAAAAGAAAAATAAATTTAAAAAAAAACTCTGGCAGCAGCCAAGGAAATAGAGACAGAGAAAACAAAACTGTAGTCTTTAACAACATATAGTGCGATTCAAATAATATGAAACATTTTCTCAGCAATTTTTTCATGACTTTTCCAAGACTTTTTGATTGTATTCTTTTTCCAGGGTATTTCATGGAAAAACAATATTGCCTGCATGGCTCTCTAAATGGCTCTACTGCACTGTGAGTTGTACAGTCAGGGGAGTGCAGGTTCGCGTCTTGCTGTGCAAAGTTGCCGATCTTAGCTGAGGATCCCACAGGGAACATTGCATCAATATGCTTGCTCATTATTCTTCTGAAACCTATTAACACGATTGTCAACAACTGTCTCCCTGTATTTGCTGATTGATTTGTCTTGCCTGTAAATTAAATTAATGAAATGTCCCCTGGTGTTCCACAATGAAAAGAACCCCAACTCGCAATTACTCAAACAGTGTCCATTTTAAAACTGCTTCTCTATTACAGGAGGCAATAATTACTCCAAAAAGATCAAAACAGGATCCCAAATGTGCCCAGACCTATTCCTTTTTGTTGCTGTTGTTGTTGTTGCAAGAATTCTCATCATTTTGGTACCATGCGAGACACAGATAAAATGACTTGTCAAAAAGAAAAGTTTAGTTATTCCAATTGTTCTGTACAGACCAACAACCCATCTGTTTCATATATTATATTTAAATGTAGTACTAATGTATATCTTATGATTGAGAATATTTCTGATAGAACACATTGTCACTGGAAGACACACGTGTTGTGTGTCATTTTGTGCATTTCAGCAATGTAAATGCTTAATGTATAATCATTATCTGGTCCGGAAATTGGGAAGCTGTTAATATACAATCCCCCCAAATGCAGTATAACTTATGCCTGCTGGGTGCTATAAGAAAAGCCCCTGAGCAGTTGACAGAAAAAAAACAGAAACAGCTGTTTAACACATCAGTGTATAACCACAAGCACAAAGTCAAAAAGCTCTATATTGGAGGAACTAAACCCAGGACCACTCAGCACAAGAAAAAGGGGAAGGTATAAACTAAGCAATAAAATGGCACTTGAAGTTTACTTTTTACATTGGCTTATAATAAAAACTAAAAGAGTCTCCAAAAGGTTTGTGTTTAATTATAAAAAGAAAACAACAACAAAGTCATTTGGAGAAGTAATGTCTTTCTTGACTCCACCATATGTTTATTTATTTTTCAAAATACAGTCTTAAGTTTTCCCAAATCGTTGGCTGGTTTAATATTTAATATAGTACTATGACTAGTAAGACTTCTACGACTACGACTAATATGTTGTGTTTTGCCGTGTGGCTTTTGAATTAACAATAAAACATGTCCTCTGTCTGACTTCAGTGAAAACAAATTCGGAATGCATGGGATTCTTTTGCATGAGCTGGATTGAAATCTACTGTGGGCCTCTAGAGAGGAGAGCCATGAAAGCCCAGAGAGTTTGCGTTCTTTAAATATTTAATTTTTTTCTATAACAATACATATTATAAGAAAACAAACAAAAAACAAATATAACATGCCTAAGTGTGAATATAATTACCTACATTATACATTTCAAGTGTCGATTTTTAAAATTTTTTTTTTAAATGTCCTGTTATATCAGGGCTTAGCAACCCTTGAATAACACAAACATTGTTAAGGTAATGACGCCCTATTTCCCACTATAAAATATTTTTTGCACAAGACAATGTGCAAAAAGTGAATTGCCGAGGCTGGTGATATATTTCACTGAGAAAGCATATCTTAAGGCTGGACCCACACAAAAGTTTCAACTTTCTAAAACTGTAGGCAGGATTGAGTGAGCTTGCTGACTTCACAGCTCATTCTAGACTTGTTTTGCAATGCTAATATGTTAGTAGTGGGTGGATATTGATTAACTACTGTTGATCCATGCTAATAAATGCATAGTGTGTTGTTGGAATCATCAGGCTAAAAAACTCATGCTAAGCCGCAGTGTCAAGAATAAGCACAGGCCACATGGAGTCCTAGTGACTCAATGGATAGTATGGAGTCTGTCATATACTCTCGACCAGGGTTTCTCAACTCATGAGTTTGTGACCCCAAACTGGGTCGTCAGAATGTGTGAAAGGGTTGCGAATAGAAAATAGATAACATTGTATGCTTTTTCAAAATTTTTATAGATACCGCTAGTGCTACGCCGCATGTCAATGGTGTGCATACTAATAAAGTTATTTGACTAGCAGCTGTCACTGATTAGCTAATCAAATACAACATTCTATCATTTTATTATACTCTTGAAATGGATAGTTTGGAGTGTATTTTAGCGAGTCTTGTAGTCAGTGAAATGGATACATTTTTAAACTGTCCCATTGCAAATAGCAGTGATAGTAGGAATTCTTCACAATGCGAGAAGAAAGGTAATCATAGGTACAACTCTGCTTATAGTTTGGGTTTTCGTTTATAGGACTGAAAGGGTGACACAGGCCGCAGTGTGTCACCTGCAGTGAGTTGTTAGCAAACGAAAGCCTAAAACAATGTAGGCATTTGGAGACAAAGCACCCAAGCTATAAAGACAAGCCACTTGGCTTTTTTCAACGAAAAAGCAAAGATTTAGAAATGTCACAAAATATTCTTGAATGTGGATACACTGTCCAGGAACAAGCATTGCATGCCTCTTACCTTGTTGCGCTGCATTGCGAAATGTAAATAAGCTCACACAATCACTGAGGAGTTCATTTTACCTTGAATTGTTCACATGTCCCTCTTACCAATGATACAATACAGAGAGAAATCTGTGAGCATGTCCATCTGCTTTATCATGCTGAGGTTCGTTAACTGTCCCGTGGCAAAGTTTTGTCTCGTGTATACAAACTAAAAAGTGATTTGGCAGCTTTGCTTGAAGAAAAAAAGTCTCACTTGGAAACGACACCTAACCAGCGTGCTCATGTTGCATATCTGGCAGATATATTTGATCAACTGAATGATTTTAATCTGTCTTTACAGCACAGAGGGCACAATCATTTTGAGCAAACCAACAAAATTGCAGAATTAAAAAAAAAAAAAAACTTACTCTGTGGAACCAACATGTTTCAAATGGTAGGATGGACATATTTCCTAATGTGCCTCTAGAAACGAAAACTGAGAAGATTCTGCAGCCCGGGAAGCACTGAAAAAAACAATCGGCAATCACTTAACTAAAATACACTAGATTCTGCGATTACTTTCTAGACGAGCAACTCAAGGATGAAGAATGGATCTGCGATCTATTTGGATTCGTTTTGGAAAACGTGAGTCTACGTATGGAGGAAGAATCTCAGCTGGTCAAGTTATCTTGAAATGAGTCTTTCACAGTTTTGCTGCACTGCTGCAGGTAATTATCCGGCTCTTGCTTGCCGTGCTGTTAGATTTATTTTGCCTTGCATTACTAAATACTTGTGTGAAACATGATTCCCTGCCTTGAGTCAAGTGAAAAATAAAACATGAACAGGCTGGATGTTGAGCATGACCTTCAGATAGCACTGCTACAATTACACCTAACTTTGATAAACTTGTCAAAGATAAGCAAGCTCAGGTTTCTCATTACGTGGAACCTAGGACAACAAAACATAAGTATATATATTATGTTAATGTTCATATTATATATAGTCAATAAGAAGTATATTAGTAAGCCAGATGTTTTTTTGTTTTTTTTTAACTAAAGCTATTTACTGGGTCGCAACTGACCGTCAATATTTACAAATGGGCACAAAAAACCTTAACTGTTTAACCTCCAAACATTCTTGACATGGTTAGAAATCCACTCTTGGAAAGGTTCGACAGCAGCCTCCTGCATCTACCTCTTCAAGTTTACTAAAACTTTAAGAGTGAATTCATCACACATCACATGCACTGTAAAGGCTAACATAGGGAAGAGGCTGTCAACACTTATTGTCATGATTAAAGGGTAAGTACCATCTAATTTGAGAGTTCCTTTACTATTTTATGATGCAAATATTCTGAGTGTATGTTGCTTGTTTTTCTCAAGAACTCAATATTGGAGCAATAAAACTTAAGAGACATTTGATAGCATAATGATAGCAAGCACTTGAAGCTACTACCCCTTTAAGAAGAGAGGCTGAATGATAATCGTTAAAGGTAACCGTTTAAACTAAAAACAAGGCTGCCAAACTTTATTCACATTATTAAGAAGTTCAATACCCCCCCCCCCCGCGAATCTGATCTGCTGCAGGCAACCCATGCAGTTACCAAGGTAACCATATCCTTCTGCTTTTTCTCTAGTTTGATTTAGTCGTTGGCTAGCATGTCATCCCTGATCTTCCTCCACTATATTAAAGTGGAATCCGCAGGCCGGACTGATGCTGAATGACGGATTTATTGTTATTTGCTAGAGGGCTCAGGTGCTGTTCAATATACTCACCTGTGATGCAGTGCAGACCTGACAACAGAAGAATGTGGCTGACTTTCTGACAGGCTCTGTCTATGGAGTAAAGTGCTTGCACTGCCAGCCGGGTCTAGGAACAACATCCAATCTAATGAATTAGACTACACCACATCTGCCCCTGCTCACTCACCTCCCACAATATTGTTATAAAAACACCGGCTTAAAAACCAATAAGGCAGACAAGCAAACAATTTTGACTAATAGCATTGCCAGGTATTTTATACTGAAAGGGTCACAAAACTCACAATGTAATTAGTAAACATGTAATTATCAAATACTGTATGGAGGCTTGGGGGGTATACACTGTAATAATGAACAGTAAGCAGGTTCACATGTTCTTATCTTTTTTTTACTATCCCCTTAACTTTTTATGATGTCAGTAATCATTCCGTGTTAAGAGTTCACAGGAACTGTGCTTCATTTCTACTTGCCTGCTATGGATATTTATTTATTTATTTATCTATCTATTTATTCATTCGTTTACCAGGAATAAACCCATTTAGACCGAGGACTCATTTACAAGGGTGTCCTGGCAATTTTGCAATATTATCGCTCTGGTTTAAAATTGAACTTCCGGTATTATAAACAAGATGTACTTTTTAGACATCAAAACACATCTCATAATAATGCATAATTTGGTTTGACACCATACCTAATACTGTTAGAGGTGTTGTGAGTCAGCATTTATATGCAGAGCAGCTTAACCCTTTAAGGACCAAGCGTTTTTCAGTGGGATGCTCCCCCAGGACCAGGCGTTTTTTTTGGCTGTAGTTCTTCCTTTAAAAATTAATCTTTTATAGTAGCATCTTGGAATTGGTGTCCTTTATTTCAGGACACTCTGGGGAACATTATAAAGTACTTCAGAAACCACACAAATTGACATTTTTTTAACACAATTTTTTTTTGTTTGTTTGTTTATTTTTTTAAACGTTAAGGGTTAGATGTACTAAGATGGGCCAGTCGTAGTGCAAACATACCGCAATTTGCATTTTCGTTGCGACAGTAAACATTTTGTCGTATGTACTAAGAGAAAATATGCTATGAAAATATGAAAAGAGCCACAATAAACTAATTTAAATATTTGTTGCGTCGTCTTAGCAAAATCTTTAGCATACAGTGCGAGAGCCGTGTGGCATTATTCAAATAAATAGCGGGAGTTGAGTTGTGGTTTGCTGCAGCAGAGGGTGCCTGAAGGATAATGTCTATACATGCAAGGATGCAAGAATCAAAATAACATTGTTTTTGTTAAATGTAAACTTTATCTGTACAATTCATTCTGTTCCATCTTCATTTGACCTATTTTAATATGTGATATATATAAAATGAAAGGCAGTTTAGTCCCATGAGATTCTATAGTGGAGCCCCAACCTTCACCCCCAAAAAGCTTTTCATAATCATACAGTAGCCCCGCTAAACCAGACATGTTTGTCCGACATAAGGAGGTGTCGGGTTTAAAAACAATAAAATACAATAAAATTGCACACACATACATTTATAGTGCTCAATGCATTTTAAATGTAAATCATTGCGCTGAAATAACACTAATGTGTTTTGGGTAGGCTGCACATTACATTATGCAAAAATATAAATCTGTACAGTAGGCCTATACAGTATACAGTACAGTAGTAAAATCAAATGAATACCTAGCACACTTTCTTTTTATTTTAGCCTGTAGGCTGGGGGTAACACAAAATAAATCATGCTGCTGCATTGTACACACTGGTGTACAATGTGAATAAAATATTATTTTAAATTGATACTAAATGATTTTATTATTATTATTTTTAACTTGGCCTACTTAGTAGCCTAGACAATTAACACACAATAGATCATGGTCCTATTCTCAGAATGAGCTGGAGGGGTTAGTAGCACATGTGTGCAGTCTATTGCTCCCAACACGTTGGGGAAACCAGAAATGTCATAAAAATTTGTTTTCAAGGCTTGTAAGTACACTCTGCATTTAGGGAAAATTAGGTACTTGGGTGTTCGTCTCAAAAATACATTGAGCACAACTGGCAACACACAAGAAAAAGCGGACTTGGAAATGCCAGCAACAATTGCAACTGTTTAAAAGATACTTTCAAAAGTATGCAGGAACGCCCATACATACATATTCATCAAAGCTTGAAGCGCAAACTAAAACTGCTGCCGCAAAGCATTCCCTAAAAAGTCGCAAATAGCATTGCACTTGTTAGTACATTTCACCCAAGACTTCTGACTCATTTGCAACTGGTTTGCAACTATTGCAACATGCGCAACACTTTAGTACATCTACCCCTAAGTATTTATTATTATGTATTCTGCTGAGAGATACATGTGTAAAAATGTGTTATTCTATGACCGATGGACCTTATAATACTTGCTGAAAGTTTTGTTGAAAAATATTGATGTTTGGGCAAATAAGAAGACATTGTTTCACCTGAGAGAATACACAGTTATTCTCAGGGTCTTTATAAGCAATAATGGACACTACTCTCGATTATTTTCTCAAAATAAATATTTATAAATAAAATAAGTTATTCATTCCATTATTATCAGTAATAAGGAAAAAAAAAACTTACCTGATACATTTAGTTATCTGCTTATATCCACTTGTTTCTTGATATTTATAAATGCTGTAAAAAAACATATATATTAAAACACATGAGATAGATTAAATGTTATAATATAATTATAAGTCAAATATATCGGATTTACAGTGTTATCTCATTTTTCTTTGCTGTAAACAAGTTCTTTTGTCATGTTTTGTTTAAGGGAGCTTCTGAAAATGTCGCCACCCTTTAAAAATGAAATGCCCATCTCAGTGACTTCACAGGAAAAAAAACAAAAAACAAGCAAGCAGTGAAATTCAATCCCTTCCCTATCCAATGATATGCGTTAACAAGTTGTACTGCAACAAGTATGGTGGCCCACTAAGTCAAAGAAACTAAGTGCGTATTTTTTTGTGTTTATCCGATTACGGGCCCAGAATGACATTTCAGTATGATCGTGTTAACACCATCACAGTCCTTAAAGGGTTCAGATTCAATTACTTCCAGAATGGCTATAAAACTAACACACTGAAGTCTGGTGGCAGTAAAGAATGGAAATATTGAGGTTTTGAGGTGAGGTGGATGATGATGGAATCGTAGACTATAACAGAAGCAAAGCACCACTAAGTTAAAGTACATTCTGTTATGTTTATATATATATATATATATATATATATATATATATATATATATATATATATATATAGAGTTTTACACACCAAAAGTACCCAGTGCAATTGCATTCTACAATTCAATGACATCCAATTTAAAAAAGCCAGTAACTGTTAGTGATGGGTTTGAGGGTGGCATTCTAATCTGGCTGCTTTGTTCATTAGGCGATCCAGTTTTTTAAAATGCTCATCACAGGCATGTCAAAATAAAGTATCACCATAGTCAAACAAAGGAAAAATACAGCTCTGAAAAACATGACTTCTACTCTGTAGAGCAACATTATTTCGTAGGTAAAATAAAAAACAAGACCAGGAAGCCAGAGATATTTAAACCTGCTTGTGAAAGCTAAGTGTGAGAGGGGTGATCCTGCTGTAATTGGCTGAGGGTGGGAAGGAGTAAAAGAAACAAAATGCGGTACCGCTTTTCTGACCTGTCAGCCTTTGTCCGCTAGCTTCTGTTAATTTATTGGTAACTGAAAATATAAAGGATTTCAATGCTCACTGCTAATGTCAATGGTAAAGTGAGTGTAATGTGCCAGCATTGTTTGAGAGGCAAAACATACCAAGGCAGAATGAATTGGTGATATTTGAATTGTGTATTTAAAACTCCTGTGCATGTGTTTGTCTGTTATGTATTTTTAAACTGTGATCTTTCTGTGTATTGTATTTTTTGTAACGTTAGGAAGTTGATTTGCACTTTGGTTCGTATATTTAGTCTTTATTTAGGTAACTTTATTCTGCACTCTCTTAAACCGTTGGCTGGTTTGATCTATAGCAAGTTGTATCTGGGTCATTATAAATATATATCACCGTATAGCTTGTGAAGGAATATCTGACTAGTACTAAATAGCGCTGTATAGTTTGTGAGGAAATATCTGATTAGTATTATGAACCAATAAAGGTTTTTAATATGTGTTTATTGGCTAAATTGTTGAATTTGGTGAGACACAATGGGTGCGTTCACTATACTCAGACTTAGCAAAGATTCTGCGGAAATTCATCGTCATCGTCTGTGTGGAAAGACGTCACCAGGTCACGCATCCACAGGCTTAAAAGTCTGCACAGCCTCGCAGCTTCTCAAGAGGTAATGTCCTGGAGCAGCCAGGGCTCAAAACAGTAGACGAGCGTTGGCTGACAAAGAATTGTGTAGCAACCAGATATAATCCTCACTCCATGTGCTCTGCCACCTAGTCAGGGGGTGTGAATCGCCTTCGAGTCATGTCATTAATTATCTTATGAATGATTTGTAATACAAATTAAATGATTTGACTCTTTTTCCACACAGTTATTATACTTTTCAAATATTCAGATATTTATTCTAAAGGTTTAAACATGTAAAAAAAAATAATATTAAAGAACCTGTGTGCTGCTGTAATATAACTGGTAAATTCTTTAACTAAAATATTTTTGCATAAAATTCCCAATAAAGTAGTCGGACTATAAAATAATTAAACATTGGGGTACAAACCCCTTTTTCCTCCAAGCTTTAGTAGGCCCCTGTATTTGGGTGGTGCTACAGTTACATATTGTTAAATTATATGACAATGTGTTTGTCTGTGCATCTTTATGTAGTATTATGTAATTTCTCTGTGCACAGTTAAGATTCAAGTATTTAAGTAAGGGATAAACAAAGATACGAGTTGAATCAATAAAAATAATTCACTGTTTCGAGTGCCTTAGGCATGAGAAACTGTAGATTATTTTCTTACCAATTTAGCACTTTCAGTTGTTTATGGCACTTAAAACTGATAATGAGATTGAATTGATTGTTAATTTGGTAATTGGATTTGTTTTTTGTTCTTTTGTTTCGCTTGGTTCAAACAGCTTGAATGTTTGTTTGTCTCTCATATTTTGGGAATGTTGTCATGAGTTCCTCTGGGTTTGAGTTTGAAATCCCACTTACAAAAACAAAAGTGTCTGTTGCAAGTGAAGATAGTAGCAAGGAAAGTTTAAAATGTAGAACATATATGTATGTATATTCTCAAAAAGGAAGGACATTCTTTGCAAAAAACTTTGTTAATGCATCAGTTAGGGTTGATATTAAAATGATAAGTACGGAAATGCGATGGTAGGGTTTTCAACATAGTTTAACATAGCTCAAAATGGAATTAAACATTTGATCAGAGTTAGTACCTTTCACAACAGGACTACTTACCAGAATACATTGGGGTGTGAACTGAAAATCCTGAACTGGCCCAAACTGTCTTAGTGTACATGGAGTCATATGATAACCCTTCTTTCACTCCAAACACAAGCACACACTGCTATTGTGGCAGCCATTCTGAGATCCAGTTCTTTAAGATTACTGTATATACACAGTGATACACATTGTGATATATAACCCAGGCTAGATCAACCAAAATGTATTTATAGGAGCAAGAGCCAGCACCGTATAAAGATCTGCCAACTCTTATAAATGTTTACCACACTAAATTTGCATGGTAGTTTTCCCATGCTTTTCCCATGGTTATACTACGCATTTACTATAGTTTACAATGGTTTAGCATAACTCCCTGAGATTCACAATGCTTATTATATGTTTTTACACTTTGCAATGCTTTTACTATGGGAGACTTTTAGAAGGACACAAATATAAAATCCTGAAAATGTACTGCTATAATAACCACTAAGATTAAAGCAAACATCAATCGAAAGGGGAAAGTAAAAAATAAAAATAAAATAAACACTAACTCTATTACAGAACACATAATAAATTGCACATTCACTTTGGGTTAAACTACTGTTAACCCATAACCCCACAGTAGAAACACCTTCTGTATGTCTTTTTAAATATAGTACTGTACTTTTTAAAGAGCGGTCTTCATTTTGCAGTGTAGTTAGTGGTGGCAGTAGTTATTGACTTTTAGGTTAACAAATGTAAATACTTTCTGCAAAACAGACAAGATATTGACTCACTTAGAGATGGGCAATGGTATGTTGTTGTGTCTAAATGCAAACTGAGCTGAACTGAACGGGATGACTTCTCATTGATAAGAGGTCATGGTATCAAAGTTAAATCTATGGTTATGATTGACAGGTGAAAAATCTAAGACGTAGAAGCAATGTATTCCATATCTCTGTCTATATTGTGATGCTACTGTTTACGAGGGAAGCCTTCTGGCTAAGAGGTTATGAAATGGCTGGTTAAATCCCTGTCACATCCTGTCAGATCATTTTAGATACCGGAAAGCCAATCCAGCTTCCAAATATACTTCAAAAAGCACCAAGAGAAGAATATAGATTTTTTCTTTGTTATAAATGAACAGATTTTGAAAACTAGAGGAGGCTTATCAGTTGCATAAATGAAAATGACTGGATTTTAAAAGGCTTATTAGATAATTGGTGCCGGCTTCAGCTAAAACTACATTTGAGGTAGAGTGCAATAAACTGTGAACTTGTAAAAGGACACCTGTAAAGATTTATGTTTTAGTGTAAAACTGAACGTGATTGTTGAACAGCTTTATAGGCATGTGATTGAAATTGAAACCAGAATGTCAAACCACACCGAATTTGTAAAGTATATAATGGGGATAGAAATAAAACCTGAAAAATGTGGGATTTTTTTGTAGGGTTTGATGCGCTGTATAGAGAATAATATTTAAAGTGTGATAGTGAATTTAACGTTTGGATTCATTTTGGGGCTAAATTAGATTTATGTGAAGATGCTCTTGAAAATGCACATCTGCTAATGTGGAAGTCATAGATGTTACTATGGTTCTTAATAAAGAATATTTAAAACTTTACTTTGCTGTTTTTTTTCAGGTTTCTGTTTTATTGGACAACTTGTAATAAAGGTACTCTAAAAATTCAAAAATAAACTGGAAAAATGTACCCAAAAATGTCAACGGGCCAGTTTACATGTGTGTTTTTTTCACATGAAGTGGCCATGCACATGCATATTGGGAAGAAAAACATGTGAAAATACCCCCAAAAATTGGAAAGTCTCATTTGCCCGTGAAACTCAAGGAAATGCCCATGAAATAAACGCCCACTTACTCATGAAAATATTAATTAACTCATTCAAGTGCCTTACCTAAAGCCACTATAAAAGTCACATGGGAATTCGTAAGTTACCATTGTTATTTGTTTATTTAGCAGGCACCTTTATCCAAGGCGACTTACAGAGACTAGTGTGTGAACTATGCATCAGCTGCAGAGTCACTTACAATTAAGTTTCACCCAAAAGTAGGAGCACAAGGAGGTTAAGTGACTTGCTCAGGGTCACACAATGAGTGAGGGGCTGAGGTGGGATTTGAACCGGGGACCTCCTGGTTGTATTACCTGTACTGTAACACTTGAAATGTATTTGCTTACAATTGTAAGTCGCCCTGGATAAGGGTGTCTGCTAAGAAATAAATAATAATAATAATACAAGCCCTTTTCTTTAACCACTGGACCACACATGGTCCGAAGATGGCAGCAGGAAAGTAAATTTTTGGTTTGCAGTATTTCCCTTATCAGATTGATGTTGCAGATAACCCCACTTTTTTTCTCCGTCTTCCCTAAAACTTTGCATAATGCTCATCATGCATGGATCTAAAAGTGTTTGTAAAGTATCATTCAGATTGTATTTACCAAGTTTCTGTTTAAAACTATTACTAAAAATGTTTGATAAACTGCATCGTGGGCTTGTGAATTCAGGTGGTTACAGCTACTGTATAGTACTTCAGAATACTGTCAAAACGACTTTATTGTAAAGTACTACAAAGTACGATGTGTAAATGTGTATTATACTCCCATGCAATTTCTCCTAGTTATGTATGAGCAAAACCCGTGTCCATCCTTGGAGCGATGAAGACCTGGTGTTAGTATCCATAATAAAGGAAGAGGATATGATAAGGCAGCTTGCACAACACAATGCACAACACATTGTTTAACCCACTCTCAAAATAAAATGTGGTGTGGAACTTATTTCTTGGGAATCAACAATACGACTCAATACTTTATTTAACAGAAGCAGTCATACAAGCTCAAATGAGGATGCTATATTTGGTATAAAGAGATTCAAAATAAGCTTATGAAAGAAATATGTGAAACAAAATTAAAGTACAGTCGGGTTACAAAAATAAAGATATCAGTGCATCTCTAATCGCAGAACCCTCTTCATATCGCTGTTGTGCAATTCTTGCTGGCGGCTGAGGTAGCTGTTCCTCCACTTCGCTCACCGTCAGCAACCACTGATGCCTGAACACCTCCTTACGGTCCAGGCACAGATTGTGCAGGATACAGCAGGCAGTAATAATTTGGGGAGCAAACCCGTGGTTCACTTCAATACGCTTCAGTAATATCCTCCAACCCCCTTTCAATAGTCCAAACGCATGTTCAACCACCACTCGGATTTGGCCCAGTTTGTACTGGAAAAATAAGCTGACAAATGGTTTTTGATCCAAAAACACTTTATATAAAAGAAAAGTATATCTCCAATACAATCATATTAGCACGAGTTACAAACTGACTTCGGACCAGGCCTCAGTGCATGTGTTTGTATCGGAAAACACAGGTATCTGTATATTTGCATAACCTTGGGAGGGGAAAGTGGGCGTTCCCAAGAAAATTAAAGGCTTCACATGGAAACGCAAAAAGGTACCAAGTCAATTTTTATTTCACGAGACAGAAATGTCTTGAGTAAGTGTAAACACACATGTAAACTAAGCCAATGTTGATAAAATAATTAATGTTCTATCAAAATATTTGATTTAGTCATAAATATCATATTGTCCTTTTGATAAATAACCTTGTCAGTTCCTCTGTGGTTCTTCAGTAGTTTTGAACTGGTGTGTGACATAGTCTGATCTGACACTTTTTGAAGCCTTATTACAGGTTTGGCGAAACCCTGTCTTTCTTGACATTATTATTATTATTACAATCTTTTAAAATCTGTCTATAAAAAGTTGGATTATATCTGAAGAAGGTGAATCATGAGGAAGTACTCTGAGGTATCTGTAATTAGATAGACATGCTTCTCAGCTTGTGCCAAAGCTCCCTTGGCTTCTCAGCTTGACATCAGCACAGACATCATTGTCAAATATTAGACTTTATGAAGCAAGCACTCAATCACATAGCCTGCATCTTTGTTCCTGTTGTATGTGCCCCTTCTTTTGAAAGATACACTGGCTTGTTCTGCAATATGAGCCGTTCTGGTGCCACATATCATGTTTGTGCCAGGAACACCACTGTGTAGTTCAGTGGGAGACTATCGTGGTGGATGGGAACAGAAAAAGGAGATGCAGTCACAGTATTTCACCTTTTATATTTCGTTATTAGGCAGTCATGAGTGAGAGACAAATAAGAAACCCCATGGCTTGCTAATTTGCAACACTTACCGATAGAATTAAACTAATTAAAAGTAAATAACTACAGCCGAATTTACAACAATTAAATAAAAACGTTTCATGTTAATATGTCTGCTGTAGCATTATTTAAACCTAAATGCACAAACATCTTAAAAAAAAAAAAATCATATAAATATAAAACTAAATGCATGTCAAGAATAAGTACGGTGGCAACTCTTTGTATAGCTTAATATTAAGCAGTGTCATTCATTGTTTATACACATGCGCTATTATCAATACTATTTACACTATCAAACATGTATATATATATATATATACACAGATAACTTCGGTTAACTCGACATCCCACGGAGATGCCATTCAGTGTTGACTTATCCAAGGTGTCGAGTTAACCACAGGTGCACATGAGCCATGGCATTAACATGAATATAAGTAACAGAACTCACACGTTTACAGTATTACACTATTTACAAGTTTATTTTTAGTTAAATGTCCTTATAAAAACGGTTGAAAGAACTCAGTACAACTATATGGAGAAAATTTGGGACCAAGACTGTCGAATTAAGCGAAGATGTTGAGTTAACTGAGGTTGACTGTGTGTATATATATATATATATATATAATAGATGGGCTTCAGTGAGTTACAGGAAAATAATTCCATCTAGGGTTTCTGTGACGTCATAAATTACGAGGCCGAAGGTCGAGTAATTTATAACCTTCCTTCTTTTGATAACCACTATCCCAGATCCTTCTTGCTCTACAGCGCTATTAAATATAATCATCACAGCTGTAGTGACATGACCCAAGACATCTTTAGCAATGCCTCTGGCAGCTGTTTTAACATGCGGTTTGACTAAGGCTAAGCCCCTTTTCCAGGAAGGTATAGCTCTTCTATACAAAGCCCTACATATACCCTCTATCGCGGATAAGCGTCCCCTACAAGCTGATAGTCAATGTATATCTGAATAGATGTACAGGGTGCTAAATCCTACTGTAATCTCAGTCTGATGGGGAGGGGGGGTGTAATATATTGTACGCTTTTATTTGCTGCCATTCCCAAGATGTGGCTATAATGTCTTTAAACTCATATTTGTATTTACCATTTTTTCCTGTGAATAAAACACTTCTGTCCAATTTGTTGTAGCGCAATACTAGATTAGTGTTTTTAACTTCGCGTTTTATAATATTATTAATGCTTTGTATAATATTATTATTATTATTATTATTATTATTAATTTCTTAGCAGATGCCCTTATCCAGGGCGACTTACAATTGTTACAAAATATCACAGTACAAAGTATCACATTGCAGAATATCACATTACAGATAACAGCAGTTATAAAGTACCATCAAATCAGTAGCAAATAAGTACATCTATTACAGAATTATAATGCCCTGGTGTTATTCCTAAAACCCATTGGGAACTGGTCTACATCCTTCAGTGTAAATGTGTTTTTACCCCTTGGAACATTATCCCATGTACACGGATGCTGAAATAATTTGTAAGGTTAACATCGACTGGCCTGGATTTAATAGTTCTATGACTGTGAATAAAATTGGGAAACATTTTTATACAGTAGAGAGTGAATTATCCAAACTGATTGGTCAGGATTTAATAGTTCTTTGACTGTGAATAAAATTGGGTAATATTTTTATACAGTAGAGTCAATTATCCAAACTGATTGGGACCAATACTAATTTGCATAATCAATCAATCAATCAATCTTTATTTTATATAGTGCCTTTCATAGTGGACCACCATCACAAAGTGCTTTCCAAGATGCAGTAACAACAATAAAATCCATAATACTTTAAATACAGAGAAATGCATAATACATCATATACAGTAAAAAAAAACTATGGATAATACATTAAATACAGTGAAAAATGCAAAATACATGATAATAGCATAATACATGAAATAGTAGCAACAGCACAGCAGTTAATAGCAGATATCAGGCTTAAAGAGCATGGAAAGCAAAAGAGAACAGGTGGGTCTTAAGAGCTGATTTAAAGTGAGCGACGGTGGGAGCATTACGCACCAAAGCTGGGAGAGAGTTCCAAAGAGTCGGAGCCATGAAGCTAAACAAGCGTTCTCCAAGTGTGGTGCACTTTTGCTTGTGGATAACAAGCAGGCCAGAGTCGGAGGAACTCAGCTTGTGGGCAGGGACATAGCGGGTCAGCAAGTTGAGGAGGTACTCAGGACCTGTGTGATGAAGGGCATTGTAGGTGAGCAGGAGAGTTTTGAAAGTAATCCTGAACTTTACAGGTAGCCAGTGCAGCTGGGCAAGACGGGGGTGTGATCACGTTTTTTATTATTATTTGTTTATTTATCAGACGCCTTTATCCAAGGCGACTTACAGAGACTAGGGTGTGTGAACTATGCATCAGCTGCAGAGTCACTTACAATTACGTCTCACCCGAAAGACGGAGCACAAGGAGGTTAAGTGACTTGCTCAGGGTCACACAATGAGTCAGTGGCTGAGGTGGGATTTGAACCGGGGACCTCCAGGTTACAAGCCCTTTTCTTTAACCACTGGACCACACAGCCTCCTACATCTTACATCTGGTAAGAATCCTGGCAGTGGCATTCTGAACTAGCTGCAGTCAGTTTATGGTACGTGCCAGGAGACCACCATATAGAGAGTTGCAGTAGTCAAGTCGAGAGGAGACAAATGCATGAAAAAGTATCTCCGCACCCGGGAGGGAAAGGTAGGGACGGACTTTAGAGATGTTTTGAAGATGTTGCTGTCAAGAAGTACCACAAGTACTGTGGGGGAAGGCAGCAGCAGACAGTTTCTTAGGTTCAGGGCAGTTATATTGAGATTCTTAATTTGAGTTTCCTACTAGAACGAGTTCCGATTTGCTAGTGTTCAGCTGAAGAAAACTGGCAGACATCCAGGCCACGATGTCTTGAATGCAAGTCGAAAGCCGGATCATGGCAGAGGGGCTTCCAGGGTTGAGTTTTAAGTAGAGCTGGGTGTCGTCAGCATAGGAGTGAAACATGAGGCTGTGTTGGCGGTTGAAGTGACCCAAGGGAAGCATGTAGATATTGAAGAGAAGGAGCCCAAGAACAGATCCTTGGAGGACACCACAAGTGACTGGGTTTGTGACACCACTGCATCCAGCATAGAAAACAGACTGCATGCGTCCGGATAGGTAAGAGGACATCCAGGAGAGACAGGTTCCAGAGATCCCAGCATACTTGAATGCGGTCAAGAAGAATGCCATTATCTGGGTGTCAAAAGTGGCTGTTAGGTCAAGGAGTACAAGCACAGAGGGAGCACCAGCATCAGCATTAAGCAGGAGATCATTCACAATTTGGAGCAGAGCAGTTTCAGTACTGTGATGCAGCCAGAAGCCAGACTGTAGAGATTCAAGCAGATTGTTATCCGTGACATGTTTCATCAGCTGACTGGCTACAGCCCTTTCGAGAGTTTTGGAGAGAAAAGGGAGATTGGAGATATGACAGAAATTAGATAAGTCAGTCGGGTCGAGGGAGGGTTTTTTTGAGTTTCGGTGTAACTCAATCAAGCTTAAGGGCAGCAGGAACCGAGCCCAGGGACAGGCTGAGAGTGTGCATAATGGAAGGAGCGAGATCAGAAGCACAGACGGGCAAGGTTAGTCGGCCAGGGGTCCAGGGGGCACGTGGCAGTAGCTGATTTCAACAGTAGGCTGGAGATATCAGCAATGGAGAGAGGAGAGAAGGTTGAGAGGGCAGGAGGGGCAACCGGACGAGACTCAAGGTGGTCAAGTAGTTAACTGGGTTTGTGGCGGGAGAGCGTAAAATAGATGTTGTCAATTTTGTTCTGAAAGAAAGAGGAGAAATCATGACAGGTAAGAGAGGAGCATGGACGGGAGATGGATCTGCTGGTGGCTGGATGTAGGATTTGGTCAATGGTCTTAAAGAGAAAATTGGGTTTACCTTGTCCCATAGTTATGATTTCAGAGAATTACTTCACCCTGGCTGAGGCGAGCGCACGCCTGTAGCTCGCGAGATGGTCGGTCCAGATCTCTCTGTGAACCGTTAGTCCAGACGACCTCCACTGCGCTCAAGCTTGCGGCAGGCAGACTTAAGAACTCGAAGATCAAGGGTGTACCATGGGCAGTTTCGATCTTTCTTGATGGTTCTGGTTGTAAGCGGGGCAACAGTGTCGATGATATGAATAAGGGTGGCGTTGTAGAGGGTCACTGCTTCGTCAACTGAGGTCAGGAGAGTACCAGTTAGAGTGGATAGTACCGATAGTTTCAGAGGATTCAGCAGATTCTTGGGACGGAAGGAGATAACAGTATCAGTAGCAGAGGAAGGATCAGGGAGATTAATATTAGCAGTGATTAAGAAATGGTCAGCGAGAGAGATATCTGAGATGGAGAGATTGGAGATATCAAGACCCCTGGTGATGAGCAGATCCAGAGTGTGTCCTCAGGTGTGAGTGGGGACGTTGACAGATTGAGAGAGTCCAAGACAGTCCAGAAGCATGTTGAAGTCAGTCAGTAGGGGAGGAAGGCATGTCAGCGAGTGCATGTCGTTTACAGAATGCCAGGTTTCAGCTAGACAGAGAAGATCAAGATTGGTATCGGTTATAAGTTCGCTGAGAAGCAGAGATTTGTTAGTCAGAGAACGACAATTGAAAAAGGAGATTTTCAAGTTTGTAGCAGGCAGCGTAGGAGGAGAAGGATTTAATAAGGGTATGTGCAGCAGGTACTTACCAGTGTTCATTCTGGGAGTGGGGAATGAGTGAGTCCGCTTTGTCCAGGGGATCCAGACGTTAGGTGTCAAAGAAGGAATGAGGCCTCTACTAGCCATTGGGAGGGATTTGGGAAAGACCCTCGCTCCACCTGTCCTCGCTCTGACTGCCACAGCTCTGACTGCACTTGGACGTGTGGCCCTTAGACGGCTGGCACTTAGAACACATGGAGCCGTTTACTTAACACGTGTTTCTAATCAGCCTCCCAATTCAACACAGCCCAGCACACAAAGGACATCTAAATTACAATTTTTAAGTGCAGTCTAGTTACTTTAGCAATCAACGATTTAAACTATTAAATTAACTGTAATTCACTTACTAATCGATTTGTATGGATAATCGAACAGGTATTAATAACAATTACTGTACTTTAATAATGTATAGAATAAAGTTAACATACACAAGTACTTAGTACACAAGTACCTACTGATGATATATAGCTAGTAACCTATTCAATCACATTTAGCATACAAAATTACAAAGCTTTACAAATCATTAAATTAATGAAAATCAGTAAAACTTTAACACCTACAGTTAACGGGTACATAAAGATCTTTTTATTTTATTGTGTTACATGTTCCCATGTGTTGTTACAACTGATAAGGTGTGTGTATTGTTTTCATTTTTTTTCTTTACATTATGACCACTTTTTTAAACTTTTAAATTGCATTCCCTGCCTCAAGATGGCTTCCCATGACCCTGCATGGACCTCTCAGAGCTACATACAGTGTATACAGCTATATACAGTGTTATGTATTGGATTTAAGAGTGTTAGTTATTTGCTGCCACCTACTGGTAGTATTAGCTTAGCTCACGGAGCAGGCGCAGTCTTCCGTGTATGTGATGCGGGAACAATAAAGAAACTTTCGTTGAACCAGAGCACAGTGTCCGTGTGTATATATATATATATATATATATATATATATATATATATATATATATAACTAAATAATAATATTAATGTTATTAGACATAACATAAAGTGGCGACGAGGATTCGTTTTAAGCTACTAGACAGCTGCCGGCAATAATTGATTCGCTACAGTTTGTCTAAATAACTTTCAATACCCGGACGAGTGACGACGACTACATACAGAAGGAAGAAATGGCGGCGATCATAGGACGACTCGACTGCTTCGATGAAAATACAGAAGACTGGAACACTTACATCGAACGTTTTGAACACTTCCTCACAGCAAACGACATACCAGCAGAAAGGCGAGTAGCGGCTTTATTAAGTGTGATTGGGGGTAAGACATACAGCCTGTTAAGGAGTTTAATAGCGCCCGAAAAGCCTGGTGCTAAAAGCTATAATGAAATAGTACAAACACTGCAGGAACATTTTTCCCTAAACCTCTGGTAATAGCCGAAAGGTTTCGTTTTCACAGACGTAATCAAGAAGAGGGTGAGTCTGTGGTGCAGTATATAGCAGTGCTAAAAAATTAACAGAGCACTGTGAGTTTGGCACACATCTTAATGATACATTAAGAGATAGATTGGTATGTGGCTTGAGAAAGGAAGCGATCCAGAAACGTCTTTTATCTGAAGCTGAATTGACGTTCAAAAAAGCAGCAGAGATTGCTGTATCAATGGAGACGGCTGCTAGAGAATCTCAACAACTAAACGCTTCGCCTAATATAAATAAGCTCACGTTGACACGGAGAAGCAAGTCGGTTAATAATTGCTGGCGTTGTGGAAGGATACCCACAGCGAAAGGGAGTGCTGGTTTAAAGAAAAGGATTGTCGTTGTTGTGGCAAGAAGGGTCACATAGAACGCGTTTGCAGAATGAAAAAGCATGAAAAGGGGAACGCATAGTAGCAAGCTGAGGAAGAAAAGTGTGCAGTACGTGGAAGTAAATGAGTCAAGTGATGATGCTGACACAGATACCGAATTGGCTTTGAATGTGCTTACTCTTAAAGGTGAAACGGCCAATATTTGGGTCACACCAGAAATTGAGGGAAACCCTTTGAAAATGGAACTGGATACTGGTGCTGCAGTGTCCTTGATATCAAAGAAAATGTATGAAGACAAGTTAAGTAATTTTCCCTTGCAACATACGAATGTAGTGTTGAAAACTTATACTGGAGAAGCAGTTTTGCCCAGTGGAAAAATTAATGTACAGGTGAAACTCAATGGTCAGATGGAGCTACTGCAGCTATATGTTGTTGAGGGTGATTACCCACCTCTGTTTGGTAGGGAATGGATTAAGAAAATGAATCTTAACTGGCAGGAAATAAAATCCTTAACTCAGCCAAGCAATTTGGAAGCAGTTCTGATTAAGCATAGCTCTGTATTCAGAAAGGAACTTGGCACAATGAAGGGAATTGAGGCAAAGATAATTGTGAAACCTGACAGCAAACCAAAGTTTTGCCAAAACGCACGGTACCATATGCAATCAAACCCAAAGTGGATGCTGAATTGACCCGATTGCTAGAAAATGGAGTAGTGTCACCAGTGCAATTCAGTGATTGGGCAACACCGATTGTACCTGTTATCAAGAAGGATGGCACAGTGAGGCTATGTGGTGACTTCAAGGTTACGGTAAACCCTGCTCTGTGTATTGAACAGTACCCAATTCCACGCATCGAAGATTTGTTTGCTTCTCTAGCGGGAGGTCAGTGCTTCAGTAAGTTGGATTTGTCCAACGCCTACTTGCAAATGACGGTGGAAGAGCAATCTAGGAAGTACCTGACTATTACAACACAGAAAGGTCTGTACTGTTACAACCGCTTACCTTTTGGTATTGCTTCAGCTCCTGCATTGTTCCAGAGGGCCATGGACCAAATATTACAGGGACTGTCTGGTGTTCATTGCTACCTTGATGATATACTGGTCACAGGTAGAAACGAGATGGAACATCTTAACAATCTGGATGCTGTTTTGCAACACCTGGAAGAGTATGGCCTGCGTGTTCAGAAGGACAAGTGTGAGTTTTTAAACAATCATTGGAGTATCTGGGACACATCATTGATGCTACGGGCTTACACAAGTCACCTGGAAAGGTTACAGCTATCGTGGATGCGCCTGCACCAGAAAATGTGAGCCAGTTGCGATCGTTTCTAGGACTGTTAAACTATTACAGTAGGTTTATACCTAACCTAGCAACCATTCTGAGTCCACTAAATGCGTTATTGTGTCAAGGAAAGCAATGGCAGTGGACTAAGGACTGTGAAAAGTCATTTAAGATGGCTAAGGAACAGTTAGTGTCATCAGAGGTTTTAACTCACTTTGATGGAAACCTTCCAATTACCCTTGCTTGCGATGCTTCACCATATGGAGTGGGGGCGGTTATTTCTCATGTCCTTCCTGGTGGAGAAGAAAGACCAATTGCGTTTGCATCCAGGACTCTCAGTAAGGCTGAGCAGAAGTATGCACAAATCGAGAAGGAGGCTCTTGGAATAGTATTCGGTGTACGGAAATTCCACCAATACTTATATGGCAGGAAGTTCACATTATTCACAGACCACCGACCCCTCACAACCATTTTTGGTCCAAAGAAGGGAATTCCATCATTAGCAGCAGCCAGACTGCAACGTTGGGCTTTACTGTTATCTGCCCATACATACGACATTGAATACAGGAAAGGCTCCAATATTGGGAATGCTGATGGACTGTCAAGATTACCATTGAAGGTGACACATAAAGACAAACCTGACACAGTCGACGTGTTTTATTGCAACCAAATGGAACAGCTACCAGTGAAATGTGCTGAAGTGAGAAGAGAAACTAGAACTGACCCTACACTGTCTCAGATTCTAGAGCAAGTCTTAAAAGGCGGGCTAGAAGCCAACCCTGCTGTAAAGACACCATTCTACGCAAGGCCATGAACTGTCTGTGTACCAAGGGTGCTTAATGTGGGGTATCCGTGTTGTCATACCTGCAAAGTTAAGAAGCAGAGTATTGGATATGCTACATGAAGGACATTCTGGAGTAGTCAGAATGAAGGCCATAGCAAGGAGTTACATCTGGTGGCCTGGAATAGACACACAAATTGAGGAGAAGGCAAAATCTTGTACATCATGTCAACGTGTCCAAAATATGCCAAGTCGTGCACCTCTCCACCCATGGGTATGGCCAGGTAGACCATGGCAACGTATTCACATTGATTTTGCAGGTCCTTTTAACGGACAAATGTTTCTCATCGTGGTGGATGCTCACTCGAAGTGGCCTGAAGTTTTCATACTGGAATCCACCACTGCGGCGAAGACCATTCAGGTTCTGAGAGGACTATTCAGTCACTACGGTATTCCAGAACAGCTTGTAAGTGACAATGGCCCACAGTTCATCTCTAGCGAATTTGAAGCATTCTTGAAAACCAATGGCGTAAAACATATCAGGTCTGCCCCATACCATCCAGCAACGAATGGTTTGGCTGAACGCTTTGTTCAAACCATGAAGCATGCACTCAAGTCGGCGAAGGAAAGTGCCACTACTAGTAAAAAACTAGATAATTTTTTACTTGTGTATAGAAACACTCCTCATGCAACAACAGATGAATCTCCAGCAATGTTGTTTTTGAAACGCAAGCTGCGCACACGATTGGATCTGCTAAAACCAGACATGTCTTTACATGTTGAAAAGAATCAGGGGTTGCAAATAGCACAACGACAAAACAGTGCGAAGGACAGACAATTTCAAGTCGGTCAGGCAGTGCTGGCGCGGGAATATCGTAAGGGAGATAAATGGATTCCAGGAGTTGTTACTGCCAAAACTGGACCTGTCTCATACACTGTGGATGTGGGAACTGGAATGTCTTGGAGACGTCATGCTGACCAGCTACTGGATTGTGTTGGCACCCATCCGAATGAAGATCCTGCAGCAGAAATATTACCAACCCTGACAGAGCCTATTGAGGTTTACACAGCATGTTCACCAACTGCAAACACAACTTCCAAGGGGGTCATTGAGGCTGAAACCAATGCTAAAGAACCTTTGTTTCCACCTTCAACGAACCAAGATTTACACATGGCAGAACCGTCACCAAATGCTGTCGAGAGGCGCTATCCTGTTCGGAGTAAGAAAGCTCCCAACCGTTTGACTTTTTAATTATCGGCACAGCGTAAATAAATAAATAGTAAAACAACGAAGGCTTGCATGTTAAAATAGTTCAGTAGTGTATAGAGAGCAAGCCAGAAGAAGGGGGCAGAATAATCCCCTGGCTAGCTTGAGGCATGAGGCAGTCCACCCTCTACCTCTAGTTATGTAGATGATTCAATTTGTGACAACAACATTTAACAGGAAGGAAATGTTATGTATTGGATTTAAGAGTGTTAGTTATTTGCTGCCACCTACTGGTAGTATTAGCTTAGCTCACGGAGCAGCGCAGTCTTCCGTGTATGTGATGCGGGAACAATAAAGAAACTTTTGTTGAACCAGAGCACCGTGTCCGTATATATATATATATATACTAAATAATAATATTAATGTTATTAGACATAACATACTATATATATATATATATATATATATATATATATATATATATATATATATATATATACAGTATGCATATATATATATATATATATATATATATATATATATATATATATATATATATATATATATTATATATATTAGTGCTCGGACAAACACAGGATTTTCATGTTTGAAGTGCTTTCGGCTGTGAAAAAATGCCACATCTTTGATTTCAAACAGAATAAAAAGTGAATACATAATACTTTTTTTATTGGTACAGAGGGAATACATAATACATTTGTATTGAATACAGAGTGGATACTGTCCATACATTAATACTTTTGAAAATAATAACATGTTTAATATATACAGTACTGTGCAAAAGTTTTAGGCAGGTGTGAAAAAATGCTGTAAAGTAAGAATGCTTTCAAAAATAGACATGTTAATAGATTATATTTATCAATTAACTAAATGCAAAGTGAGTGAACAGAAGAAAAATCTAAATCAAATCCATATTTGGTGTGACCACCCTTTGCCTTCAAAACAGCATCAATTCTTCTAGGTACACTTGCACAAAGTCAGGGATTTTGTAGGCATATAGTCAGGTGTATGATTAAACAATTATACCAAACAGGTGCTAATGATCATCAATTCAATATGTAGGTTGAAACACAATCATTAACTGAAACAGAAACAGCTGTGTAGGAGGAATAAAACTGGGTGAGGAACAGCCAAACTCAGCTAACAAGGTGAGGTTGCTGAAGACAGTTTACTGTCAAAAGTCATACACCATGGCAAGACTGAGCACAGCAACAAGACACAAGGTAGTTATACTGCATCAGCAAGGTCTCTCCCAGGCAGAAATTTCAAGGCAGACAGGGGTTTCCAGATGTGCTGTCCAAGCTCTTTTGAAGAAGCACAAAGAAACGAGCAACGTTGAGGAGCGTAAACGCAGTGGTCGGCCAAGGAAACTTACTGCAGCAGATGAAAGACACATCTTGCTTACTTCCCTTCGCAATCGGAAGATGTCCAGCAGTGCCATCAGCTCAGAACTGGCAGAAAGCAGTGGGACCCTGGTACACCCATCTACTGTCCAGAGAAGTCTGGTCAGAAGTGGCCTTCATGGAAGACTTGCGGCCAAAAAGCCATACCTCCGACGTGGAAACAAGGCCAAGCGACTCAACTATGCACGAAAACACAGGAACTGGGGTGCAGAAAAATGGCAGCAGGTGCTCTGGACTGATGAGTCAAATTGTGAAATATTTGGCTGTAGCAGAAGGCAGTTTGTTCGCCGAAGGGCTGGAGAGCATACACGAATGAGTGTCTGCAGGCAACAGTGAAGCATGGTGGAGGTTCCTTGCAAGTTTGGGGCTGCATTTCTGCAATTGGAGTTGGGGATTTGGTCAGAATTAATGGTCTCCTCAATGCTGAGAAGTACAGGCAGATACTTATCCATCATGCAATACCATCAGGGAGGCATCTGATTGGCCCCAAATTTATTCTGCAGCATGACAACGACCCCAAACATACAGCGAAAGTCATTAAGAACTATCTTCAGCGTAAAGAAGAACAAGGAGTCCTGGAAGTGATGGTATGGCCCCACAGAGCCCTGATCTCAACATCATCGAGTCTGTCTGGGATTACATGAAGAGAGAGAAGCAACTGAGGCTGCCTAAATCCACAGAAGAACTGTGGTTAGTTCTCCAAGATGTTTGGGCCAACCTACCTGCCGAGTTCCTTCAAAGACTGTGTGCAAGTGTACCTAGAAGAATTGATGCTTGATGCTGTTTTGAAGGCAAAGGGTGGTCACACCAAATATGGATTTGATTTAGATTTTTCTTCTGTTCACTCACTTTGCATTTAGTTAATTGATCAATATAATCTATTAACATGTCTATTTTTGAAAGCATTCTTACTTTACAGCATTTTTTCACACCTGCCTAAAACTTTTGCACAGTACTGTATATATTTTTTTATTGATACAGAGTGAATACTAGGGTTGTATTAGAAGGTTCGAAGGTTCGGTCGCTAGCCAGGGATTTGAAGATTGTTACCTTTGAAGGATCGTCAGACGCCATTCACACACTTTTTTTTTTTTTTTTTTTTTAACAGAAATCTTTGACAATGTGTGAATACTATAATGTTGCAGGCAGCGTAGGGGGAGAAGGAGTGGCAGCACTGTGGAGTAGTGGTTAGGGCTCTGGACTCTTGACTTGTGGGTTCAATCCCAGGTGGGGGACACTGCTGCTGTACCCTTGAGCAAGGTACTTTACCTAGATTGCTCCAATAGAAACCCAACTGTATAAATGGGTAATTGTATGTAAAAATAATGTGTAAAAAATAATGTAATTGTATATAAAAATATAGCGGTTGTGGTGCTTCAGTAAAATATGTACTGAATATCTAGTATAAGAGAAGTGCTATGGTAGAATATGTTTGAAACATACAAAATATACGCTAATAATTTTAATTTCGAAAAAACTGAGCACCGTCTGTCCCTGCCCCCTCCAGCTTGTGTTAACCAGAGGCAAATTTCTTCATTCACCATCTCAACAGCAAAGCGCTGTATAGCGTAAACTGTATTGAAATAAATGTCTCGAAACCCCTCTGCTGTTTGGGATTCTTTTTTTTGTTAAATGTCCAGATGACCAAAAAAAAAGTTGAATGCAAAACTGTGCAAGTGACTGTTGATGTATCATGGAGACACATTCAATCTCTAGGGTCACTTTATAATCGTAAGTTCATATTATTATTATTATTATTATTATTATTATTATTACTATTAGTAGTCGTAGTTGTAGTCATCGTAGTAATCTTTTTAGTAATAGTAAAATGTGACTGTGACTGATAACCTGTAGGAACGGTGACTGTTAAATTAAGTTTGTTTTGCCTAAGTCCGCTGCAGTTAGTGCTGCTGCAATGCAAGCTTACGCGCAAGCAGCCTCAATTACGTGTAAATAAACATGATTACTGTTCTATATAATGTATTTTTAAATAACATATTAATGCTGTATTCCATTTATATGGCTTACCTGTAAAATAATAGGATTTTCAATCAAATATAAACAAGTAGCTATGGTGACGTCACCAGTAAATTATGCAAATTAGTACCATCGAAGGTTCGAAAATTCCTTCAGAAATGTGTTCTGAATCTTCGAAGGTCAAAATGAACCCTTCGTTGCAGCCCTAGTGAATACATAACATATGTTTATTGAATACAGAGTGAATACATTGAGTCAGGGAGCATGCTTTAACAATAATAACACGCGTGATACTTTTTTTCCAAGCCTAAAATAAAATGTGTAAAAGAAAATGGTGGTTACTGACATTTTGTGGTTGCACACATTTCCCCATAGACCACAGAAGTCTAGGAAAGGCGATCCTTTTTACAACGGTTTGCATACTCTCTTACAGCTGGAGAAAGCATTTGTACAGGACTGCTATTGGTTGCATTAAAATATGAAACACCATTTCTCTTTTGGGGTTAAAACTATCTCCGCTGCTGACACTTACTAATTATATAATCTAAATTCTGTTCTATGTAGGAAATCAGCGACTTCAGTTCCTCACAAAGGCCTTCATTTGTTTTTGGTGGTGAAATGTGCTTCTCCTTACAAGGGAGCTCTCCAAACATTCAGCGTTGTTTTTCTGTTCCAGCTGCATGGTAAAGAAAATCTCCCTCTGAAATACACAGAAATAAAATTAATAAGAGTTCTTAATATACGCCACTGCAAGTGTTCATACTTTGTTTGCTATTGAACGACTAATATCGGTCTATATCTCTGCACCCCCACTATCTTCTTTCAACCTGACATATTAGGTATAGGCATTTAGGCCTGTTGTATGAAAGTTTGGTAAAATATCTAAACCCCTTGTTTGAGAGAACTATCAGAACTTTTCTCGTGACTTTTTTGTTATCTGTTTCAGCTCTAATAATCTGACCCGTCATCTCTTCATGATTCTCAGACATCCTTATTTCAGTAAATAAACAATCCATAAATTATTTTGCAGTCATACACATACCCTGTAGCTCCCCAGACACTGCTAAAATAAACAAGATGATTCAGATCATTCTTATGTTATCACAGATATTAGAGAACTTTAACAATACACAAGATGGTGTGTCTATGTAGATTCATTCATGTCCAAAGATGTTGTTTGGTTTCTCCTATGTAAGTCCTATCGGAGCTTTTGTTACATTTAATCATGTAGATTATGTTTTTGGATCTGCAGGTAGATGATCCTTTTATCTCCAGTTGTTTACCTTGTGCTGTGAGAATGGTATTCTGCGTAGACAGAGATATGGGGACAGGGTTTGCATCTGTTGGTATTGCAGGGTTTAGTGCCATTGTGTACATTGTGTTACATTGTTCCTCACAGCACAAGGTAAACAGCTGGAGATAAAAGGATCACATCTATAGATCCAAAAACGGTCATCAGATAGCTGATTGCTTTAAGCCTAGACTCTTCTGTCCCTTAGCAATAAGATACCAATCCATACAGTAGCATATATCATGGGTATTAAATTAGCAAAGCTGGGAATTCCTAAAGTGCTGGATTTTAGCTTTGTTCGTAGGCTACCATAAGGATAAAAATTGCTGAAGATACAGTTCTGTCGGAAAACTTGTATATGTTAGGACCCCAAGCCGATGGGGTCAACCCGATCATGATGGGGTCGTATTTCGGTTTTTTTAATTTACACTTTTAGACCAACCATTAATGTGGTAATAAATATATTGCATGCCTATGCTTTTAAATAAAATGATCAAACCATCGTTTTTATTCATTAATATTGTATGAAACTGAAGAGGATCCTGTATAAAGAGAAATGAAAGCTAACTTACTTTAAGGAACGTACTGTATTGCATTTAACGCATGTTCATCTACAACTTTAAACACTCAATTATAAATCTTACGTAAAACTATAAAAAAAAAACTGTGTACAATTCTACCCATAGACCATGTTTATTTAGTTTTCATCCCTTCATGTAAAAGCGAGACTAGTTGGAATTATTCTCCAGGGTAGCCCCAATTGTGTCAAACTATTCGGAAATTTAAAAAAAACAAAAAAAACATGAATGCAGTACCCTAATTAAATACATTGCAGACCTATGCCTTTTAATTAAAATGATCAAACCATCCAATTTATTTATGTATTTATTCATTTACATTTCAAAAGTACAATAGTGGATCTTCAGATCGGCTTTGGGTAAAGTGAATTTTCTGCATCGTGACTGGGTCAAGCTGAACATGAAAAGCCAATGGGGTCGAACTGAAGAAAGTTGGAGGTCATCCAGTCATGAATGTCTGTAAGACAGGCTGCTAAGGAGAGACTAGTAACACTATCCTCCCTGCCAAATATAATAATTTGTGCCCAAATGAGGCAGGCTGCACTTGCGGTTCTTCACATAACCTAAAAACTTAGTGGAATCCCAGTTTAAGAAAGCTGCACGATATCAGACAGAAACATTTAAGTATACCCTCCCGTATTTTTATATTAATTAGGTAATTTGCATTTGGAAGGAGAATTTCTCTCCCTACAAGAAAACTACATGGAAACCCAAACTACCAGAAAGCTGCTACCAAAATAGCATGGATAAAAACGTTCAGCCTCATACCAGCATTGTGGCATTCCAATAAGCTACTCTTGGTTTTGTTTTTGTACTTTTCAGAAAAAAAAATCATAATGAGATTTCATCACAAATTTCCGCATTGCATTTCCCCATTGCATTTATTAATATTCTTCTCAACCCTTTTCAGTCATGTCCCTGTAGCAATTTTATTACCTTTTTTTCAAAATGCCGTTTTCTCTCCCTGACAGATTTATTAGAAATTGTGGAAACTGTTTGTTCTGTTGAGACAGGAGTCTTTGGAGTATATTCTACTTAAAACCTGCCCATTTAGTATATTACTCCTGTCTCTTAGTTCCAGCCACATTGTTCTTTAAAATTTGACTTGTAAACTCTGACTTTTTATTAGATTCCCAGATCAAATGCATTAACGATGCTGTTCTTGCACTGTCTTCCAAAGACAGAAATGCCACAGTTTTCTAATGGGTTGATGCTGTATATATTTTTGTGTGTTGTTCTGTTTTATTAAATATATCTAGGGCTTCTGATTTTCGGATTTAACCAATAAAACCTGATAAAACACCCCCGATACAAAAAAAATGAAATCGGTGGATAGCCAATGAACACCGGAAAACACCGGAAAAACTGTGGAAGTGATTAATCAATTCACGTTGACTTTACCTTATTCCCATTAAAAAATAAAACCTACTACAAAAATAATAATAAATACATTTCCCAGTGCTGCTGGGCAATGTCCCGCCTTCCTGACTTGCATCTATCATTGATTCGTTCTGAATACTTTAAACCCACCCCAACTACTGAGTAACAGTACATTCCTACATTTCTATTGGAGACTCTGCTTGAGAGATTTAAAACAAGATTACAATCAGGATGGAGGCTTGTTTCAAGCTGTATTACAGTTAAAATACGAAGGATTTAAAACAGAATTGTGGCGAAATGTACAAAAATACCTACACACAAAAACCCTAGAAGAATGTGCCCGTGACCATAAGGATTTCGTTGTGGAAGACAGCAAAGGAAAGAAGGTACAACTTAAGTGTGCAAGTACTGTCGAGTTACTACTATACATATTTTGACAGAAAAAAAAACCTTCAAGCATTTTGGAAAGTAACCAAAAACACTAATTTCATACAGTATATCAAAAACAAAAGCCCTGAAAAAAACGATTTACATAAAACTCGAAAATACTGTTGCTAAAAATAAGCACCGAAAAATACAATTAATAAAACCCAAAAAACAGAAGCCCTAAATATATCCTTTACGTTAATATTACACACTCATGGTCCTCCTATGGTCTCAGGCTTAATCACATGCAGGTATGCAGTCAGCTGAGTGTCTAATTCAGAAGTTAGGGCTCTTAGGTCACTGCCTAATTGCTCAAACTTGGATTGATGAAACCTCTCTTGATTGCATATAAATAGAATCCTCTTTTGCTCCATTGCAACATTCTACCTCAGCTGGATGTAATAAATACATCAGCAACATATATTAGATAGAACAAATGTGTTTTGCTTACATCCAGTAGAGGCAGTGTCGTAAGAAGGCACATTATGGTTATTCTCTGGTATACCATGTGTAATCAGTGGCTAAACATTATAACTGAGGCCACAGGATTGCTTTAAACTACAAAAGATAACTCTGCTATTTCATATCAATACCAAGTTGCGCCTAAAGCTTTATAACTTTCTTGCAAATCTCTTATCATGCTGCAGTGGATTACATACATTTTCCTCATTTTATTTATGGTCCATTTAGTCTGCCTCAATGCAGATTCACTCCCTACGCAACAGGTATTAGAACCCTACATGTTCCAGGTGCACAAAGGACTTTAAGGGGGCTTCAAGTGGGGTGCATGTAATACAGAGAGTGAATCTACAGAAAAAAACAAGAGAATTGCAAGGAAGCTGTTATGTTATTGAAAATGTTTTTAAAGCCTTTAAACCTTTATTCTGGTCAGTGCACTAGCTAGAGTGTAAAAACCAGATTAGGATTCAGAAGGTTGCTGTGTGCATATGGGACTTGACCCTACAGCGGAGGAGTTCAGAGTACCAGCACATTAAAGTACTGTGCCACTGTGCCTCTGTGTATTGAGCTACTGAGCTAGAGGTATGACTGTCTCATAAGTCCTAGTAAACTGCGTTGCTGTGCATGGAGCAGATAAAAACAAGGAGGGAATCAATCTCCACAGCTCTTTGTTTTGCTTTGCTTGAATGATAGCATCTACACTCTCTATTTATACAGTTTAAAAAGCTGTTCTGCTTCTGGAGGTTATTCATCCAGTCCTACCTGTCGATCTTCATCCCTGTTAAGCTTTCCAAACTGTTAACTCTAATGTTATAATGCTGGCTGTTTTAAGATACCAGATCAGCTGTGTACAGTCTGTAATATGTAGGGGCCCAGACAATTCACTGTTTTTTTTTTAATTTTTTTTTTTTAATGAAATTCACGAATGACAATAAAAAAAACAACACATTCATGGACTGTCACGAAACCGCCATTTTATAAAACTGTATTCTACTG
The DNA here is from genome assembly GCA_030684275.1 of Acipenser oxyrinchus oxyrinchus. NCBI lineage: Eukaryota > Metazoa > Chordata > Actinopteri > Acipenseriformes > Acipenseridae > Acipenser > Acipenser oxyrinchus. The sequence goes on from CM060250.1 coordinate 29,414,200, forward strand.
ATGTAAGATGCCTAACATGTGTTAACATTTTAACATTTAGCCTAGCTACTGAGTCAACTCTTTAAAATGTACATTATAACATGTGAACTCTTTAAAACTGTAACACACTTCCGCTGGAAACAAGCCATCTGTGTTGGCTGCAAAAAAAAAAAAATCAAGCAGACAAAACTGATTTTTTAACAACCACCTTGAATGACAAATTCAGCAACATTTTCGAGTTTTGTAAACCTTTAAAACTTATGTTGACACATTAATTAAAATTACCATATAATTCCCATAGCCTATTTTGCTGCCTCTAATCCCAAAGTATTAAATAAGAGATCCTGGGCCATACCCTTTTAATCAAGTCTATTGTAAAGAAATCACTATCAATAATTCTGATGTCCTGTTTATTGAAAATGCAGAAAACTAAGCAGTCTCAATAGCGCAGTTAATATCCAATGAATTATATGCCGTCCAATCACATTTTTTCCAATTAGTTTTAGTGTACCCTGGAGCTAAAACCTGTTCACTATTTTAAATTGTTTACGAATGAGTGACATCCCAAATGTTGGTTCAGCATCTGATACTATGCTTTGTGCAGACGCTAGTATTACCTTCTCAAAAATGAGTTACTCCGGTAAGTGTAAAACAATTAAAAAATATTACATGAAATTAACTATGAATTATTTTTTTAATTTCGCAAAAGGAAAAGTTGCTTCCCTCACCCATACTGAGTACCAATCAACTTTCACATTTAAAAGCCACTTGGAAGCAAGTGGCTGTAAAGTGTAAAGTGACACAAAATATGTCAGAAAACTAGCAAATGCCAATGATTCGTCACATACCTGTGACCTTTCCTTGGCCTTACCGTACTGGTATATGTATTTCTTGGCCAAGTTTAATAATGCCCACAATTCACTTCACACAGAGATGTATTTATAAGTGAAATGAAGATGTGAAATAAAGTTTGTTCACCACAGGATCTACATTAAATTATGCTATCTTATTGTTATTGATTGGTACTCAATAATTGCGTAAACAAAGGCCAGCGAGGGAATACATTGCTTTGCTTTGTGTAATTAAAATGTTTTGTTCCATTTAATTAGTGCCTAATAACCTAAAACTTGCTAAAGGGAATTACTACAAAAATCTGAGTATCATCATAGTGGTGCTTTAGAAGAATTGCAAAGTTTGACCCCCAAAAAACAACATCAATATAGTGAAGAGTACAAGTTGTTTATTGCTAGTTTTAAATTATTAAAACAGTTCCCTTTCAATTCGAAGACGACCAACAACTTACTTATGGGATATGCCTACCTATTGGTAGGTATTACTGAACTCTTTATATCAGAGCTGCCGATAGGCCCCTTCCTGGGTTGACGTCCACGGCCCCGCCTACGGAGGGATCAAAATAGTCAACCCATGAAAGCCATTCCTCTTTTAGCCTCTCAAGATGGTAAGGTAAGACATCTGTGTTTACAACTGAGTGTATTTTGAAAGAGCTGTATACTGTCTGTCGTATGTGAGCGACTGCCTGTGCAATATTATTTAACAGTGTGTGTGTGTGTTGTCTTTTCAGCCTACACTCTTGGGGAGAACACAGTTCCTCTGCCGAGGCTAGGTTCTGCTGTATCCCCGCCATTGAGTGATTCGCCGATTGCTGTGTGTGCAGTTGGGCAAAATATATATTAAATTATTATACTGTTGTTGTTGCGTGTCTATCAACCCTGTCACACAACCCCGCTTTGCCTGTGTTGGGCTGTGAAAATTAGCTGCAGTGCAGTATATATATATATATATATATATATATATATATATATATATATATATATATAAAAAACAACAAAAGCCAGTCAGCCGTGTAATTCCTCCACCAAGGCTGCGTTCCGACCTGCCCCGCTGTTGAGTAGACCTCGCCGGCTACCTTGGCCTGCCCACCCTGGTGTATTGGGCCTTAGCTGCCCCTCGGTGCTTTTCTGTATCTCAGTACACACTCAGCCCTTGGTACTTTGGTGCCTTGGTGTGCAAGGTGCTCTGTGCACGTGGTGCAGGCGGCGCTCGGTGCATGTGATATTTGGTGCATGCGGTGCAGACAGTGCTTGGTGCAATCAGTGTTTAGTACCTCGGTGCGTATAGTGCCCTCGGTGCTCGGTACATGCGGTGCTCGGTACACACGGTACTCTGTGCACGTAGTGCTTGATGCACGCTCGGTGCACACGGTGCTCGGTATGCAGGTGTCTAGTACCTCGGTGCGCATAGTGCCCTTGGGTGTTCAGTGCCTCAATGCCCTCTGCCTGTAGATGGTGCTCCGCTCCGCTGTAGGCTACGCGCTGCCCCAGTTGTGTGACTGCACATAGTCCAGGCTAGACACCCTTGTCCAGTTGCTGTGATCGAGACTGTGTGAAACAGCTCTCTCTTGAGTTTTCTGGAATTCCCCTGCAATTTCATTGCTGGAAGCCGGCTTGCCACTTCCCTGGAATCAGAAACTCCGCTTCTGTGAACTCTATAAATGCTGCACAAATGCGCTGTGTTTACTCTTTTTTCTTTTCAACAGCCAACATCACTTTGCGATTGTCGTCTGCTTTTCTAACCTTATAGTGCTTGCTGTTTTGTGTTTTCCTCTGCCATTATAGTTGACTTGACTCCGCTGGATTGTCTCGGCCCGCCCTCTTGGTGGGCTTAAAAATTCAGTTCACCCGTGATGCTGCGGTGTCTGTTCTATTGTTGCTGTTGTGTGTGTGTATGTGTGATTTTCTTTTACTGCCTTGCAGTTTAAAAATAAAAAAAGAAGTGTGATTCCTCCACCGGGACCCAGCTCTTCTGCGTCCTGCTGTTGAGTTGAATCAGCTGGCTTGTTTCAGGCCGCCTACTCAGCGCGCTTGGTAATAACAATAATAATACAAATTTACAGCTCACCCGCCTGGTGTGGTGACTGTGTTTCTCCCATAGCTGAAATGCTGTGTGTGTAAGCCTATATTTTTTTCCTATTAATGCCTTTGCAGTTAAAAAAAAAAGCAGTACACTTTTATTTCCTGTCTAACACACCGCAGCTCCTTGAGCCTGTGCTCCACTCCGATATACGCTACGCTCTGCCCCACTGTGTGACTGCACGCGGTCCAGAACCAGGTTATCTCCACTGTGCACTTCCCTGTACTGCTCTCCTGATTGCCTACTGCAGCCACTCGAGCCTGTGTATCCACCTCAGTGTATACTATGAGCTACCCTGGGTTGTGTTGACTACATGCGGTTAAGGCTAAGCACCTCTCAGTGCTTCGGTGCCCTCGGTGCTTAGATGCTCCATGCCTCGGTGCTTAGTGCCCCAGCATGTCAATAACACCGGTACTCGGTACTCCGATTCTTCTCCTGGCTCAGTCGATAATGCCGGCCCCGGAGCGGACCCCGATGTTACAGAACTGGGTGTCAGCATTGCTGAGGAGGTCCATGATGTGATTTCGATCATGGTCTCATGGGAAGGTTGCTCCTTCCTTCAGAAGCAGCCCTACCTCCCCTGACCATTCCTTGGACCAGCGGTAGAGGAATAGCTTCAGTGCTCTCACCGAGAATGCAAGGCGTCACGGCAGGTAACCTTAGTGCTTCTTTCCTGTACGCTGGTACGGGAGAGAACGAGACGCTGGTGTCTGCCATACTCGCCAGTTTGTCTGACCGGGCGAATTGTTTATATCAGTGGACCAAAAGGACATGTATTCCACATCCCTATTCGTCCAGTATCTCCGCTTCGCCTTTCAGGGGAGCATCTTCGAGTTTTCCGTGCTGCCATTCGGCCTCTCCTTAGCCCCTCCCGCACGTTTTCAAAGTGCATGGATGCCATTCTAGCTCCCTTGTGGCTGCAAGGATTCAGGGTGATGGACTACCTGGACGACTGGTCGATCTGTCCCAGTCGCAGGAAGGAGCAGTGGCCCACACAGCGATTGTGACGAGCCAGTTAATACCGGTGTAAAGTACGGTCTACTTGGGTCGTCGGCTGGATTCCCTTACGATAAAAGCCTACCTGTCAGATGACCATGTAGCTGCCATTCGCAACTGTCTGGCTCTGTTCAACAAGGGTTCACAGTACAATTGGTGTTGTGTTAAAAACTATTGGGTCTGACGGCCGCGGGCTCATCAGCCACCCAACTGGGGTTACTCCACATGCGCCCAATCCAAGTGTGGCTCAGTGCCTACGGCTACACCCCAAGTCCGACAGACATTGTCAGCTAACCATGTCTTGCATATGCTGGGAAGCCTATATATATATATATATATATATATATATATATATATATATATATATATATATATATATATATAAGGCAGGATTTGAACCCTAACTAGTCATTCTTTCACTCCAGCTACATAACCGCTATGCTACACAAATTCACATCTTAACCCTTTCTACAGACTGGCTACTATTTACATTTTACCTATACATTGCCTCAAAATAGGTTGAACAATTTTACTATTCCTGTAATGTGTGTTATTATCCATTAAGAAAACACATTGGAAATGTGAAAAAATGGCAAGTTATCAAAAGTGCCCAGCCATTTATTATTATTATTATTATTATTATTATTATTATTATTATTATTATTATTATTGTTTATTTAGCAGACACCTTTATCCAAGGCGACTTACAGAGACTAGGGTGTGTGAACTATGCATCAGCTGCAGAGTCACTTACAACTACGTCTCACTCGAAAGACGGAGCACAAGGAGGTTAAGTGATTTGCTCAGGGTCACACAATGAGTCAGTGGCTGAGGTGGGATTTGAACCGGGGACCTCCACACTGCTGCCCATTTAAAGTGGAGACATTAAAAACACAAGCCAAGTCTCAAGAAAGCATTGGGGCAATCTCCCACCACCAAGCAAATAGGTACAACTATAAAACCGATGGGGGCCAAGGTTGCCCCAATTGTTTCTTCTAACTTGTATGAAAAACACAAGCTAAGTTCTAACTTGGCTTGTGTTTTTCAGGCACAATAAAAGTGGATTGAATATTAATATCTCCACTTTAAATGGGCAGCAGTGTGGAGTAGTGGTTAGGGCTCTGGACTCTTGACTGCAGGGTCGTGGGTTCAATCCCAGGTGGGGGACACTGCTGCTGTACCCTTGAGCAAGGTACTTTACCTAGATTGCTCCAGTAAAAACAAAAAACCACTGTATAAATGGGTAATTGTATGTGAAAGTAATGTGATATCTTGTAACAATTGTAAGTCGCCCTGGATAAGGGTGTCTGCTAAGAAATAAATAATAATAAAATGGCTGGGCTCTTTTGATAACTTGCTATTTTTTCACATTTGCAATGTGTTTTTGTTTCTGATAGGCTACAGCTTTCTTTAGATCAGTCCAAAGCATTTCTATTGGATTGAGATGTGGTGATTGTGAAGGCCATTCTAGAACTTTTATCTTAGTTGTTTTCAAGAATTCCAGTTGACTTAGCCATATGCTTTGGACAGTTGTTGTGTTGGAAGACTGCCCATCAGTCTTCAATGGTATCATTCTACTTTGTAGAATGTTTTCAACATGGCTGCGTTCATTTGATCTTCAATCACATGAATGTCTCCAGTCTCTGACATGCCAAATCACCCCCATATCTTGATCAGACCACCTCCACATTTAACTGTAGATTCAATGTTTTCTTCTTTTTTTTCTCCAAACATACTGTGGTCTATTTTTGTGGAAAAGGTAATATTTTAATCTCATTGGACCAGAGAATTTTGTTGAAGAATGCTTCAGATTCCTGTTCATATATTTCGGCAAATTTTAGACAGTTTGTTTTATGAATCTTTTTAAAAAGTGGTTTTCAGCGAGGTCTACATGTTCAGGTGCCTTTATACAGTTATTCCGTGCACTATTATGCCTGATGCTTCCAAATCGTTGTTTAAGTCTTTGGCAGTTATTCTTGTTTTTTTTAGCTGCTTGGGTGATTTTCCTACTTTCTGTATCCATAATTTTCTTTGGACATCCACTTCTTTCAATTTGTTCCGTGGTACTTTTTGATCATTGCTGTGATTGTGGATTTTGGTATTCTGTATTTCTTTGATACTGTTCTGTAGCCATTTCCTTTTTTTTTTTTTACTTTGCTATGAATGTTTTTCTCATACGTGAATCCTGGCCCCTGGACTCTGTGCGTGTGTTGTGTGTGCTCATTGTTTGCTTTCTGTCTGTTCCAATCAGATTCCTTTCAATGCCTTAACACTAAAACCACCGCGGTAATACCGCCACATTCAGTCATTATGATGGTTACATTGGTTCCATTACTGTGTGTTTCATTAATAAAAAGAGCTTTGAGCCATTTAAACGCTGTTTCCTCATAATATATATTTTCCATAATATATATTGTTAGTACATTAAAAGTGTTGCTTTTTAAGTGCACTAATTTAAATGTATCCTTCCGCACATTTTTCTTTACTAAGCCAATAAATAATAATAATAATAATAATAATAATAATAATAATAATAATAATAATAATAATATGTTTTATTATATTTCATTGGTATATTTGATAATATTTAGCATTTTTTTCACTCTAAAAAAACAATACGGTAAATATAACAACAACATATAATAAAAGCAATTGGTGAAATTGAGTCTGTAGAGAGTTCCTAGAAACTGTATTATGTTCAGACATTGTTTAATTTCTTTAATCCTGAAATTCTGTAATCCAGAAGAGAACACGAATGGGGACCTGCCATAAAGAGACTGTCTGCCCTGAGAAATGTTATGTTACCCCACACGGCTCATGAAATGCACCTGTTTGTGGTTGCTGACACAACCCCAGACTCTTATACACGCACACCAGCTTCTAACGGAATTCCTCTGTCTGTACTGACTAACTCTGTGAGAGATTGCATACTGGCTCAGCAGAACCCAACCAAAAACCACAACAAGTAGGGGTATGCACAGAAGGGTGCCCTCTGTAAAGTCACAAGACAAAGGGCCCCAATCAATACACTTTTCAGCTGGAAGGAAATGTTAAGGGTAATTACAAGATAATAAGAAAATGTACAAATGAAAGAAAGGAGGCCATTTAGCCATTCATTGCTGGTCCTTTTCCTAGTAGCTGGTAAATCACAACATTTTTTCAATTAAATTATCAAAACGAAGCAGTGTCTCCAGTCTTATGTCCGAAGTCTATCTCCATTTAAATTCCAACTGTGTGCTCTGGTCCAGGATTCTGAGTTTAAGGTATTCGCTAGGGTTTAAGATTTTAAATGCAGGTAGTTAAGTTACTCCTAAGCAAGCAAATGCAACGAAAAGGAGTAATAACCAAGACTTTACAATCGTTATCCCTTAGTATTGAAAACATGAACACTCTCCCCCGTAAGTTGTCCTGAAGAACCCATTGAGATTTACATCTTGTGTCCAAATCTTTTTGGTTCAAGGTTTTCTTTTCTTAGGATTGGTACATTTTTTCCGCAGAGCTCACTTTCTCTTTTACATCGAACCTGTGAATGATGCAACCTCGCAAGGTTTGTTGGTTGTCTTCTCTTTCAGATAACCAGGGTTACATCTGTAATCTAACGTTCCCTTTCAATTCGAAGATGACCAACAACCAATCCTTTTGTGAAAAGTATGCCAAAGCCGTTGCAAGGGAGCATGAGTGGAGACAGCAGGCGAGGGACGTCTCGCTACCGCCAAACTAATGTTTATAGTGCAAGCGTGCAACCTCAAGGACCATTGTGTCTAATGATGGCATAGAGGGATCTACCACATTAAGTCGGTAGAACCTGGTGAATGTATGCCCAGCTAGCCGCAGTACAAATATCAGTCAATGAAGCTCCTCTAAAGAGGGCCCATGATGTAGCTACTCCTCTGGTAGAATCGGTGGCCATCCGCCCAGGTGGGGGTAGGCCGGCATTAGTATATGCAGTCAAAACTGTGTCCACAATCCAGTGAGACAGTTGCTACTTTGAAAGGGCTTGACCCAGGGTCTTTTCACCATGACAGACGGAGAGCTGGTCAGACTGATGCAGTGCTCTCGTCCTATCCACATAACATCTCAATGCCTGAACCAGGCAGAGGAAATTCAATCTCCAATCCTCCTCCGAAGAAAAAGGAGAGGGATGGAAAGCCTCTAGTTCCACTGACTGATTCAGGTGGAAAGCCGTAATCACCTTAGGGAGGAAATCGGGCTTCATGCGCAATGATACCATGTTTCCATCATCCCAAATACGCATACAGACACTGTGCACTGACAGAGCCTGTAGCTCACTAACCCGCTTAGCGGAGGTGATGCCTAGCAAAAAAGCTGTCTATGGAATGTATAAGCTCAAATGGGGCCTTAGTGGGAGCCTCCAATACTACGTCTTGACTCCACTAGGGGAAAACGTCCTTTCTAGGAGAAAACGGGTCGTCAACAGCTGGGGACACTGAGTCAATGGGGACATGGCATGCAGATATGGCTGCTAGGTACACTTTCAATATAGAGGGGGTTCTACCTGTCTCTAGCAGGTCTTGCAGAAACTGTAAAATAATTGCTATAGGGCAATATATAGGGTCATGACCTCTGGTAATACACCAATTTTGAAAATAGCTCCACTTATAGGCATACAACGACCTTGTAGAGGAGGCCCTAGCATTCTGCAGTGTACTGACGACTGTGTCTGAGAGCCCTAAGGCAGACAGATGGTCCCGTTCAGGGTCCAGACCCACAGTTGGAGTCTGCCTGGTTCTGAGTGCCAGAGGGTGCCAGGCGCAGCGGCATCTCCCAAGGCTGGCCCTGCAATAGTTGGCAAAGGGTTGCAAACCAGATTCTCCTGGGCCATCTGGGGGCCACCAGGAAAACTGTCACCTTTTCTCTCCGGACCTTCTCTAGGAAGGCAGGGAGCAGCAGTATTGGTGAGAATGAGTATAAGAGCGCCCTGGGCCACTCTTGGGCAAGGGCATTAACATCTAATGGACCGTTGCAGCGGTGGAGGGAGAACCATAGGGGGCAGTGGATCTCTGCCGTGGCAAAGAGATCAACCCTGGCCTTCCCGAAATGTTCCCATATGCGCTCTACCACCTGACAGGTGGGAACCCTCTCTCGAGAGGAGGTCCGCTGCCCAATTCACCACTCCTGGAAGATGAACAGCCCATAGTGATAACAGGTCCCATTGTGCCCCAATCAATCATTTGAAGGCTATGTGATCGAAGTCCTCCCTGGTGGTTGACATAAGCCACTACCGATATGTTGTCCATCCAGACAAGGACATGTCACCCTTGGAGCACCAGAAGAAAATGCTGGAGAGTAAGGTGAACTGCTCGCAAGTCCAGTGCATTTATGTGCAGGGATGTCCAACGGCTCAACCAGGATCTGTGGACTCCTCTGCCTGCCCAGACTGCACCCCAACCCATATTGGATGCATCTGTCATCACCACCTGACGGTTGTGAATCACCCCCATACTTACACTTTCGCGCATTTGAGAGGCTTGCTTCCACCAGCGCAGGGCTTTCAAGCATATGCGAGACATGGTCAGCCGATGGTGTCTGTCGCGTTTGGGATGAAGCTGGAATTTAGAATGGCAGCCACTCTGTTGTCTGACAGGTAGGCTCGCATTGTAAGGGAGTCCAGCTGGAGTCCCAGGTAAACCTTACTTTGCACCAAAATTAAAAAGGCTTTTGGCATTGTTGAGGGTGAGACCCAGCCTCGACAGATGCTCCGTCAATATTGCCGTGTGGGGCACTGCCCCTTCCTGCAACTGGGAACAAATCAACCAGTCGTCCAGGTAGTTCATCACCCTGATCCCTTGCAGCCGCAAGGGGGCCAGGATGGCGTCCATGCACTTTGAAAAAGTGCGGGGGACTAAGGAGAGACCGAATAGCAGCACAGAAAACTTGAAAACGCTTCTCTGAAAGGTGTAGCAGAGATATTTCCTGTGCACAGGACGAATAGGAACATGAAAATACGTGTCCTTTAAGTCAACAGTTGTAAACTAGTCATCCGGCCAGACAGACTGGAGAATGTGATGGTGTGTGACCATTTGGAACCTCCTCTCCCTCAAGAACTCGTTGAGGTGTCTCAGGTCTAGGATGGGGCGAAAGCCACCATCCTTCTTTGGAACTAGAAAGTACATCGAGTAGAACCCCTCGAAAGGTGGGTCCTACGAGGAGGATGACTTGTTTGAGAAGTAACGCAGTTCTTGCTTGAGAGCCGAGACCTGGAGAGGGTTGCTCAAGGATGTAACCGTGATCCCTCAAAAGGGAGGAGGACCCACAGGGAACTGAACCGCGTAACCGGTGTGTAAGGTGGCGAGCACCCAAGTGTCTGAGGTGTCAGTGTGCCAGTACTGTAGCTGGTGTTGTGAGTAGGGATGGGTCTGAGGCCGCTAGCTGGGGAAACTGCACCAGTGAACCTAGCCTACCTACTGTAAAACCTACTGTAAAGGCAGTAATAGGAAAAATCACAGGCACACACACAGTAGTTCAAGCTATGGGGTAAGACAGTCACTACACCAGGTGGGTGAGCTGTAAATGTCCTTTATTTTATTATTATTATTATTTATTTTTTACCAAGCGCACCGAGAGGGCGGGTCTAGACAATTCAGTGGAGTCGACTCAACAGCGGGGCACGGCAGGCGGGGTCACCGTCTCTTTTTTTACCTGCACATAGCAGAGGAAAAAAAACACAAAACAGCAAGAGAATATCGAGAATACAATGAGAAGAAAAAGAATAAGCATGGCGCACCTGCTGAGTTGCTGATTCCAGGGGAAGTGTCAAGCTGACTTCCAGCAATAAAATTGCAGGGGAACTCAAGCGAGAGCTCTTTCACACAGAATCAATCACAGCAACTGGACAGGTTAGTTATATCTACCTTTACCTACCTGAGTGAGAAGCAAAAGAGAAAGTGAGCTCCGCGGTATGACTACGTATTCCCTCGGTAGGCGGGACCGAGGACGTAACTCCCTGGAGGGGCCTATCGGCAGCTCTGACATAAAATGCTCAGTAAACACCTGACCTGTGGCAGGCATATTCCAAAAGTATTTGTTATAGGTCGTCTTCGAATTGAAATGGAACCTTTTAGGTTAGAAATAACAAGGGCTTTTACAAGAAGTAAATGTTAAACATACCTTATAGGGGAGGTGCCGGATCGCTGTCCTGCTGCTACTGCCTGTAAAGAAAGAAAAAAAGTTTAGTTCTGAGTTTTGAGCCTCGTTAACTATTTGTGAGTATTGTAATATATTGGTGCACATATTCCTTACAATGGCATGAAGACGTTGTTGGCGTGTTGGTTAAAGTAAGCGCTCCAAAATTGTTTGCTAAGCCATTATAATAAAATGCTTGTACTATTTTAACTCACCTATCTCACTGTGGTGAAGCTGCAAGCTGGTGGGACCATGGGGGCGGCCATGTTGGGAGACGCGCACGCTGATGTAATGCGCTGTTATAGCCGGGGCGCGTCTAATGGTAGCCTATGGGGGAACCAGGTTTTATTGTTGTTTGATTTTATTGTTGATATTTCCACTTGCATTGTGTATTTACATGTGGTGAATGTATGCATATGTTAAGGCCAAACAGGGCTCTATGTATATTTAAATGTAATTAAATGACCATTGAAGTGTGCTCTGACCATCTACGTGTGAGTAGATAAGTGATGGTAGATCTGTGTGAAACAGCCCAGTATTGTTGTATTTTATTTGCTTTGCATTGAATATTGAGGCCTCTAATAAAAAACATTTTATACAAGGTATTCCATTGGTTTGTATACCTTTTTTTGAAAACAAGCCCTGACAGCCCCATAAGCATTGTACTGTTTAACTATTAGACGAAATATTTACAGAATGCTCAAAAACTGCTGCTATAACCATGATTAATTTATTATTAATAGTGTTTTACTTAAATTATACTAAATCACGTTTTTATTTGGGGAACATACTATGTCACCCAATTGCTTATGTATTATGTTTTTCCTTCATTGTAAATAAAAACTGATTTGGTATAATTTAATTTAATTATGCGGTAAAATAAAATATATGAGTTATTTAATGAGTGGAACCATGTGTTTTTATTACACTTAGCAAATGTTCAGAAACGCACAGCACTGTATGTTATGAAGTGTTTGCTAATGATATGCCACCAATGCAAACTCGCTCCCAGTTTAAGGAACGTGAGCTTGTTTCTACAATAACCTTACATTCTCTATAAATGTTCTACATTATCTTCTAGTCAGTTGTATTTCATTTACATCAAAAGCCATAAGAGACTGCAAGTAATTAAAACAACATCTGCTTACAGTTTTTCCAGGTTTTTGGCCATTCGTCTTGGCACCTTCCCTAGCAACAGTTTTCATTCTGTAGCTCAGTGAATATTCCCTGCCTTGACATGTGCTGACACTCCATAACTGACATGGCCATGTTCCCAGACCACAGTAGAGATTCTATATATATTGCAATCTGACCCACTGTGCATATGTTAGGCAGGATCTGCCACATGCGCTCAGCTATAGTAATTATACCTGTTTTAATATAAAAAATAAAAACTCAAATTACCTGAAGATCTATAAGGTTTATCACAGAGACAAGACATCATTTGTTAGTTTTTCATCATTTCAGGCAAGATGTATGGTGACACTATTTTCCCAGATTCAGTAATCAAAAAAGTCTACAGAGCCTTTGCTCTAGAACTCAGAAAGGATAGTTATACTACTGTAGCCCCCCTTGTTCTATGATTCATCTCTGAACCCCGGCATGATCCCTGTACGGGCATATAACTATAATCTGGTTAGGGAACTAGATTATAGTACTAAGAAAAAAAACAAAACCTAAACAGCTGGATGCAATTGAATGCAAAAATACAAAAACAAATTGAAATAAAGATAGAAAATCTGTGTTTTTTAACCATTATTCCACATTAAACATATTCCTAGCATCCCTGGTACGATAATCTGAATATTAAAAATAATACCTTCACAGTTCGAAACACCACTATTCTTTCTAATCCACTTCTCATGTTAAACTAGGCTTAGAGTGCGCCTGATCCCCTGTGATATGAGCTAACTGTCCGTATCACACAAATGGGCTCCCCACTCACTTAATGACTACTGATTTCAAGCAGAACACATCTCCTCACAGCAGGTCACGCAACTCTATGCCAACATTTTTTTTTTTTTTTTTTTTTTTAAATCACATATTACAGCTACGGCCAAAAGTTTGCATCACCCTATAGAATTAACTAATTTTGTTTAATACATTCTAATGAAACCTGCTGAACAATGTTACGTTAACATATTAAACTGTATACCGCTTTGCAGTTTTCCATATGCTTAACCAAAAACCTGACAAAAATGACATTTCAAAACCTAACATGAACTACTGTAGTACTATCGTGGCTTCTGGTAGACTTCAGATTTCTTTGATTACGTGATGTTAATTAAAAAGTATGTTTATATATATTTTCTTTTTATTATATCTCAATCCTAAAATTGTATGCGATGCAAAGCCTTTGGCCAGAGCTGTATATCTATGCATAGTAGATTCATTTTAGAAATCGCTACAGCAGAACAAAACATCTGCTTTTCTAGTAAGGCAAACAAGTCAGTGAACTACTGGAAATAGGATATATGTTTATTCACATCAGTATATTATGACTGTGCTTCAGTATAACCTTGTTGCACAAAACAAAACAAAAACACACAAAAAAATCAAAATACTCAGTCATTTGTCTCCGGAGATGTTATAGCTTTAAGTAAGTGACTATAGGTTCATGGAAGGACTTGAGTAATAAGGAGCTATTTGCTTTTTTCCTCTGGAATTTTTATTTGGAAAAGCTGCAGTTGTATATTACCAAAGAATTTACCTATTTTTAGTTCAACAGCAACACAGAAATAATGAGCTAATTACAGGTGTTTCATAAACCTTATTTTCATGTGCTCTTAATGGACAGGAATTACTTGAAATTGTGCATATAATAGCTTCTCATTATTATCACCTTTTAAACAACAACAGGCAGGGCCCGCACATTTGAAGTTGTGTAAAAATACATTTCTGACCAATAGGTTTGATGTTATTACTGTACATGCGTTTTTATTTCCCCATCCACTGTTGGTGTGACAGGTCCACTACTAGTTGGCTTGCCCTTTTCTGAATCCTGCAAACCTTGACAGGCTAAAAAAAGTAATATGCTTAACCCTAAAACCACTCTAAGATATTGGTAACAATTTAATTAAACACTAAATCTATAACAATGTAGTTACACAACAACTAATTAATAGCAAAAGCAACACAGGATCCAAATATAAATATGGTTTGAATGCATCATAATTGAATGTTTAGCCCAAACTACACCTACAAGTCATTTACTGCTAATTAAGGACCTCCACTTAGGATATAAACAGTTAAATATATCCTCCTTTTCAAAATGACTTGGAAATTTCCTGCATCCTGATTTGGCTGCAATCAGGAAAATCACTGTATGAGTCAGTTTATATATGCAATAAAAAAGTTACATTCTTTTTAAAATGTTTAAGTTAAGCAACAAGACAGAAATGAGTGGGTTGTATTGATACAGTACCTTCTCAACCCGGTGTGGGTTGTATCTGTATATGCCTTCTTTGTGTGTCATTGCTTATTTTCGTAAACATTTTAAGGGGAATGCACACTTTTCTTGTTACTCATGATGAGAACAACTGTCTACTTTTCATGAGTAAAATCACGTCATGTTAAAATCCAATGAAATAAGAATTGAACATACACCTTTTCTCGAAATAATGGAAACTTTTTAATATATTGGCACAGAAAGGTTTTTATTGTGTTATTTATTTTATCATTATATATATACACTACCGTTCAAAAGTTTGGGGTCACTTAGAAATGTCCTTGTTTTCCATGAAAACATACATGAAATGAGTTTGAATAGGAAATATAGCAAAATGAATAGGAAATATAGTCATTGACAAGGTTAGAAATAATGATTTTTAATTGAAATAATAATTGTGTCCTTCAAACTTTGCTTTCGTCAAAGAATCCTCCATTTGCAGCAATTACAGCCTTGCAGACCTTTGGCATTCTAGTTGTCAATTTGTTGAGGTAATCTGAAAGATTTCACCCCATGCTTCCTGAAGCACCTCCCACAAGTTGGATTGGCTTGATGGGCACTTCTTACGTACCATACGGTCAAGCTGCTCCCACAACAGCTCAATAGGGTTGAGATCCGGTGACTGTGCTGGCCACTCCATTATAGACAGAATACCAGCTGACTGCTTCTTCCCTAAATAGTTCTTGCATAGTTTGGAGCTGTGCTTTGGGTCATTGTCCTGTTGTAGGAGGAAATCGGCTCCAATCAAGCGCCGTCCACAGGGTATGGCATGGCGTTGCAAAATGGAGTGATAGCCTTCCTTCTTCAAGATCCCTTTTACCCTGTACAAATCTCCCACTTTACCACCACCAAAGCACCCCAGACCATCACATTGCCTCCACCATGCTTGACAGATGGCATCAAGCACTCCTCCAGCATCTTTTCATTTGGTCTGTGTCTCACGAATGTTCTTCTTTGTGATCCGAACACCTCAAACTTAGATTCGTCTGTCCATAACACTTTTTCCAATCTTCCTCTGTCCAGTGTCTGTGTTCTTTTGCCCATCTTAATCTTTTCTTTTTATTGGCCAGTCTGAGATATGGCTTTTTCTTTGCAACTCTGCCTAGAAGGCCAGCATCCCGAGTCGCCTCTTCACTGTTGGCGTTGAGACTGGTGTTTTCGGGTACTATTTAATGAAGCTGCCAGTTGAGGACCTGTGAGGCGTCTGTTTCTCAAACTAGACACTCTAATGTATTTGTCCTCTTGCTCAGTTGTGCACGGGGCCTCCACTCCTCTTTCTATTCTGGTTAGAGCCAGTTTGCTGTTCTGTGAAGGGAGTAGTACACAGCGTTGTGCGAGATCTTCAGTTTCTTGGCAATTTCTCGCATGGAATAGCCTTCATTTCTCAGAACAAGAATAGACTGATGAGTTTCAGAAGAAAGTTCTTTGTTTCTGGCCATTTTGAGCCTGTAATCGAACCCACAATTGCTGATGCTCCAGATACTCAACTAGTCTAAAGAAGGCCAGTTTATTGCTTCTTTAATCAGCACAACAGTTTTCAGCTGTGCTAACATAATTGCAAAATGGTTTTCTAATGATCAATTAGCCTTTTAAAATGATAAACTTGGATTAGCAAACACAACGTGCCATTGGAACACAGGACTGATGGTTGCTGATAATGGGCCTCTGTACGCCTATGTAGATATTCCATTACAAATCAGCCGTTTCCATCTACAATAGTCATTTACAACATTAACAATGTCTACACTGTATTTCTGATCAATTTGATGTTATTTTAATGGACAAAAAATTTGCTTTTCTTTCGAAAACAAGGACATTTCTAAGTGACCCCAAACTTTTGAACGGTAGTGTATATATTTTTTAAATCATACAACTCAATACAAATGCTGTTTGGCATAAATACCATATGGATTTTGTCAATACCCAGGGGATAATACTCCAGGGAGATGTCATGGGAAATAAATTGAAAAAGCTGATTCTTTACTGGAGTCATCATTCATAGAAGGCGGGGATTTATTTCAGAATTGTTGCTTATCTGTCAATCACAGAAATGCAAGTCATTGCCTCGGGAGGAGATTCATCCTTTTAAAATATTTCACCAGAAAATCTCAATGACAAAAACAAACCCAATCTCGTCATACACTACAAAATTGCAAAATGAAAACCTTCACAAAATCCAACCAGAGCTTCATATCTTCTGGACGCCTAATTTTAAAGAATCACACTTTTTAGTTTTGGAATTCTTAGGCTAGGTGGAATAGAACGTAGACAGGATTACGTCTGTAAATAGGTATAATCCTGTAAGTTATTTTTTGGGTTATAATATTAATAATCAGCCTTTGTTTATAAGAGATTGTGCTCTTTAAATGTTGCTTTACTGTAACAATATATCAATCTCTAAACATATCATCTGGATGGCACTTTTTACCTTAGCCCCACAGATTATGGAAAAAGTAAACTACAAGAGTCAGGATTTAGACTGATAGCACAATGGGGGTTTGGCAGAAAAAGAAAACACTGAGTAAAACTACAGAGACTATGGGCTCTATTCATGAAACTTGAACTTTATTAAACAAACTTTATTTACTCCACAGACTTTGAAAAAATATTGTTGCGACCCGGTCAATTCAGGTTGGTAGAACTTTTGATTTGTCTTGCGTGTTTGTCTTGTTTTGTCTGGTTCTGTGCCTTCATGTTATCTGTATTGGGAGGGACCATACCACTAGTTTCGGTAGTGTGGCCATAGCTTAAAATTAGGTCACATGTTCAAGTTGTGTGAATGCAGGACCTTTTTTGTGTCATTTTTAAAAGCCAGCAAAAGTGGACATTTGTCATTTAAATGCTGGATATCTATCTATGGTCTGGTTTATTTTTGCTTATTAATAAACCTTAATTGGAAAGAAAATGTCTCGGTGCTGCTAAATGCACCACCAAGTCTTTGTAGTCGTTCTGTTTGCAATCATATAATAATGGATACTACTGCACCTCATAAATTAACTTTTCGTCGTCCACGATTAACTTGTTTTGAGGCGTAGCGTGTTTTGAGGCGTGTGTTTGACGTGTCAAGGGTGTTAACCTTGCTTTTGATTAGTCAGTTTCATTCCAGTCGCATGACGAAAAACAAAAATAGAAACAGGTTCTATTTTAGCGACGTGAGATTTTCTCAAAGCAACATCGCTCACGTTGCTTGCTGCTGGTATGGATACTGCCATTTGACTGCAGTGACTTCTAAATTATTCGCTCGCATCTAGTGTGGATACGGCTTCATAATCATAGTTACATGCAAGACTCCATGGGATGTATTCATCACCCATTACAGTATGGATAAATTATACTTTAATATAATTTCTGTTTAATGTGAAATAAAAGAATATCTAGATCAGAAATACATATACACTATGTACTTTCCAGTGTAGAAGTTCTTTTTATTATTATTATTATTATTATTATTATTATTATTATTATTATTATTATTTTTACAGATTGAGGATATCCTGCATTAATATACTAAGGTACAGAGGCCGCGTGAACGAAAATTTTGCATCCTAGATGCAAAATAAATCCATTGGACGGAAAAATATTTTGTCTTGTGTTCACGGGATGCATATTCGCAGCAAAATGACAGTAAAATACTTGCTTGTTTAACAAAAACTTTTCTGCAATGTAATTGCATTGATTAAGGTACACTCCAGTCTTGTAGGTGGCAGCAATAAACTTCATATTTGGCTTACGCAGCAATATTAAGGATATTTAATTTTAGGCCCGGTCCACACTACATAACCAATCTCGAGAACCGTTCTCAAAAGCGTTTTAAATAATCCAGTTCAAAGCATCCACACTGAACTACAGTTTCATGTTTAGTCCGGCGTAATGCTTACACACACTATCAAAATAAAATAGTTTGGTTATAGTTCCTAGCAGCGCAGCAGTGGAAATTAATACGATAGTATGCCACCATGCACTGTATTTTATTTTAAAATAATGTGTCATGCTCCATGTTAACACAGGTCTATATTGCTGAAATAAAACTCAGAAAAAGCTGTTAATTACAAAACAATCTTTGGTTTTACCTTCATATCTTCCCTGAGCCTAATTTTGGTCCCTTTAATTTTATTTCAAACAGAGCTGACAAATTACCTGAATTGTTCATCCCCGATCATACTTTTAACTCGCATTTCATTTTTGCAGCCCTTAATTTAAGTTGTGCTTTTATTATTTTCCCCACTAGTTTAACAGGGATGTCCTGACAGATTTTTTTAAGCACAAAAATGAATACCTCGTGCGGAGTGTACACTGATAGCAAGTCAGTGTCAATCGGAAGTTTTTTTTGCTAAGCAATCCGCATCTTCAGGGGATTCTCAGAAGATCGCATATCTGCATCTCAGCCATCTACTTCTGACTACAAGTACTAAAGTGACCAAAGCAGTTGCAAGCAGTAGTCCTGCAGAAAAACGCAAACGAAAAATACGTTCTTATAATTTTGAATGGGAGATGAAGTATCTGTTGCTTCTTTATTGAGATGGCAAGATGTACTCTAGTTTGTGTGAAAGAGCTGCTTGGCAAAAACAAACAAACAAAAAGAAAAACATAAACACGTGGATGTACAGGTTTTTAAGAATTTTTGCTTAAAAGACACAGACATGGCGATGCTGTTGCTGTTATTGGAATGCAGAAAAAAATGAAAACACATGTAGATGAAGGAAACAAACAGTGCTTAGAATCTCGTCTCGTTGTCATGGGAACGGTCTACTGTTAGTATATAACAAGGAAAAAAGTATGTCTGTGCTCATATGTACATCTATACACAGACAGAGATTGTTTAAACTACCGTATGGCATAGAGTTTAAACGTTCATAAAAATGTACCAAAATGCACATCCCTGGAGTTTATTAGCCTTTGTGTTAACAATAGTTTAGTATTTGATGGATGGGACGCAAACTTTTTGGGCATGTGAGTTTCAGGAATGCATGAACAGAAAAGCTAGCGTGACCTCTGAAGGTATATCTAATTCTGAAAAAACAAACCAACATATTACATATAATGTGCTTTTCAATTCGAAGATGAGTGAGCCACATACTCACAAGCAAGGCAATATGCCACCAAGAGCAGAATTACATGAGCACTAAAAATTGTTTTACTGGAACTGTTTACATGTTGTGTATTTCTTTCTGGGGGGTTGGACAGATTTAGCTGCTTCTATTAACTTGATCTCCACTGAAAGTGGCTGAAACAGCTGTGGATTCTTTCACTCGGCAGTATAATTGACTTATGGTACACTGAAGCATCTAGCACTTCAGTTGGTATCTTTTTAAGAGAACTGGATCTCTCATTCCCAATGCGTAGCAGACTGAGGGAAGGGGGGGGGGGTCTGTGGTTTGGCAATGAGAAGTGGGACAGGATGTCATGAATGCCACCTGCTTTGGTAACTCTGTCCGCAAGGCGCTAAAGCCCAGGATAGCAGACGGGTTTGACCATGAGCCAGCCACAGAGACTCACAGACTGACCCTCGTAGACGCATAGACTGTGACCTTGAGTGCCCAGGACTTATCCCCTGGCTGACTAGCTCTATGCTTGACAAACATTTAGTCACACCATACAAAAAGCAGAGCCAAGACTACCATGCCAGATAATCTGCTTACTGGAAATATGTGATAACTTTGTGTTGAGATAATGAAGCAATACTCTTTCATTACGTACCTGAATATGCTTCTTGGACCATTACCAGTTGGACTTACTGTACTGCATGTTGTATGCCCTGGGCTAGTTCTGTTCCCAAACCTAAACAAAACAAACAAGAGCCAGTACCACTTAACTGCCTGTCAATTTTGTCAATGTACAGTATGCAAGGTTCTTGGCTCAATCCAACTGTGCTAGATTTATAATACAACACAATGTTACCGTCTGATCCTTCTCTGATTACACTCTGAGATATAATCCCTGTCAACAGCATTATTGCATTAACTTCAACTATTTAAACAGCCTAGATACAAACCTAAATTAAGTATCGTGGGACAGGCAGGGGCATAATCATGTTGGAGTCTATTAAGACTGGTAACACATTGAATGGCATACCAGTCTTTTTGGGGGTAAATGTGTTTTGCATTGGCAGCAACTAGTTGTGGTGTGGGGTACAATTGACAGTCAGCATTCATGATTCATTATTGTACTGCAGAACAATTACCAATTGCATTCTCATTATAAGCCAGCTTTGAGACACAAGTTCCAGCTACCGATTTGCTTTTTTTTAAAAAAAATTAAAAAAAAAAATTTAGTCGTTGCCAATTATTTTTTTATTATTATTTTCTCCCCAATTTGAAATGCCCAATTATTTTTAGGCTCAGCTCACCACTACCACCCCTGCGCTGACTCGGGAGGGGCGAAGATGAGCACACGCTGTCCTCCGGAGCGTGTGCCGTCAGCCGCCTGCTTCTTTACACTCTGCAGACTCACCGTGTAGCCGCCTCAGAGCTACAGCGTCGGAGGACAACGCAGCTCTGGGCAGCTTACAGGCAAGCCCGCAGGCGCCCGGCCAGACTACAGGGGTCGCTGGTGCACGCTGGTGGCTCAATCCAACTGTGCTAGATTTATAATACAACACAATGTTACCGTCTGATCCTTCTCTGATTACACTCTGAGATATAATCCCTGTCAACAGCATTATTGCATTAACTTCAACTATTTAAACAGCCTAGATACAAGCCTAAATCAAGTATTGTGGGACAGGCTGGGGCATAATCGCGTAGGAGTCTATTAAGACTGGTAACACATTGAATGGCATACCAGTCTTTTTGGGGGTAAATGTGTTTTGCATTGGCAGCAACTAGTTGCGGTGTGGGGTAAAATTGACAGTCAGCATTCATGATTCATTATTGTACTGCAGAACAATTACCAATTGCATTCTCATTATAAGCCAGCTTTGAGACACAAGTTCCAGCTACCGATTTGCTTTTTTTTAAAAAAAATTAAAAAAAAAAATTTAGTCGTTGCCAATTATTTTTTTATTATTATTTTCTCCCCAATTTGAAATGCCCAATTATTTTCTAGGCTCAGCTCACCACTACCACCCCTGCGCTGACTCGGGAGGGGCGAAGATTAGCACACGCTGTCCTCCGGAGCGTGTGCCGTCAGCCGCCTGCTTCTTTACACTCTGCAGACTCACCGTGCAGCCGCCTCAGAGCTACAGCGTCGGAGGACAACGCAGCTCTGGGCAGCTTACAGGCAAGCCCGCAGGCGCCCGGCCAGACTACAGGGGTCGCTGGTGCGCGGTGAGCTGAGGACACCCTGGCTGACCTAACCCTCCCTCCCCCCGGACAACGCTTGCCATTGAGCCGCCCCTGGAGCTCTCGTCCACGGTCGGCTGTGGAATAGCCTGGACTCGAACCAGCGACGTCCAGGCTATAGAGCGCATCCTGCACTCTAGCGAGTACTTTTACTGGATGCGCCACTCGGGAGCCCCCTGATTTGCTTGTTTTTAAACACAGGCAGTATTGTTGACAGTTCCGCTGGCATGTTTTGTTTCACTGCACCTCCTTAGAGCAAGGCATGGAAGATATCACAACACATTTCAGCGATGTTTCAAGGGAAACAGTAATCATTGACCTGTTTTTAACTTAAGGGTATTGTGTGCACAGGGGGATATAAACGTATCGTGCAGATTCATGCACATGCATGGTGTTTTACAGAAGGTTAGTGATGCACATAATGCATCAACCTTCACCAACGGGTGCCTGAATTGTAAAGAAAAGAGTTTGAATGAAGAACATTCAATAAATATTTATCTTCACTTTTGAGGTAGGAGGTCTCTAACCTTATGCTTTGCTGGCTATATTCCCAATGGACTATAAGCTTTAAAACATGTGTACACTAAAAAAAAATCATAAGAAATACATAAACGCTGGTGCCATATCATGAACAGTACTTTAGTTTATGTTTAGTTTTGCATTAGTGTAGTATTTAAAAAAAAAAAAACTGTATCATGCTTAACATGTGTAAAAATTACAACAGCCTGCCTCTGCATGATTTATTCTCATTTGCACACAATACACTGAAATGTATTTAATATATTAATATATCATATGCATAGTGTTTCTCATCTGTACGCACAAACAGAATATGCTAGAATTTCGACAGACCTTTAACAGTGTTTGGTTGATTTTTCATATGTGATTTAACTGTATAGTGTACATCTAATCTGGAGGTAAAATGGCAGCCCCTCTTCTTCTCTCATTGGTTTACCCCAATTGTTTTAAAGCTTCTGCTGTGAAGTTTATTTCCCCCACCTCCATTGCCTCTTTTGCAGCTGCATCTCCCGTTCTCAGGTTGATGGGTCCCATCCAGTCTTGGTTGATCACTGACAGCTGTAAACATGAGAGCTTTCCCTCACAGCTTTGCAACATACCTAAATTCTTCAATTCTGATTTGAACACCTACTGACACCCAATAGACTATCATGAGTGCAGAATTGGTTGCTGGTTTTGTGATGTGGGCAAATTGGGGGTTAAACCAGACCTCCAGAGGTGAAAGGCATGGGAGGTTTAGCATGAAATAATCCACCTCCCAGCCCCCAGAAATGTTAACTTTGTTAAACAAGCTGGTTTATGTTCTTTCTGCCTTTTTACAGTAGGAAGTGTTTAGGCTTGCTGTTCTATTTTTGCAGACCTTTGCAGAGTTTAACATCAGTATTACAGCATTCTCCCAAAGGATTACAATGTTGGATAAGCACTGCACAAGTGCAGGGACCGGAAGACTTATGTAGAGTGGCAGGGGATTAAATCACCATGTCATCATCCCTCATAACAATGAAGCACCTGTCTTTCTCTGCAGACCCATCGGCACTGCTTGGAAAGAACTCAAAACTTGTTGCCCGAGTGCTGCATAGATTTTATTACAACAGTAAAGGCTGTGGAAATGAACCGACAAGATGACTTTTATGCTGGGCCACAGTCTAAAAAGAATGGTATTTATCTGGTACAAAATGAGAGTGGTACAGTATATGTTGAAAAGAGAAAAGGTCACAAAAGACTAAATGGCATTGTGTTTCAGATGCCTTTGTATTTATTTATTTATTTTTAATCGCCAATTATTTTTTCCTTGTTTTCTCCCCAATTTGAAAAGCCCAATTCTTCTTTTTTTTTTCAACCTGGCTCACCTCTGCCACCCCCACGCTGACTCGAGAGAGACGAAGACGGACACACGCGTCCTCCGAAATGTGTGCCATCAGCTGTCTGCTTCTTTTCACTCTGTAGGCCCGCCATGCAGCCACCTCAGAGCTACAGTGTCGGAGGACCGCGCAGCTCTGGGCAGCTTACAGGCAGGCCTGCAGGCTCACCGCCAGTCTACAGGGGTCGCTGGTGCGCAGTGAGCCGAGGACACCCTGGGCGGTGCTCGGCCAATTGTGCACCACCCCCTGGGAACTCCCATCCACGGTCAGCAGTGGAATAGCCTGGACTCGAACCGGCGACCTCCAGGCTATAAGGCCCATCCTGCACTCCATGCAGAGCGCCTTTAACGGATGTACCACTCGGGAGACCCTGATGTCTAGATTTTTTACATCGCAAACAGGTATCGTTTTAATACAGGAGTCTCACCGAAAGCAAGGTGATGTGCATCGTTTTCAAAATAAATAATATAGAGTTGCTGCTCACTCGCGTGCTCTGAGTAAATCTAAAGGAGTGTTGATTCTAATTGATAGAAAGAACATAACAAAGTTTACAAATGAGAGAAGGCCATTCAGCCCATCTTGCTTGTTTGGTTGTTAGTAGCTTATTGATCCCAGAATCTCATCAAGCAGCTTCTTGAAGAATCCCAGGGTGTCAGCTTCAACAACATTACTGGGGAGTTGGTTCCAGACCCTCACTATTCTCTGTGTAAAAAAGTGCCTCCTATTTTCTGTTCTGAATGCCCCTTTATCTAATCTCCATTTGTGACCCCTGGTACTTGTTTCTTTTTTCAGGTCAAAAAAGTCTCCTGGGTCGACATAGTCTATAGCTTTTAGAATTTTGAATGCTTGAATCAGATCACAGCGTAGTCTTCTTTGTTCAAGACTGAATAGATTCAATTCTTTTAGCCTGTCTGCATACGACTTGCCTTTTAAACCCGGGATAATTCTGGTCACTCTTCTTTGCACTCTTTCTAGAGCAGCAATATCCTTTTTGTAACGAGGTGACCAGAACTGAACAGAACTGAATATTCTAGATGAGGTCTTACTAATGCATTGTAAAGTTTTAACATTACTTCCCTTGATTTAAATTCAACACTTTTCACAATATATCCGAGCATCTTGTTGGCCTTTTTTATAGCTTCCCCACATTGTCTAGATGAAGACATTTCTGAGTCAACATAAACTCCTAGGTCTTTTTCATAGATTCATTCTTCAATTTCAGTATCTCCCATATGATATTTATAATGCACATTTTTATTGCCTGCGTGCAGTACCTTTCACTTTTCTCTATTAAATGTCATTTGCCATGTGTCTGCCCAGTTCTGAATGCTGTCTAGATCATTTTGAATGACCTTTGCTGCTGCAACAGTGTTTGCCACTCCTCCTATTTTTGTGTCATCTGCAAATTTAACAAGTTTGCTTACTATACCAGAATCTAAATCATTAATGTATTTTAGGAATAGCAGAGGACCTAATACTGATCCCTGTGGCACTCCACTGGTTACCTCGCTCCATTTTGAGGTTTCTCCTCTAATCAGTACTTTCTGTTTTCTACATGTTAACCACTCCCTAATCCATGTGCATGCATTTCCTTGAACCCCTACTGCATTCAGTTTGAGAATTAATCTTTTATGCAGGACTTTGTCAAAAGCTTTCTGGAAATCTAAATAAACCACGTCGTATGCTTTGCAATTATCCACTGTTGATGTTGCATCCTAAAAAAAATTAACCAGGTTAGATAGACACGATCTCCCTTTCCTAAAACCATGCTGACTGTCTCCCAGGATACTGTTACCATATAGGTCATTTTCCATTTTGGATCTCATTATAGTTTCCATAAGTTTACATATAATAGAAGTCAGGCTTATTGGTCTGTAGTTACCTGGTTCGGTTTTGTCTCCCTTTTTGTGGATCTGTATTACGTTTGCAATTTTCCAGTCTGTTGGTACAACCCCTGTGTCAAGAGACTGTTGCATGATCTTGGTTAGCGGTTTGTAAATAACTTCTTTCATTTCTTTGAGTACTATTGGGAAGATCTCATCCGGTCCAGGGGATTTGTTTATAGTCCTAGTCCTTTGAACACTTCTGCCTCTGTTATGCTAAAGTTATTTAAAACTGGATAGGAACAGGTCGACATGTGGGGCATGTTGTCCGTGTCCTCCTTTGTAGAAACTTGTGAAAAGTAATCATTTAATATATTTGCTATTTTTTTTTTCTTCGTCTATGATTTTGCCATTTGTGTCTCTTAGACATTTAACCTCCTTTTTGAATGTTCTCTTGCTGTTATAGCATTGGAAACACATTTTAGAATTGGTTTTAGCCCCCTTAGCAATGTTCATTTCTATCTCTCTCTTGGCCTTTCTAACTTCCTTTTTGACTTGCGTTTGCAGTTCCAAGTACTCTTTCTGTGTACTTTGTTTTTGGTCCCTTTTAAACGCTTTGTAAAGTGCCTTTTTTCACTGAATATTTTTTTTAATTGATCTGTTAAACCATTTTGGCCATTTTGTTTTAGATTTAGATTTGTCTACTCTTGGGATGTAATTGTTTTGCGCCTCTAGTACTACATTTTTAAAAAACAGCCATCCTTTTTCCGTGGATGTTTTTTGTATTTTACTCCAATCTACTTTTGTTAGTCTCTGTTTTATACCTTCATAGTTTGCCTTTCTAAAATTGTAAACCTTAGCTTTAGTTTTTTGGGGTTTTAAAAAGCACTTCAAATGAGACCATGTTGTGGTCTGAGTTTGCCAATGGTTCTCTGACCTCTGTTTTCGTTATTCTGTCTTTGTTATCTGAAAAGACTAAATTAAGACATGCCTCCCCTCTAGTCGGTGCCTTGATAAATTTGTTAGGAAGTAGTCATTTGTCATTTCCACCATTTCAATTTCATCTGTCGTGCTCTCCACCGTGTGTTCCCATTTTATATGGGGGAAGTTGAACTCCCCCATTAATATGGCTTCTCCTTTGCTGCACGCATTTCTAGTGTCACTGTATAACAGATTATTTTGCTTGTAATTTGGCGGTCTATAGCATGCCACTATTATTATGCCCTTTGAATTTTGTATCCATTATTCTGACCCATATTGATTTTGTGTTGTTTTTTTCTTCCAGATTTAACACCTGGGCTTCAAGACTATTTTTGGTGTTTAGCGCTACCCCTCCACCTCTTTTGTCCTACCTGTCTTTCCTATACAGTATATGCCCACTAATATTATATTCGTCTCCATCACTCTTCGATAACCAAGTTTCTGTAACACCCATCACATAGTAGTTACTTGTTAGTGCAGTAGCTTCAAGTTTAACATTTTGTTTCTGAGACTTCTAGCATTTAGATTTAATGGCTGTCTTACCTAAGTTATTGCCCTTGTTTTGATGTAGCCCCCCTTCTGTTTTTTTGTTGACTTCTCCTCTCTTCCTTTCTAGTTTAAATGATTCTGAACCTCCTCGAGGATCCTTTCTCCGAGTAGATTGGTTCCCTTTTTATTTAAGTGAAGTCCGTCCTGCCTTTATAGATAGTCCTTGTTGTAGAATGTGGTCCAATGTTCAAGGAAGGTGAAGCCTTCCTGTGTGCACCACGTTTTTCAGCCATGCATTTTGATTATGTATTTCCAGCTGCCCATATGCTCCTTTGCAAGGTGTCCACAGTTTTGTCTTTTCATTTCCTTCCTAGATCTCTGAATTTGTTTTGCAGGGATTTTGGTCTATCTCTTCCAATGTTGTTTGTACCGATGTGGACGACTACTACCGGGTCGTCTCCTGTTTGTTTTAGGAGCCTGTCCACGTTCTCAGTGATGTGTGTGACAAAGGCTCCTGGAAGGCAGCGAACTGTTGTAGTAAGGGGGTCTAGACTGCGAACTGAACTTGCTGTGTTTCTCAATATGGAGTCCCCAACAATCATGATCTCCCTTCTTTTGATGTCTGGCCATCACTGTTAATAGGGTCCTGGATGTTGTTCATTTCATTCTGTTGATGTTGGTTTTGATCATCTAAATTTTCAAGTGGCTCAAATTTGTTGGATGTTTTGATTTCTGGTGGTTGTGTTTGACAAAGTTTTTTTTTTTCCCTGCCTCTGCCTACCTGAACCCAGCTGTTTTGACCCTCTTCTATCTCCCTATTGAATCTTCAGGGAGTGATGGTTGTTTATAACTTGATAAGGATTAATTATGTTAAACTGGCTTTGGTTTCAGTTTATGCTCCTTAGACTATGATGTCGGGTTCTTGCCCGCTATAGTTAAAACTATGTTAGAATTTCATGATTATTCTTTTTTTGTAGGAGGAGACTTTAATGCAGCTCCTAACCCTGTTTTGCCACTTGCATCCTATCTTCGCTAGCACTAGACAGCTCTATTTTTTATTTTTATCTGTGGCACCTTAAGAATGATAATGCTAAAGACTATACCTTTTACTCTGTTAGACATAGGACTTATTCTAGAATCTATTATATTTTTATATCTCCTGCTCTTATTAACTCAATGTTAAGAATTGATATACTGCCCATTCTAATTTCATACCATTCCCCAGTCTTTTGTAACTTCAGTGCTATCACTGTTCATTCTTGAGCCACTAGATGGCGCTTCAATGACTCCCTTCTGTCAAATTCCATTTCTTACTCAATTAAATCATAAGCTAGAAGAGCTTTTGCAGTTTAATACTGATAATTGTGATAGTCTTCAGACCTTATGGGAAGTTACACAATGTTTTTTGCTAGGAAACTGTATTGCCTTTTCATCAAATTTAAATTCCAATCGGAACAAACGGTTCACATATCTTGAAAATGAGATACAGATGCTAGAGAGAGAACAAAAGTTACGATTTTCAGATGAAAGAGCAAAGAAACTGAATGTTCTCAAAGGAGAAGTTAATGCTTTGTATATGACTAGAGCTGAATTTATTATGCACCGTACTAAACAAAAATACTACTCTCAAAGTGAAAAACCAAGCCGGTTACTGGCTCTAAAAATGAAGCACGATGAATCTAGAGGAGCCATTAATGCAATTAGGACTGGGGACGGGTCTGTAGTCTCAGATCCAGAGGAAATTAACAACACATTTCGAACATTTTATTCCAACCTTTAAACTTCTGAAACATTAACCGATACACAAGATTGTAAAGCATTTCTTAATAGTTTGGATCTACCTAAAATTACAACAGAAGATGCCCCTATTACATTGAAAGAGTTGAGAGATTCATTACAGTCCTTACAAAAGGGGAAAGCCAGGTCTTGACGGCCTTCCCCCAGAGTTACTATTGGTAATTTGGGATATGGTTGGGCCATTGATTTTAAAATCCATTAATCACGCTAATGTCTGGTACATTCCACAGAGACCAGAAAACAGCATTGATTTGTCTCATTAAAAAAAAATTCTGCAGCTCTGGATTACCCCAACCTTGCCTCTGATCCGATACTGGCTCACTGCTTTCTGAGATATCGTGCACCTAGTGAGCACTACGGCCAGATTAAACAGGGCTCGGCCAGCTACAGTAGAGGCATGGAATATTGTCTCGGCAACCATTGCCGAATTTATCCAGGCACGATAGGTTTTATTTTAGTTGTACAGTTATTGCCGTTCTTGCTTGTATGATGTATATGTGTAAACTTGCATGCAAATGTGATCCGTGTATTTCCTTTATTCCTTTATTTATTGTGAAAATAATAAAGAAAAAATATTTAAAGTGTTTGATGAAAAATAATGTTTTCCTTCTATATAAATATAAACAGCAAATTAAGTGGTAAAAATGTTAACAAAGAAGACACACTTTGCGTAATTGGGCTGTCCCTCGCTCGACTGATTCATGACATGTACATTATGCTGAATTGTATAAAAGCTGGGAACAGTGTGGTAACATCCCAAACAACTATGATAATGTTGACAAATAATTACATAAAATAGGTTTGTTCAATACAACTTTAACCCTTTAAAACCCATGATTTTATTACAGGACACTTGCATTTGAATATATACAGTAACTGAATTTATAGTCTTCCTGAATAAATGCAATTTGAAATAAAGAGATACAATTAATATTAAGGCATACAATAGTGACACTACATTGTTGACTACTTTGTAACTACAATTTAGATGTTTAGTTTCTGTGCAACAGATGACAGGTGTTAGAGTGCATGTCTGAAAATGCTTTAAAATAAAGAATAGAGGTAGCCAGGGATTTATTTTACACTAACGTTGTATGCCTTTATATTAATTTCAATCTGTGAGAAAACTGAATTTATATTATGACTACGATTTAGAACTAACTAACTCTGTTCGGCTATAATGTAAAAAAAAAATCAATACATTATCCATAAGAACTGGACGGAGCGATCTTTAGCAGAAATTGTTCTGATCTTTGATGCAGCTGGTATCTTTTTTGTTGAAGACATTTTAACTACCCCTGTTTGTCTTCAAAATATAGAAAGTCCAATTGGGTTCCATAATCACAGCAATCACCACAGCATCTCGGGAGAACTGAACATTAGTGAGCATCCTGACCAAGCCATGCCATGAACCATTGGCAGAATGGTACCAATAGCACCATTTTTACATTCCAATAATGCAATATGGCACAGCATGGTGCACCTTTTGCAATATTTGTTCCATTGGGTTATCTTTGCTATGTGATCTGCTAAGTATTTCTAAACAGATGTTACAATAGCATCCAAAAGGTCGTTTTTTATTATTTTTTTACATTAATATGTTAGTCCAGGGTTTCTTTTCTCCACCTCCATTTTACAACAGTATTTAGTAAAACTGAAATAAATATAATATTGGGCTATATGCGCTAGTCTTGTTTATCTTGCCAAATGAAGTAAGTAATTGTAACAAATGATAACACTCATCCAGTTATTATTGCTGTAAGGCCTAATGTCCTTGTAGTTTTAAAGAAATCACATTTAAACACAGACTGCGTTAGTGTCAGCCTTTTTGGTGCATGGTTAATTTCCAAGGCAATTGCATCAAGTCATACAGACTTTGCAAAATACTGCTTACTTAACTTCATTCATGATCTGTATTTTATTCCGCAAATAAAAAGTGCAACTGCGGTCAGGCTGTAGAAAACACAGTTTAAAGAGGGTTTAAAGTCACCTTTTAGTTTGAAGGTGTTTAAAAAGAAATGACACTATCAGTGTTTTGCAATCAGTAACAACTGAGTTAGGGGCACAACTGAATCTCAATTTTATCATTAAATCACTTGTTGTGGGAGGTATGACTGACAGTATCTCTTTACACTGTGCTGAATGCTGCCTCTGCTTCAGAGGAAATACCAACATTCATATCTCTGACACAACTGTTACTAAATGCTTGTTGCAAGTGATTATTCTTTTTTCCACTTTATCAGGGCTTTCTTTAATGGAACTTGGTTACCCAGCTACATTTACTGTGTAGTGAAACCTGAAATACACCATTACCGAAGGGGCTGAACATTGTGGTTGCTTATCTGTTGCCTCTTTCACTTGCATTGTGGGTACAAACTGAACATTTATTTAAAAAATAAATAATACTGAGAACACCTACAGTATATTATATAAACTGAATCACTGTCAGAAAAGTCTGATTCACCAGAATCAAACGACAGTATTTCTGCCAACATCTAATCGTCTTGCCATCTTGAAATTAATTCTGTAGAGTGGAAACATTTATTATTATTTATTTCTTAGCTGACGCCCTTATCCAGGGCGACTTACAATTGTTACAAGATATCACATTATTTTTTAATACAATTACATTATTTTTACATACAATTACCCATTTATACAGTTGGGTTTTTACTGGAGCAATCTCGGTCAAGTACCTTGCTCAAGGGTACAACAGCAGTGTCCCCACCGGGGATTGAACCCACAACTCTCCAGTCAAGAGTCCAGAGCCCTACCCACTACTCCACACTGCTGCCCGTGTGGAGTAGTGGTTAGGGCTCTGGACTCTTCCTGTACATAAGAAGTAAGCATATATTAGCCTATTATCAAAGGAGTATTTTACAAACAGCAAGAACAACAGAATAAATAATGCTAACTACAAAACGTTAACTATAAGCAAACATACAATTGCAATGCCATAATAAATGTTTATTCTCAGGATCTTTATAAGCAATAATGTACCCTACTCTTGATCGTTGTTCCATGGAAACCACTCCTGTTAACTCAAGCATATGCTAAGCTGCTCATTCACACCTTTGTCAGTTCAAGATTGAATTACTGTAATGCTCTGTTTGTCTTTCTACATCCTCTTAGAATGCACACCAGGAAACACCAGTGTGATTACCAGAGAGTTACATAACAGTATTTTTGAAAAACGAGCATGTCACTTTTGAATACTATCTTGCTAATACCTGTACATTTAAATAACCCCTGGACATTGCATTAAAACACTGTAATGCTTAAGGTTTGTGATGTATATTTATAATTGTATTTGTAACCCAAAGGAATGTGCTGATCTATTCCACTTTATATTCCAACAGTCTCAAAAATCTGCTATTTACCAACTTTGTTTTACATTATTACGTGGAACACTTCATGCATAATTCATATGCACCACAAACTTCACAGATTATAAATTATTCATACAAAATACATATTTCATGAAATAGACAATAACATACTTTTTGTGCTATGCCTCTAGTTTCATATTGCCCTGCCGTAGAAATGTGTAGGGTTTGTATTCCAGCAATACATCTAGTTGAAAGTACCCTAATGCAGGTAGTCTTTTCATGTTTTCATAAAAAAAAATCAAATACCAGTTAACATCATGTTCCTAAGGGTGCATATCTATTGCATAGTCTCAGATTCACACATGCATATGTACAAACCTTAGAAACACCTGCAATAACACTGTTAATAGTTGTGAGATTTAATGAGTCTGCAAAGTGTTTAAATTCCTCTGAAGGAAGCAGCAATAATTACTGCCTCTCTAGTAATTCCTTCAGGGAAATCAGGGGTAGAAATGTGCAGTTAAGGCTGTTCTACTAATTGGAAAATAATAGAATGCTCAAGTTTCAAACTGCTCCATGCCAAATATCAGTAAACTGTGTGTGGAGGGTCAGCCTGGCACTGAGATTTGTAAATGGCACCCTAGCACTGAAGGATGCAATATTATCCTCTTATAATACTGTCTGTCTTTTCTTTTCCAACTTAATGAAACCTGTACAGACTGTACAAATCCTTAACACCATGTTACTTAACTGTGGCACATACCTCAACAAAAAGGTTTCCTTCTAAACTTGAAATATTATGTACACATTGTACTGTTAGGGCTACTGTTCTGCAATTAAGTTACCTGGACTCTACACAGCAGAAAGGTCAAGGCAACCTAACTGCATTTATCTAATGTTTAAAGAAAAGTTTTCTTAGCCTGAAAAAAAAGGTTTGTTCTATTACAGCTCTATTTTCTATTTTCTATTCTATTTTCTATTATTATATTGCCAGCAAGATGTTTGAACCTGCTTTCCCCCCAGGATCTCGTTAGTCTGGTAAGAAAGTGGAGTGAGTGATAACCGATCTGCTCCCTTCATGCCATTTCAGTATTTATTGATTGCAGCAATTACAGAAAAGAGCCAGTTTCAAAATAAAACTGTATGCAGGCAAGACATTCCTTTACAAATGCTTTCATTCCTTCCTCGTTTTTTAAAAAGACACAAGCATATGAGCAATACACAGTGTCCCAAGGCATCCTGGGCAATATCACATTTTATAATGCTTAGGATATTGTAATGATTAGGATTTTGTGTTGACTATCGGCAGCACATATCAAACTTATCCGAATTTGTTCCTCTTTGTCTAAAGACATGTCACACCTGAAACTGCTTTCTGTACGAGTCAAGCCATCAACCAATAACAATGAATTACAAGACATGATCGGTGGCGCAGCAGGTTAATTCACTAGCCTCTTGTGCCTTTCATCTCTAGGCCATGGGTTGGAAACCAGCCCCGATAACTGTGAAATGAGCTTGGTGATTCCAACCTGTGGAAATAAATTCACAACATTATCTTGTTATCAACATTATCTTGTAACAATTGTAAGTCGCCCTAGATAAGGGCGTCGGCTAAGAAATAAATAATAATAAATAATAACATCACAAAACCACCACGCTGTTAGGCACAGTTCTGTCAAAGTGTTTTTTTATGTATAAAATGCAGTTTGATATTCATAAAACTGTTTAGACGGTTGTTTGTTGATGGTAATGTAGAAAATATTTAAGTTGCCACGGTAGCTTGTACACAGGGAGCCTCAGTTGCCACATGCCACATGCCACATGCAGCCAGTAACCGACAGTGGTACTAGTATAACATACCATTGTGTACTTGACAGAGAAGGATGTGTGGTTCAGCTTGATATACAGTGGCTGCATAAGATGTAGAAAATCCCCACTAAAATTCTTTCAGCCATCAAAGTGGAATGCAGCTGTAACATATTTTCATATATTGACACAGCAGTGTAAGTAGACAATGCAAACTAATAATCTATTGCAGTACCAGTATTTTGAGTAGCTCTGTGTTACTGTATCAGGACCACTATTCAATATTTCATCTAAAATAAATTAATTAACTTGCTGGCAGTACTGTGGTTTGCTAGTGGTTCTGCAAGGGTTTCTTCCTAGTAATACACTGGTATTAGGATGAGGGTATGCCATTATTTGTCATAATTTTTAGAAAGGGGAGCTTCAAACTAGTAGAGGATTTCTTTATGTACTTTATAAGCTGGGCCACCATGCTTGCAGATAATGATGTCCTGTTGATTTTTTCGGTACCCTAGCTAATTAATCCTGGGATTAGAAGGTTTAAAAAAAAACTACCCCTTTAGATTCCAAGAAGAAGAAGAAGAATGCACATTAATTCTACAAATAGACAGAAATTGCTAAAACCGCAAGCTACAGTGCCTTGTTTTACTTGCCTAGTACAAGTCAGCATTTAGGAACTTATTCCTTGAACTAAAAAAAATGAAGCAACATGTTTTGATTTAGTGTGGCATGGCATTGCAGTACAGCAGATAACATATAGTCACGTATGACAGAGAAAGCTGTGAGTTGTGTTTAGCAACATGTCATTACCAGTTCTTCTGCAGTCATTATTGGCCATAAAAAGCATTGTCAAAGTAACCTCTGTGTATGAATTGTTGAAAGTCAATGAGATTAATGCGAATGCCTTGCCACAAAGGAGAACTACTTCAATTGAACTACATCAACACCCTGACATGGCACGGTCATTGCTTTTCTCATGAAACATCAGTTTATATAGTATTAAATATGGAAGCACCTGCCAGCCAAGGGCTTACTATTAAGCTTCTGATCGCAAATGTGATTCAGACTTGATTTCATACAAGCACCACAACAGATGCTTTTATTGGTCAATCCTAGCATGGACAAGACTGGCGCTCTCCCCCACCGCAAATGATTGATGAAATGTCAACTCTGAGTCAATCATTTTAGTAAAAATGGGCAAACTCACACGTCTGGTCTTGAAACAGGGTGATACAGCTATTGTACATTACAGAATGCATGTCAGAGATGCCATTTGCATGATAAATTAATCATATTGCACATATTTCTCATTTGTTATCCAAAACCTTGCCAACAGAGATACTGGGGCTGATGTAAGGATACGTGCAAAGTGATTTGTGGCTGCAAAACACAGATATTGCTGCCAAAAAACTTGTTTAGCTGCCGTAAAGTGGGACTTTAGCGGTCATTAAACATGCAGCATATGTAAAGAATGGTTTTCACCTGGCGTTCTGCACCCACTATCAAATTTGCACTTTGCGGGCTCCCGAGTGGCGCATCCAGTAAAGGCGCTCCACATAGTCTGGACGTCGCGAGTTCGAGTCCAGGCTATTCCTTTGCCGACCGAGGACGGGAGCTTCCAGGGGCGGGCGCCAATTGAGGGGAGGGAGGGCTAGGTCCGCCAGGGTGTCCTCGGCTCACCGCGCACCAGCGACCCCTGTAGTCTGGCCAGGCGCCTGCGGGCTTGCCTGTAAGATGCCCGAGATCTGCGCTGTAGCTCTTGGGTGGCTGCATGGTGAGTCCGCAGTGTGAAAAAAAGCGGTCGGCTGACGGCACATGCTTCGGAGGACAGCGTATGTTCGTCTTCGCCCTCCCGATTCAGCGCAGGGGTGATAGTGGTGAGCTGAGCTAAAAAATAATTGGCAATTCCAAATTGGGAGAAAATAATAAAAATAATTGGCAACGACTAAATTTATAAAAAATAATAATAATTTAAAAAAAATTGCACTTTGCCATCATTAATCCATTTAAATGGTATTAAAATGTATTCAAAGGAAGAAAAGAGCATGGAATTGGGCAGAGATCTGGAATACTAAGCAGGCACAAACATTTTGCACCTCCTCTTACGAGGTTTACCTTATTGAGTAAAGTTTGGTTACTAAAACAAATTCTGTATTTCAGTATTTAATTTGCATTTAATCAAAGCGTATCTTAAGGAAACAGTTTTAAAAATGCACCAAACATTCAAAATTGTTTTAGAAAACAAAATGAAAAACTGTATATACATAATTTATACAGGAACATGTTTATGCATTATTTAATATAAGTTCTTAGCAATGGACTCCCTAAAATGTAATTTTCACATTGTCCCTAATTATAACATAATGGGACACACTTTTCTATGTTAGGGGATAGTGGCTATGGCCTGCGACCCTGGGTGATGACACTATTGAGCAATGCAGAAACCGAAGCTCAAGTTCGCTACAACCATGCCCATGTAGCAACGTGACGTGTCATCAAGAGAACTTTTGGCATCCTGAAGCGTCGGTTTCGCTGCCTGGACCATAGTGGGGGTGCCCTCATGTATGTACCTTAAAAGGTCTGTAAAATGTCATACAGCGCCTACTTCTCTCCTTACTCCTAACTCACCTCGCCTCTGGGCTGTAAGTACAGCCGCTATTGCGACCCTCATTATCATGATTGCGGCTCATTTGTGTGTGTTGAGTAATTTGCATTGCTCTTAAGCTTACATTGCATGGCTGCTAGGCAATTGCAGGCACAATTGTTTACACTGTGCCTATCCTTACATCAGCCCCATTATCACATGTTTCAGTGTAAATAGCTGTTTGCCGCAATCAAACATCTGAACCTAACATCCATTTTGGACTCATGAAGCTATTAAACATATGAAACAAACCTAATTTTATAGTAAATGTTTTCAACATATTTCCTCCAAAACAAATCATAGTAAATATAATTTACCCATTTGTAGAAAATAGTGTTTATACGATACCCCTCTGGCAGTAACACTCTAATGTACTTCCTTCAAACTTTCAAGGAAATAACTTGATTCTGTAAAAGACCATCGCAAAATAAGAGATCAGAATACATTCTTGTCAGGTCCATTAAAAATGTTATACTTTCGTAAACTGACTTCCATTTATACTGATGTGTATATCTGTGTGTGGTGGCAATGTGGATGTTGCAGTATTGAACCACTGAAAAGAAGATCAGTTAATCTGATGCTTTTACTGAAGGGAAATGCAGTACTATTGCAGAATTATTTTTTGTGTTCTTTACCTTCTGGGCTTACACTCTGTGAAGACAACTTAGTCCATATGGAGTAATTGGCTCACACACACCTTCTGAACTCAGCATTTTAACGAAGGGTTCTTTGGCAGCTTGCCCAACACTCCATCAATGTACTTAACAATGCACCTGCTGTTTAATGAACCTCTTATCTGTAAACAAACCTCTTTACTTTCATCGCTTCATTTTTGGTTGTGTTTTATCTTTTAACCCTTTTACTATCTATTACCCCAATTAATGAAGAACACTTAGAAAGCATCTTCAAGAAGGCAATACCACAACTGTGTTCCCATGCAGCCTTCAGCCACATACATTACTCATGGTCTGAATCACAGCAATACAACATGGAGAGAGGGGACATCATCATTGATCTTGGTTAGTCAGCTGCTGTGATCTAATGACTAGACCTTAACACCTACAATTTTATCCTTCGCTGAAATCTGTCAGTTTTTCTTGCTGAGGAATCTTTGGTCTCTAGCTAGAATACTGACTGTCTCTAAACATTATTGTAATTTAAATGAACGTATTGTGATAAGACATGCAACAGTGGCCCACATCACAGAAGCTTTCCATACTGGATAACACACACTTGTTTCCACCCTTGACAATGTGGCTAAAGCTATGTGTTGTAGCTTTGGCAGACACACTAACTTTTAGGTCAGTCTGTGTAGGAGTAAAACAGACAAGCAGATAGTTCAGAAACCTATTGTCTCTTTAGTATACATGATGAGCTATACACTATTGCACAATCCCTTAAATTAAATGTCTGAGTTGCTCATTTCTGGTTTCTGGAAACTTTATATAGGGAGGGGCACTTTAGCAGTTTTTCTGGTCCTTTGTTTGGTATGCTTGGAACTGCATTTTGTCCATTATAATTGTAACTCCCCCCCAGTACAAAGTACAGTCTTTTTTTAAGGGCGTGAGGGCGTGTGAGCATCCTCTGATCTCACAAGTCTAAAACCAGAATCGCTTTTACACTGAGAAATCCAGAGCAGAGGTGGGCGGGCTACCGATCCCGAAGAACAGAGATCAGCCCTGCTTTTATCCACTCTGAATGTGCTTGTGTGTCTGGCCAGTAGGGTTCGCTGTTGCACGATAAGGAGAAAGGATCCCGCCGGTTTCTCATCCCCCACACCGGGAGCGTCAGAGCCAATGTGACGCCCCCTTCAGAGTCCCCAGCAAAGTTCAGCCTCTTTGCACAACCCAGACGCGAACCGGCGGAGTCCAAGCTGTGTGACTCATCCTGCACTTCCAGTGCTTTAACTGGATGAGCCAATCAGGGACCCCTACAATCAGTCTTAATAATGTGGCACAGCAGATATTTGATATCTTTCCATATTCTTTATAAATATAAACTGCACATACATTTATAATGAACACTTCATAAACAGTTAATACATGTGGCTATTACTGGCTTACTGCTAAGCTTACTTAACACAATTGAAACCATCACTGCACATATTTGCCCTACTTACACTGTCTAGCAGCAATGCAGCAGCTACAATTGCCAAACTGCTTACTGGCGTTCTTGAAAATAACATTTGAACCGTCAATTTTCAAACTAGTTGTATACAATATTTGCAAGTGTGTTATTACATAATAATAATAATGACATTGTAGTTACCATGTTAGAACAGAAACCATCAGTAATTACACAGTAAAGTCTATTCATGTCATATTAGGAGCTACTGAACATATATTTTACTCACAAAAGCTTAGAGGAGTTGTACTAACAATTATTATTTGTTTATTTAGCAGACGCCTTTATCCAAGGCGACTTACAGAGACTAGGGTGTGTGAACTATGCATCAGCTGCAGAGTCACTTACAATTACGTCTCACCCGAAAGACGGAGCACAAGGAGGTTAAGTGACTTGCTCCGGGTCACACAATGAGTCAGTGGCTGAGCTGGGATTTAAACCGGGGACCTCCTGGTTACAAGCCCCTTTCTTTAACCACTGGACCACACAGCCTCCTACAACAAACCTATCAAACTGTATTTCACTGATAACCATCACCACATTTTCTCACACTCGTTAACTCCATTTCTTCTGCCTGCCTGGTGTTATTTTTATTTATTTTTTTGAACCACCTGCTAGATAGTGATCTCAATATTCACTGGGCTCCGTCAGGGCCTTTGCGCTCAAGGTTGCTCAAATAGTGAGTCCTCCTTGGATTGTAGTGCAGACCCTGTGACTACATCTTTAACTACAGAAAGAGAAGTGCAACTAGAGGCACAAGAAGGAGATATATTAACGTATGACTGCAGAAACACAGGGGAGACGCAGATCTAGGAATAACATAAGCATGTGTTGAAAATCTGACTTCAAGGCAAAATATACATAGGTGGTGTATAAATCACTAGGTTTCTAGCTCTGCACTGTACTATATATTACTGAGTGAAGTAGTGCAGCTTTTATTTTATACAAAGTTACTGCAGCAACCAGACCTGGAAATTTGACAAACATTGTCTGCATCGACAGAAGACTATAATGCTTGGTCATATGCATGCTGCAATTTATATTATAAAGGACTGATGTACAAAGCTCGATTTTTATGCTTAGTAGTTAGTTTGGTATTCATTAAACAGTTATAGGCTAACGCTGTTTCTTTAATAACAGTCTTGAATGTATACAAAAACTTTATTGAATCCTTCTAAACAGAATTTAAATTACTCAACGTGAGCTAAGATTTTATGACTATGTCCCTACTGCAAAGCTATTTTAAGATATAAATGAATCACACCAGAGAGGCTATTTAAAATAACATCTGTATGTATATGCAAATATGTATTTAGATTTTATTTTTTTGATAAAGTTTGGGCTTTCCACTGAGATCAGGCATTGCTCTTCAGTTATAGTTGTCATAGATATAAGTAACACATGCTAGATTAGATCAAAAATTAAGGGAACAATAAACAAACTATAATTTGAGGCGGTTTACTCTTTAATAAACATAAAAAATAACATTTCTTAAACATTTTCTCATTGAAGAAGCAAAACATAACCTAGTACATGGCTTTCTCTTCAGCATACTGAAGGTGATTGATATAAACTATGAACTCCCTTATAGTTATATCAATGTATGCTAAATGTCCTGTTAAACCTGTTAAACCTGTCCATTTTTATATCAGATCTTTATAGTAATAACCCTGCTTCGATCCATTTATTCTAGCTTGAGTGTTTTGACACAATTGGAAAGTTTTTTTCTCAGATTGATTAGAATGAACAACCCAATTTTTTTATTTTTGCTCTGTTTTTTTTTTTTCATTTTGAATAAGAAACATGAAAATCACACATGCACAGTAATGGCATAGTAAGTAATTTTCTTTTGTAGAGTGCTGGTACTCAATTTCCTCTTGGACATGCTTTTATTTGCCGAAGATCCTGATTTATATTGCTGCCTGGCTCTTTTTGTTAGTTTGTGACTACATATTTTTTTGACCCACTTCAACAGCAGGGGCTCTAAAATAGAGATCATATCGACTTGTTTCCCTCTCTAGATTTCAGCCACTGGTCAGTCCAGGTATGGGGTACTGATGGTAGTATGCATATATTTAGAGGTGAACTCTACACTAAAACATAATTTTCCACTAGGATTCTGGGAAGGAGAAGCAGGCTGCTCTTACTCATTGGGCAAGGGCTCATTTGTGACTGTAAATATGATAA
Organism: Acipenser oxyrinchus oxyrinchus; assembly: GCA_030684275.1. Taxonomy (NCBI): domain Eukaryota; kingdom Metazoa; phylum Chordata; class Actinopteri; order Acipenseriformes; family Acipenseridae; genus Acipenser; species Acipenser oxyrinchus. Next base: position 29,455,037 of record CM060250.1, read on the forward strand.
TCAAGGTTCCCTATACTATATACAGTTCATTCCAGACAAGTATACATTTTTATAATTATCTTTATAATCCTTTGCCCACGGGTTGTTTTGGATTTCGATCTGACCACCCGGACCTTCCCAATGTACATGGTGCTTTCAACCACCTTGTACATAGGGCAGCAGTGTGGAGTAGTGGTTAGGGGCTCTGGACTCTTGACCGGAGGGTCTTGGGTTCAATCCCAGTTGGGGGGCACTGCTGCTGTACCCTTGAGCAAGGTACTTTACCTAGATTGCTCCAGTAAAAACCCAACTGTATAAATGTGTAATTGTATGTAAAATAATAATGAGATATCTGTAAATGTGAAATAATGTATAATGTGATACCTTGTAACAATTGTAAGTCGTCCTGGATAAGGGCGTCTGCTAATAAATACTAATAATAAATACATTATCTCCATACAAAACCTATTCTAAAAACACCTCAAACTGTGAACTAAGTAAAACTACTAAAACCTTCCATAAAATATTTTAACAGGTTACTTGTGACTTCAGGGGGCTATTAGTATTGCAACTATTCAACTCCACACAATATAGTATGACAACACAGTCCCGAACAATATAAGCAGAGTTTGGTGAAACGATAGTTCCAGTATATTCACCTGGGCCTCGAAAGGCCCAGAACTCAATTTGTAGGTCCTGTACTTAATCAAAACCGCCACTGTCCTGGTAGAAACGCCAACAAGGAAAGGTAAAGTTGAAGGTGACAAACCAAAAAACAATAACAAAAATTGAAAGGAGTGATAAACAACAGCATAAACAATATTTATAAATGCATTTGGTACCTCTTATTAACGCTGGTGCCCTTTCCTTGTGTTGAAGTTTTTTGTTTCTTTGATTTTAAATTACTATAAATTGAGAGATAGTTATTTTAAATTCATTAACAACATAATAGAATGCAAAGTTGCTGTGACTGACTAATGAGGTAAAATAATCCGCCATGTATTTGACTGCGATGGAACCAGAGTAAGGGCGGATATGTAAAAAGGGGGGTAAATTAATCCTGTTTTAAATACCATTATACACAGCTGTAACAATTACTGTACTATATTTTCATCTTTTATTAGGGAGCTCCCCTAAAACCCTTGTTTAGAAAGATACAGGGTATTAATGCTTGTGACAGCATTAATGCATTTGCTGCTGAGTGACAGGCAGGAGATCAAGACCGAGGTTCAAGTTGATACGCCCCACAGGCGAACAGGATTTATTTACATATTGTAGCGCTGAGCTGCTGGGTTTCTAGGATATAATGAGACAGACAACAGTTGTGGTTCAAAGCAGGGAACTGCTGTATTTGTTATTTTTTTAGCTTTTAGTGAACAATGGCTCTCATTCCTCTCCTCTCACTCGCAAACTCAACCTCTCTTAACTCTCTCTCTCAATTCGTGCACCGCCAGATCGCGCTTCTCTCTTTCTAACTGTCATCTCCACACACACACACCCAAGTCCCTTCCTCTTCCTCACTCATTGGTCCAAGAGAAGGAACCGATTACAATTCTCTGTCCCTTTTTTATGCTGTCACACATGACCCCTTGGTAAACGAGTGCAACCACATCTCCAATCTGCAGCTGCCACATTGTTTACCTTCCGGGTTAATGCGTTCCTGCAACGGAGTCTCGCCTTCATCCAGACTGGCCGACTTCCCGACCCTGGGAAAGAACTGTCAGACCAGCCTGTCAAAAGAACTCAGTTCTCACTGCTTAGCGCCCTCACAGGTCGGGAGGGAGATTTACAACCAAGCATCATTGTATTTCTGTCACAGTAGGCTACTTACAAAAGCAATCCTTTTGGTGTAGTTTAATTAAATAGACAAAAACAATGTAATGCTGCCTACAGTACAAAACATTTCCGTCTAGTAGGCATATGATATTCACAATACTGTTTGCATACACTAGCCAGTGTCAGGAGTTCAACCCTTACACGCAGGGCAATTCTTTGAGCAGTACTACAGCACCACCTATTGTATGTGTTCATTGATATTGATTGGATAACTTTTAACAGTTCCCTACAATGGTCCAGTCCCATCAGCAGGGCTTAGGATCAGTTCGAGGAAACAAACACATGTAGTTTGAGAGATATATTTTTTTCTGATTGCCAGCATAAGACAAGTAAGACTTAATGTTGTTCCCCAAATATTATAGATATAGAAAGGCTGTCATAACCCATAGTACTTATTGGGCAGGATTTTCAAAAAGTCGTAAACTCCAGTGTTAATCAAGAAATCGGTATGTAGCATTGATTTTGGTATTTTCCAGCGGTCGTTATGCCTATTTCGTTATTAAATAATCATGCTAATGTGATTTCCGAAATTATTTTGATTTACGAAATAATGTTAATATCTTAACCAGCAGTGCTTCTTGTGACTATTTCTTTTGTTTGTGTGGGTATTTAAAAGCAGAAGTATTCCTCTCAGTGATACACAATGTCTCGGCGAATATGTGATATTGCAGAGCATTTGGAAGCCCAGCGTATTACTTGGTTACAGTCAACTGGGGATTTTGCAATCCAATTTAACAAAAGTACTGATATTTCAAATTGTGTAACTGTTAGTTTATGTAAGGTATGTATGGCAAGATGACTTTATGGAAGAATTGCTGCGTTGTCTGACTTTACCAACAAATACAACAGGACTACAGATATTCAAAGCACTGCATGACTGCGTAGTTGGAAAATACAAATTGGACTGGGCTAACTGCAAAGGAATTACAAGTGATGGTGCAGCGAATATGACAGGTAAAAATAGCAGAGTTGTGAAAAAAATATCAGAGGCAGCTGGTAATGATGTTGTTTGGAATCTCTGTTTTATTCACCACAAAGCTTTGGCTTCGTGATGAAGGGTATTTCCCCTGATCTTATGGCAGTACTGAAGGAAGTAGTAAAAACTGTTACTTTCATTAAAGGAAGCTCACTGAACTGCAGGCTTTTTGCATTATGCTCAGAAATGGGAGTATACTCATTTAATGTTTCACACTGAAGTATGGTGGCTATCACGGGGTAGGGTGCTTACAAGGGTGTACGAACTCAGGAATGAGATTTACATTGTTCTGGTAGAGAAACTTGGCAAATTTGTTTAACAGTTGGTTAATAATGTTGTCATATCTAGCTGACATTTTCTCAATTTTAAACAAACTAAAGTTACAAGGAAGAGGTAATGATTTGTTTCGACACTATGAACAGATAGAAGCATTCCAAAAGTCATTAGTACTGTGGCAAGCACGACTGAAAAGTAATCGTCCAAGCTACTACATGTTCCCAACACTGTTACAACACACTGAGGAGAACAGCATCAGTAAAGAAAAAGTGAATGAAATGAAAAGCGACATACAGTTACACCATGTTGCTTTGTCTGACAATTAGTCGCTACTTCCCTGCAGAGGGATTAAAAAATTTTAAGGAAAAGCGTTGGGTTAAAAGATCCTTTTGCTTTCGAAAATCCTGAATCAGTAATGGAGCTAAACTTGATGCCTGGTCAAGAAAACAAACTTCTGCAACTTACCTGTGATAGCACACTGAAAACACGACACAAGTCATTAAATTTGTCATAGTTTTCAAAGAATATCCACTGTTAAGTAAAATTGCTATCATTCACAACAGCCTACATGGGCGAACTGGGATTTTCGACTTTGACAAGGTTAAGAACCAAAGAATGAAACCGACTCAACAGCGTACCTGATATGCGGATAGCGCTTTCATCTTGTGATTCAGATTGGAACGAGATCATGAACAATAAGCAGGCCCACCCGTCACACTAAGTCAGTGAAACTCAAACTGATTTTTTATTTTTTTACTGTATTTTGTATTTAAAATGTTTTACAGGTAACATCAATGTCTAATTTTAGTTTACTTTATGTGAAGTGGTTAAAGCGAGCATGTATTGCCCTGATTTTATGAAAACTCCAGTCAGAAGATATTGGGGTAGATGTACTAAAGTGTTGCGTCTGTTGCAATTGTTGCAAACCACATGCAAACCAGTCAGAAGTGTAGTGTGAAATGTACTAAACAAACGCTACGCTGTTAGCATCACTTTAACAAATGCTTTGCAGCCGCAGTTCTTATTTGTGCTTTAGCCTTAAATGAATATGTAATTCTGGGCGTTCCTGCAGAAATTCGCAAAAACAGGGTGGAGATAGTGGAGATAAAATGCAGGTAATTTGTTAAGAACTTTTGAAAACATATTTTAAACAGTCACAATTGTTGCTGGCATTTCACAGTCTGCTTTTTCTCGTGTGTTGCCAGTTGTGCTCAATGTATTTTTGAGACGAACACCTAAGTACCTAATTTTCACTAAAGTCTGGGTGTGCTTACGAGCCTTGAAAACAAATTTCTATGACATTTCTGGTTTTCCCAGCGTGTTGGGATCAACAGACTGCACACATGTGCCACTAACCCCTCCAGCTCATTCTGAGCATCTGTATAGGACCATGATCTATTGTATGTTAATTGTCTAGGCTACTAAGTAGACTAAGTTAAAACGAATAATAATAACAACAAAATAAAAAAGCCCTAAAATCATTTAGTTTCAATTAAAAATAATCTTTTATTCACATTGTACACCAATGTGTCCAAGCAGCATGATTTATTTTGTGTTACCAGTAAGCTAAAGTACAAACAAAGTGCACTAGGTATTCATTTGATTTTACTACTGTACTGTATACTGTATAGACCTACTGTACAGATTTATATTTATACATAATGTAATGTGTAGCCTACTCAAAACACATTAGTGTTATTTCAGCGCAATGGTTTATATTTAAAATACATCAAGAACTGTAAATGTATGTGTGTGCGATTTTATTATATTGTTTTTAAACTCGACACCTCATGTCAGACAAACATGTCCAGTTTAGCGAGGGGCTACTGTATGATTATGAAAAGCATTTTCGGGGTGAAGGTTGGGGACCCACTATAGAATCTGATGGGATTAAACTGCCTTTCATTTTTTATATATATATATATATATATATATATATATATATATATATATATATATATATATATATAACAGAATGCGTTGTACAGATGACGTTTACATTTAACAAAAACAATGTTATTTTGATTCTTGCACCCTTGCATTTTCCTTTGGGCACCCTCTGCTGCAGCAAACCACAATTCAACCGCTATTTATTTGAACAACGTTGCACGACTCTCGCTAAGAAGACGCAACAAATGTTTAAATGAGTATATTGTGGCTCTTTTCATTAACATATTTTCTCTTAGTACATATGACAAAATGTATACTTTGCAAATTGTCGCAATGAAAATAAACTGTGATAGGTTTGCGCTGCGACTGGTCCATCTTAGTACGTCTACCCCTAAGTGTTTACACAATGAACTCCTTTCCAATATATGTAAATCGTTAACAGTACTTCAACCCCATTATTGTTTTGGGTCCTGGGAATAAGTGTTTCTCTTCCGCTTGGTCGCAAGAAAAAATAGTTTGAAATACACTGACCTAGATAATTCAATATTTGTAGTTATGAAGATTTATTCACTTGTTTTAACCATTTGTAACCTTACGGAACGTTTGTTGTATTGCTAAAATGATATGCTGTTATTTGTACGAAGTGTAAAGTTACTACCAAGAAATTATCAATGCAACTGTAGCCTATTTGAATACTGCATACGTATATTATATGACAGCTGACCTCTATTGCAGATTTTATTTGAATTATACAACTGAAATCTTGGTATCGAAAACAGCATTAGATATTACAATGAAGTTTCCTTAGGTGATTGCAGATTTGCAACGTGTCCTTGGCTTTAACAGCTGTGTCTAATCCACACAAGAATGAAGAACAGACATACAAGGGCACACAGATCCACGAGGAATGTGATCGAGATGGAATTTGCCTAAACGTATTTAATGTTGTCAGACTCCCCCCACACTTTATGTACAATGTACACTTTCACCTTCACACGTTTGTAGGCATATAAAATGTTCTTATAATACTGTAAGTGTTCGGTGGCTACTTCTAATCATGTTGAGTTTATTTATCACAGAGGCGAGAAAAGAGTACCAGAGAAAATGTATGATTAGACGATTCACCGAACAATTAATTATAAACAAATTGTGTATTGGGTAGGGAGTTCTATCATAATTTTAAAAGCTTAATAAATATATAATGAATTGTTACATAATGCTATACATACGTAATATAGCTAAGAACTACAAACACAAATGGTCTTCAAATGTATTTATTTATAGCCTACAATCGTACATACTAAAATACAGACAAAAGTAGATGTCAAAGTAAGAAAATAAATTCCAACCAATATAGATGGCTTATGGTATTTTTTTCTTTTTATCCAAAAAAAGATTTCAAAATGCCCATTAAAAGAGTTGCATATAGTAAGCTGTGGCAAAATATCCCCCCCCCCTCCCCGAAAGAAGGTTTTTATTTATTTATTTATTTTTTTAATCCGTGTCGACAGATTTTTAGCCACACGCCAGATAATCAGAATCAGCATATGTGAAGTGTTCTAAATAAATGTACATTCTGCATGACAAAATGCACAATTTTTTAGTTTACAAATTATACACAACACATATATTCCCATTATTTTGTATTTCCATTTGGCTGCTGCGCGCTGGTGGGAGAGCTGCCTCCCTGTACGCTAGTATTTTCCACAACAGCGAATTATGCTTCCATTCATTTTTCTTGATCTCGTTGACATGCATTTTGATTAACAAGTTCTTATCTAGTTGTTGAGACAGGAAGTGATGTAGGTGACCTGCGACAATTAAGCTTTTTAACAAGACATGCGTTCATTAATGACTTCATCGACTCAATTTCAAAGCATTAATGGATTGATTTAATTAACACATTCTGCTTGAAAATCACGTGCTACTAAAGCTCTCGTTACTATACCACGAGTTTGATACAATAACACTGCTTTTTGAAAATCCTGCCCATTGTATCTTGAGAGCATTATGAGGTCTGCACCCATATAGCCTACTTCTTTTCAGATCAATATTCAACTCTCGACTGGTTCTGGTCTCAGAATAAAATGACATCACGTTCGTAGGACAGTGGCTGAGCACATATATGCAAGTTTCTTTTTAGGAAATAGAGGATCATTGATGCTAAAGTTAGGATTTTCATAGTCAGCTGTGAATAAACCAAAATAGCATGCTATTACATTCCCAAGCAGAGAGACCTGTGGTCTGTCTTGGATGCAGCCCAGAACCAAACTCCCTACTATATGTTACTGGTTAGTTTTGGACTGATTAAAGTGGAAATTTTTTGCTTGTAGTGTTCCCAACTAATTGTAGCATTATACAGCTAGCAAAAAATCAACTTGCAAGCAGGAAGAAGTGGTAGCCTAGTTACAGTTTCACACTAAGTAGGCTAGTGTCCCTATCTGAAAAATGCTGGTAGGTCAAGGAAAATGCTTAAATGAATGGGGGGAATGTCAGACAGCTGTTGTCTGCGGTGCTTTGATCTTTACAAGGTGACGCTCCCATTAGTTATTATTTGTTTATTTAGCAGACGCCTTTATCCAAGGCGACTTATTTTGAGGTTTATAAACAGCTTTGGCGTTAAACAGGCAATATTGCCATGTACCAGCAAGGTACAGTTAACATTTGCTAAAATGTACAGCAGGTAGAACAAACAAATCAATTCCATGTGGTTGTGGTCTGGAGAGGTCCATGTGTTGTTCAAGAGACAATATAGGCAGGGTTTAACACTGTAGACTTAGAGAGAGTAGAAGTCAGGTTGTCAGTTTGGGTCCAGTTTGAGTTACTTTTTTCCCCATCTACAAACAGAAGTGTATTATGAAAGAAGATTGCTTTAAAATGCGTTGTATAAACCCATCCACGTGTGTCATTCTAGTAATTTGAATCTGGAAGTATTAGGTGTCATGTGTAATAAACAGACACAGCATCCTTGCACCTGCTTGCAAACTGTAATGGAATATTTTTAATAATTTGTATAAGCACCCTCTTTCCCTTTTCCTAATATTTATAGTACTGAATAAACACTGAAACATAAACCTGTCCAAACATAAAATATTGCATTTATCTACATTTGCTTAGTTTCTTATGTGCCTCATTTCAGGGTGAGTGCATCTTAATCACCTCTTCAGAACATCACCAATGATGCCAACTGTTCCTCAGAATGTAAAATAGTTATGGTCTGCAAAGAATACACAGTAATAAAAGTGCCCTCAATCATTTTTGAATACACTGCGTTTGACCTGCAGTTCATTCAGTTTCGGAATATATATTTTTTTTGGCATGCGTCTGTTTTTTTCATAGCTGTATTATTCAGTATTTAAACAGGCTGACATTCTCTCAGCACTGCTCTTGGGATTGTTTTAAGTATGCATCATCTACTCTGTTTGAAGCATTAGTCTCAAGTGACCATGCTGTATGTTAGAAAAAAAGCCATACAAAGATAAACTAAAGAGACTTGTTATAGATAACCTTAATAGAGTGCACAACAATTCCTTTATTTAATCAATAAATCAATCTTTATTTTATATAGCGCCATAGTGGACCACCATAACAAAGCGCTTTACAAGATAGTGACAAGCAATGCATAATATATTAAATACAGTGAAATATAGGCCATAGTACATTAAATACAAACAGTAAAAAAAAATTCAAATACATTAAATACAGGCATATTACATTAAATACAAAGCTAGGATGTGAATTCTAAACATTGTGGATGCGTGTGTCATACATAATCATACGAATAAGATGGAGTGAAAATGAAAAAAATTGCGTTGGTATTTTGGTATGGGCGTGGTAAAAGTTAAATGCTGGTTGACATTATTGCGAAAATGTAACAAGTTTCAGAAACCCTGTGTGTTTTTGGGTGTACCATCATTTTCATGGAATAGCACAAAGCCAACATGATGCTCCCTGTTGTAATGAATTGTCATCTCAGCCCATTGAATTGAATGAAGCTCTGTAGTCGAGAGGTAAGTACAGGTCGCTAGGAGGAGATTCATTATCCTAGTGAAGCCTGGAAATTTTACACAGCCAGGACGCAAAACTGCACTCCCTTGTCTGTATCACTCACCAGACGCATCAAATGCAGGACTTGTGAAAAGTACATTTTAATAACATGAAATAATCTAACTGGAACTGTTATTTGCATGAAGAGCTTTTAAATAAACTTTATATCTATACGTATATTTAGATAAATTAGATTGAAGGTTTGATACTATTGATTATCTTTGATCCATAGTACAGTACATTTAAGATGTATTTAGTAATTTTACATTTCTGTATTCAATAAACTGCTGTTATTAATTTAACTTTACTTGTGTCTAGTGTAGGTATTCTTATTAAGTCTTCAATTTCCTCCCAAACTTATACAACATTTAAGATTGGAAACTACTCACTTGTTCCAACAACATTAATCTCCATTGTTCTCTTTAATTGTTATTATTCTGCATGATTGATAACACTTGGTCAGAGATGTAGAAATAGCTAAAGCTTAACTCTGATGCTAAAATGAATCAAGAAATGACAAAAATAACCCATTACACATGATGCAAAACTAGTATTTATACCGGTGTTTTTTTTTGTTTTTTTATAATCCCTTTTAATTTATGGGATTTTACCTGTTTCTGGTTATTCCTTTAAATTGTATGCAGTGAATTATATAACTTATAGAGCCAATGTTATTGGTCCACTTATCTGCACTATAGGCATCTTCATATTGTGCAATTCTCAATGGCAGCAATGACAAAGACACAAGGATGCTGTCAAGTGACCAGTTAATTCCTCTTAATCTAATTGCAGACAAGGGATTTGGTGTGCATTGGTCTGCTGTATCTGTAGTTGGACTTGCATTGGACTCCAGCTGCCATTCTGTTTCTCATCAGGGGTGCAGCCCCAACCCCGCCTAACCCCGCCTGTCCTGGCAACCAAGATATGTTGTCATGGTGGCAAATCAAATCAATTGCTTGTTATTCAGCCCCTGCTCATGAGAATATGATTATTCAAATTGAATTACTACTTTTTGTGTTGGGCTGAAGAGTTATACACTGCTGTAGGCCTACTTAAAGGAAATCAAAGCCTTTTAAGTGTGTTAGGCTTAGTTTATTTGTAAAAAAAATATGCAGATCAAGTCAGTACAGCAGAACTAAGTGTCCCATGATGGAGCATGTTTGCTCTTATCAAAAGGAAAGATCCCTGGGTACTGTGTTAGGTTACTATTGCATTTAGCCTGGGGAATTTTTAACCCAATTAATTTTTATATACAGTGCAGAAATAAGCTCTGAAACTGAACACGGTACTTTTTTGGGACAAGAACGCAGAACAAACTGCCGTGTAATGGCTCAAGCCACAATGCTGCATGAAATGTTACAATTAAAAATAAAAGTGAATGCATCCCCAATAACTCATCCACTTGTTTGGTAGGTATTTAAACATAGAGGTACAAGCTTCATGTCCCTTGTGGTGTGGGATTATGGTCCCTTGGTATAGCAGCAATATATATGAGTCAGTTTCAAAAGGTTTAAAATGCTTTGGAGATGGTTATTATTTCCCATGTATGCACCTGCCTCATTTATATGAAATATTGAATTGTGCTCCCATTCCCCAGTGAACTGGTTAGGAAGATTGAATTATGTAGTATTCGCTCTCCATGCTTAGAGCTGTCACAAACTATCTCACTATTGAATTGACATGCCGTGATTAGTTTGTGTGGTCTGTTTTGTTTCAGAAAGAACGAAAATGGGTGCAACGGGACAGTGGAAGTTAATTATTATCCGTGTCTGTTTAATCACATTAGTTACGAGCAATATTTTTCAATTTTCCTTTACGTAGGACGAGAATGTGTGCAAATATTAGTAAGCACAAGATCATAAAAACAGGAGTCCCTTAACAGCAAGTTAATAAAATGCTTGGTTGAGTATATGTGTGGTTATGTTGCTATATCTACTGTAAAGGGTTTTACTCCCTCAGCCATTCATTAAGACAACGACAATGAAGATAAATGTACCAAAACTTGTCCTATGATAATCTTGCTGTTAATACCTGTCAATGAAGCGTTGAACATCTTAATAAGTATCTAGTCATTATAAGAAGCTGTAAAACCTGTCAAATATTTCAGATAAGGCTCTTCATTTATTTTTGTATGTATAATTAAAGGGACACGACTGGAGCTACTTCAGATCATTGCTCTATTTCATTCCATGGGCTGTGCACAGCAGTACTCTAATATGCTTCCCCACCTGTTCAGAGGAGTCTGTTGAGAAGTAACCACAGTGGTTCAACAATTACATTTTAGCTAGAATAGGAGGCTGTGTGGTCCAGTGGTTGAAGAAAAGGGCTTGTAACCAGGAGGTCCCCAGTTCAAATCCCACCTCAGCCACTGACTCATTGTGTGACCCTGACCAAGTCACTTAACCTCCTTGTGATCCGTCTTTCGGGTGAGACGTAATTGTAAGTGACTCTGCAGCTGATGCATAGTTCACACACCCTAGTCTCTGTAAGTCGCCTTGGATAAAGGCATCTGCTAAATAAACAAATAATAATAATAAGCATAAAAAAATAATTCTAAGCAGAAACGGTAATAGAAACAGAACACACATTTTGAGGTATTAAACAGGCAAGAAATTAAATATTAGGAAATTAAGATGATATCCCTTTAACTAACTGAAATATGCCAGCTGCTACTGTCATTTACCAGGTTCACTTGTGCAAGGAAAAGCTCTCTCTCTCTCTCTCTCTCTCTCTCTCTCTCTATATATATATATATATATATATATATATACATAAAGATGAATTATGCACACAACCTGTTGGTACATTTGTTTGTTTTTTCTATTAACGCATATTACATCTAAATGCTTTAATGAATAGACCTCAAAATTTGTATACAGCCTGATAATAATGGGGGAACAAAACATGCACAAATGTTTTCATAATAATCCGTACCTCGGACACACTAAAAACCACCCTATGGCTTTCGTTTATTATTAATATGATAGTGGTATTTAAGTATGTAATAGGAATAGTGAAATACATCGGAGTCCAGCTGCATGTAATTCCCAGAATGACCAGTAGGGTCAGCGCTGGCTGTGTTACCAAGTTACTTTCAAAAATGAGTTTGATATAGCGCTATTTGAACTGCAGTACCAGCAATAATAATAATAATAATAATAATAATAATAATAATAATAATAATAATAACACTGTACTGTCCCTGAAGTAACAAGTCCTTAGAGGATGGTTCTGAAACTAGAAAGAGTGTCTGAGTGACAGTCCCGTGACATTTGTTCTAACTTGCCTGAAAAACACAAGTCAAGTTAGCAGAAACAATTGGGGCAACCTTGACTCCCACTGCTTTTACAGTTGTGCCTATTTGCTTGGTGCTGGCCAAGGTTACCAATGGTTTCTTCAAACTTGGCTTGTGTTTTTGATATCTTCACTTTAAATGACTTGTCTCTTTTTATAACTTGGTGTTCTTTCATATTGAAAATGTGTTTTTGTTTCAGATATCACTTCTTTTTTCACATAATAGATATGTACATATGTGTGTGTGTGTGTATAAGTAAGTAAGTAAGTATATGGCAAGAGCATTTAAATGCAAAGTTATAATATTGGACACATTTCCCAGCATTCAAAGTTTGAAGAATGTTTTATTTTTTTTTATAGGTTTCAAACTTCCATATGCATATTGGTAGTAAAGAAGCATCAGCATTTCCAAGATTTTATTGCTAGTTACTGATTTTGACTTCAAAAGTATAAAAGCATAGCAATGGTAAAAAAGAATATACATTTCAGTAAGTGTATCATTTGCATGCACCCACTGTGTAGTGCCAGGCACTGAGAGGACACACACGTAGTGTCCTGAAGAGAATTCCCCTCCTTTGTGTATGGTAATGGAAGATATTTTGTAATTGCGGTTGTGCACATTAATTGCACTCTTGTGCACACCAGTGAAGATAACATCTTGTCGCTTTGTAATATTCCCATTTGGTTCAGTTTGCCAAAGCATAAGCTAGACTGCAAACATTCTTCCTGCTGACTGAAGGACTTCCCGTTTCTTAAGTGTGGATTGTTGGCAGTAACCACATCTGGCACCATCAATGATTGTCCACTTCTGCTCCATATGAATTAGTTGTTCCAAGCACATGGAATGTCTACCATCAGGTACATGCAGAGAGTAAACCCACCTCTTGATTTGATGTGTGGTACTCACATTCTGTACATAGTATGTCGTGCCTTATGGTGACTGAAAGCACATCAGATATTTGTGGGCAAGTTTGACACAATTTGGTGAGAAACTCAACAACATCTTGCTGCTCAACTCTACTGAAGGGTTCTCCTAAGAAGTGACAAATGTCCACAGTACTCAGAGATCTAGTGCATGGCAACTGATCATAGTTGATAACAAAAGTCCTGAGGGCTTGTTGTTCACTCTGTTTTAATGACTCCTTCAAACGTTGGCAGTGAAGAAGACATTGTAAAGTGGTGTTTAAATAGCAGGAGGCGAGATGAGTGTTACTCAAGCCTCTGATTGAATGTGTGACTGCAAGTGTTCCCTCAGAACGTGGTAGCTTTTGCTGTTCCTGAACGTTGGTGATGGCTTGGCTTGATGTACGAAATACAAACAATCTTTCACCATGGATCCCTTGTGCGTGTTAGTCTGCTTCAAGCTTTTCAACTGAGGGCAGTAAAGCCCTGTGATCCTGCTGTTACAGGGGACATTTTTTTCCCCCTTTAATTTACTGACGCCGTAGCAACTCAGAAGCCAAAAATAACAGTATATAAAATAACACAATAATAGTTTAAAAATTAAATATTGGGTGAATTTATTATTATTTATTCATTATTTTATTTTTATGTTGTCATCTCATCAAAACATGTTAAATGTACAAAAAGCCAGATTTAAAAACTAGATCAGCTATTACCATTTAAACATATGATATACACATAATCAGAATGGTTAAACAAATAAGCCATAAGATTGTTTATTTTATTTTTGAATGGGGCTAACACACAACCTAACATTACTCTGCTATAACTTGCTGTGATATAATTTTGTACTTATTATTGGCCCAGTTAAAATCCGGGCCAGTAAAAACACTACCTCAGTGGCCCAAGGGGGAGTAGTAAAAAATCTAAATGTCGAGCCCTGCATTATATTTAAAAATCTTGACAAACAGTGCATGTGTCATGACAAAAATTTGTGACGTGTACCTTAAATTAAGCAACTCCTTTGTTATTTACGTTTTCAATGTGCTATTTTACTGAAAATGATATATACGGTTGGTGTTATGTTTCATTCTTTTATTATTATTATTATTATTATTATTATTATTATTATTATTATTATTATTATTGATTTCTTAGCAGACACCCTTATCCAGGGCGACTTACAGTTGTTACAAAGTATCACGTTACACAATATCACATTACAGATAAGTGCCCAGATAGCAGAATGACATTGGGCCAACATTGGTCCAACGTAACAAGTAAGGACCAACGGTGGCTTCCAGTGTTGGCCCAATGTCATTTTGCTCGTTGTGCCAACGTTGGCCCAACAACAATGGGCCAACATGAATCCAATTATTATCCAACCTTGGCAAATGGCTCTCTGTATACGTAATATATAAATAATTGTTTGTGTTTTGCCCCTTTATCACCCAGACAGTCCTCAACGCTTGGTAATGCTTTCTGTGTCTTGATCACTTAAATATGTAATTTTGTTTTTAGATTTTTCATTTATTTTCCTTTATTTCTTAAGTATATAATATTGGAACATTTGAACTAGTATGATAAAATAACCAAAAAAACTAAATCTTCAAATTAATAAATATTGATACTGCCAACGCTATGTAGGAAGTAACTGAGATGAGTGTAAAGACAAAACAATACCCAATTAACTGCCCTGTAAATAATGTTAGCAGTACATATACTGTATTTTCACACTGCATGGCATTTGGTGCACTGTATAGTGTCTCAGTTAATGTTGCACTGTAGAAAACTTAACCTAGAATTTGGTTAGAATGCTGTGTTTGCTGTATTAAGTTATCTACCCCACAAGATCAGAGTAGATGGAACAATACAGTAAATTGTAGAGTATACCATGGCTAGAACTAATTATATGTCAAAGGAGTAACTAACTATACAACTGTGCATGTAAATGAACAAAAAAGTTGCATACATCTTTTAAATAATACATTGAATTTATTTGTTTTAAAGTTTAAATATAACAAAGTTAACAAACAAAATAACATTTTGACAGAATAGCACAATATTGTGACCTAATAACCCAAGAACAGAAAAAAACCACAGTATATCTGAGTAATTTCTTTCAGCGATTCCAACCTGCAAATATATAAAAAAAAGATTCTATATATACGCAGGAACATATTCATTCCCTTGTTATTGTTCATAAAAATAAATGCTATATTGAAAAGTTAATTCCCTGCTAGTGTTAATTTGGGTCAGATTGATTCGTTGTACTACATCAAAATGCAATCTGTTCTAGATTGGTTTTGTTACAAAGTAGTGGCAAGCAACATAATTGAATATTCATTTCACATAAAAGGTTATACATAAAGGGTTAACAAGAAGTAGAATACAAATCAGAAAAGGTGAATGCTGTATCATGTGATTAGACCTGTTTTGTCCTGTCTACAGTGCTGTGGATAAGAATTTCAATATGGCATGGTTTCATTGTATTATATTCATATATAACTATTAGAAGCTTAGCAATAGCAGTCCATTTTTTCTGGTTTATTTATAAACCCGTTAGTCCATGATATTTTGATATTGATTATTGCTTAAAATATTGCACATAAGCTAAGTTTAAAACACAGCACAGCTATTAGCTTTCTAAGTATTCTGGGGGTAAATGGCAACGTAACAAATTTAGATCCACTTTAGCAGAAGACATTACTTATTTATTTATTAATTTTTTTAATTTAGTAGTCACCAATTGATTTTACCCCGTTTTTCTCCCAATTTGAAATATCCAATTGTATTTTAGGCTATTGAAGTCTTCCTTTATGGGTGTGTTATATTTTTATAACAATCCAATTATTGGATAAAATACTTTAATGCAATACTCACAAGTTGTTCTTTTCAGTCTGTTGTTATTTTGTAGTCTTTTGTCCAAGGCCTTCAGAGAAGGGAATGCCCATAATATGCAGTGTCACCTCTTCTGGCATTTCATCCACATCCACTCTGTTCTGCATCTGAGTGGGATTTAGTATTTGATTTAATAATCTGGTGTTATGGTCAAGCTTTACCTCTATGCCCACCAGCATCTTAATGATATGCCTTTCTACAGCTGCAAAAAGCTGTAGAATTTAGAATTTTGTAGAAAAAGCTGCATATTTTGCAGCTATGTAAAACATTCTGAAAAAAACACTTTATCAATTTAAATCACTCATACAAAGCACTGTACAGCTAAATTATATAAAGAGAGTGATGTGTTTTAGCCAAGTAGCACAATTGATGACAGACAGCATTTGTTGTCTAAATAAGACCACTGCTCTATCAAACTGCCTACCAAAATAAAGCCTAGCCTTCCTCACCTCTCATAACCATATCATTAAATTAATTGGGCCCTGAGTGTTATTAATTAATTATAACTGACGTGTTCCAGGCAGATCTGTTGTTGAGGTCCTCATAGGAGTGTATAATGGAGGCCTTCTCTCTGTGGTGCTCCAGGCCTGGGGAGAGTCATTGATAAAACCCTCCTCACTGGATCTACAGGAGGAAGCAGGACAGGTGGAGGTGGAGGTGGAGTTGGTGGCACTGCAATAGGCTCATTCTCAGATTCAGAGCTAGACCAATATTTTCTGTTTGGTCTGGATATAATAAATGACATTAATAATACACATTTAAATTATGATGTAACCATATGGAACATACAGACTTGACATAAGTAAATAGACATCCAAGTTTGAAAGAACATCCATTTATTCTGGGACCACTGGCAAAATATGAGTGGGGTTAATACTTTGTGGAGCATCCCTTTGCCTTATGCAAGGCAGCAACGTGCTTACACATTGTGTGAATGAAATCAGCAATCCTGGTCTGTGGGTTTGCAGCCCATTCCTGGCACAGAATCTGTATTAGGGAGTCCCAGGAAGTGGGTGCAGTGCTGTCAGTGCTCCCAGGAAGTGCTACAGTACTATATTCTGTACAGTGCTGATAATACATTTTGACACTCAAGTTACCACAACTGCCAATCTGAATAAGAAAGAATGTGTGTCCTACACGAGAAAATTTAAACCTTTATAAATATTTTGCGGGAGTAAAAAAACTTACCCAAGTCTGAGAAAGATGTTATTTGAGGGAGTCAGGTGTCACGCTGAATTTGGTCCACCATGGAAATTGGTCTCCTCAGACTAATTTTCATACATTAAAATTAAGAATATAACTTTGCAGGATTAGTTTTTCTTTTTTTTCTTTGTGTTTTTTTCCTTCGAACTGAGCAACACACCACTAAAAATAATATGCAACAAAACAAGCCTTGTTGTGGTGAGATGCATGTGAGCTTGTGCAGGTGATGAATGTTGGGCTTATGTTGGTTCTTTATAAGTACAGTAAAATCAGTAGAAAATAAGATCAAATTCAAATAAGAGCAAAATAAAGAATACAGTAAATAATTACATTTAAGAGCAAATTCAACTATGAGCAGTTAAACGTCTAGTAAAGATACTTGCTTATAAGATTAAATTCCATTAAGAGCACATAGTAAGTACTTTAAATGGATAAAAACGATTTCAAATAAGAGCAATTACAAAAAGAGCAATTTCTTGCATGTTGGAGCTACAGATCATCAAAATGCAGGTTTTGCACGTCATATGGTATCAATAATTACATAACAAAAAAATCGCAATTTACTCAAAATGCAGTGCTTATTTTAATTATTTTATAAAATGTGTATTGATGAGCTCTCATTAAATATAAGTTATTTTTTATCTAAAATAACAACATTTTAATTAACTACTCCATGAATATCATAATATGATATGTCCGTACTCAATTTGTGTTAAATATATATATATATATATATATATATATATATATATATATATATATATATATATATATATATATATATTGCATTTTGTAATACTGATGTATTACTGTTTAACTCTGCATACATTGGTGTCCAACATTGTTAAGTCAGGCGGGTCCACAAAACAAGATGGAGAAATTGATATTATTATTTTTCAACTCTATTGTCTTCGTTAAATTCACAAATTGTTATAAATATTAGGAGGCAGTGTATAATTAAAGGGACACGATTGGAGCTACTTCAGATCATTGCTCTATTTCATTCCATGGGCTGTGCACAGCAGTACTCTAATATGCTTCCCCACCTGTTCAGAGGAGTCTGTTGAGAAGTAACCACAGTGGTTCAACAATTACATTTTAGCTAGAATAGGAGGCTGTGTGGTCCAGTGGTTAAAGAAAAGGGCTTGTAACCAGGAGGTCCCCGGTTCAAATCCCCCCTCAGCCACTGACTCATTGTGTGACCCTGAGCAAGTCACTTAACCTCCTTGTGCTCCGTCTTTCGGGTGAGACGTAATTGTAAGTGACTCTGCAGCTGATGCATAGTTCACACACCCTAGTCTCTGTAAGTCGCCTTGGATAAAGGCGTCTGCTAAATAATAATAATAAAATATTGCTTTTGATTTATTATTACGAAAGACAAGACACCTTTGTACTTACAGTGTAGATTTATTTTGTTCAGAAGCAGCTTCAGCTACTTGCTGCCTATACATTATAAATCTTGTTTTGTTTTTTCATTCTTTTCATATTCAAATAGCCTAATCCTTAATTCCCTGTGCGTTGTAGAAATCCAACATTACAAATGTTATCATCTATGTATTTAAATATTTTGAGTTATTTGAGACTGAAGCAAAATAAATAATAATCAATAATTAATAACTAGAGGGGATGCCTTGGATAAAGACATCAGCTAAATAAATAATAACAATACAGTAATATGTCGTCAAGTTACCCATTACAACAAGTAAACAAGTAAACAAGTAATAATATGCAACTAAATTGAGGAATACTAACTTATTTATGAATAGCTTTAATATCAAAAAATAATAAATGAAATAGAAAGGATAATCTCTGAAAGACAATATTTAAACTATTGTTGATTATATATGGATGCTTACTGCATTCTTCCATAGTCCAGCTATCTGTACACTCAACTTCTTTAGAATGCTGTCTGCTTACATTCCAGTTTGTTTATAGCCCTCAAAGGCAATTTTTAGTGGGGTGGTCCCAAAGTTTTGCACACTACTCTGTGTAATGTGTGTGATTTAAAGCAGTAGGGGTTGTGTGAAAGAGAATATTTTGCATCAGAGTATTCATCGATTTTCTTAGCAAATACCAGTTCTTTTTCCAGCCAGTCTTGTATTGCAGGGGCCTTGATGATCCTAAAGTACATTTTTCTTCTTGTTGATCTTGCCTTGCTGTGAGCAGTGCTGAAATAAAGCTCCTTCATTGCACTAATGGAGTACTTTGTCAGAAACTACAAGCAGACCACTACTAGTTTAACACATGTTTAAACCATGCAAAAATTTGCCAATGCGCCTCGATGACACTGGTGCCCCCTTGTAAGTGCCACATACTTCAAAACTAATTGAAAACCCTGCATATATGTGCATTATTATTATTATAAATGTAATAATAGGGGAATAGAAAAAGTGAAAAAGCAGGCTCATAGTATAGCACATAACAGCGAATGGGAGATATATAATTAAGAGGCACACAAATATAATATTGAAAGCAGTTTATTTTAAATTAACCTCTTACATTTAAATTAAGAGTAAAGGTGGGGAACCTTAATCCCCTGGAGGCACTGATCAGATTAACACCAGATACAATTAAACGCGGCTGCTGAAACCTCCTGCTGCATGCAGGGAGAACACCAGGTAAGGGGCTTCTGTTTGCCACACAGGTACGCGCGCTCACCCACCGTTTACCATCACACAGTAAGACCATAAGAAAAAAAACCCTACATACATTTTTTGATTCACTGGTCACTTAATATTTTCTGAAAATTTGACAAGACACTTTTTTTTCAGAATTATTTTTATTTTCTCTACAAAACTGATATGGAAGATCACTGTTTGGGCGTTATAAAAAACTGAAGTTTGCCATTATCAACATATGATTGTTTGTACACTCTATTCATTGATGGCTTCTTAATTCAAGTTGCAAATGATTTAATTTTAAATTAACCAATGTTGTTATTGATTCGAAATGTAATTTGAATAATTTAGGTCAGATTAGTCATTGTCCAATCCCCCCACGCTCATCCGCAGTTGATTAAACTTGGGACATATGTCATATGGGACAGAATGCATCACACCGTGAAATGTCAAGACCATCATCCAATAGACAATTATACAGAACACAATAGGATATTAAGCAAGAAAATAAATATTAAGAAAATGTAGATGTTGCAAAGAATGATTTGAACTACAATACATAATTATAACTATGACAGCTGCTTCTGTAATTTTATGTTATTCACTTGAGCACCGATGGAAAAGGGAAGCCAGAAAGATAACTTCTGATGAATTGGGTCTGAGCTGGCTACTCCAAATCAGCTAAAAGCACCTTACTGAGGCTGCAGGAAAATACCAATAAAACTAAGTACTTAAGAAACACTCTAACCTAATCAGAGGCATTCAAAACATCATAAACAGATCAGAGGCAGTAAAAAAACAACAACATCTTAATGTCATTTCAAATGACTAGCTTTATAAACAGTCAGGGGCCAACTATTTTCACAGCAGTCAAACCTGTATTAGAGACCACTCAAGGGACAGTCTAATAGTGGCCTCTTAACACAGGTGGTCTCTTAAGAGGGCCCATAACTTATGAATGTTCTATTTGTCTCTGACATGCTTTCCTGTAATTATGTATGTCTTACATACACTGTAAAAGACAGAGGAAGTATGTAATTTAATAACATTAATTTAGATAATGCATTTACAAAACAGATTATTTTGTGAAGGTCACACAAAATGTGTTAAATCCTTTGCGCAAATTCCAATGCTTGTCTGCCTTTCTGGTACATGTTGATGCATTGGATCCTGAAACCAACGCTAGCATAAGCATAAGATCTTTTTCGATTACCGCACACAGTGTTTTCATAGTGTTTATTTTCCTTTTAATGGTATGCCTTTAAGTCTTAAACCACTACATCCTAATTATGAGAACATTCTGTTAAATTAGCGGGAATGAACAACACAACACAAAGCTGACACATTGGAACCTACCTAGTTCCTAGGCAAGTGCGAGAACGAAATGCAAGTTAAAGTAGCATCTGGGGGAAGTGATTAATGTCATTGCTTGCTCTTGTGTTCGAATAATGAAGAAGGTGAAACAGAATCAGCAAGTCAATCAGGACATCAAGGTAAAAAGAAGCGACACTGTCCGACACTGTTTAGTAATTAACAGCTTTTTCCAAGTTTAATTAAAACATTGAATCGGCTCAAAACACGGTCACGTGAACAAAAATAAAAACCTAAAACTTCAAGCCCTAGTTATTTCCATTTCAAAATGCTGTATCTGCGTCTTTCTAGTGCCGAATTTTTCAGCAGTTTTTTCTGGCACTTACTGTCTTTACGAGTTTAACAACTTTAACTCTGTCATCTATGGAGGACCTTTTGTTTCTCCACGTTTTCTCTCTTCCTTTACAAGAGAGCGCTGTTGTTTTACGATTGCAGGTAAAAGGGTTACCGTATTCCTTTGAATTTAGGACGTACCATTTAAAACCATATTTTTCTTATAACAATAGCCCTGTGTAAGGGTGCTTAATACAGGTTTGAGTACGTTGCTGAGTAAGAGAATTGTGGTCGCTGGTTGCGTTAGACAGGTGGTCGCTAAATAAAGGTGGTCGCATGAGCAGGTTTGATATATATATATGTAGCAAGACAGGGAAGGGGTTAAAATCCTCCCTGCGAAACACACGGGCAAATGCCTGTGTTAATTGTTTAATTTTATTGTTACTTGTTAAATTATCACCTGCCCCTGGCAGTTATTGTAAATTAAAGCCAGGTGCAGAGTTTAAAACAGAGAGCCAGTCTGTTCTGGACTGCTGAGTAGAAGGAAGCAGGAAGGTGTACCCTGTTGCCGAGCAGTCAAACAAAAGGTACTGTGTGTTACTCTGCTACAGTATATAAAACATTGTGTTTGTTTGTTAATGGGTAAACAGCTGTCCAGTTTATAGTTAGTGTGTTCCTGTATGTTTAGTTAGTGCAGGAGTAGAGCTAGGTGTTTATTTTGTTTTTGTTTATTCTTGTATTAATAGTGCACGTAAAAAGAGCTAAAAACCTCAAGTTTGTGTTGGGTCTACATTTTTTTATTGAGGAAACAAACGTGAGTGAGAGTGGCTGTGTTACTATATATATATATATATATATATATATATATATATATATATATATATATATATATATATATATATATACACATATATACAGTGCCTTGCATAAGTATTCACCCCCTTGGACTTTTCCACATTTTGTAGTGTTACAACCTGGAATTAAAATGGATTTAATTAGGATTTTTGTCACTGATCTACACAAAATAGTCCATAATGTCGAAGTGGGGAAAAAATCTACATATTTTTCAAAATTATTTACAAATAAAAAACTGAAAAGTCTTGATTGCATAAGTATTCACCCCCTTTGCTGTGACACCCCTAAATAAGCTCTGGTGCAACCAATTGCCTTCAGAAGTCACATAATTAGTTGAAAGGAGTCCACCTGTGTGCTATTAAAGTGTCACACGATCTCAGATTAAATACACCAGTTTCTGGAAGGCCCCAGAGTTTGTTAGAGAGCATATCTAAACAAACAGCATCATGAAGACCAAGGAGCTATCAAAACAAGTCTGGGATGAAGTTCTCGAGAAGCACCAATCAGGGTTGGGTTATAAAAAGATATCCCAAACTTTGAACATCCCCCGGAGCACCGTTAAATCCATTATTAAAAAATGGAAAAAATATGGCACGACCGCGACTCTGTCCAGAGAAGGCCGTCCACCAAAACTCAGTGACCAGGTAAGGTGGGCATTAGTCAGAGAAGCAACCAAGAGGCCAATGGTAACTCTGAAGGAGCTGGAGAGATCCACAGCTGAGGTGGGAGAAACCGTCCATGGGACAACTATAAGCCGGACGCTCCACAAAGCTGGGCTTTATAGAAGAGTGGCGAGAAGAAAGCCATTGCTGAAAAAACCCCATATCAAATCCCGTTTGGATTTTGCCAAAAGGCACATGGGAGACACAGCAAACATGTGGAAAAGGTTCTCTGGTCTGATGAGACCAAAATTGAACTTTTTGGCCTTAGCGCAAAACGCTATGTGTGGCGCAAAGCCAACACTGCTCATCACCCTGAGAACACCATCCCCACGGTGAAGCATGGTGGTGGCAGCATCATGTTATGGGGATGCTTTTCATCGGCAGGGACTGGGAAACTGGTCAGGATTGAGAGCAAGATGGATGGAGCCAAATACAGGGAAATTCTAGAGGAAAACCTGTTTCAGTCTGCAAGAAACCTGGGACTGGGGCGGAGGTTCACCTTCCAGCAGGACAATGACCCTAAACACACAGCCAAAGCTACAATGGAGTGGTTTAAAAACAAGAACCTGAATGTCTTAGAATGGCCCAGTCAAAGAATGTCGCTTGATTGAAGAATGTCGCTTGATTGTTGCATCTATGCATCCCTGCTGTACGGCGTTACTGGAATTTAGTTATTAATCAAACAAGAGGTTAAATGATCAACTGTATGTTTCGACTACGCCACCCTCAATAAAGGTGAAGCACCTCTAATTATCTCCCGCACAGGTATTTAACTGGGCAGAACATCAGTGACTGATAGGATGTATACAAAACAACAACGAGGCAGATTGCAAAAAAATTGAGCGTAAAAACAAGACACAATAAGTATGCTATAAGTTTTTTAGTTATGGTTATTTTTTTATAATAGTGAAAGGATTTACTTGAGGTAACACCAGACTTTACATAATAGTACAGTCAATCACACAGCGTCAGACACACAGAACCCGATAACCTTCGCTGTATATGTAGGCTACGCCTCGCTGCAAGGTTCTTAGTCACTCGGTCGGCTGACACCCTTTAAACATAAACAAATAAAAAAAGAATACAGACTGTACCGTCTTTGTTTAGTGACACAAAGAACAAAAAAAAAGGTGTGTTTTCCAAGCTCAGGAACTCCGTACAAAATAGCCAGTCTCTTGTTTCTTCACTGTAGGGTTTTTAGAAGCCAAGCAATAGACACATAGTGTGTCGGATCTCCATGGCAACAGATCAGCCGCAGTTTAACATGCAAAACAAATACAGTAATACCTGTCAACTTATGAAAACACAAGAACCAGAGGTCTCCTTTTTCGGACTTACTGCACAACTTTCTCCGAACAAATCAATATAATAATTCTTATATATACAGTAAATAATACTTTGTTCTTAACTTGGAGCCTATTAGAATCTGATATAGCCTACATCAACATCTTAGACATTTTCTCAGGTCGGATGGGGAAAATAATAATAAATAAATAAAGTTGAAGTTTATGTTAAGTTGGCGATCTAAATAACCCGGCGGCAGATCTTGCGCAGGAATGTCCCGACGAAATCGAGAGACTTCACATGAATGCATACGAGAATGTGACATAATGTGATAATTTTATCACATTGTTTATTAATAATGTACATGGGAGGTTGTTGGCTATGTAATCGCGTCACTTTATACATATTTTCATCAAACAATAGAGACAATTATAATGAAATGATAGGATCATGCCCTTACTCTCTGCACCTCTCTTTTCCTGGCAGCCACTCGAGTCCTGGTGATTTTACTTTTTTTTACTAGAAGATGTTGCTGTTCTGCAGGTACCATCCTTATAAATGGATGGTGCTGCATCCTTATTTAATTTAACTTTAACAGCACCCATCTTGAACATCATTAAATTAATAAAGCTGTCTTCAGTATAAAGTGGGTGCTGCAGATGCAGCTGCTGTTGGGCTTAGCATCCCAATCCCTGGTCCTCCTCACGAACTTCACCCATTGCCGGCATCGTACCGGCTCTTTAGGAAACTCGTGGAGAGATACCAATGGCCCTGCTGTGTTGGAGAAACCACATATTACACACCTATTTACCATGGTATCGCTTCCCTGGGTGTGTTGTGTTTTGGTGAGTGGTAATGCAGGAAAGCAGTGGGCGGGATGGCGAGCTTGTCCTGGTGTGACATCACGCATAAATTAGCCGCAGCTTCGAGTGAGCTGGACTTTTCATAGAGGTGTCAACTTCAGAGTTGTTTTTTTTTATACACTTAGCATTAAAACCTATACATTAAAACTCCACAGATACTTTCCTACCACCAGTACTATACAAGTGAATTCTGAAAAAAAATCATTGCACCCCACCTTTAATTGGCAGCTGAGACACAGCCATGCACAGTAGCATTTAGAGGTAGTTTATATATATATATATATATATATATATATATATATATATACTTACAAGTGTGTATTACTATTACCTGTAGAAGCATGATAGTTAGTGAGAATGTTTTTATAAAAATGTTATGTAAATACAGCGTTTGATAGCTAGTTGTATATGGCGGGTAGGAAAATTAAGCCATTCATAAAAATATCTTAACTTTTAAAACACATATCCATTTTTTTCCTATTACATAGAATCTCATTCATACCCCATTCATCTGCGACTTCAATTATCCACGGCTCCCTGACGAGTTTTATCTCTGAAATACAGTACATTATTGCCAATGTAGATTTAATGCCCACGGTGCACACACAAATAATGATGTATGCGTCAGTCTACAACATATCGCATTTAGTGGCAAATTGGACAAGAGTAACCGTCATGATGACAGTGGCAGTAAGAAGAGACCCCAAAAAACTGTGGAGCAGTCGCCAAGACAGCAGCATTACAGACTAGAGAATGCATTTCTTGGTATCAACAGCAGAAGTATGCCGATTCTCTACAATGAGTTCTCCTTAGGCAGTTACTTAGTGAAGCCCAGCAAACATATTTTGCCTCACTGAAACAAAAGACTATGACGGACTGTGAGACCAGGTGATGTCAGACCAGTAAATGAAAACCAAAAACACAGGACGTACGGGTGAAACTGAAACGCTACAATGCTCAGCATTTTATTAATAAACAAACAGTTCATACAAAACACACTGGCCAAAGTCAAAATAAACACTAACAAATAATTCTTACTATAAAAAATGAGTACCTTGTTCTCTGGCAGGTAGCATTCGCTCTTACTTCGTTAACTCTCTCTTACACTCTTCCTTAACAAGCCCGGAGTGGGTCTTTATATTCTGTGGCTGGAGTCTTAATTACCCATTAAACAATAATTACCTCAAGGCTCCAGCCACATTCCCACGAGATTTCTTGGGATTGGGATTTAACCCCATCCACGCTAACTACACGTTATGAGACCGGCTTTTTTGCTGGTCTCAAATAATAATAAGGACGGATGGCTTCGTCCGCCTGCATACAAATATAACAATAATAATAATATACAAATATAAATAATATACATAAATATTCACAAGGGCTGGGCACCCCATCACACAGACTTTCTCAAGGTTCAGAAGAATGACGACATGTTTAGCTGCACTATACCCCCGATACCATGTGCAGCATTGATTAAGTTCAGGCTCAAAAGAGATACTGGGCCTGAATTAATCAATGCTGCACCGTGCTGTTGATAAATGACACAACATTCAACAGCTCCTGTTTTCATGTGGAACATAAGTTAGCCTTTTCAGTCCAGGGTCTTTTCCAAACAAGTTTTAAATTGTTTAATTTGATCCATTTACACCTCAACCAATTAGGTAGTTATCCATGATATGAAGCACTCACATAACATAAATAAGAAAGTAACTCTCCCCTCCTTGCGTTCCCTTCATAGGTTAAGGGAACTGAATCTTTACACCTCTTCCCGCAGAGAGTGGGAAGGGTATGACATGGTGTGACAGAAATATGAGTTCTGGTTGTAAATCTCCCTCCCGACCTATGAGGGCGCTAAGCAGCAAGGACAGTTCTTTTGATGGGCTGGACTGACAGTTCTTTCCTGGATTGGGGAGTTGGCCAGTCTGGAAGAAGGCGAGTCTCTGTTGCAAGAACGTATTGTCCCGGAAGGTAAACAATGTAGCAGCCGCTGATTGTAAAGGCAGCTGCATTAGTTTACCAAGGAGTCATAAGTGACAGCATAAAAAGGGGACAGAGACTCGTAATCAGTTCCTTCGCTTGGGTTCAGAGACGCACGGAACTGGAAGGACCTGGAGAGTTCCCAAAAAAAAACGAGAAATATTCGTGAGTTTTGTTTGTTTGTAGCACTGTTAGTAATTGTCTTTTGAAAATGTATACGGAGCGGTCGCCTTGGGCCAGCACTACCCGGAACAACAACACCACAGTCACTGTTATTTGTTATCACACACCTTGAGCACTACTGCATGCACCTGGACTGGTGATTTGTGTTAGTATTATTGTGAGAGCGGATAACGTGTTATTTGTTTTGTTTACAAATCATTATTATTATTTTCCTGCCAAGCTTTACACAAGGGGTGTATTGCCGGAGGATTATTGTTTAGTCACCAGACCAGGATTTGTGTAAAAATAAAAATAACGTTTCCAAATTGGATTACCTCTGCATCTGGTCTTAATCAACAGCCACTTTGCCACACATGGGCTAAATATTCATGTTGATGCTGAATATCTGGGATCCTTTAAGACCCAACTTGAGTTTTCAGATCAATCAGCTACTAGGTGGGCTGAATGATCTCTCGTTCATACATTTTCTAACTTCTTATATTCTCCCTCTGCCTCCTCCCTTATAACTATCCTTTGTTCTATCTAATCTGTTACAGGGGTCTACTGCCTCATCATGTTTGCCAGGTGGTAGGCTCTCAAACCAAGTGTGTCCATGCTTCCATGTCATATTATCAATACAAATTCATTCTATTTCAAATTCTGTTGTGAGGGTTTGTCCTAAACTACTGACACATTAAGTCTAGAATTTATTCAAATTTTGACCAGAACAGCCTTGCCTATCTTCTCAGAGCTGAGGAGATGATAATCTAACATGGTTTAACTGAGGGCAAGATCCATAATGTCATTTTTTTCCCCTCTAACAGCCTACGCTATCCTTATAATGTCAATATGTGTTGCAATAGGAAAAGAATTTCTCCAAGAACTTAAAATAAGTTTTTTCTGGTTGATACCAATAAGTGTTTGGATATTGGGCCTGCAGGGAATATTCCTCACTGCCAGAATACATGTGAGAATGTGGCTGGAGCTTTAATTGAATGATTGATGGTTAATTTAGGCTCCAGCCACATGGTATATAGGAAAGGAGAAATCCTTAGTCTGGGGTTGGGTGTTTTGGTGAGTGGATACACTGTGTGTTTTTGTAAATGTGTGCAGACTGAATTAGTGAAGGCTAAATGCCCAGCCTAAGCACTACTGGTGTTGTTTGAATGGTTTATTTTGGCCCTTGTGTCATGTTTGTTCTGTTAATAAATACGCAACAGTGATTTAAACTACAGCTTCTTGTGTCTGAGAGGTAGATGTGCTAAGATGAGCCAGTCGCAGTGCAAACATACCGCAGTTTGCATTTTTGTTGTGACAATTCGCAAAGTATACATTTTGTTGTATGTGCTAAGAGAAAATCTGTTAATGAAGAGAGCCGCACTATACTAATTTTAAATATTTCTTGCATCATTTTATTGAGACCTCTAACATTGCAAGAGTCAGACAACATTTTTTCGAATAAATAATGAAAGGCAGTTTATCCCATCAGATTCTATAGTGGGGCTCTGTGGCAATGTGCCCCGCCCTTGTGTGCATTTCTGTGTTATATGTTACGTGTGCTGTGTTAATGTTGGTTTATAGGCATTGGTACACGGGATATAAACGGGTCTGTGTTTCTCGTGTGTTTAAAAATGTGTAATTGTATTTAAGCACGAGGATTGCACATCACTTCACGTGCATTTAAAGTATTTAATATGTGAGCACGAGGTTGCACATAATTAATTCACGTGCTGGGATTCAAGTGAATAATTAAGTAGTAGTTGAATCCCAGCTCAACAGTATATATAGATGCACGTTTTACTCACTCGGGGTTGTGTGTTCGGTGAGTGGAGAACGGGAGAGAGAGAAGGAGAAACCAAAAGACATCAATTGCTATTGCGTGCTGGTAGGACCAGCACGATACTTGTTTATTTAAACTCACCGTGTTTGTGTGTTTGTCTGTTTGTGCACTGTCTGTTTACTGTTTCATCGTTTTGTTCGTCTATTTATTTTGGCCTAAAGTGCCGTGTCCTGTCTTCTGTTTGTTTAAACCTTTTATTTATAATAAACCGCACAACAGCGCTTTCTTCATTTCACCTCATCTGTCCTGTTTCTCTGTATTTATTTCCTGGATCTGACGTCACCACTCAGCCAGCCGTGTGACAGGCTCCCACCTTCAGCCCCAAATAAAAATTGTTTCCATCAAAAAAGCTTTTCATAATCATACAGTAGCCCCTCACTAAACCAGACATGTTGGTCCGACATAAGGAGGTGTCGTGTTAAAAAAAAAAACAATAAAATCGCACACACATACATTTATAGTGCTCAGTGTATTTTAAATGTATAAATCATTGCTCTGAAATAACACTAATGTGTTTTGGGTAGGCTACACATTACATTATGTCCAAATATAAATCTGTACAGTAGGCCTATATACTATGCAGTACAGTAATAAAATCAAATGAATAACTAGTGCACTTTCTTTTTACTTTAGCCTGCAGGCTACCGGTAACACTAAATAAATCATACTGCTGCACTGTACACATTGCTGTACATGGGATTAAAAACATATTTTAAATTGAAACTAAATAATTTTAGCATTTTTATTATTTTTAACTTGGCCTGCTTCGTAGCCTAGACAAATTCATCACGCTGCCACATTGACAAGTTATGATACTTCCAGGAGAACAATTAATTCTTGTTAATATGAATTTCAAGGGACCAGCAAAAATATATGCATTATACCACTAATTCGTATTATCAAGAGTAGTCTATAAGCCAAATGTATACTGTTAGTTTTTATTTAATTTAGTCACTGGTGCAGAGCTAAATTGTGCACAATTACAAACCACCTACACATCAATAGAATAGGTGTGTTTCCCATTCCTATATGCTCAGAATGAGCTGGAGGGGTTAGCGGCACATGTGTGCAGTCTATTGCTCCCAACACATTGGGCAAAACAGAAATGTCATCGAAATTTGTTTTCAAGGCTTGTAAGTACACCCTGCATTTAGGGAAAATAGGTATTTGGGTGTTTGCCACAAAATGCATTGAGCACAACTGGCAACGCACGGTAAAAAAGCGGACTGGGAAATGCCAGCAACAGCTGCCACAGTCCTCTGAAAGGGCCCAGAGGCAAAATAATGCAGGGCAGACAATAGTTTGACCACTGCAGGGATAGCATGGCTTCTCTGGGTGACAGGCTCCAGATCATCTTTTAAATCAGACAGCAGCTCAAGAATATGTGGCTGCCGTGTCTGTACGTGTGCTTAATTTGGTTTTCATTTAAATCGAGGAGGGTAATGCAGTTACGAAATATCCTTTCTCTTCTCATTCTACAAATCACTCCTTGCTGAAGACAATGACTCCTTGCTGCAATCACAGCGGCCATGGTTAGGGGATGGTGTTTTTCATACTGCCTTTATAAGGTTTGCTAATTGCGACTGTTTAAAACATGCTTTCTTAACAAATTGATGCAATTGTAAATGTCGCAATTGCCAGCAGCTTTAGTACATTACATTGTAATATTTGAGAACCCTCATTTGAATTATCTCCACCCCATTTTTGTGAATTTATGCAAGAACGCCCCTAATTACACATTCATCTAAGGCTGAACCGTAAGGAAAAGCTGCTGCCGCAAAGCATTCCCTAAAAAGTCCCTAACAGCATTGCGCATGTTTAGTACATTTCACCTTAGACTTCCGACTCTTTTGCGACTATTGTGACAGATGCATCTACCTCTGAGTCTCTCTCGCTATCCTGTCACATGGGGGCAGTACATCTTTGTTACCAAACATGCTATTGTTAATTTTGGAACAAAAAAGAAAATTGTCATTGAAAGTGATTTAAGTAATTAATTGACTAGCAACAGTATATTTAATCAACGGAGCTGGTTCAACACCCTGGAGAGTGAAGAACACTTAAAATGTTTGTACCGCCCCCCTTTATAACGCCACCCTCGCATAACGCCAGCTATTCTCTCTGAACAAATGTCACCAATATAAAAACAGTGTTATTTTTACACATTATATCGCCACTCCGCTGTCCGTCATACACCAACATTTTTTTTATATTTAAGTATAAACTGTTCCTCAAAAGTAGCCATGTATGTTTCATACAGATGGGAAAGATGATAAAACATCACTAGTATACCTACTGTTGTGTTAAGAACTAGTACTGTATTTTTTTTTACCCTCACTATAACGCCACCCTTGCTTATTGCCTGTTTTTGCCCATGTCCCTTACCAGGCAGGATAGAGAGGGTTGACTGTACTTGCAATGTTTCAGCACCACTCACTGAATGTCTGAGTTGTATAGTGCTACAGTTATAAAGGTGGCCTTGATCAGTCTACGTACTTGCAACTAGCTGCAAGGACCTCTCCATTAAATGTAGTGCACATAACCAAAAAAGAGACCATTTTCTTACCTCCTTATTGCACAAACATCAATATCACAAAAATTTCACCCACTACCCCTCTCCATTTTCTTGTGTTGAAATCATTTAGTTATTTTTTATAGTTTTAGGATATATAGATTTTGTTTTATTTTTACAAGTTTAACGGTATCTAACTACTTCCTGTATTTAGTTGTCACATGACCTGCTTGCAGTTGGACCACTGCAGGGAATCTGAGCTACATGTACAGGAAGTGATTTTGTATTAGGAAACAGCAGATATTTTTACTTCAATTGCATGCCTTTGAAATCTTTTAAATATTCCAAACTGAAGTATATATCCCAAACTCAGAACCAACAGAAGAAAAGAGGGAACAGTGATTATGTTGCTAATGGTAGGAGGCTGTGTGGTCCAGTGGTTAAAGAAACGGGCTTGTAACCAGGAGGTCCTCGGTTCAAATCCCACCTCAGCCACTGACTCATTGTGTGACCCTGAGTAAGTCACTTAACCTCCTTGTGCTCCGTCTTTCGGGTGAGACGTAGTTGTAAGTGACTCTGCAGCTGATGCATAGTTCACACACCCTAGTCTCTGTAAGTCGCCTTGGATAAAGGTGTCTGCTAAATAAACAAATACTACTACTAATAATAAGATGCATGTAAGGATATGCTTCCAACAATAAGGAACTGTATTTACTCATTAATAGCATCACACTTCACAATTAATAATAAAAGCTTAATCTGGAGTACCTGATGCTGTATTTTATGTAACTCATTTCTTGAATTGGAGAAAGACAGGTTGGCAGATAATAAATGGTTAACTTTTTTCAATGGATATGTACATCTCCTGAACAAGAATTCTTCCAAAAGGGTAAAGAATAGACTTTTAAAGACAGGATGTTACTATGCCTTAACTCGTTTAGAGTTGCTGCATGTTGTTGAGCTCATTCTTAAAGATAATCCCAAATCTAGGCCACTATTATGGCAACTTGCTACCTGCTCTGCTAAATGATACACAAGATTTGCCCACCAGACAGCAAGGCTTATCCCGCTGGAGCTGGGCTGTTTTTCGAGACTTCCTGACCTTTTGAAAAATGGTTACTTACAAACAATTTCTTTCCCTGCCAGTATGCTAAAGGCTAAGGATAAAGCATTTACAGCCTTCTTAAATTGCAGGGTAAAATAAATAAAAAAAAACAGCATATGATTAGGCATAGAAAAATAGCTTCTTTTGAGAGCCTGGTGCAGTGTCTATCTATCTGTGTTGACTGTGCCATCTATGGTTATCCGACTAAACTGTTGTAAGCCTATTTTATTTAATGGACATGGAACTTTGCAGGCTAACTTTCTGTTTGTCTGTTAGTAGCTACTCTCGTTAGTCCCCACAGAAATCTGCAGTACAATTTCCTAAAATCGGCAAGAGAAACATTTATTTTCTGCAAATAACTTTTCCAATTCTGCAGCAATGACTTTTCAGTGAAAAATAGTGTTTGAGTATTAATAAACAAGCAAAAGCAAGTCGCAGTTAAGTAAGCAATAACCCACCACAGAGTGTACGGTATAACACATACATTTTGTGTCACATGTTTTTTTTGTAGCCCTTTCTGTTGATACTACATTATGTTATCTA
Source organism: Acipenser oxyrinchus oxyrinchus (assembly GCA_030684275.1). NCBI lineage: Eukaryota > Metazoa > Chordata > Actinopteri > Acipenseriformes > Acipenseridae > Acipenser > Acipenser oxyrinchus. The sequence continues at coordinate 29,488,407 of CM060250.1, forward strand.
CACATATATGGTTAATCCTGTTCCCTAACTTGTCTCAAAACTGGATTTATCTGGAAGCGACAGCGTGGGAAAAGTACAGAGCAGTAAGGAGAAATTTAAAAAAAGGGAACCAATCTACTAGGAGAAAGGATCCTTCAAAGGAGGTTCAAAAGCATTTAAACTAGAAAGGAAGGGGGGAGAAAACAAAAAAACAGAAAGGAGACCACATCAAAACAAGGGCAACAACTTAGGTAAGACTGCCATTAAATGTATTTATCTAAATACTAGAAGTCTCAGAAACAAAATGTTAGAACTTGAAGCTACTGCACTAACAAGTAACTACGATGTGGTAGGTGTTACAGAAACTTGGTTGTCTGAGAGTAATGGAGACAAATATAATATTAGTGGGTATACACTGTATAGGAAAGACAGGCAGGACAGAAGAGGCGGAGGGGTAGCGCTATACATAAGAAATAGTCTTGAAGCCCAGGTGTTAAATCTGGACGAAGAAAACAACGCAGAATCAATATGGGTAAGAATAATGGACAAAAATTCAAAGGGAATAATAATAGGAGCATGCTATAGACCGCCAAATTCAGACGCCGAGCAAAATAATCTGTTATACAATGACATTCGAAATGCGTGTAGCAAAGGAGAAGTCATACTAATGGGGGATTTCAACTTCCCCCATATAAAATGGGAAAACCCGGTGGGGAGCACGACAGACAAAATTGAAATGGCGGAAATGACAAATGACTGCTTCCTAACGCAATTTGTCAAGGCACCGACTAGAGGGGAGGCATGCCTTGATTTTGTCTTTTCAAATAACGAAGACAGAATAACTAAAACAGAGGTCAGAGAACCATTGGCAAACTCAGACCACAGCATGGTCTCATTTGAAGTGATTTTTATTAATGACTAAAGCTAAGGTTTACAATTTTAGAAAAGCAAACTATGAAGGTATGAAACAGAGACTAACAGAAGTAGATTGGAGTAAAATAGAGAAAACACCCACAGAAAAAGGATGGCTGTTTTTTAAAAATGTAGTACTAGAGGCGCAAAACAATTACATCCCAAAAGTAGACAAATCTAAATCTAAAACAAAATGGCCAAAATGGTTTATAGATCAATAAAAAAAAAAGGCACTTTACAGAGCGTTTAAAAGGGACCACACAGAACGAGTACTTGGAACTGCAAACACAAGTCAAAAAGGAAGTTAGAAAGGCCAAGAGAGAGATAGAAATGAACATTGCTAAGGGGGCTAAAACCAATTCCAAAATGTTTTCCCATTATTATTGGAAAAATATTTACTTTGAGTTTGGGACTGTAACATTATTTCTTTTTAGAGTTGACCGATTATTTTGACTTATTTTAAAAATGACTACTCCAGAGAAGCGGCCTCTGTCGAATATGGAACCAGATGCTCCCACCCCTTCCTCTAAACAGGGGGGTGAAGAACTTACCTTCTTGGATATTGTCTTGGCGAAGAAGGAACAACCTTGATTTTCTGATGTCCAGTGTCAGAAGCTGAAAGCCTTCCTTGCTAAAGCGGTGGCTGAAATGAAGGATGCGCTGGCAGCAGTCTTCGCTAATATTAAAGTTTTGCAGGACAAACTAGCCCAGACAAAGCTGCACTGTGCAGAGTTTGACACCAAAATTGCAGCTATATCTGCAGAGATCCCTGAGCTGGTTAATACTCCTGTGACAGAGTGAATTAATCCGAATCAACAATCTCCCTCTTGACATGTGAGGGCACTGTACAACAGGAACTGCGTGCCTTGTACTGAATGGTTGGGCAGTTCATTCCAGGGGCAGTCGGAAGCCGGCCATTCAGGAAGGGTTTGTTATTTCGGGACTGCAACCCCTTGGTTTTGACGCTGGCAATACCCATAGTTGGGTAGGGCCAGCATTATTATTTGAACAGTCAAGGAGACCCAAAAAGAAAATGAAAGAACTTTAACCGTGAACTTTGTGTTTGTTGTTGTCTGGAGCACCTGCATCACCCTTTCAACTACGCAGTACAACCCACATGTTCACAACTCCTAAACTCTCTTGGGTACTGTATTGACAAACATATTAAATGCTATTTTAATTGACATGTTTCAGTTTAAATTGCATTTAGACCATGAATTATACTTATTTTGATGCCATTGTTTTGTCCTGAAATACAGTACATGGTGGCATTAGACTAGACAGATTTCTGTTTTTATTTCTAATGATTTTTTTTTAATTTTCCTTGTCTATCATTTAAAAAAAGATTCTGATTGTATTTGGAATCAAAATTTAGGACAAAAGCAGAAGAAACTATTGCAATTATTGGAGAAGATAAATTGAAACATTTGTTGACCTTAATAAAGTTTGAAGTCGTACTACAACTGAACTTTTGTAGAGTATTTTGCATTGTGGAAGATTTACTATATTTGTTGCATGAATTATGTGTAGTAATTATGAAAGCCCTTCACCAAAACATATCATCTCTACTTACTGTAATTATGCAGAATCTACCAACTTGTCAAAAACAATTGGTAGATCAGCAGTTCAACATTTAAACTAAAACCCTTAAGCTACAGTTCAAAGATCGAAGCTCAGTATTGTAAGAAGTGTAGTGTGGGATGATTGACTGTTTGGCCCAGGATCTTGTCTTCTGGATGTCGGTCAGAGGTCACCAAGGCCGGGTGATGGAGGACCACCGACCCCCAAAAGTGGACCTCTAGGAAAATACGCCTCCAGTGCAATTAAATCTAAGAAAATAACCAAATAAATAGAGAAGATATGGTTAAACTGTTTGTCCCAGGATCTCACCTTATGGTCTGGATGAATCCGGAAGAGGTGTGACCTCTGAAACTGGTCCTGATCTACTGCAGATGAGGTCCATCTTCCAAGCTTTTTGATCAGATGTTGGTTTATGCCAGCTTTTGGTGCAGTTGTAGCAGCTCCGATTCTGAGGGAGTGGACCGTGTATTGAGAAGCTGGTAAGTGAGCTCTTTACAGTATGTTTGACAGATGGGCAGAAAACCATTGACAAGTGACTGGTGCTTATACAAGATGAATAGAGGCACTGAAGAAAGATGGATGTCGTGGTGCCAGGTATTTAGTGATCACAGAATATGGACTTAAGGGAGAGTTTGTTTGGCGGAACTGAATATGGTTACCCTCTCGCTTGGTGTCTGGTTTTGAAGATCGCAGGTGAAAGGCAAAGCTGTTTCCTGTTTGGATGCAATCTTGAAGGCATAATCCAGATTTGGGAAGATGACTGATGGAGAATTCAGCTGCAACTCCACAACGCATGAATCCAAAAAAAGAACATGATAGCATACTGTAGTGGGGTACCTTGTGTGTATTTTGTATTATTGTGTTGTATTATTGTTTAAATGTACTTTTTTGTGTTTGTTTTACACAATGTTTTTGTTATTGTTGTTTTACAGCATGGATGGAGTTAAAATCCCCCATCCAGCTAAACACATGCGTAAAGTGGCCATCTCCCAAATTTAATTAAGTAATTACCAATTGGGGATGTGGCCAGATATGTAAAAAGTGAAGCAGCCACTGCAGAGAGGTTGATGAGAGTGGAGAGTAAGAATGAGACGTAAGTGAGTTTAAAAGGAAATATACTACAATTGCTACTTGTGCTGGATTTCGACCAGCACGGTACTTGTGTGCTTTAGTGTTCAAATGTACCGTCTGTTTTGTTTTGGCCAACGTGCCTTTTGTTATGTAAAATTGTTTTGTTTAATTATTTTATTTAATAAATCCGTGCACCAGCATTTACCTCGCAATTCTGTGTGTGTCCACTTCCTGGTCTACCGTTACCCACAAGCCGTCCGGGTGACACATGCACTCCAATAAAATGCCCTCATATGGTGCGAAGCAACCCTTCCATAGAATCAATATTAATTTAAGATTGTCTGATGTAATGGGCAGGCATTTCAATGTTGGTGGAGGTTCCGTTTTCTGAATACCTCAGAGAAGAAGTTTTATACATAGTTGAGACTGGAGAGGTGGGCATGAACTGCTTTAAGAGAAAGTTACAAGTTAGGTGGCAGAGCAAGCTATTTGAGTGGTGTTTTGGACGGTCCTTTATTGATAATGGCTACAGTAGATTGGTTGTCACAGTGGAAGATAAGCAGCTGAGACTATAAGATAGAGCTCATGTAGAGCAGAGGAACGTTGTTAAGGAGTGAGATCCCGTATTGGAGCTGGCCAGGCTACTGAAAACCAGGACAAGTTGAACACACCTCCAGATCCTACTGATGATGTGTCTGTGTACAGATGGAGCTCAACTGATGAGATGATTTTGTTGTAAAAAAAGAAATGCTGCTCCAATTCTTTAAAAAAGAGACCCACAGCTTCAAGTCTGCACGATTAGAGCTGGATAGGTTAACAGATTTAGCAATATCCAGCAATCGAGATATGAATGCTTGGCCTGGGGGAATTATTCTGATGGCGTATTTTAAATGACTAAGTAAAGATAGCAAATCCCTTTTGAAGCTGGTTGGACAAATTTGAAAATCGAAAATGAGAATTCTGAGGCAAGCTAATATCTCTTGGGGTAAGCGAGCTTCCATGTGCAGCAAACTATACAATTCAACAAATAAAATTCAGGGGCTTTTTCACAAATGTAGTTGACGCATGATTTAAAAAAAAACAAGTGCCCTGTAACGGGACAGGCTTCTGTGGTCTGGAGCGGCGCTTCAGTGGCATCCTGGCTGATATCTTTATTCCTCACCTCTTTCAGGATGGTCTTTGAGCAGGCGATCAACATCACATCTTAACCATTACACTGGAGAGAAGTTGTGAATTCTGACAGTACGCTCCTGGCTCCTGCTCAGCTTTTGTAAAGTGCAAGCTATTAACAGCAGTAAGCACTGGTAGCGTGGTAAACCTTGCTCTGTACAACTATGGCCAAAAGTTTTGCATCACCTAGAATTTTAGGACTGAGATATAATGAAAAAAAAACGATATGAACATAATTTAGATATTTTATTTCACATCATGTAATCAAAAACTACAAAATGAGTCTACCAGAAGCCATAATAGAAGCACAGTATTTTGTTAGATTCATAGAAAATGTCACATTTTTCAGTTTTTGTCAGTTTTTCGTTAAGTATATGGAAAATTACAAAGCGCTATGTAATTCAATATGTTAGCGTAACATTATTCAGCAGGTTTCATTCGACTTTATGAAGCAAAATGTGTTAATTCTATAGGGTGATGCCATAAGTGTAGAGTTGGAATGTGAAGGTAGAATGAACTTGGTTAAAGTGTAGACAGGTGTAGACTTGTAGTATTGTGCAGGCACAACCGCACTGACATGCAACCTTGAGGGCATCTTCCAAGGTGGTGGCTCCAAACTCATTCATTTGTGCTTGAAGTGCAGCATCTAGTCAGCAACAAAAAAGAAAGTTTCCCCTTCAGGTGCAATATTGTCATAGTCTGGAAAAGTACTGCAGCATAAACCTCAAGTTTCTCTTGCGGTTGACAGGGCCAAACATTTAGATAGGTTTGAAGGTCGTAATAAATTGGTTTTTGTCCAAAAATACATTTTGGGGTACAAACGTGACTTTTTGTCCTTGGTAGCCACCCATAATAGGTGTTACTTTTTATTATGTATTGGTAATACATACCGCGACCACTAACTCAGCACATAGACCATGTTTGGCACACAGAGAAGAGTGTTTCTACATGGAGGTCATATAGCTTACACAACTCTTCATTGGGCATGCACCAGTACATCTGAGAGTACATGCGGAAGTCAACTTTTTTGGCTCAGAAGAGGTGCTCGGGAAGAGTGATTTTGGACATTAGTAGTGTGGCATATGCAGCTGTTTGGGAGCATACAGATTATTATACAATGACCAAATACATTCGGAACAGCAAGGTGGGATAGTTTCTGTTTTATTTTTAATGTACTGCTGATGTACCCTTTAACCTTACCATACAGGACCCAAAACCAGATCCCTGGTTACCAATTAAAAGCCAACTAACTATGAACAGATTTATCACCCAGATACGACAACAGTGACAGCTGTTGTATTGGATAAAGGCAGTAAAAAGTCTCTTTACCATAGTAAGAGCAAAGTGTAATAAAGCACAGTGAAATCGCGTTAAAGCATGGGTAAGCATTGTACAGCACAGGGAGGTGAAGTACATAAAAAATAAAAACTTAGTTAACCAACTGTATAATTACAGTTCAATGCTAACTGAATGACTGTGAAAACCCAATTTCTTTTACCCAAATAGGGCTTGGTCAACATAATTTTTATTTGTAATAAATAAAGACTCGATAAGATTTGTAGAATACCTATTCCTAACATTTCTTCTGAGGTAAGAAATGCATATCTCTGTTTTGCATTGGTATCCATCACCCACACACTCCCTTCCCATGAGATGAAATGCAAAATGATCTGCCTAGTTCAGCGTACACACAGTAATTCATTTAATCCCCCGACACCTACAGCTACCAAGACTTTTTTCTTAACTCTTTCTATCTAGAATACCGCTTATTTAACTGCATTCATTCCAGAACTAATCAACAATAAACTGGTTTCCAAAATACTCATCAGCCACACTGTAAATTGTCGGGAAACCAATTTTGGCAAAAAGTAGGAAAACACAGTACAGTAGGAAAACACAAGTACACATTATTTTGTGCTCTATTATTGTTGTCTGGTCTCTTTCTGAGTGCCCAAAATGCATTTTTAAGCACATGGGTTTAGCCCCAACCACTTCCATGTACAAAGATATGTACAAATATAACCTCTCTGAGCACAAGTAAAGCCTTTTTTTAGACACATTGCTGAACTTTTCCCAGATAAAAAAACTAAAATAAACAGTGGTTCAAGACAAAACTGGACAAAGGATCAAGCCTCTCTGGCTTCTCTTAATAAAGTGTAAAGTTGAGAGAGGGTTGTTTCCAACTGTCCCCTTAAAGGCACTCATTTACACAGTGTCACTGTCCTATAGCTTACAGTACCTCTCAGGGGCACTCTGGCTTGATCTTTTATATCTATGGTAAGTCTAATGAGTGTCAACGGATGGCTGGTAATTTATCAATGTTATCATTTGAGACACCAGGTGGACACACCACAGACGCAATTAGAGGGAGGCTGGAGACTACCTGTCAATCAAGTAGCCCTTCTTCTAGACAGGGAAACAATGGCGCACAAACAAACTGAGGATACACTATACCAATCATGTGCAACACACAAACAAAGCTCTTAAAGGTGGCTTTGGTTTTGAAAAGCACAATATAAAACTGTCATTATTTACAGTGAGTATTTTTACCTACGGCTGAGCCAACAGATGTGTAGGAATGCAAACCCTGTCACACACTCCAAGGCTCCTCTTTATAAGATTATTTCATCATTGCAATATGAGCTGATATCATAAGAAACAACTCAGAAGGTTCTTAATAGTTTTGTAACAACAACAAAATGGAATCAATATAGCTCATTATTTTTATTAGTGGTAGATTATGAAGGATTTTATAGGAAATTGTCAAGATCCAGGGCAGTCACATTATCATTATTGTGATAGCGATGCAGGACAAACAGACTTAGGTGTGGCAAGTACTGTATAACCCACCTGGGGTTGCCTCTCAAATTGTTTGACCGCGGTGTCAGGGGACAGTGCTTAAGTTTCCAGGAGATGCTTCAAATCCAGGCCAGTAATTCGGGGAGGGGGGGTGTCTGGCCTTGTCTTTACCTGCTTGTCTAAAAGTTTTCATGACTGACAGGAATACGTTCTTGTTGGTTTTAAACTCGCTGTCACCAGAGATGTTAAAACGTCTACTGTTAAAATATATATTTAGTCCAGTTCAACGTTATAAAACGGAATACTGAGACTGAATATTGAACAGCCCATGCTTTATTTTTTTTTGTGTGTGTGGTTTTTCAATCTTTGTTATCTTCTATTTCATTTAGCTGTTCCTCATCTACTGTTATGTGTCTACTCTTGACAGTTGCTGGTGCACTTATTTTTTTTTCAGGTGGACGGCTGTCTTCACTCAAAAAGTTGGTGTCGTACCAGTTATCTGGAGTTTCATCCCCAAATATATTAAAGGAAATAGGTGGAATATCACACATTTTTGTCAGTGGTTTTGTAACTAATAACAAATAAAATGGCAGTTTGTCATGGAATTTAGAATGCAGTGGTGCATAGTGAAGCGGCTCATTAGTATGCAAGCCATGCTATACGATATATATACGCACGGCCATGTGATGCTGTTTAACCAATCACAGGTTGTTATTTTTCCAAGCCGTGTTGTGTTTATATATATATATATATATATATATATATATATATATATATATATATATATATATATATATATATATATAAAAATTAGTGCTGGGACGAACACAGGATTTTCATGTTCAGATAAGCCAAAGATTTGCAACTCTGGTGACCAGAATTCAAACCAACAATCTCTCAATCGCATGACTCACCCTAACTTACTGGTAAAGTCTCTTAACAAGATTTTAAAATCTGAAAATCAGGACCCCTATTTATAGCTCTATCCTGTAATATGTTTTTTTTTAAACATCTGTTAATGTGTGAGTAATCAGTTTACTCACCCAAAAAGCATGTCATTACAAAAAAGCATGGCCAGGTTCAATACAGAATTTAAACCATTCTGTTCTTCATTAGACTATCATAACGCTTCATCCTTAGTCCAATGAATCATGAAGTGGGAGGTTGGGAAGAACAACTTGAACCTGAAAATTGATTTGACATGAAAACGATTGACTTATCAAACCATCATCAATTGCACATAGACTGATTTAATATCTGGAGGATATGCATTGGAATGATTGGCAGTAATTTCTTAGAATGGCCAGATAGCCTGTTAAATTTCTTTGATATTAATTTAAGCATTACATTGTTTTTTTTTTAGGTTTTCTGAAAAACCTGAAGGCTATTTACAAGGGATTTTGAAATGATTGACCATAATGTCAGTTTAAGATGATTTTGGTTGTATTATCTTTAATGCATGAACAGCAGGCAAAAGCGGGGTTGACTGGGATTAGAACAAGTAAGGTGACTTTTGTGTAGGAGTATGTGGTTCTCTGGTATCTTTAACATGTTCCCTTGTCAATTAAGTTTACTTTACTAATTATTTAACTTTTCCTTAACCAGCTCTAGTCAACCGGCGTTGATTTGTCTGGAGTAGTCGTGAGTTGTTTAGGAAGGATTAGAATACACTGTGGAAGCAAAATACACTAACCCCTGCACTATTCAAATGTACAAGAAGTGACATGTGTAGCTGCTCGTAGAGTTTTTTCACTGGACAATATTTGCACCTGCTCTGTCAATGGCTCTGCATTATAATTCCCAATTGTACTGAGAAATAACAGCAGACCCATCTTACGTTCTGCATTTAAAGTAAACGTATTCAAGTTTTAAATACGAAATTATAGAAATCTGAAACATCAGTGTGCCCTTAGCTCACCGCACACCAGCGACCCCTGTAGACTGGCTGGGTGCCTACAGGCTTGCCTGTAAGCTGCCCAGAGCTGTGTTGTCCTCCGACGTTGTAGCTCTCGGTTGGCTGCATGGCAGGCTTGCAGAGTGAAAAAGAAGCGGTCGCCTGACAGCACACGTTTCGGAGTACAGCATGTGTCCGTCTTCGCTGCTCTTGAGTCAGTGCTGGGGTGCTAGCGGTGAGCTGAGCCTAAATACAACTGGCCATTTTCAAATTGGGAGAAAAACAAGGTGAAATGTTGAATAAATAAATAAATAAATAAATAAATAAATAAATAAAAAATGCACATGCGCAACCGTCTCTCAATTAAGACTGTATTTTGTATTCTGATAGTTTTCCTTCTGAATCTCACTGCCAGTATTAAACTGTTTGTTTCATCTTTGCACTCTGTTCATTTGGAACTATGGAAAAAAAAAACTGACTGAGGGAGCTGGGGTCAAGTTATGCTTCCCTGCAAAAATGCAAGCTGGATGTATTAAGATGGTTGCAAATCTCCAGTTATTTAGCTCGTTTCACTGGAACTGTATGAGGTTTGTTCTGGAAAAAACAGATGTACCATAAACATTTGAGTCTTTAGAAAATTGTATTGAGTTTAAAAGATGTATATATTTTGGAAACAGCCCAGAAAACAGAGAACCAGCATTGCTGTGTTGATCATTATTCTGTATATAGTTAACTAGTCAATGAATACACAATGAATACACATTATGGAGCTGGATTTCTGTTCTAACTCTTTTGCTTGAGCGTCTGAGGAATGTGGCAGATTGATAAAAAAATAAATAATGATAATAATAATTTGGCGCATTTACAATGGAGTCTTGTGTGAACTGCACATATTACAATTTCCGGTACAATTTCAGTGGGAATCTACTGTTATTTCACGTTTACAATATAGCTCTCAAACATTTTTTTTTTCAAATGGTCCCTGACCAGCACCATGCCAAAGGCAGGGCATGAAGTTAAGTCACAAAGGGCAAGGGAACGTTGCCTTCGTTGGGCGTGAAGATTCAGATGCACCAAGGCAGTTCTAGGGGGCAAAAAATAAAAATAAATGAAAACAGAAATCGAGGGACTTCTCAAGATTGTGTTCTGTTCACTATTATGTTATGTCTACTACTTGTTTCATAACACAGGGAGCTGCTACTTGAACCATGTCATAGCTACTTGCTCAGTTTTTAGTTTAGTTTTTTTTGTGTAAGAATTTGTGCAAAACTATTAATTATCTACCTATTATGTATTCATTTTTAGCTTTTGGTGTTTTGGGGGAGTAACACCAAATTACAAAACAGCAACGGTCATTGAAATGTTTATATAAATTAGCAATGCATATACACTGAAGACACGACAGGAGTTAGAAATGTGTATTGCACCGTTGCATTTTAAAGTATTGCAATTTTAAAGCCGTTCTGTCACAATTCAATTTAATTCTGTCTAATCTCATCCTTTTTGTAGTACTGTACTTGACAACTGTAAATTCACATTACTATTGTAATTTTTTTGTGAACAACTTTTTATTTTATTTTTTGCACAAATTAACAAAAATCACAAAAACACATAAACAGATAAAGAAAACAACATAATTAAAAAAAAGAATAAATACATAATATATGTGTCTAGTGCTATTATTTATGCTGATGGGGCCCGATTATATAAGTAGCCTGCCAATAATTTGTGAACTACACCCGCCCACATACTTACCGTGGCGGAGCTGGCTAAATATAATTTAGCTGTGGATCTCTCTAGCATCATTATATCATGGCTCCACCCAGCCCCCCAGGATAACTTTCTTTGCCATCAACCCCGCAAGAAAAATCTGTTTAGAGTGAATCGTAAGATTGAGTGATGAGTCGTCTGCCAAGAGAAGCACCCCAGGTCACAGGGGCAATTGAGTGCCAGTCAATCCTGACAATTGGAACAGCATATTTCCAAAAATGTCATATTTTTGGACATTTCCAGATCACATGCATATAGGTGTAGAGACTCCCGGTGAATACGGGAGAGTTGACAGGTCTGAGCTGTAGGGGGATTGGAAACCGTTCCAGAGGCTTCATAGCAGCAGAATTTAACGGCATAAGTATGGATTTAGACCAGGATTTTGTAACCAGAGATAGCACCAAATTGTTCACCGTTCTAGAGCATGGTTGATCGAATTTGATATATCAGAGAGAAATATCAATATGTCATCCGCATATAAAGAGATGTGATGTTTGGAGTTTTGTACCTCTATGGAGGTAATATTATTGCTCTGTCTAAATGTCTGTGCAAGGGTGAACTGAGAAGACATAATCAAGCCGGTTTGAACGCGAGCAGTAGGGCTGCTATAGTGTGCGGATCATATCGATAAACGGCTGACCAAATCCAAAGCGCTCAAGAACAGCCCACAGATAACTGCACTCAACTCGATCAAAGGCTTTCTCTGCATCCAGGGAGAAAACTGCACACAACACAGGCTGATCAGAAGCCAAGTCAGTGATATGCAGGAGACGACGCAGGTTATCAGAAGCCAGTCGGACCTTCATAAAGCCTGTTTGGTCATGGTGTATCAAATCCCCGACACAAGATTCTAAGTGTTTACCTAACACTTCAACATATAATTTTATGTCAGAATTCAGAAGCGATAGAGGTCTATATGGCGCATTCCAGAGTGTCTTTCCCTTTTTTGAGGAGAACTGATATAAAAGCGGATTTCTGATCTCTATGAAACGTGCCAATCTTTAGCCAATAGTTCACAGAGTTTAGAAGTAGAGAGCCAACCATATCCCAGACAGCTAGTAACAATTCAGGGGAGATGCCATCTAGATCGGGGGATTTGCGCTTCTGCATGGAGTAAGCAGCCGTTTTCAGCTCCTCTAGTGAAATAGGGGCATTCAAAAGTTCAACCTGCTGGAGAGAGACCCGAGGCAGCTCCAATTTATCTAAAAATTCAGAAATATTATTTGCACTGCCAGTAACCTCCGATTTATACAGACTAGAATAGAATGTTTTCAGGACTTCATTAACCTGCTTTGACTGTGAAATAATAGTACCATTAGAATGTTTAATCATATTAATGGAGGCCAGATGTTCAGATTGTTTTAATCTCAATGCCAGCAATCTACTAGGCCTTTCTGCATGCTCATAATATAACTGTCTGGACTTCTGAATTTAAAAATGTGCTTTAGTTCTGGTCAAACTTCTAAATTCCGCCTTTATGCATATATTTTTAGAAAAACATATTTTTAGTTCTGTTTCTAATTTCAATATTTCCATCTCTAATTGAGAAATGTGTTTATTTCTTGATCTACTAAGATTGGACGCAAAAGAAGTGCAGCTGCTTCTAATAAAACAGTTACCTCCCACATTGAATGAGGGTTAATATCAGGGCTAGAGTTTATTTCCATAAATATTTTAGGCCATCAGACAAATGTTTGACAAGAAATTTCATTTTGCAGAAGGAAATAGTTAAATCTCTATCTCTTGGCACGGGGTAAACCGGGATAATATTCCACTGAATATAAAACCAGGGTGTGATCTGATAATAGAATTGGGAGAATATCACTTAAGACAATACATTGTGAAATAACAGGAGAAATAAATATGTAATCAATCCTAGAGAATGTATTGTGTTTGTGAGAAAAGAATGTGAAGTCTTTAACATTTGAATTAATCAAGCACCGAATATATATTATATTTAAATCACGTGTGAACATCTGAAAGTCTTTAGAGGACTGAGGTAAAGAATTAGCAGTATTGTAAGTCTATCTCAGGGTCAAAAGGCATATTAAAATCCACACCCATGATAACTGGAACGTTCAATAAAGTGCTAAGAGTAAATTTAACTTTTTCGAAAAAAACTGGGGTCAAAAACATGAGGTGCATAGACATTTGCTAAACACAATCTATGGCCATTTAGAAATATTACAACATAGCAAAACCATCCTTCCTTATCATTGCCTTTAGACTGTACAGTTATATTTGACTTTCTTTTTATCTACAATTATAACCCCTTTTGATTTCATTATGAAACAGGAATGACCAATAACAGTATAATGCTTATCTTGAAACCTATTTACAGCACACAGTTTTCAATGTGACTCTTGCAATAGCGCAATATCCCTCCCTTTTCTATTTAAAAAGATGAGACAGAGCGCTTAACTGGGCAGTTCAGTCCGTGGACATTCCAAGACATTATATTATAATTACTCATAATAAGGTAGGTGATATAGACACTGCAGTGAATTCAGTACTAACTCTACCCCACCGTCACCACCATCACCACAACCTGCACCTGCAGTAACAGCAAATATAAATGTTACAGATAAAATGTCAACATGTGCCACAAATCCACCACACATATTCCCTTTACACAATGCATCGCCATCACACAGCAAACGACACCAAGCAGCAGCAGAAAAGAATCAAACCCGCACCAGAAACAACGAGGAAAAAAACAAACAAATAAATACATAACATGTTGACTGGCATGCTAATAAAGATTTGTTCTTATATGACCCGGTTTAAAAGTTCAACAAAACATGGCTTCTTCTTCCTCCAATGCATTCACCGAATGGAAAAAATATATAAGCCTGTAGATTTACGGTTTTGTGTTGTTTGCTGCACCTGCGGTGTATATAAGTTCAATTAAATCAACCTAATTCCATTTTTTAAAATGGCAAAAACTTTAATCAGAAAATAATAAAACGAATTTCATAGGGCCCTAACTGTTAATGTTAATTTGTGATTTTCAAGCTGAAAATCATGTTAGAAATCACGTTAAAAAACCCAATTTCTGTAATGCTAACTGTAAAGTATTGGGGGTGTTACCACTTTAAGCAACGTATGCTAGGCAGGTCAAAGGACAGAAGGCTTAGTAAGGTTGCGGAAGCGGGGGTGGGAGCAGAAGTGAAGGGCATTTTGGTAACAGAGACATGTTCATGGGTGGTGTAATAAAAACTAAGAGTTCAGTTATTAAATACGTCTGGCGTGAATACTTTACACTAACAATACCGAATACAAATGTTATTCCTTTACAAGAGATTGCTGATGGTCTTAGAAAAAAATGATACATTATACACTGCACCAGTTGGTGCTGTATCTGTTTAGGAATACAGAATGGATCTGACCTTTTTTGGAAAAATTATTTCCAATTTAAGATTGTATGTTTTACTGGTAAAATAATTGTATAGCAATTTGTTACAAGTTTTAACAGTTCTTTCAAAAGACCTAAATATATTCCTAATTAAAAGGATTTTGTCTGTTTCTTTTTTACTTCAACTTATTTTTATTTTTTTTGCCAGGTTCATTAATGTGAGAAAGAGCGTCATGGGGTGCCTGGAGTCTTCACTTTAGCATACAGGTTACACAACTGATTAAAGATACCCTGGTGATAATTGCTTTTTGTGCATTATTTGTTAGATCAAAACTGTATTTATGACTGATATGCTGCAAAGTAATGTAAAAGCAGCCTTTACTTCAGAATAGGGGCTGCAAAAGTCTTTATTAATGACCTATGTGCTTCTAATAAGCTCTTAATTAATGAAAATGAAACCTTCACATCAGTATAGGGGCTGCAAAACCCTTTATTAATGACCTATATGCTTCTAATAAGCTCTTAATTAATGAATATGAAACCTTCACGTCAGAATAGGGGCTGCAAAACCCTTTATTAATGACCTATATGCTTCTAATAAGCTCTTAATTAATGATAATGAAACCTTCACATCAGAATAGGGGCTGCAAAACTCTACTGGTGACCAGTCTCCTAATAAGGCCTTTATATATATATATATATATATATATATATATATATATATATATATATATATATATATATATATATATATATATATATATATATATATAAGTAAAAGGATAGAGCATGCGAATCACAGACACCCAACTGAGAAATGCAAAACTGTTATCAAACCTCTAGTCACTGAGCCCAGTGTCTGCAGATCACAAGCCCTTATCCCAGCCCCCCCTCCCCATATACATAATATATCAAACGTACAATGAGAAAACCTCACAAGAACATATATGTCTTTGCACAGTGCACTAGAATAGCAATAGTATAACGTTACACAAACAATACAACCCACACAAAGGCCACATGCCTAATCAATAACATTGCAGACACAGCATACTTGTAACATGACAACGCACCCAAATAGGGTAGGGAACGAGAATGCATAACAATGCAATACAGTTTGCCTTGGAGATCAGAATATATAAAACAGGCAGTCACAAAGAAGCATAGCATACTGCTGCTGATCGAAAGCTTGTCATTATTTTGCCTGGCCGCTTTCAGAATATCCTCTCGATCATTGTATCGCAGAAGTTTAAAGATGACAGTGTGAGGTTTGTCAGAGTGGGGAACTGGGCTGTATATCCTATGGCTGTGTTCGATCTCTAGAGTTTTAGATGTAGAAAAATCAAGAGATGGAAGCCATTTGGGGATGTTAGCTTGAAGAAAAGACAGCATGTCGTCCTCCTTGATCGACTCTGGTAGTCCCACCAGCCTCAGATTGTTTCTCCAATTCCTGTCCTGCAGAAGTAAAAAGTGACTTTATATATATAGAGTTGCGATTTTGCCGCTGGGCTGCCTGGATAATATCGACACATTTAAACAAATCCTAAGCAGAATTCATCTGTAAAGCACAGACAGCTATGCTGTACCATAGCTGTCTGTGCTTTACAATTTGTTCCTATTGTGATAGAGCAAGGTCCCTCACATTATAAAACCAGCAATGGCCTTGTTTGGACTTTGCTTTTAACTGCTTTTAATTGAAAAACTGATTTTTAAACAAAGATGTAACTGCACAAAAAAAAACATACCTGTTGTGGTAATCCCCTGTCCTGCAGTGTGAAGGTTCCTGAAAAAAATAAATAGTTGTTACTGCTTTTGTGGTGCTATCAAAGGTGCACAATTTCAGCGTGATATGTGGATCTAGCTGTGTTAAAAAGTAAAACCTTGAAAAACCTTTTGCTTTGTTTCTACATATATATGTATTTGCTGTAAAACCTTTTTTTTTATTGTTAACTTACCTGAGTTGTATAGGGTAGTGCTGCCCTCCATTTTGTGGGAGGAAGTGAAAAGCTGCCATCTTACGTTAAGGAGTCTTTTGATACTTTCCTCATTGCTGACTTCTTGTAGTCAGGTCAGCACCATATAGTAAATGTAAAGGGGAAGTATTTATTGATTGTTTATATTTTGCTTGCTTAAAGCACTATTTATTTGATGCACATGCATGTTTGTTGTTGATTTGTTTTATGATGTTTATGTATTGTGATTCATTGAATATTTTGTAGTCATTTATTTATTATAAATATTTCATAGTTTTAATAGCGGCACCCACTCACTTGGTTTAGTCAGGGGGAGGGGTATACATGTTCAAGTTTGTATATGCTGGCAGTTTTTATCTGTGGTGACCCACAGAGGCTGAGGGATAGCTGGAAGCCCTACTAAGCCTAATGTTTGCTGCTTATATGAACATGTTAGGTTTTATTTTCTGTTCATCTTACTTTACATGTAAGTTCTTAGTTGTGCATATAGTTCCTTTTTGTTTCTCCTCGTTCTTAATAAAAAAATCTTGGTTTGCAACAACTCTTCTGTTCTTGCCTGCTTCCCTGTAGAATATCACAAGACGCTGGCTGCGACTTCCACATCTATGCTTTACAATGATTTCACTATGCTTTATTACACTGTGCTATACTTTTACTATGGTAAACTACAGTAGGTATTCTGAACCTGTAGGGTATGTGATCGACTCTTATTAAGTGCTTGCTGCAGGTCCTCCACCTTTTTGATGAAGTACCTGTTGTAGTCTTAAGTGTTAATCAAGTACTCAGTGTTTTTTCACTTTTAAGTTTACACTTTATACTCAGAAGGCTGACATCGTGCTGAGCTTTTGTATAAAATCTATAATTGTAACCAGGCAGGGATATAGACATAAAAAAGTGTGCCACAACACTGAGCCCTCCAATGTTCTTTTTAACATTTACTGAACCATAATATTTAATGCTGCTAGAATACTTTGACACGAAACAGCCTGCCAACTGGGTGAGAGAATCATTTATTGGGAAGAAAAGCGTATTCAATTGCCTTGACAATACACCTCAATACAACAGCTCAACTGGCAATTACAGTGGAGATATTTTTAATCACACACTTCTACATCACAGTTGAAATAGCAGTGTCAGTAAAGAATAATAGTCTTGACAAGCTTGTGTGCAGCAGGTAAAATAACAGTGACAGTGGGCATTTTTTAAAATGGTCCCAATATCCTATTTTATCATGATTCTGTTTTAGTTTATAGCAGCAGTATAGTCAATCCTTTAATGGCATTTCTCCCTTCAAGGTAATATGTAACACTCACTTTACCCTAGCAGTACTTCGGGTCACTTTAATCATCCCATTTTCTATCTATGAAATTCCTGGGCAGATTTAATTGCCTTTTTTTGTAATGTCTTCTGAGGTTTTCTGATTGAAAGCAATGGAGCTGTAACAGCAGCTGTATTTGACGAACAAATTAGTATTTTTTACAATGTTGAATCAAAACACAAAGTACATTATGCTGTGCTAGGGTTAAGAAATCATAATAACTGTACCATAGAGTTTGTAGTTTAAGTCATAGTCCTTTCTGCTTCTGGTCTTAAGAATATAGACTAGAATATTTTCTAGGGGCAATTTGTGCTGATGTTTTTGTTTTGTAATCAATGGGGTATCTTTTTAAATAGTAGTCTTAATTGGCTATTTGTTTACACGCTGCTTTTAAGAGTGCTGGTTTCAGTAATGAAGCATCTACAGATTAGCCTGGAATGATTAATCACAATGCAGTTCTAGAAAGTAGAGCTCACTAAAAAAAGGTATGGAATATTTTAAGGATAATGACCATGCAGGGCCCTATTTAACTAGCAATGCATCCATTTTGCAATAAAAAAGGTCAGTAGCTGTTATGCTTTATATACAGTCAAAGACAAAAGTATTTGGGCAGTTAAATACAATTTGAAAAACCACAAAGAAAGTGATTTCTAACTGTTCTATTGAAAGATATAAATTAGAGATTCAGCTTTATAATAAAACGTACAGCTTTGAGTTGTGCAAATGACTTTGGTTTCCTTTTTGCAACAGCGGCCTTCAAGTTAATCCACAACATCTCGATGGAACTCAAGTCTGGGGACTGAGATGGCCAATCCATAACTGTTCTCTTACTTTTTTCAAAAATTCCTCTGTAGACTTTGCAGAATGCTTAGGGTCATTATCCTGCTGGAATACAAACTTCCGTCCAAAAAGCCTTCTAGCACTGGGTAACAAATGAGAGTGCAAAATGTATTGATATTTTGCAGCATTCATTGATCCTTCTGCAATACAAAGGTTGCCAATGCCTGAAGAAGAAAAACAAGCCCATATTATCACTCAACCTCCACCATGTTTATCACTGGGCATGATGAACTTTTCTTTAAATTCTTCTCTTCCTCCAAACATATTGTTGCTTTCTTGGTGAAAATAGTTATATTTTGGATTTGTCTGGCCATATAATTTGGTTGAAGAAATCATCAGGCTTCTTCAAGTATTCAATGGAAAACACCAATCACTTTCTTTTGTGTATTGTTTTTAACAAAGGTTTGCATCTTGGTTTTCACCCATGGACATTCATCTTGTTAAGGTATCGTTGAAATGTTTGCTTGACCATCTTCTCTCAAGTCTTGTGACAAATCTTTTGCAGTAATCCGAGGATTTTGCCAGGCTGCTCGAATGATTCGTGCAGATTTTGCAGAATTTTTTCTTGGTCTTCCACACCTGGAGCTAGTTGCAGTACTTCCTTTTCTCATGTGTTTGTCGATAATAGCCCACACATTGTTTTTCGGTAAACCTTTTTGCTATTTTTCTGGTAGTTTCTCCTTTTTCATTTAGTTGTATCGCTGCCATTTTTAGATCGTTGCTGCACTCTGTAGTGTAAACCATTTTCGTCGCTTTTTTGAAATTTCCAATTTATTTTTCAGCACTTAATGATTCAGCATCAACAACAGGATTAGGTAACCCATTCAAGGTTACCCATTGCAATAATAAGCACTCAGAATAATTGAGTAAAGGGAAATAGTATATATATTACATTTGAATAACAGTGTAACAGTATACAGTATTGCCTGTTATGTACATGAGTGTTTGTGGATATACAGTGCCGTGAAAAAGTCTGCATTTTCTGCATTTTTGCATATTTTTGACACTGAATGTTATCAGATGTTCAACCAAAACCTAATATTAGATAAAAGGGAGCCTGAGTGAACAAATAACACAAAAATGTGATACATACAGTACTGTGCAAAAGTTTTAGGCAGGTGTGAAAAAATGCTGTAAAGTAAGAATGCTTTCAAAAATAGACATGTTAATAGATTATATTTATCAATTAACTAAATGCAAAGTGAGTGAACAGAAGAAAAATCTAAAACAAATCCATATTTGGTGTGACCACCCTTTGCCTTCAAAACAGCATCAATTCTTCTAGGTACACTTGCACAAAGTCAGGGATTTTGTAGGCATATAGTCAGGTGTATGAATAAACAATTAGACCAAACAGGTGCTAATGATCATCAATTCAATATGTAGGTTGAAACACAATCATTAACTGAAACAGAAACAGCTGTATAGGAGGAATAAAACTGGGTGAGGAACAGCCAAACTCAGCTAACAAGGTGAGGTTGCTGAAGACAGTTTACTGTCAAAAGTCATACACTATGGCAAGACTGAGCACAGCAACAAGACACAAGGTAGTTATACTGCATCAGCAAGGTCTCTCCCAGGCAGAAATTTCAAGGCAGACAGGGGGTTTCCAGATGTGCTGTCCAAGCTCTTTTGAAGAAGCACAAAGAAACGGGCAACGTTGAGGACCGTGAGCGCAGTGGTCGGCCAAGGAAACTTATTGCAGCAGATGAAAGACACATCATGCTTACTTCTCTCGCAATTGGAAGATGTCCAGCAGTGCGATCAGCTCAGAACTGGCAGAAAACAGTGGGACCCTGGTACACCCATCTACTGTCCGGAGAAGTCTGGTCAGAAGTGGCCTTCATGGAAGACTTGCGGCCAAAAAGCCATACCTCGGCGTGGAAACAAGGCCAAGTGACTCAACTATGCACGAAAACACAGGAACTGGGGTGCAGAAAAATGGCAGCAGGTGCTCTGGACTGATGAGTCAAAATTTGAAATATTTGGCTGTAGCAGAAGGCAGTTTGTTCGCCGAAGGGCTGGAGAGCATACACGAATGAGTGTCTGTAGGCAACAGTGAAGCATGGTGGAGGTTCCTTGCAAGTTTGGGGCTGCATTTCTGCAAATGGAGTTGGGGATTTGGTCAGAATGAATGGTCTCCTCAATGCTGAGAAGTACAGGCAGATACTTATCCATCATGCAATACCATCAGGGAGGCATCTGATTGGCCCCAAATTTATTCTGCAGCATGACAACGACCCCAAACATACAGCGAAAGTCATTAAGAACTATCTTCAGCGTAAAGAAGAACAAGGAGTCCTGGAAGTGATGGTATGGCCCCCACAGAGCCCTGATCTCAACATCATCGAGTCTGTCTAGGATTACATGAAGAGAGAGAAGCAACTGAGGCTGCCTAAATCCACAGAAGAAATGTGGTTAGTTCTCCAAGATGTTTGGGCCAACCTACCTGCCGAGTTCCTTCAAAAACTGTGTGCAAGTGTACCTAGAAGAATTGATGCTGTTTTGAAGGCAAAGGGTGGTCACACCAAATATTGATTTGATGTAGATTTTTCTCCTGTTCGCTCACTTTGCATTTTGTTAATTGATAAATATAAACTATCAACATGTCTATTTTTGAAAGCATTCATACTTTACAGCATTTTTTCACACCTGCCTAAAACTTTTGCACAGTACTGTATTTCATTTATTTATTAAAGAAAGTTATGCAACACCCAATGCCCCCGTGTGAAAAAGTGATCGCCCCCTTAGACTCAATAACTGGTTGCGCCACCTTTAGCAGCAATAACTGCAACCAAACGCTTCCTGTAGTCATTGATTAGTCTCTCACAGCGCCGTGGTCCACTCCTCCATGCAGAACTGCTTCAACTCAGTGACTTTGTGGTTTTGGAGCATGAACTGCTCGTTTCAGGTCCTGCCACAAGATCTCAATGGGGTTTAGGTCTGGACTTTGACTAGGCCATTCCAAAGCTTGAAATTTCTTGTTCTTCAACCATTCTGATGTAGACTTGCTTGTGTGTTTCGGATCATTGCTTGCTGCATGACCCAGCTGTGCTTCAGCTTCAGCTCACGGACGGTTGGCCTGACATTCTCCTGTAGAATTCTCTGATACAGAGCAGAATTCATGGTTCCTTCAATGATGGCAAGGCGTCCAGGTCCTGATGCAGCAAAGCATCCCCAAACCATGACACTACCACCACCATGCTTGACCGTTGGTATGAGGTTCTTACTGTGGAATGCAGTGTTTGGTTTTCTCCAGACATAACGGGGCTCATGTCGGCCAAAAAGTTCCACTTTTGACTCATCTGTCCATAGAACATTGTTCCAGAACTCTTGAGGATCATCCAGGTGCTTTTTGGCAAACTTGAGACGAGCATTCATGTTCTTCTTAGTGAGCAATGGTTTCCGCCTTGCTACTCTGCCATGAATCCCATTTTTGCCCAGTATCTTTCTGATGGTTGAGTCATGAACACTGACCTTAGCCGAGGCGAGAGAGGCCTGCAGATCCCTGGATGTTGTTCTAGGGTTCTTTGTGACTTCCTGGACGATTTTACGCCTTGCTCTTGGAGAGATTTTGGCAGGACGACCACTCCTGGGAAGATTCACTACTGCCCCAAACTTTCTCTATTTGGACAATATGGCTCTGACTGTGGTTCGGTGGAACCCCGAATGGCTTTGTAACCCTTTCTAGACTGATAGGCATCAACAACTTTTGTTCCGGAGGTCTTCAGGAATTTCTTTTGTTCGTGGCATGATGTGCCTGTAGAACCTGTGTGCTGACAACTTCACTCTGATGGTAAGGGCCAAAGTTAGTCAGATTTATATTGGGCTGGGCTGGCCCAAATCAGGCCTGGTTGTTAACCAAAGTACTCAAACAGCTGACCCTAATTATCCCTTTAATTGGGTTGAGTTAACTGGGGCAATACCTTTTCACACCCGAAGATTTTGGTGTCATTCTTTCTCTCAGACTCCCTCTATATACTACTACAACCCACAAAAAAATCTGACCAAATACAACATGAAAAATGTGCAAAAATGCAGAAAATCAGACAGGGGGGAAAATACTTTTTCACGGCACTGTATGATTAACTTTTGTGATGGGTGAAGGACAAACTCATCCAGGTGTGAAAGTTTCATCATTACCTACCTATGACAAAACACAAAATATACAAACTGATACTCTGCCTGGGTTTCTCCTGCATACTGTACAGTACATAGCAGTTGGTGCATTTTTTAAATTGACAGGGTATTTATTCCAGCTGAATGCAAACCAACATTATTTTGAATTGTACAAACATGGTAATTACATTTTAACGGTGAAGTGGTAACTTTTTTCAGAAGCAAAGATTTGCCGTAGCAGTTAGGTTAATATAACATGACTGTGGTTCTGTGTTTTCATTGTTAGCCACCCATTAGAAGAGAGAAAGATTATGAGCTAGATGCATTGCAGTGTAGAAAGCACTTATCACTAGCATTAATTTGAAGAGCCAGGCTATTTTTAGCCCTGGTTCCAGCCAGCAGCAAAAATGTAACTGAGTAAAGGAAATGGCATTTGGTACCTATTAGCACTACCTCGAAGCACGCCATGCTTGTCCTGTGATAAGAAGACAATAAAGTGAAGGCTGGTCATTTTAATGTGAGTTTCCTTCCTTTTTAATTATGCATAAGATTGGATAACACAAGAGGATCCTCATTGGTTTTTTTTTCTATGGGAGGTAATTACACGGTAACCTGTGGCACAGTGTCTGTGCATTTGATACATTCCTATTTTTTATGGCATAAAGAACATAAGTGATACAATAAGGACGATATCTACTGTCTATACCACTATTTTGCATGAGCCTATTTAAATTCCCCTTTCTAGTATTTTAGTATATTGATCTGAACATCTTTTTCTTATTACACTATGCTACAGTTGGTGAGCCTCTTCCTTACCTCCATCTTTGGACAGTAGGCTTATAATGAAATAACCTTCTTTAGATTTAGAAAACTGTAACACTTAGATCACAGAGTATAAATAGCAATGCAATTACAGTGTAATAACTGTGTAATCACATGTAATGGTCTTGTGAACAATTTTTTTCTATGGGAAGTAACTACATGGTAACACCATGGCACAGAACACTGCCTCGTAGTAAAACACTGTATTCTACCAAGTGCCCTGCATTTTTCAATGACTCATAAAAAAAAACTTTTAGGCTTTATCAATACCAGAAAAGCAATATTGTTCAGGGATCTCAAATACTGGAAACAATATAAGCTTATAAAATGTTGATTATGTGTCAGCTTGATAGATGAACCCCCATGTATTGCTGCTGCTCAGTATTTGTGATTTAAGTACAAGTAAAATGCTGTTTATACCAGTAATCTGACTGGCAGTGATCTCTTGCTCTACCGCTCCTATTATGCACTGGACTTACCTGACCTATGCACCACGTTACAGGATCCTCAGCTAATGTACGATCCTTGCACTATTGCCTGACCTATGCACCACGCTACAGGATCCTCAGCTAATGCACGATCCTTGCACTATTGCCTGACCTATGCACCACGCTACAGGATCCTCAGCTAATGCACGATCCTTGCACTATTGCCTGACCTATGCACCACGCTACAGGATCCTCAGCTAATGCACGATCCTTGCACTATTGCCTGACCTATGCACCACGTTACAGGATCCTCAGCTAATGCACAATCCTTGCACTGTTGCACTAGTATTTCATTATAGATATAACTTGTTGTAATCCTAACTTGTTGCATCCTTGTTCATATTGTATTTTAGTAGTATTATTTGCACTTGATGTAAACTACACTTTTTTAAATATTAAGCTTGCCCTGTAACACCGCCCGCCAAATAAACTAATAATAATAATAATAATAATAATAATAATAATAATAATAATAATAATAATAATAATAAAACAGATACAATGAATGGGGACAATTTCTGAGCAAGATGAAAAAAAAACAACTAATACTGTAAACCTACTGCTTCTGTTTGTTAAAAGCTTTTGGTCGTATGAAAAGCAACTTACTGATGAGAGAGGCAATGTATTGTCACTGACAACTGTGGAATGAGAAGAACGGTCCTATTTGTGCTTAATGTACTGCATCATGATCTTCCCTATAAAGTGCAGTGGCTTTGTTCAGCTGATAACACGAAGACACAGAATTAATTCTCACCTTGCAAAGGGATAGCATAGATAAGACTAAAAATAAACACTGCTGTGAAGCGCCCTCAGACTGTAACTAGGTGACAAATTAGTGCTTATGAATACAGACCTTTTCAAAACAATGACACCTATTGAATTTATAAGACAGGTTAGGTGAGAAGTTGTTTCATTCAGTATTTCACTCCACAGAGGTGGCATTTACCAGCTGGCTATTGTAAAACAGAATGTTTAAGGGCTAAAATGTTACAAGGCAGGAAAATACTTAAACGGAGAATATTGCCAAACAAAAACGTTTAAAATAAATATTTATTGTGCAAATGGCCATAAATTAAGAGGTAAAACAGCATAGACTTTGGGTTTAAGGTTTGAAAATGACGTTGTAGTAAGGATAATTCTGAGTACCGTACACCTTGTAATTGTATTAATTTTTCAACAGTTACAAAGTAAACCTTCAACTTAATAGATTGCGTTTATTGATTATTGATGCTGTGCATTTACACATTCCTTTTCTAAATTATTTGTCATTGAGTTGCATTGGCTATTGAAATTGATTATAGATAAAACTATATGGGTGCATTTATGAACATAATCTGAAATTCTATGGGCCTCTTAGATACATCTGAGTGCATTCTGAGCTAGGACTTCTGTGTGAGTGAGTGTGATAATAATTCATACTAAAGTATTAACGAAACCATCATTTTACAAACACCACAGAGAGAGATAATAAGCAGTAAAATTTCACAAATCTTTGCTTCAAAGAAACATACCAAATCCATTGTTGTTTAATAATCCAAAGCAGGAAGTCAGCCACATGCTGATGTCTTGAGTTCTGATCTGGTAATAAGGCAGCATTCGAATCTTATTGTGTGCTTTACTTGCACTATCTCTGAAGGACATGTTTAATAATGTGGTTAGAGATATGACTTTAAACTATCATGCAAATAAAGTAGCACACGCAAATATGATTAGTCCTATCTGCACTGCTTGCAACAGTTATTACAGCGTGTGCTAATCCAAGATATTGTGGGAGAGGCTTGGGATGATGAATGCCCTACTATTATATGATATGAGGCACTGGAAGCTGAGTATGTTTTTGGCCTCAACATGTTGTCATCTGTGCATTTCTGGTACTCTCATGAAAATGCAAAACTGTTCTTTCTCCGTAGATGGAGCATATATTCAGAGCAATTTGGCTACTGATCCAAAACTAGCTGTGATCTGTTATATATATATATATATATATATATATATATATATATATATATATATATATATATATATATAATCGTAAGCTTTGGCTTAGTGTTCACTATTCATTTTTAAATGTGTTCAATTTGTACTTCAAATAACAAATAATCAGAAAAGCATAACAATGCAGCCATGGAAACATCTATGCAATTAACAATTTGTCCAACATTCTGGATAGTTGAGCCCATGAAATGTCTGTAACACGTGCAATGCAGTTATGCAACATCAAAAGTGGAGACTTAATTAGATTTGTCTCTGTGTATGAGGACATTATAACCATGGTAACTGTTGCTAAGGAGCAGTTAGAAACTGTATTGCACCTCATTGAAAACAAATAAACAGTCTGCAATTTGGCAGTGACAATGGCAACCACAGGAGAGAGAAGCAACATGTAGAATATGTACACAGTACATGAACATATGAACTATATAAGTGTAACGGCAATTCAAATTGAGAGTACATGCTGACTGATTTATTCCTATATAGTAAAATGATAGCCATTAGCATGTCTTAAAAATATGACATCATGTGAAGTGTATCGTTATTGTGGTAGGGTATAATTTGGAATGGTAAATAGTTGATACACTAAATTAAAGGTTATATTGCTGAAAGCTTGGTGTGGAGGGTTTAATAACTTAATAACTGAGTTGCTTGAATACCTGTGTTAGTACATCTCGTAATATGAGTCCACAAAAATATGGTGTCAGTGTTTGGTGAAAAAATATAGGAAAGGTTTTTATGTAGTGAGCATTTGTTGCTCCATTTCTCAAGATGATACTGTTGAAATTTTTGTACACATACACATTGTATTTACTCTGGGGGTGCGTATATATGTCGTATCTGAACAGGTCTATCCTACTTCTTTTCAAATGCAATATATAGTGCTGTCTGCTTTCATAGTCACATCTTCTGTCAGTAAGAGGTAAAGCTTTAGCAACACTATGAACGTGTAGTAAAACAGCTTTGGAAGCTTGGTTAATTTTGCATTGCATTCTTTTAAAGAATTACAAAGCCTACCTGATTGGTGATCTTTGCACTTTCCTTAGGTGAAAGACTAATAACTCACATCTTAATTACAGTAATCCCTAAAACCTAAAATGCTTTGTCTGCTGAGTTCATTAATCCCCTTTGAACTGACTTGCTGCTTTATTTCCCTTTGGGTTAATTAGTTCATCGTTTTAATAGCAGATGTGCTGAGATCACTCCACCAGGAGTTTCCTGGATTGGCATAGTGATTTAACCCTACGAAATGGAGTTTAAACCAGCGTTTAATGACATGTTTTTTAAAGGAAGGGACTACTTTCAAATTACATTTCAGAATCACACTATCCAAAGTTGTTTCAGATTTAATCAGTGCAATTTGAATGCAAAGGAACTTTGATATGTTTTGTAAGGTTTGATATGTCAAGGAGCCAAATGCATTATTACTTGAAGTCTAAGGCTTCTAGTGATAATATTTTAAATGTTTTTTTTTTTTTTTACTTGATATTACGCTTTTCATTGAGTAAAAAGAAATATAGGTATAGACGTCAGTTTCCAATCTTTTTGCTTTATCAAAGCTTAGCTAGTGTGGTTTTAATGATTTTTTTTTTAAAAAAAACATCCAGTTACATATTTCTTCCTGCAGGAATAAATGATAAAAATATATGTCTCACTGAAAAAATATTTTAAATATTTTTTTTAATTTGTAGAATGAATGTTCCTAATACAGCAGGCCAACACCAACA
This sequence comes from Acipenser oxyrinchus oxyrinchus, assembly GCA_030684275.1. Taxonomy (NCBI): domain Eukaryota; kingdom Metazoa; phylum Chordata; class Actinopteri; order Acipenseriformes; family Acipenseridae; genus Acipenser; species Acipenser oxyrinchus. The sequence goes on from CM060250.1 coordinate 29,516,217, forward strand.
ATGAGAAGGATTAAGCGGCTTTATCAGAAACCTTGATCGGAAAGGCCACACAGTTACACAGTTTAGCAGAAGGAAGAAATCACAGAGGAAAGAGACCAGACCGATACAGCAGAAGTTCTGATGCTTAAGACCACTTAGAACAATTGGCAAGCATAAAGGTAATGAGATTGTAAAATTGACTTATGTAGCTTTTCACTAGTTAAGAACTGAATGAATATTTTACATTTCGTCTATTGAGATACAAATAAAGAATTAAAAATATTAAAAAAAAAAAAAAAATGGATGATTTCTATTCAAAATGTTTAATTGCAATATTAAAGGGTTATAAGTCACAGCAGGATTTCTTATAGTATTTTACGCTGGGTTTCAGCATTTGGATAATGATTTCTTATACTTCAAAATAATAATACTAAGGGGTAGATATACTAAAGTATTGCATCTGTCGCAGTCGTTGCAAAACCACATGCAAACCAGTCGGAAGTGTAGCGTGAAATGTACTAAACATTGCTGTTAGCATCATTTTAATGAATGCTTTGCAGCCGCAGTTCTTATTTGCACTTTAGCCTTAAATTAATATGTAATTCTGGGCATTCCTGCAGAAATTCGCAAAAACAGGGTGGAGATAATGCAAATGAAGGATCAAAAATAGTGTAATGAGATGTACTAAAGCTGCGGGCAATTGCGACACTTACAATTGCATAATATTAGTGGGTATACACTGTATAGGAAAGACAGGCAGGACAGAAGAGGCGGAGGGGTAGCGCTATACATAAAAAATAGTCTTGAAGCACAGGTGTTAAAGCTTGATGAAGAAAACAATGCAGAATCAATATGGGTCTGTGGCAAAGTGCCCCCCCCGTGTGTATTTTGTGTTACGTGTTGTGTGTAAATGTTGGTGTATAGTCATCGGTACACGGGATATAAACGGGTCTGTGTTTCACTTGTGATTTAAAAATGTAGATTTATATTTAGGCACGGAGGGCACAAATCACTTCACGTGCTAGTTAAAATGTAATGTGTGGTCACGGGAGTGCACTTAATTAATTCACGTGCAGTTGTACCGAGATTCCAATTGAATGATTGACTAGCAATCGAGTCTCGGTACAACTGCATAAAAACAGCATGTTTTCACTCACTTTCGGGTTTGGGTGTTCGTGAGTGGAGAACGGGTGAGAGAGAGAGATAGAAATATATAGAACAATTGCTATCAGCGTGCTGGTAGGACCAGCACGGTACTTGTTTTATTATTTACTCACCGTGTTTGTGTGTCTGTCCGTCCACCGTTTGTTTAGTGTTAGTCCGTTTTGTTTATCTATTTATTTTGGCGAAAGTGCCGTGTCCTGTGTTTTTGTTACAACCGTTTATTTTTCTGTTTGATTATTAAACGCTGAGCGCGATCACGCGCTCAGCTTCACCAAAAACCCCAAGTCTCTGTCTGTACTGTGTTTCCTGGCTCTGCCGTGACGTCACTGCTCAGTCGTCTTTGTCACAGGGTCAGAATAATGGATACAAATTTAAAGGGAATAATAATAGGGGCATGCTATATACCGCCACATTCAGACACCGAGCAAAATAATCTGTTATACAACGACAATAGAAATGCGTGTAGCAAAGGAGAAGCCATACTAATGGGGGATTTCAACTTCCCCCCATATAAAATGGGAAAACCCTGTGTGGAGCACGACAGACGGAATTGAAATCAAGGCACTGACTAGAGGGGAGGCATGCCTTGATTTAGTCTTTTCAAATAATAAGACAGAATAACTAAAGCAGAGGTCATAGAACCATTGGCAAACTCAGGCCACAACGTGGTCTCATTTGAAGTACTTTTTAAAACCCAAAAAGTAATGACTAAAGCTAAGGTTTACAATTTTAGAAAGGCAAACTATGAAGGTATGAAACAGAGACTAACAGAAGTAGATTGGAGTAAAATAGATAAAACATCCACAGAAAAAGGAAGGCTGTTTTTTTTTTTTTAAATGTAGTACTAGAGGCGCAAAACAATTACATCCCAAAAGAAGACAAATCTAAATCTTAACAAAATGGCCACAATGGTTTAATAGATCAATTAAAAAAAATATTCAGTGAAAAAAGGCACTTTACAGAGCGTTTAAAAGGGACCGAAAACAAAGTACACAGAAAGAGTACTTGAAACTGCAAGCGCAAGTCAAAAAGAAAATTCGAAAGGCCAAGAGAGAGATAGAAATGAACATTGCTAAGGGGGCTAAAACCAATTCCAAAAAGTTTTTCCAGAGCTTTTTTTAGATGCTATAGTAATAAAATAACGACTTGGATCGCATTATTGAGGAGTTTGGTGATAAAACGAGTGATAAAGAGATGATTTATCGGTATGTACTATTATTAAGTGATATTTGAAAAATATAGTGAACAAGGGGTGGGGCGGGGCTGGAGCTGCAGTACTGAGTGTCCTGTTGATATGCAGTGCCTTTTAAACCTGTTTTACTGTGAAAAAAATACTTTTAAACAGTGCGTCTAAAATAAACTGCGCGTGTGAAAATAAATTGGACCCGACGCTCCTGAGACGCGCTGAATAAATGGACTGGTTAGGGTTAATAGAGAAAAGTGTAAGTTACTGCATGCAGGCAATAAAAATGTGCATAATAAATACCATATGGGAGATACTGAAATTGAAGAAGGAATCTATGAAAAAGACCTAGGAGTTTATGTTGACTCAGAAATGTCTTCATCTAGACAATGTGGGGAAGCTATAAAAAAGACCAACAAGATGCTTGGATATATTGTGAAAACTGTTGCATTTAAATCAAAGGAAGAAATGTTAAAACTTTACAATGCATTAGTAAGACCTCATCTAGAATACTGTATTCAGTTCTGGTCACCTTGCTACAAAAAGGATATTGCTGCTCTAGAAAGAGTGCAAAGAAGAGCAACCAGAATTATTCCGGGTTTAAAAGGCATGTCATATGCAGACAGGCTAAAATAATTGAATCTATTCAGTCTTGAACAAAGAAGACTGCGTGGCGATCTGATTCAAACATTCAAAATTCTAAAAGGTATTGACAATGTCGACCCAAGGGACTTTTCCAATCTGAAAAAAGAAACAAGGACCAGGGGTCACAAATGGAGATTAGACAAAGGGGCATTCAGAACAGAAAATAGGTGGCACTTTTTTACACAGAGAATTGTGGGAGTCTGGAACCCAACTCCCCAGTAATGTTGTTGATTAATGTTGTAATTTTTTACCCTGGTTTTCTCCCCAATTTAGTATGCCCAATTATTGTCTGTATCCTCGGCTCACCGCTCGCTATCCTCGGTCCCGCCGACTCTTGCCAAGCCGTCATTTTTCGCACTGCAGATCCACAGCAATGCCACCAGACCTATAGTGCCGGAGGATAACACAGATCTGGCGGCTCCACTGCAGAAACACAGACGCCCTATCAGCCACAGGGGTCGCTGATGCGCAGTGAGCCGTGGATTCCCCTGCCGACCTAAGCCCTCCCTACTCCAGGCTATAGGGCACATCCTGCACTCAGCGGGCTCTTTACTGGATCGCCACTCTGGAGCCCCCTGTTCTTATGTTCTTATGTTAAGAACTTTTTTAAAGCATGTTTTAAACAGTCGCAATTGTTGCTAGCAATTTCCAGTCCGCTTTTTCTCGTGTGTTGCCAGTTGTGCTCAATTTTTGAGATGAACACCCAAGAACCAAATTTTCACTAAAGTTAGGGTGTACTTACAAGCCTTGAAAACAAATTTCTATGACATTTCTGGTTTTCCCAGCATGTTGGGAGCAAAAGACTGTACACATGTGCCAATTCTTGGCCCAATTTTATTTTCTCTTTATATATTACCTTTGGGTGACACTATTTGTAGACATGGAGTTAGTTTCCACTGTTATGCTGATGATACTCAGCTTTACATGTCTCTCAAACAGGACTATGTATCTGCTGCTAACACTTTGAATACCTGTCTTGCTGACATTAAGAACTGGATGTTAAATAACTTTTCAATGTTAAATTCAGACAAAACAGAAGTGATGATACTGGGGCCTCAGAGAAAACATGAAGGTACACATTTGTGTTTTATCTGAGGGACTCTGTACAGATTTTGGGGCAGAAGTAAAAAATCTGTCACAAATTTCCTTTTTTTCATTGAAGAAATATTGTAAGACTGAGAGATTAATCCATGCTTTTATATCCTCTAGGACTGACTGTTTCAATGGTCTTTTCATTGGGACTAACCACAACATTATTTTTCACCTTCAAATTGTACAAAATGCTGCATCTAGAACTTTAACTCTGGTCAAGAGGCGAGAGCATATCACCCCGGAGCTCTCATCTTTGCATTGGCTACCTGTTAGTTTTAGAATAGATTTTAAGGTGTTGCTGCTAACTTATAAGGCTTTAAAAGGTCTCGCACCACCATACCTTAAAGATCTGTCCCCAATCGCCTGCTCCGATCACTGGATGCTGGCCTACTGTCTGTACCTATTATTCAGAAAAAAGACTTCAGGTGGTAGATCTTTTAGTTATATGGCACCTAAATTATGGAACAACTTGCCCATCACAATTAGAGAAGCCCCTCCGTCAATGTCTTCAAGTCTAGACTAAAAACCCATTTCTATAGCCTGGCATTTTCATCCAGATGAGCGGATATCCTCTTGCCCCCATATTGTTCCCACTGTTTTTATTTTTTATTATTATTATTATTATTATTATTATTATTATTATTATTATTATTATTATTTTATCTAGATTTAAATCATATTTGTATAATACAGCTTATATATTCTGTTTTGTTTGTATTCTGTTCTTTTTTTAATGTTTACTGTTCAGTAATATGTATTGTTTTTGCCTTTGTAAAGCGCTTTGTGGTGACCTGTTGCAAAAGGCGCTATATCAAAATAAAATGTATTGATTGATTCTCAGCATCTGTATAGGACCATGTTCTATTGTGTGTTAATTGTCTAGGCTACTAAGTAGACTAAGTTAAAAATAATAATACCATAAATGCCTCCAGCGTTTATTTACAATATTTGCCAGCAGACCCAGCGTATATTGGAGACCGGCGATTATTTGAGACCAGCGTTTATATTAGATCTCTAGCTTCACATGCTTCATGTGGTCATTGATAAGCCGCTAACACACAACCTTGTAGCAACATCATAATTCAATTTGGGAACTAAGTAACAGTTTTGTTTTATATCAAAATAACATCGTATTGTACACCCTCAAGTAAAAAGCGAAAGTATTATTAGCGTCTTTTTATATTCACTGGTTAACAAGGATACGGAATGCAAAACGTTGGAAAATGAACAAGCAGAAGTGCGAATTTGTATTTAAAACCAGAATTAGATCTACCATTGTTAATAATAATAATAATAATAATAATAATAATAACATTTAAATCCACTAAAAGACAGCCCTGTAGATATCAGAACACAGGCGTGAACACAGTTATATATATATATATATATATATATATATATATATATATATATATATATATATATACAGTACTGTGCAAAAGTTTTAGGCAGGTGTGAAAAATGCTGTAAAGTAAGAATGCTTTCAAAAATAGACATGTTAATAGATTATATTTATCAATTAACTAAATGCAAAGTGAGTGAACAGAAGAAAAATCTAAATCAAATCCATATTTGGTGTGACCACCCTTTGCCTTCAAAACAGCATCAAGCATCAATTCTTCTAGGTACACTTGCACACAGTTTTTGAAGGAACTTCGGCAGGTAGGTTGGCCCAAACATCTTGGAGAACTAACCACAGTTCTTCTGTGGATATAGGCAGCCTCAGTTGCTTCTCTTTCTTCATGTAATCCCAGACAGACTCGATGATGTTGAGATCAGGGCTCTGTGGGGCCATACCATCACTTCCAGGACTCCTTGTTCTTCTTTACGCTGAAGATAGTTCTTAATGACTTTAAGCTGTATGTTTGGGGTCATTGTCATGCTGCAGAATAAATTTGGGGCCAATCAGATGCCTCCCTGATGGTATTGCATGATGGATAAGTATCTGCCTGTACTTCTCAGCATTGAGGAGACCATTAATTCTGACCAAATCCCCAACTCCATTTGCAGAAATGCAGCCCCAAACTTGCAAGGAACCTCCACCATGCTTCACTGTTGCCTGCAGACACTCATTCGTTATGCGCTCTCAGCCCTTCGCGAACAAACTGCCTTCTGCTACAGCCAAATATTTCAAATTTTGACTCATCACTCCAGAGCACCTGCTGCCATTTTTCTGCACCCCAGTTCCTGTGTTTTCGTGCATAGTTGAGTCGCTTGGCCTTGTTTCCCGTCGGAGGTATGGCTTTTGGCGCAAGTCTTCCATGAAGGCCACTTCTGACCAGACTTCTACGGACAGTAGATGGGTGTACCAGGGTCCCACTGCTTTCTGCCAGTTCTGAGCCGATGGCACTGCTGGACATCTTCCGATTGCGAAGAAGTAAGCATGATGTGTCTTTCATCTGCTGCAGTAAGTTTCCTTGGCCGACCACTCGTCTCTGGTCCTCCGCGTTGCCCGTTTCTTTGTGCTTCTTCAAAAGAGCTTGGACAGCACATCTGGAAACCCCTGTCTGCCTTGAAATTTCTGCCTGGGAGAGACCTTGCTGATGCAGTATAACTACCTTGTGTCTTGTTGCTGTGCTCAGTCTTGCCATGGTGTATGACTTTTGACAGTAAACTGTCTTCAGCAACCTCACCTTGTTAGCTGAGTTTGGCTGTTCCTCACCCAGTTTTATTCCTCCTACACAGCTGTTTCTGTTTCAGTTAATGATTGTGTTTCAACCTACATATTGAATTGATGATCATTAGCACCTGTTTGGTATAATTGTTTAATCATACACCTGACTATATGCCTACAAAATCCCTGACTTTGTGCAAGTGTACCTAGAAGAATTGATGCTGTTTTGAAGGCAAAGGGTGGTCACCCCAAAATATGGATTTGATTTAGATTTTTCTTCTGTTCACTCACTTTGCATTTAGTTAATTGATAAATATAATCTATTAACATGTCTATTTTTGAAAGCATTCTTACTTTACAGCATTTTTTCACACCTGCCTAAAACTTTTGCACAGTACTGTATATATATATATATATATATATATATAAATAACAGTACTAAAATAGGTAAAATGATGACGAAACTGAATGCACTGTACAGATGACTTTTACATTTACCAAAAACAATGTTGTTTTGATTCCTGCACCCATGCAGCAAACCACAACTCAACTGCCAATATTTTATTTGAAAAAATGTCGCACAGCTCTCGCTAGAGATCTCGCTAAGATGACGCACATAATATTTAAATTAGTATATTGCGGCTCTCTTCATTAACATATTTTTTCTTAGTAAATACAACAAACGTACACTTTGCGAATTGCGGTAGGTTTGAGCTGCGACTGGCCCATCTTAGTACATCTACCCCTAAGTGTCTTTTTACTTCATTGACTTTATTTGGACTCCAGCAGTCCAAGATTAAACAAAACTAAAAATACCAGTCCCTATTGACTTCATACACACACTATGCCAATGACATTGAAGATTTAGCTTCAAGAAAACATGTCATTCTGATGAAGAAGAAATAATATGTAAAGAAAAATACAAGTGCAGCCAAGTGAAACAATAGTGGACCTGAATGTTATTGAGTAAGCGATTACAATGCAATTCAAAACTATGTGGTGAGTGTCCGCCCCATTATTATTATTTGTATTATTGTTTTGCGGCGCGGATAACAGCGCCAGCGTATTTATTATTATTTATATTTAAAACCTCGTGAGGATGCATGACTGATCAGCTACTGATTATTTAACTAGCTGACAGTCATGCATCCTTACCAAAGCGATGCAGACTGTGGCGGGGTAATAAGATAATTAACAGCTAGTTAACCCCTCGGCCAGAGTATAGAACCTGCAGCTGTCTGTTCTTAGTTGGTGGAGTTTTGGAGTAGAAGCGGAGAGAGAGCGGAGAGAGACGACATAAAACAATTGCTAAAACGTGCTGGCCACTTACTTGTTTGTCTGTTTATTCGTTTGGCCCTCGTGCCCTTTTGTTTTGTTGTTTTGTTTAAATCTTTTGTTTTGTTTGTTTATTAATAAAATCAACTGAACGCCGTTGCGTTCAGTTTCCCATACATCCACTGTTTGTGATTCAGTTACTTCCTGGTCCGTGACGTCATCACACTCACCACTGCGAGCCAGACTGTCACATATGGTGTCCTGCGTGGGACAAACAACGCCTCAAGAGCGGACAAGGAAAAGGGCGTTTTTAGTTTTTCAAAAGTGTTTTTTTTTGTGAAGGGAAAAAAAAAAATGGGAAGAAAAAGGGGAGGAGAGAGGAATGGCCAGCTCCACAACAGAGGGACAGTGGAAGCCAAAGGATGGATCCTGAGCTCCGGCCATGGGATCTCGCATGGTGGGTACACAGGGAGGACTCCACGGAGGAGTGGTGTGCGTACTGCCATCGATATGGGCATGAGGAGGAAAGCTGCCCAGAGGTCGGCCGGGACACAGATGAGGAAAGGGATGAGCCCGAAGTCCCGTTGTGCCCAGCGCCCAGAAGGGGGAGCCGTGCATCCAGCGCCCAGAAGGGGAACCCGTGCATCCAGCGCCCAGAAGGGGGGAGCCTGTGCATCCAGCGCCCAGAAGGGGGGAGCCCGTGCATCCAGCGCCCAGGGGGGGGAAGCCCACAGGTCCAGAACCTAGGTCTCCAGCAGCAGAGGAAGAATACCTGCTGCCTCTGCCTCCGTCACCTCCACCGCCAGGAGCAGAGCAGCAGGAGCTGCCTCCGCCACCTCCACCGCCAGGAGCAGAGCAGCAGGAGCTGCCTCTGCCTCCGCCACCTCCACCGCCAGGAGCAGAGCAGCAGGAGCTGCCTCTGCCTCTGCCACCTCCACCAGCAGAGGGTGAATGCCTGCTGGTTCCGTCTCAAGAGCCGTGGGAGGACAGCTTACCGCTCCCAGCTCCACCAGCAGAGGGTGAATGCCTGCTGGTTCTGCCTCAATCGCCCGTGGGAGGACTGCTTGCCCCTCCCACCTCCACCAACAGAGGGTGAATGCCTGCTGGTTCCGTCTCAAGCGCCGTGGGAGGACTGTTTACCGCTCCCAGCTCCACCAGCAGAGGGTGAATTCCTGCTGGTTACGCCTCAACGCTGTGGGAGGATTGCTTGCCCCTCCCACCTCCACCAGCAGAGGGTGAATACCTGCTGGTTCCGCCTCAACCGCCGTGGGAGGACTGCTTGCGCTCCCACCTCCACCAGCAGAGGGTGAATACCTGCTGGTTCCGCCTCAACCGCCCGTGGGAGGACTGCTTGCGCTCCCAGCTCCACCAGCAGAGGGTGAATACCTGCTGGTTCCGCCTCAACCGCCGTGGGAGGACTGCTTGCGCTCCCACCTCCACCAGCAGAGGGTGAATACCTGCTGGTTCCGCCTCAACCGCCGTGGGAGGACTGCTTGCAGCTCCCAGCTCCACCAGCAGAGGGTGAATACCTGCTGGTTCTGCCTCAACCGCCCGTGGGAGGACTGCTTGCCCCTCCCACCTCCACCAGCAGAGGGTGAATACCTGCTGGTTCCATCTCCACCTCCACCAGCAGAGGGTGAATACCTGCTGGTTCGCCTCAACCGCCGTGGGAGGACTGCTTGCAGCTCCCAGCTCCACCAGCAGAGGGTGAATACCTGCTGGTTCCGCCTCAACCGCCGTGGGAGGACTGCTTGCGCTCCCACCTCCACCAGCAGAGGGTGAATACCTGCTGGTTCCGCCTCAACCGCCGTGGGAGGACTGCTTGCCGCTCCCAGCTCCACCAGCAGAGGGTGAATACCTGCTGGTTCTGCCTCAACCGCCGTGGGAGGACTGCTTGCCCCTCCCACCTCCACCAGCAGAGGGTGAATACCTGCTGGTTCCATCTCCACCTCCACCAGCAGAGGGTGAATATCTGCTGGTTCCACATCCACCATCATGGGAAGGACTGCTCCTGCCCTGCTCCGCATCGCCTGGGGCTGCCTGTTGCTCCGCATCGCCTGGAGAGCCACCAGTTATAGGGTACGAGGGAGAAGTGGAGCTCCCGCTGCCGCCTCCATGGCCAGGGGCTCCCCTCCCGAGTTCGCCTCCGGAGGGTCCGCTACTGCTGCTGCTGCCGTCGCCTCCCGAGGGTCGCTACTGCTGCTGCTGCCGTCGCCTCCCGAGGTCGCTGCTGCTGCCGTCGCCTCCCGAGGGTCTGCTGCTGCTGCCGTCGCCTCCCGAGGTCGCTGCTGCTGCCGTCGCCTCCCGAGGGTCCGCTGCTGCTGCCGTCTCCTCCCGAGGGTCCTGTTTTGCCTGGGGTCGCTACCAGTCCTGCCATGCGGCAGGAAATACTGTGGCTGGAGCCCCATGAAGGGAGCTGCCGGCCATGGAAAGGGGGGAGGTCAGGAGACCAGCTTCCCCAGCCGCACTTCGCGGCAGGAAATACTATGGCTGGAACCCCATGAAGGGCAGCTGCCGGCCACGAAGAAGTGGGGAAGGTCAGAAGACCAGCTCCCCAGCCGCACTTCAGCGGCAGGAAATACTGTGGCTGGAGCCCCATGAAGGGCAGCTGCCAGCCATGAAGAAGGGGGAGGTCAGGAGACCAGCTCCCCGCAGCAATTTCGCTGCAGGAAATACTGTGGCGGAGCCCCACGGAGGAGCTGCGGCCATGAAGAAGGGGGCAGGTCTGGAGACCACCCCAAAATTTTTCTGGCCAGAGGAGCGGCCTGTGCGTGGTCCACTAGGGCGCTACAGTTGTTGGGGTGGGAGGAGGACATCCCGCCGTGGCCGCCCGGAGACACCTTGCTTCCCCTGTTCCTGGGCCAGGACTGCTAGCGGGACTTTAGGGAATAAGGGGAGGTGGCGAAAAGGCCATGTGCTGCTTGCACAGGGGGCATGTGTGGAGTGTCCCGCCCCATTATTATTATTTGTATTATTGTTTGCGGTGCGGATAACAGCGCGCGTATTTAATATTATTTATATTTAAAACCTCGTGAGGATGCATGACTGATCAGCTACTGATTATTTAACTAGCTGACAGTCATGCATCCTTACTAACGCGATGCAGACTGTGGCGAGGGGTAATAAGATAATTAACAGCTAGTTAACCCCTCGGCCAGAGTATAAGAACCTGCAGCTGTCTGTTCTTAGTTGGTGGAGTTTTGGAGTAGAGCGCGGAGAGAGAGCGGAGAGAGACGACATAAAACAATTGCTAAAACGTGCTGGCCACTTACTTGTTTGTCTGTTTATTCGTTTGGCCCTCGTGCCCTTTTGTTTTGTTGTTTTGTTTAAATCTTTTGTTTTGTTTGTTTATTAATAAAATCAACTGAACGCCGTTGCGTTCAGTTTCGCCCGCCCATCCACTGTTTGTGATTCAGTTACTTCCTGGTCCGTGACGTCATCACACTCACCACTGCGAGCCAGACTGTCACACGGTAATATTATAATGATCTATTTTAATGATCGAAGCAGTGGCTGCTCTAAATACTGCCGCTCACTAACTATATTAATCCAGTTGAGGTATTCTCTCAAGGCATTTTTAATAGACCCATTTATAAACAATTCTGTGTACAATAAAATACAGTGAAATGAGGTTTTCAGAAATTCTGTTTTCTACATTTTAGGGCCGTGGTATTAAAGTGTTATTGAGCTGTATTGCTTTTTGTCCATATCACAGTAATTTTTTCCCTGACTGTTTTGATATTCCTTTATTCACACATCATAAGTAAATGAACTAGGGAGTTACTTTATTCAAGATTTACTCGAGAGCGTTCGTCATATGATTTTGTTTTCTGTTTTTTTGCAGTTATCCAGTTCATGCTCTTTCTTGCAACAATGCTGTTGCTCTGATTGAAATGGGTGGCATACTGGGGGAACAGAAAACCAGCATTGTTGCAGGAGGGAGCATGATCTGGATACACTGTGATCCTTAGATGATATTTCTTGATCCTTAGAAGACGTTTCTTTTTCCTGGCGAACACTCCAGAGTAAATGTTGCAAACCGTGTTGCCCAATTGTTTTATGACCCATTTTAAAAATGTAAAAAGAGTGTGCAAAATGTTTAAAAATATAACCCTGTGATACAGGCAACATAGGACACAGCAAAGGTAGTGAGGCCCTGACAAAAGGTTGCCTTAAAATAAAACCAAGTGCCAGGCGACAGGGACATTTTAAAAGCAGTGCTATTCTTGTAATAGGTCCATAGGAATCCAAGCATTTCAATTATACACCGTGCTCAGCAACCAAAATAATAAACATTAGGCAATGGCATAGTTCCTAAACTTCCGATGGAACAGACATAGTCATTCATCCAAGTCATTTTTGAAAATCTTGACGAAAATGTAGTCATCTAAGAAGACGTGTAACTTTGGATGTTTGACTAAAATCCCAAGGTGTGTATCAGGCAAGCTTTCGCCTCCCCCTGACAGAAAGATTTCCTCTCAAGCGTCTTCCTCTCTCACAGTGTGGGTCAGTAAAGTTTGAGATGACTTCCATTCCATCCTTTTAATAAATTTACATAGAAGACTTGTCTTTGGTATGTTTTATCATGCATTAAGATTTTGTAGGTTACTGGACCCAGGCGAGGCAAGATTTCATAGGGCCCTTGCCATTTTGCAAACAGCTTGTGCTGTAAATTAGGCAATACTAGCAACACCTTCCCTGGCTGGTAAGTCCAAGTTCTGGCCTGATGATCATACCACAGCTTCCAAGCTTTTTGTGCTTCAGCCATATTTTGTTACATAAGTGTGGAATACTCAGCCAGCATGTCACACATTTGAAGCACATATGAGATGCTATTAGAGCTGCAGGGAGAGTGATTGTCTTCCCATGTCTCCAGCACATCTTGGGGCCCTTGCACAGGTCTTCCAAACAGCAACTTGGAGAAACCAATGATCTGAGGAACCTCCCTGTAGGTAAATAAAAGGCACAGCACCAGACATTCCAGTCTTTGCCAGTTTCGTATACAAATCAGCATGGACTGATCCATTAAACCTGCACTCCTAGGGTTATATTATTATTTGTTAATTTAGCAGACGCCTTTATCCAAGGCGACTTACAGAGACTAGGGTGTGTGAACTATGCATCAGCTGCAGAGTCACTTACAAGTACGTCTTACCCTTAACAGCCTTTACATCTGTTTCATGAGTGTACAACTATGCCTAATAGTTTTGCATCACCCTAGAATTTTAGGATTGAGACATAATTAAAAACTAAAAAAAATGTATGAACATAATTTAGATATTTTATTTAACATCAAAGAAACTACAAATTGATATTGCAAAAGTCTACCGGAAGCCATAATATTTGCAGTGCATTCCATTTTGTTTTAAAACTTCCTAATGTCTCAATGAGGCGCTGAAGAGTCGATCCTTTAGATTCCTCCATGCAGCCTTTACACTTGATTCCTGTCAGTTTCGGTTGCATGGTTGACTTTTCCTGATTTCCTGTCCGATCAGACCACAAAAATCAATAGGATTGCGATCCAGTGAATTTTCAGGCCAAAACTGAAGTGACGTGATACTGTTGTCTTCATTTCCTCACTTGTTTGGTTCAATGGCAAGAGGCTCCGTCACCTTGAAGCGTCTGCAGTAGAAATCACTGTTGGAAAAAGCATCTCCAGATGATATGGACAGTTTCTGGATGCTTTGTCGTTGGAATGGTACACTCTGGCTTTTATCTTTCTCCTTTGCACCTTTGAACTCTTAACCCTTTGCGGTCCTATGTCGGGCCTGGTCCGACATTGCAATTTTCCCTTTCCGGTCCAATATCGGACCCTGTCCGACATCATCAAAAAGACGCAAAAAACAGGTCTCTTGTCGTTTTTTCTCAGGCGGAAAAGGCCGAGAAAACCATTCAATGAGACCGATAGGACCCGAGATAAGCCGAAAAAAAGGGCGTATCTCATGAATATTGATAGACCCGACACCACATAGAAAACACGGACATAAACAAACAAGATAGCTGCTTCCGCATCCAGCGCTCAAAGAACATCACAGACATTTGCAGAGCTTTTTTAGATGTTATAGTAATAAAATAATGACTTGGATCTCATTATTGAGGAGTTTGGTGATGATTTATCGGTATGTACTATTAAAAGGCATTTGAAAAATATAGCGAACAAGGGGTGGGGTGGGGCTGAAGATGCAGTACTGAGTGTCCTGTTAATATGCAGTGCCTTTTAAACTTGTTTTACTGTACTTGTTTTAAGTAAAAATACTTTTAAACCGCGCATCTAAAATAAACTGCTGGCGTGTGAAAATAAATTGGACCTGGCGCCTGACATGCGCTGAATAAATGGACCGCTAAGGGTTAATCCACCTTGGTTTCCAAAACCGCTGAATGGGGACTTGTCAGAGAAAATTACTTTGGCCCAGTCATCTTTGGTCCAGTCTTTTTATGTGCAACAAAATTTTAGGTAACATCTGATGTTTTTCTTGCTCAGAAAGGGCTTCTTAGCAGGCCTCCCTGACACCAGACCATTCTCCAAGAGACTCCTTCACTCCAACTTCTTTCTACTGTCACACTAAGTGGACACTACTGGCCGTCCTTTCTCTTAAACCTAAAACGCATAGGGTGAGCAGTGCTGACTTTTGGGTGTCCAGACCTGGGGACAGCTTTACAGCTTCCAGTCTTCTTATATTTCTGGATCATCCTAGATCAGCCCCGGTGGCAAAGTTTGCTCTACGGTGGGGCATCAAAGTTGTTATACATTTTCTTGAATTAACACATAGTATAGTTTGATGTTAGTGTTTAACTTTACTTTTATTTATGATTTGTCGTAGATTTGTATCTAAATCTGAGATCTGAACTGGGGGGCACTGGCACAGCCCCCTTTGGCGTCAACCTCTTCCCCATGGCTTGCTCTGAAGTTACAAAATATATGTAAAAATCATGCTTGTATAGCTTAAATCTACTTGTTACCACTTCAGAATATTTAACATGATTGCATACAATATAATAATAATAAACTTGTGTTTATTTTTACTTTCTCTCTTTTCATTTTTGTTTATTATTCTTTCTTCAGTTCATTCAAGCCACAAAGTGTGCGTCACTCAGCATTTCACTGGGAGCCGCACTTGAAATGGCCAACAGCCGCGGTTGCTGCTCAATGTCAGTTTATAGTTTTGGGATTTTATGAATTAACATATGTAGTAAATGAAATCTAATTGATATTTGAATCTGCCACTGTTTTGATCAATTAAATAAACCCATATACACTATATGGTAAGCTGCAAGGAGGAGCTGTTGCACTGTATTATAGTTATGGGTAATTTATTGGAATTACACCAGGTCTCATGTTTTATAGGTTGATTTAATTACTGAAATCTTCTCATTGATCTTGGCTGGCAATTACAGATTATCCTCCAACAGCTCTTAAGGTTACAACTGTAATGGTGGAATATATACTCTGGATTGAGTTGCAAGATGGACTGAACCTGGAGGATCAATATCTTGAAAGAGTTTCTTGTAAGTGAGTTTTACACTTGCTTAAATGGTATAATGGTATTTAGATGGTCAATGGAGATGTCTGAATGTAGCTGAATATTAGATAACCAAATATCAGTATCAATCTCTTACAATGTCTTCAGAAGAAAAGAGCACAAAACCGCAATTTAATTTGGCACAATTGGTACCAGGAGTCAGCAGTCTCAAAAAGACAGACCAAGGATTGGATGGGCATAGAGGTTCCTTGACCCGTAAAAGCGTGGTCCCTTCAGGGCAGGCTTGAGGCAATGCTGGTGAGGCAATACTGGCGGGGCATTGTGAACAAGCTGCCATGGCTTCCTCTGCTGCCAGATAGAAATTTATTCAGTATGCAGTGTATTTCATGGGCATTACAATTCACCAGACAATGAAGAGTAAAGAAAAGAAGAATTTAAAGACATTTAGAAAGACTACTAGTCAAAAAGCTTATCATTCCATTTTGTTTTCTGTAGCCTCAAAATGGGTGGGATTCTGTGTGTATTCCACCGTCAATCAACCTGTCTGTCATTTTACTGTATTTGTATTGGCTACATGATACAAGTTTGCAGCTAGCCTCCAGCACTCATAATTAGACTTAATCTTGACGTGTCTGTTGCCGGGCAGGGTATGGGTCATGTGTGGCTACTCCCTTTCGAAATCCATATGCAGTACGTAGTTGCATATTTTTTCACTGAACGATGGATGCCATAGAAAAAACATTGTAGATCTTTTAATTCATACACCATTTTCCTCGCTTTCAATTGAGGAAAAAATAAGAACTCAAAATGAAGGTCATCCAAAGCCTAAATTGGACCTGGAGGATCAAAACAAAATAGTCTTTTTAATTGCTCATGGTACGAAAAAGCGAATTGGTTGACTGCGAGTATTCAACAGCAAAAGTTATTCTGCTGGCTTTGTTTGCTTTTTCAAACCAGCTCTTCATCTTCTCAGTGGATTTCTGTGGGCTACAGTGATTTGAAAAATCCTCCATGGACTGTAAAAAGACACGCAAAAGCACCCGGTCATGTATTCGCAGAGGTAAAACTTCAGCTTCTTGGGGAAGTCAGAATTGACATTGCATTAGATGAAAGATTGCGTATACAAATTGCTAAACACAACGCTCTTGTTAAGAGGAACAGAAATTTGGGAAAGCGACTAATAGATGTAGTCTAGTGACCTATTTAGCAAGACAGGAGTTGCCATTTCGGGGGCAGGAAGATGTTGCTGGATCACTGATTAAAGGGAATTATCAAGAACTAACTATGTTATTAACAAAATATGACGTTACTGGATATGCACATAAGTGAATCTACTGTGTTTACTGGACTATGTAAAACTCGGTTGCTTTTCTACAGGAGAATCCGCCCCTAACCAACATGTCACCAGCAAGAGCATAAAGGCTCAGTGTGTTATTCTCTCATGTCAGTCAAGCGCTGGGAATCCGAAACGGGAGTCGACCGCTTAGAGCCTAGAGGAAGGGCTGCCCTCAGCCACGGATTCCCTGAGGTTTCCCCATAAAAAACTAAAAATATGTGAGTAGGGTTTTTTTCCTTACGTGAGTGCTGAGCGGTTCGTATTTAGTTCTGCGGGGTGCGTGGTTGGGCTGGAGAGGCTGGGCTCTTTCTCTCAGTGCAGTCATGCGCTGGGAGATGGGCCATGTCGCAGCTGCTCTTTTTCATTATTTTTTCAATATTTGGGTGGTAGGTGGCAGTGTGCCACTGTGGGGTGCATTAATCTTTCATTATTACTTTTCCATTCATGGTTTGGCAGCCTCATCTTTTGGGGGGAGGTGGCTCATAGCCACTTGCTAGCTGTGGCACTGAGATGCATGTAACTGTTCATGTTTTTTCCAGCCGGCCTCATGCAGGTAGCCTTTGTGCACCCACGGACGAAGCCTCCGGCCAAATTTATTATCACTCGGGCCCTGAGCACCCATCACAGTAATCGGGCCCTGAGCGCCCATCACAGTTCACTAAACCATCTGCAATTGGAATCAATAAATCTCAGCCTTTGCAGATTCTCCATGCTGAATTGGTGTCTATTGCCTATACAGGGGAAATTAAAAGAGAAATAGCTGCTGTCCCGTTTTTTGCATGGCAAGTGGATGAAACAACTGATGTCTCCTGCAGATCGCAGTTGACAATTATCCTGAGATGTGGATGAGACTGTGTGAAAGAAAGACAATGATTCTTGGTGGTAAATCTCCCTCCCGACCCGTGAGGGCACTAAGTAACGGGAGTACCCTGGACTACTTGGCCTGACACTTCGTTTCTAGGGTTAAAAGGAAGTCGGTCATTTAGAAAAGGGGCGGAGCTTCAGTACATTAACTCATCGACCGGAAGGAAATGATGTGGCAGCCGCGGATTGGAGGAGCGGCTGCAGTCGTTTACCAAGGGGTCATGAGTGACAGTATAAGTAAGGGATGAAGCAACGTAATCTGTTCCTTCGTTTTGGTTATTGGAAAAGAACCTGGAAGGACCTGAGGATTTGTGTATACGTATCATGAGAGTTTTGTTTGTTTGTCTAATTGTGTCGTCTTATTATTAGGCGGCTAACATATTCCGGAGCTGTCGCCAAGGGCCAGCACAAACCCAGAACAGCACTGCACTTGTATCACGAAGAAACTATATTTGCACCACACACACTAATTCACGTACTAAACTGACTTGTGTATGTGTTTTGTGTTAGCTGTATAATAAACAGGGCTATTATTTCGGAACAAACCCAGGGATTACAAATTAAGTAATACACGCCGCTGTATTACTTAACATCATTTATTGTTTACTGTTTGTTTTGCCGTCAGGCACTGGATATACAAACCCATTAAACAACTTTGCACCTGGATTATAATTCATTTATCACCTGCACACTGTTAACCACTTTGCCACAGACTGGAACTGTATAAGAGAGATTATACAGGTTTTATGATGTGAGTGATGACCGTGATGCTCAGTCCATTTTTTATTGTATTGATCCTGCAATAAATGAGCTGGATAAATTAAACAAACTGGCAGCACAAACGTATGATGGTGCTGCAGTGATGGCTTCCCAACTGAATGGCTTACAGGCAAAAGTTAAGGAAAAGGTGCCCATGGCTATTTTAATACGCTGTTATGCCCATCGCTTTAACCTGGTGATTAGTCCAGCAGCAAAGTTCATCAAAGAAGCAAGAATTGTCTTTGCTACATTATACTGATTATCCCATTATAAAGTTGACAGCCTTTACACAGACATCACCAACATAAAAATGGAAAATACTTTCCAAATGCTATTTAATGAAGCTGCTGAGCAGAGAGCTATAGAGCGAGAAGAAAGCGGGGTCATTTGGAGGACGCACAAGCTGATCCAACACTGAAGTATCGTGGCCTATACTACAACATGCTGGAGCAACTGTCACCGTTTCGGTTTTTAATGTAGCAAGTTTTAGATTCTTACATATTGCTGTGGAAAGAAAGCACTGGGGAGCGCTTCACTAACTTAATTAATACATGTATTGAATGCCTACAGTAGAAGAATAATGCAGTTTACGCAATTCTGCACAGTTCTCCTACTGTTGGCATTAAACCAAATAATTTAAGAAAAGACTGAACACCGGTATGTGTTAGTGTTTTTTCTCCAGTTTGGCTTCGGTTTTGGTGTCTGACCAAATTTCTGTTACAGCTTCAGTTTCTCGCACTGTCCAGATTTCCACAGTGAAAAACTGGGACTTTTTTTTTTCAATTCACTGACGCCATAGCAACTCTGAAGCTGTTTAAATTACAGTATATAATAATACAATAATAGTTTAAAAATTAAACATCGGGTGAATTTATTGCAGATCATAACAACTCATTGTTTTCTTTATATTGTCATCTAGTCAACACATGTTAAATGTACAAAAAGCCAGATTTTAAAAAAGACCAGCTATTAGCATTTAAACATATGGGTAACGCTTTATATTGTGTGGCATAAATTATATTTAATAGATATGCAATTGATATTAAATTTATGTTCAATTATTCCTTGTTACTTTCCATTAACATTTAAGTCAGATTAACTGTATTTTCAGTTAAAAACATGTAACCAATGGGAAATTATTACATATTTTCAAGGGTAACAAAACCAAATTTATTACATATTTTAAAGGGTAACAATATTTTCAATTGACATTTGGTTAACATTTAGCAAGATACCAGCTTTTGCATATCTATTAAATATGGTTAAACAAATAATCCATACAATTGTTAATTTTATTTTTGAATGGCGCTACCAGAACCTAATACATCACTCTGCTATTAACTTGTAGAGCACACTGATGCCGTTTTGCACTTAATAAAACATTTTAAAAAATACAATAGCAAAACCGGGACGATTAAGAATTTTACTGTATATATATATATTAGTGCTGGAACAAATGTCTGAACAAATATTTTTTGACATGTATTCGGATACAAAAATCAGATGTTTGTATTCACTAGAAATGACAAAAATACCTTGCACTTATTTACCACCAGTTTCAAAAATGGCAAATGAAAAAAGAGATGTAAGATTAATATATATATTTAAAAAAAAACCATAGGATCAACACAGCAGCTTGAGTCTCTGTTTAAAAGTTTTAGACAGCAAAAAGGAAACAAACCAAAGTGCTCTCTATGGAAGGCCATCTGGGTCAAAAATGCACTGTGTTGCTTTAGAGTGAGTCAGAATCTCATGGGACAAAAAAAAATCTGAAATGCCTTGTTTAAACAGTGCCCAAATTGCTAGAAATGTTGTGTACTGATTTTTATAGATTTTATATATTTTATACTTTTTGTTGCGACTTTCTGTTGTGTGGAATTTTACAACGCCATTTCCACGTTTGTTTTATTTGAACTGTTTAAAGTTTCAGTTTTCATTTGCTTGTTCAGCTACAAAAAGGCACAAGTAAACCTCATGTTATTACTTTATGAAAACGTGTCTATGGCCACTGTTTATTGCGAAGAAACAGAAATGGCAAGCAATGAAAAAAAGTAAAAAATAAATAAAATGAGGTGTCAACTTTATGTACTATTTATTTCGGGAATAAACAAAACAACGTTTAACTTGAACTGCTATTTGGCATCCTTTGTTTTTTAGTTAATTCACTGGGGTAAAGTAAAGCCTACACAACGTATTCTTTACACCTGGGATTTTTTTCTACTTTAACGTGTTACATATTCTAACATCTTGCTGTAAAATAAAGGCACACATACACACACACACACACACACACACACATGGGCCACACCCCCTGCCCCTGCTGCTATGCTGTCTCTGCCTGCGTGCTGAGCAAAATAATGGATTTGATTACTTTTTGAAAATGAACGAATATCCATATGAATATTTAAAATATGAGCGAATATTCTAATATGAAAATCCTGTGTTCGTTCCAGCACTAATATATATATATATATATATATATATATATATATATATATATATATATAGTAGGAGTGCATCTCGGGGAAGAGCGAAATTTAGTTGCAGGCTTTGCAATGTGCTAGGCACGACGGGATAACTAACTGCTAAAATAACATTAAAACATGGCTAAAAACTTAGCGACTGTATATATACTGTATATACTGCTTTTAGCGAAAATGATCGAGAAAAACAAGTAATAAGGCACAATAGAGTAGTAATAAAAAACTATACTCAGACTCTCCGTTGCGAGTTTAATACGTTGTGTATTGGTAATTTATTAATCAAACTGTAATTAGACAAAAAAAAGTTCTGCCGTGCATTAAGCTATATTTATACACAGTTTAAAACCCCTCAGCAGCCAATCAATGTGCAGCATCTGAACATTCCGTTTTATAATAGCCGATAATGTACACAGATATTCATGCTTGAATTTCTTCCAGCACAGAATTTAATATTTGGTTGGGTGCGCTTATGACACAAGAAGACAGACATTCATTTTCCCAGTGCTGTGTAATGTGCAACTAAAATTGTATATATATATATATATATATATATATATATATATATATATATATATATATATATATATATATACAGTACTGTGCAAAAGTTTTAGGCAGGTGTGAAAAAATGCTGTAAAGTAAGAATGCTTTCAAAAATAGACATGTTAATAGATTATATTTATCAATTAACTAAATGCAAAGTGAGTGAACAGAAGAAAAATCTAAATCAAATCCATAGTTGGTGTGACAACCCTTTGCCTTCAAAACAGCATCAATTCTTCTAGGTACACTTGCACAAAGTCAGGGATTTTGTAGGCATATAGTCAGGTGTATGATTAAACAATTATACCAAACAGGTGCTAATGATCATCAATTCAATATGTAGGTTGAAACACAATCATTAACTGAAACAGAAACAGCTGTGTAGGAGGAATAAAACTGGGTGAGGAACAGCCAAACTCAGCTAAGAAGGTGAGGTTGCTGAAGACAGTTTACTGTCAAAAGTCATACACCATGGCAAGACTGAGCACAGCAACAAGACACAAGGTAGTTATACTGCATCAGCAAGGTCTCTCCCAGGCAGAAATTTCAAGGCAGACAGGGGTTTCCAGATGTGCTGTCCAAGCTCTTTTGAAGAAGCACAAAGAAACGGGCAACGTTGAGGACCGTAGACGCAGTGGTCGGCCAAGGAAACTTACTGCAGCAGATGAAAGACACATCATGCTTACTTCCCTTCGCAATCGGAAGATGTCCAGCAGTGCCATCAGCTCAGAACTGGCAGAAAACAGTGGGACCCTGGTACACCCATCTACTGTCCGGAGAAGTCTGGTCAGAAGTGGCCTTCAAGGAAGACTTGCGGCCAAAAAGCCATACCTCCGACGTGGAAACAAGGCCAGCGACTCAACTATGCACGAAAACACAGGAACTGGGTTGCAGAAAAATGGCAGCAGGTGCTCTGGACTGATGAGTCAAAATTTGAAATATTTGGCTGTAGCAGAAGGCAGTTTGTTCGCCGAAGGGCTGAGAGCGGTAGAGCGAATGAGTGTCTGCAGGCAACAGTGAAGCATGGTGGAGGTTCCTTGCAAGTTTGGGGCTGCATTTCTGCAACTGGAGTTGGGGATTTGGTCAGAATTTATGGTCTCCTCAATGCTGAGAAGTACAGGCAGATACTTATCCATCATGCAATACCATCAGGGAGGCATCTGATTGGCCCCAAATTTATTCTGCAGCATGACAACGACCCCAAACATACAGCGAAAGTCATTAAGAACTATCTTCAGTGTAAAGAAGAACAAGGAGTCCTGGAAGTGATGGTATGGCCCCACAGAGCCCTGATCTCAACATCATCGAGTCTGTCTGGGATTACACGAAGAGAGAGAAGCAACTGAGGCTGCCTAAATCCACGGAAGAACTGTGGTTAGTTCTCCAAGATGTTTGGGCCAACCCACCTGCCGAAGTTCCTTCAAAAACTGTGTGCAAGTGTACCTAGAAGAATTGATGCTTGATGCTGTTTTGAAGGCAAAGGGTGGTCACACCAAATATGGATTTGATTTTGATTTTTCTTCTGTTCACTCACTTTGCATTTAGTTAATTGATAAATATAATCTATTAACATGTCTATTTTTGAAAGCATTCTTACTTTACAGCATTTTTTCACACCTGCCTAAAACTTTTGCACAGTACTGTATATATATATATATTATTAGTAACAATAGTCTTCCAAGGGGCATTTCATTTTGGCAGCTGCGTACAGCTGCTGTACATATTAGAAGAATTCTATTTTTCTGTCGATATGTCACATGACTCGAAATTACATCATTATTCTCCTGGAAGAATAGGGGGTATTTTATTAATACGGCTATAGCAGCTGGAACAATAACATGTGTACGGCTGCTGTACATATTAAAATAATGCTGATGTGCCACACTATGGCTACAGATCTTACATTGAAGCGCCACCTGATGATGATACCAATGTATACACGTGGTGTGTAAATGCTGTTTTTTATTTATCACTCAAAGGCATGTGGTAATAACAATTTCTTTTTTTTAAATTTAGTAATCACCAATTGATTTTTTACCCCATTTTTCTCCCAACTTGAAATATCCAATTGTTTGTTTTTGGCTAAGCTCACCGCTACCACCCCTGCACTGACTCAGGAGCAGCGAAGACGAACATGCACTGTCTTCCGAAGCGTGTGACGTCAGCCCACCACTTCTTTTCACTGCAGCCCCGCCATGCAGCCAACCCAGAGCTACAGCATTGGAGGACAACGCAACCCTGGGCAGCTTGCAGGCAAGCCTGTAGGTGCCCAGCCAGTCTACGGGGGTCGCTGGTGTGCGGTGAGTTGAAGACACCCTGGCCGACCTAAGCCCTCCTCCCCCAGGGCGGCGCCAGGCAGTGTCGCCGCCCTGGGAGTTCCCATCCATGGTCGGCAGTGAAATAGCCTGGACTCGAACTGGTGACCTCCACAGTATAGGGCGCATCCTGCACTCCACGTGGGGCGCCTTTATCGGAATGCGCCACTCGGGAGCCCCGGTAATAACACATTTTAATAAAGACTTAAGTCATTCAAACAAACATATTCTGTAACTAGTACTTATTTTAATAACCCACTGCCAGTCAGTTGTGGATTCTTTGGCATCCCAGAAGTATGCAGTGGTCCTGTTGGTCCAATCAATAATTTATCAGAAAATATGTTTCCAATTTTAATCATGAAAGCACAAAGTCGGCAGAGACTTAAAAATAAAATCCAAGATGGCTGCTGGATGAAAGTTAAAGTGAGGTTTGGTGCATAAAAAAAAAAAAAATTGTGTGTTTTTTTTTAAATTTCAGATATGTTTAAGTTTGATGAAACCTGTTTACAAAAGTCGATTAGATTTTTTGATAGTTAAAATCCGAAATTACGTTTGCACACCCTACTGTAAGTGGATAACTACGAAAAGCCAGGACTGTGTTTTAGCTCAGTCGACGCCGTCTCACTATCTCGTCACACTCGCACTCTTCCCAACCCACCCACGTCATGTGATCTCTGCGTCCTACGTGACCACCAACGGGAAAAATAGAATACTGTACATTTTGCCGCCGCACCGTACCTGGAGACACTTTGTTTAATTTTCCACTATGGCTGAGTCTGCAGTACATATTTAATATATGAATCAGTCAAGAAAATAAGTAATTTTGTTTAAATACAGCTGATACAACATAAATAAATAAATAAATAACAGAAAATGTTTTTGAAGTTCATACCATATAGTTATATATATATATATATATATATATATATATATATATATATATATATATATATATATATATATATATATATACAGTACTGTGCAAAAGTTTTAGGCAGGTGTGAAAAAATGCTGTAAAGTAAGAATGCTTTCAAAAATAGACATGTTAATAGATTATATTTATCAATTAACTAAATGCAAAGTGAGTGAACAGAAGAAAAATCTAAATCAAATCCATATTTGGTGTGACCACCCTTTGCCTTCAAAACAGCATCAAGCATCAATTCTTCTAGGTACACTTGCACACAGTTTTTGAAGGAACTCGGCAGGTAGGTTGGCCCAAACATCTTGGAGAACTAACTACAGTTCTTCTGTGGATTTAGGCAGCCTCAGTTGCTTCTCTCTCTTCATGTAATCCCAGACAGACTCGATGATGTTGAGATCAGGGCTCTGTGGGGGCCATACCATCACTTCCAGGACTCCTTGTTCTTCTTTACGCTGAAGATTGTTCTTAATGACTTTCACTGTATTTTTGGGGTCGTTGTCATGCTGCAGAATAAATTTGGGGCCAATCAGATGCCTCCCTGATGGTATTGCATGATGGATAAGTATCTGCCTGTACTTCTCAGCATTGAGGAGACCATTAATTCTGACCAAATCCCCAACTCCATTTGCAGAAATGCAGCCCCAAACTTGCAAGGAACCTCCACCATGCTTCACTGTTGCCTGCAGACACTCATTCGTATACGCTCTCCAGCCCTTCGGCGAACAAACTGCCTTCTGCTACAGCCAAATATTTCAAATTTTGACCCATCAGTCCAGAGCACCTGCTGCCATTTTTCTGCACCCCAGTTCCTGTGTTTTTGTGCATAGTTGAGTCGCTTGGCCTTGTTTCCACGCCGGAGGTATGGCTTTTTGGCCGCAAGTCTTCCATGAAGGCCACTTCTGACCAGACTTCTCCGGACAGTAGATGGGTGTACCAGGGTCCCACTGTTTTCTGCCAGTTCTGAGCTGATGGCACTGCTGGACATCTTCCGATTGCGAAGGGAAGTAAGCATGATGTGTCTTTCATCTGCTGCAGTAAGTTTCCTTGGCCGACCACTGCGCTCACGGTCCTCAACGCTGCCCGTTTCTTTGTGCTTCTTCAAAAGAGCTTGGACAGCACATCTGGAAACCCCTGTCTGCCTTGAAATTTCTGCCTGGGAGAGACCTTGCTGATGCAGTATAACTACCTTGTGTCTTGTTGCTGTGCTCAGTCTTCCCATGGTGTATGACTTTTGACAGTAAACTGTCTTCAGCAACCTCACCTTGTTAGCTGAGTTTGGCTGTTCCTCACCCAGTTTTATTCCTCCTACACAGCTGTTTCTGTTTCAGTTAATGATTGTGTTTCAACCTACATATTGAATTGATGGTCATTAGCACCTGTTTGGTATAATTGTTTAATCATACACCTGACTGTATGCCTACAAAATCCCTGACTTTGTGCAAGTGTACCTAGAAGAATTGATGCTGTTTTGAAGGCAAAGGGTTGTCACACCAACTATGGATTTGATTTAGATTTTTCTTCTGTTCACTCACTTTGCATTTAGTTAATTGATAAATATAATCTATTAACATGTCTATTTTTGAAAGCATTCTTACTTTACAGCATTTTTTCACACCAGCCTAAAACTTTTGCACAGTACTGTATATAATGTACAGTAGAGCCATTTAACCAATCTTTGATCAACAGTACTGTCTAATCAACCGAACGCACCTGTAATCACATGATGAATTACGTGTGGTGTATTACGCACACAGCTACAGTTCCAGAATTATCCAGACCACCAGAATCTTAGCTGGAGCATTGTGTGCTTTAAATTGTTGCAGTTAAACAAATTAAAACAGTCACCTCGTTCTTGATTTTTCTTCTATTTCGTTATTAAGGGCTGGAGATCCTGTCTATGCTACTGAGAAGCAAAGAACTTGTATTTTATTAATTTTAATTGCACGTTATTACAATGCCTTAACAGCAAGTATCAAGGTATAGAAACATTTTACTGAAATTTTGAAGTTTAATGATTCCTAAAGTTCTGTAATGTGTTAGAGTACTGAATAGTATTATTTGATCGTACGTTTAATTACAGTATTTCATTACCTTAACTGTTATTAATACCTGTTCGATTATCCGTACAAATCGATTTTGCTAACTATGATCGGTCCCAAGTAGTTTGGATAATTGACTCTCTACTGTATATATAAGCAATAAAAACAGGTTTTGTTGTTTAGGAGTCGTCAGGAGCCGCTACTGATGGGATGGTGTATCAAAGCCATGTGGACTTGCCCACTTCTGTGTGCGTTTTATAAGAAACAAATGATGTTATTTGACGCAGGAAAGATCTAATCATAGTATCAGTGTGGAGTAGTGGTTACGGCTCTGGACTCTTGTTCGTGGGTTCAATCCCAGGTGGGGGACACTGCTGCTGTACCCTTGAGAAAGGTACTTTACCTAGATTGCTCCAGCAAAAACCCAACTGTATAAATGGGTAATTGTATGTAAAAATAATGTGTACATACTCTGTGGTTCTGTCTCGTAAGTAGGCTGCAGTAAAACTGTTGTTGAAGCTGGGGCTTTAAATGCTACTTTTATGTTTCAAGGAAAATTAAATACATTCAGATTTTAATCAATGTTATTGTTATTTGAGTTACAAGGCTATTTACTTTACTTTGACAGGCAAGTTTAATTAAAAATATCAATTCTATTGATTTCTTTGATAGTTAATCTTTATTTTCTGAGCACAGATCCCGAAAACAACTTGTCATCATTGTGTTTTTTGACCTGAGGTAGCAAGGTTTATATTAACATGGCAGTGTGGAAGTCTACCTTTGTATGAATTAGTTCATGATTATGATTTAGACCCAATAGCATGTGTTGGTAGGGATGAGCATAATGTGGTTAGATGAAGTTTATCAAAATATTACCAGGAAAACCAGATGTCAAGTCAAGCCAATAATATTTGCATTAACATCCAGATTTTGAGATCCTGATTCATCACAGATGGATGTACAACTCCAGCTCCTGGATATCGTTTCAATACTTAGATGTTAGTTATAATAAATATATGAACATATATGAAAATGTCAGTACTTTTCATTTGGTGGCTTATAGATTTTTATGCATTACTTCAAAGACTATTTACAACCCAGATGCCATTAAACCAATGGGACCTCATACATTAATGTTTAATATGTGACATTAATCTTTTTAGGTAGCAGGTAATTATAGTACTGCATGTGCATCTTCTTCATATAATGTCCTGGGGGAGCACTGGTTACAAAAAGAACAATGATCTGTCTCAGGGACTGAAACAAATATCAAAACTAAATTAAAGTCAAAACTTTAATTCAGTACAATGCTATAGGAATTATGGGACTCCATACGATTCCAGCCTTTCCTTGTGATTGGGTGGTTGACTTGCTTTTACAGATGTTGACTCTGATTTAAGCCATAGAACCAACTACCAAGATGTCCCGATAACAATACTTTATTTATATAGCACCTTTCATACAAAAAATATGTAAAAGTGCCGTACAGGACAAAACAGAAGAAAATTAAAATACAATACACTTGTATAGAGATTAAAGAGAAACGCAGTTTAAAATTCAGTTAAAAAAACCTAATCTGTAAAAGTTTTCAATTTGGACTTAAAGTCATTAACATGTAGCACTTCTGATATGAGGTGGCAGTGCATTCCACAATCTGGGAGCACAGGGACTGAAAGCTCTCTCTCTCCCCCCAGAAGGCCTGTATCAGCTGATCTTAAATCACGAGAAGCTCCTTTATATAATCTGGTGCCATACCTTTACATCTTAAATGTCTAATTTACAGGTTATTTTACCTTTTCAATATTTTTCTTTCCTTCTGTTTCCTGTTTATATATATATATATATATATATATATATATATATATATATATATATATATATATATATATATATATATATAAAGCTAGACATTCTATATGATGGTGCCTTGCAATGAAGCTTCCTAACTGGTGGAAAAAATGTATCAGTTTTTAATATAAATGTGAATCATGCTTTGAAGAAAGGTCCATTAACAAAGTTATACAAATTGCAACCACTTTTAATCAGTGAGTTTGGGGGTGGGGGGGCGGACGACAGATTAGTTTTCTTTAAAGAGCCTATCAGCAATCTAAATGCAACCCATACATCACCACCAAAATGCCTCAATAAAACATCTGGCTGTACTTTATTCCTTATATTACCCGTATTATTAGGCTTCCAAGCCAGAATGGCTGGGGAAGCCTATTGTTATTGTAAAGAATTTTTTTAAATTTATTTTTTATTATTCTTCCCAAGACTTCAAACTGCTCCTGCTCGAATGCCGTGTAACCAATCAACATCACTCTTGGCAGGTATCATCCCAGGTTGAATACAATTCAGATGCTAAATAATTGCACTCCTGCATCAACCAAGATGACC
The DNA here is from genome assembly GCA_030684275.1 of Acipenser oxyrinchus oxyrinchus. Taxonomy (NCBI): domain Eukaryota; kingdom Metazoa; phylum Chordata; class Actinopteri; order Acipenseriformes; family Acipenseridae; genus Acipenser; species Acipenser oxyrinchus. The sequence goes on from CM060250.1 coordinate 29,545,311, forward strand.
TGAAGCATTTTTTTTTTTTAAAACCTTTTTATAATTTTTGGGAATCTGTGAAGCAATTATCTGAAACTTGGTATATGTCATCAACAACCAAACCTGCTTCAATTTTCTGAATCCTAAGTTTGCCAAAGCACGCCACAAACATCAAACTGCTTCTGTTTGAAAACCGTTTAACTAACTAACTCTGAACTTGGTAGGCATCATCCTGGGGACAATGAAACGACAGCTCCAGACCCTGAGGTGGTGAATTCAGGAGGGGAGCCCCTGGCCATGAAGGCGGCAGTGGGAGCTCCACTTCTTCCTCTGATGAAGGAATCAGAAATGGGCATGGTGCAGGGGTTGGAGTTGACCACTCTGGCCGTGGCTGCGGCGGGGCTGGTCCTCTTCGCAGCAGCTGCGGCCGGGCTGGTTTCTGCTGTGCTCCCCTCATCAGTCTACGCGGTGGAGACTGAGGTGGCTCCTACTCCTCTCTTTCTAGCTCTGGACCCTCAGGTGGTGTGGTGGAGGCATCCCCGGGCGGTGACGTGCAGGCATCCCTGGTCGGTGATGTGCAGGCATCCCCGGGCAGTGATGTGCAGGCATCCCTGGGCAAACTGGCATCCCCAGGCGATGCCAATCTGGCATCCTCAGGTGATGGTGAACTGGCATCCCCAGGTGATGGTGAACTGGCACCCCCAGGCGATGGCGAGCTGGCACCCCCAGGCGATGGCGAGCTGGCACCCCCAGGCGATGGCATGCTTGCATCCCCAGGCGATGGAGAGCTGGCATCCCCAGGAGATGGAGAGCTCGCATCCCCAGACGATGGAGAGCTGGCATCCCCAGGCTATGGCGAGCTGGCATCCCCAGGCGATGGCGAGCTGGCATCCCCAGGCAACGGCGAACAGACATCACCAGGCGACGGCAAACTGGCATCCCCATGCGATGGCGAGGGTGGCTCGGCAGCCCTATGCGGTGCAGGCTTGACAGCCCTAGATGTTGCAGGCTCGGCAGCCCTAGGCAGTGCAGGTGTGGCAGCCCTAGGCGGTGCAGGCTCGGCAGGTCTAGGTGGTGCTGGCTCAGAAGCGGTGGAGGCGGGAGTGGCAGGTAGTCCTCCCGTGGAGGTGGAAGCTGCAGGCAGTCTTCCTCTAGTGGTGGAGGTGGGAGCTGTGGTAATCTTCCTCTGCTGGTGGAGGTGGGAACAGCAGGCATTCTTCCTCTGCTGGTGGAGGTGAAAACAGCTCCCTCTTGGGCGCTGGACGCTCATGCTCCCCCTGTCTGGGTGCTGGACGCTCGTGCTCCCCCCGTCTGGGCACTGGACGCTCGTGCTCCCCTGATCTGGATACACTATGGTGCTTATAGGACAAAACTGCTTTCTCCTGATGCATGCAAAAGTTGAGAAATGGTCTCGGTTTTATTTCCCAGCAGATTTATGATCTGTGATGTGTGAATAAATATATATCAAAACAATCAAGATTTGGTTGAAACATATATTGGTGCGATACAGACAACACCGGATACAGCAAAAAGTAATGTATTTCTTGTAAACACTCCCGGGGTTGGGGATGACCTGAAATTACCTTATCTATTGCTCCAGTATGGTTACTAGTGGGGAAGTTGGACACAGCGCTGGCAGGGAACACAGGATGAGAGAGTCTGGTCTTTGAAGCAGAAGCAGCTGTCGTGGCTCGTTCTTGAATGTAAAGCAATAGCTACCCACATGGGCTTTCCTTATGAAGCAATATATTCAGATATATTCAGATGCTGACTAGTGAGTTGTATCAGCAGGTGAAGTTTAACAACTGGGCTTCCTTCAATTCTTGTCAACAGCTCCTACAGAGATGCTCTCATTCTGATATCCATAATGTATGAAGTTAGCTTGTGTACTGTATGTAGTATATCCAGTGGTTAGGGGATATCGGTATGGATCAAGGGATCAGGTAAATATTAGGCACATTTAAATAAAAGTATAATAGCAAAATAACCATTGTTATAGGTACCAGTACATAGAACATAAGAACATGATTATGTAGAAGCAGCCAAGACACATACACCTATCTAGACAAAATGGTGTCCTTTATCTCTCAAACAATGTTCAGATTAATGGGACTCCAACCGCACTTCATGTCTAAGGGTTGGACATTTGACCCTTTTTAATGTACTGAAAGCACATTTTAGTCCGCAGAGACATATAAAGTTTTTAGGGCGCCTGCTCTCAAAAAATGCAATACAACAAGGGAATCTTTTTCCCATGCACATAAGCTGTGGTTTCTCAGGCAGTCAGACACACTTTGTACAGAGCCAGCCCCTGACTAAGAGAGTGGAACAGCTGATTGTCAGTGAGTACATTTCACAACAGGTGTGGGTCTAGCATTGCACCAGGAATCTGGTGCACCCTGATGTCGCAAGTGTGACTTAATCCACACTTTTAAATCTGCAGGGGCCCACATTGTGTTGCTTCTACCAGTGTAGAAGATCTCAGTGCCCCGGTAAGTGTTAAAAATTCAGCTGAAATGTGTGCATGGCCAGGAAGGGCTCAGAGCATTGCCTGACAAGAGAAATTTAGTTCTTCGCGGAACCCTGTGTTGCGTCTGTCATTGTAGCTGACCTCAGAGGGCTGTGTCTTACTATTGGGTGTCACTGGTGGAGCAGAACATTAGCAGATGTGGATTCGGTATTACTGCTGTGCATTCAGACCGGTAAAGTGTTGTAGATAACTCAATAAGGCAACAGGCATGTCTTTCAAAATATAACCAGACTTTGATTTAATGGAATCAAGCTTTTACTTATGCTCTGTAAGCATTAGGAAGGATCTGCATGGAATCTGTAAGCAGAGTGGATGTTCTGTACATTGTCTATATTGGGCAGTATTGGGGTCTTATTTTTCAGGTTCCTTAGTGTGAAATGGAAACTATACATTTTTAACCTGGTTTTGTTGATGTTTAGTTGAATGATTAATTTACTGATTAAGATGATGATCTTTATTGATTGTAGTTTTAATTTTGTTTAGTATGATGTATGATATATATTGTTGTATAAGACCTGCATTAAGCTGGATAGGCCTGATAATTATGGTAGTTGTTTCTAAAGTTAATATGCAATAGGAAAATAATTTATTTAGCATGTATTGAAATAGTTTGTTTGGTTCTTCTTATCGATTATTTATTAATCGATTATTATCGATTAGGGGCTTCATAAGTGTGTCATTACTTTGTTTTCAGGTTTAAAACAAAAAAAAAAAGTAGTGGGCATTAGAGTCCTGCATTGGGTCAAGTACAGCGGGTGACCCACAAAAGCGGGTCGGGTTCGGGTCGGAATGTGAACTTTTTTGCAGTTTGCGGTTTGGGTGCGGGTCAAAAAAATGTAATTTTCAGGTCTGAATTTGAATCACCAAAAATGTTTTCTGTCCTTTCAGCATACTCATTTGTAACCCTTTCCCAAATAATGTATTAGAAGGTAAAGCTGCATCCACACTGGACGCGAGAGACATGAGCGAATAATTTAGAAGTCACTGCAGTCAAATGGGAGTATCCACACCAGCAGCCAGCGACGTCGCTTTGAGAACATTTTGCATCGCTAAAATAGAACCTGTTTTTTTTCGGTGTTCGACTGGAATGAAACTGACCAATCAAAAGCAAGGTTAAGACCCTTGAAACACGTCAGACACATGCCTCAAAACAGTCACACCTCAAAACAAGTTAATCATTTTATGTAGTACTGTACCAGTAGTCGTGGCTTGCAGGTGGTGCATTTAGCAGCACCGAGACATTTTCTTTCCGATTATGCAAAATAGGTTTATTAATAAGCAAAAATAAACCAGACCATACATGCAGTCTATATATCCAGCATTTAAATGACATAAAAAAGGTCCTGCATTCACACAACTTGAACATGTGACCTAATTTTAAGCTATGGCTTTTTTTTGGTTTGTTTGTTTGATTTTATGATAAATAGTGTGTGGCACAAATCTGTGACAAGAAGGATGTCTTTACATATGCATAAAATGAACATATGCATAAAGAGATTCACCAAACAAACACAAATATTATCGAGGTCCTACTATTCTATACATTTTTAAAACAAAGCCAGCAACACGTTTGTATTTTATGAGCGACTGGAATGAAATTGACCAATCAGAAGCAAGGTTAAGACCCTTGAAACACGTCAAACACATGCCTCAAAACAGTCAAATTCTAGGGCAGCAGTGTGGAGTAGTGGTTAGGGCTCTGGACTCTTGACCGGAGGGTTGTGGGTTCAGTCCCAGGTGGGGGACACTGCTGCTGTACCCTTGAGCAAGGTACTTTAACTCGATTGCTCCAGTAAAAACCCAACTGTATAAATGGGTAATTGTATGTAAAAATAATGTAATTGTATTTAGAAATAATGTGATATCTTGTAACAATTGTAAGTCGCCCTGGATAACGGCGTCTGCTAAATAATAAATTGTGACACATCCCAACATTACCAAGCTCATAGTTTGATTATGAGCCATATCTGTTCAAATAAATAAAAGTCTTGCGTCTTGCCATGGCACACAACCTTGTTCTGTGTATAATTATTCATAAAGTAAATTAAGTCAAAGACTGCTCAAACAATGATCTGATGCATCAGTCTTCAATAGAGTTTACGTTAAAGTAGAAAACTAGATTTGAAGAATGGCATCAGTAGTAATACGTTAAGTGGAGACTTGCGCATAATAACACAGATAATAATAATAATAATAATAATAATAATAATAATAATAATAATAATAATAATAATAATGTTGCACTGTAAAACACTGTGGCGATCTTGGTTGCAGGCAGGCAATCCACACACAGGCGGAGGGCGAGCGCGAACCCGGGACCTCTCGCACTAAATCATAGCGTTGATACCGCTGTACAAATGAGCCTACTCCTTTGCAAGGAGCGTATATCGGGCTTATGTCTTTGTGTGCGATTATGTCACCTACTAGCCCTGCTGCTGCCTTCCCCCGTGCACGCTATACTCTCCCCTGCCAGCCTCAAGTCCGCCCCGGACTTGCTTACCAGGCTACAGTCCGACGAGTGCATGCCGGTTTACCTGCATCCCACTCTGACACCATTGTAGCGAACTTCGGTTAACGCCAGGCAGGCGCGCTCGCAGGGCGAGGCAATCAACACACAGGCGGAGGGCGGACACGGACCCGGGACCTCTCGCACAAAGACATAAGCCTGATATACGCTCCTTGCAAAGGAGCCGGCTCTTTTGTACAGCGGTATAAGCGCTATGCTTTGGTGCGCCAGGTCCCGGGTTCGCGCCCGCCCTCCGCCTGTGTGTGGATTGCCTCGCCCTGTGTGATGCGCCTGGCTGCGTTAACCGAGGTAGCTACAGTACTTAAAGAAGTTAATAAAAAGTATCAATGAAGGGATTTGTAAAGAAATTGAGATTGCAGTAAGTTGTATATATAAATGTATAACAATAAAATCATTTTGTTGAAAATATTAGTTCAACTATACTACTATTGTCCAGCTGTCTGTAGTGGATAATAGTTCAAGAGGTAAATCAGAAGTGTGGAATACTTTTGGAATCATAACGATTGAAAAAAATGAACGTGACTGGATTCGTTGCTTGTAAAACGTGTCATTATGTTTTTGTGAACGACAGCCATAAAACTGGTACATCACTGTGAAAGCACAGGTGTAGCTCCATTTCGACTGGTGGCACGAAAGTAAGAGACAGGTATTTTATAGTAAAGTAAGTAGATAGTTAATGTTACAATGTTAAAATATATGCAGACCATTGAGGAAGCTACCACGCTGTATAGCCTATTGTATAAACTCAATCTGTGGAGAATGGCAGAGATGTGTGAATGTGAGATAGTCAGTTGACGCAGACAGTAGGTTCGGGTTCGGGTTCGGGTTCGGGTCTGGGTCGGGTCCTGTAGTAGCAGTTCTGGGTCGGAAGCAGGTCATACAAATCAGACCCGCGCAGTACTGTAGTAGGTATTGTTAGTATAGGGTTAAGATCCAACATGACTTTTGTAAAAAGTACATTATATTTATTACTCGATATGTTACATTCAGTTCATTATCAACAGCACATAGATGTTAATATATATATATATATATATATATATATATATATATATATATATATATATATATATATATATATATATATATAATGTCTTTGATGCCATATTTAAGTCTTCTGTACAAGATCTAATTAGAATTTTATTTTTGTTTTTTTAGGTACTTCATATTCTGGATCGCATACTGTAAAGGAGACATGTAGACAAAGGTGAGGCTTTTTTTCTTGTGTTGTCTTCTGTTTGGCTTTGTTAAATCAGTTGGGATGTGAAAACAAAAATATTCTTTGCAGAATATATTGCTTCATAGCTGGCTATTTCTGTTAACTGATCAATATAATATTGTGTAATTTGTGCCTAGATTAAAAGGAAATGAAACAACCGATTATGTTATAATCAAACTGTTGCATTGAAAATGTTAATGTTAAAAAGTGAATTACGTCACAATGCATGTAAATATTCTGCACAGTAATTAATGTAGGCAGAGCTATAATGAAAACCTCCAGATATTAATATAATTTTACTGTTTTTTAAATCCAATTATTGTTTTACCGGTAATAGGAAAATTGCTGTACACACAAGCTTTTCTGGTTAAGATTGTGTTGCTTTAGGACACCTAAGGGTAAATGTTGTGAGTACTTTTTAAAAGCCCGTTTTAGAATCTCAAAGAAGACGCATTTAATCAATTTACCAAAAAAAGCAAGAATTTGCAAATCAGGAATGTCAGTTGTTTGGTTCATTTGGTTAAGTACATTCTTAGTAGACACTGATTAAAAAATAGTCTATGTTTGAGAGCATGTGGCCTTGGGGCATATAACAGTGAAGAACGAATACTAAAGTCAAATTAATGTAAGGTGTATTGTTAAAAAAAATTGGCGTGATTTGATATTGAGCAATGTCATAAAAATGTGATTGAGACACTTGATGTACTGTACAGTTTCCCAAGAGCCTTCTGTATGGAGGGCAGATGGTATTTCTGATTGATTCAATAAAGGGAAAGAGAATTGCTAAAATGAAAATAAGCAACATCCTGTAATACAAGGCGACTGTTGGCAACCCGTTATGATGATCTGTCATCTTACTAACCACTGGGTGACAGGTATTAAAATGGTTGGTTTGCCAGAGATGTTACAGTGGAGGTAAATCAAAATGGTCGTGCCTTTTGATGATTTTCTTGATGTGAAAAGCAAGATGCATCCTGCAGTAGAACATACTGGACACACACCACGTATGAAGCAAAAACAACTGATCTGCCTTTTTTCTGATTTTTTTGTTTGTTGTCTGTTCTCTTCGCTTTCTGTCAGACTTGTCAGTTTTACCTTGACTGTTGACCCTGCGAGATCCAATAAGCAGAGCTGATGTAGAAGGGCATTATTTATCTACAGCTTTTAATTGGGTGAAGCCTTTGGAACCTCCATTCCTGCTTCTCTGTAATTTTGAAAGCAATTTTTATGTAAGAAAATCTAAAGCCAGCGATCTTTAGAAAGCCTAACCTAAAATAGAAACCCAAATGATTCAGAGTGCTGCTCTGAAATGCACTGCAGCTGACACTGTGCCAAATACTTTGATATTTTTAAAAACCTCAGGATAACATCTCAAGTCTTGTGTTAAAATAAATCTTGATAAAAAAAAAAAGTCTTAGAAAAAACAAGACCATTTAATCAAAGACTAAATAGGCTGCGTATCTTAAATGGGTAGTGGAGCTGAAACAGCAAGGGTCGAGGCAGAGTGGCATTTTCAGGTTTGAGGACACAGCCATTGACTCAATTTAAGATACGTTGTGGCTTGTAGCTCAGATATTATTGGCTGTAGGTCTAAAGCAAGTGTCTGGAAACATACTGGGCCTGATTTTTATTTGTGAAGCAAAGTGCCTTAGCACTGCCTCTGCTTGTCCTGGGTATTTTTTGCTTATTTTTTGTTCAACTGTTACTACTTGCATCATGCACACTAATGCTTTTCAGGCAGACATGCGTCACATGGACATATCTTAAAAGCTGATAGAAGGTGCTTTGAAAGATGTGTGTTTGAAGAGTGCTTGCCTAATATGCAGGATGGTGGCAACAGATATTATCACAGCTTTGGCTGGTGGGACATCAAACTGACCACTCTTCCCTTTGTAGAATGGAAAGCATTTCCTCTATATGTTTAATTGTATTGTTTCAGTACTGTGTGTCGGCACAGCCGTATGCACAAGGTTATTGGAGATATAATTGTCTGTATATTAATGGAAGCTTGGGCTACCCTGTAAATGGCTGAGGACCATGACTTTTGTTTTGTTTATTTAGTTGGTAAACAATAAAATGTGTATCTCCTTTATACAGTAATTCTCTTGTTCATAGTATTGCTGCATTTCTGCTGCACCAAGCTTACATTTAACAGTTTTCTTCAGTGATCTGGATGAACACATAGAGGTAGCAGTCTTCAGAAAAGTACTCTGTTGTTTTTATTTTTATTATGTTTACAATCCTTAGTTAATTTGCGTTTTGCTTTTCACATGTCATTTAAGTTTTATAAGCAGACTTTTAAAAAAAAATCGGCCAGGGTTGGACATTTTTAAGATATAAGACTTATTAGATTTGGTGTTCATTTTAAAATTCAAGTGTTGAGCCCTGGAGAGAAAAATAAATGCATTGTAGTTTCCTAGGAAACGGTTGTCCTGTTTGGTGTAAGTGGTTCTGGATTAAAATTCTTTGACTAATACCTATAAATGTTTTGTGTGGAATTGACTTTGCCAGCTGTTTGCCGATGGATTCTATTGCCTCAATACACCTGTCAAAGCTACAGATGTGTAGTCATTTATTTATTTTTTAAATTTATGAGTATAAAAATATATACTGAACATAGCAACGTCATACACTGCAGGAGCTCTTGAATTGATGAAAAAAGATTTTAGATGTATCATGTGTGAAGTCAGTTTGATGAATAGCTGGATGTTTCACATACATTATAAAATGTCAGGCCTTCCTTTGTTCAAGCAATCTCCAAGGAGAAACATTGCTTTGACATATAAAACATGAGAATGACCTAAATAAACTAGGCCTCTCTGAGTGAAATAACCTAAATGTAAAGCTACTAACCGTTCCGATTTTCCCAGGCGAGTACCCTTTTTAGGGAGAATGTCCTGGTGTCCCCACAGGTTTAGTAAAACGTTTCTCCTGCTTTTGGGTAGGTGTCCCATCTATGTCCCATTTTTCATGAACGTCTGTGTTTGGCCATAGGCTCAACGGTAATAAGGCACCACCATGATGGACTGAGGTAAATCTAAAGCGCAATTGAGCCATTGTGGGTTCTTTCTGAGCTGCTCTGACTGGGGGGCTTAGTTATTTAATGCACCCACTGTTGCTTAATTGTCACCATGACGATCCTAGTTGCAACTTCTGTCCTGCATTCTGTTTCATGACAGACGGTGTCAGTCAGCTCGCAGGCAGTGGCTGTTGTCTAAAAGCTCTGCGGCGCGAACAAAATTATTAAGAAGGTGAGCAGAAATATTTTTTTTTTTATCAAAAGAACACCCACAAACATATCTATGGGGAAAAGGAAGTCAAGTTTTAATGATGACTTGCAAAAAGAATATCCCTTTCTTGAAAAAAAGTCAAAGACGGAAGTATTTTGCAAGCAGTGCAACTCACAATTTTCAGTTGCCCACGGAGGAAAAACAGACAGAACAAGTCACATAAAAACCTCTAAGCACCAAAAGTGCTAGCTTTTCACTAAATACATTTTTTAAAAGTCACCAGGCAAGTGACAACGACCTTATCTTGGCAGCAAAGGAGGGCACTTGGGCCTATCATCGTGTTGTTCACTCGCAAAGCTTCAAGTCGATGGATTGCACCACAAAATGTTTGAGTTGAGTTGAAAGATGCAACATTCATGCCATTGGTTCTACTGCTCATATAGTGCACAGTGCTTTGCAGACTGCTGCTGACTTGTTGCCCATTGATGTGGAATGCGTAGTCATGAAAATATACAAATACTTTTACACATACACCGTCCGAGTGCAAGAATTGAAGGAGTTTTGCAAGTTTGCCGAAGTTTGCTATAAGAATGTCCTGGGACAAAACAGCACGCATTGGCTGTCGCTGCTTCCAGTTGCTGAACGCATTCTACAAATTTCCTGCAAATGTTTATATATTTATACACTTGCAGACAAAGGTATTTGGTCAGTTAAGATATAAATTAAAGTAGAGATTCAGCTTTATAATAAAACAACACATTATTACATAACATGCATAAAATGATAAATAACATGCAAATGCTCATTTCATACTTTGACAAAGTATTTGGGCACCCTTACATTAGTATTTTGTGTGCCCACCCTTTGCTAACATTACAGCTTCCAGTCTTTTTTTGTGCCTACTATTTTCTGTTCTGAATGCTCCTTTTACTAATCTTCATTTGTGACCCCTGGTCCTTGTTTCTTTTTTCAGGTCGAAAAAGTCCCTTGGGTCGAGCTTGTAACGACTCTTGTTATTGCTTATTTACAAAATAAAAAAGAAAACAGTGTTTCAAGTTCATTCACGTTCTAAATTGTGATTAAAAAATATATCAGCTGTTGAAGAGATCATATGTTACTGTAAGCCCCGGCTGGGCTCTTCATATGCAGCCTCCTCGAGTCAATCCTCACCCCTCCATGAGTCAATCCTCACCCCTCCTCGAGTTAGTCGTCACCCCTCCTCGAGTTAGTCGTCACCCCTCCTTGAGTTTTTTGTTAGGGTAACTGTTTTTGTACCATTCTATTTTTCTACAATATTGTAAGAAAAGTCAGTCACGTAGTGCATACCGCGCATGTGTGCCTGGGTGCGGACAAGCGGTATCGAACCATCAAAATGCCCAGTGGTGACGTGCCACACCTGTTTGTTCTGAACTTTACTCTGCAAGTGCGGCTGCTAAATAGACCGATGTGCTAATTGAGAACCTCATTATCATAATTGTGGATCATTATTTGTGTGTGTTGAGTAATTTGCATTGCTCTTAAGCTTACATAAGGCGCAGTGCAAAATGATTCCTTGACCACAATGCATTTTTGCATTTGCCATTATTTGCACTGCGCCTATACTTACATCACCTCCATGATTTCCTGGTTTCATGAATAAAACTTACAAATAAACATCACATTTATGAATTGGAAATTCAGGGTGATAGTGTAGTTCCTCTTCAGAGAAGGGATAGTACCTTATCTGAGTGAAGCAAGTTCCCAGACAATGAAAGCCTTTTGCTATTTCCTGGCTTCCTTTAATGTAGTTACATGGAAGGCAGCGGGCAATCAGAAACAAAGGAACATCAATCAAATAGTGTAGCGAAAGTATGAATAACAGTTATGTGGGGAAAAAACGATTTAATTAGTTTACTTTGGAACATTTTGAAGCTATTGTGTATGGCTGGGACATCTAAGATTCAGACAATATTCTTATAATGAGGTTTATATGCTATGCTTTTGCCTACAATTTATTTATATTTTTTATTTAATGCTTTGAGGAAACTTTTGATATCTTTGTCATCCTTCAGAAATCAGGCTTCACATAAATCTACTCAGGACTTCCCTCTATAAGAAATCCGACCTTTGCCTGCTTGAGATTGGATCACAGCATCCATAAATAAGGGGTATAGAACACAAAACAACTGCTTGCTCTCCCTGCTACTAAAAACATCAACCAATCCATTCAAATTCAGTTTAGTTCGGTTACAGTTTCTCGATTCTGATTTCTCTTGCTTGGTTTAGTCTTCTTGGCTACTTTTTTTTAGCCTTTTAAACCATAAGGATGATTTGCTTAAAGTTTACACTAGTCTGAAGGGGAAAGGTTTTGTTATGGCTGAATGCTCTGTCTGTGGTACTTGAATAGTGGGAAGTGTTGCATGAAATAAGGGCGGACAAACAGACAGATCATCACTGTCTTGTGGCTTTATTCTGTGCAACATATTGCATAAAACTGAGATGAAGCAGCAAAGAAAACTAATTTACGCAATGGAAGACATAAACAAGGGGCACATTGTCATTTTGTCACCATTTATTTCGTATGTCTTTAAGTTTAGTTTTAGTCTTCTAAGTAAAAATGAAACATGGAAATACCTGTCTTGGTGAGTTAATAATGTATTTTAATTTATTGCGGGAACATGTTTTCATACTGTGAGAATCACATTTTAAATAGTATTAAATTGAGCTCCAGCGGTTTTCGTAATCCAGTGTTTTGAATGCGCCACATGTATGCATGAATACAGGTGTTCTTGATATGCATACCAGCAGTTGATTTCTAAATTCTGAGAAAACTGGTTCGTCCATCTGTCTCCTTGCAAATTAAATATTGTTACTCCTTCTTTGCTCATCTTCCTTCAGCTACCATCTGTAAACTACAATTTATTCTGCAGTTGTAGTCTATCAAATTTAAACCAACACATCTCTCCTGTTTTTTGTAAACTTGCTTTGAGAATTAATTTGAACCTTTATTATACTTCATATATTCTTTGATTATACTTACTGTTTTCTAATATTATTTTATTTTAGAAACAAATAACACAACAAACATTATGAGTCCAATATTAAAGACTTAACAAGAAGGGGCAGTTCATTTTGTTTTCTTTGTAGTTTCTTGCTAGGTTAATAGTGTTTAATGTAAAGAGAGTGGTGAGACTATAGAATGAGTTGCCAAGCCATGTTGTTGATTCTGAATCATTGGGATCCTTTTGAACCGGACAAGGATTGATGGGCCAAATGTCCTTATCTCGGTAACATTTCTTATGTTCATATTTTACCAGTAATGTTAACATTCCCTGCTCAGACTGAAGCATAATGCCTGGTCCAGTCCAGCTTTGTACAAACATGAAAATTCATTTTTAGCTTATTAATTAAACACTGAGGATTAATGTTCCTCTATAAATTAAAATTATTTTATTGTGACTGTCTCCACATAACATGCACAACACTGTTAGCAGAGCCTGAATCCTTCTGAGAAAAAACACCAATTCTTACATGTTTTGTGTCTCTTATGCCTTAAGAAGATGTTTGTGCCTGAGACTTGTTCATGTTCCTGTGTCTTTTTGTACAACAGGCTTTGCCCACAGTTCAGATCTTGCTAATCTTTTTTCCAAAATGGTTTGATAGAGTACAATGAAAACCTGGGTATGCAAACCAACTCCAAAATAATTCTCTCACTTACATCCCATAATTCTTAGGATTTTTCACAAAAGTGACAGGCTTATTGAAAGTGAACGCATCCCTGCCTAAAACTCAAACATTTCAATGTGCTTCTCTTTGGAGAGTCGCAAGGATCATTGGTATTGGAGTGATAAATCTCATCCTAAACCTGAATAAAATACTTACTGTATAGTCTTTATTGTGATTTTATTTATTTGCCTTCGGGGCATTTTAAAACAAATTTAAACTGCACACTAAAACGCATCAGTTCCTTTATCTCTATGTTTTAGCTTTAACAGACTTAACAATTTGAAACAGCTTAAAAAAAAAGAACGAATAAGATATTTTTGATGAATAGGCCCAATTTTGTTACATTAAAATTACCCCCAAAATATTAGATGTTCTCATTTCTAATGACAGTTAGGTTCAGTTTGCTTATACATACATTTCATTGAGGACAGCCAGATATAACCAAAAATTAAACGCAACTGCTAAAATATAGAAGATACTGACAATTAATGGTATGGTTGCGCTAATACATGGGAGGACATTATATGCGATAGACTTGTCAGCTTATTAAGTTTTACCTTTAAATAATCAACAGAAGCTACTGACCTCAAGGTATAAAATCCAATGTGTATCAGGGATAAGAGTCACATTTGTTTATAAAAAAAATTAATTAAAAAAAATGTTAAACAGTAAAACTAGCCATAATTTCCTGTTATACACTAAATCACCATGGTGTGTCACAATACTAGATGCACTTTGATGTGTATAGTATAGTCTATTGGTTTTGATACATTCATACGAATAACATTTGCCTTGTCAAAAATTGTCCATAAAGTATTGTTGTTTGGGGGGAGTTGGACTGACATGTCATGAACTTGGGTTTCAAAGAGAAGGCATTTCTCATTTACCAACCTAACTAGTACCTACTGTACTTCCAGCATATCGATGTGTGTATGTATTAGTTACAATTAATACCACTAATAACATTATGTTTGCTTCCACCGATTTTAGATCCAAATAACTTAACACATAACTGCTGTGAGCCTTATATTCAGCCATGGGCCAAATTCAAATACAATGTAATCATTCGGACATGTGATCTGTAAATATAATAAAACATTAATTTTCATTCTAAAGGTGGATGTGTACTTTCTGAAAATAATGAGAATACAGCACAAAATAAACTCAATGTGGTGTCATGTGCTGTCGATGTCATGTCTTTGCCATGTGTCATGGCATACAGCAGGGAAAATGCTGCTCTGATTGGCTGAAGTATCCTCAGACGTCTATAACTCCTTGTATTCGGTTACAAAGAGGTCTAATGCTGTATGTAATTATAACAGGTGTGCCGTGATTCAGACAGTTGACAAAAGCTATCATTTGTCACTGCTTTAAACTAAATGGCACTTGGCACACTCCAGAAATGATCTGTTACTGTCTGTTGGCATGAGATTTTAGTGTATTTGCATTACTGTTAGATTTACTTTTCCACCCATCATTTTAATTACTCTTTTTTGTTGTTGTTGTTGTTGTTGTTGTTGTTGTTGTTGTTGTTGTTGTTGTGTAGTATGCACTCTTGAGTCCCCTAAGGCTAATATTAGCTAGGCATTTGACTGTCAATGGGACACACTTAACAAGTTGAAAACGCTAATCTTTGCCTTCGGACAAACTAATGTGTCACATGGATTACAGAGCAGCATGTCTTGGTGTAGAAAAAATAATCCAGCTGCACACTTAATTTACCAGATGTGTGTTTTAAGAAGGTATTTAAACTGAGAAAATGAGATAAAAAAAAATATAGTGGTGGCATTGTGTTTTAAATTCAAGGGGAATTACCATTTCCATTACATTCAAGGTTTAGAATGCATAGCTAAAAGTGAGTAATAACCCTTGCCAGTCTGTAGGTAAGTGTTTTGCATTAATTCAGTACTCCCTAATCACTTCTCTGCTCTTAAGAGGCCTGTAGGCTGTAAGACTAATTAATGTATTATGATATGAGAACAGACCTCTTGAGTGGAATGCTATGGTTTAAAGTCTGAGTTTTGATCTCTTGAGTGTGTGTGTGTCTGTCGTCAAGCATAAGTTAAGAGTTTAGTTGCCTCAGCTCAACACTACAATAACGTGACTGAGTAGATTTGAATCGAGTTATTTACACATAAAACTGTATGTGCATTTAATTTCAGTACGTCTTGTTCTCCAACCCTCTGTATCATCATGTCTAGTATATCCTGTACAAAACACATACAACATGTAAAGTTGTCGGTAATGATTAACATAATAGCACCCTGTTATTTCCCATAATACTTTCAGATTTGTGGGGATGTTTTCCTTGGATATATGAGATCATCATCCATTCACAGTAAGAACAAGACAGTTTGCGTCCGTCTGCTATCACACAGAGCATTACAGTTATGTGCTGCCTGTCATTTCCAGTCGTGATTACTCACACCTGTTTTTCTCCCAGTTTGTGAACTGTGGTATTGCTTGGCATGTCGGAAAATATGGGGCTCTGATCAGCATTTCCGATCTGTCCAAGGTGGTAGAGTTTGTTAGAAACGCTGACATTGTAAAAACTTCTCTTCAAATTCCTCAGGAAACTTCTTTGAAAATGGCTGCCTGTATGTCATGGATGATTCGAGATTGTGCAGAAACGTTTTGGTTCATCTTTTCTTGGCAGTAAGTCACGTTGCTGCTTCTGTATTTGAAAAAGTGACGTCTTTGTTTGTCTTTTCTCGGCAGTCAGTCACATTGCAGTCAGAACGGCTGATCGTAGCTAACATTTCAAGCTTTTCACAAGTGTAACAAAGCATCATATTGAACTGTACAGAGTAAGTAAATAAATAATAAAAACGTGTCAGTCAGATCTCTTGATGTGAGCCATTTTGTTCGGCTCGGATATGCGGATTCCGAGATCCAGATAGTGAAAACAAATTTAAAATCTGTGTTTTTTGGGTACAAGGGGAGTGACCCAGAATATTGCCTTTTTCTGGTTTGTAAAAAAAATATGAATCTGTTTTTGGGATTTGAAATGTTGGTTCTGATCATGCTCAGTACAGCTCTTGCAGTTAGATATTTGATCTCAAAAAAGGATATGGAATATTATTTGTTTATTTAGCAGACGCCTTCATCCAAGGCGACTTACAGAGACTAGGGTATGTGAACTGTGTATCAGCTGCAAAGTCACTTACAATTATGTCTCATCCGAAAGACGGAGCACAAGGAGGTTAAGTGACTTGCTCAGGGTCACACAACGAGTCAGTGGCTGAGGTGGGATTTGAACTGGGGACCTCCTGGTTACAAGCCCCTTTCTTTAACCACTGGACCACACAGCCTCCTATGGCATATGGAATAAAAGCATTATAGTGTAGCGTCAGCACGGCCACGCAGAAGGAGACCATGGACAATGAACTATACTGATTGACTTGGAGAGGGAAGGGGGATGGGAGAACCTAGGGACCCGTTATTTTTGTTGTTGAATGTGTGTGGTTGTGCTTGTGTGTTACTGCTCGATCTGTATCTCACTACACCAGATCATTCTCCCTGCCTGCCTGTCACTTCTGTGTGTGAGGTGATTACATCACTATAGTGTAGAGGTTAGCACGTTTGCCTAGCATGCCAAAGATCAGTGGATCGAAAACTGGTGAAACCTTTTTTTTTTGTTATATTAATTATACTTTCCCATTATATTTTCCCATGTTAGCTGGTACTTTGCGAGCATTTGGGCAGTCGCTGTGCTGATGGAAATAGTATCTACAGAAGGTATGAACATGACATCAGCACAAAATAAGCCAGGTATATTCGCCTTGAAATCATAAAAAAGAAAAGAAAATTGACAGAACTGGGCGGTGCAAACCATCGGTAGATGCGTCAAAAATCACACTGGACATTTCCATCAATGCGTTCCATAAGTTTACCAACTAAATCATCACCATTTTCTCTCAAATATTTATGATTAAGATTGGCAGTGTTTTAGCTGATGGACTACCGTCGCACGAAGTCACCAATACATACCTCTCTGCAGTCTGCAATAAACAGTGGCTGTCCAGCAAAGCACAGCACTCTGACAAACTCTTTAACACAGTCATTCTGTGCTCTCTTTTTATTAAAGCTTGTGTAAAAGCTTCAGAAACTGATTGCTTGTCTCTCAGTTCACTTTATTGTTTTAGTTTAATGTGTCGCTTATTTTTCAGTATGTTCTTTTATTGTCAGCGCGAACATGTACCTCAATGCAGCAGTATTTGCAGCGCTATGCATCCTCTGCCTCATCTGACCTACTTCTGTTATTTTTGCTTTTTGTTTACTTCGAAACATTCTTTTTCTTTTAAATATTCATAAACTGATTTACATTTTCTCCCCATTCCTCATCCACTAAAAATGTTATATTTTTGTGCAAGTATTTCAATTTAGTTTTTGATGAAGCTAGTAGTTACCACACCCAGCAATTGCCACAATAATCAGACTTTGATTGGCCAACATAATCAGGTGATAATGTATTTGTGAACGTTTGAACGTGATTTGGTCTGACATCTAAACATCTGCTCTATCCTAGGGTACAGTGTAGGGCTGCTTATTACAATGTCAGAGTCAAAATAAAACAGCAATGTAATCAAAATATTGTGTATTTCCTAGAAAATAGTACTGGAAAATGATTAAATAATAGACTAAAATCGGGTATAAATCAGTAAAAACCGACATCCTTCTTTAAAAAAAAACAACCCCTTTTTGGTTCTGAAAGATTGGCAAGTGTGACTAAAAAAGGCGTGGCTAGTGTTTCGCTTCATTTGGGCTTGATTTGATGAACAAGGTCGCTCTTTTTCTGTCAGAAATCTGTCAACCCTGATTCAGGGCTACAATGCACAGAGACTGATATAATTTGTTATTTTACCAATCTTGAAAACCTGCTGTACTGTGTTAGCATCTGAACTTTACCATTTTCCTTGCAATGTGGCAGAGCTAAAGATGTGGATATTGGGGACTTTCTGGAGTAAAGTCCTTGTTGCAGTATGGTCCTCTTACTGTTGAAGCTGCCCGTCCATTTTATTGATATCTGTACTATGGTGGTAATCAATTATACTTATGGAGGTTGGTTTGTGGTTTTGTTTTTTTTCTTTAAAAAAAAATGCTTTCAGCTTTTACCCTTTGGGCTGCTCATGAATGTAATTTAACCTCTTTTTAAAATTTAATTTAACCACTTTTCTGTCTCAGTACTGCTCACATTGCATTGATTGCACCTGATTCATTATAAAAGTCATCATCGCTGCCCAACAATATCCACAAAAAGTAAATTTCCTCTTTTAGAAGCCCTTTCAACACCATAACCTGGTCTACCAAAAACACTGTGCTGGTTTGTAGTGCTGGTGAATTTGTTGCCCAGTTTGTCACACTTAAACCACTTGTTTACTAAATATCTTGGTATCCCTGAATAGATAATCACCTGCTCTATAAATGTATGCAATTTTTTTAAATGAACAAGCCTCAAAAAAGCAGTGTTACCCCAAACTGTAGGCGTATCTATTTTCTAGGAATGACTAGGGGAGTTGCTTATTCAATACCACCCCCTTTTCAAAAATAGGCATACCCCGATTGTTACCCATTCACTACCAACAGACATTTGTTTTTCTTTTTACCCCAAGAAACTTTTTTAAGGTTTAAAGAGGCAATTGGCTTTATCGTGAGTTCAGAGGATGGCCGGTTGTGTGTAGTTACAGTGGTGAGAGAACAGAATTTGGGAGAAAAATGGAGGTTTAAATAATTGGGCACTCAATTTAAAAAAAGGCTTTAATGTATTGAATTGTTCATACATCTGATCCAGCAACAACATTTCCTACACAGTTTTTTAAATCTGAAAATAGACCTGCAAACCATCTGCAAACAATTCTGTGCAGCAAGCTAGGTAGGTCCTAGAGTCATATCTAAAAATGAAACACCAGTTTCTGTTTAGAACAAAAATAACAGAATGTAATTAACACCTCACCATACAGATTTTAAATCCTTACTTAATTTTTCCCTCACACAGTATGTGCGAAAATGTAATTAGCATATAAGGACATTTTCAAAGCAATTAGGACACTAAAACTGATCATGCAAACTGTGGTGTGCATCCTCTTGCTGATTTTCACTCATCTCACTTAACCACATTTGTACGAAGTACTGATCAATGCAAGGCCCTTGCCCATCTCTTTCTGCCTTGAAAATTCTTCAGACTCCTGACTGTTGTCACCTTGGTCCAACCACAGGTACAGACCTGGAGTGCCACATTTTGTCCCAGAGCTCTCACTACAGATCTTGAGCTGCACAGTTGGGCTTGTCTTTTGTGCAAATTTCAGCATTACAAGAGCCAATCAAATCCTGTGAAAGTCACAATAAGGGTTCTCCATTCACTGTGTTTTAAAAGTCATAGAGTACAGCAACTGCAGACATCTTTTGCCCTGTTCGGGGCTCATCAGTGCCGTGTAACTGTACTCTGACTAGTGAAAAGCTCAGGAGAGTAAGTAAATTCAAGGTATTGTAAGGGGAACTGGTCACACTGTTACTTAGCATGAGAAGGTGGAGTGAGTGAATGAGTGGGGAGAACGTGTGTTGCTGTTTTCAGGGGTTGCAGAGCATGGATGTGACTGGTTAATGAGGCGCATAGTGGCGGGAAACGACGGGAGGTTATATAAGGGAGTGCATGACCCTGGGGACTGGAGACAGTCCAGCGCTGAACTTGAATGAGAAACTGTGGGTTCAACTGAGCGAGCGTGTGAGCTGTGACTGGAGAGAAAGTGCCAAGACTAAAACGTAGGGTGATTATTTTGGTGCTGTGAATTCCGGCCCCTGACAGGAATTCTGTGTCGTTTCAAATAAAACAAACATTTTGAGAATTCAACACCATCTTCCTGATTACTACTTTCTAAACATGAAAACTTTACAATTTACTAGATTAATGAATTATTATGATAGCTTGCAAAATCAGATGAAAGCTTTCAATACATCGGGATAATACATAATCATTATTTACAAAATCTTGTTTGTCTCGTTACTTGTTAAAAACTGTAACTTTACTCCTCTACTACTTGCAAATGTTATAAAATGGAAGGACAATCTCTGTGGCTTGAAAGCTACGGCATCTGCATTTCAAGCTGCATTGTAAGCATGTCTTGGGTTTGATTCCCACACAGGGCTTATATTGCAAACTTAAAAAAAAAGTATTTTATTTATGTGTAACAAACACATTTTTAATGTGACAAAAATGTAGTCGATATGAATGGCACTTTCAATGAACATACATACTTTTGCACACATAACTTTAACGTGCATGTATACATCCATTTCTGTGTCTCCCTTTTGATGCAGTATCTGAACTGAAGAAAAGCTGCGCTGGCACTTTATAACACAGACATCTTATTCAGCATCGATTTTATAACTAAATAAATATTAGGCCTATTACGTGGTTATCTTTCCTAATATATTCATTTTTTTGCTCTGAGAGGAGCTGCAGCTTTCTCCAGGAGATGAGACGCTTCAGCTTCGCTTCAGCCCCGCTCCGGCAGTCGAACCTGGGGCGAGCCCATTTCCTCTTCCCCTTGCCCGACCTGTTTTTGATAGAAGTTAGAAGAAACAGTTGAGGCAACCTTGGTCCCCATCGGTTTTACAGTTGTGCCTATTTGGTTTGTGCTGGGTAAGGTTGCCCCAATGGTTTCTTGAAACTTGGCTTGTGTTTTTGATATCTCCACTTTAAATGGCTGAACACTTTTGATAACTTGCCGTTTTTCCAATGTGTTTTTGTTTCAGATATATAATACATTAGAAAAATTAGCATTGTAATATAATTGTGCTTACTTATAAATCTTATAAGTAATGTAAAATATATCCACTATATATCCACTACACAATTTGGCATTAGGCAGAACTGTCCGTTTCTGCTTGATTGTGGCCCAAGGCTGAATAGTCTTGTAGATTGGTGTAGCTTTTTGGGAACTGTTGCTTAGCAAACATCCACACTGTCTCTGAGTATAGCCAGAACTATTTGTCCACAAACTTCCATTAGAAAAAAATGTTGCAGAAAATAAAATAAAAATAAATAAATGCTGCAATGCAGTGAGAATAAATGTAATGATAAAAAACAAAGAAAACATTCAGATCAAAATGCAGTCCATGTCATTATTATTTTTAATGGCACATATAAGTGTGAGGGTGTAATGAATTGGTATCTTAGCCCATTGAATTGAATGGAAAGGCAAGGGCTGGACATGAACTGCAAACTATACAGTTTAAAGGCAAACGTCTTACCATTCAACTAAAGAGCAAACTCTATAGTCGAGAGGTAAGTACATGTCTTATGCTGATGTCAGTATTACTAACCCATCAGCCGCTCAGAAGAAATCCATTACACTCTGCCCTAAATCAAAGCTCAACCTTGAGCATAAACACAACGTTACAGCTAACTCGAAATCTGTTAAGAGCTGAACACAATTAAAAAGGTCTAATGAATCAAATGATCATATCAGTTAAGGGTCTAGTTAAGTAATTGACAGCTCAGTTGGAATGAAAACCAGCAGACACAGTGGATTTCCAGGACCGGAGTTGAAAACCACTGCTCTAGGGCACCATCCCGTTTCTGACACTATGTGTGGCCAGGATGGTGTCACTGGCAAGGCTGTTGTACTCAGAAGTCGGAGATAGAGAATGCAGGTTTTAAGCACTGGTGTGCACGTTTATTAATAATAATTAATAAAACAAAACACTAAACATTAAACAGAACAAAAACACATTAACAAACAAAACGGCACAAAATGACTATACAAAACACTCACAGACGTACATAATCAGACAGGACGAGACAGCAGAGCACAGAAAATCCTCCACCTTTCGCCAACATCAACATTAACACACTAACCCCTTCCACACCCGTGATCACCTTATTTATAAGGCTCCAGCCATATTCCCACGTGTGTTTGCAGGGAGGAATTGAACTCACTCCCCATATACACATACCCGTGCCTCACCCTGCCACACTGCCACACCAGACAACAAACAAATCAAAACAGGCACGTTGATTCTCTCTTTGTTATTTTAAAGATTTCAAGGAAAACATGCATTTTTATTATTTTTTATCTGTTATTATTTTTTGGCTACAAAGAAGTCCAGATAAATCAACGTGAGCTTCCAGAAAACATACAGTGTGCATATACTATTCATTTAGAAGAAATGTATTAGTGTAATGCCATCCATAATAAATGAGCTTCATACTGAAAGAAATAAGCTTTATGTACGATTTTCTTTTTAAAAACAACAATAAGTATAGCTCTGCACTAAGACAAAGGTTTTTTTTTTGAGTGTTTCAATGTATACAATTAGAAGCTAATTATTTTTCATGAGAGAATTTTAAAGCTTCCATAATTTTACTGGCAATTATCCTGAGACAGTTATTGATAATTAGGGTTAATATTCTTCATTGTGAGCTCATTTTCTTTCTCCATTTCAACATGCCTAGCTGCAATTAAACATGACAGGAAAAAAATTAGGTATTAGGTACCGCTTGTTCAATGCAGAATAGTATATATGTCAAATTTGAATTTGAATAGGAATCTTTTCAAAACCCTAATATTGTATGTCACGTCCTAGAACTGAGTAGATACCTTCCAGGTCTTTGCAAAGTTTTTTTTTTTTTTTTTTTTTTAATCCAGCAGAATTCAGTTCAAAACTCAGAATTTTAATTGTAAACTAAGTAGGCATGGAAAGGTGAATCAAAAGTGGTATTCTGAATGACTATTGTTCTTCAAAGTAAACTGCAAACAAAGAATAATTAAAAATATGATTTTGTTGTTCTTGGAAAAAAAGGAACAAGACAGTTTTAATACAGTCCACAATGACCTAGTTTTTCTCTTGATGGTTTCTACAATGTGTCTTTGATATGCAGTACAGTCTCCACTGCTTAGAACAGGTGGGTTTGTGTTGACGTGATTCACCCGCAGTAAGCATGGACGGTATAAACACCCACACAATAACCTGACATTCAAAATGTCCCCCAATCACCAGTACAGTAATCAAAACAAACAAGCGTGTATGCAGTTAAATATTAAGACACTCATTACAGTAATAAAAAAGATGTATTGAATGTAATAAAAAGTAAGTGCAAAAAAGTAATGCAAGTGCAGACATTAGGGAGGCTACATTATTGCAAATTGTTACGCATCTGAACGATCTTTTTTTGCAAGTATGTACGGCAAACTTTCAGCGTTTTCAAAACAAATCCCAATTCATCTCTGTCCGGATGCTGCTCCATAGCATGCCGCAGTGTTACAAGCGAAGCACGCAAGCTTAGTTCATCGGTGTCTGTTTCAGGCAGTGTCCTGGTCGCCAAGGTCACACAGCTGAGAATTCTTCCTCAGACATCCCCTGTGGTGTTGTCCGACTACAGAAACTCCAGCTTTTTTGAAGCAACGTTGTATTGATTGCTGACTGACAGTTCCAAGCATGCTTAACAAGTGCACAATATCTAACAAAGACATTTTATTTACACACTGAATTTTTGTGCTGATGCTCATCTCTTTTCTCTTTCCAGCCATGCTTGCTGTTTCAGTGAGTGCTGTTTTCTCAAACTGTAAACCCTACACTGCGTACAGGGATTAAATAACCAAGGTACAGTACAGGGGTAATCGCTCAGTAACGAGGTGCAAATAGCTGATTGATTGATCGATCTGACAAGCTTTTACTACAGTAAAGTGCTGCCTTTTGTATTGAAATCTATGTGAATGGCAAGGTAACGAGGTGAAAACAGCTGATTGGTGGATTAGTAAGAGCGATTACTACAGTAATAAGTAGTGCATTTGTTATTTAAATCTATGTGAACGGCATATAATGAGATCCAAACAGCTGAGTTTGCCCAAAATATATGTTGTGCTTAACGCAGTAAAACGATGCCTTTGTTATTGAAATCAATGGGAATGGCAAACGCTATTTGTTCAATATAAATGGCTGCCTGCAATAATCTGGTATGATGTAAGTGGCAGTTACTGTACCAACATCTTCAACAACAAGAGTGACTTTGTTTTCTGATTTATTATTTTCTTACAGTATTTACTTTTGTATACATCAATTTACTTTGAACTAAATATTCTTGGAAATTACATAAAGTCGACAAGCAATTTTGATATTGATAATTTAGTGATTAATCAATGAAACTCGTTGGAAAAGTATTACATTTTAAGTGGTATCATGTCAGAGGTCAACACTGGAGATAAGAATATTTCAATCATACAGTATTACAGTAGTTGCTGTGTCCTTCACAGTGTGCAGTGATTTTGGAAGACAAATGGCTTGTGTGGTGAGTGGATCCATCCAAACTGGAAGAGTGTTTGCTTTCAGAGTTCATAAGCTTCACTTTTTCAACAGCTCATATTTAATGAACTGTTTCAGATGTTAACTTCATATTTTCAGCTGCCTTATACAGTCACAACACTTTTTATTAATTTATTTTGGTCTTATTATCTCAGTCAGGTTCTGTTTTACTTCCACATTTAATTAACCACTCCATATCCATACCAACACAAGTATTCAGAAAGGTGAGGCAGATTTCAAAGCAAGTATGGGCAATTTTACTGGGAACATTTTAGTATTAAACAAAGCACATGCTTTTTTTTCAAGCCACAGGAGGCTGAATGACTGAGCAAGCCGCACAAATGCATTTCGTTTAAAACAAGCATAATGTTAACCCAGGTTTTCCTGGACTTTTAAATCTGTGTTTTTGCTACAGTTACGATTTCAATGGTAACTTCAATTTAGCCTTTTTCCATTTGTAGTATCGCTTTAAAGACTTGAGCCAATGAGTATTGCATTACTGTGCTGTATCCTGGTATTATTCTTCAGATTGAGGGTGTAGATAGCAGGTGTACACATTTATTACAACCACTGAAAACTCATTTTCAGAGTTACAGGCATTTCAGACTAAGGAACAACCTCCATTCCCAAGGGGTTCGTAACTCTGAGGTTGTACTGTACTGTGTTGGGGGAAGAGACAGATTTATTTTAAATAAACGTTTAGTTGGTGGGAGTTTATAGCTCTGAAGTGCATCATGCATAGCAGTTTATGGTGCAGGTGGCAGATTAATTTCTTAGAGAGAGACCAAGCAGCACTCAGTCAAAATAAACAGAGAATGTGCATGGGGTGCTGAAAACTCAAATGAAAGCCAAACACTCCATGTTTACACCACCATACAGGAACAGGTGTTTTGAAATCGTACCTCATTTGAATTCCGTGGTGCCTGAATAAACATTTGATTTCATTCCTTAAATAACACAGTTTATGTAAAAGTCATTTGCAGTTTAATGCAACATTTATCCTTTTTCACAGATTGGCCATGTAATAGGATTATAAACTACCAAAGCCTACAAAATGTTCACGTTTTCAAGTGGAAATAGGTGTGTCTAGTTTAGTATTTTAGATTTCTGTGAATCAGCCCACTGTGAATTTAGGAAAGGAGTACTATAACAATGAATATGTCAACGTCCCTCTCTATTTGTGGTTCTGGTAATTTCAATTCAGTTTTAAATCGGTTCACATTTAGGGCCCTTGTGGGTATATCTGAGCTGATCTAAAACCTTGTCTTTAGTTTTTATGCTGGTAAATATATTTAATGTCAGTGATTCTAGACTAGTTTAATTCTAATCCAGCGCTTTCTTGTGAACTTTCCCATTCTGTGAATTAGTTGTCTGAGTTAGATTCCCTTTGGGGCTGAAAATAGAATGTTTGTAAACATCATAAAAGGTATGGGAACAGTAATACAAATAAGAAGATGTCATTTGAAACCACTTATTGTGACATTTTTGAACAGATCAAAGGTAAAAATCAAGTCTCCCCTCCCTTTTAATTTCCATTAGTATGGTTGATTTCTATATACAGTACTATTATATAAAAAAGCAGTTTCTTTTTCCTTATAAAGGGTTCCATTTTGCCTATTCAACAGCTAGCTTCTAAAACTAAAGAAAGCACTGTAATTCCAGTCAGGTGTTGAATTTATAATGAGAATAGCACTTTTGAGAAAGCTCTTTGAAAAAGAATGATGCATGAAGAGCATTGTACTGGTAGTTGTGAATCGCAAGGATTCAGGCTGAACCTATGAATAGCAAGTTTGGAAGTAGTGTTAATTATTTTCCTTCACACTCTAACACCTTACTTCATTTTGTTTCTGTCTTGTTAACGTCAACTACACATTTACATCTCCAGGCTCCACAGTATATGTATATTTTTAGATAGTAATTGCTGCTTGAATAAATTACCGGTACTTGGCTTTCCCAAGAAATGAAAGGGTAAATAACTTCAAAATACATTTATCATGGTTCCCTGATATTTGTTACAATGGTTTCAATGAGTGGTTCTTATTGCTATTAATCAAATATTGTTTTTTTGTTTGTCGTTTTGATATAAACTTTGTTAAGGCTCTGTTCTTCAGTTCTAGTTATAGCCATATTCTACGTAGGCTTGATCAGCCAAAGTTTCTATACAGTATATTAATAAGTGCCACCACCACGACCAGCTGTGTATTGTCAGCAAAACAATAGGATTCAAAATAGCAGATCACAAGATGGCTTTTATTCCATAAAAACACGGATCTAGCCTGTGCTACATATGGCTGTGGCAGACAACCAGAAATGATGAGAATCTCCTGAATGTGTGTCTTTCTGGATATTCAACAGTTAAAAAAACTTGGCTGTGCAAGTTTCCCTGTCTTTTCTTGCAGTCCTAGCTAATTGCTTTCTAATTTTGTCAACCTATCCAGCCAAGGCTATAATGGAGAATGCCAGCATTGCCCCGCATCAGAGGTGTAATAAATTGAAAGTGTTACCCTCACACACATACAGACGCATTCCCTCCAGTACCAGTATTGTGTTCTTTCCTGCTTGAATCCCCTGATGTCACTTGGCATATAGCAACAATGTTATTATGACAGTTATATAAGCACAAAAACAATAAGGATTGGGACTGAGAGCTGCACTATTTACATAAAACTGCTGTTTGGAGCATTAAAATGCTGCTAGGCAGCATCTTTACAAACTGCATCTCTTTCATCACATTTTCAGCTTTGGCTTGTACCTTCACATAAGAGTGATGTTTCCTTGCCGTTTTTTTTTTCTTTCTCCTCTACAAATAAGATCTACTGTAGATAGAGCACTTTGTTCATAACACATGGGAACACGGTCAGTGGGTTGATGCATTGACAAGTTGTGGTCAGCCTTAGATAACTTCTCCAGAATAATCCGTGGACCCACATAGAAAATAACAGCTTTGTGGTACTAACGTTGTGTATCAACCACAGTCATGCGTTTCATACTGTATTCTACAATAAATGTTAGAAACAGTAGAAATCCTCAATTCTTAACATAAAGGAGATGGTGGTTCATTATTATTTCAGAAAACCCTTGGATTCGGTAGGATCAGGGATTCGGGTTTGTGCATATGCCTGATTTCCTTATAATGTTTTAAACTGCATGAAGCAATAAGCATTGTAGTTTAGAAAATATATTAATTTGGTATGTTTACCTATTTTTGGAACGGTTTCACTAACTGTACAGTAGAACCTGTCAGATATGATACCCTTTATTAAGCAATGGACCTCTGTGTCATTTACGCATGCTGCTACCAACTGAACAGTACAGATTCAGACTGATCAAAGCACATTTTATTATTGGTCTAAAACAGTAAATTCAACTCAGAATGGATTCAGAGGCAAAGAAAAGACAAGTTTCACTTTTTACATGCTGTCATTTTACGTAAAACAAACTGCCCAGTTTAACCATGTTCATTAAAAGAAAAGAAGAAAGCAAGGCATTATTTTAATTACTGTACATTTAAAAACTGAAATAAGATTTTTTTTGCCAACCACTAAATCCAATGTGTGCTTGTTTGCGTGCTGTTGTTGTTGTTGCTGTTGTTGTTGTTGTTTTAAAATGCCATTTCTGTCTGGGGTTAACACACATGATAAAAAAAAAAAAAATACTTTGACATGGACTGAAAAAGCACAATAAGAAGTGTATTTGGAATCCTCTTTTGTAAGTTGCCAAATGCTGTATTACATGCTTTGTTTTGCAATATTTGTCACAGATTTCCTTTGTACAGTATAGTTGCATTACCGTACTTTGGTGTTTTAGACACACTGATGTTCCTGACATTCTTAATTTATAATCCCCCCACATTAATAAAGCAACTATAATGTAGTATGACAACTCCCTCTGATTAAATATATGACATGACAGCTTCTACTGTTCTAACTTAATGTCAAGTATAACAATTACATTAAAATACTGTATGAGTTGAAAAAATATGGTCGTTGTCCTAGACTATCCATCATAGACCAAGTAAATAAGCAACATATGAAGGAAGTTGACCAAACTTAACCGTGAAGCAAACAGAAGAAGATTGGTGTATCTGTCAGTGGGAGTATCAGAGAAATTTTTCCCCATTATATATTTCACAGTGTTGAGAACACTCATCATTTGATAGAAGCAGACACCTGCACTCCTGCCCATGTATTGAAAATCCAGTCCTAGTCATTATCTCACAGAGAGATGATAATTCAAAGCACCTCTCGCTGACAAGTGTTACAGCGTTGGCATTTCCAGTGCTTCTCAACCCGTATTTTCTGATACGACTCTGCAAACTGGCAAAGTTCATGAGCCCCTAAAGTATCATCCTATTATATGGGTAGGAAATTAAGGTCAACTATAAAAGATGCTTAAGAGAAAATCTGCAATGTTTTTTTTACCCCAAGGGCTGTGTGGGTGGCTGCAATAAAATGAACTGAGACAGTGGCCTAATCGGATCGCTGAGCTTATGTATTGAGCACCGGGATCAGAAAGGCAAAAAAAAAAAAAAAAGAAAAACAAAGAGTACAGAACTGTGTTTTCAGGCTGGCTCTACTTTTTGGTCTATCATGGGACTGGAAGAGATGTTTTTGTTTTAAAAAAACATATAAAAAAATAACCCCCTATAATGTCTTGCAATAAGCTGGAGGTATTGCTTTTAAAGGTTTATGACTGTTTAAAAGCATTTTTAGCTATTCTGATCCTATGAGATTGGTCTTCATATAGTAACCAGTATTAAAGCCCTCTAGCCTCTTACCAATAAATGGATACACTTCCAAACATTATATACACTGTTCCTACGCTGTTGTTTTCTACAGACATATCGCACAAAACTGACTGGAAGGAAGACTATGTTAATTGTACTGGATGTGTTTCCTTTACCCTATTGCATATCTTCCTGTGTATAATTCATATTAGCACGAGTGCATGAGATCATTTCCCATGTCAGCGGTGGCCATATCTACCCTTACATTAATGTAGAAATACATCATTTTTATTGTGATATACAATAAAGCACATATTCATTCATTTTCGGTTCTTTCAAAATAAAGTCCAATGATACAGTTCAAAATAAATCATTTTTAGTAATACAACATATACTGCAAACATATTTCTAATGGAGAAAATGAAGTTTTTTTCATTTTTTTTTGCATAATACTGTTCACAGTATTATTAATTTCAGTTTTACCCAACAGAAAATAGTAATTCATGCTTTTCAGCTGGCAAAAAAGTATCTTGAATTAACTGTAATCCTTTTTTTAACAACACTTTTTAACTATCAATAAACCATTGTTTCAATATAAAATATCTAATACAGCACATTATCACACAATAATTAGAAAACAGTTTTATGAAATAATTAACAGAAGCATACCTGAGACATTGTTTACATTGTGGAGCCAGAACAGGGTTAATCAAAAAGTTCCTCAAAGGAGCAGGGCTCCTCAATTTGCCCTGAAATAATGTAGGCATATACCTACAAAACACTTTACATTTAGGGCCCTATGAAACCCGTTTTATTATTTTGAAATTTCGGATTTATTTTTTCCTGATTTTGGATTTTTCGGTTTTAAAAATCTGTAATATGTTAGTTAGTTTGTTTTTTTTATAACCACAAGTGTGTGATACATTGACAGCAATGATGAAGCTAGAAATGCATAAAAAATATGACAAAAAAACCTTTCTAAATGGTTTTAATCAAAGTGCTTTCAGAAAAAAAGGCACAATGTAATAGAAACAAACTAGGAACATTGTAAATTTAAAAAAAAATTCAAAATGTAGTTTTTTTTGTAGTTTTCTTTTCAACACAAGCTGAACTATAACATTTCAAAATAGATTTAATGTTTTCATGAATAATTAATGACAAACAATGTAAATAAAAGCCTAAATATTTTGATTGATTCTAATTTAATTAAAATGTACTTAAGTAATATCTCCCTGAGAACTTTGGAGAAAAAATGCAGCATCTACACTACATTCTGCATTAGTTATTACAGTACTATCTGCTCAGAATAACTTATAGGTAGTCGATTTCCCCCCAAGCGCAGTGCTTAATTTGTGCCGAGTCTTGCCGGGGCACAGTCCCGAACCGCTGGGCATGCAGAGTCATAGCGCCGGTACAGCTAGTTAAAAATCTCATAAAATGCTTTCTTTTTAAATTCTCAACACAGTTGTATTAAGTCTGCAAGTTCTTCCGTGCGCGCTAATGAGAGACAAAGTTCTTTGGTTAGATTAAATGAGTAGGACACAACAAAATATGAAAGCTGAACATGAATTTCAACAAAGAACAATGACAACTTTTTAATGAAAAAAAAAATAGTATAGCCCACTTCAATAGGAACATTAGCCTGCTATATTATATTAAACCAAACCAATAAAAATAATAACGATCTGGTTCTTTCTGGCCTTTTTCAGTGAATATAATTTAATTAATAGAGAATAAAAACATACTAAGATAACAACTACCTGGTCTAAGTTTAATTAATTGTTTTTGTAATCTACCAGCGGCTTCAGTTGCATACAAATCGCTGATAATAGTGTGTATTTTTTTTTAATCAATGTCGTCCTTCTGGAGTCCTCTGAATGCCTTTTAATTTTTTTTTAAAAAAACCACTTAAATGCAAAACCATAACAAAACATGTATACAGGCTTTTTTTTGTTGTTGTTATTATTTGTCCTGCGGTTGCCTTTAATTAATTTCTCTGCACGTATGACTACTTTGTATATGATGTAGAATACGTGATTGTAAACGTCTAACACCAGTGCGTACAATACTCTTTCAAATAAACGTGTTATGATTTTGAATATGCGCTTCTTAAGGTTGGTATTATTGTCATTGCTTGTGCCCCGGCACCTCTTTCTTTACAAATTAAACACTGCCCAAGCGATAACGGTAGCTAGCAAGTGAAGTGGCACGAGAGGCAGTGCTTTTTTACAGTTCAAATCACAGTCGTGTATGGTGGCTGAGAGGTGCAAAAATAGTTTTTTCATGCGTCCCTGTGGCAGGATGGCTTGCAGTGGTGAGGTGTGGTGACGTCACGGACCAGGAAGTAACTGAACCAAAACAGTGGATGGGCGGGTGAAGCTGAATGCTACTGCACTCAGCGTATTTATTAACTCATAAAAACTAAAAAAAAGATTTAAACAGAACAACAAAACAAAAAGGCGCGATGGCCAAACAAACAGAAACAAGTATATTTTTAAATATAGCAATTGTTTTTCTTTCGCCCTCCCGTGTTTCTCCCGTACTCTCCTCTGTACTACACTCAAAACCCCGCAGCACTGACAGCTGCAGGTTCTTATACTCTGGCCGAGGGGTTAACTTGCTGTTAATTATCTTATTACCCCTCGGCCACAGTCTGCACGCGTTTGGTAAGGATGCGTGTCAGCTAGTTAGATAATCAGTAGCTGATCAGTCAAGCATCCTCACGGGGTTTTTAAATATAAAAAAACAATAACAAAAGACGCGGCGCTTTTATCCGCGCCGCAAAACAAAAATACAAATACAGTGCACAAATATATATAGGGGTGGGACACTCCGCCACAGTCCCCAAGACGTGTGTTTCTTGAAGCCTCTTGTCATACAAACACTGTGCTATTTCAATGTAATTTTTAAAATATATACATATATATTTTGTTTATTTAAACTGATTTTGTGGTAATGTCCTCGGGTGCCTAATTTTGTTTTTTTTCTCTGAATTCCGCGATTCTGTCTGTGTTTTCGCAACGCGGATTTCATAGGGCTCTATACATTTACATCTGACATAATAAAGTAAATATCAAAATACATTTTAAATAAAGAAACAAACATTATTCCTTACATATGTTTATTACATGATAATGTTATTTAAAATAGGAGGTTTTGGGGCTTGCTTTCAAAAATCCTGAGTTGTTTATTTGTAACTAGACTTGTTTATCCTATGGACACATAAAAAAGAAAAAAAAAACACACCTAAGATATGTATGGTATTTCTGGACTGTTCATTAGCTGCAAGTACCAAAGTATGGATTATATTTTGTTATTGATATGTTATTTATCAAAGCAAGTCCCAAGGGGCCAGTGGCTAAAAATAAGATCTGACAGCCCACCTTCCTCCTTTCCTGACCTTTAATTTGCAACTGCACTAAATAATACTCTAAATAAATAACCCTTTCTTTATGGTAGAGCAGCAGTTGTCATGTAAAACATTTAGAATTGTCCTTAACTAGCTACCCTGTGTTTGTCAAGTTGACAAACATCTTCATCTGTTTAATAAAAAAAAGAAAATTATCACTTGAAATACACTGCACAGTCAACACTATCTCTCTTGCATAAGACTGTCTTTGTGGGAAAAAGAGAGCTGCAAATTGAGCTATCACCCAAGGTGCTAGCAAAATGAGGATATTATACCACAAGAGATGGGGACATCAAGTGTACATATATAGATCGTCTTTAATCAAAAGACGATTAAAGAGACCATGTCACCATTCAGACCACTTTCTCACTCTGAATTTGCAGACAATATACCTGTGTTAAAACCATTAGACAGACTTATAGAGGTTCATTAACTGCATTTAGTTACACTGTAGTTACCATTTTCTGATGTTTACTACATGCACATACCTTACGCACACAGCGATTATGAAAACAGAACTCGATACATCAACAACGTGTATTTACGAGTTATTTTGCTAATATTAAACAATGCAACAAAAGTACAGTATAGCTACAGTGTAATTAATGTACCTGTGTTTAAAAGTGTATATAGGTCCTTTTTCTCTGTTCATTGTACAGTACATATTTTCTTGATCATTTTGTTATTTTTATTTCACAGGGATTTCTTGGAAAAACTTCATTGTATTTCTGGAAGGAGAATCCGCCCACTAATCAACACGGCATATCCAAGCGCCATAAAAACTCTGTGTAGCTTGCATTCATGTCGCTTCTTTTCGTTTGACCTCTGTTACGTGCAGCGAGGCCAAACAGAATTGTTTGGCCAAGCTGACAGTGTTGGAACTGAAAGCTCATAGGATGAAATCTTTCATCTGTTTTCCTTTTCATTTGAGCAGGTTGCATCACTGCATCAGTTGCATGATGGACCATTTAAAGTCTGTTATTTAAATGAAAATAAGATACATGCCAGTGTTGCTCTGTAACCACACCTGCAGACAGCCTGACTCTTATACATAGTGGTTAAGGCGCTTGCTTGCGGTGTGCATGGTCGTTGGTTTACTCCCAGCCTTTGCCCAGTTAGCAAGCAGATTTCATAGTTTCTTTTTAGATTTCATGCTAAATACAGACCACTGTCCCATCAATCAGAAGGTGAACTGAACTTGGTGGAGAAAATGAGGCTCTGCTGAAATGGAAAGTGGGGGCATCACAATAATGATTTGGAACAGAAATGATCGTGCTTGATGTGCTGGAATGCACATCACAGACCCAAATTCAAGAAGGTAGCTGTCATTTCAACACACCGCGCCTGCTGTAGTCTTTACAAAAACTAGAATGTCCTGCTTTGAAGATCAGTCTCGGCATCATGATTTTCACACTTTCCAGCAGTTAAGCTGTGTGTCTTGATTGACAAAGAAATGACTGAATAGGTAGCCCTAAAGCTGTCAGATCAAGTCAGATCATGACTATCAATGTATTTATTGATAGTCAGTAGGGAATCAATAAATATTTGTTAGTAAACTTTACTCAACAAAGTAGGAATGTAAGTTATGAACTTACTTTTGCCAAAGACATGACCACGGATTTATTTATTTATTTACTGGTAGTGTAAGGCATTGGCATCTAAACCTATTAATTCTCAATGAAAAGGCAAGGACTGGAAACAAACCACAAGCTTTGCGGTTCCAAAATAAACATCTTAATAAAGAGCAAGTCCTGTAGTCGAGAGGCAAGTACATGTCTTATCCTGATGGCATTAGCCGGTCAGAGGAGACCCATTGCAGTAAACTGATTGATGTGTTAGTGGGTACAATATGCTTTATTTTAGTTCAAAGCCTCATTTTCTTTAGGGTTATGCACATATACTCTCATATTACTACTGATGAAGCCAATGAAAAAAATAATTCAAAAAGGTATTTTAATATAAACATCTGCTTTGCCGCTGTAATAAAACAAAACTTGTAACATGTTTGGAAGCCATACAGTATATAGGTGCTGTTCACTGATAAATGATCAAGCGATGCTATTAGGCTATTGATATTGAGATAGTGTGCTGCTTTGTCTGGGCCCAACATATGCAGCAGTTGTAATGACTGATGTGAACTCTAACAGGCCTTCCGATTATCTGAACACATTCCATCCACAGGGAAAAGCCATTTCCAGTCCCCACTGCACTCTGAATTCAGTTTCCAACACACTAATCTTTCCACAGCACAGACTAATTAATTATCGTCTCCACATCCACACTGCCATCCCTGTCATCAGATCAGATATCAAAGTAGTAATTTCTTTGACCCTGCTTGTGCTTTGTTATTTGTATCATTCAACGTAAGGGGGAAATACAGTGGCATCTCCAGAGTATGACAAAGAAAATAAGCAGTAATCTAAATGACAAGTGCTGAATCCTTAGAATATTTAAGTTATTATATATGCAGTACTGTAATATAACCATAGTTTTAAATAAGAATGGCTCAGAGCTTTCTATAGTGCAAAAAGTGCTGTTTCTTATAAGATATATCTTTGATATCTCCTGGTTAATAAATATAATAAATAAAACAAGGTACGAAAGCTATTTTATGTTTTGTTCTTTATTTCCTTGAAGTAATTTAGATAAGAATGTATGCTTGCCTCTTAGAAGTGACTGCCAAATGCTCATATTTCATAATATGTATTTCCTACCAAAACAGTACACATGTACAACAGCTAGATCTGAAGAAAGGAATCTGCTTAGGAAAGGGTCTTCCTTTTCATTCCCTAATGAAATTCTGCTTCGTTCTAAAAGATTACGTTTAAATATTTAAAAATACATTCTTCACCACCCATTAATCTCACACATGTCTACACCATTAGAGTCAGTGTGGAACAAATTGACAGATCAATTTACCTATGATGGGTAAATATTCCTTGAATTACTATGCTTTTCTTCTTCAAGAAGAAGAATATGATTCTTAATAACTTCATCCGAAACAATAGAAAATCATATGTAATAGGCTGTTGACCAGGTGAACTATTTGAAATATTAGAAAATGTAGATGATAGATATTTTTAATGTATGTCTTAGGTATCAAAATGTAGTTTTGTTTTTGTCTTGACCCACCCAGAAACATAAGAATATGGCATCCCAACAACTAGGATAGCTGAATCAGTACCCTACAAAAAAGTAACTTGATTGGAGTCATGACTTTTAATATACAGTAACACTGGGGCAATTTCCATTGAAAAAGAAAAATACGTCTCACCTTTTTCTCACACTATTTTAGTAGTACTTTTGGGTTATCTGTGTTTCCATGTAGTTTTCTTTTAGCCAGATAATTCTCCTTAAAAAATGCAAATAACATAATGAATATTAAAATACAGGAGGGTATACTTAAATGTCTCTGTCTGTTCCAATTTGGCCTTGCACGACTACTGTTATCGTACAGCTTTCTTAAACTGGGTTTCCATTAAGTTTTTAGGTTGTGTTGAAGCACTGCAAGTGCAGCATGCCTTATTTGGCCACCAAAAACTGTTGTAATAATAAAATAAAAAAAGTGCTGTGTGCTATCCTTGTAACATTTCTGACTGCATATATATTTATTATAAATCTATTAATGTACATGTACATTTATAATATATACCAGTTTTCCTACAGAACTGTAGCTTCAGCAAATCTGATCCTTATAGTCTATGAACGGAGCTAAAATATCAGCACTTAATTTAATGATATCAAAATGATCCCGTCACAATGTTTAGTACAGTACATTTTTTTAAATAATGGTAGTAAATGTACAATAGACTACCCTACTCGCCCGCATTTCCAGTTACATATTATTCTTATCATAATAATAATAATAATAATAATACTCTCTCTTGCCAACAGAATGTGTTTATTTATATGTTGTTGTTCTTGTTGTTATGGAGGATCCAGTATATCGGTAGTCCATACGAGTTCAACACATTTCTCAGTAGATGCTGTAATCCACCAGGACTTTCTGTAACTTTGTTATGAAAGTCTTGTGCAGCAATCTGATGTTAAGCCCCGTAGTTGTCTTTTTGAACAGATTTGTGGAACCACCAGTATTTTCATACGTTTTAAACAAGTCTTGCTCAATGCATTTAGTTTAAGAGATTTTACTTCAACTCTAAAGGTAGCAGTCTCTCAAGCCTGGTGCTGTTGATAACCTGCAGCAATAATACAGCTATGCTAATTTAATTCATCTTTTTGGTACAAATGTAACTTTTTTTTTTCTCCTTAGTAGATACCCATGATAGATGCTACTTAAGGCTAGTGTACAATGAATTGCATCTTATGCTAAGGGACAGTCTTCATTATTTATTTAAAAGGGGTAATTTATTTTATTTGTAGCAGCTTCATTATTTTGTATAACTATGCTTTTAAAACAACTTAACTATAAAGCACTGGCAATGGCAATAATCTGAAACGTTGAATAAATGGTGTCACATACGCTTATTTTTTCCTATTTGCTCAAAGAGGCTTGCCAGGGCTACTTCCAGCACATCTCAGATAATACAGGATTGCTTGGTATGGCTTTTAGTTATAGTAGAAAGTTGCGTCCCAAATGGGATTGTCACTGCTGAAGTCTCGTGAACATATGGTATGGGCTATATGAGGGAAGGACAAACTTGCTTCATTTCAGGTCACTAATTGTATTCTGCAGGTGTTCAAATTTGCCATAGTGTCTTGGCCCTAATGAACAATAGGAAATCATATTGACATTAGGTCTTATGGCATGCTCTCACACCTGTTGGTGATGAAATTTACATTTTAATCTATAATGCATTATTTCTGGTTGTGTGTATAAGGTTTACTGGTATAAATTAGAACAGCTTGTGCTTCTGCCTAAGAAGCCAGGATTAGGCTTCTGGAACAGTACGTACTGATAAATGACATGTAAAGAGCAAGACGTCTGTATTTGATAATAATAGTGCATCTTTACTAGTTCTTATGTTGTCAAGTATATTGTGTTAGATCTTTAATAAGTTCTCAAACTGCAAAGTAGAGAACTAGAGCTACCATATGGCACCAGACATCTTTTTTTTAATATGAGTACATGCTGTTTGCTGTCCAATGTTACATACTAATCTAAATGTTGTGTTCCCGGGACCCAAAAGTACAGTGTACATCTACACCAAGTTTGGTTTTGATATTAGCATATTTTTTTGTCTAATTCTAACCAATTAAAACCTGGTTGTTAATCATGTTTTATCTCACTCTCTTTACTGAATTGTATATCTCTTTTTTTTCTTACTTCTGATATTCACCTTGTAACTATGAAAAATGTCCTGGGCAGGATGTTGTCGATCTGTACTGGAATTTGGCAGGAAACCGGGAGTTAACAGTAACACTGCTACTCTTCTAGGAAAACATGTGCTTTAAGCAGACAGGGTCTTAGGGACATTGAGGAGAGAGTGATAGACCACCTGCAGCCCTGCAAAGTTCTATCCAGGTCCAGACGAGATCACAATTCCAAACTGTAGACTGTAGATTGTAGGCCAGTTCTCAGTTCTAACCACCAAGCCACATGGCTTCCACAGATACAGTAATCTATCATCGTGAAGTGGCTGCAGAGGAGGAATTTCATGCAATTCTAACATGTGCCTACAGAACTTGCCTATAATAGTCTTGGCTTGTTGAAAGATGATCATCCGTAAAAATATCCCTGCTCTCTGAGTGTCTCTGGTTAATTAAGCAAGTACTTCTTCAGGGGAAAGTGAGTGTTGCTTCATTTGCATCTGGTCTGCCTGTGCTGTTTTCTTTAGTATAGTGTCTTTCTTTCTTAAATCATGCTTGATGTTTTTAAAATCGTTTTTATCTTTCTGTGTGAAGAATAGTGGTTACACCTTTGAATGTCTGCATGAATTGAATATTGTACTTACACTATTAATTCTCATTAAATGCAATAAGGACCAAACAATGTTCTTTTAGATTCTACTTAAAAAATTAAAAATTACATTTCAGTGTAGGATGTATCGCTGCTTTTGACTTTATATACAAAATAGTCTTTAGAATACAGTACTTGCAGTTGGCAAAGTGTCTGTTGATATATTATTAATCCAAACTGTTTTAGTCTAAAGACCGTCAGCTCAGTGTGATTATACTAGTTGTCAATGTGCAATTGAGGAACAGACTGCGACACCAAATGCTCTGGGAGCGTCCTCTCTTTGAATACCATCTGCTTAATAGAGAATATTATTAAAATCACCCTGCTGGGGGAATGAATATGAATTTTGAAATATGATGGTGACTTTAAGGTTAGGATTAAGTTTAAAGGTTTGGGCTAAAATTTGTATTTAAGTTCACATTTGTGTCTAGATGCTCCTGGAAGCGTGGGTGCTCATGGAGCAGATGTCTCCACATCGAATTGACATGTGACACTGCCTCTGCACACAGCTCTTGCGGGCTGGCTGTACATCTGGTTTCTCATACCTCTTATAGCGATAGTTTCTTTGGTGAGGTATTATCAGATCATCACATAAAGGCTAGGTTAGAGACTACAATACGCTTTCAATGAGCTCTGTTCATGAGAGATGTGTGACCTCTGAACGGAAAGCCGCAGGACAGTTCTGTGAACAAACAGCCTGATGCAGCGTTGTACTGTTCAGGAATTTCAAGCACTGAGTTGTATACGTCATATTAGTGGTCACAGACAAAGCATTTCCCATGTAAATCATATTACATAACCTGGCCTGCTATTTTGAGCTAACACTCTAAGTGGGTACAGAGCACCTCGAGTTTAAACAATTTAAAAAACTGCAAACCTATTCTTTTAAAAAAAGAATGTAAAGTGATGAGTTTGTCACTGAACTAAATACTATTTTAAAGACTATGTAGGCTAGATTCTCAAATGTATTTACTCCAAATTGTCATTTGTCAATTTTTGCTGGATGGAAAATACAAGTAAAAAACAAATAAGATAGAAGGTTCAAATGGATTTTGTACTCTGTACCAGAATGTGTAAAGATTTTTATTGGGATTATTTTTCTAGGAGTGACAGTATAAAAAGATGGAGCAGGGGGTCTCAGATGCTGTTAAACAGTAAATTGTCCCTGAGGTGTAGGTTAATGAGTTGGGATTAGCACAATATAAACAGCATTGAAGCATTTATTCCTAGTAAAAGTAATTAGGAACGTATTGCCTGGAATCGATTTTGTCCAGCATCAAGTCCAGTATAGTCAGGTTTGTTTCATGCAAAAGTACTTTTAAACTTTAATTATTAATGGCTGAATGAAGCATAGATCTTAACTGTAGTGTCAGGGTGCAGCTGTCAAAAATGGTCCCCTTTCATTTGCCTTTTTTCTTCCATATGCAACTTCATTGTACAAGAGATTAAAGTAATGAGTAC
Source organism: Acipenser oxyrinchus oxyrinchus (assembly GCA_030684275.1). Taxonomy (NCBI): domain Eukaryota; kingdom Metazoa; phylum Chordata; class Actinopteri; order Acipenseriformes; family Acipenseridae; genus Acipenser; species Acipenser oxyrinchus. The sequence goes on from CM060250.1 coordinate 29,585,306, forward strand.
CCAGGTGGATATATTAAGAAAGGGTATTTTGTCAAGCTTCTGGAGGGAGAGGCTAGTCCTGTGTTTGAATTTACCAGAAAACTATATCTCAGAAGCTTCTCTGTAGTTCTTTAAAATAGCAGATAATGCTTTCTGTTCACCGGAGAGCTGTATTATCCACCTATTTATCCACTAAAAGATTGATGAACTGTGTGTTTAATTAATGAGGGTAAAAACCCATGAGAAAATATTGACTTTATTATTATTATTATTATTATTATTATTATTATTATTATTATTATTATTATTATTATTATTATTATTATTATTTCTTAGCAGATGCCCTTACCCAGGGCGACTTACAGTTGTATAGAAAAATACATCAAGAATTACAGTCCAATTAAGAGCAAGATACAAAATACAGTGACTTCAGTCTTAATAAGAGCAAATACAAAACACAGTACAATTTGATATTGGGCAGTTCGAGAGCAGATAAGTGTTGATAGATACATCAGGGTTAGAAACGAATGCAAGTGAAATACAAAGTACTACAGATTGGGTTAACTGCAGGATTAAATACAGTAAAATAGGGAGCAGATAAGTGCAAGTTAAAGTGCATTAAAGGCAGAGTGCTATTTTGTCCAGAGGGAGAGTTGAGTTTTACAGGTGTTGTCTGAATAGATATGTCTTGAGGAGGCGCTGGTAGGTGGTCAGGGACTGGGCATTCCTGACATCCATAGGAAGGTCGTTCTACCACTGCGGGGCGAGGGTAGAGAAGGAACAAGAGAGGGCTCTGGAGGCAGGGGAGCATAGAGGAAGTACAGCTAGTCTTTTAGTGCAGGCGGATCAGAGAGTTCGGATGGGGGTGTAGGGAGAGATGAAGGTCTGGAGGTAATTGGGTGTGGTCTGGTCAAGGCATCGGTAGGCGAGTACAAGAAACGGCAGGTGCGTGCTAGAGTGGAGATGTGCTGGGAGTAGGAGAGGCAGAGGTCCAGGGTTACTCTGAGGTTCTTGGCTGAGGAGGAGGGAGAGAGCGTGGTAGATTCCAGAGGAATGGAGATAGAGAGATCAGAGGAGGAGAAAGATGAGGAGGGGAAGAAAAGGAGGTCAGATTTCGAGAGGTTGAGTTTGAGGTGATGCAAGTGCATCCAGGAGGAGAGAGCAGGCAGACAGAGATACAGGAGGGGATGGTGGGGTCAGAGGGGGGGAAGGAGAGGAAGATCTGAGCATCATCAGCATAGAAATGGTATGAGAAACCATAGGATGCGATGAGGGGGCCCAGGGACTGGGTGTAGAGAGAGAACAGGAGATGACCCAAGACTAATCCTTGGGGGACTTCTGTTGAGAGATGGTGAGGTGTGGAAGTTGAGACGAGCCAGGTTACCTGGTAGGTGCGGTCAGAGAGGTAGGAGGAGAATCAGGCCAGAGCAGTGCCGGAGATTCCCAGGTCAGCAAGAGAGGATAGGAGAATAGAGTGATCGACAGTGTCAAAGGCAGCAGAGAGATCGAGAGAAACCACTCTTCCTCTCTAAAACCCTCGAGCAGGCAGTACACAGCCAGCTCTCTGCTCGACCCTCTCCAATCTGGTTTCCGCTCTGCTCACGCCACTGAAACTGCTCTCCTGTCTGTCACTAACTCGCTAAACTCTGCCCGTGCTGCCTCTCTTTTACTAGAAACAAATCCTTAGAGGGCAGTATTGCATTAGGGTTATTACAGTCAATGACACTGCATTAACCCTTTGAGTAGTATGAACGTACTGGTACGTTCGCTGCTCTCTGGTTCCCAGGTAACTTTAAACTTGAATTACTGAGCCTACAAAACCCCTGATCACATAATATTGTAAGCCTAGGTTTCTGCAACACCTTTTATTGGTCTCTTGTGCCCTCTGCCAGATATTGACTGAATTACATATAGTAAACCCAGTCAAAAAATGTCAACAGTGTTTGTAAACTGGCGAAAATCGTTAGTAATAATACTGAATTCAGATTCCGATTTAAATTCAAATACGCATACCTTCCACTGAATCGGTTGTCAGCGAGTGTGTCAGTGAAGACATAAGCGAAGAATATTTACCACCAACAGAGCATGGAGCAACGCAGAGAGAAGAGGTGGCGTCAAGCTCTGTGCGTTGCTCCATGCTTCAGGGAGTATCTACGCTGAAGCATTAGACACTCCCACTCCCTCCGCCCCCACCACCTGTTTACCCGGGTATGATTTATTCATCTTTCTCTCTTTTTGTTAGGATCGTATTGTTGTGGTTGTTCCACCCTGTTGTGTATTGTTTATTGCCTACATGTTATTTTTTTAGTCAAAACCTTTCCCTATGACTAAATAAAAAATATATATTTATTTGTTTTATTTATTTACGGTAAAAATTATTTGTCTGTATTTCGTCCTTATTCATTACATATATACAAACATATAGCTTGCAGCTTGTTTGTACGCTGTACTCGTAATAATCAAGCGCATGCAGAAGACAGAAAAAAAACCTCAAAGGGTTAATAGAGTGATTAAGGTCATTCAAATACTGTGAATTTCTGCTCTGACCATTAGAAGCCAGCCAAGATTACTGTAGATTTTTATGGCTTTTATGCTTTGGTAATTGTATGTAGAATTTTCAATTTTTGAAGTGGAGTGGGGAAATTCATTTTGGTTGTTGAGTGAAGAAATGGAGCACTGCCATTTTGGTTAGTATGTTTGTTCTTTTACATTTTCAAAACTACAGGGTGCGCTGTGCATCCCTAATTTAAGATGCATCAACAAATACCTACACTCAATAAAATGTAGCTCTTAGTGCTATTACAGTTCAGTCACATCAAGTACAGACAAACTACTGATCTTGTTAGAGCAAATAAGCCTTGGTTGCCTTTATTATCCAAACAGGAGCAATACCATTGCAGTTTTAAGAGCTTATCGACAGTATCAGAATGCGAGGGGTGTGGTAATGTGTGTGACATCAGGTCCCAGGAAAGCAGTAAACAAAAGGCAGGAATGTGGGGCAAAAACTGTGTGGCAGCGCAGTGTTTTATTAAACAAAATAAAGACTTTTCAAAACACAAAATAAAAGGGCACAATGGCCAGAACAAAACACAACACAGGACAGGAACAAATAAATCAAATTAAACCAGTATCTTCATATCCAGTATTGCCGGTAACACTTACTCTCTGTGTCTCTCCAAACCACTCCACACAGACCTGGCTTTTATAGTCTGTGGCTGGAGCCCAATTAATCAATAATTAACAATTAGCTAATTAAGGCTCCAGCCACATTCTCACATGTATTTTGCAGGGAGCAATTTAACCCCCTCCATGCCAATCCAAAACAAACAATAGCACAATCACAATAATGAAAACCACAATAATTATAATGAAAATCATAATGAAAATAACAGTAAAAATGATAATAATAAAACAAATTATAGGGGGGGCAGGCACCACGTCACTCACAGTAATCGAGAATTCGATGCTGCCCAAAATAGTTCAGAAAATAGACAACTTGTTTCTTAATTAAAGAAATGGCACTGAACAATGTTTCTCATAAGCTTTCCTTACGAGTCAAGAATACAATATGGTGTAATTGAAGCAAATGGAAATCACATTAAACATCATATTGATTGAAACCTCTGATATTTCAGAGCAAAACAAATTGATCTCCCATTGCTTTGTAGTCGTCACATATTTTTATAACATGTCTGTATTTGTTAACTTGCAATGTCTTAATAATCAGAATTAATTCCATTGATCCACATGAAATGCTCTGGAACACTGTACAACGATGACACTAAATTGCCTCTAGAATTAACCCTGGAATTTATGCTGGTTCGTTATAAGCTTTTAGAAGTGTGTCAAAAGCATGCCAAGTTTACATAATTCATGGACAACCTCCCCACACACACACTGTTCTTAACTTTATTAGATCTATGTAAATAGAACAGCACTGTTTACTGGTGACCATAATGTTTGCCAGAATATTGAAACTAAAGACAGGATACTCAGTACTCTGCTGTGTCATTAGCTATGTGACAAAAACACTTTCATTGTGCTGCAGATATTTTCAGTCCTTGCAATATAAAGAGTCGTGGATCTCAGCTCCAGTCCACTGGTTCCCTCAGCGGTTCGGGTGTTTTTATTGTATCCTGGTGTACATCAATCAATGTAGCTGGTACAGCTTATTAGATGTCTTAGACTTCTTTGTGAAAACTGTCTACTATTTGCTCTTCTCCTACATCAAAGACAACTCTTCTGTCGTTAGGGGACAATGAGTCATTGTAAAACACCGGAGCATTTACTGTAGTTTAGTGTATTTGGACAAGCAAAGTATAAGACAAGAGTAAATTATGAATTTCAAGTGTGATGTTGCCACACAGATGAGTTCATTGGAACCACTGAACAAATGCAAAGATGCTTAGGCACCTTCTTTTGTTCGGTTAATTAATTAGCCTACACAAGGAATCTTTGTTCTACTAAACTCTTTGTAGTGATTTTCAGAGTGCATAGCAGAGTTCAACCTTGTTCAAAGGAGGGTGGGTTGGGCTGGATCTATTCATATCATGACACTTACTTCTGTATGCCTTCGTACTACAGCATCATTTATTTATCTAGAACCTCATTGACAAAAAAGTCTTCAATTTACCATTTTGATTGAACAGAAAAACACATACGGTATAGATGACTAACATGAACCACTATTTATAATGTTAGCTAAAAATTAAAACCCCCCATGATGGGCAAGTATATAGTTTCGCTTATGTATGTGTGTGAGTGGAAAGGGAGAGTTTACAACAAATATATGAAGCACATTTTCAATGATGTATTCCCATTTGATAGTGATAATGCAAAAAGGAGGAAAGTCTAGCATGGCTGGGAGTCATAAACTAATAATTCTGATTAGATATAAAATGCTGTGCGCAATCAGGGACTTCATGTATATTTTGATATATACTACACATGCTCCTTTTTAAATACTTGGTGCCGCATTTAATCTGTTTTAAGCACACACGCACATATATATATATATATATATATATATATATATATATATATATATATATATATATATATATATATATATATATATATATATATATATATATATATATATAATAATGTCAAATAATCTTATTCTATGTACTCTATGTGCTTTGTTAATGTAGCAGTACAGTACTTATATTGATGCATTACCATATAAAATAGAATATGCATTAGTGCTGTTTCCCCTGTTTTAATAGGGTTTCATTGTGCACTGCATTTCTCAACCAAAAACTGAATTTGTTTTTACTGTGCAACATACTGTAACAACTAATACAGATATGGCATCTTCACATGTATTCTGGCTGTCACAGTCTTTACATTGCAATCTATTCATGTGTGTGTATATATATATATATATATATATATATATATATATATATATATATATATATATATATATATATATATATATATATATATATATATATATAAGTAAACCTTCTAAGGCAAAATGGTAAGAACAAAATAATAGTAATAGAATATATATATATATATATATATATATATATATATATATATATATATATATATATATATATATATATATATATATATATATATATATACATTTTCATTTTCAAAGCTCTTTATATATGGGCTTATTTGTAATTGTTACTATTTAGTTTTTACTATTTATTAATTTTAGTTTTTACCATTTTTCCGTAGAAGGTTTGTGAATGGATAGCTAGAACTCACCCTCCCAGTTGTTTTACCAAAATGCTGGTATTTAAATGTTGCCCCAGCCAATAGGCTCCAGATGACTTGCTCCAATGCTGTTGTGTCATCATGACCACAAGCATTCTGGCAGCAAGAGGCAGGGTAGCACCTACAGTACTCCTCTCTCTGTCCTTCTCTCTGTCGCTGGGCTGAGCAGATCTGTGTGTGTGTGATGTGTGTGTGTGTGTGTGTGTGTGTGCACGTGTGGTGTATGTGTGCGTGGGTGGAGTGAGCTTGCACTCTGTTCCCTGACAGCAGTAGGGGAGAGAAGGGAGAAATCATGTTCGACAAGACAGGCACATAGCAGCACCTCTCAGCTGTGATACCGGGAGAAGGATCTTGGTCAAGGATACTCTTCATCAAGGTAAAGAACCCAAGCTGGTATTACCAAGGACTCGTTTATTCTATTGTAAGGCCTTGAAAAAAAACAAAAAAAAAACATGTTTTTTGTTTTCACCGTACTGTATCTACAAGATGTATTTTTCATCTATATGAGCTCATTGAAAGAAATTAAGTTGTTTCGTCATATTCTTAAGAGTAAATATAACTTATGTATGCCTTTTTTAGTTAAATTTAGTTCAGTTTAGGGCATTTTACAGTATATTCCCTAGGCAGTATGTTCAAATAACAGGCTGAACCTGTGTATACTGTATGTCTTGAGATGCTTGTAAACGTTTTTATCATAAGGCAATGAAGTATGTACGGTAAGTTCTAACTACTCACAGAAGAGTTACAAGAAAAACTGTACTAGAACATTTAGAAATAGGCTACAGATTTTAAATTGTCTTTTGCAGGTTAACTTGTGCTTAAAGGGCTAAGCTTTTGAAAAGCATCACAGTCGTGCCATGAAGTAGCCTAAATAAATGCACATTGATTTTTATCAAGATCAAGATGTCTGTGCAGAAAGATATATTTTTGTACGGTGTGAGTCAATCTACTGTCCTAAGTAATATCTAAGCTTCTTGGCATCATAATGCCTGAATCAAATAAATAACATTATTTGCTTAGTTTTCATTTACTGGAGAGCTGTAGTATAACTATTTAAATTTCTTAGTTACTACTAAGAAAATTCATGTAGTTCTGTTTTCATGGGGTTAAATACATTTTACTTAGGTTCAGTTTGCTTGTGCAGGGAAATAAATTATTGATACGTGTTATATTTTTGTTAAAAATGTTAAGCCAACTTCCTAAGATATTGAAATTTGGCAATTTTTCCACAATGGAGAAACAACATTGATTTAGCTGGGCTGCTGAGCTTTTAAAATACAGCCACCAAGTGTTATAAAAAATAAAAAAGGGTGGATGGGTGGGAATTGATTCCTTTGTTAACAAAGTTAGTGGCACAAATGGTAAGAAACAGAAACATCAATGTGTGTACATTATGTAGTATACAAAGTTGGTCTTGTATGACTTTTGATATTTTTGTATCTGTTAGTTTTGTGTGGCACAGTGCTCCAGGATTTAAAAGCTTGTTACTCTATTGTTTAGTGTTTCTGCTGGACATCCCAACCTTCATTTTCTGTGATATAGATTAGCTTAAACATTTTTGTTTAAGCTAATCTATATCACAGAAAATGATTAATAACCATCTGTTTCTGTTTTGTTTTCTGACCGTACATCATATAGGGTTAAAAAAATTAACAGCTAAAATGTGGCTTCCCTTTTAGAAACAACAGCTGCAGCCAGGAAACGTCTTTCCAGGCTGCTTTGTATGCTTGTCAACATTCTGAAATCCAAAAGTGGAGGTTCCATATTGGTTCCAAATATGGAACATGCACTGTTTGAAATTCCAGGGGGAAATGTGGATTGCAAGACAAGTGGCAGTGGTGGGGGGAGAAGAATATGTTGTAGGAAATGCACCATGACTCAGTAAGTGAAGGCTATAGTACAGACTGTAAGGCTGACTTAGATAATTGGTTTCAAACCAGTAATACATTGTGGTATATGTTAAAGCAGTAGTTATTTCCAATAAAAAATGTAGGAGCAAAAAAAAAAATTATTGGCAAAAGCATCAGGCTTTCAGATTTATGGCTCTGTTAATGTGTTGATTTAGAAAACTACAGATTGCTACCTGCAAGGATCAAAGGTAGTTGACAGGCGGGAAGAGTTTATTTAATCGTAGGACTAATATGTGGTGCAAAGATATTTCACTGCTTGACAAAACTTTCTGGTTCAATGCACTGACGTATCTCAAAGTAACGACATACACAGTGCATGGGGCATGTACAGAAGTCTGTAATTGTCTTTAGAGAGGAAACTTTGACTGTACAGCACAGATTTTCAGGACAGATTACAGGACAGATTTTCACTGTCAAATTAGAATCGGAATGAGACCATTGAAACGTAGTTTACTCCCTTGAGTACTGGACAGATTTTCACTGTCAAATTAGAATCGGAATGAGACCGTTAAAACGTAGTTTACTCCCTTGAGTACAGGACAGATTTTTACTGTCAAATTAGAATCGGAATGAGACCGTTAAAACGTAGTTTACTCCCTTGAGTACAGGACAGATTTTCACTGTCAAATTAGAATCGGAATGAGACCGTTAAAACGTAGTTTACTCCCATGGCGTCCTACAGGAAAACGTCTTATGCAGGAACATTTCACCTGCACCACTGTTCATATCTTTGTTTAAAATTTTTTTTTTCCCCTACACTTGTCAAAAACTGAGTGAGAAAGACAGCATTTTAAAATGCTTGCATTTTTTTGTCTTTGTTTTTTGTTATACTAATAACTGAGGTTGACAGCCTAACATTTGACAGTCTCTTGACATAAATAAAACCGATTTTGCACATTTCAGCTGAAAGAAGGAAACCATATGCTGCTTGAATTGCTGATGCATCAATACACAGGTAGGGCACAAAATAGTTCAGAACAATGCTGTTTTAATTTATTTTTTAAGCAATCTACCCCTGTGGTTGTGGCAAAAATACTGCAACAGTGAGTTGTGCTGGAACTGTTAGACTCCCTTTAGCTCTGAAATCTCAACTGGGGTTTATTACCCTAACTGTGGCATTTGCATTTTTAGGGTGTGCTGCACTCGAGTAGCTTGGCGTCTTTTTTTTTTTTAACACAATAGAGGCAGCGTGTGAAGCAAACAACAGTAAATAATGGATGAGGAGAATAATGATGAATATATATCCATTTATAAATATGTATATATTCTATGCAACAAACTTGGAGCTGTTACCGCTGAGGCATGTGATAATTGCCTTCTAAAGAGCAGATCTGACATGCTTAATTGATCCCTGCTCATGGATTGCTAGTAATCCAATTCTATCAAAGGCAAGCCTTTTATACTGTACAGCGGTTTATATCATTTAGTCTACAACCCACTGTTCTGTGTTTGAGATATTGGAAGACTATCTTCAACTCATTTGATAATTTGTTAGATGTTATAGATTCTGTAAATTAAATACATTCATTACATAGCTGTTATTTGTGTTCAATTTCTTGTCACGCCTTTTATTCATAGTTGACTTAAAAATGTTCTTTCATTTTTGACTAACAAAATTAAATGACCTTTTCTGACATAAATAATTATGTCTGCCAGATTGCAGTGTACAAAGGCCTAGATTTTCAAAACGATTTACTCCAAATTATCATTAGCACATTTGTTTTTCTGTATGGAAAAAAAAACTCCAGTTACAGTTCTTAAACAAAAACAGCTTAAGACTGCTTTCAGAGTGAGGTAAGTTGCTTTTCATATGTTTACTTTGTAGTTTTGAAAATATAATAGTTTTGTTACAGTATATATTTTGTTTGTTTTCAAGCTGTAGTCATTATTGAGTTTATGACTATTGTGAATCTCCTTGTTTATTACTGTGAATCTCCTGATTCAAATCCATGTATCTGTGGACCAATTTTTTTAAGAATAAAGTGTGCACTCATTTTATTTTCACATATTGATTTAATTTAGAGGAAGAACACAGTCTGCATGACATACTGGAATTCTACAGACTGATCAATGCATTTTCTATTGTTAAAATGAGCCTTGTAAAGAGGCTGTCTGTCCTCAGAGGCAGATGTGTAACCACATCCCTACAGTACCATTTCTGTAATATAGATACAATTCATGTTCAGGTTATTTCTTGTTGGAAGTAATGTAGGGAATATTTAAAGAAACTAAAATTCAATGATAAATGTTATGTATTGATATTTTTTCCCACACCTCATTTGACAGTAGTAGCAATACGTTGAATTGGTTGGGCACAAAGATCTATTAACACAAGTCATTATTGTACCTGGTAAAGTGTATATATATCATAGTGCCCCAAGCTGTTGTACAGAAACTGGAAAGAACTGATTCCCTACTGCAGTACTCCCAAATTAGAACGGTGGGGCTAATATTAACAATGACACACAGTTACTGTAAACTCGTGTGAACTTTTGGATTGCAGATAAACTAAAGAAGCAGCCTTTAGGTTTGAAATAATGACTTTGCTATGTAATTCAACCTCACCAACTGATTAATAGGTTGTTATGGACATCTTACCCTATCTCTTATAATACATACTTAGATACTATAAGAGCGTCTTCTCCATTTCACACTTTGGGTGACAGAACCGCTCAGCTTCAATTCACTGTCCTCTTGCCCACATAGAGTGCTCACAAGAAAACACTTATAGCATAATAGACCAGGTCAATTAGACTTAGAACACAGGTATTAGGGTAATGGGTTGTAATAAACCAGCTTTAGTTTGAGAGCACAGAGCACTCTTTGAATGCTTGCACTAGGGTAATTACATGTTTAGGCAACTGGTGCCAGCACCTACTGCAGCATATTGTCCCGACATTTTAATGATCTTTAGTACTGCTGCTCAAGAATATTAAAATCTGTAGCAGCTGCTTTTGGACTGGTAGGTTGGCAGCTGACTGTGCGGTAAAAGGCTGCCGGTCGCAATGCATACTGTATGAATGTGCATTGCCAGTTGCATCACAATGCATACAGAATGAATGTGCATTGCCAGTTGCATCACTATGCATACTGAATAAATGTGCAGTGCCAGTTGCATCGCAATGCGTACTGTATACATGTGCATTGAAAGGACCCTTTTCTTAAGCCGGATGTTTCCAAAAACCTGTATTTGTCATTCCTTACTGAATACAATAGCATAAGCTGCCCCAGAGGAAATCGCACATCTATAATTTAATTGATAATCCATCTGCAACTGATCTCTTTTCAAGGGATAATTCAGAGTCCCTGTGATGTTTACAGGCAGAAATGCATGTAGATGCTTAATTTTCATAATCTTGATTATTTTATTTTTTTTTAAATCTATTTAGATCTGTCACTGATCAGATCAATTGAAAAGACACAGTTGGCATAATGTTGTTTTTTTTTAAATGATGAAAGCAAATATATTTTTTGTAATCATAAAAAGTTACATAAAAATAAAGATTGTATCTGTCTTTGCAAATGGCCAAGGGTTAACTAAAAGGTGGCTGCAGTATTTGTAAGAGTGGTATAAACTGGAGATATAAACATATTGGCCACAGCTGTAAAGCCCCTTATAGGAAACCACAGTGAGACACAGGGGTCGGACACTGTACTGTGCTGTATTAAAGTGGTACCCTTTAACTGATCACTCAAAGGAGACTTTGACAGCATATGCATTGGGGGTGTAGCATTACCCCTTCCTGTTTCATTGTTGTATACCTCACTAGCCATACAGCTCCGTGGCAGTTTAATGAGCTACACCCTAGCAGAAGGGAGCAAACAGTAACAAGGTATTTTGTATAACAAAAAAGACAAGAAAACAACAATTTTGGTATGATAATTGATGTAGTCTGGTAGCCAGGCCTAATGAACCTGCAAATTAATTCATTTATTTTAGTGTATTTAAAAACAGGGGGAAGCATTGCATACAAACAATTTTAGCAATAAATAATTTAATGCAACGATTTTAATTCTTCATAAAGGAGACAGACAATCATCAGGTTTTATTTTTAAAACCTCTCAGAATTAAGATTTAACTACAATTTCTCAAGAGTGCTTCATCAATTGCCAATGACAGTTAAAAAAAGAAGCACACAAAATGATTTAGAAAAAATATACGAGATGTGAGAAATCTCTAATTTACCACATAACTGTATGTTCACTATGTACTGCAGCCAGTAGCAGCCTGTCTAGTATTTTCTTTTAAATCCAAATGCAGACCACAAACATAACCCGTTCCGCTGCTTAAGAAAGAGAGTTTTGTTCTTTATTATAAGACATTGTCTCAGATCTTGGAGTGTTGACAGCATGCTAGTATAAATGATGGTAATGCCATAAATATGAACTTGACACAGAGCGGATAATGTTATGAGAGATGTCAAAATTAACATTTTACTAATGAACACCATCTGCGAGATCCATTAACGAAGTAGATTGTGAAACATGTTTCAGTCATTGCTTTTTTTATACCAGATTCTTCACATTAATATTCAGGTTTGTTCACAAAGCACCCATCTCCCCATGCATGGCTAGACAGTGCCATCGTCCTTCACCTCACAAATCACTAAATGTTTTAAGCAAGAATAGAGGAGCTACCTAGCCTCTAAGTGCTTCTCAAATTGAACTTGTTAAGATTAATAAACACTCCACATGGGGTATTGTTGTACCAGTGGTATTGCAGACAAATTTTTAAAATGACCTCCTCTCATTAGCATTGTCATATTCCTTCTTATTCTTATTTGTACAAGAAATGGACAGTAAATGAAATGAAGTACCCTTTTAATAGCAAAGAATTAACATTTAAACTGGCTGGTTACCTAAACGTTAGAATGGATAAAGTAGCAACACTGCTGAGATTACTTCTGATTCTCCACAATAAGGCATTTTATGGGTTGATTTCCTCCCTCACATTATTCTTAACGAACATTAATGATGCCAGTTTGATTTACTAACCCTTTTTTTATCGATTGGTATATTTAAGTGGCTATGTTCCCAGTGATTAGAAGTGTCTCCTTTTCACTGGAACTGTACTCAGATATTTTAAAATCAGCACAAAGAACAAGATAATTTTTGCAGAATTAATTAACTTCTGTTGGAATAGCTTTTGTTTAAAATAAATGTGATGCTTCTGTTTAGTGTTTTTCAAACTAATATGGTCAGATATTTTCTTTCCTAATCTGGATACTTATTACCCAGTTTGTCTGTGTACATTCTTTTTCGACACTATTGGCACAGGACTTATGGTTGCACTTCATTTGAGTTGGCATTTACAACCTAGACTAAGTTTTATTTCATTTTTTGTATCACAACCCTCCCTTACTATAAAACACTCAATAGCAGAATAGGTAGTAATACTTAAGAAACTTATTTAATAAACAGTTTGACTAGAAATCTTTCTCAGGCATCATATTTTGTAGGGTGCTTAGAATTACAAGTGCCCAAAGTTACGCATGAATGCCCTTGCAAAGGTTCTGAACTATTCTGTGTCCTGCCATCCTTTCTTCCCATTGACACTTTTCCACTTTTTGAAATACAGTACAATATAGTCTTTACAGTCCCCTTATCTTACTGGACAGTAATTGAATATACATGCATTCAGTGCTCTGTTTCGAAAGATGCCAAGTAGCTAATTGGGCACATTGCACATCTATCGCTAAAAACATTATTCAAGTATAAAGCACATTAGGTGGTAATACTTTTCATCAACCAGCAGACAAAAGTCATTCAGTTTATCCTGCAGTTTACAGGCATAATTGATTTGTGTAATGTTGCAAGGAGGCTGTGTGGTCCAGTGGTTAAAGAAAATGGCTTGTAACCAGGAGTTCCGTGGTTCAAATCCCACCTCAGCCACTGACTCATTGTGTGACCCTGAGCAAGTCACTTAACCTCCTTGTGCTCTGTCTTTCGGGTGAGACGTAGTTGTAAGTGACTCTGCAGCTGATGCATAGTTCACACACCCTAGTCTCTGTAACTTGCCTTGGATAAAGGCGTCTGCTAAATAAACAAAATAATAATAATAATACATTTTAATAGGATTTTGTACACATGCACTTTTTTAATCCCTTGGGGTTTATATGGCTGAATACTAAAAGCAGCTGGAATGAGCAAATGGCCAATTCCCTATGCAGTTATTGCCGGGAAATAAGGTGAAAGTAAAACGGTAACCTGTGCTGCTTGGTATTCTAAAACTATTCCAAGGGTGACCTTACCGTTTAATGTAGGTTCGGATTTGGTGTTTGAGTTTACATTTGAGACTCAATCGAGTTCAGAGGAATCAACACTTCATAACCTATCCACTTGAATGTGATCACAATCCTCCAACCCAATCCCAGCTCGAAACTGGCTTACATGCAGGATATATGGAGAATGTTGTAATCAGTTCTTCAGATACGGGATTTCCGATTAGATGTTGCATGTAAATGCTGTAAATATTTTGTATTTTAATAGTGGCTGTCCTGTACATGATCAAACTACCGGTCTAGTAAAAACCACTGGGAACCATGACATACATTCCAAACTACTTTATTAGGAAGTGAAACAGGCACAACATGAAGCAATGTTATGGACAGTAGCTGCATCATGTGACTTACCACACAATCGACTGTGCATTTGACTGTGTGGCTGCTTCCTAATAAAGTGGCCACACCCTGTAAATACCTTCATCGGTCCAGATAAGGTTTTGGGTCACTGAGTAATTTACTCTCTAATTTAGACACTATGCGAGTAAAATGTATTTTGGGTGAGTAAAATGAAATCAAGGTTACCTTGAGTACTTTAAATAAATACAGTAGATATTTTAATGCTAACTTATGGGATATGCATTAACTACAGCCTTGCATTTTAATTGTAATGTTACTTTGAACTACTGTACAAAAACATGGTCTTACAATAAAAGCAAATACAATTATTCGTATTTACTTTATTGACCACAAAATATGGCTGTGAAGCAAATAAACACAAAAACATTGTTTTTCTTTTACAATTCCAATGCTGCTGATGGAATATACTTTGCAAAAGAACTGCATGCACATACTATATATTTGTAATATTTAAAAAACGAAACCATGCCAATACTGCACTAATGTAAATAAAGAAACACTTAAATTGTTATTGATCACTTTGCTATAGCAATATAAATAATCAGACTCTCCAAGCACAGAATACTGTATTTACTATGTAGATTTACCTTCCAAAAAAATTCAGTTCACAGATAGGTAAATTGGTAGGCTAGGTTGAAGGGGACTAAGATGGCACAGAGGAAAATCTAAAGATCAAAAATCTTTATTCACCAGTCACAAACATGCATTGCAAGTGAGGGGATTCAACTGTATGTTTTTGTTTTTTGTTTGTTAAACAAAAACCTATACTTATTGTTTCTGGCAATTTCCAGGCAAGCTACCGCATGCAGTGTATTCCCAGTTGACCACTGAGTTGACAGGAACCAACAAAGCTTGATAACATCTGAACTTAAGCTGTGCCGCAGAATTGCTATGTGTATTCTGTATGCATTCAATTTTAATATCATGGGTGATTCCAGTTCTTTCAGTGCGTAAAACACCCAGTATGCAGCTTATCTGGTGAGCTGAATACTCCCATTGTCAGCATAATGCCAGTTCCCTTGCATCTAACACAAATAGCACTGTTTTTAAAGCTCCCTACATTATATAATGAAGGAACATCATCAAATAACACCTGCTTAACACTGACTGGCAAAAAAATAAGAATAGACCACATTGTGTAGCCCCTGGTCAATTGATCAATTGGAAGCAGTTGTGTCTTGTCTGCCATGACCTGTTTGTTCTTTTCATTGATTGTTTTCATTGACATGTTGACCAATGCAGTCACTGCACTGAGGGGTGACTGTGTTGCATGGGCACCCTCTATAAAGCCCCTTGTGAAGTCAAGGACAGCCATCTGCTTCCCCCTGATTATGACTGAATGGCTGCACACAACTCTCACTTAGCTATTATATTCTAGTGCAGAGATTCTCAAACTGTGCCTTTTAACGGGGTTGCGAATACTTGTGCAATTTAAAAAAAAAAAGTGTTTAAGAAACAGGTACGTTCATTTATTTTTATTGGCACTTTTTACTCCAAATGAGTCCTCGTTTTCTTGTTCTGCCTTTGTCTGAACGTTCTGAACTGGTACCTAGCAACCAACTAAGGCTTTTTTCCGCTCTTGCATGTCAGCCAATCAGAACTTCTGTACTGGTCTTGCATGTCAGCCAGTCAGCGAAATACACTTCTGTAGTGTTAACTTGACTATATTTGCTGTGAAGGGAGTTCAAAAAGTTTTACTCTATTGTTTTACTATCCCCGCTGTTGAGTGACTATTGCAGCTGCGTCTCCTCCACGGGGCTAGGCTTTGCCGCATCTACTCTGTCGTGTAGACCCTCTTGGCTGTGTAGGACCGCCCACTGCAGCGGGTTTGGGCCCCCCCAAAAAAAAAAAAGTGCTGTCCTCTTTCCACGTGCTGTCTGCTAACTCGCCCACCGCGGCTTCGGCCTTGTCGCCCTGGTACATGCTACGCGCTGACCAGGTGTGTTGACCATGCGGTTTGGGTAGGCACTCGGCGTAGCGGCCTCTCCGGTGCTGCGGTACCGCGGCGCACGGTCGAGCAGTGCTTGTGTCTACACTGCTGCACGGGCATTCAGTGAGCAGTGTTAGGTACTATTAGCGCTACTGGGTGAGTGCATGGCGTTCACACTTACTAGTGCTTGAGCGCAGTGTGAGAGGTGCTTTCTGCACGGCATGCAGAACATATCAGGCACGTCGGCGTTCCACCTGTGCACGGCCTGCAACGCCAACATCCTGCAGGAGGACAAGCATTCCCTCTGCGTGCAATGCTTGGCATGCAACATGCCACCGCGGCCCTTGAAAAGGAGGTGGCTTGTAACATCTGCGAGGCTTCCAGCCCAGGTGAAGGAAGCTCGTCTGGGGAGGGCCACGAGGGTGAGCTCCACGTCCTCTATAGCCGGACCATCGGCGGCTCTTGGAGCAACAGATCCCCTGCTCCATGACCTGTCCCAGGACCCCGGTGCGCAGGCTGCCCGCAGTCGCCCCCATCTCTGCAAGCAGAAGGGTGAAGCGCCCAAGCAGGCAAGGGATATTATGGACCTTAAGACCCGGATGGCCCAGGTTTTAGAGCTTTTGGCTATTTTATTTTACTGCCGCGATTCCTCCATCGGGACCCATCTCTGCTGAGCCCCGCTGTTGAGTTGCATACGCCGGCTTGTTTCAGCCCGCCTACTCGGTGGGCTGGAAAAACAAAACAAAATCAGTTACCCGCGTTGCTGTGGTGACTGTTATTTTTACCCACACAGCTTGCTGGTGTGTGTGCGTGTGTATTTGTTTCTTTACTGCCTTGGTTGTGTTGACTTCACGCAGTTAAGGCTAGGCGCCTCTCAGTGCTTCGGCGCCCTCTGTGTTTAGATGCTCCATGCCTCGGTGCTTAGCGCCACAGCATGTCAATAACACCTGTACTTGGTGTCCTGATCCTTCAGTGCACCAGTACTGTATTTTACCTTACTCAATGTCCTCTGTGCATCTGCACCCTTGGTGCCTGAGTGCTTCAATACACGGTTGAGCCGTACGTGGCGTTGGGAGCCCCTGGCCAGGCAGCAGGCTCAAGCCCTTGCTCTGGCCCCAGCTCAGCCAATAACACCGGCCCCAGAGATGACCCCGCATGCTCCAGTGGTTGCCCCGGATATTACAGAACCAGATTTCAGCATTGCTGAGGAGGACCATGATGCAATTCTATCGCGGCCTCATGGGAAGGTGGCTCCGTCCTTCAAAAGCAGCCCCTACCTCTCCCTGGCCATTTCTTGGACCAGCGGTTGAGGAATTGCTGCAGTGCTCTCACCGAGAACGCAAGGCGTCTTGGCAGGTAGAGAATGAGGCGCTGGCGTCCACTGTACTCGCCAGGCCGTCTGGCCGGGCGAATGGTTTATCACACTGGACCGAAAGAATGCGGATTCCACGTTCCTATTCGTCCAGCGCACAGGAAGTGTCTCCGCTTCGCCTTACAGGGGAGCGTCTTTGAGTTTTCTGTGCTGTGATTCAGCCTCTCCTTAGCCCCCCACACGTTTTCAAAGTGCATGGATGCCATCGTAGCTCCCTTGCGGCTGCAAGTGATCAGGGCGATGAATTACCTGGACGACTGGTTGATCTGGCCCAGTCGCAGGAAGTAGCAGTGGCCCACACAGCGATTTGTATGAAGCATCTGTTGAAGCTGGGTCTCACCCTCTACTTGAGTCTCTGGCTGGATTCCCTTACGATGCAAGTCTACCTGTCTGCCCTGCTTTCCTCCCCAAGGTGATTACAGCCTTCCACGTCAATCAGTCTGTGGAACTGGAGTCTTTTCATCCACCTCCATTTGTTTCAACGGAGGATGAGAGATTAAACTGCCTCTGCCCAGTGCGGGCATTGAGATGCTACGTGCATAGGACAAGAGCTCTACGTCAATCTGTCCAGCTCTTCGTCTGTCACGGGACACAGACCCTAGGACAGCCCCTCTCTAATCAGTGTCTGTCACATTCAATTGTGGATACAGTCTCGACTGCATTTAATAGTGCTGGTTTGCCCCCACCTGGTAGGGTAGCCGCACACTCCATTAGAGAATTGGCTACATCTTCAGAGGTGCCTCGCTGTCTGATATTTGTACTGCGGCTAGCTGGGCTACGCCGCATACCTTCTCCAGGTTCTACTGTCTTAATGTGGTAGACCCTGCCTTGCCTTCTGTAGGCACAAGGGTCCTTGAGGGTGTAAGTTCACACCGCTAACCTCTGGGTTAGACAGTGCTTGTGCATCCCTCATATGCTGCTGTTCCTTCTCCCTTGCGATGGCTCTGGTGTACATTATCCCATACATAATGGGGCAGCAGTGTGGAGTAGCGGTTAGGGCTCTGGACTCTTGCCCGGAGGGTCGTGGGTTCAATCCCAGGTGGGGGACACTGCTGCTGTACCCTTGAGCAAGGTACTTTGCCTAGATTGCTCCAGTAAAAACCCATCTCTATAAATGGGTAATTGTATGTAAAAATAATGTGTAAAAAATAATGTAATTGTATGTAAAAATAATGTGATATCTTGTAACAATTGTAAGTCACCCTGGATAAGGGTGTCTGCTAAGAAAAAAAAATAAAAATAATAATAATAATAATAATGTTTGATGGTCGTCTTCGAATTGAAAGGGAACGTTAGGTTACTTCCGTAACCCTGGTTCCCTGAAAGAGAAGACGACCATCAACCGTTAGGTCGCTTCGGTCGCCCTCACGGGTTCGATGGAAAAAGAGAAATGGCTTCCTTTGGATAGTAGTTTTATACCCTGGGTGGGCGGGACCGAGTGCATCATCCAAGGAAGAGGCCTATTGGTAGCTCTGATATAAAGAGCTCAGCGATACCTACCCAATGGGCAGGAATATCCCATAAATAATGTTCGGTGGTCGTCTTCTCTTTCAGGGAACCAGGGTTACGGTATGTAACGTTCTCTTCAAGGGAAACCTATCGATTCCTTTCAGTGAAAGTTGACAGAGCTAAGGGGCCAGACGAAAATACAGAAGTTGGTGGCTACAACTAAAGAGAAGGCTCTCTGTGCATCTTTTGCTGTGTCACCCTGGATAGCCAAAACTGGTAAACCCCACAATATTTGAGAAACTTTTTTGTCTACCGTACACCAAGCAGGTGGTTTCGATTATGATGGGACAAAGTGCTGCCAGCCATCTTGATTCACTTCCCCTGTCTAATGACACTGGTGCCAGGCGTATTCACAGTACGACTATTGACCTGTATGAGCAAGTGATCCTCAAGGTAAAGCAAAGTATTTTCTTTTTGTTATTCAATTGGATGAAACGCCTGACGTGTCAGGTGCTGCTCAGATGCTGACCTACATTAGATTTGAAGATGACGGGAAACTCGAAGAGGGATTTCTGTTCTGCTGACCATTGCCTCAGCGTGCAACAGGAGAAAAACTCTTTGCTCTTTTGGCTTGGAATGGCAGCGCTGTGTCGGCATTGCAGTGACGGTGCTCGTGCCATGACACCACAAGCCATTTGGACTCACTGCATGATAAACAGGCAAGCCCTTGTTTCAATAAAAATACCACCCATTTTGAGACATGGTCTCGATGAAGCTGTTCGCATTGTCAACTTTATCAAGTCTCGCCCAACAAATGCCTGCTTATTTGGAGTTTTGTATGATGAGATGGGAGCAGAGCACCATCAGCTACTTTATCACACAGACGTTCGCTGGCTGTTGTGGGGCAAGGTGCTCAATCGTTTGTTTGAGCTTGGAGAGGAAATAAGAATATTTATTTCCGACAAAAAGCTTGTAGATGCTAAATGGCTTGCTTTGCTAGCTTTCATGGCAGATATTTTCGACCACTTGAATATCCTTAACATGTCACTCCAAGGATGAGATTGACAAAATCGAAAGCTGGATCAAGAAGCTGGCCTTGTGGTGTGATTGCGTAAATCGTGGCAGTCTGGAAGCATTTTCTTTATTAGATCATTTTTTGAATGAGAATGCCTTGCTAAAGAGTGACTTACAATCACCAGCCTTCTGGAAAGCCTTCAGCTACAGTTTCGAGAGTATTTCCCTGAAGAGGATCGGAAAGCAGAGGGGTGGATTAGAAACCCCTTTATTATTGAAGCGACTGCAAGTGCTAATTTGCCACTTACAGCAGAAGAAGTATTGATGGACCTGTAGACACTGAAGCTAAGATTTTCTCAGCAACCTCTTGCTAACTTTTGGATTTCTGTGTGACAAGAATATCTAGAGCTATCAACTGCAGCTCTGACAGCGCTCATGCCCTTCCCGTCCACCTACCTTTGTGAATCAGGTTTTTCTGCACTCACTTTACTAAAAAACAAGGACAGGACTCTCTGTTGAAGATTACCTTCGTCTTTACCTCAGCCACACAGAGCCCTGTTTCAAGCATTTGTGTTCATCCATGGAAGCTCACCCCTCCTATTAGGTAATGTAATTTTTTAAAAATGTATTATACTTATTTTTTTATACTGTTGGCTCTAAAAATAAGCAATGGCTATATTTTTGTTTTGTTGATATTGCCTTGTAGTGCATGTTTTACTTATCAATACTAACTATTCTGCAGCAGTACAGGGCAGTGGGGTAACAAAGTAATTTTTATTGGTAGAACGGGGTCGCAGTGCTGCGAACTTTGAGAACCGAGCATCGGTCTGACATCTCCTTCTCATGCTGCTTGTGAGACCTGGACTTGAGGCAGTCGATACCATTCCCTCACAGTGCATCTGCAAGCTTATGTAGGCTCTGTATCTGTGCTTGGACACTGTGAAATTGCACTATGCTGCATGTTCCACACATGATCAATCGGGAAAATAATTCCTAATGTCAATGATGATTTTAGTTTGGTTCAATTTAACTAAAAAGTGACCCTTAGCCAACTTTGAGTATATTATGTAGCCTCTAAAAGGCTCTCAGGTGGTTCAAATAGTACATCAGATTATAACCATTAACCTGTCCCCCAGCAACACTGTGCCACCAGTAGATATAATAAACAATTCAGTAAGAAATACCACAAATAACAGAGGTGGCATTTCTTACATCCACTGGGGGATATTTGAACCCATACCAGGTTGTTCCTTAAGTTTTAACTGCTTTTATTGTGATGTTTAAGCAGCGATTGTACTTGGTTACTAAACATTGTGTTTGCAGTATTATTTTATTAAAGAGAGTTCCATCATTCCTCTTAAAAGGAAACATGCCCTTAGATTGTATTAGTTGCAAAAGTGTATTCTGAGCGATTTTCTCTGGTAAAAGGAAAATGCTTTCTGCTTCAAAAGTAGGGTTTCTCTACGTGAGGGGAATAAGATAGCTATGTATTTATTAGACTGCTGTTTGCTACACTCTGCCGGTCATCCACAATGCTTGATAGGTACGAGCTGTCAGAGTTGTCTTGCACTTTGGGTTCTTGCACATCATTGTGTTAATATTTTGGTAAAGTGGATGTTGAACTGATATAGTTGATTTTTTTTGTTTTTTTTTGCCTGATAGTAGGAGAACTATGGTTCTTCCAGAAAAGTCAACCAGAAAATCAACAGAAAATCTCATTAAGGATATCATGAGCTGTGCCTTCCATCCTCGACACAAAACATTACCCAGTTAAACTTATTAGAAATGATCTGGGATTTTTGGGCGCACAGCTTCCAATCATTCACTGGTATTGGTTCCAATATTGCACAGGGGCTGCCACCAGTTTCAACTGCAGTCTACAATCCAGTTTGAAATCAGACATTTCACAAGTTTTCTTGTATGTGTTACATTTTTGTATAATTGTTATTTATAAATAGATTCACCAAGCTCCGATATTTCCCTAACAGTATATTATATTCATAGTCCTCATGCTCTGCCTATGTATTTTTTTCTGTAATCACATGTTATGCTTATTTGTTACCTTCAACCATGAGTGTGATGTCTTTTGGTCTTAGAAACAGAGGGCTTCAGCAGTTCCTATGGAGAGTGGGGGAAGTTTTAAAAAATCCTTGTTTTATTTTCAAAATACTGCAGTTATTAAGGGAATTAATCAGCATGGATCAGGCAGACATGTCAGCCCTCATATGCACTTCTGATAATATATGTACCAGAACATTCCTCCCTGTCACCCTAATACTTCACTGAAGTAAAACTTAAAATAAACATTATTTGTTTATTTAGCAGACGCCTTTATCCAAGGCGACTTACAGAGAGTAGGGTGTGTGAACTATGCATCAGTTGCAGAGTCAATTACAATTACGTCTCACCCGAAAGACGGAGCACAAGGAGGTTAAGTGACTTGTTCAGGATCACACAATGAGTCAGTGGCTGAGGTGGGATTTGAACCAGGAACCTCCTAATTACAAGCCTTTTTCTTTAACCACTGGTCCACACAGCAGTGTTTTCAGCTACTTTAGGAAATACAATCATGCTTGGTCTTCATATTTTAATTATTTCATCATCTAATGTTTGGTAATGGCTATAACTACAGTATGTGCTTAATAAATAATGTAATGACGTGTAAGAAAATATTCTGCAGATTTTAGGAAGATAAAAGTGCACTTCAGCAGTTTAATTGTGCATCTTGCTTTAGTTCAAGTGGTATTTTAAATAAGCGGATGTTTTATTAATAGATATTGCTTTTTAAGAAGCAGATTTTATTAATTGATATTGCTTTTTAAGAAGCAGATTATATGGGGTATAGGTATTTTAAAATGGTTCAATAAATAAACGTGTGGAAATTGTCATTTTAGAATAAAAAAAGCATGTTGACATATCTGTCCCTTGATGCTATTACTTCTTTCCTTTTAGTTCTTTTCAAATTCCATAAAGAAATGGCAAACATGCTTTGTGAATGGTGTGAAATGGAGCTGGCATTAGCCACTGGCAATAAAGTTTAGATGGATGCAAGGTTGAACAGGTCAAGATGGGGATTTTTGAGATACAGTGCCTCATACCGCCAATGAAACTTTGCATGGTTGAAAACACTGCCACTTATATAACAGTTTTGAATTAGAAAAAAATTAACGAGAAAGTTATGAATTCCTGTTATACGTAGATAGTATCTGGATTTTAAACACCCCTGATACTAGTGACATTTTCTGTTATAGATTATCAGTTGTAAATGATCACGGTAATCATGATTATTGGCTGAATACAATGTTTTGTGACTTGTCTTGTTATTGCTAACTTGTTTACATAAATTTCTAAAGATAGGCTACACAAGTTGCGATAAAAAAATATCAGCTGTTGAACCGTTTCAGCAGAAAAAATTAAAATTAAAATGGGAATATGTAGATAAACTAGAGGTTTCTCTGTTTTTGTTTGTCTTTTTTACTGTCTTCTATATTTCTGAAACCTGTTTCTTAGACTGTGTAGAGGTGCCTGTCTGTGTGCTGAGACCTTTCAACTCTCTGGTTTGTTTCTTTTTTTAAAGGGGCAGTCCTGTAGCAATCATTTACAATCTTAATGCCTCATTATTATTTTTGAGTGCCGAATCTATTGATTAATTTTGTCAAGGTTATAATAATACATCTTCAGTATGTCACAGATACGTAGATAGCATACACGGTTGGTTATTTATTTTATTGACGTGAGTAAAATAGTTGACAGACCGCCAAATAATGTGGGGATGAAGGTCACTTGGCACCATGCCAATAGGAAGCACGCTGTGTAAAAGCGCATCGTGCGTACCCAGAGGTGAAGTGTCTGTATGGAATGATTGCATGCTGTTCGAGTCCCTTGAATTGTAAAAAATGACATTTTAAACCTTCAACATGGGTTTGCAAAATGTAAAGCAGGTGTGGATGGGGGGGAACTAGCTTACAGTGCAAACTAAGAATAATAGAATAAAGGTTTACTATTAAAAAATATATCTTAAAAGGTTAAAATTGAAGTGAGTAGTCTTCTGTGGACAATGCATCTGTTCATTTTAGATCATTGCGTAGGAGCTGCTATAACTGGAACAGTTGGCTCCAGCCTTCATTAACTGAAAAGTAGCAGCGAGTTTGAGAAAGGTGGTGCTGAATCAAGCTGTGGAAGTGAAGCTTGAAGCTGGTCATTAGTGTGTTGTGGAAAATCAGGACCAAACTCCTTCAGTCCTTTATTCCTGGGTGTCAATATTTATTCTTATTCACCCCTTATACTTGTTGTTTTTTGTTTTGTTTTTCAATGCAGAATGAGGGTGGTCTGTCAAACTAACTATAGGAATAGCTTAGAGGTTGGCATTCTGGACTGCTAATGGGGACATGGGACTCTCCTACTCACTGACCACCCGTGAGGATTTTACCCATCAGCTGAAGAAGCATCTAGAAAAGCATCAAGAACCAAAACTGAAAATCCACACCGAAGGTACTGTTTTAATATTTGTTATAGTTTTCAACCGTTACTGGGTAATATGAAGTTGGCTCTCTATTAGGGATAAACAAGGCAAGCATACTATAAGCAGTGTGTGTTTAACCTAATTGAATTATCCAGAAGGTAATAAAGCAGAACATTTCTGATTTAATAATGCATGTCCTTTTTTTAATTAATAATAGGTATTTACTGGATACCACAGAATTACAAATGGACTTGGACTGTGTCTTGTCACTGTGTGTAGTATCATTAAACTCAGAATGATAGTTGAATATTAATTTGTAAACTCATGTTACAAATATATAAGACATAATAGTGTTGTGCAACCCCATTTATTTGAAGAGGTGTACGTGTGTGTGTGTGTGTGTGTGTGTGTGTGTGTGTGTGTGTGTGTGTGTGTGTGTGTGTGTGTGTGTGTGTCTGGCCAAAAAAGGCATCCCAAATTTTAGGATTGAGACATAATTTAAAAAAAAAAAAAAAAAAAAACTATATGAATATAATTTAGATATTTTATTTAACATCATGATCATGTAATCAAGTAAACTACAAAATGATATTGCAAAAGTCTACCGTCTAAGGGAAAATGTGACATTTCAAAATTGTCAATTTATGTCAGTTGTTGGAAAACTACAAAGCAGTATATTTGTTAATTGAGTTTCTTATTTTTTCCCACTATGATTTTTTTTTTTTTTTTTTTTTACGTTTTGGAGATATAGGCAATATCGACAGTAGCTTGCCATGAGATTTGTAGTTATTTATCAACATGATAAATAAGGCAGTTTATTATTATTATTATTATTATTATTATTATTATTATTATTATTACATTGTACCTTGTTTTCTGTCAGCTGTTAGTTATTTACAGAATGTGAGTCTTAAGTTGGATATGTAGCTATTTAACTTTTATTGAATTTGTGCTGCCTGAGAGTTGGTATAAATGCCAGCCTGCACCCTAATTAAATCACATGAATTAGTTTTTAATATTGCAAAGCCGGATATCACATATTAATGAGGCACGTTTTTGAAAATGGAAGAATTTCGGTTGGCTTGAGTTAAAAAATTATTCATGACAGTTTAGCTTGTTGTTCATCTCCTGAAAGTATCTAATAATAATAATAGTAATAATAATAATAATAATAATAATAATAATAATAATAATAATAATAAAGAGAAACAAAGAGAGATGTTTGTGAGTTCTGCCACTCCACAATCCATCTGGAGCGCACAACCATGATTGCTGTGCTGTATTCAATAGGATTTTGCCAAAGTTTTTCCGACATAGCGACATGAGGGACCAGAGAGCAAGTTTAGCTTTTTAATAATGGTGTCAGTTTGATGCCCGGAATATATATATACATATATATATATTTTTGTCGTTTATGGGAATTATTACTTTTTCAATTGAATTACTCTCTCTCTCTCTTTCTCAGCCCCTCTCTGCCTACATTAGATAGCGAATGTAATTGAGACAATGCGCTCGGGGGAATTATTTCTTTGTACTTTTTTATTTTTATGTATTTTTTTTATTTATTACATTTTTTAATATGTACCTACCTTTCAGGTCAGCGTGTCTTGTTGACATTTAATTTATTTCCGTGAGGATGTCTGAGGAAGACAAATTGAACCAAGAGGCAGTGGAAGAAGCTGTCAGTTGTGAGCAGGAGAATGAAGCCTATCCGCACTCCCCGGACCGGTGTGTCATTGAAACCGGGAGCCTGGAAGTGGAAGAGAATGAGAGCGAGAGGCAGAAGGAGGAGACGGTGCCGAGCGACAAGACAGAACTGCAGCAGGTGAGAGAGCCACGACTTCTTCTGTGCTCAGTGGCTCGGAGTATGCTGGTGGTGACATGTTACAATGTTACAATGTCTTCGTTTTCACTGTTATAATTATTCATGTTCCAGTATCAAGATGCAATTGGGGCTGGTGGCACTACCAAGATAAAATAAAAAAAATAAAACAACTAGACATGGTCCAGGAAGTTAAAGTAAATACATATGAATAAACACATTATCAGAATTATTTAACAACTAATCCATAAGATTGTTTATCTGAATGGCTCTAACACAACCTGATAAATTACTCAGCTGATAACTTGCTGAGCACACTGCTATAGTGTTGTACTTTAAAAAAGATGTGAATACATTTGCAAACCTGGGACTTGTTAACCTCTTAACCCTAGTTATTTAAAACATCCATAAAGTAGTCATGGTCAGTTTCTAGACTGGATTTAAAGTTGGATGTCCTACATGACACATGGAATTTAAATGTCATTATATATTGATGCGAGTGAAATAATATAATTAATTATCAATTCATGGCTGCTGAACTTCTTCTTCTTCTTCTTCTTCTTCTTCTTCTTCTTCTTCTTCTTCTTCTTCTTCTTCTACTACAAATTTTTCTCTTTATAAGTCTTTTGGAAACCTTCTGTTATTTGTCTTGTTGCTATTTCTTCCCAAGACATGTTCCCACAAATACTGAGTCATCTGTAGTTCTTTTTTGTGTCTATCTCTGGATATTAAGTTGGGTCAAGGTCAACACGTGGGTTGATATTTATTATTGGGCAAACACAGGAGAATATCACAGGGAAAAAATATTCTTCTAGCAGTAGCTGCCTAAACAGAGTTCTGTTATATAAATTAGCCACATAGCTCTGCAATGTAGATGTTAAAAGCCAGCTTATAGATTATTATTATTATTATTATTATTATTATTATTATTATTATTATTATTATTATTATTATTATTATTATTATAAAGCTGATGTAATACAGTTAGATCTTCTTTGTAGTAGGTCCATTCTTACAGTATCTCCAGACTTTACAACATAGTAAATACATGTGCTGTCATTTTCATCCACTGTTTGTTGTTTGCTGTCACAGAAACGAGGGGTAAACCAGGGGCAACAGAAAAAAAGACCCAAGGTAGGGTTACCCTAAAGTGTGTGCATGCTAAGCCAGTGTGGTTAGTGGGGGAAAGGTATGTGAATGCACAAGTTTGACTGCTATACATATCTACAGTATACAGCAGTGTTTGTGTGTGGGTGTGTGGGGGGGTGTTTTAGCCGTTTCATAAATTCACAATGAAGGCAATGTCCCTGCACTAGAATAGTTGACGCTGTGAATTTTATTACATCAGGACAGGGAAGGGTTTATAAAAGGATAGGCTGGAATACTACAATTGAATAGCATTTGTTGATTATTACATGTTATTCTTCATGGCAATCTTAAACCTTAACACCTTTGATATGTGTTCTACACATTATACTGGATTTGAAATTATGCCGGTTGGTGATGAGCACTTTAAATCCAGATTGCTCCATACAGTAGAATTCAGCTGAAACGTGTACATTTCCCTGATGTCAAAAATAAAGCTGTACGGTTCTACAGTTTTTGGCAAATTTGGATTATTTAGAATGCACATACCATACTGCATTTTTTACCTTTATTTTATGTAACATTTTGAAATAAAACGTAACCATTAGAAGAACAATTGGAGTGGTATCACAGAAAAGTTACTGTGTGTTCAGCCAGTGGACATTGGTAATGTGTATCAATGTAAATAAAAAAATACCAGGATGCAAGTTGCATAAATGACAATACAGCTGCTATGTAGTTCTTCCTTGCTGTTACAGTCATCATGCCCTCCCTATACATGTAAAGAACACGTCCTGTGCTTCTTTCAGTTGTTGCGTCGGTTGCTTACTTGATGTTGTTTGCACTTGTTATTCTTCTTTATCTTCAGCTGAGAGGTCTACGCCAAACTCTCCAATGAGGGTTACATTACAAATGTAAATACATTAGCAATACTTCACCGCACTGCAGAATTTTGATTTATTTGTTCAGGCTTGTGACTGCTTCTTGGCTGTTTTTCTTCCTAAATTCCCAGAGCAACTGTAGTCTGGCTAAATTTAGTGAGAGTGCTTTCTTTTATTGAGGCCATGCATCTTGCTTTCCCTGTGGTTGGTATTGCAGTAGCAGTAGCACAGTCTCCCGACGAGGATGTTTTTTGAGTGGCTTATAAGAACTTTTTTTCATCCTCAAAACCTGACAGCTGCTGTTTAAGACGCTGTACGATCCCAGCGAATGACATAGTTGCTTTTGTTCGTTGCAGTCGGGAGCGAAAGGTAAACTGGTGAGGAGTCTTGCTGTGTGTGAAGAGTCTTCCCTGCCTCCAACCACAGATGGTGCTGAGGATAATCAGGTACGGCTCTCATTCCCTGTCCAGCTCCAGCAGCACATGGGGCTGGTGCCAAGATGATTCAAGGGCATACAAGGTCTTAAAACCTTTCTGGGTTACTCCTGTGTTACAACCTTCTGTTCTATCTGTGCCTCTCAATCTGTATGTCTGTTTGTCTGTCTATCTGTCTGTCCATTTAGCCATCAACCGGTTTAGCAAGAAATGCAATCAGCAAACAGTTTCCTAATCAAATGGATTGGTAAAAATCGATAATAACAAATGACTTGAGAACACATTAATATTCAAAAGCATAATTAAAATGTGTATATTATTATACAAATATCTGCATTCGAGAAAACTTGATCATTAAAGCGCAAGAAGTAAGAAAAACCTTTAAATACAAGACAAGACATGCATGTGTTGGTAACATGATGCTTACTTAAAATGTGAGGCTTCAAATAGGGCACCAGGAGAATTCATTGATCATTGGATGTTTGATTAAAGCTTAGAAAGTAAAAGTCATGCCGTTCAATCATCAATAGATTGTTGCATCTCTGCTTTTAGCTCTATAAAAAGCACATCCACTGGGAAATTATTTTTTGTATTTCTAGGCTTCTACTGGGTTGTTACAAAAAATGTTAGTGGTTGAGTTGAGATGGTTAAAAAAAACAAAACACCATGACAGACAAAACCATAATGACAAAGAAAGCCTGATTCTTTAACAAATAATCATCATAGGCATGGTAGTAGCCAGTAGCTGTTTGCTTTTGTTTTGTGCAGACAGTGAAATAAATTAGATTACAGTTTCAGTGGTGCTGTACTTACTCCATCAAGTGAGTCAGAAGCTTAGCATTAAAACAAAAAAACGTTACACCTGCTCTTGGTACCCCTCGCTCTACCCGTTAAAGCACACTGCCTCCCCAACCCTATATCCACTCAGAATGTGGTGCAAACATAAAGACGTAGATGTGTAGACCTCTGTGAAAGCCAGTAGTCTGTGTTGGGTTGCCAAGGTGTCATAATTGCAGATTGAATACATTGTGATGGGTTGTCACCTGGGTGAAAGAGCGTATTCAAATAGTTAAAATTATACAGTAGTTTTACCCAATAACTACCTCAGTCGTACTCTATGGATCCGTGGTCAGTATGTGGTCTGACAGTCTGTGCATTAGAATTTCATCTATTGTATACATGGCAATGTATTGCTGGGTAAACATGTTTTTTTTTTCATTTTTATAAATAATTAATTTTCATTTAGCTGAAAAACAAAAGTATATTTCATACCATATTACGGTAAAAAATCTCTGGGGTGGTAAAATAAACCTGGTACCTCATTGAAATGCCTAATAAAGAAAGGAGAGAAAGACTTCTGTACAGGAGAATGTACACGTGTGTTGTTTATTTCCGACATCATTTTGTATTGTTTTACTCTTTCAATACAGTCCTTTATAAATTCTGTTATATGAACAAATAAATCCCAATCTCATATTTCTTTGGGAATTGCAGGATTCATTTCAACTGCAAATTAACAGCTCGGCAAGCTTTCAGGGAGATGACAATCCCAGTAAAGATGAAGGGGACAGAGAGCAAGAAAAGGACAAAAACAAAGAAAAAGACAAATCCAACGAAAAACCAAAAATCAGAATGTTATCAAAAGGTGAGCTTTGAATAATTTTATTTCCTTAAAAAAGTAGCAATTCACATGTTAAACATTTGATAGCCTTTGTATTGACTTACAATAATAATATTGTTCATTGTGTAAGGCTTTCTAATAACCTGTACCCACTTTTGGGGTCCTACTGTTTTATGTTTAAATGCAAATTTGTATAATTATTTATCTGGACGTATCATTAAATCCTTGCAACCAAAATATTCTGCTTTAATAAATCCATAACCATTACACTCATTTGCTTGCTCATGAAGAGCTCAATTTAAAAACCTAATTAAATTAACTTCATTGCTGGGGGAATGCATTTCTAAAAGTAAAATAACCCTGTGCAAGGCAGAATCAGTCTTGCTGTAGCTCAGTCCAAATAGATGTTGTTCTACATTATTGTACATTGTTCTACATCATTATGTTTTATTAATGAAACTGTTTTTTTTAAAGAAAATAGAATCAGTCCCTTAGTCAATAAACTATTAGTTTCTCCAGAATTGTAGTTCGTCCTCTAAATGCCTTTATGTATAGTTTATATTCACGCAAATTTATGCACATGTATAGTTGTCCGCTTTGTAATGAATATAGACATAATACAGCACTTTGAAACAGGGCTTTATGGGGAATATATGTGTGGGTTTCCAGTTTGAGTGTCTGTTTATGTGGGGGATGTAATAGCACTTGTGACATTTTGTGATGAGGACTATGACCTCTTTAATAAAGCTGTGTTCAATTCATTCTGAGGGGCAAAAAAACACAGCAAGTGTTGGAGCAGTTTTGACATTGTTTGACACATTTTTTTTTGTATTATGTTTGCATGAGATGTGATGTTTCCGTGTAGTTCTTTGTCAAAAGCAAATATAAATTCGATACTCAAAACCTGGCCATTGCCCTGTCCGTGCAGTTTTGTATAGGTCCATGTTTACAAACAAAAAATAAATTACAAGTTTCAACGTAGACAACACATTTCTATATTTTATACATTACCTGTAATTATAAAACAGAATGCTTGGATGCTGCATGCTGATTGGCTGTTGAGGAAAAAACTTTGCTTCGTGTCTCCAACCCAACTACAGCCGTATGTTAGTGCAACACAACACACGCCCTGTCGTGTGTTATCCCTTACTTATCAAACCTAGTCACATTTTCAACCACCTTTTTTTCACAACTGCTTCTTCAGTTGAACTTTGTTTAGTACATTTCTTATGCCCTCAGCCAGGATATATCTCACTTTTTAATTTATATTTAAACTTCTAATACAACATTTCAATCCATGGTTTACCATGGTCATTTTACACTGTAAATTTACATACTCATTGTGTAAACTGACAGATTCTAAACTTGATGTGACAGATAATATTAGTTGAGTCAATGTTAAAAGGGAATACAATGGACATTATGCATAGAGTAACAAACATCTATTTATATAACACTCACCTAAGACTAATGATTGTTTTCACCAAAACCAGCGAAGTAGACCACTATATCATGCACTAGCGCTGTTTTATAGCAAAAAGATCAGCAATTGCTGGCTGTGCAGCATCTGTTCACACTTTGGTGTTTAGTTTCAAATTAAATTGGATCAGAAAGGAAAAGATTTGGACATAATCACAAAGGCTAAAATAAATGCTCTATCAGACCAATAAGAACATTTTGCTTGGAAAGTGACCAGTGTATAAGCCCTACATGTAAACAGGTTGCTGTTAAAGGTTTGGGGGTTACTTTGTTAAAAGGAAAAAGCAGGTTTGACTGTCTTAATAATAATAATAATAATAATAATAATAATAATAATAATAATAATAATAATAATAATAATAATAATAATAATAATAAATTGTTTTTTTCTTTAAAATAAATACAGCTTTAGCACACAGTCCCATCCCCATACAGACATTAATTGTATTTATTTATTTATTTATTTACCAATCTGAACAATAAAGTAATTGAATGAATATATATATATATATATATATATATATATATATATATATATATATATATATATATATATATATATATATATATATGTGTATGTGAGTAATAAAACCCTTTTGTTTCAGATCACAGCCAGGAGTACACAGACTCCACAGGCATCGACTTACATGAGTTCCTTGTAAACACTTTAAAGAATAACCCCAGGTATGATCCATTAAGCTTTTTCCTGTATCTGGTGTCTGAGAAAAATGACCTCCCCATTTTTAATTAAAACAAGAGTAAGACAAAGCCTGAATGTCCTGGAAACTAGAGGCAGTCATTAAAACCTTATACTGAGAAATGGCCATCCCAAGATGCACACCTCCTGACGAAATCATTTATTATATTAAGGGCGACACTCTGGGGCTCGGGAAATGAATGCCACTGTCGTCTTCTGTCATGAAAAAACATACTGCATTTTTTTGCAGCCCACTGCAGAAACCAGCTTTGACAGATAAGATTGTTAAAATTGTGCAAGTTCAGAATAGAATTATACCTACTTCTCATAAGCATTCAGTTATCACAAGTAGATGCATTCAACATACATGCAGGACAACCCTGAATGCTCCACTGGGATTTGCCTTCATTCTTTTTATCAATTCTTTAATAGCGAGTTTTTAATGATTCTTTCAAATACTGTTGGATTTAATGAGTCCCCTACAACCCCATTCCTCCTATCAATTACACATGCCCCATATGCCATGCAGAATTTTTTTTTTTAAAGGGGCAGTAGTTACTTACTTACTGACTGTTTGTAACCACTGATGTCAATGTTTATTACAATAAAAGAATACAATGATACCTCAGTCAGCTAAATACTACATGCAGTCTACAAAAAAGATTATATCCCACCCCCCTCCACATTAATGCAAAACTTAAAGCCCACATTTTGGTGATTGTGGATTGCAACACTGTCCACAATATAATCCTTCTATTATTTGGCCTGTACCTTCTATTAAGCTGTACAGCAGTTAGCTGTTGTATGATGATACTACCATATTTTCCAACACATTCCTCTTAATTATTGTTTACAGGGACAGAATGATGCTGTTGAAAATGGAGCAAGAGATCATTGATTTTATTGCAGACAATAAGTAAGAAGCTCATTATTTATTATTTCAATTTTATTGTTTGCGCGCCGAATAGAGTCTGTCATAACGTCGATCAAGTCTGCTCGCCGAATAGAACTGTTTGTTTATGTAGCAGTATCCCAAAAGTTAAGACTTCGCACATATGGAGCTTTTTTAAATGATACATCAATGCATGCCAATTCATTTAAATATATTTTACAAATGCCTGACGTAATGGCAAGCATTTATTTCTTCTTCTTCTTCTTTGTTTTTTTTAATTTTAATTTTTATTTTTTAATTTGGCTGACTTTTTTTGTGGTAATATTCATATGGCCCAGTGAGGCTGGTGTTTATTATGTGATATCTTCATTTATTGACCTTATATAAAATTGAAATCATGTGTAAGCACAGAAGTTAATGCACAGTGCATGAAATCATAACCCCAGCTGCGTTGGCAGCCTGCTTGTTAATTCTTAGTTGGTAGCAAAAACAACTAATATGTTTCTCAGCATAATCTTCTAAAAAATGTACAAAGCCATGTCCACATGTTAACCCATCATAGCATTAATGTACAGTTTAACCATTGTGTACGAAGCAGATTAGTGGTCTATTAAAATCCCAAATCTATGCATGTGAGGAAACTACAAACTTAAGAAATGCCATACCATTGGAAAATAGAAACGCCATACCATTGGAAAATAGAAACGCCATACCATTGGAAAATAGAAATGCCATACCATTTTGAATAAAATGTCATTCCTTGTCATCGTTGTGTACTGCTTCATTCTCCTCTTCATTCAAAATACATCAATGCCTAACATTTTCATGAATCTTCTGAAACCTGTATAATAGACCTGTATTGCATTAGGGCATAATCTTATAAAATGATCTCGGTTATGAGAGTCCTTATGTGTGCGCACTAGCATTTTCTTCTAGATGCGTTTTATAAGTATTTCTATATTTCTGGTCTTCTCGTTTTGGACAACACTGACTGAAGCTGTTGTTTCAAATGTGGCGGTGCAGATCAGGTGTCCGCTACAAAACAGCAACAGCAAGTTAGTAGAGCAGAATCAAATGTAAATGGCAACAGAACTAAAATAGTGGATGCTGTTGGCACAAATAAATTAACATTGCCTCCTTTTCTAGCACAAGACTGGACAAATCCATTTGGCATGTACCCATGTCCTGTATTTTAGATCTGTAAAGGTTGGCAATACTTGTTTTTAAAATTATCAGTTGCCAGGGATCGGAGCAATCAGAATACAGGAGGCTGTGTGGTCCAGTGGTTAAAGAAAAGGGCTTATAAGCAGGAGGTCCCCGGTTCAAATCCCATCTCAGCCACTGACTCATTTTGACCCTGAGCAAGTCACTTAACCTCCTTGTGCTCCGTCTTTCAGGTGAGATGTAATTGTAAGTGACTCTGCAGCTGATGCATACTTCACACACCCTAGTCTCTGTAAGTTGCCTTGGATAAAGGCGTCTGCTAAATAAACAAATAATAGTAAGTCTCTTTATTTAGGGAGGAAGAATAGCCTCACCACACACATCACTTTTCAGACCCTCAAACCAAGTGGGTTTGAGGCCAAATATTTTGTCTTGTACCATACTTCATAATCATAAAATAAATACCACTCATTACAAATTCTGTCATGAACTACTCTACTGAATTCAGTAAAGCCTTTTCAGTTTATTTTTTTCTTAATCATACTACTAATACATCACAGTGCACATATACAGTAAAAGGGAATTATGCAAGTTTGAAATGAAACATTATAATTGGCTACAGTAGCACCTTAAGGATACATTACAATATTGTGGTCAGCGCTCCAGAGAAGCTATGAATTACATATGATATTTAAATTTAATGCGTAACAAATACGCATAGCAATTTAGCTGCACAGCTTGAGTTTGCTTGTTATCAAGCTTCTTGTACTTCATTAGCTCCTGGGTTCGCAATGGTCAATTCTGAATGTACTGCATGCGGTAGCTAGAGAATGCCAGGACAGCTAATTGTAGCCTGCCTGGGAATTGCCAATAAGTCTGGGCTTTCAATAAAAATAAATAAATAAATAAATAAAAACATATACTTGAATCCACTCACTTGCAATGTGTTTGTGACTGGAGAATGAGAGACTGGATTTTGGATTCTGGATTTCTCTGGGCCCTCTTTGTCCCCCTCAACCTATTCTTACCAATTTACCTGTCTGTCAACCAAATCTATATATTAAATACAGTATTCTGTGATTAGATATCCCATAATGCATATCCCATAATTTAGCATTAAGGTATATACAGTATTTATTGAAAATACTCATTACTGCAAGGTAATGTTGCATTTTACTCACCCAAAATATATTTTACTCACATGGTGTCTAAATTGGAGAGTAAATTACTCAATGACCAAACACCTTATCTGGATTGCTGATTGCACCAATGAGTATCAATTGAATGAATATTTAATAGAGCATGAACAATAGCCATCCTAAACAGTTTATCAAACGATGACCAATCCAGTGCACTTCGCATGTACTGTAAAAACACTGAAGAGGGAGAGAAGTGTCTCTCAAGATTATGCAAATTGTTAAAGCGCATCATCTGTGCCCTGAGTAGCATATTATATTCTTCAGGAGCCTAAAGAATGTTGAGCTGCTCCATGAGTTGTGTTAAGTAGTGTATTTACTTTCATCGCACCATTTTGTTGGTTTTTTACCGAGGTGCGTTGTCTTTTCTCTTCCAGCAATCACTACAAAAAGTTTCCACAAATGTCTTCATACCACAGGATGTTAGTACACAGGGTAGCAGCTTATTTTGGAATGGATCATAATGTCGATCAAACAGGAAAGTCTGTTATTATCAACAAAACAAGCAATACAAGAATGTAAGTAATGATGTTTGGTTTAAACTTTCTTAAAACTTTGAAAACGTTTACTCTCATTTCTTATTAGAGATGTTGTGTCTACTTTGTGAATGTAAGACTTACATGTTACAGTGCAATTATAAATTGACATTGAGTGATACATCATCACATTTTGGCCAATTTAAACAAGGCACCCCACTCCCAAACCTGTCATTAACCCTCTTCTATTATGTCAGTCCAATCCCCCCAGATTAGCTATTGTTGATCACATAATCAGTCTTGGCCCATCCCTCCATCTATCATTTATATATATATATATATATATATATATATATATATATATATATATATATATATATATATATATATAAAACGTGTATTACACGCAAAGTACTGTATGACAGGAAAGACCTTGGCTACATTTATTGCTACCTGTTAGTGTTATTGGAAGTAGAATACCACAAAGCTGCAGTGGCTGCCTTTCAACACCTGAGACAGCTCAATCGTCAAACAAGACAGACTTTTCAATTTTCTGTTCAAAATCACACCTTTTGGATACCATATTTATGTTTCACTTCTATACAGTATATGGTTTGAGGTGTTTAACTAACTTGGTATGCAGTCTATGTAAGTTTGATGGGATAAACGGCACAAACTAGCTGTGACAGCGACATATGTTGGTACTTCCAAGGTTCTTTGCATCTTGAAATTAGGTGCAGTTGGAGGTGTGAACCGAATCTATTATTTCCAATAGCCCACAGTAAGTTGCTTTTCTGTGCATCTGTTAAATAGTTGTTATGAGAGCACATGTGGTTCATAGAGATGAGGTTGTTTAATGAAGGATGTATCCACTTATCAAAATAGTCTCCTTGCAGAAAGATACACATTTAAGTAATAAATGCTATGTGTATCAGTGCACCTTTTCTAAGCAGAGGATTACTTAACATTTACAGTATTTCATTTTTTCATGCAGACATATTTACTGTATATTCTACGAAATTGAAATAACTTAATGTTGTACTTTAGTTCTAAACTTTATCCAGCATATCTGGTAAGTTCTGGCCTTATTGTGTTTGGCACTTAAGCAGAAACATCGGTTTGTCCTAAAATCAATATGAAAATAGGCTAAGCTTCTGAATACCATTTTATCTTAAAAGGCAATCTATTGAGTTTCAAGTCACCATCCTTCAGAGAATAAAAAATAACATTGATCCAAATGTAGGTCACTGTTTTTTTGTATTGCACTGATTTAACTATTTACTTTTTATCAGTATAAGAAAAAAATTCAATGGCAATTCATTTTATAATTATTTCTCTGGGACAGAGTAGCAAGGGTGTATGTTTGGTTTACTGACTGACAAGCAGGTTTTAAAATGGGTAGGAATGAGTCTGTAGTGAAAACCTTTTGAGAGCGTACATAATTACATAGGACATTCAACAACAACAGTAGAAGATGGAACTGCAGAAGAATGTAGTAAACTGGCACCACAAATTAACAGTAGTGTAACAGTAAACAAAGCTGCTAATTACTTATTACAATTACAAAAACAAATGCTGATATTTTCATTAAATCATTAAGTAGAAGTATCATGTATTAGAGATCCCTACTCACAACATATTAAGTTATTATGTAAACTTAGGATATTTATTTATTTATTTATTCATTTTTGAATAACAAATGTTTTAAAATATTCTTAAAGTTTGACAGCATGGCTTTTGTAACAGTCCTCTTCTGTGCCAACAGACCCGAGGAAAGATTTTGTGAGCACATAAAGGATGATAAGAGTGAAGAATCTCAGAAGAGGTTTATCTTGAAACGAGACAACTCCAGTATTGATAAAGAAGACAATCAGGTATTCCTTTTCACAGTGCATGTAGCCAGTAGTAAGTGTGCTGTGCTGTGCAGTAAATATGTATTTGCTATCGATGTGTTATTAATATATGTGGTTAAAGATTCTGTAGACATGCATGACATGATTTCTGCTGTGACACACTTTGTGCTACGTTTTTCTGTTTGATTTGCAACAGTTGCTGTCTGCGTTATTATAAACTACTGGTTTATAATTTTTATTGAAGTAAAAATTGGTTTATATTCATATTCAACAAAAAAAGTACCAAGCGCATTTTCCTGCTGCAGGGCATCAAATTATTTTATCAGGTTGAGTGCAGTTCAGTGTTTTATTGAAGTTGACACTTCTGTTTTAGCTAGCTTGTGTGGCAAGCTATGGCTTGTCCACCTATTTACTGGCATTAATCTGACGCATGGTCTGCAAATCAATTTCCAAAACAGAAGGAAAATCCTATCTAATAAACAAACCAGCCACCCTTTCTTCCATTTTCCATAAAAAAGGTATTTCACTGCATAAATCCCAAATCTGTAGTTGGGTTGCTGATATGTAGACTGCTAAATATTATTTTCCAAAAAAAAAAAAAAGTGTACATAATTTAGCTTTGTGGTAGACTGATAATAGTTCTCCAAATTACACACGTTTTTAACTTTTCTGTGAGATACCTGACCTGTATGTATGTTAGTTACTGTAGATGGGTTAATCCTAGAGTGTATCTAGCCCAATATTGGTTAATGCTAGAATAACCTAGTAAATTATACTCCATGGTGCTTGAATTAACTGGATAATACTTCAACAGTAGTATATATTTTGTACACTTAAAAGAGGTAACTGTAGGGGCTCCCGAGTAACGCATCCGGTAAAGGCACTCCGTGTGGAGTGCAGGATGCGCTGGCCGGCCGTGGACGGGAGTTTCCAGCCGAGCAACCACCTGGAAGGGGGATGGCTTAGATCGGCCAAGGTGTCCTCGGCTCACCACGCACCAGCGACCCCTGTGGACTAGCCGGGCGCCTGTGGGCCTGCCTCCAAGCGGCTCAGAGCTGTGTGGTCCTCCGACGCTGTAGCTCTGAGGTTGCTGCATGGCAGGGCTGCAAAGTGAAAAGAAGCGGACGGCTGACAGCACTCGTTTTTTCGGAGGACGCGTGTGTTCATCTTCGTTTCTCCCGAGTCAGCGCGGGGTTGCAGCGGTGATGTAGGCTCACGAATTGGGCATTTCAAATTGAGGAGAAAATGACGTAAAATACAATTGACGATTCCAAATTAAAAAAAGAGGTAATTATATTGTAGAAGCAATTTATTTTACACATTAAAGTAACCGTGTGAATTTAGTGCAGTGATTTTAAGCTTGGTTAATAGGTCAGTCAGGTCACTGTGTGTGTGAGTATCTGATATTCAACTGCTTGCAAACACAGGAGAATAGAAACATTGAGGTTTTGATAGTTGCCAAATAGTGGATCTTTAACAGAGGCATCAAATAGAGAAGACTGCTTAAGCTGATATTACTGTTCATTGGTGGGAGGGATTAGAGACGGTGAAACAAATCAATTCCTGAGTCTCCACGGACTCCTGCCTGAATACATTGATTTGCTCTGCAATATGTTACTCACAATGCTGCTGCTGCCCCTGTCACTTCTGCTACACACTTTTCTTTTGTGTGGTTCATTAGAGCTTTATCTTAAGTAGGGGTGGATCCAATCCAAAAATACAGTGCCTGCTATTTCCCTGTTCTGTGGTGACACTCAATCACTTTCAAGCAGCACAGTAAATGTGTTTTTTATAAATGATCATTTAAGGAACGATAACTTCAGTTTTTGGCATCTTTACGCAGTATCATGTTTGTCCTCCCATGCCTGGAAGTTTGATTGAATAGTGCCACACAAATCATAAATTAGCGATGTGTGGTTTGATTGAATCCACCCCCTTTAGTTGTGTTTTTGCTTTGTTTTCTTTTTTTTTGGTCTTTGTTTAGTTATTGCTTAACTCAATTGTTACATAACCCGTGTGCATTTTTAATCATGCAGCAAAATAGGATTCATCCATTTAGAGATGACAGAAGGAGTAAATCTATAGAAGAGAGGGAAGAGGAGTATCAGAGAGTGAGGGAGAGAATTTTTGCACAAGATGTAAGTGGATAAATACGTTATTTGTGCTAATAATGGGTTTAAAAAAATAATACAATTAACCAGATTTGTAAAAAAAAATTAAAAAAAGATCCATTAATTAGAGGCTAACACCATAAGGGAAACCTTAACCCTTTCTCCCTTAGAAAAAGATGCAATTAAAATATTTTTACAGAGGCATAAGTTTTTAAAAAAAATTATAAAAATCTCCATCATTCTGATCGTCTACATTAATAACACATAAGTATGAAGTATCTGGCTATCTAGACTTCCAAAAAACAATAACAAATAGTCTGACATTAATCTGGACCAGACACGCTTTTCGTTTCAGTGAGCTTCAGTGTATTGAACAGACAGCAGGTGGTGCTAATGTATATACTTATAGTTCATTCTAGGTATACTATTATTATTAATTTCTTAGCAGACACCCTTATCCAGGGCTACTTACAATTATTACAACATATCACATTATTTTTACATACAATTACATTATTTTTTACACATTGTTTTTTTACATATAATTACCCATTTATACAGTTGGGTGTTTACTGGAGCAATCTCGGTAAAGTACCTTGCTCAAGGGTACAGCAGTGGTGTCCCCCACCTGGGATTGAACCCACAACCCTCCGGTCAAGAGTCCAGAGCCCTAACCACTACTCCACACTGCTGCCTTATACCCCTGTCATACCACCATCTAGTGACTAATTAATATAGGAGAGGCTCCACCTGTTGGACATTTAACACAGGTCAGCTCCCGCTGCGAAATGAATTCCTATTCCCAGTGCAGCATATAATAAGCAAATGGTACCAGCCGCGGGTAGCAAATTATCTGCAAACTGACGGGTGCTAAATTAAGTACGCTGTCCAAATCATATACAGGGAAATATGTACATCTCTGGCAGTCCATTTCATTACACTGCTCCCAACCCAATACTATTTTCACAGGCTTAAAAAGGGCGTTCTGGGCACTATTTTGCAGGAAGCGCAGAGCCAAATTTTCTGAGAGAAAATAGTATCAAATTAGCAAGAAACTACTCATAACAATAATTTCTTGACAGTGTTAAACCATTACCACCGATTCATTCCTCTCAGAAAATGTACTTTTGCACTTTCGAAACAAGGCCTTCCATTTTTGTAATGTAGGTTTACAAAAGTAATAAAAGCCAAGGAATTCATTTTCTTGACCACTGTATGACCAGGAAGAAGGTCCAAAGCCATAGCATGTTTCATATCACCCCAGCTGTTATAAAAGATACCTGCTTCTATTAGGAGCTGAGGGCTTCTTTGCAGTGGCTTCAAAAGCAGCAAATGCAAGTTGATTTAAACAGTAAAAAGATACACAATGGCCTTCCGCAGCCTTTAACATCAGCAGAAAAGTGGGAAAGGGTTGAGAGTGGGCAAGCTTCCTTTATGTTGATTGCTTTAGATGTGTTTGTTTAATGTTGCTTAATGCTAGAAAAATAACCACTAAATAACTAGTTTCACATTTTGTACTAAAAGTATTTATACCCAAGGCACACAGTGTGACATACCATGATGAGAAAGAGACCTAATGCTCTTTCAAATGGAGTAGCACCAGAGTACATGGAATAAAGAAGCACATGAGAGAGTGTTGCATTGTACATTTGCAGACAGGTGATGTAATACATATTTTAGTGCAGTTTTGAAGAATAAAGACAACCTACATCAGCAATTAAATGAGTATGTTTTAAACACCTGACATTGTGAACCTAATTCATTACCAGAATAAGTAAAGAGGGGCACTTCCTTTTGTACCTCGGAGTTGTGGTGAATACTTGCATACCGTGGTACCACTTAATTGCAGATTTTCTCATCAATTTCAATGTCGGGATCTGCTTGAGGCATCAGAAAATAATTGCAAACATTGTGTCAGGGGGACATTTAAAAAATCAATTACAATCCGTGGTTGCAACTGTCATTATATGCATTTATAGGATAGAGAGGAGGAAGGGAAGGGGGCAGGGCTAGGTTTAGCATGGGGGCTTTGTGAGTCATGGATGTGTGTTGTATTGTGCATGTATTTTTTAACCCAGTGACACAGTGTAACAGTATTTTATTTCTGGTTGAATTGCTGATTTTAGGTTTTATCTACAGCTGTTGATTTCATGTGAGAAATCCATCATTCATTTCACACAAATAATGTTTTGTCATTCATTTTAAAGCCTTACATTTAATATAATGTAATATACACATATGAATAAATTCAGTAACACAGGGACATTTTTTTTAAATTTACTGTATTTAAAAAAACAAAAAGTTTTATTGGTTATGATTTTTGCTTCATGATTTTATTCATAGTTAAACATATGACACAATGATTGTGTTTTTACATTGCAGTACACTATACTGAATGGCACATGCAGAATACATCTGCGTGCCCCTCAGGGCATTTAACACTTGTAAAACATTAATGAAGCCCTGGCCTGGTTTAAGAAACCGAGCTCTGTGTTCATTAAAAGTAATTTTAAGGAAGAAGCAGTGAGTCCCATACTGGAATCATGAGCATGTAGCGAAGAAAATAAATATATTCAAGAGCAAGGAGCATGACTATTGTATTGTTTTTACCATCTTCATTGTCTTTTTATCATGTTTACAATTACAAGTCTGTTTTATGTTTAGTTTTTTTCCTGCATTTTTAAACATGCATTATTTTACAGATATTCTTGTTGTTTCCCAGGTCCCTTTGAAACCCTGCCACATGATTTCCTACTTATTAACCCAGGGTGTAGCACGCAGCATGTTCTTATGGTTCCAATAGAGCAATTCAATATTAAAATCATTCCCAGTGATTAAAATTAAAATACATTACAGTACATTAAATGACCAATAATTCTGTGTTCACTTTGTCATTTTCATGCTCATTGCTCTGTGATCTTAATGGAAAAAAATTACAAACACATTGGGCCTCGTTTTAAAATTAGTTTAAAATTTTCCCCCACTTTTTACTGAAATTAACATTTTAATGTTTAACTTAAAAATGTGTCTCTCTTGTTTTTTTTTTAATTATTATTTTTTTGTTTTAAGTAATACAAGTTCAATTGTTGCCTCAAGCAGAAATTATTATTTATAAACAAGTTCTGATCCATTTTCACAAACTTCATATTGAGTCTTGTTCTCAAATAAATCAAGTAGAAGCGACTCCTTGTTAAAAGTTTTTATTTTATTTTTCAGTCAGTTTGTTCCCAGGAAAACCTTTATGTGGAAACCAGGTAAATTTGACATTTTATGTATTAACCATTCCGTCCCCAAAACTGTGTGTGTGTGTGTGTGGTGTTTGTGGATTCCTCTTCATTCATATCTAGTGGAGCACACTAACGATTTCTGAGTCAGCTAGACACTTGGCAAACAGATTTGTCTTGTCTTGTGGTACAGGATGGGCTTGGCATGCACTAGCAACCATGCACTCTGCAAGCAAACATCTTAAACATTGAACAGAAGAGCCAGGCTTGTTTGAACAAGAAGTATATCAGAACCTGTTATGGCAGTGCATCACACAGTGGGCCAGAAGGCTTTTATACAAGCGTGGGAGATGGTTGTCTCCAAGTACACAAGATGCATCTTCTATTTATTGCTATTATACAACAAATATTTCAGACTTTTTTAAGCTCTTGTATTTCAATAAAAAAGGGAATGGCATAGATATTCCTCTTTTTGTATAGTGCCAGCTAATTCTTTGCAGGCTATTACTGGTATAAAAATCAAGACAGGTTAAAAACAGCTGACACAGTCAAATGGTAAGTATGTCACAAAGTAAAATTAAACAGACAATGTTCAGTAGGTTGGAGATTTCTGCCTACCTATGAGGGTACAAATATCCTAAAACCTAATTTCACTTTTCTTTTTGCAAATGTTACATTTTTACTTCTGTATAAAAGTAAAGAAGTCATGAGAGAGAAAATGTTTTCTACGGGACATACAGTAGTTTAATGTAAATGCAAATGTTTATACAGTGTTAACTGTTGCCCTATAATGTTTGTGTTTCCACAGGATTTTGGAAGACTGTATATTTAATGATACTCAGAAGAAAAGGCAGCTATTCAAGTAGGTATTTTCTTTACGATAGGTTGTATTTATATATTGAAACCCCCTATAAACTCCATAGATCTGCTGCTTTTAGACGTGTAAGCCACAAAACAGATTTTGGAAGCTGCCTTCTAAGCAGTCTTCATTTACCAGAAATAAAATCCTAACTGGCTGTTCATAATCATTTTTACATTCAGAATTCCGCAGCATAAATATTTTATCAAAAAAAGGTTAACA
Organism: Acipenser oxyrinchus oxyrinchus; assembly: GCA_030684275.1. NCBI lineage: Eukaryota > Metazoa > Chordata > Actinopteri > Acipenseriformes > Acipenseridae > Acipenser > Acipenser oxyrinchus. Next base: position 29,629,816 of record CM060250.1, read on the forward strand.
TGAGGACTATAAAATATGTACAGCTATGGGCAAAAGTTTTGCATCACCCTATACAATTAACTAATTTTACCTGCTGAATAATGTTACGTTAACATATTGAATTACATACCGCTTTGTAGTTTTCCATATACATAACGAAAACCAGACAAAAATGGAAAAATGTGACATTTTGAAATCTAACATGATATACAATACTACTAGTATAGCTTCCGGTAGACTTTTGGAATATCATTTTGTAGTTTATTTGATTACATGATGTTAAATAAAAATCTAAATGATAGTTTTTTTAAAATTATTATTATGTCTCAATCCTAAGATTCTAGATGATGCAAAACTGTTGACCATAGGTGTAGAACATAAAGGCTGTCTAGAATACATGGGCTACCAAGTAAAAAATATAGAGGTATGGTAATAGAAAATACCCAGAGGACAAAAGTAAAAAGTTTTAATGATTGTAAAAATAGTTTTAAAGCACTGGTTAGACTTCAACTAGTGCACTGTATCCAGTGATATTCATCATGCTGTAAGAATATTTTAACTGCCTTTGAGAAGGTGCTGTGAAGAAAAAACAAGTTACAGTTGGCTCAAGGAGCTGCATTATGAGGAAAGGAAATGTCCTGTTTCCTACTGGTAAAGAGCAGGCTTCAAGGAGACCACGTGAAAAATCAGGTTAACATTAGTAGATTCACACAGCAAGGAGTTCAAAAGCAGGTGAACACACAAAACCAAATTCAGAGAGAACTACAAAGAGTGTAAACATGGTATGTGTTCCATTAAAACAATGAGTATATTGAGGTTCAAAAGAGAGATACAGAATAGCAGCTATAAGGAGAAAGCAAGAAAGTAGATCTAAAGAAAATCAATCAAAAAGGGCAGTTATTTGGCCTAATAGCCAACAAAGTCTTGTTCTTTTTCTTTATTGATGCCCCCTTACAGATGTAGGGTGTTTTTGAAAGCTATCTGTACAGAAATAACTAACATGATTAATGTGGGAATTGTGTCTTAATGCTTCAGGGGCAATCGGGATGGCATGGGAAAGTCTGGCAGTCGTCAGAGTAGCACCGAAACAGACGTCAAGTGGAATGACCAGCGCCCCTGGAGCAGCACAGACTCGGACAGCTCCAACCGCAACTTGAAGCCTGCCGTGACGAAGACCGCCAGCATAGGGGGGATAACAGTCCTAACGAGAGGGGACAGCTCGGCCAGTAGCCGGAGTACTGGCAAACTCTCGAAAACAGGTAGCTAGTAATCCATCAGTTCTCAAGCTCCTCTGGGTTCTTTTATAATGTATGTCAGTAGCCTAAAGCCTAGGGAGCTTACATGAAAATGCTCCTTCATCCATGGTAACTAGCATGTTATCTCAAAATAAGAGGCAGGAAGTAATATTTCAATGCACTTCAAGGACCGAAGCTGGTTCATAAAATATTTAAAAACCTTTGGCAACAGATCTTATTGATTTAGTAAGATACCACTGTTAGACCAACTTGATGAATTGTATTGCACCTCATTTGTTGGTCTATTAAAGGACATCCTCCTGCTTGTTGATTTCTTCAATATTCAGCATTAATTAATAGTCTATTCCATATATGTATTAGAGTTGTACACATGTGGTCTTATTCATATTGGTATTGTATCAATTTATTTTAAACTGTAATGGAGTGCTTCTAGTTATAGGTTATATAGGTAATTACTAACATTTCAATATTTAAATTTAAATGTTAAACAGAATCGATCATCCCTAATCTTAAGAGTATTTAGCAGAAGCCATTAAATATTAAATAACGCTATACAGTTACTATTGTATACACAGTAAGGTTAACATCTGTATTTCATATGCATATTTCTGACAACGTTCAAACGTTTAACATGTATAACATTTAAACATTTAAAGTCTAAACTATTTACTTAGAAGAACATTTTTGTAAGATGCTCATTCTGTGCTAAGTGAGCTGGGGAGAATAGCTTGAGTGATGTGATATGGAGATGCTTTGTTCCCTGTCTGAAGCTTTCATTGAAACCCCTCTTGTTCCACAGGCTCAGAGTCTTCCAGCAGTGGTGGATCCTCAGGCTCACTGTCCAGAGTTCACCAGTCACTGCAGAGCACATCGCTCCTCATGTCCTCTCCGGTCAGTTCCGCGGGCAGTGTGTCCTATCCTGATGGGTCTGGGCTTAGTGGGCAGGTGCCTCCCAACAGCCCCAGCTACATACTGGTCCCCTTGGAGGCTACAGGCATCCCACCGGGCAGCATCCTCCTCAATCCTCACACAGGTATCTGAATTGATCCCCACTGACTGTGTAGTCAAATCAGCTGTATGTATAAGTTACTGCGTGTGATTAAAAATTTTAAATGTACAGATATGTGTGTGACCAAACTCCCATTTGGTCCTGCTGATCCATCATGGGTTAAAACAGGTTCAGGCTGTTCGACAATTGAGAGTGTAGGAGCTATCAAACATCTTGTGGTGATTCTAATGATACCCACTGAAGTGAGCAATTGAGGCTGCTAAGGGACCCTTGGTAATTTCTCAGTTATTGCAATGTGATTGCATAGCTGTCAAAGATTACCATCGTAAATGTGCAGTGATTTTGCAGTTTACCATGTTTTCCAAATGTTTATGCCATGCATTTACCATCATGTACCATATAGTAGTTTATCAAGATTTGTTCAGTGTGTTACCATGCTTCTAGGTTCTGTACCAACTTGCCTACACTTTCCCAGGCTTTTCTTAGGCTTTTTTACACATTGTTGTGCTTTTTCCATGGTATGCAAGGTTAAAAGTTTGGAGGGGGGTATTATTTCAATACTATTGCTTTATAATAAGAAAGAGTTTTGGGACTGAGTGGATCATGGATATACACAACATGTTTTCTAGGTAACATGTTAGTTAAAGGGATCTTTTATAACTGGTTATATGTATATGAATGGTGTAATTATATATGTTGTAACACGCTTATAACATGCTATAGAAAAGCACAATTTCAAATGTGCATTTCCATTCAGTGTAATTATTAATTTAAATCAAAACTTCATATCATAATTAATCATGAATGTATAAATGATATATGACCAATACATAAAATTGTTAGTATTTACATTGCTACAAGTGCCAAAAAAAGTACAGGCAATATTTTGGAATTTCACTGCACTATGGACTAACCACTAAACCAAAGCTGAGTCAGTCATTTATTCCATTCACCTTAACATATATGATTTACAACATGCTTATAGTATTTCTATTCAGTTGATCACACTAAAGTATTTTCAGTTTATAGCTACTGGGTCCAGTTGTCTCTTAGATAGCATTACTGCCGTGATGCCCCTGAAAATACTTGATACTGTAGGTATATTAAATAAAACAGCAAACATCTGATCTCATTGTACAGGGATTCAAACCCACATTAGCCCTGCACCTAGTCCTGGGTTCACATCTTCTCTTGTTTAGGTATACTGTTAAAATGTCAGGGTGATCTGAACTGATCACACTTATCACAGCATAAATAAGTTACACTTGAGTCTGTAGGTTAACTAATATGAGTTATTCTTGCAGATACAAGGGAGGAACACTTTATTTAATCATTAAACTCCTGGCATCTGATCATTTAAATAACATACTTAACTGAAGGTAGTTCTGAAACCCAGGACTGGGTGTAGGGCTGGTGTGAGTTTCAAGCTGTGCACATGGCAATATTTTCTTTGTTGTTTGTTTTAATAAGAGAAGAATGTGTGAATTTGTTTCAGGTCAACCATTTGTTAACCCTGATGGAACACCTGCTATCTACAACCCTCCCAGCGTCCATCAGCCAATGAGAAGCCAGCTTTTAGGACAGTCTCAACAGCAAAATGCACCTGCATCCCAGCAACAACCACCTCAACAGCAGCCACAGCAATCACAGCAGCAAATTGGAAGTCACATGGTATCACAAGTAAGCATGCGCATTTAACTGATGTTCAAGGGGAAAAAACACCTGCGATATACAGTCTATTGATCCAATCAGAAATTGATCAAAATACAGTTATTTAAATTATTAAAAGAAGGGGACTGATTGTGTGTGAGTCATTTTTATATTTGAATTAAATAAAATGCCAAGTTTGGTTCTCCTAACTGAATATTTAAATGGTGGTTGTGTTTAATTCTGACACCACTTAGATTTATTGATTGGACCTCATTGCTGAGTTAATGGAATGTGCCTCACATGGCTGTTCTTGTCTGTTCCTGAAGTCATCCTCGTTATATCCGAATATTCCAAGGTAGCCTATATGAAAGGATACTATAGTACAGGGGTCAGCAACCTCAACGTAACCAGGGTCCGCCCCACGAAACGACTTGTGGGCCGCCACCGACAAAACTGAACAATTTTTAACTCAATTATCAGGTTGTAATACCTACACAATACCAACGAACTTACAGAAACACACTGGGCAAAGCATGGAGTACAATTATACTGTATTTATTTTTAAAAAAATCTTTGAACAAAGACATTACCGCTATACCGCTGCTATCATTCACAATGTAAAACTACACAGAATTCAAACAGCGCTAACACTAATCTGTCCAACATCAAAGATAAATAACTATATAAATGGGGTTCATTTACATTTACTAGCTGCCTATTACTTCTGTCTTTCTCAAAGAAAAAAAAAACTCCAATGAAATATAAGTGTACAAATAATATTTTGAAGGTACGTGGATTCCCACCAAAAGCAGCCATAACACACAAATGCAGGTTTAATCTATTTCCATTTAACATTACATGTGGTTATTAAATTGTACATTTTACTCCCAGCAAGGGAAAAAACATTTCTCTTAACAAATTAAAACAAACAATTTATTTAATTTGGCCAACTTAACCTCTGTCGTTCCGCTGGCTCAGCATTTCGCATACGGCTACTGCATAAGCATTGATTACGTACTTCCACGTGACGTTGGCTGCGGGCCTTGTAACTGTTGCCTAGCAACCATTGACAGACTGTGTGCGTGTGAGAATCACTCCAGCAACAACAACACAGAAGCTGGCTGCGCAAGTGCCGAGGTGGCAGATCTAATTAATGTTTTTTTTTAAATGTAATACATTGATAAAGAAACTCAGAGGGGCCGCCACCAAACCTCAAATGGGCCGCCACTTGCCAACCCCTGCTATGGTATACTAGAAAGTATACCAAACCAATTCTCCAGTACACTATTTGTATTTAGCTAAGGATGATACAGGGTTTTCTGTAGAACTGTGATGTTTTTTCTGATATGGTAAGTTCTAAAATAAATCCTGCTCTTGCCTGGGCTCATTGTTATGCTGAATTCTGAATTCTGTACATTCATCCTTTCATATGCACAAAGAAAGAGACAAGACAAGTTTGGTTAATATAGAACCACGTTCTTTCAAAACTGCAGGTATAAAGAATAACTCCAAGCTTTGCCTCTTACAGCTTACTAGGTACCCATACAAACATGTCTTAAATACAGATGTGCATATTAAAGAACATATACAGTAGCTAACAAAATAATTCCAGTAAATTGTAACTCATTTCAATTATTATTATTTTGCTGGTCTTTTCCCTTTATAAACAATACCAACAATACTAACATGGGCATGCATGTCTTTTTCCTTCTGTGACTAACATTGCCAAATGACCTTTCTTCTCAGTCCATGCAGGCAGTGCAGCCTTCTTCTCAGTCTGTCCAGTATCCACCCATCTCTTACCCACCTCAGCACCTCTTGCCAGTCTCACCAACACAGCAGTTCCCTGTGGTACATCTGTTTAAATTCTTTCAAACTTCAGCCTTTGTTACTGCACTGCTTGCTTGAGTGATTTACATGTATACTTGTAGCAGTATTCTCTGACCATCGCATATGTGGTATAAAGTAGTACATACATTAGAAGTCCAAACTTCATTGGAGTTTTCAGTTGCACATTGTATATTTCAACCTCCGCTATGCATGTATAATATACGTTAATGTATATACAGTGATCCTGCTTTATTTTGCTGTCTGACTTAGACATCAAAGAAATGTGAAATATTGAAAACAGTGAATTAGTGAAGGGCCCTTATTATACAGGAAAATGAAACAATTTACTGTCAATTTGATCTAACAGTGAATTAACCAAATTTGTGAATGATAAAATGGGGAAACATTGAGGGAGCACTGTATATATATACAGTCATTATGCTATGTCATTAAGCTATGAGACAGTGATAAAAAAAAATTGAAAAAATTTATTTGATTATGCTGGATGTTCTCAAAAGCAGCAGGTGATTGTGGAAGATGCTGAATTACTGTAGTGTATTTTTTTTGCTAGTGTTGGTGATTTAGTTTCTCAATCTATCCCCCTCTCCAGCTTTCTCCTCCAATGCTTATTGTCGCTGTTTGTTTTGCAGCGAGATGACATGGCCTCTCAGTTTGGCCAGATGAGTCTGAGCCGGCAGTCATCCGGAGAAGCTCCCGAGCCTCCTCCCTCTGGTTCTGTCTACCCACCTCCCCTCCTGCCCCAGCCCCCTCAGCAGCCAGGCTACATCTTGGCCTCCCCCAGTCAGCAGATTCCGCCTGGGGGCTTCACTGGCTCCGGTCCCCCCATGTCTCAACAAGTGCTGCAGCCACCACAGGGATATGTACAGCAGCCACCAGCCCAGGTACGGACAGGAGGGTCATAAATCTTATTTCACAAAACATGAAAATCAAAGAGCTGATTTTATAGTATAATATTTTGTAGCACCGGTAAATAAATATTTGTTGTTGCTTTTTATTTATTTATTTTTTTTTATTTATTGATACATTTTTTTTTCATTTAAATGTAAAACATGAATCCAAAACAGAACTGAAATAGCAGAAAAGGTAACACTACATGGCACATTGTATAACAGTATGAATGAAACCTAAAAGCAAAAATATCAAAATAAGTAAATATAGGCCTACAGAAGTGCTATTGTTTAAAAGAGTCATCTTAGTCTTGTATAAATTGCACTGATTGGAATTCCCTTTGCCTATATATATATACCTCCACTGTTTGCTTTCAAAAACACTTTCCCTTGACAAAGGTATGTTAAACATATTGAAACGCTCTTTTGATAAAAAAAAATCTATATCTATATCTATATCTATAGGTAGACAGATATTACACACACAAATACAAAAACAAGTGATTTTCAGAGTGTAATAAAGTAGGTAATTTTATGCACATACACTGTGACAATTCCTTTGGGGAAATAACAATATTAAGAATACAGTGACTCTTGCATGTTTTTGGTATCTGTCTTTTAAATGAGGGCATTACAAAATTCCCCTACAGTATTTTTTTATGTTTATTTATCTATTTATTTATTTTGCTATTACGTGGCTGCATATTTTTGTTTTGGTTTGGTTTGTGCTTTGCAATTTACATTTATTGAAATGCTGTTAGTAGTCGAGTTGCTAATCATGCAAGCCCTCCCGGGCATGAAAGTAAAGTCATTGTAGTCTCTGCACAGGTAACTATTAATCATGTTTAATTGACTTGAACATGTAGGACATGGCGGATCAGTGATTCACTGTCTTCCTGAACACAGTCTGTGTCTTCTATTTCCTCGCTAACTCCCTTTCTAGTCTCAGGGGGGTGTATAAGCAGAATATTTAATGTGATTGCTGTCACCATATATGAAGCACAGCTCATTTGGACATTACTTTTCGTTATCTGCGCTTTCACAAAATCTAAAAATGGCTTTTTATTTGCAGGTAACAGCCAATTATAAAAGTGTATTCTATATTTGAAACAATGTGCAGTGCTGATCAAAAGCTTTTTAAAAACAAGGCTTCACTGAGTTTAAATGTCTCATTATTTGCTGCAGAACTGTGGAAAGAAAGCCCATTATAGTTCTACCAGTTTTACTTTCCTAATATATTTTGATTGGTTGCACTAATGGTCCCTCTGGAATCTGCCACACCATTAAAAAGGTTCATTTTCAAGATGCCTTGCATAAAATTGAGGCTGTTATAATTGCTGTACAGAATTTTTTACAACTGAACTAGACATGCTAAAAAACAGCTGAAAAGCATCCTCATGTCTCAGTTATTCGTGACTTATAAGGAAAAGAGTGCTGCTTGTGCAATATGGCTTTGTTGATAGATTCTGGTAATGATGTAAAAAAATATTTTTGGGGTCGTTTTTATATATTGGCAAAGACAATGTTTTTTCACAGTGTGGACACCTGCCTTCAGTGGCAGAGGCAGCTACCTGCTTGCCTGTAAATTCTTAATTGTTCTGACATTTTCCAGTGTCAGCCTTTGTGGCTCCATTCGGCATTTAAATTCATGTGAAATACAAGTTACACTTGCAATCCCATTTTACCATCCACAGATGCCAGTGTATTATTATCCATCTGGTCAGTATCCTACCTCAGCAAGTCAGCAGTACAGGCCTGTCGCCCCTGTTCAGTACAATGCACAGAGAAATCAGCAAATACCACAGGCTTCTCAGCAAACAGGTAAAAAATCTTTTTTTTTAACAAATGGAACAAAAGCAAAGTTCATAAAATATGATGTTGTTTTTTTTTTGTTTTGTTTTATGTAACCTTCACATGGTTTGAAATATGTATTATTTTTAAAACATAACATGCAAGTTGTGAGCTGGCTAAAATGAGTACCTGACAGTTTACATAATAAGATAAACTAAACTCCAGTGTCTACTTTCAGTATTGGAATCCAATATGCAAGCTTGACTAACGGTTCCAAACCGCAGTCCAGTAATTTATTGTACTAACATGTGAATGTAATGTGGGATGGTGTGGTACAGTACAGTGTGCATACAGAGCTCTCCTGTTCCAGTCGCTGGCTTTAGCAGCATGAAAGGGGGCCGTTGCACTGTAAGAGATTGATTATCAGGTCTCACAGTGAACCGGTCTCTTTCCCTGCTGTTTTCTGCTCTTCAGGAGGACCAAAGAAGCTCAGCAGTATGAAATGGTATTCGTCATAAACATGTTTTCTTTTAAATTGTTTTCTGTATCTTAATGGTTGTTGTTGATAAAAAAGCATGATTTTGAGTACTGTAAGTTTGTGTTTTTATTAGTTCGCTTTGCACTGTGTCAATAACTGCTGTGTGTGGTAATTTCCATTAATCAAAGGGTTAACCAATTTTTCATGTGTTGGTGCTGCTAGACTTTGTTTATTGAATCCTAATAAGGATTTGAGTGTTTGAATATGGCGATGGATGTCTGTTGTCTTTACCCCCTCCCATGTAATCTTCTAAAGTCTGTCTCTTGAAAATACAAAAAAGAGAAACAGAATATTGTATATCTGTCTCTCCAGGTTTGTGTTTCTTTATAACCATGGTAAACTGATATACTGAGTGTCATATTTGATTGCTGGCAGTACAATAGCAATATTTTCTCAAAGGACCCTCATGGATAAGACTTGACTTCATATTATTAGCAGTTCACGGAACAGGAGCAAGGGCTGTGAGAAACAAGCCCTGGGACTTGAAAGGAACTATGTGCTTGAGACTAAGTTTCCCCTTGGCTCATAGAAAGCCGCCCTGACGGAGGTGAAACAGAAGTGATTGGCCTCCAAGGCTGGGAAGCAAGCATTACTTTCCCCCAAGAAGAAAATTAATAGAAGGATAGAGGATACATTTGAGAAGACTAGAATTCGCCCTGACTAACAAGGAAGGCCTACGCTTCGGGAGATCGACACAGCCAGACCTCTCATCCAGAGCCATGCAGGGTGACAGGAATTCTGAAAGAGAGAAGGAAATGAACATGCAAAGGGGCCAGAGAGGAGCACTGGCATAGATAAAAGCAAGTTGTTAGTAAAGAATACAGGGTTTCCCTCTGTCTCAGGGAGAGCCAACCTCTCAGAGGTGAGACCGGACCGATCAGCCTCCAAGGCTGGGGAGCATGTATGCTGCCCCCCAGGGGCAATCTGGAATGATAGAAAGATTGTTAAGATTTGGTCGGGGGTCCCCTCTGGCTCTCGGAGAGCCTTCCTCTCGGAGGACAAGGCCAGCTCGGCTCGGCCTAAGGCTGGGAAGTGACGTCACTTGCCCCCAAAAGAGGACCCCGGCTCCCCACATCTGCGCCAGCAATGCAAAAAATATTTTTAAAAGAATACAAGTAATGGTTAGTAAAGAAACATAGGTTAATAAGAGACAATCAATACTGGAGGATTTTTTTAAATTTTTATTATTACTAATGACTAATTTCTCCCGCTCAGCAGAGGGAAAAAACCTTTTTGATTGGGTCCTGGCAGAGAAATGACCCCCACTCTGGGCATACTAGCAGTATTCCGTTTGTCTGAATAGATATCAGGGAGTGATTGATATCTGAAAAGGTACTGGTTAACGCTTACTTTGGCTGCTTTAATTTGCTGCGCCCATACAAAGGAATGGGAAGGGGTTAGATTTGAGAGTCCCCAGGGGGGGTACAGCTTCTCTTTACATGAATGACAAATGATAGAATGACTTCCTGGTTGAAGAGGGAAAGGGATACCTGATTTTGCTTGCAGAAGGTAGTGAAGCGGACGTGATGAGATTGCAAAATTGATGAATTTAGCTGAATATCAGGTTGTTGAATTGGTAGGTTATCTTATTATTTGTTTATTTAGCAGACACCTTTATCCAAGGCGACTTACAGAGCCTAGGGTGTGTGAACTATGCATCAGCTGCAAAGTCACTTACAACTACGTCTCACCCGAAAGACGGAGCACAAGGAGGTTAAGTGACTTGCTCAGGATCACACAATGAGTCAGTGGCTGAGGTGGGATTTGAACAAGGAAGAACAAATGAAATCCTGGGGAAAAAGAATAGATACCACACCAAAATAGAAAATAAAAATACATATATTTAAAATAACTGACCATCAAAATCTCTTCACTCTTCGGACAAGGGAGACCTCTAGCGGTAGAAAACGGCAACCGCTCGACTTGCGACAGTGAGCTTGATTTGTGCCAGTGAGCTTGTAGCTTGCGACTTCACTTGAGAGTGTGAGGCTGCTGCTGAAGGAGACAAAGAATGTTGCTGAATGAATTGCCTGGTCGAGCTGCAGCAGATTGCATGGAGAAGATCATAAGATAGAACAAGGTGACATGAGCGTGAAAAAAAAAAATAATAATAATTGTCAGCTGCAGTGCCAGGCGAGCGCAGCGAAAGCAAGGATAGGACAATCAATATCATGGTTCAATCATGCAATCCCATGATTCAAGCGTGTATCCCTACAGTTGTCATTATTGGAGCCCACTCAGGAGGTGTGGGTAGCAATGCATTGCCGCTCCATAATTAATGTAGACAGAACGAACACAGTCGTGAGCGTAAGGGGTGCGGCGGTAATGAATATGTTAGTACAGTATGAATTAATGTGTTACTGCTAATTCTGGAGCCTGAATAGGTCAGCGGGGCTCGGGGTTGAACAAGCAAGTACACACAGGGCCAGATTAACACATAGGCAAACTAGGCATGTGCCTAGGGCCCGAACTCAAGGGGGGGCCCAAAACGGTTATGTGTGTTTTTTTTTTTCATATACACAAAACTTCACTCACTGGCATTCGAACCGAGGCATGTATCTCAAAATCGAATTGTTCTGACAGGTGTTACGCAGATTTCTGTAACATTACCCCATAGAATTCTGTATCCCCACATTATTCCACGTTTGTGCAGGTGCAGTTTTTAAAAGATCGTTGGACGTGCACGTGCGCTATTTCTGTGCCCGAGCCCCGCTGTGTTCTCAAGCACTGCCATTTAGTTCTGCTGCAGCTTGCAACACATATTGTAAACAAGACAAAACTAATTGTGTGACAAAATAAAGTAGCACATTTAACACAGCTGATTTTCTAGATATACAGTACGTTCAGCCTCCTGTGTTGCTTAATACACAAAACCCTTGATTAAAGTAACCTTGTACAACTTTTTTTTTAAAAATTGAAAACACATTTTCATGTATTACATGTAAATACTGTTCAGAAACATCAAGCGCTCACATCCTGCGGTCTTCGTCGGAGTGGAATCATCAAGACGAGGCTGAAGTTGGCTTCTTATTTGCCATTTTTTATTCAGACTTTGGTCTGCTTCAAACAGAATGATTGGCTTTGTATTTAAGGGGTTAAATAACGTTGGACTGCTCATTTCTCTGTGGATATTTATAGAGGGGCAGATCCTAAACAATATTCATTTCTCTTTTGTTCAGCCCAACACTGAGTCATAACAGCTGGTGAACATGGCACACATGCCAATGTATGTATTATAGTTGAATAAGCAACAGTAAGGGGTTAAAAGTCGTTGCAGAGCTGTGCTACAGGATTTAATGTAGGCTTCAGTTTTTTCTGGTTTTATTCTGAAATGTATTTAGCACAACCCCTGCAGTTTAATTTTCTGTCAGATTCATTCAGTCGTTCATAATAACTTCAAATTGAGAATTATACCTGTTGTAAAAGGGTGGAGCACTAGTTATAAAGGCTAGAATGTATATAGAGGTGTGTGTATGTGTATATGTATGTTTGTATGTATATGTGTGTGTGGCTGTTTGTTCACAAAAACACAGAGCGAGTAAGATAGGACAAACAATCCCGTGATTCAATAATGCTATCCCATGATTCAATGCACATATCACTACAGACGCCATTATTGGAGCCCACTCAGAGGTGGCGGTAAACAAGCATTAGAGAGACAGCAGAAACTGACTTTTTCCACAATGTTGAAAGACAACTTATTACCAAAATTGCATAGGGGATTATTGGAATCCAGAACGAGAAGGTGTCATGAATACATGCTACCATATTTAATGTAGACAGAACCTTCAATGTAGAATCAATGTAGGATTTAATGTAGATGACAGAATCAATGCAGCCGTGTCGATAATGTAAACACATAGCATGGCTGACAGAGCACAGAGCAGGGTGATGCGTACGCAGCAAATAAATGCATATAAATTAAAACAAACAAATCCCTCCTATAAAATCCCTCCTATAAAGCCAAAGCACAGAAAAAGAAACAATATAAACAAATCAACGCATATACCAAACAAAACGCTGTAGGGAAGCACAGACGGCAGAAATGAAAATGACAAGTGGGGGTCTGCAGCTTTAAATGCAAACCAGACAGAGAATGAGTGTTCGACCCAGGGCTTAAATAGGGAGGTTAATTGGTAGATTGACTTGATTAACTAGGGAGGAGCCCCTGCACCTGCTGTCCGAAACAACACCTTAAAAGGTTACATAAAGAAAGAAATAAAGAAAGAAAAAAAAGAAAGAAAGGAATATTGGAACATCATCATACTCAAATCTTGTCAAGTTCAAAGCCAAATTAAAATAAAAAAATTTTTTTAGTACAATCTTGTGAGATAAGGAGGCTGTGTGGTCCAGTGGTTAAAGAAAAGGGCTTCTAACCAGGAGGTCCCCGGTTCAAATCCCACCTTCGCCAGTCGCTCATTGTGTGACCCTGAGCAAGTCACTTAACCACCCTTTGCTCCGTCTTTCGGGTGAGACGTAATTGTAAGTGACTCTGCAGCTGATGCATAGTTCACATACCCTAGTCTCTGTAAGTCACCTTGGATAAAGGCGTCTGCTAAAATAAATAAATAATTTATACCATTAAAGTCTAACAGGGCAGTTTGAAATTGTTTTGCTCGTGAGCTAATTTTGCACTGCTCCACTCTTCATACTATTTTCAAAAGCCTTTTTTAACCTGGTGTAAAATGAGGAGCAAGCTATAAAACAGGATTATCAATGTAAATCGGTGTGGACTGTCCACAATGGTTTTCTGTTCAATTCATAAATCACCAACTGCACCATTTACGAAATTAGCTACTACAGGATGTTAGAGGGAAGCTGGGATGTTTTGTTAAAACATTGAAACTGCCCAAAATATTTCATGCACGGTTAACAGTGTTTGCTCTTATCTTATCTCTTATTAATGAATTGCGCTTCCCTTCTTCTGGGTGATGTGCGTTTCATTTCCCCCCTCTCACGTGACACTGGCTCAACAATGGTGTTCATCCCATCTATTTAGTGGGCTGAAGCTGGGCTGTGTTCGTTCAGAAATGCGAGCACCCAAATCCGCCATGCACATGCGCAGTAGCAGCCAGCCATCATCCAGGACTGGCTATGATTGACTTAAAAATGTCTGCATGGAGCGCAGACATTTTTAAGAACACGGTGATCAGGCGATCAGCGCACATGTGCCAAGACAACAAAGGCTATAAATATGAGCAGCACAACTTCGTCTCTTCTCAGTCTTGCATGGTGTGTTACTTTACAGAAAAAGACAGAAAACGTTTAAGCTGTTTTAAATATTAAAATAAAATTCACAAGTCTAATTATCTTCGTCTAACTTTATCTAACTTTAAATTTATGTTATTTGTCTTATTTGTTCATCTTCAGCAGTGCTTTAACTTAAGCTCAGTAATATCTCGCTGTGTTCGGCAGTTTTCCTTTTTTTTGTTAATTTACCGACCACTACTGCCTGTATGGGGTAATCAGTTGTGAAATATGCCGTACAGTATATTTGTATTATTTTGATATTATTTATATAATATTTTATAGATTTTTTTAAAATCTTGTTTATAACCATGTCAGTTGTTTTTAAATTACTATTTTTTTACTGTTTGTTTGTAGCTGATCAGTCTTTTATTAGGTCTATATAAATCTACTGCAGGTTCCTGAAAAAAAAAAAAATCAACTTCATTGCCTTAATTGTGACTTCCACTTAAGGTCTTATTTTTCCTGTTCTAGGTCTTTGAACATGGGATCAATTTAGATTCAGGGCAACTTAAATTGAAATAATAAAATAATCGAAAATTTTGCCACGATAAGACATCACAGAGCAAACTTTTGTATCGCTTCCAACAAGAAACAGATCCACTGGACAGTGCTTCTACCACTGAGGTAATGTAATTTCTCACAACATAAACGGAAAAGCGCTTCAAATTTTTGCTATTTTGAATATTGTAAGTGGCACTAGGACTTTTCATTTGGTGTACATGGATTTTTCACAGCTTATTATTTTGTCCCAACTTTACCTTATCACTCTATTGAACCAGGTAGACAATATATATAGTTTACCCTGCAGCGAGCCAAGTTGACAAATCTAATGTACAGTTAATTACTTAAGGGCTATTGGTGGTCTAAGCTATCAGGTTCCTCACCCTCATGTCTGCAGAGGCTGGCAGCTAGATGGAATGCCAACATTTGTTTTAGCAGGCAAAGGTCTCTCTCACACACAAAGCACATTTATGAATCTGACAGCACAAATCTGAAGAAAAAAAAGTCAATGCAGGAATTGTTAATGGGTTTGAGTGATTCAGATCTGTACACAATTGGGAGAAATGCACTTTATAAAGTTAAATGGCTCCGGGGCTGAAAAAGATGAGCTAGGCTAAAATTAGATTAGAACCCAGCAGAGATAAATCATTTTGGCACTGAAGGTGATAAAAAAAACTATTCAGGGTGTTTTTCAGCCGCTTGCTGCTTCCTTTTCGTCATTTGAGAAACTGTTGTATGCACCAATTCATTCTATTCGAAGGTCTTTATAGTTTCGGATATAATTGAGGAGGATGTTGTAGTTGCTGTATTTTGTCAGTGGTCATTTTAAATCAGTGACATTTCAGAGTTCTCGTGTAATATACTCCAACAACACAAGACCTGGCATACCAGAAGTACAGTACAGTAAATGCATTTCTTTGCAATTTGATCCATTTTGAGTTGGAAAGATACTCTGGTGTAAATTATCTT
Organism: Acipenser oxyrinchus oxyrinchus; assembly: GCA_030684275.1. NCBI lineage: Eukaryota > Metazoa > Chordata > Actinopteri > Acipenseriformes > Acipenseridae > Acipenser > Acipenser oxyrinchus. Next base: position 29,645,497 of record CM060250.1, read on the forward strand.
ACTGCAACAATATTTTCAGTAAAACAAACCCTGTCTTAAATTCTGATTATGAAGATTGTGGCAGGCTTTATTCCTAGAAAACTTCAACTTTGGTTGTGTCTAGTAGCTGCACATTAGGACAATATTTGACTGCCTGTGAAACCTCCCAAGCCTAATTCTGACAGCTTCACAACAGAGTCTTGCACAAGGATTCTGATTTACTGTGGACTCTCCTTTACTGCTGTGTGTTTTCTTGCCAAAAAAAAGAAAGAAAGAAGAAAAGCACATAGTGTAAAGGATTATGGGAACAATAATGACATTCTGTTATTTATTTATTTTTTACCTTGTGACTGTAAGTTATCAAATTAAACTGAAATAATTAATATTTCAATTAAGTCATAGTTAATTTTACTAGACGATAAACATTCAGAATTCTAATAAGCCTTGTCATTTATTCACAACATGAGTTGACTACACAAAACAGATCATCGCTTTTATCGTATATTCCTTTATAGAAAAGTACATTTTTCTTTCTTGAATGACCTTTTGCTTTTCATTCTTGGATATTTCAGTAAATCTAAATAGTTTTGTTTTTAACTTGCTCTTTCCTGAAGTTGTTTCCATATAGATTTCGTACAGATGAAATGTTTTATGGTACTTCCATTTCATAAAGCACTGAAATCAAAAATTGTGCATGGTGTCTTATACAATACTTAATGTCATTTCAGCCAATCAGAACACTGATCGGCATTTGTTTATTACTCAGCAACAACACAAATACAACCCAGCCAAATATTACAGTACGTACCTTCTGTTATGCAGGTAAACTCAAGGATGATTGATACTGTATGATACCCTTCTGCAACCAAGTGCTGATCTGATTAGAAATGTTGTGATTTTGTAGCGTGGGCCATGAAGGATAAGCCATGGTTAAAGCAAAACAAGAACATGGCACCAAAAAAAAAAAAAAAAATGTGCAGCTTAATTATTTTCACTTCAGGGCTTTATAGGGAATCTAATAATATTGAAGTATGGCTGTAAATTATTTCCCAAGATGGGGATATCTTACCTTTGAGAATGCAGTATACCATATGAAGCTTATTAGAAAACAAAGCAGCTGGAGGCTTCCTAGTACACAACAATACAATATACAAAAAAAAAAAGAATGCACATCCTCCTGTTTGATTTATGTCTGTGATCTTTGCGTCAGACTGAGTTATCAAAACCTTTTTTTTTGGTGCACGCCACTGGTGTACAGATACATTCTATTGTCACTCTAACAGAATATCAAATCTAAAATAGAACTCTTTGCTTAGCAAAGAGCTTCCATAATCCACACCCACGCTATGCAATCCATCAAACAGATAATCACATCACTGCAGCTGCAGGGTAAAATATGAACACGTTCAATGGTGTCGGCAATTTTTCTCCAGATTTGTCAAGATTCCCCTTGAAAATTTGGGAACGGGCGAGTAGAATTATCTGAAGCAGCCTACTAAGAATGTTTATTTAGGTCATTTGTGGTTCTGAACGGTTGTGAGAAAAGTCTCTGTGTCTCACTTTGGTTTACATGGAAATGGTTAACAATTGTCCAGCTACTGAAGAAAAATACACAATAATATTCAATTATACAGGACTATTTGATTTCTGTGATATTTACTAAAGTGTTTACTAAAATAGTGTCCTCTGCCACGTAAATTATTTTTGATTGTGATATGGCTGCATTATTGTGATTTTGTTACCTCTGTCTTTGATTTATTATCCTGTCCCATTGACTAGAATGCACTGATGTCACAGCTTTGCTAAATGCAGTTTAATGTTGAGAGGAGGGAGACAGTGACAGATGAGAGAAAACTTAACACATGTTATTGTTAGATAAAGACTTACAGATATTCAGATATACGATATCAACTGGGAGAATAAAATAAGCCCAAATAATATTATATTGATCTTTTTTTTTTGCCCAATTTAAATTGCAGTTGTCTAACATTCATCATTAAAAAAAATCCATATTATTGCTTGCAACTAAAATTAAAATGATCTCAGTTTTCTTTGTATTAGTTTGGGGTAATTTAAAGTAGGCCTACTGTTTGAAACCTACATCCTACGTGTATAAGAATAAATCAAGGTCTTTATTCTGTGGTGATCACCTTTCTTTGACTCATGTCTTCTATCAAATGCCTTGCATGTGTTTGCCTTCTGGCTGTACAGGCAAACCTAATACTGAGTCTGTTTCAAGTGCCTTTGAATTGCCACAATAAATCACAGTTGTCACTTAAAGCAATTGTATAATTTTCCTCTACAATGCAGTATATTTGTGTTTGTATAGGTTTGACTGCCCTAGGCCATTATATTAGTGTACCAGTTATCATTATCTAGCAATGAAAACTGGTATTGCTTAACATCCGTTTTAAGCAAAGATAGTGGTTGTAGGCTGGGTTTATTCCGGGTTTAGTAAGCTTTGCTCAATGCAACTTATCAGAAGGGACTTCTGCTTAAGGAACCAGCAAAGTATCCAGAGAGCTAAAGGCTTGCCAACAAATGTACATATTGCCCATTGCCTCCTCACTTACATCATGGCATTCACATACATTTAGTGGCAGACCTATACCTATAAAAAGAAAAAAAAGTTAATTTGATGAAGTAACCTATTTTTCAAAGTAGATGTTGTGTGGTTTTAATATCATGTGCTTCAAGTTTAACCTGATTAAACTCAAGTTAATTCAGACTAATTAGCACATCTTTATATAGAACTAATACCCAGTAGACATACACTGAATTTGTACATTTTGTGCTAAAAGGAAAAATGTACAAAAAAAAGTGTGTTTAGTCTAATGAATTTTAAAGAACCCGAGAGAAAATAATGTAATAAACTCAATCTCTCTGTACTATCCCTGTAAGTTTTTTTTTTAACACTTGTCATACAGGAATTCTTTCTGAATAGAAAGTCGTGCTGTTTATTTTTCATGCATAGGATGTAAAGTGAGATAATCATGGTATTTCTTGCACCCATCTGTACCCAGTAAGGCTATCATTTCATCAAGGGATTCAAGTGATTGCCAGAAAAAAGGTCACCTGTGTTGGGGAATGTTGCTTAATTATTTTCAATTCATTCCCATGGAAATAATGATAATTTCATGATGAATTATTTTACAGATGTTCATATAAACAGACAGGTTTCAACCCTTTTTAATATAATAAATTAACAATAATAATAATAATAATAATAATAATAATAATAATAATAATAATAATTACATAGTCTGAAATTGTTTCTGAAATCCCTGCTTTTGTGGGGTCAGAGGTTTGGCCCCAGCAGCTTATGTAGCACTATTAAGTCGTACGGCAGACGGAGGTAGTGCGTAATAAATCTATCAGCGTTGAGAAGGGTGCCATGAGCTGTCATTATGACTAGACAGGGCAGTAAATAAGTCTGTTCTCAAAACAGGGGATGCTATTTTGAGTTTATTGCAGCCTTCTGCCTTTGGAGCTTGTTATTGATGAACAATGTGGCCGCAATAGTGCTGTGAGATGTACTACTGAAAGGTGCAATATCTTCCTTTAATTGAAAATAACTCCATTTTAAACATATGCATGTTACAGTAAAAACATACAGTTATTTACAAAAATAATACATTTTGTAAATGTAATTTAATGTCAGTATTATTTATATATTTATTTGGCAGATGCCTTCATCCAAGGTGATTTACAGGTGTTACAGGACAGTACAGGGTTACAATGCAGGATTCATATTTAAATACAGTATAGTTTACAGTAAGTGGAACTAATACTACTAAAATACAATACGCATAGGATGCAAAAAGTTAGGATTACAACAAGTTATCTCTACAATGACATATTAGTAGTGCAATAGTGCAAGGATAGTGTATTAGCTGAGGATCTAGTAACGTGGTGCGTAGGTCAGGTAAGTCCAGAGCATAGTAGGAGGGGTAGATCAAGAGATCTACAAGTGCAGTCTAAACAGGTGGGTTTTGAGGAGGCAGCGAGAGACAGAGCAGTCCTGAAGTTCTCCAGTAGCTGGTTCCATCACAGAGGGGTTAGGAAAGAGAAGGAGTGGGCATGGCAGGATGGAGAGTGGAGAGAAGGCATGACCGGTCGTCCCATAGAGGAGGAGCGTAGAGGGTGAGAGGAAGTGTAGGTAGGAGGGGGCAATGTGGTGAAGAGAGCAGTACGGTGTTGAATTGAATGCAAGCAGAGCTAGGTAGCCAGTGGAGGGTGTGAAGCAGAGGGGTAGCATGAGAGTAGCAAGGTTGGAAGAATACAAGATGAGCAGAAGGGGTCAGATAGCCGAAGCAGGGAGACTAGTAAGGAGAGAGGAGTTGGCTGGAATGAATAGTGAGAAAAAGACGGAATCATTAGCTGTTGCTAAGAAAGAAGTGGCAAGTGCGTGTCAGGGAAGAGATGTGTTGGGAGAAGGAGAGGGAGGAGTCCAGAGTAACACCTAGGTTTTTAGCAGAAGGAGATGGAGAGAGTGATAGTCAAGGGATACTGAGATGGAGCGGTCAGAGGAGGGAGAGGACGCAGAGAGGTCAGATTCAGAGAGGTTGAGTTTGAGGTGGTGAGAATGCGTCCAAGTTGTGATAGCCGAGAGGCATTCCTAGGTGGGAGGAGATGTGGGAGAAAAGAGGGAAAGGAGAGGAAGAAGAGGAAGATCTGGTCATCATCAGCATAAAGGTGGTAGGAGAAGTTTATAAAGAGTAACGCATAAATGCATTGTTTATAAATATTACACAAACTGCATTAAAAGTATAGGACTCCCACTAATCTAAATCCTTGTAATCCGAATTTATTTATAATCTGAAAGGTGCTATTGGAATGTAAATCATGATGATGGCAGCTGTAGAAACCTTTATAATTCTGTGATTTAAACATTTACAGTTGTCTCTTTGTGTTTTATTCATGGGGTTATTACTGATTTCTTTTAATTAAATATAAGTATCCAAAAGACTATGAATAGCACTTTGCTCCTTGTGATCATTCATTTGCAATAAAAATATTATTTTCAATTTAAATACATTGAATATCAATAGGAAGGCATTTTTAAGTGAAAAAACATGCAGCTGAAATGAATAAGAGATATTTTAGAAACTAGACAATTCCTCTGGTAAGGATCTCTCATGCCCCCTCCAAGTACAGCAAATAAGTAATTAATGTAAAACCTTGTATACAAAGCAGAAAGAATACAGTGGCTTACAAGGGTGGAAAGCTTCCAAGTGGTCTGCCATAAGCCATTAGACAAACAACCAGTCCCAACCAATTTATCCTTCTCCTCACTCAGGGAGGATATAGTAGGCTATGGGATGTTGAAATTAAATCAGCAGATATTTTCCAGTAAGAGCAGTGGTTGGTGCACACACACACTCACACTGGAGTAACTGTGGAAACCTTATTCTGTGTTTACTGGTGTTTTCCTGTGGCTTCTCAGAGATGTAGTGGTGACGTCATAACGTCCATGTATACAGTACCTAACTTGTATACAGGCTGCCTTGGGTACAAGTGAGTTGTGAACAATCCCTGAGCAGCCATTACAAAATGACATGTAAAATGCCTGTGCTGAGTATTGCTAGGGAACCTTTTGCTATTGTAAATAGAATGCCATGGGGCATTTTTTTAAAGATATAACATCTATTTTCTTAAAAGGAGGAACAACTAGAACCAAACAGTAGAGTTATGTACTGTATTTCAGGGTCTCTTAAGCACTCTCAAGTTGTTTGTTTCTTATTTTGGTACATTAACATAGAATTTTTTGCCGTTGAAAATAGTAATTAAGAGGTCATTAAAGACTAGAAAATGCTCTGAAGTGTGCCACAATGCCACTTTATGGATCTATTAAAATATTTTTTCCTTTTTAAATAATAATAAAAATATGGTATAATGATGAAAAACTAGAGATTTCTCACTAGATATCCAAAATAGTAGCATCTGTACATAAGAACATAAGAACATAAGAAAGTTTACAAACGAGAGGAGGCCATTCGGCCCATCTTGCTCGTTTGGTTGTTAGTAGCTTATTGATCCCAGAATCTCATCAAGCAGCTTCTTGAAGGATCCCAGGGTGTCGGCTTCAACAACATTACTGGGGAGTTGGTTCCAGACCCTCACAATTCTCTGTGTAAAAAAGTGCCTCCTATTTTCTGTTCTGAATGCCCCTTTATCTAATCTCCATTTGTGACCCCTGGTCCTTGTTTCTTTTCAGGTGAAAAAGTCCCTGGTCGACATTGTCAATACCTTTTAGAATTCTGAATGCTTGAATCAGATCACTGCGTAGTCTGATTCAAGCAGATTTAATTAAATTGTAATGGCTTTCTTAGCGTTTCCTTGGGTTGCATATTCAGTTTCAGAAACAAGGCTCTTACAATTCTGATGGCTAACAAATTAGTTTAGATTTAAAAGGGTTATACCAGAAAAAGGCAGAAGTCTTGAAATGTGCCTCAGACCTTTCTTTGTTGATAACAGATTGCTGCAATCTTTATCACGTGTGCAATCTTGCAGCCCCCATACTAGTTGTATATCCTTGTTTGGCTACTTGTTTGTTTCTATGAACTACCTGTTGGATTAATTTGAAAATATACAAGACTGTTATAAAAAATAGTTCCCCAAAAACACTGAAAAGTGTTATCTATGAGAATAATCGTTTGTTGATTGTATTTGTGTGATTTGCTATGAGACAAACACACTTTTTTGCCATTGGTACATTGGAAGACACTATGAAATGACAAGGGCTCAATACCCAGACTTGATTAAGTACCGGTGTACAATACCTTCTTGAGAAGTCATGTACAGTAATGTAACACCATCGGGCATAAAATGTATTGTAATCATAAGTCAACAACCTTCCTTGTGTCTCAGAAAGCATCGGGACAGGGAAAATCAATTCATAAGAGATGGTCTTCATAACATTTTGATTAACTTGTTTTGACAAGTCACTAGACACAGCTGTCACTAAGGTTGAGTTTTATGTATATATTCATTTCTGTTCTATTTACTGTGCTTGAGCGATGAACTTATTTACTGGTGTTCTGTATGGTATGTCAACTGATTTAACTAACTATTGCTTACAGCAGCAGCTTTTAAACTGATGAGGAGGGGCTTTGTGTAACTTCAGGGGGAGGGGTGATTCATATTTAGGTTGGAAAATCGATTTGGACATTCAGAAATGTGTTACTGCTTATTCAATTCAGTATCAGTATATGTGAATAAGACATCAGATTGTTATTTCAATAGCAACCGCTAGCTGTGTCATCTTTCCAGTTTAATGCCTCAAAACTTCTTGAAAAGTAACAGAAGGAACAAAAACGAAAACAAGCAAATATGATTAAGTGTAAAGTTTTAAGTTTCATTTGCATACAATGGGTGAAGACATCGACAACTTTAGCACATGCTCGCCTGAAGCCACCTAAATTTAGGGGGTGAGAGGGTGGAAACCCAAACTCAAAGGGAAAGGTGGTCTTGTGGCTTGTAGATTACATTTTTAAACATCTATTTAACAATATCCCTGTTGCATCTGTGTTATATGTAAAGTTCTTACGCTTCATAAACTTATAATATTGTAAAATATAAAATATCTCAGTCATAAAATTTCTTTAATCCTATTATCCCATTTCCTTTTAATTGTTGCTTACGATGCACCTAATTAGCAGCATGTATGCAGAAGATTTCTGTCATAGCTTTTCTTTTTAACTTTTCATTAAGTGCAGAACCCTTTGTATACCTAATTAGTTGTGGGCGTTTTACATTCAAAACTAATTTAATTAATTTAATTTAGAAAATAGTCTTTTTCTGGCATTTGACCAACGTATGCTTTTTACATCGATCCATTGATTTTAGTAATACAAGAAATGGGGATAGTACAATAATAACAGCAAACCTAGTTAAATATATTTGAAAGTGCTTTCAGTTCACACAAGCTTATATAAAGATGTGTAAATCCATCAGCAACATGCTAAATAGTTAGGCAAAACTTAATTTAATTTCATACATCATTTAATAGTGGTACAACAGCTGTGATCATTGCATAACCTGGGAACTGGCATCAGACATTGTTCTAGAGTTTCATTCTGTAACATGATACCAGCTGTAGATTTTGAATGCTCTCACTATCCTGTGATGTTTGCTGGCACCCATCTAAGGAGATGGACACTGCACACAGCAACATAAATACTGTCTGTAAGTTAGAAGTTTCTGGATGTTGCAAGTTTGTTTCACCCTCTCTATAACCCTTTTATGTCCAGGCTTGGAGGCCTCAGGTTTCTAGTAACAGGTGTATATATGCTTCTTGCAGCTAATTCAGTTGCGTAAGTTCTTGGGAGAACTTCCGAGAATTCCAGGCAACTGGGTTACTGGCAGCATTGTAGACACAAGGACAATTACATTTAGGAATGGCTGATCCAATAGGTGTTGCAGTTAGCGTTGGAGTTTTCAAATTGCATGGCCTTATCTGGATAGGCTTGGGTATTTTAAGGTGCAATGGCTGATGTGCTTTTGCGTCATGCATCTAAATCGGTCTAAATTCTGCTGTTCCATGCAGTTTATTGGTATGAAATTGAAGTGTGGGATTTTTTTTATAAGCTGTCTGTGTTCAGTTACAGATGTTCTGAACTTTCTGAATGTAACTTGGAGTGGGCAGAGAGCCATCGAGCGGGAACTGCTGTTTCAAATATGTTTAAAAATAATGTGCTACCTTTAACCAATAGTGTCAGAGTTAGAGTTTTAAAAACCACAGGCAATAGAAATCCTGGTTTGTAGCCTTCACCTTTTGTATTTCTACCACATTGCACAGCCGCAAAAGATTTAAAAGCCGTCAGCAAAGGTGATAATCCCACCCTCACACCTCAAATCCTTGTTTAAATTCATACCCTACATTCCTGGTGCCAACCCACCAACCCTCGGTCCTGCAAAGTCCTCCCAGGGTCTGAGTTACTGAAACAAAACCAAAGGGTTGCTGCTCAAGAAACACTCAAGAAATGTGTTCCAGCAAACCTATCCTGGAATCTGCTTCCATATTCACTTTTTAGCCCAATACAAACTGAGAATGTAGGCCATACTGTAGTAACCTACTTAGAAGGGTATAAATGTTTCAAGGGTATGCCTTGCTTATGGGGAGGGGCGTCAGGTGTGACATCAAAGTTCTATATTAAAGTAAAGCCTGATGGTGAAACTTTTGCCCTCCTTTCTGTGTTATAGTGGGATCTATAAATTATTGTGTGCTGACTTGGAAAAGCAGTGGCAATCATTTATATAGATAGGAAAATGTGCTGTGTCTTTTCAAATGTAGCTCTGCTGCTTTAATTACATGATAAATCATATTAAGAGAGCAACAATGAAGTCTTTCTCATTGTACGGATATTGTTTTCTGGTATCACCTATTATTTTATGGCCGTCCAGGAGCATGAAGGTTAAAAATATGCGATTCAGACACAATTCAAGGGAGCACGCGAATGTTAATTGGTGGTTATTGTTGTCTAGGTTTTGCTGCAAAGCATACATTGGGCTTCACAAAGATACTTTGTCTGCAAGATTAATTGAGATGCCTTTCATCTAAATGCAATGAGAGCTCCGAGGAGGAATAATTAGCTTATTCTTTATCCCAAAATTGCCCCCTTTGCAGTACGCATGAAAAGATCAATTGCTCTATACTCTTGCATTGGGAGCTAGGCATGTGCTAGGGGAAACAGTGCTACCTTTTTCCATTGCTAGATGTTGTCACAGCATGCTTAACAAACACTGCAGCTTCTACTTAATTCATCAACTGGTCATTTTCTTGAAAGAAAAGTATACATTTATTTGAAGTCTTTGGTTATGATTTCAAACAATTTTATTAGTTGGTACCATTGATCGGGAAATGTTTACTTTTAATTGTTAAAGGAGAAATCCCTTGTTGCAATAATCTTTGTAGACCACAGTAAACTCAATGTCTGTATCATTCATGTTATAAAAAGCAAAGGCTGTAGTGTATGACAGTGAACAGTGAGCAGTGAGCAGTCTGTGGGCTTTTAGCTGTACATCTGCAGTAACTGATTGTATTGACTGCTGAACTATGTTTCTGAATTATAATTTGGATGCAATTCTAAGATGTCAAATGGGGGGAGAGCAGATTTATGGATGTGTGAGACAATACTTTGTAAGGAACTTTGATGAAACACCACACATGGTCCAGAATAGCATTAAGAACGACTTGATTAATTTCTATCGATTTCTGTCTCATACATTTACTCAAAATACAATGAAATATGTATATATTCCAGTATGAAATACTAATTGGGATGTGGGGGAAGAAGGAGAGCCTATAAAGGTTTGATGTAGACCAGCAATGAATGATGTTGAAAACCAGTACATTACATTAAGTGTGTATCGCTTTACCAGATGTTGGTATTTTATTGCAATTTAAAGATATTATGTAATGGCTGTTACAGTACATTAACTATATGTGAATGAATATACAAATGGCTTTGATAATCACTATGCATGTACCAGAGTTTAAAAAGGAACAAAAGTCATTGGATTACTTCATACCATGATGTCTATCAATGAAGAGGTACACAGTACAGGAATTGGTAAAAAAAAAAAAAAAAGACACACTTCTGTTAACACTGTCAATTGGGTATATAGAGCCACCAGGGGTAGCCAGGATTGCACTTATTCAACTTGGTGTTTAAATAGTTATATTCTCCAGAATGGCACATTTAGCTTGTTCTCCACATGGTCTTTACTTTTGAAACTATTAAAATAGATTTCTACTTCATGTGGGTTCTATAGGTAATCACTTTGCTCTCCGTATGTGATATTACCACTGGTTATGAAATGCTACATGTTGAAATGAAATTCAAATGCATCTATATTAAATGGCTTTGTTTTGATGACATGAATAATGAAATTAGCATCCAAAACTGAATATAAGAAAGCTGAATAACAAGCTGAAGAGATGGTTGTAAATATTGAATCTGTACTGTGTTATGCAGCCAAGTCATGAAAAATGTGGAAGTAAAACCATACCACCGAGATTTTTCTGAAGCATGTGTTTATATTCCACTCACACTTATTCATTCAGATGTATACTGTATATATTTTTTTTCAAGTTTGCCTTGTTTTAAAAATAAAAAAAAATGAGTGGAGCATAAATTATACACATTGAGACCCTGGAGCACATGGAGGGCCATATTGAAATTTGAAATTAAAAACAACTGACAAAAAAAAGATGTAATGAGAACCATGGCGATGTCCTGAGATATCGCCATGTCTATGACATCACATAGTCCCTTGCAATGAATAGGAAGAAGTTGCCATGATCCCTGATGTAAACAGTGGCTGATCTAATGCTGCCTGCTGTGTCGCTGACATTCCATTGCATGTTATTCTTTTTAGTGAGGTTAATAATGTCAGTTTATTTGCCTATGACAGCAAACACTAATATAGTAGTGTTACAGGGCCATGATAATCTGATCCACCATTATGTAGGTCAGAGGCTTCAAATTCTGGCCCTCAAGAGCCTTTGCAGGACTTCTAATAAGCACTTAATTGGTCCAATTAAGTAACTGTACAGTTGGAGCAAAAACCAGGAGGGACACCGGCCCTACAGGATCAGGATTGGAGACTCCTGCATTAAGGGGTTGGCTCGTACCTTCTGCGAAAAGTCTGCCTAATTTGCAAACTTCTTCAGTATTTGATATGCGATTTACCTTTTCGTTTGCACATAATTCTTATTGTCTATAGCGTTTAGAGGATTGGCTCATTTAGATTAATTGAACTCTGCTTATTTTTACGATGTAATCCCCTAATGAAAGATCTTAATAAATCACTTCACAGCTACAACAATGAGGAATGAGGAATAAGTTCACTCAGGATAGTTCACATTTATCTTTCTTTTTTTTTAATTTGTACAAATCACTGGCAATACCTTATATTGACCCATTTAATAAAATCACTTTAAAATGGAAAAATATTAAGGCAGGGAATCATAACTTATTCTCTTTGAATTGTTATTGGTGACAGTTAAAGAGGGATAAATGAACTGACAAGCTTTTATATTTGCTATACACTTCAAAAAATTGTTACACTGTAATTACCATTGTCTCACAATTATATGACTGAATGAACCAAATAATGGGAGCATGTTCTTAACAATATTTATAGTATTAAATATCCTGTTCTCGTACATGTGCCAAACTGTGTTTTTTCTATTTCACCTGTTTTTATGTTCTCAAGGTTACATTTAAAATCATAATTCATTTATGGTCTTGTTAATAACTTACTGATATCTGCACTGTCTAGACCAGCGGTAGGCCATTGCAGGCCAGGTTTAAACTAGTCATGCTAATTACGTTATGGGGAGGGTAAATTCTTATTCATTAAATGTTATATATGTTTACAGAAAATGTAATAAAATGTAATGATGCTGAATAGCAAATCCAGATCACAATGTTCCAGCCTACCTGCCCAAATATTGTAGCATCTGCACCATATGGACACATTGCAGTGGCTGCTTGTACTCTCGTAACTCCAAGCAGTTAGTGCAAGGGCTTTCCGTTGGTTCACTTCCTCTTCATCTTTGGATGGCTCAAAACACTTTTTTTATGTTTCACAAGTTTTGTTTGAAGAGCTATGGAAGTACACTATTTTATGGCATTGCAAACCAATATTTATGATGCTTTCATAGGTTACCAGACTGTTCTACCCAATCAGCAAGGATTCCAGGGCCTTATGGGAATGCAGCAACCCCCACAGAATCAGAGCTTGATGTCCAGTCAACAGGGGAATCAAGTGCAAGGCATGCTGGTCCAATACCCAGCCATGTCGTCTTATCAGGTGGGTTCTCTAAGCCTAATGCTCTGCAGTCAATCTAAACGGGTCAATATAAGCCAATACAGCTTAACACGTTTTCGTGAGAATGCTGTTTTGTTAAAAGTAAGTATCAGATTGGTTTACGTGGCTGAAGTGAACGTAGCTTTTCATTCTGTTGACATCATTTTGACGTTCTCATCCACTTATCGTACTTCCTACTCTACTCGTATAAGCAAATATTTTTACAATAAGTTTACTGCTCTTAGCTGAACTCGCTCTTTAAAGTAATTATTTACTGTATTCTTTATGTTGTTCTTATTTGAATTTGATCTTATTTTCTACTGATTTTACTGTACTTTATAACTGCTCTTATCTGTAATGTGATATTCTGTAATGTGATATTTTGTAACAATTGTAAGTTGCCCTGTAGGATGTCTTCTAAGAAATCAATAATAATAATAATAATAATAATAATAATAATAATAATAATAATAATAATAATAATAATAATAATAATTAACAATATCTTACCTTAATATGACGTTTGCTATCATTCTGGAAATATATATATATATATATATATATATATATATATATATATATATATATATATATATATAGTATTTAAGAAATAGCAATAAGACACACTCAGAATTTATATAATTTATGAAAATGTAATCTGGTTCTACTTAAGACAGATTTGTAGTTACAGAATGTGCTTTACATTATATTTGTTTTCTTAAAGGTGCCAATGACCCAGGGTTCTCAAGGATTGCCACAACAATCATACCAACAAACAATCATGTTGCCCAGTCAATCAGGTCAAGGGACACATCCAGCCAATGGAATTCCTGTATATTGCAATGTCGTGCCTCCTTCCCCACCTAGCAACCTAAGGCTGGTCGCCCCTCACTGTCCCTCCAACAACGTGCCCGTGGTCTCTGCTAACTGCAGGACAACCTGTACAAGTATTAACAACACAGGTTGGCAGGTAAAATACTGACACTGGCAGAATAGAACTGGAAGAAAATATATTTCCAATGCATTGTTGGACATATAAATCATGGCCTTTTAAAATAACTGAATAAAAAAAAAATTCAGTTGAAAAACTAAGGTGTTAAACTTAAAAGTGTTGGTATTCTGTATAAATAAATGAATAAATAAATAAAATAATGTTTGGTAAATGGTGCATATTTTAGTCATGTCTGCTAAGAATGCCTTTGTAGTTTAGCTAGGTGACATGCATTCACTGAGTTAAGACTTCTTCCTTATCACTGATCACCACTGTGTAGATTGTAATAAACCTGAATCGGATTAGTTTTGTACTTTGTGTTGAGTTTGTGGAGCTAAAAGTATTTAAAATATATATATATATATATATAATAAAAATATCACATTGTACCAAAGCTGTAATGGATTTAAGAATTGATGTATGGAAGGAATAATTTATATACACTGTAGAGGTTTTTTTTTTTATTGATATATGATGTATTGTAGTGTTCAACGACAATAAACTACTTGGCCTCATGGAGAAAGGTCGGATTTCTAATCCCCTGTGTCGTCTCTCTCTTTAGTAATTTGTAGTCAAGTTGGTAAGGGGGTAAAGTGGACATGTCCCTACAAATGTGTGAGAAGAAATACAGTACTGTAAAACATGAACATTTCGCGATCAATAAATGTTTGGTAATTTCGCGTTTATTAAAAATCCGCAAAATTTATGTGCCGTGAAATATATTATTTATACATGTGCTGTACATTAAAAGAAAAAGAAGAGCAAACATTTATTGCAGCAAAAATGGGCCTTGAAGGCCATTGGCGAAATTAAGGTGCCGCAAAAAAATCCTGTTTTACAGTAATTCAAACTGACATTATATATATATATATATATATATATATATATATATATATATATATATATATATATATATAGTGAAAGATCACGCCACTCACGGGTTCGTGCCCCTTTAAAATTACGACCCACAACAATAAAAATGGATTTTCAAGCGCGGTTGCGCTACTTTTTAATAAACACAAAAACAAACAAATACAAAACAAAAACCTAACTCCGTTTTGGAGTACTTACTACACAGGTTATTCCTGACTAACTTGCAGGACGGCTAAGCCGTTTACCTGGCACCACAAAAAAACCACACAGGTTTACCCAGCACTTACTTTTCTCTGGCTACTCGGAGACAGAGCACCTCTCCTGCCTCCTTCTACTCAGCAGCCATGAGCATTCTAACTGCTCCTCTTTTATACCCTGCACCAGGTTCTAATTGATAATAACTACCAGGTGCGGGTGATAATTAAACAAATAAAACAATTAACAAAACTAATTAACAGAAGCACAAAACAATTAAACAAAAGGTGCCATTTCTCTCTTCAAGGAGGTTTTAACCCTCTCCCTGCTGTCTCACACAACCTGCTGCCTTACAATATATATATATATATATATATATATATATATATATATATATATATAGTCCAAACCGTATTCTGAAACAACATTTGTATTAACAAGGTTATTTCTGTAAGTATCAACTTGACAAAGTATTTTTTATTATGAGTCAGATTATGATAAGTACTAATCAGAACAGTCAAAGAGAACAATGAAAGAGAATAATGTCAAAACTAGCTATGTGACAAAAAAAGGCCAATTGCACAAATGCACACACCTTTACAGGCATGTGTCTGACATATGTTGTGAAACCCTAAAAAGTTTGCAATAACTCATATTTTAAGAGTTCTTTATGATGCACAGATATTATAAAATGTTTTGCATGAACAATAAAATAACTGCAATCCACAAAAGTTATATTCAGAAAAAAAGTATAACGGTAATTAGAGAACTTCATCACATCACCTATGAATCAAATTTAAAATCAATCCCCGAAAGTACTGGCTTTTTCTTTTTGACTTGCTGTATTATTAAGCATAGTTCACATCTGTTGGACAGTAAATACTAAACAACGACACAATTGGTCCTTATTGATTTTATTAGCCACCAAAACCAGCCAATCAATACGTTGCATCAACTAAAGCAACCAATGCTATACCTGCAACTGTCGATTCAACCACTCACAGCCTGTCGGCTCGACCGGAGCGCAGACACAGCATATTTCAACAACAACAAACCAAGACGCGGACAGTTCAGTAATATTGTTCATCATCTATGCATTGACCAATCAGAACAGCTTCAATGCACGTGGTCCAGCAGGGTGAAGCAGTATCCAAAATGACAGAGGAAACAATAATACTTACTGTTGAAAAAATATCCAGAGCTTACCTATAATAGATTTTACCATAGTATTTTACCATGGTACTGTGCTACCATAGTATTTTTGATGTAGTGTACTATAGTGCTTGTTGACAGAACCATAGTACTTACCATACTTTTATCATGGTACTGCACTACTACCATAGTACCATACCACACAAGGGTATTTTGACAGCACCATGGCAACAGACCATATTACTACCATAGCACTTTTACCATGTTACAGTACTACAGTAAAATATGGTAGTGCACTAGACACTACCATTACTTGTCCTTTAACCCTCTAATCAAACAAAAAAGAAAGGGGATGAGTGGAGAATCCATAGAGGGGGTTGGATGGGAATTGCTAAACAGGATTCCATGGATATAGAATGGACATTGGTCTCCCCAGTATTCCAGGGTCAAGAGTTACTAATCATTACATTTCCAAGTGGACACAAATTGACCAGAAGTAAAACATTTTGGTCAACACCCATAGTACCTTACCAGAGTATTATCATAGTACTGTGGGTTTCTAGTATTGCATCTCTTATAGAAAGGCACTTTAGCGTTTTTGCAGCTACAAAGCATGTATTTCTTTTTCTGTTTAATAACTTGGACATAGATCTCCATGTATAAAACATAGAACGTAGTCATGTTTAACAGATGCACTGTTCTGTAATAATTTTGTTCATTATAGAAAGGCCTTGGATTCAAAACTGCTAACGACCTGTGAGTCTTGCTTCGACTGCCCAAAAGCACTTTTCATGCCCAGCACTGCTCTGCTACAGGAGAGGTCACCAAATTAGTTATTTTCCTTCAGTAGGTCCACTGTGTACTAAAGGTTATCAAATCCAGTTTACACTTTATTGTCTTATATTCAAACATAACACTTCTTCTGCTATAATGAAACATTTACACTTCTGTTTGAATTATTCTAGAATACCTGTGTTTAGCTTAAAGACTACTTTCAGATCAAGCTTACTTCTTTTCTAAATAAGAAACTTGACTGTGAATCCATTAAACTATAGGCTTGTTAATATTGAGAAATATAGCAGCATTATTAAGACATCTGTTGTTATTACTATTTTTATTACACTAAAGCCCAAAACCGGCCAAAACACTTGTTAGTTATGATGTTTCTATTTAATTCAAACATATTATTTCTCTTCAGGGAGTTTATTTCATTCTGTTCCTTATTAGATCAAAATACTTTTTAAAACCTCTGTGCTTAGTTGCAATAAAATCTAATAGTGCAACGTAGCTTTTTTAGTTTTAAACATTGTTCAGTCTATAAAGGGTTACTTTTTCTTTTTGTTAACTTGCAATACGCGCATGACAGTCTTTATAAATTTAAAGATAGGGAAAGACCCTATTTTTAAGTCTGACTAGTTTATACACTCTAATAACAAAGGCAAACAGACAAGCTTTTTTCCTAACATTAATACTTGTTCAGTTGTCTTACTTCAAATCCTTGTAACCTGTTCATAATTTGCTGCAATATTATTTATGCTGGTTTTATATTCTTTAAAACACAGTACAATTATTACAGCATTCTGACTGTGTCAGTTAGTACTGAACTTCTCTCATTTTTAACTGTAATATGTTCTTTCAACAATAATAACTGTATTTGTATAACAGTTTAACTTTACTTACTTACTATAGTACTATAGTAGAACTACAAACCTATTTTAGTTAAATTGTTTCTGGCATATTAACTGTGTTCCATAGTGTTTGGTATTTTGTTCTCACTGGATCAGAATGTTTTAGGTTCTGAGTCTAATTTAAAAAGATGCTTTTGCCTGATAAGGGAGGTTTGGAACTTTCAGCAGGTCGACCTGACCTTACACATTCACTAATAATATTTTTCTACTGTTATACTAGAATAAACAGGAATATGGAATCCTACAATAATCTCATAGACTAATACAGAGTACATTTAAAACATTTTTTTCTGAATAGTGTGTTTTAACAATTTGTTTAATATTTCTACTGACTTGATATTCATTCTTTTAAAATACATTACAGTCATTACAATATTTGTTGCAGTTTCACAAATGTTCAATTTGTATCACAAAGATCAGCCTGCTTTCAGTTTCTGTTCTCAGCGAATCTGTCAAAGCCACCACAGGTGTGGGTGACAGTCTTTAAAAACCTGATACCTGCAAAAACTTCAATGTTGTTAGCTGGGCTCCCATCTCTACATTCTCATTCCCATCATCAGTGGGAAGACTTCAAATAAATTAAGCTGTTTCTATCAAAGAGCCATCCATCTCTGCCGCATACACCTTTCACTCAAAAAAGCTGCTTGCACCTTGTACAAGAGAAGATGGGTTTTAGGGTCAGTCGTGACACAGCTGTATCAGTTAAGGAAAGTATAGGCAGTTTGTTATATAGGGTAAGTGTACCTATTAAGTTGTTCTGTATTTTAGTTGGAAAATCTGTATAATTAGTACTTTTAGAAGGGAAATTGCTAACTAAAACAATAGGTTCAATAGTTAAAAAAATATCACAGACCCCCCCCAGATTTGGTTGTCTTAATAGGTACACTTACCTAAAGTTTGTAAACTGTTACAGCTGGTAATTTGCTCAGAAGAACAAAGGATCTGATAAATGGCAATTAGCATAATTGAAATGACCTTTGTTCACTGAATTATTTTGTACTTTAAAACTGTCACCTTCAAAGGTTGAGAAGACATGAACAGGTGAGTTTGATTGACTTGAATGGATGGCGATTGGTAGAAGTGTGATTAGCAGGGCTCTACTTGATGAATAGGGGTTACATACAACTATTTAAAATGCATTTGGAAGTGCATGATCAAGTATTTGAATTTATATTTAGTTTTGGTAGTGGAAACAGTGGGCATAGGAAGTCATTTAAATTTGCATTTAATTGCATTTGACCCCAAATCTTATTAAAGTACTTCATTGGATGTCTTGCTGTTGGTGCCGCTTGCTTGTTTGCTGGCGTCTTAATATTTTTGATACATTGCTGAGTTTCTGCCACATATATGCCTTTATTTTGGCAGCAGATCGGTCAGGAAACACTTGCTGCTCCTCAGCTGAAATTGAAATAATTTATCATTAATTCCATGTTGTGGTATATGTCTAACATGACTTGTACCTGCCCTTGTTTAATTAGTTTATATGAATTTTTAATGAGAAGGCCAACGGGCCTTTTAGGTTTCCTAAATCAGAGCTGGGCCAATGGCCCCAGATCCGACTTAATATTTTTTAGACCAGTAGAACAATGACCTGGTCAAGATCCTTCCCTTTTCCAATACACAATGTTGTAAACAGAACACATGATCAGTGTGCAGTAAGCAATCCAATCCACCATTATATATGCATGTATTGTAAAATATACATACCAATTATGGACAGCACCTGTTCTCTTGGCATAGTGGCCTTGCCCTTCCTTTCACCTTGTGACGCTTTCCCGCCAGCAACTGTCAGTTGTGCCATGTCTTCTGAACTATACAGGCCATGCAGAATATCATTGGTATACTTCGCAGCTGACATTTCTGAGCACTTCTTTAGATCTGCAAAAACAATAGGATAAAGATAAACAGTCAGCAAAAAAAACACAACAAATAACATGATTAAGAACTGACTAAGAACTAATTAAAACTCTTGTTGGTATGATGAAATACCTGATGGGAAAATATCTTCAAAATTGTATCTTTTTAAATATTTCATAGCAGTACTTGATAAAGATACATATTTAATACCTATGTGATTTAGCAAGAACGCACATAAAGAATGCTAAATTGTAAATGAAACTAATAAGGCTTGGATTTGCACTGACCAGATAACTTGCTACTCTACTCTAATTTGTACCTTTCATAACTTGTAGAGCTTGTCATAGAGATTAATTTTCCATTTTCAATCTGGACACCTCACTATTCTCACTGTCTTCTCTTCTTTCACCAGCATGTACCTTGTGTGCAAAGTGTTAAATAGCTCCATAAGACATAAATATATATAAATCATGGACCACAAAGTGTCCCACTGAATAGTGCAGCATCCAGACCTCAGTGTGGAGGTTCTGCTGCCCAAAGTGTCATATCAAAGAGAGACATACAGCAGCATGGCTTGAAGGCGATACTGAATCTATATTGGAAATAAAATATGCAATACCCTAGCATGCTGTTCTAACTGGGCATGTATGTTGTATAATATCAGTTTATTGTAAAATATCTGCATAAAGCCAAAAATCTAGTACCTTATTTCTTTCTTTCAGCTTCTGTAAGATGGCTAGAGGGTCAGATGAGCTCTTCGCAACCTTTTTTTTTGCCTTTCGTTGCAAAAGTTAGCATCACTTAACATTTAATCACATAAGCAAATGTTTAAATAAATAAATAAATAAATAAATAAAAACTCCTTCAAAATCACAAGCATATGTACATGCTTCATAAAATCAGTCCCAGACTGTCAAATTAATATTTTTCAATATTTTGATTAAAATACAATTACACATTTACTTTATGTATCATGATAGGCTATTAGGCCAAAAGACCATTGATAAACTAGGCCTTTCATAGATGGAACAAGGTTTTTCACAGACAGTTGTCATTATACATAACTTGTGCTAATATATATATATATATATATATATATATACTGTATATATATATTTCACAGGGCGGGAACCAGGGCTGCGAGAGGAAGGGAGTGTTTTGCAACTTAGGATTCGAGGCTCGGCCTCTAGAGCGGGGTGCAGAACGTATGTGTGGGTCTATGACTGAGGGGCGGTGCAGAGCGTATGTGAGGGTCTATGACCGCGGGGCGGTGCAGAACGTATGTGTGGGTCTATGACAGTGGGGCGGTGCAGAACGTATGTGTGGGTCTATGACTGAGGGGCGGTGCAGAGCGTATGTGTGGGTCTATGACAGCGGGGCGGTGCAGAACGTATGTGAGGGTCTATGACTGCGGGGCGGTGCAGAACGTATGTGTGGGTCTATGACTGCGGGGCGGTGCAGAGCGTATGTGTGGGTCTATGACTGCGGGCGGTGCAGAACGTATGTGTGGGTCTATGACTGCGGGCGGTGCAGAACGTATGTGTGGGTCTATGACTGCGGGCGGTGCAGAACGTATGTGTGGGTCTATGACTGCGGGGCGGTGCAGAGCGTATGTGTGGGTCTATGACTGCGGGGCGGTGCAGAACGTATGTGTGGGTCTATGACTGCGGGGCGGTGCAGAACGTATGTGTGGGTCTATGACTGCGGGGCGGTGCAGAACGTATGTGTGGGTCTATGACTGAGGGGCGGTGCAGAACGTATGTGTGGGTCTATGACCGCGGGGCGGTGCAGAACGTATGTGTGGGTCTATGACTGCGGGGCGGTGCAGAACGTATGTGTGGGTCTATGACTGCGGGGCGGTGCAGAGCGTATGTGTGTCTGTTACCGCGGGGCTCACGTCCTGGTTCACGCCCCCTGAATTTCACAAAACTTAACATATATCAGATGTTCGTATTTGCTACAAAAATAACTAGCACTTTACCGCCTCACCAGAATTTGATCTACAGTTTAAAAAAATCACAAATAAAAAAGAGCTCTGTGTGATATGTGAGATTAATATATAATTCACGGGGCGGAGCTATGCCACCTGGTAGTGTTTATTGACAGAGTTAGTGAACATATACACAAGGAGAGAGGGGCTCCGCCTCTTCAAGGCCCAACATTTACTTGATCGATAGACACGATAAACAGGAGGGGGGCCACCGTCTTTGAGGTGACCCGACATACGAGAGGGGCACCGTCTCCGAGGTTACCCGACATACGAAGAGGCTCGCGAACCGAAAGAAAACATAAAGTTAGTATCTGTTAAAACATGGAATGCGTGGTGTTCCGCCTCTTCAAGCCCAACATAATAGAAGGGGGTTCCGTGGCTGAGGAGACCCGACAAACAGGAGAGGGGCCACCGCCTTTGAGGAGACCCGACAAACATGAGGGATGCCACCGCTTGGGGACCCTCGCATAGAGGCATCAGACCTGAAAGAAGAATCCCAAAAGAAACATACATGCAGATGGAAGGGTTTGGCCGGGGTCCCCTCTGACTCATGGAGAACCCTCCTCTATGAGGTAAATGAAGCGGAGCTTAACAAAGGGTTGGAGAAAGTGGAATCACTAACCCCCAAAAGATGGACCCCGGCTCCTCGCTGACGAACGTGAAGAAGAAAAAGAGAGAACCGCCAATGCATAAGAAAAGAGAAAAGAAAAACATTTAGACGAAAGAAAACAAACACTTAACGTGACAAAGGGGTTAGTAGACTGTACCCTAATGACTATGTGAAGACCCTCTGCACAGTGGAAAGAAAAACCCCTTCTTTTAATTTAATTTCTTAGGGGAAATCTTTGGAGGCCCAGGCAGAAAGGTCGTCCCCACTCGGACATACTAGCAATGGACTGATGTGCGGAGGATATTTCAGATGATGAAGAACGAATATAAGTTTCAACTGCTGATGAAGTCCAGCGCCCCATATTTTTAATTAAATGCTGGTTAATGTTGGCTTTTGCAGCTGAAGTAGCTGCCCCTATTCTAAATGAATGAGGAGTGTAGAATTGCGAAGGAAGACCTGCTCTGGACACCACGGTGGAAAGGTGTGTTGAAAACCAATGCCTTGATACAATGGACCGCTTGAATTGATAAACAAAGGGTCGGAGGATGAAATGGCCTTGCGCTCTGCAATGTACTTCAACATGGACGTGAAGGGACACAGAGGAGAGTTGATCTTAGAAAGCTGAATACATTGTCCTTGCCGCAGTTGATCTGTTTTTGAAATGCTAAGAAATAAGATGAAATGAGAATCTGGGATGAGCTTGAGGTCACTGCAGCGGATACCGAGAGTAGGAAAGCTGGCAATGGAAGGAACTGTATATTCAGAACATCTCAAAACCCAAAAATGCAGATAGACATATGACTTCCATAGTTAAGTCATCAAATGGAGAAAAACAGCCATGGCGGAGAATTGAAATCAAGTTACTGAGAATGTCTATAGAAATAGGCAGGCGAGCAGAAGAAGGAGCCGGAGAGCACTTGGAAATTCCTCGTAAAAGGAGACGAACCTCTGGAATTGATAATAGAGTTGGGGAATTGATGGACATCAAGCGAAATTGATGCTGAATTCCTGACAAATATAGTCTGATTGTAGCTGGTGCCAGATGTAGAGAGTCCTTTGCATGCACTATGAACGCCATGATCCAGTCCTGGTTGAATGGAGTAGGATTAATCCTGCTTTGTAAACAGAAAGTTACATAACATGCCCAACCTGTAGAGTACGAGGATCTGGTAGATGGGGCAAGTGCTGATGCCATGTAATCTTGAGCTGAAATAAGAAGTTTATTAATAGTTGGATTTAGTTGAAAATCAGCTGATTGAACTGTGGCGTTGCTGCTGGATATTGCAGAGCTGTAGGCAGTAAACTGTGGAATTTGGAAATCTGTAAACGAGAAAGAGCATCAGCTGCATTATTAAAAATGCCCGGTAGGTGGCGAGCTTGTATTAAGAAATTATTAGAGACTGAAATCCATACTAGCCGACGCAGCAATTGCATTATAAGAGGGAAGAGGAACGACCTTTATTTATAATATGCACTGTAGTTGAATTATCACAGTAAAATAGTATTGATTTCTTAGACCAGAGATGACCCCATAGCTGGGCAGCTGCTACTATTGGGTATATCTCTAGCAGAGCTGTGGATTTTAGATGAGGAGATATGTTCTCGATTTCCTCAGGCCATGTACTGCAAAACCATTTATTGTTAAATAGACCTCCGAATCCCAGAGATGAGGCATCAGTAAATAAAGCCATATCGTGTGGAGCTGACATGAAATCATCATAAAACATAGAGAGACCGCTCCAGTGCTGAATAAGCGCAGACCACATTTTAATGTCTTTCCTAGCTTCTGAAGAGATATTTATATAGGAGTTCAGATTTTTGCTGTTGATGCCAGCGCTAGCAGTCGAGATATAAACGTCCTCCCCTGTGGAATGATACGTATTGCGAAGTTAAAGTAACCCAGCAATGAAAGCAGTGCTCGTTTTTAATTGTTTTACTGATCTGAAATTCCTGAATGAGATAACGAATATGGTTAAGTTTAGACTCAGGCAGGCTGGCTTCAAACTTTTCTGTATCTAGAATGATTCCAAGGAATTCCAAAGAATGAAGGGGACCGATTGATTTCTCTTCTGAAAGCGAACGCCAACTTCAGAAAATAAGCTTTTAAGATTGGAAATCGCTTCTGCTGGTGCATCTGAAGGAGGAGAAATTACTAAAAATCGTCCAGCAAGTGGAGCAAGAATGGGACATGATAGACATTAAGAAGAATCCAGCATAATGCTTCCGACAGGGTATCAAATATCTTCGGGCTACCGCGCAGCCGAAAGTCAATTGGGTGGCAAAATAAAACTTTCCTTCCCAGCATATACCAAACAGGTGACGGAGAGAAGGATGGATTGGCATTACTTTAAATGCGCCTGATATATCCGCTTTTGCTAACCAGGAACCACGACCTGCTAATTTAATTGAATGTATTGCATCTGCAATAGTGATGTAATGCAGGGAAAATTGATCTTGGGGAATTAATGAGTTAATGCTGCTGGTGCTTGACCCCGTGGTGCTGATAAATCAATAATGAGACGCTTTTTCCTGACATTTTCCTCGTGGCAATGCCGATAGGATTAATTCTATATATTGGAAAAGGAGGAGCTAGAAATGGACCGACTATAAATCCTTTTTAATTTCTTTCTCGATGAGAGACTGCACTGATTGTGGATCTTGAGTCGCTGAATAAAGATTTTTGCTTTTGAACGAGGAAGAAGGAATTTGAGTAAGACCGGTTGAAAACCATTTTTAATCCGTCTATCAGGTAATTAATTAAGTTACTGTCAGGATGATTCTGTAATTTACTTGATAACGCCGGATGTTTATAGGAGTAAAGACTGTGAGCATCGGGAAAGTCACTTGCGTTTTAAAGGGCAGATTGAATTAGAGTGAGCGCCTCCGCAATTGCTGCACATGTGTATAAAATTGCATTGCCTATTCGAACAGAAGCCAGTATTGAAATTGTTGCAGATTTGTCTTCCTCCTGAAAATCTAATACTGCTCCGTATTTGTCTTTCCTTGTAGACTGATCGAGGGAGCTGAAGAATGTATAGGATTAGGTACTGAAGATCTGTATGAATTAGCGCTAAACTGGGTGCTTTAGAAGTTGATGCAATTGCGGCTTTAGGGCAGAGGGATGTAGTGTGAGCTGTTGAAGCGCAGATCCCACATGCTAGCTCTCAGACCACCAAAAATTCTATTAAATAGATCTGTGTCCGGTTTAGCCCAATTGATGATGTGATTATCTGCTGCCAAAATCGCTGCTGCTTTTGCAGAGAATGATTTATGATACTCAAAAACATAGTCCCCCAGTATTCTGACAGACAGCTCCACGATATAGTATTCGTAGGAGTCCAATTCAGCTCTGCGGTTAGGATATACCGAGCATAGCACATCTCTGAATATGGAGAACGCAAGGACAAATTCCCTAATGTAAGATTTTTAATCAGTCTGGGATCTCTGGATTTTAGAGTTACTGCCAAATCTCCACAATCCACTACTCTATGATCCAAGAATTCAAGTCGCCATCAATAGAGAAACAAGATTAATGTCCTTACCTTCGAGAATGTTACGCCTGATTCGTGGAGATATAGTGTGACGCCTAGCTGCAGTTGGAGAGGAGGATCCGTATGTAGATGCAGTAGCGAGGTTGAATTGTGGAGGATCTGCTTCGCTGGCTGAAATTGGGGCTGGACCAGAAGAAGCTGTAGGTGGCGCTGCAGTGTTTGATGCTGGAATTAATGACAGCGCTGAAGATTGTTTTCCTGTTCCATAATAGACACCCTTTTATTTAGATCCGATAGTTGAGAACTGACCAAGATAGAGTATCGGAAAATGGCTGCATAAATGATTTTATCTCTCTAAATATTTGCGAATGTTGGATTTCAATGGCTGGCTGCTGATTAGCGGTGCTAGTTGTGGGGGTGGTTAGATCCGGAATAGACTGCCTGCTGTCTGTTTTAGGATGCTGAATGGCTGGGCGGCTGATTATGTTTTTCGGAGGAAAACTGGTTCTGCTGATACTGAATTGCAATAGAGAATGAAAAGAGACTCTCTATCACTCCCTGCCGGAATCGCATTACCGCTTTTAAGGAGGGTTTTTATCAATTTATTCATGGGCCAGTCCTTCCAAAACAATCGATCCGAGGGCGCCCTGAGGCCGAAGTCGCTTGGATCGGCGCAGATTCGATGTTTGGGTGGCAGGAACGGTAGGCAATATTTGAACTGGAACCTGATCGGGAGCCTGATCAGATGTAACTGAAATGCCAGAAGGGGAGAAAAACGGAGACTGGATGGGCCCTGGATTGAAGCTGGAGAAGAATGATCTGGTAATGACAGAAAATCCTGGGAATCCTCTGAATCCGATGACAACTGCTGTAAGTACTCCATTGTTGAAGTATACAAAAGTTGATGGGTCTTGAAATCGCTTAGGTTTTTTGCCAAAACGAAAAAACACAAGACAGATAGGTAGAGGTGACTAATGTTTAAATAAGGTAGATTTAATTGATGACAGCAGATGATAGGTTGTTGGTGCCTAGCTCCTCCCCCTGAACCCCACCTATAGGTTAACATCAAAAAAACACAGAATCAACACAGCAGCTCTTGAGCCTCTATTTAAAAGTTTTAGACAGCAAAAGTAAACAAACTAGATTATGGGTGTGCTTCAGAGCGTGAATTTTTTATTTAGGTTTCGAACAACCTAAAATGGTTTGAAAATGGAAGTCATCAGCGAGAACATAGAAGTTATGGTTTTCTCAATGATTGAAAACACTTTTGGTAATGTTTTACAAGATCTTCAATCTGACAGTGAGGATGAAAATGTAGGCCAGTCGCTCATGGAAAATCTAATACTGATAGTGCTATTATTAACTATGATCAGTATTTTTTTCATGAGTTTTCAAGTCTTAAGTCTAAATGTCTTTTCACACTGAGCACGTGGCGTCAAAGCGTCAGCGTCCAACGTATTTCAACGCTGTCAAGTTGCTTTCACATCAAAGGCGTTCAAATAATTCGAATGCAAGTAAACTGCATTTGCAGCATGATGTATTTCCATGGTTTTATTTCTTACTGCATGCCCACTATTTGTTTTTTGCTCCTTTTTTTCAAGAAAACTGTTCCCGCAAGCTCTTTCATCAGTTTTTAACTACATCTGAAAGTCACAAGAAAGTAAAACAAGCAACAGTATAGTACTTTACTTGTAGTTCACTATAGCACTTTAACCAGAACAGAACCCATAATGTGTTGCATATTTTTACACGTAGGCTACGGTTGAAGTTCTTAATCATAAAAAACTAAACTTTATACAACTATTCAGTTTAAAGATACAGTTTGTGTTTGAAACACAGGGCTTTGAACATAAAAATACAAAAAAACAAAAACTTATTATTATTATTATTATTATTATTATTATTATTATTATTATTATTCATTTGGATTTATAATAATTATTCAATGTGTAAACACGTTACATAGTGCGAGAACAAGTGTAGTTAAGATAACAACCATTATTTAAAACAAATATTTACCAACAGAGGAATTCATCTTGGCGGCAACTTCACTCCACATATTTTCTTTTCTAAATATATCTTTGTAGTGTTTGTTTGCTTTATTGTTGAGTTCATCATACTTTTACACCAGATCAATGAGAAATTCGTCTGTTTCGTTAGCCATGATGTTTGTTGTCATGCCGACGAGGGGGCGCGAGCTGGAATGTGATTGGTTAGAAAGACAAATTTATGCCGGACGCGCACAGAATAATAGGACAAGGTCTATTTTTGACGCCATCGGTTTTACATGACGCGTCCAGTGCGAATGCCTCCAGAGGATGTATAGTATTCTACATTTGACGCGACCAGTGTGAAAAGACCTTAATACTGATGGAATTACTAATGCTGCTCTGTAGTTTTTTGGGTTTTTTTGTTTTTTGTTTTTTTTGTGCAGCGATACTGTTTAAAAAAAAAAAAAAAGAAAAGCTGGTCAGTGCTAATTGGTGTTGAGCAATGTAGACGACTCCTCTTCTTTTTCCCCTTCAGTCGCTTCAAAATGTAAAACCCGAACTTAAAATATGAGGAATATCATTTTTTTCTCAAAAAACCATTAAAATGACAAATATAGAAATAAATAATAAAAATAGTTTTAGTATATACCCAAATTAATATTACAAGCATGAGTAGTATTGATTGCAGTAGTAATAGTAGTAAAGGACTGAATTGCATAGGATAGGATAGGATAGGATAGGATAGTATTGGTTAAAGGTGTCTGCTAAATGTCTACAACAACAACAACAACAACAACAATAATAATAATTAGTAGTTGTAGTGGGGGGGCTAGACAGGTTGTGACAGAATGTGAGGTGGGTTTCATATACATTTGTTTTGAGACCTTTCGAGGGACACAATGATGATGGCTTTTCTTTGCTATTGCTGGTTTTATTTCTGAAATAATAAACAAACAAACATGTTATTTTGTCTTTCTGTCCACAGCCACTCAGTTTCTAATTGACACTTAGATCTGCTGCATTAGAACATTATTTAAAGACAAACATTAAAAGACTGCGTATTGCAGTTATTATCTGTATCTTGTAGTCCAAAACCGACAAGTAACTTTAACTACAGTGAAACAATCGCTAATGATGTTACACACATCAATACAATTCAGTAACTCAATTAGTAGTCGTAGTAGTAATTATAGAAGTAGGAGTATGACTTATTTAGTCATACACATTTGTTTGTTTGTGTTTAGGTTGCAACCCAGTGGTTGAAAAGGCTATTCTTGAAATGTTTGCTCAAAGAAACTTGGGCGAGGCACACCAGAATTCCTGGATATGTGGAAACCGTTGTACCTCTGTCTACTGACAGTGACATCAGAATGCATTTCAGAAGGTCACGATCCAGTTTTAATGCATTATGTAATCATACATCAAAAGAGATCACAAACTAGCTAGTTGGTCGACCTTCAGTTCCTGCTGAAAAACAACTAATGATAGTTGTGTGGTTGTTAGGAAATCCAGAGTCATTCAGGTAACGTAACGTAACATTACAAATAATAGAAGTGAGGGGTCAGTGCTCCCTGCTGACCCTGCAGCCCTACATCCCTGATTACTTTAACATGAAATGTTGAACTCTCACCTACAGGTGTTTTCGTTACTGTATTATTTTGTAAAGTGCAATGTTAGTAATAATACTCAATCTGTTGTTATTTATTTTTACCTATGGACATTCTAAAATATTAATTTAGTTACATGAGAATTGAACCCTGTTAAGACTAACGTGTTATTACAGTATTTCATTTATTACATAACTGACAAATTAATTTTAATTGTATAGGTCAATTACCAATCGGTTTGATCAACAGTTGAAGTCATTTGCCAGAAGTTGATTGGCCAGAAGGGGACCGAGTTAAAAAAAAAAAAAAGCATAGACGGTTTTAAGGATGTTGCAGATTTTCCGGGACTAATTAGAGTAATTGATGGTACACACATCCTCATCAAGGCCCCACAAGAATACCCTGAAACATACAGTATGTGAACAGGAAAGGGTTTCATTCAGTGCAACTTCAAGCAGTGTGCGACCACAATATGATGCTTACCAATTGCTACAGTGCTTAACCTGGTTGAGCACATGATGTTAAGGTCTACAGAAATTCTGATCTTTGCAGTATGATCCTTGAAAACACTTCCAATGTAATGCCTAATGATAGCCATCTAATAGGTGATCCAGCATACCCTCTTCAGTCATGGCTAATGGTGCCCTTTAAAGAAAATGGTCATCTGACACGTGTGCAGAATAATTTTAATACAACACTGTCACCAGAAGTATAATTGAAAGAGCATTTGGTAAAGGGACAGTTCAGGCACCTGAAATATTTAGACATGAATAGAATTGATCTGATCCCAATGTGCATTTTAGCCAGTTGTGTTTTACATAACATCTGCCTCTGCAATGAGGAAGACCTAGAATCCATTATTAATAGTGAGCAAGAAGACCCTGCTGACCTTTGGCAACCGGGTAATGATGAAGCAGAGAGAGCAATGCCAGCTGCAGCAACAAAACACAATCATATTGCTTACCTCATTGTCCAGGAACAGTGAAATATAATAATTGGAGGGGAAATATGGGTGCAAGGTTAATATAGCAAAACACTCAATATAGCAAAATGGGCTAAGAAATAATGATTACAGCAATGCTTTTCATATTAGTTTTAATAATTATAATAATGGCTTTCTGATACTAGTAATGCTTTTTAAAACAATTAAAGTAAATATATTTTAGCTGCAATCTTATTAGTGTTAAGTCAGTACACTGTAAAAAGAAAAACAATTTGTGTTCAAACTGGACATTTTCAAATTGTCCCTGTTTAAACACCAATTCTGTTGTTCCCTTTCAATTCGAAGACGACCACGAACAACATTACGTACCGGTATGGGATATGCCTGCCAATTGGTAGGTATTTTCTGAGTTCTCTATATCAGAGCTGCCGATAGGCCCCTTCCTGGGATGACGCCCTCGATCCCGCCTACCAAGGGATTAAAACCGTCATACTGAGGAAGCCATTTCTCTTTTTGCCTTTCAAGACTGTAAGGTAAGACCCTCTGTGTGATATCTGAGCATCTTTAAAAATTGTATTGTATCCTTAACATAGCTTGGTAATTTCTCAACGTGTGACCCAAGTTGTTTTTCAGCTATTATGTGTGTTGGATTATGAATCGTGCTGACTATCATTTGCATAGGGTGATTTTCTTTTGATGTAATGCCTTTATTATATAGTTTCTCCACAATTTCCTTAACCTCTTTTACCGATTTATTGATCTTATTGCTTTTAACTTCTTCATATGTTTCCGTATTATTTAATTCACATTCTACAGATTTCATATAGTCATCTGTGTTGATTATCACTATTCCCAAACCTTTATCTGCTGGTCTTATACTTATATCATCATCATTTAACAACTCAGACCTAGCTTGTTCTTCAATATTGGTTAAATTAAGTTCACATTTTTTTCTTTAGTCCTACTATTATTTCTTGTTTAGCTACTTCAATATACATATCTAACCATTTATCTCTTCCATCCGGAGGAGTCCATGTGCTTGTACTATTAACCTTAATCCCATGCTCATAATTACCCTCTGAATCTGAGATATTTTCATTGAATCTCATGCGTCTCTCCAGAGCAATCATATTTGCGTTTTTTCTTTTGGGGTGTTAAAAGTTGGGATGGTTGCTCATGTTTCATACTTTTGATTAACTTATTGTTATTTCAGAATCTCTCCTTTAACATGTTTGAGTGGAACAAGACATTTCTTAAAATGGAAAGGAACTTGTTAACACGTGTTAACTTCAAGGTTAGATTTCCTGCCTCTACGGTTATATTCAATCTACACATTTTCAGTACCAACCAAGGGCCGGAATTTAGTTTTTGACTCCACAGTAAAAGCTAAGGCAGAGCTCAAGCTATGTGCTTATAATAAGGATGATTACATTGTTTTCTTTTTTTCTGATCAAATTAAAACTTGATCAGTAAGTGCAAGCATTTGTGGAAATTTAGCAGTGTCGCGGTAAACATTAAAAACTAGTGTATGATTATTTTAGCAGCCACATTAACCCTTACAAAATCATTTAATATCTCTATAATGTCCTCGTACATACTCTGTTTATAAGAATCACTGATATAAGAATCAACCGCATATAATGATCAAAACAAATGGGACAAAATCATTCCTATACTAACCAATGTAAAATACTAAAGCAATTGTATTGTAAGAATCAAGCAATCTGTTTTCGGGGGAAACTGACTACATGTAATATGGTACGTGATCAAGTGCAATGACGTGTACAGCAAATAAAGCTGTTTTTGAATTTGATCACATCTCGCGTGATTAGGTACTTACGCAGCGTGGGTAGTGCAATGATGCAGGAAACACTGCGTTGTTTGTAATCAAACGTGACTGCGCTTCTGCATTGTGCAGGTATGTTTTTTTGTGTTCTCTGTTAGTGAACATTTGTTTCAATAAAGTGAATACATACTGAGTACAGCAGTGTTATTGTTTATATGCCTGTAGAAGGAGTGGGATTGCGGTGCGGTGAGGAGGAGGAGGAGTGGGGATTAATGAAAAACTGAGATTTTGCATCACAACAGAAAATAAGCAAGCCATTGCACCTAACACCGCACAGCAGTTAAACTAGGCACCCTCACGAGACGATCTCTTCTCAAGTATACTGTACTAAAATAGGATTCTGTAGCCTTGAGTAAACATAATCGTGATCATATAACAAGCTGCTTACCCATGAGGACATGTTTTGATGTATTGTCCTCAGTGATTGAGCACTATTGACATCTTTATACTGTATTTAAACTCCTGATGGCATGCTTTTGCTAATTGTAATGCGACAGAGACAGAGTGGCCGAGGACAGTGTAAATGATCAGGCTGGAGTCCTGATTTACAGTTTTAAACTGGTGTTGGTTTTATTATTCTTACACTGCGGTGGTGAAACAACTGCTAATAAAACAAACTAAATAAACCTAGCTCTCAGTTGGAGCACTAAGTAAACAATACTTTGTGTGGAACAAACACTAGATCTCTTACTTGCGTTTCGGTTTCTTTCTTTCTTTCTTTCTTTCTTTGTTTCTTTCTTTCTTGTCTATACCCCCATCACAAAGCTGTCGGCTAAGCCCTTTTTATTGAGGTGCCATTACTTTTAACAAGCAGACAGTTAACCAATTGACCATTATCCTTAATTCGTTAAGGAAAAGGGCAGCAGTGTGGAATAGTGGTTACGGGTCTGGACTCTTGACCGGAGGGTCGTGGGTTCAATCCCAGGTGGGGGACATTGCTGCTGTACCCTTTTAGCAAGGTACTTTGAATGGAGCAATATTACTGAACTGTCCACGTCTCGCTTTGTTGTTGTTGAAAGATGCCATGTCTGTGCTCCAGTCGAGCTGACAGTGATTGGCTGTCGGCAGTTGCAGGTACAGTATTGGCAGCTTTCATCAATGCAAAGTATTGATTGGCTGGTTTTGGTGGATAATGAAATTAATTTGGACCTATTGTGTTTTTGTTTAGTATTTACTGTCCAATAGTGAACTAAGCTTAAAAATACAGCAAGTCAAAAAGAAAAAGCCAGCACTTGCGTGGATTGATTTTAAATTTGATTCACAGTTGGTGCTGAGACATTCCAGTGGGCATCTACCGCTAGAACTGGAAGCTGACAGTACTGAATCAATTTAGAATCTGAAACTGGGGGGGCACTGGACCTAAACTGGACGGGCCAGGCCCCCTAAGGCCCGCCCATAACGCCTGGCCTGACACCATTGCAAAGCACTTTACAAGATGCAGTAACTTCAAGAAAATCCATAATACTTTAAATACAGAGAAATGCATAATACATGATATACAGTAAAAAAAAAAATGCATAAAACAATACAGTGAAAAATGCATAATACATTAAGTACAGTAGAAAGTGCATAATACATGATAGTAACATAATACATGAAATAGTAGCAGCAACTAGTAGCAGATATCAGGCTTAAAGAGCATGGAAAGCAAGAGAGAACTGGTGGGTCTTGAAAGTTGATTTAAAGCAAGCAACAGTGGGAGCATTCTCCAACTGCAATTGAGTATTGGGAATGTGGTTTAGAAGCATTTCTGCATAGTTTTTAGTGCCATTGTTAGTTATTAGTAATCCTTTTAAATTGGTGCAGTGGTATTTTCATCCCCAATTTGACTTCACAGAGGAATGTAAAGAAATCTGTTATGTTGATTGTATTGGAGTTCACACATTGATCTGTGATTAGGACATTGAGGTGAGGGTGGGGGGAGGGGTCAAAGGAATCTTGCGTGACCAGAATGCAGGGAACACAAAGCCAGCTCCATGGATGGAGTTTCAAAGCAGCCAGCTGTCCCGAGAGGTTACCATCAAAACAAACATGGGGGAATCAGGATAAAGGCAGCTGCAAGTACATGGCTAGAATGAGGATCAAACACCTTTTGGAGGGGATTTTGATGGGAAAGCAAACCGATAATATAACTAAGCAGCATTGCGTTGAACAAAATAGAGGTGTCTGTGTGAATGGCATGCAGAGGATGAAGGTAACCTGCAGTAGCAATCAGCATTTCAGATCTAAAGCTCAATGGGGGTAATGGAAAACATAGACTACAGCAATCTGCCGGAGTCAAGAGTGCTAAAATTCACAAATCATGGGAATTAGTTCAATGGCATAAGTAGATAATAGACATTGGTAGATTTTTTTTTAACATGGAGTTAGGGTTTCAGAGCTTTGAGAAGAACTTTAGATGATCGATTTTTATAAGAGCTGGTGGCGGGGGAATGGTATGTATTAACAAATAGTATCTAATTATTTTAAAGGCTCTATGGATATCAGTTGTCAGTATGTAGGACACGCTCCTCTAGGCCAGCTCACAGGTCAAAGATGTGATGGCTAGAGTTTTGGCACCTGTCAGGATTGTCATGTTGAACTACTTTAATGTGTAACTGCTGCTTCTAAAATGTGCATACAGGTTTACCACAGATTTAATGTGTAACTGCTGCTTCTAAAATGTGCATACAGGTTTACCACAGATTTAATGTGTAACTGCTGCTTCTAAAATGTGCATACAGGTTTACCACAGATTTAATGTGTAACTGCTGCTTCTAAAATGTGCATACAGGTTTACCACAGATTTAATGTGTAACTGCTGCTTCTAAAATGTGCATACAGGTTTACCACAGATTTAATGTGTAACTGCTGCTTCTAAAATGTGCATACAGGTTTACCACAGATTTATTAGATTTGTTCTTTGATAGAGGATTTTAATGACGACGCCTCTATTCTATTAGCAGCTGATCCATTCATACTTTTTTTTAAATTTGTATTGATGATATTAACCCTGTTGCCTATTCACTTGTGGGTCCATTTTATCTAAACTGTGGTGGATCTAATCGCCACCATAATTCATTTTAGATTGCCCTTCATTTTACATTTTTACAGTAATACACTAGAGAGACAGGTTTGTGAAGATAGGCCTAGCCCAAGTAGGTTGCCACTGTTTGATATTTTTGATCAATTATTCAACTACCACTCTAACACTTACCACTTGACTACAAAGCTTGACTTTGAACCGGGAGGTCAGCGGTTCACGTCCATCCCTTTTCTTTCCTTTCAATTCAAAGGGATAATATGCCAATTCATTACCTAAATCATGATTGATGTTTCTTTGGTATAAGTTAATACATTGTGTGTTTCTTTGGTATATGTTAATACATTGTGTGTTTCTTATTATAAGATACAACATCTTGTCTAGTTTAGTAAGAGGACCATAAAGCTGGTTGCTCAAACCTGCATCCTATTTAAGCTTTGATTTTTTGCACAAAAATCTAAATTTTCCTTTTTATAGTCACACATTTATTGTACTTATAGGTCCCACATTTGCTTCACAATCCATGTTCAGGTTGGGTAAAGTGAGGAGTGAAACAATGCTTTTCCACATGGAGAATTTGCATAGCTTGAGTCACCATGGGGGGTATTATTATTGGGCTAAAACCCTAACGTTCAAGCTTTAGGTAATGGACATAGCTGCTGGCAAACGGGGTTCATTAAAATGCAGTTGGGTTTATTTAATCAAGAAAACAAATTTGCATTTTGTTTCCAAGGATACCCCACGAGCAATCTGCAGCATTACAATCAAATGTACACTATAGGCAATTTAATACATAGAGATATAATGACGGGATTAGCAGTGTTCATACTGGAGCAGGACTAATCCCCTGGGACAATAAAGTCCAAAATGTATTCAGAAAAATATGCCAATATGTTGTGCTGCAAGACATGGCATGATAATTATTGGGACTAGGTTTCAGGGTACTGCAAGGCATTATAATTATTATTGTTCTATAATTTATACATATATAAATAACCTTTCAGTAATAATGCACGTAAGTGGTAAATTAATTAATGTTTGCTTTTAAAATAGCTATTAACTTTGCTCCATGTGTTTATTGCATGCATTTGTATTTTCTTTAAAATTATTTTCCCATCTAAAAGGTAATTGGATTGGGCCTAGTTGAATCCTTTTTTGCTGTTTTTTTAATCACATCCAGCACACAACAGAGAAAGGCGGTTAGAGGTGTATTAACAAATACTTTCAAAATCATTTTCTTACTGTACATTTGATGGTTGCACTTAGTACACTTGCCCAATTCCTTTTCTGTTTTATATACAACACATAGCTTGTCACATACCAGTAGAGCACATTACTGTTTCTGCACATATGTAATGATCTTTTCTCAAAAATAGTTAACTTGTTATTTTGTTTGGTGCTTGGTAGCTTTCAAATTAGGATTATGGCATCCTTGTGGCGTCTTTTAAAAAGTACCAAGTAACAAAAACGATTTTTTTTTTATTTTATTGGCTATGCTGTGGTTTATTGTGGAATAACATACAGGTTAATTATTGGTTTTAATTCTGGAAACTAAAACAACGAATCCAAGGAGAATTGGGAGAAAGAAATGGGATTAAAGTAAATGCATGAATATAAGCAAAAGAAACAATCAGTCCCTTTTCACACATTTACTCTAGCTTTTGTGAAATCCTTCAAAAACTCCAGTGACGGCTTGCGTTGACGACTCCTGCTCTGTGCCATCTGGGACCATCTGTCTGTTTGTGATCCTGCTGCCCTGGCAGGGGAATTGAGATGATACTACAGCCAGGCATGTGCTGTGAGCGACCTTTCATTGCACCCAGGAGAATTCTGGTAGTTCTGGTAACCTGGGGAATTTAAGAAGTTTATTAATTTGAGGAACTGTGTTGAATGTTTTCCATTGTGGTCCCTTTTCAGGTCCTTGCTACTGTATACCTTTTTCCATTAACAAAAACTTGTCTCATTCTGAATGCTATAAAAATATGTGGGGAAAAAAATGTCATTCACTGTAAGATTTCAAACCTCACCAAAGTGTATTTAAAAATATGCTCGGAAGGTATTAGGAATAATCAGACACCAACACAACCTTTCAATTCTCTCCCCTGATTCACATTCCCACAAATATTCAATGTGCCATAACATTACCTTGAATAGGTGCCAGCCTATCTTGAGTACAGAGTCAGTCATTTCTGAAAGGAGACAACCACCAATGAAATTAAATGAATAATTTATTGAATTGACAGATAAACATGCCCGTAACTGATTACATTGTTGTTTGAATTTGCCCCATGGCCTTGCACGTTGGAGCTCGTTAGCCACTACAGGCTTGCATCGCGGCTTTGGGAATGCATGTTTTTTTTTTTTGCTTTTTGATATTCCCTCACAAGAGATTTTATTTTAGAGCGGCACTGCTCTGCAGTATGCTTTATCTCATAGTCATCATCACTAATTTTGTGGAGATTATTTTGTCACTTATTTTGGCATTTTTTGGTGTAGCCATGATAAAAGTACTGCAGCTCACCATAAAATGTAAAGCTGTTTAAAGTATTTAAACTGTAAAGCAAGATGCGCGCGTGCTTCAGCATATGTATGAGAACCCTCTGGTAGGACAACAGGATATTGTCACGGCGTGGTGCGACCAACCAAGCAGTGACAATATACACGGTAATCCACACCCTCAAGTACCTTAATGCTTTTTTAAAAACAGATTTACTAATGTAAATATAAATAAATACAAGAGAAATAGACAGTTTCTGAAGATTTATAAAGAAATTTGAAGGATAACCTTCCGCAACAGAAAATAGTTCCTCTGAACTATTGATACTCAGGTAAGATTCTTTATTTGAGTTCCTATTTTGTATTCATTAATTTGAGTGTTGCCGTTAATTGTTAATTCTTAAAGTGACTGTCAATTGTTGCAGAAGGGGGCATCAAGATGTTGCTCCAGCGCGTTTGATTTTCTAATAACGGGTTCCTATAACTCTGCAGGGAGCTCTCCGATCTGTGACCGCTGACAGACATAATTTCTCTCACTTGCAATCCAGCGTTGGACAGTTTCTGTATTAAGGTACTGCGGATGCAATGACTGGCGTATATTTGTGTGGTGCCTGCCTAGTTACTGCATATTCTATTATTATTATCTATTTCTTAGCAGACACCCTTATCCAGGGCGACTTACAATTGTTACAAGATATCACATTATTTTTACATACATTTACAGCTTTAATCAGGTCACACATCAGGAAATGGTTGGGAGTTCCACGCTGCCTCAGCAGAGTGGGACTTTATGGTAAAGGAATACTGCAGCTACCTGTCTCCGCTCTAACCGAGGAGTTTAAGTGCGCCAAGGTCCGACTGGAAATGACATTAGTAGAGTCACGCGACAAATGCGTAAGGGAGGCAGCACCTGTGTTGAAAACTGGAAGAAAGTGGGTGGCAAAGAAAGCTGTGGAGGATGCAAAGGCTGCCCTTCGAATTGGTGATATCATGGGGCTAGTTCAGCATGGAAGAGGGGTCTTGGTCTCAGTTCAGCTCCTCCTACATGGCACAAGGCAGCCCCAGCGCAGCGGAGGAAGCTTGTAGTCAACGAGGTGCAAAAGCAGGAGGAGAGGATGAGGTGTATAAAGGCCATTTCCCAGGGCAAGCAGGGAGAATGGATGAGATGGGAGAGTGTGGAACAACGCAAGATTGGCTGGCAAGACCTATGGTCAATGGAACAGAGCAGGATCAGTTTCCTTATAAGGTCAACATATGATGTTCTCCCATCACCACAGAACCTAAACCTCTGGGTAGGAGAGGATCCCTCATGTCCTTTGTGTTCATCACCTGCAACATTAAGGCACATTTTGACAGGATGTAAGGTGGCTCTTAGCCAAGGGCGGTTTACTTGGCGCCATGACCAGGTGCTGCGATGTTTGGCCTTAGCATTGGAAGACAAAGCGTAACATGACCAATAAGTTGCCACCTGTTCCATCAAAACATTACACACAAAGACAACATTCCTCCGCCCAGGAGAGCAACCACCAAGAAAAGGTGTTAAAACCAATCCTCGCCCAGGACAACTGGAAGCTGCTAGAGACTGGAAAATGCTGGCGGATGTTGGTCAGCGGCTTATTTTCCACCTGAGATTGCCACCACAAACCTTCGACCAGATATTGCCTTGTGGTCTGGATCAGCACGCCTTGTTCACCTGGTGGAGTTAACAGTGCCATGGGAGGATGCTGTAGATGAGGCGTATGAGAGGAAGAAACTGCGGTATGCTCAACTAGCCACTGAAGCGGAACAGCGAGGATGGAGAGTCTGGGTTTACCCAGTGGAAGTGGGATGTCGAGGATTTGTGGCACACTCTACAACCCGGTTTCTCAGAGATGTCGGATTCAATGGCCAAGAGTTGCGTCGCACAGTGAAGAACTTATCTGAAGCAGCAGAGAGGAGCAGCAACTGGCTGTGGTTGAGACGGAAAGATTCTGGCTGGGGATCTCAAGCACAATAGAAAGAAAGAAAGGCTGATATACAGGTAAGTAAGCTGGGCTGAGTTGAGTGGGGGACGGAGGGTGATGCTGGGGCGCCAGAATCACCGTCGAGCCCTCTTGAGGTGTCGTGGGCTGGTCGGCGAAACACCGAGGATGGAAGGTGCCCACTTGAAGACCCCAGAGATGTACCCTACTTAGCTCAATCCAGGCGGTTGTCATGCTGATGTGCTGGGAGACCACACTATGGTTGATCCCGGGCCAGCATCGCAGCCGTTGTGTGTGCTGATGCGCTAGGGAGGCAAAATAAGCTGATCCCTGGAGCCAGCATTACACTTCAGCCATCAACACCAGACAGAAGGATATCTACATCATCATATGGAAGGAAGCGCAAATGGATGGAGACACATATGGATCACATTAGTTTACTGTGAAGCTACGTCTTAGTTGGTGCTTATCTTGGCGAGATCCAAGTTCAAATCAGCATGAAGTTTTAACATCTACTCTCATGTAATGGAAATCATGAAGATCTGGATCGTCCAGTGACTGCTGTGAATAGTGCAGCTGGCAACAAGGGAAAGACCTCGTGACAGCCTGGAGAGACAGCTGACTGGAGGAAAGAGACCCCATTGGGGCTGGCAGGGTTAGCTACCCTTGTCGGCAGTATCCAACTCTGTGTTTACAGGATGCTGGAGACACCCGCCCAAGGCTTCAAAGAAATTAAACAGAAAAATACCCTAGAGTCTGCGAGGCGAGGCGGAAGATGACTCAACGTTGGACAACACGGTTAAGGACTTAGGAGCGGAAGCGGATATGAGTATGGAGAGTACTTCACAAAAGACTAGTTCAAGATTTGCAGTTAGCAAAGACATGGAACTCCAGGTTTGTGTCTGCGGCTGGAGCAAGGCGACAACAGTCAGGGTTTGAAGATTCATCAAGGAGAATGAAATGCTTGAGGGAGAAGGGACAAGGGCCTCGCATTGATCAGTACTTCTTACGAAGTCAGTCAAGTCAGTCGAATGAAATCCAGCGACAGGAAGCAAACCACAGTTCGCAGGATATCAGCACCCCTGTCATAGATGTGAGGAGGACTTGCATGGACACAGTTAGTGATGAACCTAATGATCTGTCGCGGTCGCCCTGACTCAGTCACTTAGCGTTTGTTTTTTTAATGCATGTAACTGTTTTTTTAAATAATTTATTTACCCTTAACAATTTTGATAAAAGCAATGGACTTAAAGCGAAACCTAAACTGTGAACTCTGTCACATGATGAAGGGCTTAACTTCAGGCGATCGTAGTTCTGGCTAGGAGTACCACATACACACACTGAATACGTCATTGCAAAGCCCCTAGTCTGTACTTTTAAAAAAAGCTAGGGAGGTGCCTGAGTAATATGTGCATAACCACCGGGGCGCCGGCGCCCCGAAATCAACGGGCTGAGTGTTTTGAGTTAAATAAATATTTGCATGAGTAGAATATAAAGGGTAAATTTTGTAAAACTATATTATCTGGCCAAAGAGTCAGGAACGTAACTCCAATTTATAACATTGTTCCTATGGGAACATGTGCTTCGACTTACAACATGACTATTAGAGCCTATTAGGTGGGAGTTGGGAGGTCAGGGTAGTACTGTACCAGCGAATCAGGAGTGGGTATTGGTTGCTATGGGGTGGGACAAGAAGAGGAGAGAGAATGGTAGTTGAGTGTGATGCAGTTGTTTTTCTTAACGAAAAATATTACCTCTGAATATCGGTTTGATTTCTGTTAAAACTAATATATCCTACTCGGTTATTTTTTTTTTTCTCTCACTGTAATTTAACTGCTTGTTTGTAATTTCTCTGTAAGAGAAACCGAAACTAAATATTCTTATAGATAGTAAGCCAGTTTTTTTTTTTAGTTTTTTTTTTTTTATATAATTGTACAGGACTGAGTAAAATTCCAATTGAATAAAAAACAAAACAACTAAACCCCCTACAAGAAGATATCTTCAGCCAGCTTTCTGATGGCCCTGCTGGGTTGGCACTTGAACTCAGCTGGAAAATAAGGGAAGTGAAGGACTGCTGTGCTGTAAGTAGATCATCTTGGGCTGTCTGTTGGGACTGTACTATAAAATAACATTTGCTTACTAAAGTGGGTGTACATTAGTTTGTATTACATGCTGGATTGAGGTTGCAGTCTCTTCGGGGGTGTCATGTACATAGGCAGAGTTGCGCGTTTCTTTCTTTATTTTTTGAGCAGGGGTAGAAAAAAATACCTTTACATTTCTTTACTGAGAGCAGTGTTTATTTGAGGGTGGTGTCTAGTATTAGAAAGCTGATATCTGAGTGAGGCGTTAATTCTATGGCGGTGTTAATTCGAAGTTATACGGTATATATATATGCGTGTGTGTGTATGTATGTATGTATGTATGTACTTGTATGTATTTATATACTTTGTCATTGTTTATTATACAGCTTTCTTCCTTACATTAGAATTGTAGTGATTCAAAATGGGTTCTTTTTGTTAAAGTTCTGATGCCACCTTTGAATGTAAACATCAATCTCTCTTTCCTACCTTCACCTGAAGAAGAGACCTTGAGGTCTCGAAAGCTTGTGATTAATTATTATTTAGTTAGTCCAATAAAAGGTATAACATCTCCTCTTTGTCTATCATCTCTGGACTAATACGGCAACCATTTCATCTGTCAGAAAATATATAGAAATTACACAATCAGCAGGGAGGCATTAATCAAAGTGTCTGTCCATTAAGATTTGAATACAAGATACAGTAGATGCACACGATGTGGAATCAAAAGAGAAGTATCATTTTTTGCAGTTCATTTTTTGTTTCTAATTGTAAGCTATTATCATGCAGTGTTTGGCTGTTATTCTTTTTTTTATGACACACACACACACACACACACACAAATGAGCTTTGCTGCAGTCTTTGCAGAAGGATCACAATAACTGTCAAATTGGTTAGAAAAGTAATAATTATAATAATAGCCATGATTATAAAGCACAGCATAACTGTCAATCAACCAGCCTCATATTAAATATGTCTCTCTGGTCAATCAAATGACAAGACAAGATACAGTGTCTTGAGGCTGCAGCTGATAATAGGTGCCTGCAGCGAATCCGCAATGTCAGCGTACTGTGGGGATTGGGAAATAAGCACTGACTGCTGCGATTCCAAAATGCTGGACAGGAAGTTTAGTATTAGGGG